>JAUPFV010000004.1:279344238-280772155 GCA_036936605.1 Limnanthes douglasii subsp. nivea
GACATGTTAATACTTTTTAGTAATTTATTGTCATCTAAAAAATGAGTGGACTAAAATAATAACATTTAAAAAGACAAAGTATTAGGTTAAACAAATTATGATTACAAATTATGATTAGGGGAACATGGTCTAAAGAGTATTTAAGAAGCTTTTAAGTCCTAATTTGATACATAACTCAAATAAACGGTTAGAGCGTCATTTGGTAATTTTGTAGTCCTTATTTGTTACATAACTCAAATAAACGGTTAGAGCGTCATTTGGTAATTTTGTAACAAATGAGTGTTGCAAAGCACAAATGTCTTTCATCCTATAATTTATGCCTTATCACATTATAAATAAGGGCATAGTTCTTTGTTTAAGGTGAATAATAATTTTAGATAGAGAATTAACAAAGTGATCAAAACTTTTTGTAATCTTAAGTTGTTTATTATGTTTAAGTCATTGATATTTACATTGACGAGACAATCCCTTGTCAAATTTAGCATTGTAACTCACTCACGAGTTGAAAATAAGGTGGAATTAGACCAGCTAAGGTATCATAACATAAGGCATACGTTTTGTATAGAATAAATGGTGATGGAAAAGGATTTTTAGAGATTGTTAAAGCACAATTTAGCAAGTATAACGATCTATGATAAAATATTGGAAATATCAAACTATCGAAAACCACAAGCCATGAATGTCCATACTAATAAAAAAAATCGAAAAGGTTTTGTTAATCTTACCATTGTGATCATGGTCATGCAGTTAGAGATTTGTTTTTCAATTAAGGCATGAAATCCAAAGGTAAGTTGAAGATGAACAGTTGGTTGAACTTTTTAAGAAATGAGAGATGGAAAGTTGAAAGAAAATGATAAGAGTGATTATCCGAAAAAACTAATAAGCAAGTAATTTGTACTATATTTAGGGGAGATACGCTAGCTAGGACGTCTTGGTCGTCAAGAAAACGACACATAAATGATTTAGATGTGCGCTTTATTTACAAATCCTCAATACATGTGAATAGAAGTACATCACCATCACTTACATTTGCTGATGATCTGCAAAGTGCAACTACTCAGGAGAATTATAATTGAGATGGTTAGTTTATGTAATGTTTTATATCAAAACTGATACAAAATATGATTGAATTAGCTTTATATAGAAATACCAATCAAAATATTATAAGTTTTGTTGGACGAACAACTAATTGTGTAGGTGAAGTACAGTTACCAATAACAAAAGATATGACTGACTCGAAAAAATGATCAATACTTTATTTATGATTGTTGATGCACCAAACTCCTTTAATAAAATTGTAGGTCGTCCATGACTGCATAATATGGAATTTGTTGCATCTTCTTATCATAATTTCATCAAATATTTAGTAGTAGATTCCTTAGGAGTTATAAGTAGGTGTCAGACAATAAAGAGGTATTTTTATTCCATGTTATTTTTCATAAAAAATGTCTTCTTGTACCAACCAAAAAATCTGTTAAGAGATTTAAAATTATTGGAAGATAATGAATCTTAATCGAATGTAAAGAATGCAACATTGATAGTCCTCGTGAAACGTATGTTTAAAAGAGATGATGGAAAATGGTTAAAATAGAGTCAAGAATTTAAAGATGAGCTTAATGAATGTTTGAGCTTGAATTTTGACGTTTTCTCATTGATTATCTCTCATGTTACTGGAGTTAGTAAATCAATTATTTGTCTTGAGTTAGATATAGATGAAAATATTATGTCGATGCGACATAAATAAAGAGTACTTTTGCCAGACAAAGTTGAGATAATTGTGAAAATAGTGGATAAGTTACCTGAAGTGGGGCATATACGAGAGTTTAAGTATGAAATCTGGGTACAAAATCCATTGTTAGTAAAAACAATTAAGACTAGAGGATATGTGTTGATTTTACCAACTTAAGTCATGTTTGACTAAAAAATGCTTTTCTTTTACCTCGTATAGATCGAGTAGTATATGCTACATCTGGACATGAATTATTATCGTTTATGAAAACTTATTCAGGGTATAATCAGATCAAGACCACATAAAATTAAGAAACTATATGGCTCGAATATTATGAAGAAAAATGAAGTATTTGATACTATTTTTTGACAAAATTTCATATTGCCTCGTTCATCAATCCCAAGATTTAATCATGTATATTTCTCGTCTCTTTAATACTTTCATATTTAATTATAGTATATAGGGTGTAAAAGTCGGCAAACTTTAGCTATTATTCATTCATTATATCGTATGTCATTTTTCCAATCAGATTCTAAGAATGAAAAACCAAGTGGTGAGTTTGGATATTTAAATAGTGGATTAAGTAACTCTCCTAACAATAGTCATGGGTCATCTTCTTCGTCTTAAAGAACCTATGTCAATAGTCTCCATACAAACTTTAAATTGGTTTATGAATGTCAATAACCTTAAGTTTGAAGAGAAAATGACACTCAATCCGGAAAAATCACAGCTTTCCCTTGAAACCATTAAACTTAATAGAAAATCCTCGTCTAAAAGCACTAAGTTATATGGTCCATCAACCAAAGTTGTTGAAATATTACAAAAGAAACTGATATACTTTTACTTTAAAACCACCTAAGAAGATATCATGCACTACAAATGGGGTATTCCTGCCGAATATAACTTGAAATTCATCGACTTTGCTTAAATTCATGTTGCTAACATTTCATAAACTCTAGTCATTTTAAATCCTCCACGTAACTTAAAGTCATGTTTGTTATTATTGTGTAACCTTTAATTTTTTTTAATCTTTTGTTTGACTTGATTTCATTTTGTTATTATCTACAATACCCCTCGATATTATTGCAATTATAACTACTTTTAATTCATCTAAACTAAAACAATATCCTTAAATATTTTGATCATTATTGGAGTTTGACTTGTTGGATGTTTTAATAATTTTTGTAGATCATTTTGTTATCTATTGTAGTTATTGTGTCATTTTAATTATTCGAATATTGCTTAGACATTGCCTAGAAACTTATTAGTTGTAAAGCATTTATTTGTTAACTTATAACTTCATTGTCACTCGGCTTTTAGTATTTTTGTAGCTCGGTTCTAAGGCTTGTTATTGCTTTACTTATTGTATTTTCAAAAATTTAAACGTCAAACAAAGTTATATTAAAACTGTTTTCCATTAAAATCCCTTTTGTGTCATAGGTAGGAAAAATAATACACAAACTGATTTACAATTTTTTTTATAAAACTTCAAGTGATGAACATTCCATGGATATTTTAAAGAATTTACATCCAAATCAACTAACTAATATGCATCATGATGTCCTTTAGATATAACTGGAAACAGACTATCTCAATTTCAAACTAATTTAGCAGTAATTTTTATCCATTGTCCCCTAAAATAATTTCTTAAAACCAAATCTAGGGTTTTAAAACTACCAATCTTGAGATTTGAATTATACATATTTTTCATTGATCCTCAGTACTGTTCAAGTTCTACTTGTGCTTGTTCCCAATTATCTACTATTAAAGTAGTAATCATGTATCTGTCCTCGTCATTTTGTTATGATGGATACAATTGGATTCAGTTTCTAGGAATCATATCTCAAAAGTAACTACCACTTTCATTCCATATCATCTAGCAAAATATTTTTCATTAATATATGTTTTATGAGTTGTTATATATGCCCATAATAATTAATGTAAAATATCAACTCATTTTACTTTAACGATCTCGAGCTTCCTTTTAATACCATTTAATATGGTTATATTAGTAACTTCTACTTGTTCATTCGTTTGTGGATAATATGGAGTAGAAAATGTTGTTTTATCTCATATATTTAGAAAAATATTATAATGATGTCATTTTGGAACTGGGGTCCATTATGAGTCATAAGTTTTTGAGTATCCATAATGAATCAGAATGCTCATATGGTATAAATTCACAATCTTTTTAAGGTCGAGTCATTGCTAAAGGTTTTTCTTTTATGCCATTTAGTAAAATTATCCATAATTATTATTATGAGAAATTACATTCTTCTCGTTGCTATTGATAATGGACCTACCAAATTAATTCGTCATCTAACCAATGGGTAGGACTAGGATTTTACTCAAAATTTCACTTGACAAATGACTCGTATTAGCAAACCGTTGAAAATGAGCGCAATGTTGGACCATAACTTTTGAATCCGATGTTAATGCAGGCTAATAATATTCTGCTAGAATAAAACATCGAGTTAATCCTTTATAACCGCTTTTCACTCCTACAACTCCTTCGTCTAGATCCTTCAAAATAAATAAAAAAACTTATTTTTTTCCCTAAACATCTCATAAGTGGTTGTCTATAGTTTTTTATATTGAGTACCTCGTCAAGATTAACATATATCGTTGCTCGTAAACGTAATGCTCGTGCTTGATCTTTATCTTGTGGTAACACTTGATTTTTTTAATTACAACAAATACTCTTCACGATAATCCTTAATTTTATAAATTGATAACACATCGAGATTTTCAAACTTAATTTTAACTGATGGATTGTCTTGAAAAATTACCAAATGATTGTTTTTCAAACATCCAAACTTAGCAAATAAATATGCTTTTTTATTTTCTAGAAAATGTATTTGTTCACATATGTTATCAAATATCACTTTATCTGATCCATATAATTGACCTAAATACTTCTTGCATTTTCCTAATTGACAGAGTCGGTTTAATTGTTACGTATATTGTTGAGTTTTAAATCTAACACTTCACATATTGAGTTCCATAAGTCCAATAGTAATTATAATTTTTAGGTGAAATGGATATATACATTATGAATTGTTTTAATCGATTTCACGGATGTAATATAAGATAAATATATTTAAGTTCATTACTAAATCATGTAATGTTTGACATGTTTTAGGAACAAAAATCTTAGCTTAGGGTTATGAGAGAGTGCATTATAGGTCCGTTTATTTTTTTTTTTTCAAAATCAAATCTTTACTAAATGAGCAATTTTTTACTCAACTTTTCAAAATAGAAGACTAGTGCTTTTACTTGAGAGCACCAAAAGACCATATTTTATTTTTGTAAAATAATAAAAATAAAGCAATAAACCACAAATATGTCACAAACTATTTTCATATCTTGTATCTTTTTTATATCAATTTTAGCATATATAATTTTATAAAATAATTTAGAATTATTAAATGTAGGCTAAAATTAATTGAGAACAAAAGTACTTCCAATAATTATAAGTAGTTACCGATGGACAACCAAAAACCTATAGAGCATATGAACTATTTGAATATCTTTGGTGGCATGAGCTAGACCGAAGCTAACCGCAAAGACATTTTCTAGAATCTAAGGGTGAGCTCTATCAAGACAATAAGTAATTATATATGGTAACTGAATGTCTAGGCTAATAACATGCAAAGCTAAATATGCAGAACATGATTTTCGAATGAATTTTAAAGATACCTAGTTACTTTTTGAAGAAGGTGTGTCACTAAGGGTCTGAATCGATGTCTAATTTCAGCCTTTAATAAAAAAAATGTCAATTTAAGTATGTTTATCATGTGCCAGGGTAGTATAAAGAGGTGCCACTACCTATTGTACACATGTCATCCCTCCTTTTGTCCTTGTTTGCTAGTTTGTTTGGCCAATTAAGGAAATGGGATGTCAAGTGCTATTGTAAGCATATTAAATAGCATGCACATATTTGTTCTTCTATGAATAATGATATAATCATATCAAACCATTGTTGTGAGATTACATACTTGAGATATTTAAGAGTGAAATCTGATTTTTTTGGATAGTTGAGGTATAAATTGAACACTTGCAAATACTCTAAGATCCATAGTTTCTTTTTTAAGTTGGGGATGGTTTATAATAGAACATGAGTGATTGAATTCCTAGTGTTTGAGAGACTTTTTTTTTCTAACCTTCCATATATAAATATGTGTATGTTGCCCGTGGTTGTAGGATTTATTTACAATCTAAACCATGTTTAACATGTCTTGTGTGAGCTTGGTTTAATATTTATGTTCCTTTATCTTGCTTTGTTGTTTTGGGTTTATAGCTCAAACTTTGAGTATAATCCGAAGTTGCGTGGCTATCTGAATTCTCGTTGCATGCTTTATACTACAAATACACATGTTTCAGCTGAGAAAGTGGTTGGGATTTAGCTAACGTTGTCCGTATTTTTACTATTTTTTAAGCTTGTTGATTATTCTGAAGTGGGTTGCTTTTGTACTAGGACTTTAGCTAACAAGTGTTATGATGAGCGTGGATAATCCTGAATAATACGATTTATAGTGTTGTTACAAATTTAAAAGATAAAGATTATTATAGATTTTAAGGTTAGAGAAAATATCCTCATAATAAAACTAAAAAAACTAACAAGATTAGTTCCATAAGTTTAACTTAGAAAATTTTAACAAAGATAATTATTTCCATCTCTATAGAATTAATGTTTCGACTTTCCTAGTATAGAAAGGGTTAGTTGCTGTCATGGATGAGAAATTTACTAAGGAGGTTGATGCGAATTACTATCCAAAGCTCATAGTGCCTTAATATTGAGTTTGTGAGATGAAGTGCTTCATGAATTATCAAAAGAACGTCTGGTATTTGGAATGTTGAATCAGCTGGAATCCATTTATATAGAAAAAGTATTTGGCTAATAGATTGTATCTCAAGAAATAATTGTACATGATGTTAATATATGGTTAAAAAAATCTGAAGACACTTGGATGATATTAATAAAATCATTATTAATTTGAATCTAGTTTCCATTAAGGTGGAGAATGAGAATCATGCTATAATCTTCTTAGGTTCTTTGTTAAAGTTGTACGAGCACTTTTTTGACACCTTGATTTACGGTAAAGAGTGCCTACAATATTCAAAGTAAGAAAGTTTTAAAGGGTGACTCTGAAGGTCTCGGCGTGAGTGTAAGGGGTCGGCCTTGAATAATACGTTCAAGCAAGAAGAGAGGAAACTCTCAGTCTAAGACTAAATAATTTATGACAAGTTCTAAAGTGAGATGTTTATTATACAATAAGGAAGGTCATATTAGTAGGAAATTCTGAGAGAGAATAAGGGTAATAGCTATCTGAAGGCCCTAGGCAGAGATACTGTAACATTTTTGGATGATTATGAGTATGATGACGGGTTAATAGCTTCTAGTTGTGTATATAGTGATAAGTGTGTGTTGAATTCGGGTGCTTTATTCCACATAACTTCCAACATACATTAGTTTGAAAAACTCTAATTATTTGATGTTGAAAAGGTCATCATCAGGAATGATGAATCATATGATACCAAGAGAGTGATAAATATGCATCTTAAGTTGTCTATATGACTTGAGAGAGTGATAACAAACATGAAAAACTTGCTTGAAGCTAAACGAAACCTTCTTTCTATTAGAATGTTAGATGAGGAAATTTTTACTTATAAATGTGGATAAGGTAGACCTAGGATCTTGCAAGGCTTACTCATTGTATGAAGGCCTGTAAGACTCATGTTATATTAGTTCTTGAAAGATTTATAAATGAAGTTACAAACTAAGAATTACTTGGAATATATGGATAAGGAGTTTACTAGCCACTGTTCGAAACTTGACATTTCTAGATAGCAAACCTTAAAAAGAACTTCCCAATAAAATGGCTAGAAAATATTAGGTGGATCCTTTAAAAATACTGAGATGGGATAAAGGTCATGGGGAGAAGTTATGACTATGATGCATATATCATCAACATGAGTCCATATATGGTGTTGAAGCATCTTTATCTTCAAAAGTCATGACTGGAGAGAAACTTCACTTGGAATATTTGAGAGTAATAACATATGTTGCCTACGGACATATGAAGGAAGAAAAACTTTGGTTGATAGCACTAAAATATTTGTTCCTTTACAATCTAGACTGAGTAGCAGCGTATAGGTTGTAGTGCTTTGAACATAGACATCAAAAGTATGTGATAAGCATAGATGTGACTTTAAATGAGGATGGAATTCCATTGAAGAGGACCGTGGAGACCAAACCTAATACTACTGATAATATATGATGCGTGTATTCTAGAGTTTAAAGTCGAAGATGCTTCTGATGAAGATGAGTTTGGAGCTAGTCCAGCTTCGTCCCATGCAAATAAATTTCACCTATTTAAGTTTGAAGATGACCATCGTTCTGATGGTCCAAAATATTTGGATGATCAAACTGGAGAGAAACATGATCTTGACAGTTATCAATTGGTGATAGATAGAGTATAGAGACCAAGCGAACCTCCATAATGGTATAGTTATGTATATATCATTGATTATAATTGAGAGATGTTCTTGAAATAAAATAACTATCACGATGTTGTGAAGAACAGTGATAAATAGAAATTATTAAATGTCATGAGGAAAGAATTGAGATCTTTTGAAAAGATGAGCTTAAGCAAAAAGAATTTATTAATTTTTGAGTTATCCATATAAAAAAAAGTGATAAAATAGATATTCAGATGAAATAAAGGTAGTCATGGATTTTAGTTATCCATATAAAAAGTTAGGCTAGTGGCGAAGGGCTTCAAGAAACAAGAGCGTATAATTTTAATGAGACGTTCTCACCGGTTGTCAAACAAACCTCATTAAGGGTTATGTTGTCAATTGTTGCTAGATTTTATTTAGAATTAAATCAAATCGATGTTAATGTTATCTTTCTTCATGGAAAATTAGATAGAAAATTCACATGTGTCAAACAAAAAGGTTTGAATAAGGGAATGAATGAGATGTATTTTTGTGAAAGAGACATTTATATGGGCTGAAACAATTTTCATTAAGTATTTTTAAAGTTGCTATAGTATATGGTTGATATGTTAATAGTTAGAAAGGACCGGAAGATGATTGAAACAAAAAGAGTCAGCTGATAGAAGATATTGAGATGAAAGATATGGGAGAGGCTACGAGGATACCTGGTATTAAGTCAAGAGGAACGGACTGAAAGGGTATTTATTCTTACCACAACAAATATATATATATATATATATATATATATATAATCCTTCAAAATTTTGAAATATTGAAGGCAAGACGTTAGAATTCTCATTGGTGCCCAATTAAAACTCATTGCCTCTCAAGCACAAAAAAAAAGCAAGATATATGATTTTTTTGCAAGAGATATCTTATGTCAATGCTATTAGTAACATTATGTATGAAATGATATGCACGATAATGGATATTGCCTACTTTATTAGTATTCTGATTAGATTTATGTCAATCCGGGGAAGCCTTATTAGCATGCACTTAAGTGTCTCATAAGATAGTTAAAGAGTTTGAAGTTGGTTTGTGCTATAATAAGAAGGACACGACTGATGTAATGATGAGATGATATGTTGACTCTGATTATAGAGGCTGCCTTGACACAAGGAACTCAACTTTGAGTTATTTGTTTACTATGCTTAAAGAAGTGGTTAGTTGGTAGTCTTGAATACAATAGTTTGTTCTTTTGTCATAAATGAAAGCCGAATATATAGTTGTTATGCAAGTAATGAACGAGGCTATATTGCTGAAAGAATTGTTAAGTGAGATCACTAGTATAAAGCAAATATGTGATTATGTTCTTGTGATAATATTAGCGTTCTTCAAGTTCCATAACAGAACTAATTACGTAGATATCAATTTACACTTCATCCAAGAATTTGTAGAGAGAGAGCAAGTGAATGTGGCAAAGATTACAAGTGAGAAAAGTCTTTATATGTTATATGAGCAAGGTATTACCAATTTTAAAGTTCACAAATGGCATGAGACTTGTGCAAGTCAGGTATGCATGTGAAATGGTCTTTAAATAGTAGTTAAACATCGTGTGCAACATATGTTGAAGTTACTATAAGACTAAGTGGACAGTTTTTAGATATAGTCTAAAAGTAACTAAGAACATTAGTACGAAAAAGCTTATAATTAGCTGGAGACGGACGGTCAAAGACTTATAGAACATGAAGTATTTGAATATCTCTAATGGCAGAAGTAAGACCGAAGCTGAGGTGCAAAAAAAAATTACAACATAAGGGTGAGTTATGCCAAAGGCAATAAGTATGTCTCTGCTTAAACCGATAGTGTAGGCCGATCATCTGCGAAGCCGAATGTGCATAACATGATTTTTGAATGACTTTTGAAGATACATAGTTGCTTCCAGATAAATTTGAGTCACTAAGTTTCTGGTTTTGATATCAGATCTCAACAATTGATCAAAGACCGTTGATCAAGACGTGTTTATCAAGTGTCGTGATAGTACAAGAAGGTGTCACTATATGTCGTACAGATACTTGCGTTGCCTTTGTCTTTTTCTGCTAGTTTTTTATTCTTATTAAAGAAATGGTGTGTCATGCGTTATTGTGATCATGTAGAATAATATGCATATATTTTTTTTATCATTTATTAATAGTGACAATATGGTATAACGTTATCTGATGCGAGAAGAAACACTTAATAGATTTGTGAGAGAAAGTTAGAAGCTTTCAGATAGTTTGAAAGCTTTTAGATATTTGATGTATAAGATAAACACTTGGACATACTCTTAGATCCATAGTTCCTTTTGTAAGCTATGAATGTTTTATAATAAAATATGAGTGGTTGAGTATTTAGTGTTTGACAGAATCTTCTTATCCTATATATAATTTTTTTTTGTTTCCCGTGGATGTAAGATTTCTTTATAATCTTATTCACATTAAATCTGTCTTGTGCGTGCTTGGTATGTTAATTTATCTTGCTTTGTTGTTTAGGTTCATAGATTAAATTTTGAATACAAGCCGAAATTGTGTGACTCTCATATTTTTATTGCATTATCTACACTACAAACGAACATGTTTCAACTGAAAAAAAAGAGTTGGGCTTCTGCTAATGTTGTCTATAGTTTGGTTTTGTTGAAGATTGGTATTGTTGATTACTACGAAAAGAATTACCCTTATAGTATGAGTTTACCTAACAAAAACTGGGCCTAAATTTAACAGTGATATATCTAATTTGTCGTATGAATAATAAAATATTCGAATATTAAATATTTACTTTTTAATAGTCATACTTCCCATTCCCATTGAAACAGGAAGTAGAAATACTAAATACTAAATCCATATGAACGATAGACTTTAAACATGTAGTACAATCGATATGGACGTTTTCCTTTTTATATCACACAGTAATTTTAACATTTTGTTGATGGCTAGTTAAACCTTTTGTAATGTCAACCAAAGTCATTCAAATATATTTTATTGCATAAGAATCGTTCAATATCATACACTATACTTATCTATAGTGACCGAGCCAACTCTATTCATTGTCCTCAACGATTTAAAACTTCATTTTCAAACAAGACTCAAACTTCCCCAACAAATCAATAAAAACAAAAAGGACAATGGGAAACTATGCTTCTAAGAAACTATCAACTCATCAACCAAACAAGAACTCAAGAACATCAACAAAACTTATCCTCACAAACGGAGAAACCCGACAAATCGAGGTGCCATCCAAAGCAGCGGAGCTCATGCTTGACATACCGGGCACCTTTGTCGTAAACGCAAAATCTTTAACGATCAACAGGAAGATCTCCCCTCTTAGCGCAGACGAAGACATAATTCTGGTCGGAGAAGTATACGTTATGTTTCACATGAAAAGAGTTGACACTAAAGTGACGTCTACCGATATGGGTGCTCTAGTTCTAGGCGCGGACAGAAAAAGGATGGTAGTACCAAAGCTGAATTTGGAGGAGATTGCGCCGGAGTTTATGCGTAAAATGTCTGTGTTGAGGTCAAAGAAGCCGGTAATGAAAACAATTTTGGAGGAGCCTGTTTGTTCAAGACGATTGAAATGCTCCAAGGCTATAAAGTTGCGTGTGCGTAACTTTCTTTTAATATAATAGATCTCGTTAAGATATTGAAAACCAAGAGGGAATTACTAATCTTCTGAAAATGAAAAATATATATTGGGTTGAAAAGGTATATTATAATTATTATTGTACATTATTTTTCGTAGACGGTATAATATATTGATCATGCCAATTTTTGGCGATCTCTAATTTGTGTCAAATTATATTGTTTAAGTGTTATAAATATTAGATTTAAGCGGGTGACGTTGCAATCAAATAAATAATATTTATTTTATGATTATTTTAGTTTTTTTATAAGTTGATTTGTGATTCATGAAAATTTGATTAACAAAATCTAAATAGTTAAGTAAGTGAATGAGAGAATAAGATAGTCTGATAGTATCCATTAATTATGTTTATTTTTTATTTTATTTTTTAAAAAAACTAGATTTAAAATTTAACTTTTCAAATCTCGTCTTGCAAACAACTAATTTTTAGAGAAAAAATCACCATTAATGACAGCGTTTAATCTTCTCTTAGCTTCTACCATCAAACTTCAAATTCTTCATCAGATAAATCGAAATCTTTGTCAGTTTCAATTTTGTCTATCTACTTCATCACAAGTTCTACAGAATTTAAAGCGCTTCTGAAATAATCTTCTAAAACCTTTCTTGCGCAGATTTTGAACAACAGCCAACAAAACTTCAATATTCAGCACCGTCAGATTATTCTTTTATGCTAAGAAAACATAAACAACCTTTTGCAGTTCTCTCTCAGTTTCAGTGACAGATCCATAAGGTCCGTTTTGTCTGTATATATCCACAGGTCACACGAGATTACTCTCTTCAGAAGGAGCATGACTGTGACCGCCCAGACCAATCTCGATAACACAGAGAATGCCTACAATTAGGTAGAACAACCATGCTTCTCAATTCCATACAAATTCGATATTCTTCTTCTCTTTCAATGTCACACAGAGAAAACGTCCCTCTTTCTAACTCATTATTCGTTCGGTACTTCATTGTATAAACCTCTTTTTGCTTCCTGTCTTCCACATTCGTGATTCACCCCTTTTAAACTGCATACGTTTGGATAGAGTATGAATCTTATTGTTGATTTCTGTAAGTTTTTTGTTCTTCTTTAACTCCAGTTTTTTTGTTTCTTTAACCGTGGTGTCTTTTATACTAACAGGAGGACAATGGAGACTCCCGGTTGTATTCTTTATAGAGGAAGGTGAGTTCTTTTTCAGTTGCAAAAGTTTTGTAGCAGATGGGCCTTTCCGGTTCATTCTTTTCCTGTCTTTTCTGTGAAGTAATTTGTTATCCAGATCTTTTGTAGGTGAGCATGGAAGACTGTCGATTTCTTCCTTTGTTGGAGAAGTTGATTCAATTTCATTAGCAGATTTTTCAATGCCAAATAAAGATTTCCTTGCAAGTGTGTGCAGAGCTTCTATCTCTTCAGCAACCTTTTGAGAATCATTTTTGTACAACAAGGATTTATTAACTTATGTTGAAGTATAAACTTCATCCCATAGAGGACCCCCAGTCCCACATTGGTAAGAACCAAAAATGGTGAGTGTATATAATTGTGGCTCCACCTCAACTAGAAAGAGGCCTTTTGGGAGTGTCATCCCAAAGAGCAAACCCGTGTGGGCCCAAGAGGCCCAAAACGGACAATATCTTGCTAGTCCGCGAGGTTCCGCATTTTTCACACAAAAAATAGACTAACAACTGGTATCAGAGCCAAAAAAATACCTTATGCCTTAACCGCCAAAAAATGCGAAACCTCACGGACTAGCAAGATATTTTCCGCTTTGGGCATCTTGGGCCCGCACGGGTTTGCTCTTTGGGATTACACTCCCAAAAGGCCTCTTACTAGTTGATGTGGAGCCACAATTATATACATTTGGTTCTTACCAATGTCGGACTGGGGTCCTCTATGGCATGAATTTTGTTCAGCAAATATTTTACAGTATCCTGTTGATAATTCTGATCTATCTCTTCTGTAGACTTCTCTCAATCAATAACAATTGACTTCAATTGAGTAGTTTTTCCGATTTATTTGTGACCCAAACATTCATTTTCAGATTTTCTTAAGTCTTTATTTTGTGTGAAAACTTCTTGATTTCTTTGATTATCATCTTTCCTTTTGCAAACATTCTCATTGTGCCCTATATGTTTACAAAATTTGCAGTAGCTATGAATGGGACCAAAATCAAGATCCAACTTAAACTCATCATCTTCTCCAAACTTAACTTTAATGCTGTTGATAAATGGTTTTGAAATATCCAACTCAACCCAGAACTTTGCACAATTGAATTTAGCTCTATTGGCTGGTGGTATCTAGACTTTTAAAAGAGTTCCCAAGGGTTTAACGATTTCCATTATCGTTTCTTCGTTATACATAAACTCGGGAAAATTCTTGACAGTAATCCAGATAGGCGTTAGGTGACTTTCTCCGTTTGGATCAAAATATGGACTCCACTTAAGAAGTCTCATGATTCTATTGCCGACCTTCCAAACGTTTCTCTGCCAAAGTCTTTTCAGATCTTCTTCACTGTCGAACTTGATGAAAACGTGCCTATAGTCCCATTGAGCAACATTGTACTTGCT
Source organism: Limnanthes douglasii subsp. nivea (assembly GCA_036936605.1). Taxonomy (NCBI): domain Eukaryota; kingdom Viridiplantae; phylum Streptophyta; class Magnoliopsida; order Brassicales; family Limnanthaceae; genus Limnanthes; species Limnanthes douglasii. Next base: position 279,358,631 of record JAUPFV010000004.1, read on the forward strand.
GGAAAACTTGAACTTGGCCAAAAACTCCTTAATTATCTCATATTTAGGCTTCCCATAAGAAAACTTACCTACGATGATGTGTTTGGAAATTTTTTGGAGCCTCTGCTTATCTTCTTTCTCGAACTTAATGGTCAATTGTTTTTTATTTTTGATAACAGTTACATTTTGATGGCTGATTCCTTGAGTCATGGGTTTGAGAGCATCAACAAAAGACATCGCCTTATCCTTATAGCTGTTGCTTGTTCTGTAAATTGAATTTTTGAATACCAGATTTGATACAATTCTTACATTCTGTTCTGGACATTGTTTTGGAGACCCAGGTTTCTTGCTCTACTCGTGGTTTCTTGAAAGCACCGGGAATTCTTTATCAATAAGATCATTGGTGGGTATAGATTTCGTAGAAAGAGGAGAAATAGGAGATATTTCTCCCTCTTCCTTATAGAAAAACTCCATGATTGAAACAATCTAAAGAAGATTGTTCATTAGAGCCTGCAATCCTCTCCACTATCACCAGGTTTTTTCTACTACTCAGCGATTTCTTTCATTCTTGGAACTCTAGCGGTTTCTATTCCAGTTCCACCCTTTATCCAAATATAAATTTACATAGTTGCCGAGAATCGAGTCGAAAAGACTATCATATCCTTTGTTTCAGAGAAATTAATCTGAAAACTATACATTTCAACTTCGTGCTTAAACATATTTATGTTCAACGGAAAACCCTGATCTAATGATCTTCTCCTGGTAATTGTAGAGAATCGTTTTCCAGTCCGAGAATTGTTTTCCAGTCCCATGGCTGCTGCAGCCCCTTCGACGACGATCAATTGTCTCTCCCCTACCAAGATTGGCATTTACTTCGATCAGTATCCAAATAAAATTGATACTGAATCAACTGAAAATGTCTCTTTCAACCACGTGCTGCATCGATCTTGGATCTTGGAAGGTTTTCACTTTCTTTGTTAGTACCAAACCAAACGCCCACCGAGGGGCTCGAACCAAACGTCTTATGTTTATTTATTTATTATATAAAAGTTTTTCTTAATTAGAGAAAGAGTATAATTGTAGTGATTTAAAATGATAAAAAATTTTATGTTAAGAGATTTATGTATATACGTAATTGTGTATATGGTAGTATTGTTTGTGTGTAGTTCATTTGTTGATAAGCGCGTAATCCATTCGTTGATAAGGTAATATGATGCTAGAGCATCATCATTTGTTCTTATTAAAGATAGATAAAGTTTCCTTCATCAAAGTAATAACTTCGGTAAAATTTATGATCGAGATATTGAAGACAACGTCGATAAAACACTCGGGAAAGACAGCTAATAGCATCGCCAAAAAAAATAAACAATGTAACAAAATGAACGTCGAAAAGTATATACTAATGGTCTCCGACGCCAAATGATATTCAACTAAAGATATAAATAACTTCAATATATTAAAATATTTTTTAAAAATGTAATATATTACTAGAATGCTCATGAGAGTTGAGGGGTAAATTACAAATCTTTTATATTTTTTTAATAGATGGCTTACATATATTATTAAGATGCGCGTGTCATTCATTTAGGAATAAAGTGTCTATAAATAGAAAGTCTAATCATTCTAAAAATAATTGATTGATTGATTAATAATACTAATCTTGATCATTCATTACTAGAGAAATAAGTTTTACAACAATCTGAAAACTACGAAAATCGTCATTAACCCGTTGCAGAAACGCTTTTACAACGAATGTAAGACCGGAGGTTCCGGTTGTGTTAAGTGAGGTCACTAACCAAAATCAATTACCAATGTGAGGCTTTTGCAACCAAAAAGCATTGAAAAAATCCATCTCAATGGAACAGAGTCTCAGTGTTGCAAAATTTGACACGAATGGAACTGAGTCTAGGCGCTGCGACTTCTATTGTAAATTTGTTGCACCAGCTAAACGATTAAATATATTGACATGTCCGTCGTTGCAAACTTTGCTGTCATCTGGTTGCATATTAACCGACCATAATATCTTCTCTAACAATGTTATAATCCTGTTATTAAACTTAATGAGAATTTTTTAAAACAACCACATATCTATACAGCTCTTTTTCATGATTGAAAATTTAAAGCATAATATAGCTAAACCATAATAATAAACTATGATGCAAAAATATAAAATATGATGCAAAAATAAAATTGTCATTCATATCAAAACCTTCCCAATACTCCTTAAGCAAACTTGGTATCCTGGTCTCCATACATAATCAAGATTTCAAAAAACTTGAGGAATTTATGAAATTATGAAGCTAGTTTATTAAAAATCAAAGCTTGAGATATAATTAAATAGATATGTAAACACGAAGATGTAAAATATATGATGAGGTTGAAGTATATGAAAAGCATATAAAACTAGTTTAACTCGGTCATTACATTAAAATTAAAAATATCTTTTAATTTGCTCGTTAGTTTGAAACTACATTAAAACCCGTTGAATACATAAAATGTTGCTTTATTACCATTATCATTATTCTTCTATATTAGTCATTACAATTATGGAAAACATAAGGTAAACTTATGCAAATTGTAGCACTCACATAACATATCATGACATTATTTATGTGTTTCCTAACATGTTCTTTAAGCTTCGCAAAATATATAGCCCAATTAAAAAATTAACAAGTTGGATAAAACAAACATGAATCGGGTGGCAAAAGGAGACTCCTAAGAAACTTCCGATCAAACGGGAGATGAGCACAATAACTTCTGAAATATTTAAAGGATATGCCCTTTTCATAATTTTGGTAGTCTTTCAAGAAGGTTGTAGCATTAAATAATACATCAATAATATTCTTATGTATTTGAGGTGTTAGGCGACAAAAAAATTGAACATAAAACTCAACACAGTTTTAAGATCAAACATGTGAACCAAATAAGAACGTCATATGCAGAAACGACTTATCAAAACCAATTGTTATAAGTAGAAAATTAGTTTAACATATTCACATGAAGTTCAAAAGAGATATTGGAACATTCAATTCGATATCCTAAACTACCAGAAAATATATGTATAGTTCAATTCCTTTGTCACTTGATCATGTAAATTATATATTCTAATGATCAATCTATTTTATTTTCAGTTTTTTTTACAATTTAAAGAGGCAATGAATCGAAATCAAACAAAAAAAATATCTTCTTCTTCTGCAATCAAATCTTTTCTATCACATAATTTCAAGAGAAAGAATCTGAAACTTTTACTGACCTAATAATAAAGTTCATTAAAGAGTTGCATAGTGGGATGAAAATAGTTTATGCAGGTCATCTTTCTTTTTAATTGGAAATCCTTGAGTGGAAGTATAATAACTCCATATGAGAATCTGACCCGTAATTTTTTTTACGGTGAATTATAATAGTTTCAAGTTCTTATAAAAAAGGATAATGAACTTTTTGAAGTCCCGGGAGTTCAATATTATGTCAAGAACCGATGCATTCTACGTTATTTTCTCCAAGTTCCCGTTATTAAAGGTCATATTAAAATTATATAGTGTAGCGTATGGTTTTTTATCAATGTTTTAGCAAAAATAAACAAAAAACTGAATTAAAAATATAGAATATAAAAAGAAATAAAAAATAGAATAAAAAGATTATGAAGATGCAATAACAAGTGAAATTGTAGTAGATTTCATGGAATAATCTATTTAAGTCTTGTAGATATTTATTTGAGCCAACAAAAGTTTGAGTACATGTTATTTGAGAAAAAGGAGAAGAGATCAAATGGATCATGTAGACTCTAAGATGGTTTCTAAGTTCAAAGTACGTCTCCAAAAGGTCAGTTATTTTCATTTAGTATAAAGATTCAAAAATTATTAGGTTGTCGATATATGTTAGTCAAAATATTGATGATCCATTAAATTATTATATGGATCGAAACACTATATAGAAAATAAACGAATCAGATAAGATAATCACTACATGAAAACAAACCATTGTGCGCTACTACTTGGTTATAATTTATAATAGGATAAAGTAATTCCTTTTTATAGCAAACGAGTCAGACAAATAACTGAGTTTACCATTCACCGACGGATCTGCGCCTTTACTAGGCGTCAAAAGCTGACTAGATTCTTTGAAGGTTTGGATTTTTTTCTTTAGTTATGATATAAACTTCACAAGATTCTAGTGTACATTTGAGTAAGCTACTTGGTATATTTGAAGACCCTGAACTCCAGAACTTTATGCAAAAAGAACAAAAAATACAAAATTAAAATGCATAATAGTAAACTGAATCGAACATCTTTTTTTCAATTAAGTCTCTTGCATTTAAGAAAAGAACTTCAAGATATTATTGATTTTTTTTGTATTTAAGCACCAAGAACTATGTTGGAAAACAAATTATTGGTGACATAACTGATAAGCACATTTGGAATGTTATCGACATAAAAGACTACCTCCTTTATTACAATCCGTGAAATATAAACCATCGGTTTAGCTAAACTAATAAATAATTTAATATGTTTCTTAATTTAGTTAAGATACATGATGAATATGAGACTCAATCAAACAATTCTACTAAAAATACTAACACGTGTTAAAATAAATACGTAGTTACTAGATAGTTTATGAAAATAAGTTTTGCAAAATTCAAACCTATTCCCGAGCGTAGAATCCTATGTATGGACGGAAGGCTTGTTGAATCGCATCATCAATTGGTGACATAAACTCATCATAATACTATGGAAAATGAAAAATAACTAAAATTAGGATCATAATGTTTGGCTACAAACTAAGGGTGTCGCTATATTATTAGTAAACTAAAGGCGTCGTTATACGAATGACGTTTTTTACTATTCGTAGTTGTTAAAGACTGTTTCGCTAGTTAGTGGCAATATTTTTCGAAATTTCTCCAGCATATGACAAACTATTACGAAAACATAGTTTTCTGAAATTCGCCACACAGGTGATGCGTAGTAAAAAAAACTTTATTATAACACTACCCATAAACTAATTATAAAAAAATATAATAAAAAGAATAGTTATATAATTTTCTTTGATATTATCACCTTAATTATACTTTACTTGAATCAAGTTATCAATAAATAGTATTTAAGGACAACATAACAACGAGGAAGAAAGAGAGATACCAATGGCTACGGGGTCGCAAAGTTATGCTTCAAACATAAAGGATAACACATTGATATTAAAAGTCAAATAGAGAAGAAAAATGTATGCTTAAATCACTTGGATCAAATAATTAAGTAATGATTTCTATCTATACCCGTAGATAAATATGACAGTTACTATACAAGAAATTAGTATAAAAAGAGTAAATGTGTAGAACTTTTATTTCGGCAGTGACGCGTCACCGACGAGACCAGTGACGACATAGCCGATTTAATTTTACATTTTCTACTGCTTCGAGATCCATTTCCGTAAAGAATACCTCGAGGACAAAAGTCACAACCTGAAATAAATATTGAAACAAATCTTATGAGTTTATGTCACTCTCTCAAAAGATGTTTATTGGATAATACAATACTAACTTGTCTATGTGAAGAAGATGATTAATTAGATAAAAATACTTTAGATTTTATCTCGAATTCGAAGAACTGTAAAGACCAAAGGTGAGAGGTTTTGGAAATTAGGGTTTTGATTTTCAAGAAGATTTGAGTAATAAATGATATTTCGTTCTCTATTTGTATATTAAGTTTGGGTCAAATAATAAATTAGGTGGATCTTAATCTAGTAAAATATTTGGGTAAAAAATAAGTTGTAAAAATGGTGGTTTTAGTTTTGGTAAAAAAATATGGGGGGGGGGGAATTGAGTGTGTTGCAAAGCAGTACGTTCATTGCAACTCTTTTATAAAAAATGACCTATTTTTTATTAAATGGGTCAAAATAAGGTCTCTTTTAATTGCATTACAAATTTCTTTCTATTTATAACAGATTAACAATCAGAAAAGTGAAGGTTATAAAAAATAGTTTATCCAGTATTGATATTTGGTTTTATCTATTTTGCAATATCTTAAAATAGTTTATCCAACTCTTTTTGGTAAAACAATAAAAAAATGAACTTGAACATGAAATTCGAACTCCAAACTCCGACCCAGCCCCTACTTGTTTTGTTTTCTGGATCCGTCACAAATCAAGACTATTTAAATACATTTTCATACATGGCAGTTTCTTAAGTTCCTCGTATTATAAATACATACTAAAGAAAATATAGACTCCCTCATGTGGGGTCATATAGTTGTGAACGCGAACCTCGCCTTCACGCCTATCATCAATACTATCAGATTGTACTCCATGAAATGATGAACTTCTCTCGCATCCCGGTCGTCTTCAACTTGACGAGGATGCTTTATCTTCATTTCTTCAGACATTTTTAGACTTTTTTGAAGCAATTGGAAATTTGAATTGAGAAAATAAATATTTGAAGTAGAGTATTTATGAGAGGAGTAAGAATATTATTGTGAGATTATTCAATAAGAACCACTCCATTTATAGAGTTTTTTCCGTTCCAAATCGGATATTTAATTTGTTGGCCAATCTGGTATCTGATTTGATGCATAATGTTTTGTTTAGTTTCTTCTTTATAAATAGAGAAAAAATTCACTCAATTCTCACTCGCCTCTTAACTCACCTTTTTAACATAATTATTCTTGCAAAGTCTCTCAAACAATAAGTTATTTAGTATTACAACATTGTTACAACAATATCTTCGTTCGACAATGCATCTGTGAACCGGAGATCTATTGAATATTTTAAAGAATTATTGAAATCATATATTCCCTAAAACATTTCACAATAAATATTCGTGAAACAAGGAAAAGTCAAGATGAAGATCTTAAATAAGAAGACGAAACAAGGTAAAATCAAAATTATAATTTTTTTCAATAAAGTTTATAATATATGTAGTTCAATTTGAGAACATTTGTACAACTACTCATCTGCAAAAGTATAAACTTTGAAACACTTAATTTAATAAAATTTAATTATTATCTTTTAATTTTATAAGATAATATTTTGTTTTTATAATTTTTACCATTTAAAAAACCTAAACAAACTATAATAAGTTATAGTATAATCAAACTATTTCTACAATAATTTTAGCATCAATGAATAATGATCAAAATAAAACAACATTTATAATATTTATAATCAATGTATAATAATAAAACTATAATAGCTTTATATTATTTTTAAATTAGGAATATATAAACTATATAAAATTCTGTTTAGGGAACAATGGCCACACTTATATAACTACATAATAGCATTATACTATTTTAAATTTTCTAGTACATAATTTATATAATAATTTGTTTATCAAATGATATTTTTTATTATTATAAAGATAATTTAAAATTCATTCGGGTGACTAATGGTTTGCTAATTTAATCATATTTTTTCATTTGCGTGACAACCGTGTGCACGACGTTGCCATGTGTTATTTCGTTAATCGTATAGTTCTGCCATCACCTATAAATTTATTTAAGCTAAATACTAACATTATATGTTTTATATTCTTTATACTGATTTTGTCCTTTCATATTGCATTTTTTTTTATTTTGCATGTTTTTTAATTTCTATAATAAATTAATCGGTTTAAATTTGATTCGCTTTAATTATTGATGTATTTCTTTTTTACGATTAGCTAACTTTTTTACGTGTAGACAATAAATATTGATTTGACATAATAAAATGAATATTATTTGAGATATTACAAATACATTATAGGAAATAAATGCTACTTTCTTCTTTTAGTTTTGAAAAAATACTTTAAAAAGCAAATTAATATATAAATGCAGGTAAAAGAAACGTATAAACGCTCATGATATTCTTAAAAGCTTCTTCAAGCAAAAAAAAGAAGAAAAAAAACTACATCGAATTGAAATATTATAGTTAAATAATAAAAATTTATATATCATATCTTTTATTTATTATTAATAATAATAAATAATAATTACCTATTTGGGTTTGTGAAATTGGAAGAGTCGAGACCTTTCTCACTTTCCAACTCTCCCTCCCGCCATTTTACATAACCGGGTGACCCGTCGTACAAACCCATAAAAAAACCCGGCTGTTCAGTTTTAAAACCCCCAAATCATCATCCTCAAGTTCAAATTTCTTACACCAAAATCACTCTTCTTCTTCCTTCATTCTCCTCTCGTTACTTTTTGAATAACTCTTATCTCTAAATCGTGAGTTACAAATCTTATATTGTCTCTTGTAGCTCTGGATAGAAAGCTAGGGTTTCTTTGTTGAATCGGTAAAGAAGAAGAGACACAGTGAACGGGCTCGTTTTTGGGTGTTTGGAAAACAGATGAGTTCTATCAACATCACCAACGTTGCTGTGTTGGATAATCCGGCACCATTTCTGGCCCCTTTTCAGTTCGAGATCTCTTACGAGTGCTTGACTTCTCTCAAAGACGGTACCTTTTTTTTTCTTTCTCTTTTGCGACCGTTTTTTTAAGTTAATTAAGTTTCGCGTTTTTGTGTCGCAAAGACATGCATGTGATTGAATTGAACCTAGGTTACTACTGGAATTTGCCTCTATCGGGTATGTCTTTTCTAGTTCTTCAGGAAGGACTGATTTTGTATCTGTTATGTATGTTATAGCTACAGATCTGAGATTCGTTTGACGAACTTATTTCGACAATAGTCTGATATGGAGCATTGGTTGGTTTTGGTTAGAGAAAATATAGTTTAGGGTTTTTGGTACCTATAAACCATTTGATTTTGATGCTGCTTCGAACTATTGTGGATTAGGTTTAGAGAATTTTGTGCTGTCATTGCTGTGGCTAACTCAAATTTGACTATGTTTGAAGAAATTTGACTATGTTTTGAAGAAATTTGACTATGTTTTGAAGGAACTTCAATAATAGAATTTAGTATTAGGAGTTGTGAACTATTGTGAACTAGGTTTGAAGAATTTTATCTTGTCATAGAAATCAAATTTGAATATGATTTGAATGAAAATGTATTATCTTCGAAAATAAAAAAACTCAGTGTTGTTTTTATGTGATAAGAACATTTGAACTAGTGTGGATGAAGTTTGGAAGATTTTGTGCTGTTATTGTTATGTTAAACTCAATTTTGAATATGTTTTGAATGAAAATGAATTGTCTTTGATGTGAATTTAAATTTTTCAAACTATTTTAGATTAGGTTTAAAGAATTCTGTGCCGTCATTGTTACGTTGAACTTAAATATGTTTTGAATGAAAACGAATTATCTTTGATAAAAGAAATGAGAACTTTTGAACTATTGTAGATGCGATTTGGAGAAGTTTGTCTTGTTATTGTTATGTTGAACTCAATTTTGTATTGTTATTGTTATGTTAACTCAATTTTGTATTGTTATTGTTATGTTGAACTCAATTTTGAATATGTTATGGATGAAAATGAATTATAAAATTTAGTATTTTTTTGTGCTATAAGAATCTTCGTGTCATCTCTTTAGGCATTCACTTATTTAGTCACTCCGATTAAAATCCTAGTTTACTAAAGTTCTAATTGAACGTTGTTAATCCAATCTCTTATATAAAAAAACAAGGTGGACAATATATTAAATTTTCTTAGTTTCTCTAATAGACATAGAGTATCTTAACAAGTTATAGATTTTATTTTGTTTAAAAATTGAGATATTTATAATATTTAAGTGTGTCAGTTTTTTTGGAATTTAATTGTCAGTTTTAGTAAAACCATGTTTTTTTTCTGTGGGGATGATATTAAAACATGTTTTTCTCTTCAAGCAGATTGGATTTTTGTACATTTGTTGTGGATGTAAAATTACTGCAGAAAGTTGAATTTAAAAATTCGACAAAAAATGAAAAAAAAATCGTAACCCTATCTTATCTTTTTGACAAATCTTTCTCTCTATCTATATATAAAATCCCTACTGTGAGTGTCTGTATCTGCTCCATGACTATTTTTTAGTCGAGTTTTTCCAAGTGAATGCATGAATATGTTTTATATCGATTTGATATGCAGTGATCCGCAGCTCCAAGAACAGAGCAGAAGCTTATCACTGCTTATGCTATATAAAGTTTTTTGTATAACTTTCTACTTCGCTCTCATATTAAAGTTCATTTGACAGATTTGGAATGGAAACTGATCTACGTCGGATCTGCCGAAGATGAAACGCATGATCAACTACTAGAGAGTGTACTTGTTGGACCGGTCAATGTTGGGAACTATCGTTTTGTATTGCAGGTAATTTAAGTAATAATATTCTATATGAAGAATCAACCTTTTACTTTAATAATAATGATCGAGCATTTATATTGCAGGCGGATCCTCCGGATCCATCGAAAATCAATGAAGGAGATGTTATTGGAGTGACTGTCCTCCTTTTGACATGCTCGTACGTAGGTCAGGAATTCATCCGTGTTGGTTACTACATCAACAATGACTATGCAGATGAGCAGCTTAGAGAAGAACCTCCATCAAAATTGTTGATTGATAAGGTCCAAAGAAACATTTTGTCCGACAAACCTCGAGTAACCAAATTCCCAATCAATTTTCACCCCGAGAATGAACAAAGTGCTGAAGAGGAGCCTGATCAGTCTGATGATACCAAACTGAACGGAAAAGATGTAGCTGTACCGGCGCTGCTTGATTCTTCTTCGATTGATAATTCGGTGTCACTTGAGCCGTCTTCGCTTAATAGTCCTTTTAATGGATTGGAGATTGATAATCCGGTGTCACTTGAGCCGTCTTTGCTTGCTAATCCTTTCAGTGGACCGGAAGCTGAAGCCGCAAGACATGCTAATCCTTTCAGTGGACCGGAACCTGAAACCGTATAGCCATAGCCATGCCTTATCGTTGTCTTCCAAAGTATTTGTTGTGTTCCTCTGTTTTCTTGGTTCTTCATCCAAAAGGGAATGTGTTATTGTGAGTTTTGGTTATATCCATTGTTCTGAACTTGTGTTTCATGGAAAACAGATATTGTATCTGAAGTAATATTTTGGAATTGTTACAGATACTGTAACTAGTTTATCTCTCCGTTATATAATATGGTTTACTATGTTATGGTTTTGCTGTAAATATATATAGCATGAAGCTGGCATGAGATTGATATTTCGGCCATTGGATTCTAAACAACTGCCTAAATGGATATTTGTGGGAGAGGCTTAGATGGATATTTGTGGCAGATATGGTGCTTATCTCTCACAAATATGCTCCTTCCTGTTCAGGTTCAGAATAATTTTCCACTTTTTGGATTCATAATCCAATTCCTTTTTTACTATAAATTACCACTAGTTTTTACTATTCCTGTTTTTTTTTTGTTTAAGCCTAATTTTTATTACGAGCACTTTTGCTTTTTATTAGTTTTTCGCATTTAAAAAATTTACACGTTAATTTGTGGTATGCGATTGTTTATGAATTGCCGCATGTCAGTTTAAATAATAGTTCTGCGGCTTTACATTTAGTCTCCAATATTTTGTAAATAATATTCACTTTATAAATTTGTATATTATTGGAATTAGATTAGGATTGTATTACTTATATAAGATGGTGGGATAGAATACGAGATAATATGATTGTCGGGATCAAATAGGAGATAAAAATCTATTTAAAATTATATATATATATTTTTGTTAGGAATCTACGTATTCTGTTTGAGTTTTGTTACGTGTTAGTATTTAAAAAATTGTACATGCAGAAACCTGTTAAACGTACAAAGTTTTAAAATTCACGATCACGCTAAGCCTGTCACTTTGTGTGGTTTACTTTTTGGCGTTGGCTTGCAAACTATCACGTTAGACTGAGGGTTTATCCTGTGCGCACTCATTGTACTCTGAGTAGCGGCTGCGGGTTCTGATGCAGACAGTTTAGCGCTGGAATTTATGAAGACTGGCGATCACCCGAAGAATGCGGTGAATTGACAGTTTGGAGCTCCGGTGTCTGATTTTGACCCACAACACCTTGTTTCGAAGGAAACGACGCCACGAATGCAAGTCACCAGCTTTTCTCGTGACATATGAGCTTTTTTGGGCATTTGGGCTCATCTATCAGCTTATTTCGAGTTTTTAATAATTTATGATATTTTAGTAATTTTCTTATTTTTGTTTTAGGAATTCAATTGAAACCTTATATAAACATATCTTCTTTACATTGTTTGAGGAGTTGTTTTGATTAAATAAAATTAAGATTTATCCCTCTATCTAGCTTCTTTTGCGTTCTACTCTGTATCAGGTTCCCTCCGAAAAAAGTGAACGAAATAGACTTATTTAATACAAACGTGAAAAACAAAAATAAATGAAATAGACTTATTTAATACAAACCTGAAATATGAAAGGCTAGTCTAATTCAAGACCCGTCCTTTTTATAACAAGACCCGATTATAACGAGACCCATTTTCGTTATAGCGAGACCTAACATATTTTCAATAATGACATCCATATAAAACTCATTCTTCACAAATTCTACTTCCTTTTCCCTCTTCCAAACCCCAAACCTCTCTAGTTTCGATTTTCAAAAGCTTCAGATTCATCAAATTCAACCTTACAATCACGTTAAGGCAAGCTTTCTCTTAATAATGGTAGAACTTGTTTTGAATTAACATCGACATTTCTAGTGATTTATAGAGTTTTATTTTCAGTTATACAAATCGCTTTTCCTAAATTTGTAGTTGTTGTTTGGAGCTATAATTATATGTATTGCTTAGTGAGGTTGTGAGCTTCGATTTGGTATGCTACTCGTCGTATTTCCACGCACGACTGAGTGCGTGACAATACCGGATGCACATGTCTGAATTGTGCCAAATCGCGCACGAATTTGTGCGCGATTTTGGCACAATTGAGCCATGTGCATGCGTGGATTGACATGTGTCATGTTTCTCTCATGTTTTGACCCCCTTTTTATTTTGTACGTGTTCAACATTGTGGAAGTTAGATTTGTTTCTTTAGTTTGTTAGAAACTATTTACGTATTTTTAGATTGTTTTATCAAAATTATAGTCAACACTTTGTGTGTGTTTGTAAGATGCCTCCTCGAAGACGCTCACCTAGTAGGTCGGGCGCCGTCAGAGGCAATGAGATAGTGCATGGACAGTCGTTACGCAGCGCACGAGTCCACCAGCGATAAAACTTGCCCATCGTGCCTTTTACTTGCCGACAACCTACGGTCCAAAAATTTTACAGGTTCAACCGGCACGTACGTGACCTGTACTCTACGTTTCACTCACACAAGGACCACGAGGCCTACAACGTCTTCAAAAATGACGTCAGGTCTTTAGTGTTTTAGTGGTTAAGGTTATAATTATGTGCTATAATGGTTAGTGTTATAGTTATTGGTTTAGGTTGAATACATTGGTTTAGGTTATAGTTATTGGTTTAGGTTGAATACATTGGTTTAGGCTTATATTGATATTGGTTTATATTGTTTATTTATATGCAAACTAGGGTTAAATTTATTGGTTATTGGTTATTGGTTTATATTGGTTTTTAGTTTATATTAGTTTTTGGTTATTGAATTTATTGGTTTAGGTTGAATACATTGGTTTAAGTTTGAAAGCATTGGTGTAGGTTGAATGCATTGATTTAGGTTTATATTGGTTATTGTTTTATATTTTTTATTATTTGCAGGCGAGGGTACATATGCGGTGCTACGCTATGTACCAAAATCATCGTGGTTGGGATCTTGCGGAGCAACAAATCCACATTCGTGAAGAGGTGATGGGTACCTAAACCAATGTTTGGTCATCGACAATTTAACATATGAAGAGCTTGCTGATGTGTGTTCTTTAATAATAAGCAAGCGCGAGAAAGACGAGATGGATGCACTATATCAGTAGTCACACAAATTTTCGTTTAGGTTTCGTTCGCACCTGTTTGAAGTTGATTTTTTCACGTGAAGTTTGTGTAACGACATTACTTAATGATTACATATTTTGGAGTACCATTTTACATGTAACAACTTAGTTAAAAATAGATTTTATTTAAATTTCCAGAACACTATAACGCACTTTAGAACGTGCATGTGTGCAAATCCACGCACGTTGATGCCTGACGATGTACACATCTTCACGCCTAATCATGCGTGGATTTACACACATGCACTTTCTAGAGTGCCTATATTGTTCTGGAATTTAAAAAAAAATCCGTTTTAGGATTGATATATAATTTTAGAAACAAATAAGGTTATCCGTAAACTGAAATTAATAAAAAATAAATTAAGTCTTAATTAAACATCGAAGTCATAAGTAGTGAAAGTTATTAAAAGTAGCAAATACAAGACATAAAAATAAGTCGAACAAATTATGCATCTCTGAACAAATCGTAGAATTGTTCTCCTTCATCTTGCAGTGTAGGTGTTTGGACTAGTTTGATTTGGTGATATTTGTTGGAGCGTTTGGCTAGTGGAATTTCCCAACTGATAACGTCATCATTAGTGCGGAATGCAAACCAACTAGGGTATATATCCGGTAACGGTCCATTTAAGAAAACCTGTAAATTTTGATAACATGAAATAACGAAATTACAAAAAAATCATAAAGTATATTAATTTACTTACTTTCACGAAATGGTTACCATGCACGAAACCAAGACCAACTTCTAGTGTATGAAACAATCGAGGAGGCACACCACGTAAATGAAGATATGTGTATGGAAGCTCGAGAGGTACGTGGTATACTATATATTAATACTGAGTGGCTATCACTAAGCCAAAGTCAGGTAATGTCATCTAGTGCCTATTACCACTCTCGTACATTTTGAAACAATCCAATCTTCATAATAGGTTATCAACACGTTGTGGAACATCAAAAACTCTCTCCCATATATCACGTTGACCGGACAATTCGAATCAAATACCATATAACTTGTTCTTATGAATCTACCTTTTTGCATATCATTAAAGCCTCAGGAGAACCGTCTTCGATGCTAGTTATGTATTCATGTAAGTAGTTGGGATACCAAATATCGTACGCGTTAAATTATTTTCCCTTATTTGATTTTTTTATCGAGTCACTTTCTCTTTTTTTGGTTGGGCTTTCGATTTGGGTTTGGGTTTGGGAACTAAAAATGTTTTAGCTACCGAGACAGCTGTGCTAGCTATCGTATCAGGAGTGATATTGTCTTGAGTACCACCATATTCGAACAAAGATGGGTTCCCCTTTGTGGATTTGTACGGACCAACGTTTTTCTCTTATTTAATGATAGACAACTCATTAGGTTCCAACACATGACTCCTAGCGGGATCTAGGATTTACATCATCCTATTTATGATATATTCTTGCACGTGTGGGCCATAGGCGCGAATGGTACTATATATTAAGGATAGTTTTCTCGTAAGCTCATCATCAGTGCCAACGGTATCCCTAGATTTGATCTTTAAGGTACTCAAATAAACATCAAATTCATTCTTTTGAATCGCCATACCCTCTTTCTCGATCATAACTAACTTGCATACACACAGTAAATTATGCATTTTCCTAATAACACAACCATACCTTGCGGGAATGAACCATAATTCCCTGGTCATTTTTAGATTTTACTCTATTAATTCTAATGTCGTACATGAAATTTTACCTTTTAATTCCGTAAAGATAGACCCTCTAGATGCATGCCTGGGACGAAACTCACTACGTTCGAATGGTTCGAAAATTGAAGAGTGTTGAAAACATGAAGAAATGCATGAACGTTATCCCAAAATTGTTCAAATGTGCATATAATTATGCCGATTGCTCGTTTTAGACTCGAGTGAGCACTGTCCGCCCTACAACATATGATTAAATTAATTATAACTCCAAAAATTAATCTAATAAACTAAAGTATAAAAATGATAATATAACTCACTAATTGCTAGTATGATTGCCCAAATGTTTAAAATTATTCGTGTGGATATTAAGAAAATTTTCTTCATAAATGTTTATTCATTTTTCATCACATAATCGATAACCATCGGACAAAAGGCGTACACATGGTGTAACTCCGCAAGGTTTTTAGTGTACTCTTTAGTCATCACTAAATGGGCAACCACTGCATAATAATCGAGAAACTCATCGGCCATGTCCACTTTTGGCAAATATTTCTTAGCGTGCGAGGAAATATTCTTGTTTATACAAGTGCATAACATATGAGTGGCCGCCGGAAATACATCTACGATATCATGCATTAATGCCAACTCTCTATTGGTGACGATAATATTGGCAATACACATATGTTATTTGTCATCACGTTCCTTAGAACATTCAATGCCCACGTGTAGTTCGCTTGCTTCTCTGAGCTAAAAAAAAATCAAAAGCAATACAAAAGGTCTTCTTCGTCGATGTTTGGCCAACTATTTCTAGCAAGGGCATCTTATACATTGTGGGTTTGTACGTGCTATCCATTATAAAAACCCGAGGAAATGTGCGCAATAAGTCGATGATTGTAGAATGGAAAAACCAATTCGAGGATCTCGTATATTGCTTTGTTTGTTTGATAAATGTAGTACTCGTGTTGTTTTAACTTACCGAACAAATATTGCATTTAGGTTTTGCCCGCTTTATCGACCAATTGGTGTTTTTTACGCATGTTTCATATCTTATGCATACTAGATACATTTTCTGAATTTCTTATCTTCAAACCATGGTATATATCTCTTGGCCGAAAACCGATTGTTGTGAGTTTACGAACAAACTCCTGCTCGTCCGCTTTTGGTGAGGTTTATTTTCGTTTGAGGGTAATTTTGTCCAGAGTTTTGTGGTATTTTGAAGGTATTTAATGTTTGGATAGAGTGTAAAGGGAGAATTGAGCTACCTCGTTATATTTAATTTTCATTTTTTTCATTAAATGAAAGTGGTTGGGTATTTATACCCTTAATTATGGGCCACATGGGCTTTCGGGTTGACTTATGGATCCGGGTCGGGTTCAAAGACCCATTTAGTTTTAAGCAGGTAGTTAATTAGCTTAGTCATGAAGTGATTAAGTTTTTAGTACATTAGTTCTGTCCGGACGGTTTAGTGGGTAGATGTTGTCCGAATTGCCCCTGTCCGGTTCTCATAAAGAGTGACAACAAATTCCGGACTCATCAGCTTTTAGCCTAGCGGCTCGTAAATGTCCGTCCAAGTGTATAAACGATTGGTGGTTGTGTTTCTCATTTACCACTACCAGTATCCAATAACCCGATAGTTCTAAGACCGGATTTCCCTTTAACATGAATGGAAAATCCTATTTTTTATGAACACTATGAGCGTTTCTTCACAATTCCTGGTTTGGGCCTCGGTTTGTCGATACTGTGCCTCTCGCACTTAAAATATAGCATTGGAGTTTTGCGGTTTTACTACCACTGTCATCTTTATCGACCAAAATAACGAATCCTCATTTTAGGCTTTCTGTATTAACCCATGCAACCAATTCAGATTTGGTGTTTCCGTAGTAAATTTTTTAGCGTAATCGGCCATGCAACATGGTGGTTGTTCCGGTTCCCACGTAATACATGAAAACAAGTTACTACAATATCGTAATTCACTCGATTAACAAAAAGTTCTAACATAATTCGATTAACAACAAGTTCTTTTACGCAAAATAACAACAAAATAACTCAACAAGTTTTTATATGCGAAATAACAACAAAGTAAGTTATTCAATTATAAACAAGTTCTTACATGTGTTTAAAATTTTAAACATTCAAATAACAACAAAAATGCAAATCCACGCACAACATTATACTGAATTGGAAAAAAAATGCGCATAAAATAGTACATTGAATTGGTAAAATTCGACATGAAATCGTGCCTTGATTTGGTAAATGTGGCATGAAATCATGCCTTTGATTTGGTTAAATCGCGCTGAACAGTACACACAATTTTTGTAAATTCATACCTGTTATTGCGCAATTTTACTAATTGCACGTGTGTTCTTGCGTGTTTATACAAATCGTAACGTGCGAAACCATAAACATAAAAAATTATCTCAACTACTGTTTCTAGATGGTCAATTAGTGACTCTTCCTCATCCACACAAAAATCATCGACATTGCAGCTAAAATCATCATTAATATAATTCAAATTTATAATAAAGAAAAGATTTGGAGTATTTTTTTTGTAAATTTAAAAATTTAGGGTTAAGGTTAAAAAGATGCATATAAATAAATTTTAAAACTGAAATCTTTATATCATGAAAATAATTTGATCATTTCCTATTTCCAAAAAAAAACTTTTTGTTTGGATGTCTCCCTATAAAAAAATTTCGATCCCGTTTTAACCTTGTCAGAAAGACTGGAGATAATTTTTATCTAAATATTTTTATAAATATACCCTCTCATGTTCAAAATAAATATCAATTTAAAAGAAAATTTAAAATAAATGCCATCTTACAACTTCACCTTTTTATCCGTCTTACTTTGTTATTATAAACAATTTAAAATATTCATTTTAAACCGAATTATATTGAACGAAAGGAATAACTAACTGTGAGAATCTTATGTACAAATTTAAGATTCTAGAGCATACAGTTTGAGTGTCGTATTATTGTATACACTGAATGTACCGCACCAGCCCGATACTTTTTGGAAATTTTATTCGGGACTGATATTTTTGGTTTTTCTTAAGTTTATAATAAAAACTATATTTTAAGTCTTCTTTTCTCTTTAGTGTCTCTAGGTATTTTATCGGGTTCTGATATTATATTTACATTACTACTTTATTTTTTCCTGTTTCTCACACTAAATTTATATTATATTAAATTAAATGAAAAATAAATATTCAACCCACCACTGGCATACGAGGGTGGTATCGCCCGGTTTAATTCGGATTTCGATAGACAGTTAAGCTTATCGGTTTGGACTGGACTAGATGGTTAAATTTTCGTATCTATAATTTAGAACCGGATTGGATATTTAAATTTTCGATGCAATTTCGATCCAATTTGATTCGGTTCTGGTTCGGTTTGGTCCGATCACGTTTTGGTCCGTTTCGGTTCGGTCCATTTTCTGTTAGGTCTGTTATCCCTTCATTTCTGTCCATCTTTAAAAAATAAAATAAATTATAATTTAATTTTTTATTTTTTAAATAAATAACATAAAAATTAAATTTTAGAATGTAATTAACATAATTAACTATTAATTTTGGTAATATAATGTATAAAAATAAAATAATAATAATAAATTAACGGTTTTATTGGTTCGATTTTTTATGAGTTCGATTTATCAATTTTATCTATATGTATGGTACTTTATTGGTTTTACCGATTCTTAATCAGTTCTCTCTGTTTATTAATTTTATCGGTTCGATCCGAACCGATTTTTCTTTTCGGTTTTTCGTCGGTTTCGATTTTTAAGATAAATCTGCAAACCGCACCCACTCCGATTTTCGGTCCAATTTTTATCGGGTTCCGATCCCATTCTCAAGAACGGTTGAAGCCCTATATATTAAGCTTAATAAAGACCTATATATATTAAGCTGAATATCTATGATAATATTTATGAATTTAATTAGATAACTTTTTAAAAACAGATTCAAATTGATAAATACATAATATACATTAAATATTATTACTGATATACTCCATCTAAGTTTTTTTTAACCAAAACTTATACTTGATATTAATAAACAAAATTTGAATACAAATAGAGTTGGCGCTAAATTCTGCCCAAACCAAACCCTATAAACAAAGGGTTTACCTAAAGACTAAATAACAGCCTAAAGCCTAGCACACTTTAAAGGCACTAAAAGCTTAACACACACTTAATGTAGGAAGGATGAGCAACTTGAAACCACGAACTCAATTTTAAGCAGCCAGAATCAAGAAACAACTCCATTGAAATATAACAATCAGCCGGCTCCTATCAATTGCCAACCATCAGCAACCATCAGCTCCAGCCACCGAACAGACAGCCCCAATCACTCAACCAGCTTTGAATACACAACCCAAGGCAAGAAAAAGCAACGCACCATCTTCAATCACCATCCAATAAACAGACAGCCTCAACATCATTCAACGAAACAGACAGCCCCAAGAACCTATGCTGAAAGCATCTTGAAACACAATTAGAACATAACTGAGGAGCTATTAACATAAGGTATACCTAAGCTTTCTAAGACAAGAATAGACTTAAGATCATTAAGGGAAGTAGAGAAGACGAAAGCAATCTTCATTTTGCACTTAATCAATAGACAAGTGCATCAACTTAAAACACAATTAGAACATAACTGACAGCATCTTCATTTTGCACTTAATCGTCCACCGAGCTAGCCAATCAGCAGCTCAATTGCTATCTCTATAAACAGACAGCCCCAAAAACCTAAGCAATCTTGAAACAGACAACCCCAAGAACCTATGCTGAAAGCATCTTAAAACACAATTAGAACATAACTATGCTGAAACAGACAACCCCAAGAACCTAAGCAATCTTGAAACAGACAGCCCCAGGTATACCTAAGCAATCTTGAAACAGACAGCCCCAAGAACCTATGCTGAAAGCATCTTGAAACACAATTAGAACATAACTGAGGAGCTATTAACATAAGGTATACCTAAGCTTTCTAAGATAAGAAGACTTAAGATCATTATGGGCAGTAGAGAAGACGAAAGCAATCTTCATTTTGCACTTAATCAATAGACTAGTGCATCAACTTAAAACACAATTAGAACATAACTGACAGCATCTTCATTTTGCACTTAATCGACCACCGAGCAAGCCAATCAGCAGCTCGATTGCTATCTCTATAAACAGACAGCCCCAAGAACCTATGCTGAAACAGACAACCCCAAGAACCTATGCTGAAACAGACAGCCCCAAGAACCTAAGCAATCTTGAAACAGACAGCCCCAAGAACCTATGCTGAAAGCATCTTGAAACACAATTAGAACATAACTATGCTGAAACAGATAGCCCCAAGAACCTAAGCAATCTTGAAACAGACAGCCCCAGGTATCCCTAAGCAATCTTGAAACAGACAGCCCCAAGAACCTATGCTGAAAGCATCTTGAAACACAATTAGAACATAACTGAGGAGCTATTAACATAAGGTATACCTAAGCTTTCTAAGACAAGAATAGACTTAAGATCATTAGGGGCAGTAGAGAAGTCGAAAGCAATCTTCATTTTGCACTTAATCGTTCACCGAGCTAGCCAATCAGCAGCTCGATTGCTATCTCTATAAACATGATTGATAGTCATAGAAGAAGTGATTAGCAATCTACAACAATTTATAAGGGGAACAAGTGACCAAGGAATTGTGACATGATTAACATTCTTGATATAATCAATAAGCAAAGAAGAATCAGTTTCGACATCTATGTTACTAAGCCCTTTAGAGTGACAAATTAGTAAGCCATCCATTAGAGCTCTAGCTTCAGCCGCTATAGGAGAAAGCTTACCATAAACCTCACCAGCAGCATAAACAAGATTACCCTCATGATTCCTAATGATCACACCTGCACTGGCTTCACCATTATATAAAACAGAAGCATCAGTGTTTACCTTCTGTCTGCTAGGACTAGGAGCAGTCCACTTGTGAACAATAGATCTGGTAGCTAACTTAGGCTTGCTTGCTAAGCTAGAGAACCCAAAACAGAGAGCTTTATTACAATCATTAGACCAGTGCTTCAACTTAAAACTACCAGCAGCATTCATGTAAGAAATGATTTGATAAACAGCTTTAATAATGAAGGAAGATGTAACACGAACATTCTTAAACTTTGCCTGGTTTCTATATTTCCAAATAAGGCTAAATATGACAGAAGGAATAACATGTCTAATGTGATTGGCTTTATTATAGAAACTATACCAAGTACGAGTCATATGAATATGAGTCATGTATCTATAAATTCTGATATCAAATAGATGAGCAAAATGCATCCAAACCTTCCACACAATATCACAAGCAATACACAAGTGATCATTAGATTCATAGTTATTGCAGAAAGAACACTTTGAGACTATAATCATATGCCTATTTCTAAGAGTTGAATCAGTAGAAATAAAATTTTTGATTATTTTCCAGTGAATAAAAGCATGTTTCTTAGGAGTTAAGTCATTCCAGATTTTTTTAAAAAGACTATATTCTCTATGCTTAACTCTGATGAAATCCCAAGTGTGCTTAAGACTAAAACCACCAGTAGTAGACAAACTCCAAACAATCCTATCACTATTATTACTATCAATGAAGCAATTGCTGATTTTATCAAAATCATTCTTACAAATTAAATTCTCAACACTAGAGAGATTCCACTGGTGATTAAACCAGTACTTATTGGCCTTTTCAGGATAATACCACATGTTATCAATAGAGTCATCAAAAGTAAGCAGAGGGTCTGAGTTAAACCACCTGTCTAACCAGAAGTCAACACTACCATCACCAAGAGACCAGCAGACAAACTACTCAGCAGTAGATTTAATCCTCTGCAACCTATTCCAAACCATAGATCCTTTCAAGTTATTAGTAATCTGAAGAGGGTGTTTAGACTTACAGTAAATGTTATGAAGAAGATTGGCCCACAGGAGCTTATTATCCCTTAGCTGCATCCAAAGTTTGCAGGAAGTTGCAAGTTGAACATCAGCAAAGCTTCTTATGTTTAAACCTCCTTCACCAAATGTTTTGCAAACACTTCTCCAAGAGCACCAATGGATCCTATTCTCTGTTCTAGTAGAGCCCCACAGAAATCTGTTAAAAGCTTCTCAATTTTGAAAATTACATTGCCAGGAATAACATTGACATGCATCCAATAAAGAACAATATTCATTAGAACAGAGTTAATCAATGTTAACCTCCCAGCAAAAGAAAGATGTTTATATTCCCACTCAGCAATACGGTTGTTAATCTTAGTAAGCATCTTAGTATAGATAGAGGACTTATTATGAGTGCTAATAGTAATGCCTAAGTAATCAGTAGGCAAGCTAGCATTATTAAAGCCAGTAGCATTAGAGATAGAGTTGATCTTAGCTTCAGTAGTTCCAATAACAGTAATAACTTTAGTCTTACTCTTATTAATAACTTGGCCAGAGATTGTCTGATAATCCTGCAAAAAAGAGCTAAGTGATGCTAAAGTAGCATCCTTACAATTAGTGAATAACAGAATGTCATCAGCAAAAGCAAGATTGCTGATACACAAACTGTTCCTACACTTATACTTCAGATACTTATTCTCATGAAAAAGCATAGAAATACCTCTTAATAAGACATCCTCAGCAATTATAAAGAGACTAGGCGAAAGGGGATCACCCTGCCTTAGCCCCTTGACAGTTTTGAAGTAGCCATAGGAAGCACCGTTGATTAAAATGGAAACATGAACATTAGATATCATTCTATAAACAAGGTCAGTAAAGCGTTTAGAGAAGCCAAAACAACTCAAAACCTTAATGATAAAAGAGTGACTTAGTTTGTCAAATGCCTTGCACATGTCTAACTGAACAATTACATTCTTATCTTTAACATTTCTATTGAGATCATACAACAGCTCCTTAGCAGTAAGGATATTAGATTGAATAGAATTACTAGGGACAAAACCACCCTCAGACTTAGAGATAATCCTAGGAAGTAGAACAACCAATCTACTGTTAACAATACTAGCCATGATACGATTCATTAGAGAGCACAAGCTTATAGGCCTGTAGTCAGACCAGCTAACAAGATTAGTGGATTTTGGAATCAGGAAAATGCCAGTTACCAAAATACCTTTAGGGATATTGAAACCTCTAATAAAATGATGAATAGCAGACATAAGATCATGCTTAATGATGCTCCAACAATTTTTATAAAAAACAAGATTGAAACCATCCAAACCTGCCACACTAGAAGCTTTAAGGCTGTTGATAGCTCTATGAACCTCATCCTCATCAGGCAGCTTTAACAGACTTTTGTTCTCATCTTGATTAATAATCTTGGGAATAACTTTAAACATTTTATGATTCATACTCTCTAACTCCTCCTGCCTGTCTTTGTAGGGACTTGAAGCAAGGGCCTGAGTGAAAAAATCAACAGCAGAAGCACCAATGTTATCCTTATCGAAAATCCACGTGTTATTCACTTTGACTCCAATGATAGCATTGCTCTTTCTTTTCTTAGCAACATAATTATGAAACAATTTAGTGTTATTAGAATCATCCTTAAGCCAATCAACATTACACCTTTGAGACCAATACTCCTCTTCCATATTGCAAGCATTCAAAAGCTTAGCATTAACTTTATTCAGCTCCTCTTTAGTAGTACTGGAATTCTGCTCCTGATGCAATGCTTCAGCTCTTAAAACATCATCCTCCAGAACTTTAACCTTACTAAAGACATTTCCAAAGTGTTGCTTGTTCCAAATACTAAGATCAGCTTTTAACCTCTTTAATTTCTGCCAGAAGACTGTCAAAGGATCCCCATCCATAACCTTAATCCACCTCTCAGAAACATAAGGAAGGAACTCCTCATCCATAAGCCACATGTTTTGAAACCTAAAGCTCCTCTTAACATCCTCAGAAAAACTAGCAATATTAATAAGAATGGCCATATGATCAGACCCAGTCCTAGCCTTGTGAATCACATTAGTATTATCGAAAAGATTAGCCCACGTATTATTAGTGAAAACCCAATCTAAACGTCTCCACTTAGCCTTATTAGAACACGTGAACCTCGAGCCGACAAACCCAGCATCAATCAACCTACAATCCCTAATCATTCTGTTGAAGTCATCCGAACTGTTTTGACAAAAGGTAACACAACCTATCTGATCATCAACAGAGCGAATAGCATTAAAGTCACCACATACAAGCCATGGCTTATCAGTGCACGAAATACTACCTAAAATATCCCATAGATTGAGCCTATTTAAGCGTTGACACTTCGCATAAACAAAGGTTAACAGAATGTTTTTATTAAACTGAAAATGACTAGCCTCAATGTGAAAACATTGCTCATGATCAATTAAAACATTAGCAATAATACTATCATCCCAAAAGACCCAGATTTTGTTAGAAACATTTCTAGCACTATTACTATAACCAAGCTTAGAGGCATAAACACTGAGATTATCACCACAGATCAAAGGCTCCTGGACAACAATCATAACAGCTTTATTCTTTTTAGATAAATGCTTAAGCCTTCTAAAAGAAGACTTAGCTTTGATACCTCTAATATTCCAATTAAGAAGACTAATCATAGTTAAGAGAGCGTTTAGAGTTACTTGTGACATAAGTCTGTCTAGAGTTTTTAATCAGCCTTTTTTCCTAGCCTGCTTCAATTGCTTGTCTATAATCGAACCAAAATCCTCATCATCCTCTGAAGTATCCTTCCTTATCTGACTCCTAGTTAGCCTCTTGACCTGCTTAACACTCTTAACACCTTTTTCCTTAGCTTCCACAACAGTTTGGTTTATAACAGAAACTTGAGAACTCTCTACAATTGCCTTTGGAGAAGGCAGATCATCATCAGGAGCCAAATTTACATACTCCAAAGTGTTAACATTGTTTTCAGGGCTTTGAAGAGCAGCAATCATTTCTGTCTCCTTACCAATATTCTTCAATTCATTATCATCAGAAATCAACCCAATAACTTCCTCAACAACTTGAACACCAGGATCAGACTGACAGCCATCTTTATTCAAACCAACCTCCCAACTCTTACCCTTAAGAGAAGACTGAAGACTACCATAGTTAGAACACTTAGGAGAAGTGTAATCTTTACCCTTATCCTTAGCATTTTGAATAGTATTAAACCCGAATTCCAAAGTATGAACCGCCCTATTAATTTCCTCAGAAGAAACTATAAAATCAGTCTTTTGTACCTCCACATTCTCCACAATAGCCTTAACATTTTGAGCCAAATTACACCCTTCATCAGAAGTTTGGACCACCTTGTTAACATCAAGAGAAACCAAAGCATCAGCATTCCTAACATCTTCTCGATCTTGAACAGCAATCTCCACAACAGTATTTTTATTTAAAATATTATCATCCTTACCATCTTGATCCTTTCGAGTAGACTGAGTATCATTAACCTTCTTCTTTTTACACTGATCAATACTATGACCAATGTGGAAACAAGACATACAATATTTAGGCATGTTCAAGTAAGAAACACTCACCCATCAACCTTTGTTTTGACCAAAACCCACCCATACATCATTGTATATTTTTCCAGCGATATCCATCTCAATTCTAGCCAGACAATGACCATAATATGCTCTATTCTTGGGTGGAACTTTGATCTGCAATGGATTACCAAGAACATAAGCAATATCAGTTATTATTTTCTCGTTAAATATATGTTATGGCAAGTTTCCAATCTTGATCCACACTGGCGTTATTGAACTTTCATATCTGACATTGAAATTCTCCGACCATTTCAAGATCCTTAGCCTAGTCGAACCAACAGACCAAACATTTCTTCTCCACAACTTTCCATAATCCTCGAGAGAGTCAAACTCTACCAAAATGTGCCTCGAATCTTTAACAGAATAGTTATATTCTTGTACAAACTGAAACTTACTGAAAAAATCATTCAATAGCGATCGTTTAGGCAAACCGGATGAGCATTTGCAAACAAGAGTATGCTTAGACTTGGATTTCAGATGAAACAGAGCATTTTCATCATACTGCATCGATACATGATTATCTTTAAAGCAAACAGACTCCTGGTTGAGTTCACCATCAGAACTGTTGTGACTAGCAGTCACCACATTAACAAAAGATTTACCTTGCCACTGATTCAAGTTTCGATTAGAAGTTTGTGCTTCCTTTTTTGATGTAGAACTATAAACATCATTAACCGTAGGAAATAGGTCCATGAACTTCAAATCCACAAGCTAACAGAGGGAAGATTCATCAGAAGATGAAAGGATTAAACGAAGAAGAAGAACTTCGAAGTTCTTGAATCTTGGAGAAAACGGTTCATTGTCTGATCAAACTTTTGTGTTTCTTACGACGAATCTGATATACTCCATCTAAGTTGTAATTTATGTAATAAAGGATTTATTTATTGGATTTCCGTACACAATGATTTATTGGATGGACTTTTGATAATAACGGAATAGTATGGGTAACATTAACACAATGTTGGCAGTATCATATCCCTTGAATAAAATAACGAATTTTATTATATTTCTTATATTTCTAACTTTCTTGGTAAAGTTTTTCTATATATTCTTTTACGTCCTATAATTTTTTATTTTTTTTTTCGGGTGTTACAGCAGCAAGTAGAATTTTATTTAGTGAAAAAAAAGTAGATTTTTTTTTAAAACACAGTATAAAAATGAAATTTATGATTTCGAAAAAACAAAAATCATGCAAATATAACAATATCATTTATAGACATTACAGAACTAAAAATATACTCACTCATTCACTCATGTTTTCATACAAAATTCTCATAAATTTTACCTACTAAAAACTTAATCTTTGATGTTTTCATAGAAAGATAGAGTCATGAGCATGAAAGGATATCATCAGAAAGTTTTTATTTCATGAATGAGGTTGTCTAAACAAAGAAACCTAACCTTGCTTATGACTGCAGCATTTACATGTCCAACAAAGGTGCAAAGTAATCAGTATATTTAGAAATCTCTTTTTCAAACACAGCAGTACTTACACACGATTGGCATCGTATAGGTCAATAGGATTGCCAAGAACATGGGATTACGGTTCTTCTTTTAGCATATAAACAATGTATGTCAGCCAATCCCGAATCAAATCTATTAGAAAAGAGTAGAGGAAATTCCGAATGGCTTTATACACCAACCCGCTCATCCTCTTGAGTCTGCCTTTTCTGGTCAGTCAATGGCTAGTTTGGTGTTGGCATCAATTTTGTCGTGTGGTTGAGACTTTTTCTATGGCGTCAGACATGTCAAATATTTCTTTACCTGTAAATGTAAAACAACATAAATGATTGAGAGAGAGGATGGACCTTGAGTAGACCTTTGATTAGTCATCACACGATTAGTCCTCCTCAATTTCAAATTTTTTACACCAAAATCAGCAATCTTTCTTCATTCTCGTGTCATTACTTTTTTAATAACTCTATGGTGAGTTACAAATCTTATATTGTTTCTTGTAGCTTTGGATAGAAAGCTATGATTTTTTGAATCGATAAAGAGGAAGAAACATGGCGAGCAAGTTTAGTGTTTGGAAAACAGATGTGTTTTTATCAACAACACCAACGTTGCTTGCTGTGTTGTATAATCCCGCACCATTTCTGGCCCCTTTTCGGTTCGAGATCTCTTAGGAAAGACGGTACTCCTTTTTTCTCTCTTTTGTAACATTTTTTATAAGTTAAGTTATTTTTACTTTTTTGTATTTGGAAGAACATGCATGTAATTTAATTGAATGACTGATTCTGTTATGTATGTTATAGCTACAGATCTGAGATTTGTTTGACAAACTTATTTCTGATACTTAATGGAGCATTGGTTCATTTTGGTTAGAAAGTATAAAATCTGAATGGACTAACACATTTTAGTTTGGGGTTTTGGTACCCAGACACCATTAGATTTTGATGTTGCTTTGAAAAATTGTGGATTAGGTTTAGAGAATATTGTCTTGTCATTGTTAGGGTGAACTCCAATTTGATTATGGTTTGAATGAAAAGGAACTATCTTTGATATAAAAAAAAATATAGGCTTGTTTCTGTTTCTGTGTGATTAGAACTTTTGAACAATTGTGAGAATTTTTTCCTTTTGTTAGGGTAAACTAAAATTCGAATATGTTTTGAATGAAAATGTACTATCTTTCATTAATTTTTTTTTTAGCTAATATGGTAACTTTTTGTGCGATGGATGAGGCTAGTATGGATGAGTTTTGAAATTTTTTGTGATGTTATTGTTATGTTAAACAAATTTTGAATATGTTTTGAATAAAAATGAATTATTTTTGATGAAAAGTTTAGTTTTGTTTTGTGTGATGATAATTTTTTATGGTGAGTTTTGTGTTGTTTTTGTTACATTGATTTGAATATGTTTTGAATGAAAATAATTATTTTTGATAAAGAAGAATTAATAATATTTTGTGTGATAAAAACTTTTGAACTATGAGATTGGAGAATCTTGGTTGAATTCAAATTCAAATATGTTTTGAATATGAGGGTAAACTCTGTTCTTCTTTTGAAAAATAGAGTTTTTGAATTCTGGATTTTTTTTCGTATTCTGCAGTTCTATCGAATCTTAGCATTCTACTATCTATAATCTCTAAGGATCCCTTCGGTATCATTAGCTAATCTTCTTTGAGATTTTCTTCTATGATCAGCATGGAAGATTTCATGGATCTACGGTATTCAGTCAATAGTCAGCAATGAAAGATTGCAAAAGAAGTTCAAGACATGAATGACATAATTCAGAGTACTAGAAAAACGTATGCAGAAATTCCGCATAATAAGAACAAAACAGAGAAGGCTTTCCTATGGAATTTCAACATAAATCAGACCATGTCTCGGTGAAATTCCCACAAAGGATTATATATTCACATTCAAATCAAAGAAAATATACGCTTATTGGAAAGTTCAATCAATGAATTCCTAAGACGCAGATTATCAATGATTTCTTACAAAAGATGAAACTCAAAAGTGAATGCAATGTAAGAATTTGGGATCTTGACACATGCTGCTAGAATTCAACTCAAAAGATGATATGTGCAAGGTGTGGACAAAAAATATATGGTACGTGGGTAATTTTGTTATGCGTCTGCTGAAATGGACTCTTCAGTTTAATACGAAATTCGAATGTCCCATTAGCTAAGTCTGGATTAGATTTGAAAGATTACATTAGTTCAAGTATAATGAAAATATGTTATACTCTATAGCTAAATCAATTGGAATCGCATAGAAAATAAAGATTCTAGAGAAGAGCAAGGCATACCACAACTCCTGTTTGGCATAGGTAGAACTTGATCTGAATAAAAAGATACACTAAGATGTTTAGGTAGGTTTTGGGAGAACCAGGGATGTTGGATCACTGCTAGATACAAAGATCTTCCAAAATACTATGATATGTTCCATCACATTGGTCATGATTCCTCTGCTTGCAAAAAATCTCAAGATCGCAACAAGAAACAACCATGAAAATAACCACAAAAGAATATGAAGATAACAGTCACGAAGATAGCCCAAAAAATGAAATTACCAAAAGCATCAAGAAAGACAACAGTCAGACCTTAAAGTCTATCATTGTAGTTCCTAACAAAAACAAACTTTTGAGTTTCAATATTAACAAGAATGATGATATGTCTATTAAACGATACAATCTACAAGAAAGTGAGATGAGATCACCAAAATATGAAATAATTGAAGCCATCCAATCCTTAGAGAAAATGATATATCATGGAGGATGGAAACAAGAGCTCTAAAACTTCTACTCCTCATGCAGAAAGAATGGGAAACCTGCAAGTGACTCCAACATACAAGAATGATGAATGCGATACTGAATTCCAGAAGGTCTTGAAAAAAGATTAAAAATGCTAGAGGTATGAAGAAAGTTAACAACATTTCCATAAAATCTTAAAGGTTTTCAGGGACTACCAAGAATACCAAGTCAAGTTCAAGATGATTAAAATCTTGAATTGGAACCTTAGAGGGATCAATAACAAGTCTACGGTTAGAAGACTCAAATTTCTTATATCTAAAGAAAATATTAGTCTTCTTGCTATACAGGAGCCTTTTTACAAAGATTGATAAAATGAATTATATATCTAACAAGCTTGGTTTTGAAATGTGTGCTGCTAATTTGTCATATAAAATTTAGTTTTGCTGGAAAAAAAGTTCTTTGTTAAAGTGATTATAAACCATACTCAATGTCTCCATATGGAAATCTTTATATCTAATATAAACTTAAAATAATTGCTAACTATCGTGTATGCAAAGTGTCAGCATTATAACAGGAGGGAGCTATGAAATGTTTTAAAGAACATCTCTGAAACTTCAACCACTAAAAATGGACTATTATCGGGGATTTCGATGTAATTGCTTCCCTGGATGAACATATTGGCTGCCTAACTTACTCTATGGAAAGCAATGAGGAATTTAATGAAATGATAAGTGAGTACAACCTTTAGGATGGAGGTTTCTATGGTTCTAAATATACCTGGAATAGGAACTCCAAATGGAAAAGACTAGATAGATTAATGTTAACTCTGCCTGGTCCAACCATTTCAATGAAACTAAAGTGATACATATGACAAGAACATGTTCAGATCACATCCCTCTATGCATCACTGTTAGTAATGACAAAACTTTTCACCAATTTTTTTTTAAGTTTTTAGCCATGTGGATTCATGATTCCGAGTTTATCCCTTTTGTGGAAAGCAATTGGAATAAAGAGATTGATGGTTACCCTTTCTTTTTATTTTTTTGGCAAAAACTTAATAGATTAAAGCATGTTTTAAAGGAATGGAATAAATCCCATTTTGGTAATATTTTTAACAAGGTGCATGATGTTGAAATTAAAGCTAAATGTATGGTAATCAGTCACCAAGAAGTCAACAATTCTGATTCCCAATATAAGCTTTGTAAAGCTAATGATGAGTTTTTCCTTGCACTAAAAATGGAAGAACCCTATTAGTACCAGAAGTGTTACACTAATTGGATTAATGATGGAGACAAGAATACCAAGTTGTTTTATAGTTTTGTTTATAAAAAAACATCATTAACAACATTAAGGAGGGACAAAAATGGATTACTGATAAGATGTTATTGCGCAATCTGTTGCTGCTTACTTCAAAAGCATTCTTGCTGAGCCTCCATATTCCTGCAAGGATGAAGAAGAAAATCTCATGAACATCAACATTTTTAGTAACATTCCTAAGTTTATCAATGACAATGATAATGAAAGCTTATTGTCTACTCCTAGTGAGCAAGAAATCAATGAGATTATAACTAACCATAATCCTTGTAGTGCTGCAAGTATGGATGACTTCAATGGTTGTTTTTACAAAACATATTGGCAAGTAATTAAGAATGATCTTTGTCTGGCCATGTGTAACGGGATTAGCTATTCCGCACCTTACGACACAGGCCAGCCTTTCCTATATGACACACAAGCAGTTATGAGGGTTGGATATGAGGGATCGAGTATAAGTACCTGCATATGAAGACGTTTGTTAGTACTTGTAGGTCGTAGGAGCATATCAAGATCTGCATGGAGAGGTAGATGTTAGCTTGTCCACTAGGAAAGTCGGGCCATGACACTCTACCACCCCCAATTCGTGAGCATCCTCGCCACGAACACCCCGAGTTGATCTGGAAGGCCACGACCAAAGTCTTGTTGCTTCGCCCATACTCCGCAACGAGACTTCTTAAGTTGCTAGTCCCCACCTGACCATCTTGGGAAACTCCTACGCTGGCACACTTATTCTCCATCCAACAATGCTTGCGTCACGCTTGTTTGTCCGGTGATTATCCACTCTTGTCCTTACACCTTGCCCCAACATCCTAATCGAGTCACCTTGCGCACTCCGCGCTTACTCCACAAGCCTCTCTTGGGCCTTACAGGGTAGCAGCTATCTCCCCACGCACTCGCTATTATTAGGCCCCACGATGAGGATTTGTCTTGGCACATCCGGGTCTCCATACATGCCTCTCTTGGGTCTTATAGGGGAGCCGACCTTACAGGCTGGGCTCAGTCATCAGGTCATTACGCTTGGCTCCAGCGTATTTCTCTCTCAGAGACGAATTCTGGCTCTAATACCACTTGTCACGGGCTTAGCTATTCCACCCCTAAGGTGCCTATGCCAAGCGGACCTTATGGCACATGCCACCTTTTGCTATATGGCACATAAGTAGTTATGAGGGTTGGATAGAAGGGATCGAGTATAAGTACCTGCATATGAAGACGTTTGTTAGTACTGGTAGGTCGTATGAGCATATGAAGATCTGCATTAAGAGGTATATGCTAGCTTATCCACTGGGAAAGTCGGGCCATGACACATGGTTGCCTTCATTAAAGGCCAGAAAATTCCAAAAGGTATTCTTGCTACAAGTATCTTCTTGATACCTAAATTTTCCAACCTTACTAATTGGAAGGACTTTAGGCCTATAAGCCTTTTCAGCCTCCTAAACAGAATTATATCTAAGATTGTGAATAATAGAATGGTTTTGATTCTTCCTAAAGTTACTCTAAAGTCCAAGGGGCATATATTTCTAATACGATTATTCAGGATAATATCTTGATAACTAAAGAATTAATCTTTGATCTTAACAAAAATAAGAAAACTGATAACATATTGATTCAGGAAGATATGTTGAAGGCTTTGATAAAATCTCAGACATGTTTATTCTAAAGGGGTTGATTGCTTTGGTTTCTCTGCCCAATTTATAAATTTGATTAATAACTTAATGAGCTCTATCTATGTATCAATCCTCATTAATGGCAATGTGTTTGATTATTTTTAAATCAAAAGAGGTCTGACACAGGAGGATCCCCATTCCTCGAGCCTTTATCCTGGTGGAAGAAGTGCTTATGAGGAGGTTATACAAAATGTTCTATGAAAACAAAACCATGCACTTCTCCTCTAAAAGCACATTGTTGATTCCTAGCCTTGTGTTTGCTGAATATATCCTAATATTTACTAACAGTTTGGATGATTCTATAAAAAAACCTTGGAAAGTTTTGCAGATTTACCATAATGTTTCAGGGAAAACGATAAATAATGAAAAAATTAAAATCATCTTGCCATCTCGAATCAATAACGTCAGATTAGTTGCTATTAAAAATCAATATGGTTTCAGTTCAAGTGTGCTGCCTACTGAATATTTGGGGATTAATTTAAACAATAACAACAAACCTAGTAATTTCATCAACATGATTAACAAAATCAATACAAGGATTAAAGATTGTGAAGACAATAAGCTTTTGTTTGAAGGGAGATTAACACTGATTAACTCTGTTCTGATTGTTATTCTTAAGTTCTGGACTCAAAGTTCCTATATTCATAAGTCTATTGTCTACATAATTGAAAAGATTTTTAATAAATCCCTGTGGGGCTCTTCTCAATAGAAAAAAGAATGCACTGGTCATCCTGGAGTACTATGTGCAAGACATTTAAAGAAGGGATTTAAAAATTCGTAGCATTATGACTTACAAGATACCTATTCTTGTAAGTTGTGGTTGGACTTCAGAAATAAAAAAGAGCTTGCGGGCTAATCTGATGCAAAATATCTATTGTAATAAGCTTCACCCATTGCAGACTTCATACATTAGATCATGTTCAAAGCACGTGGAAGAGGCTTACCAAAATTAAGCACATAGCTGAGTCTATCATTTGCTGGAATTAGGGAGAAGGAGACATCGAGTTCTAGCTCGAGAACTGGTATAGTCATCCTCCTTTAATTAAAATTAATGATAACTGTGATAATACATGTTATAGACAACAAATGGTCAAGTAATACTAAAAGATAAAGCATGGGATTACAATAAGTTAGAAATATTTCTTAAATAAGAAACTATTGAGAAGATTCAAAAGATATCAATCAATATTAATGATGAAGACACTCTCTCTTCGAAGCTGTCAAATGACATTAAATTCAGCACTAAACAAGGTTTCTTTAATTTTTTGGAAACTCTTACACAATTACATTCCTGTAAATACAATATTACAAAGAAAGCATTTTGTTATTGCATCCAAATGTCAATTCTGCTGTAATATTGAATTCCCTAAACATCTTTTCATTGAGTGTTTTTATTGGAGCTTATAGTGTTACTACGCTGATTTTTTTAAAATCAAAATAGAAAAGTTTATAACCATAACTCACATGTTAAAAGCTTGGTACTGGTCTAGTACTGCTATGATTCATGTTAGAACTATATATAGTGTTATTATTCTTTGGACTATATGGAAATCCATAAACAACTCAAAAATCAACAAAAAAGATCAAAATACTAAGACTGCAATCAGGTACATCAATAACATAATCTTTAGTCTGGATACTTCTAATGGCCTTAGGTTAAGTATTGGAAAAGAGATTACAATGTTGCTAAAGATCTTGGGTGTAAGAGTTACATACATGATAATTGTAAGATTACTTATTATAAGTGGCGCCACCCTAAGCCTGATTCTTTTAAGTTAAACACGGATGCTTCATGTCACCGGAGTGAAGAATCGGGGGGGGGGGATTATCATCAGAAATCATACTGGAGAAATTATTAGAGGAGAAACCAATCTCTATGGAAAGTTAACATCGATTTTGACAGAATCTCGTGCTTTTCTAAATTGCGTACTACTTTGCAAAAAGAACAATTGGAATAAGGTAGAAATAGAAATCTATAAGGATTCTCCTTCACTAGTTAACATGATTTCCAGTGGTAAGTATTTTTGGCATTTAAATAAATTTTTTTAACTATTGCCGAAGATTAATAACTTCATCTATGACTATTTCTTACATTTCAAGGGTCTAAAACAAGGGAGCAAATTGGCTGGCTAAATGAACCCTTAAATGTAAAATGAAAACTAAATTTTCTTATTTTCAAGCTCCAAATTCTTTAAAAGCAATCAATCTGTTAGAAAGTTCAAGCCTAGGTTATTTTTTATAAGTCCGGAATTATTCACCACCATTCACTGTGAAAACCGGAGAGCGGTAATCCGGACAATAATTACCCACTAAAGTATCCGGACAAGACAAAAGTATTAAAACACTAAACACCTTTTGACTAAGCTAATTGCTAATCTTCTTAATAAACTAATGGGTCTTTGAACACGACCCAATTTCATAATTTAACCCGAAAGCCCATGGGTCCATAATTAAGGGTATAAATACCCAACCACTTTCATTAATGAGGGTAGTGAACATTTAATACAACCAGGCGGCTTAAATCTCTCACTACAAAACACCCAAACATTTAATATCCTCAAAATACCATAAATCATCTGACAAAATTACCCTTAGTCTAAAATAATCCTCACGAAATTGGCGACCACAGTGGGAGAAGAAGGTGCATGAATCCAGCAAGAAAAACCAGTTCGGATGAATCCAAACGAGTAAGCAGTGCCACCACCTTTGGTAGAAGTGGTGGGAGAAAACGATGAGTACACGATCGAAGAACGAGACAGGTTGAAAGCTGAAATAGAAGCCTTGAGAGCTGCTAAAAATATGGAGTTAGGCTTCAAAGAAAAATCAAAGGTGTCAGGCATTCACCACACTGACAATCCAAGGGAGCATGACCCATCAGCAAGGACTCACTTGAGTGGTAAAATGACTCATGTCAGCTCAAAGAAGTCTCACCGGTCTAAACCGGTGGAGAGCTCGGAGTCAGAATCCTCTAGTAGCTCCTCGAACGAGGATGGAATTGAGGAGTCTTTGTCATCCAATAGTGATGAAGGCAGATCCAAGAAGAAGCAAAAGTTGGTTAAAAAATATTCAAGAAAGAGGGATAGGCATAGAAGGTTAAAAAGGCATCTGAGTAAATGGTCATCTCATAGCCATGGCCTGAGGCCCATTGACCACCTATTGATGGATCCTTTCGCTTTCCATGATGAACCAGGTATCTTTGCAACTCCCAATGAAGATACTATCTTTAGTCGTGGTTGGAATTGGAGATAATCTCCATTGTCTTCCAAAATACTGTCCAGAAACCTTCCTAAGAGGTTTGACAGTACTAAGATGGAAAAGTATGATGGGAGCAAGGATCTAGATAATCATTTGGAACAATTTAAAAATTTTATGATGAATTTTGACGATGATGACAAGTTGCTTTGTAGAGCCTTCTATCAGTCTTTTACAGGGAGTGCTCTGAAATGGTACAATAACCTACCACATGGGTGCATCAGAAACTTTGATACATTTTGGGTCGCCTTCTGGAGGCAGTTTGTTGGAAGTAAGGAGGTGAAGGGCAATGGAGACACTATATCAATTGTGCCAAAGAGCCAAATGAATCATTGAAAGAATATATAAGTCGGTCCGTGAACACAAATAACGGATTAGCTGATTGCTTTAAGCAAGTAGCAATAGCTTCTCTAAGACAGGGTTTGAACCCTGGCAATCTGGCTGATTCGGTAACCAGGAAAAAGGCCATGACGTGGGGCGGTTTGTTGAACCAGTGGGAAAGCAAACAATGTAGATGAAACAAAAAAGACTAGGGTGCACAGGAAAGTGAGATCTGCCCCAGCTGCACCAAACCAGAATCAGTCCGGATACAAGGCTAAGGAAGCCGGACAGGGTCCCAACAGAGCCAAGGCTTAATCTCACCTAGCAAAAGATGATGTGCATTTTAGGAAGCCAGCAACACTTCAATCTCCTATGGAAAGTCGTAATGCTTGTTTTTGTCAATATCATCATTATGTTGGCCATAACACAGAAGATTGTATCGCTTTGAAGAAAGAGGTGCAGAATTTGATTGAAAGAGGAAAATTAGGTGCTTATGTCAAGAGAAGAAGTGGGAATAGGCCTGATAATGCTCATCGGACTGGACCAACAAACAATGTAGGGACATCGGCTCCGGACGGGGCCCAATAGAGGCTTGTGGAGTAAGCGAGGATGCAGAACTATTATTGTGGTCATTGATTATTTTCCGAAGTGGGTAGAGGCAGCCCCCTTGGCAGGAACTACTTCAAAAGTTGTTATAAAATTTATCTTATCTAATATTTGTTGCAGATTTGGGGTTCCACAAAAGATAACCGCAGATAATGGACCACAATTCGATAACAAAGATATGGAGAGTTTCTGTGCCTCTGAGGGCATTCAGTATTTATTCTCTTCTCCTTTCCACCCATAGGCGAATGGTCAGGTTGAAGTGGTGAATAGGAACATTCTGTCTGGTCTCAAAAAGAATATAGAAGGGACTGCTGGAAAGTGGCCAAGCTATTTACAAGAAGTACTATGGGCCTACCGGACTACTCCTGGAGCTGCTACACAAGAATCCCTGTTTGCCTTGGTATATGGGATGGATGCAATTGCTCCTATAAAGGCAACTCTTCCATCATACAGACTCCACAATTTTTCCGAACAGGCTAATGAAGTGGCAGTCAGAAGTCAATTGGACTTAATATAGGAGAAAAGGGTTAAGGCTCATCTTAGAGCCACCCATTATAAAGGTTTAATGAGAAGCAGGTTTGCTTCCAGAATCAGAAGAAGGGATTTTCGACCGGGGGATAAAGTATTGAGAAAAGTCTTCCTACATACTAAGGAGAAGCAGTTCGGCAAGCTAGCTCCAAATTGGGAAGGGCCCTATGTGGTCATTGAAAAACTTAAGCTTGGAACATACAGGCTTCAGGATAAATATGGAAGAATCTTAAACCACCCTTGGAATATTGAGCACATCCTGATGTATCTAGAATAAAATTTGTGTAAATATTTACTTGTTTAAAGTCCATGTAAATATTTGGGGGCATACTCTTTATACCCTGGTGGCACGGGGAGGTTTGAATGAGTTGTCCAGGTTTTTTAATAAAATTTGATGCCTTCTTAAAATATTCGGAGTGGTTTGATTCACAATTTCTTTAAAGATTTCTAAGTATCTTTAATAGATCGGATTAATCTGGTAGAATGATGACCATTAACATTTGTCAACAGAGAATTTAAACACTCTCATTTTATAATACTTGTAATGTAAATAGGGGCTATTTAAACATCAGCCATTAAGATTGGGCGAATATAAAACAAAGCAAGAATTTAGCAAAGTAAAACTACCCGGCTAACACCGGAGGATGATATTAAAACATAAAAAATGCCTTGGCCATCCAAGGACTTTAAGTTTAAAAGGAAAAGCTTGACTGGACTCAAACCGGACACAATTACAAAAATGCCTTGGCCATCGAAGGACTTTAGTATGTCATACGGATAAGAAAAAAAACCAGAAAATAGTTAAAACTTTAGGGCTCGTTTCCCTTAGGTGTTCCTCCATCATCTTTTTTCTTCTTCGGATCTTTGGGTTCGTCACTGGACTCTCTTCGGTCTCTTCTTCCTCATTAGTAGTGTCATCAATACCACTGAAATATTTTACGTTATCACCATCCACCATCGTGTGAAATGGGATATCTTCATATTCAACGTACTTCCACATAGTACCGAGTGTCCTCTTCGAGAATGTTTGATGAAAAAGAAAGACCATGTCAGATTTAACTTCGACATACCTCCTTTCTAGGGAATCTATCACATCGTTGGTATACGCGTCGACCTTGGCCTGGATCTTCTTTTCCTACTCTTTCATCAAATCTTCATTTTCCAGGTAACCTTGGACACAACATCTTCAAGAGAAGTCTTGTCACCGGACAGGGCTTGGATAATATTTTCCTTGGTCTTCACCTCTTCCTTCAAAGTGTAGAGATCTTTATCCAAGCCAGAGCACATGGTTTGGAGCTCTGTGTTGGCCATCTCCGAAATGACCAGCCTAGTTGCCAAGTCTTCTTTCCCTCTCTTTAACTCCTCGAGCTCTTTCCTCAATGCTTCTACATTTTGGTTGGCATTAAGAAGATCAGTCGATAAGCTCTCTTCATCTGCATTGTGGGTGTTGATGAGGGCAGACTAACTTCTTGCTTGCCTTTCCAAGTTGAGCACTAGCTGAATATGGCCCAACAAAGAGTGAGTCACCGTATCATTTTCCCCTGAAACAGTGAAAGACTTCCCATTAAAGGTCACCATATTGGATGAACTTGGGGGATGGTAGGGACCAACGAAGTCATCTTTTTTAAACTCTACAAATTAAAGGCCAATATTTTGGAGACCACTGATGTCTACTCCTTCCAAATCCTCTCTGGTACCCTCTCCGGCGTGTAGATCACTTGGGATTTGCTCTGCCAAGGTGGGGTGTATTGGGTTGGCCGGAGGAAGAGACTCTGAAGGCCGCATGACAACTTCATCCCCCATGAAGACTTTCTTCTTCTTGGCCGTCCTCTCTTCACTATTTGCTCCCCTTTTTTGGTCCTTATTATGAGGCTTTGGAGGATCTTGAGGTCCACTTGCCTCCCTAATACTCTCATGTTCAACTACTTGAAGTAGAGTAGCATGAATTCCTTTTGGGCCTGCACTCCTTGGCTCGCTAGAGCGATCTCCTCTAGAGCACCCAAGTTTCCTGAGGTGAAGCAGTTGTGGAAAGTGTTTCCTCAATGTTCAGCAGCCCAAGCATTTAATTTGGCACATGTGGCCTGCCCCTCCTCCACATAATCGGAGAACTCCTTCGGCAACACTAACCAAAGAAAAATAATAGTAGTTCAGAAACAATTTTTTTACAAAGTAAGAAAGTCAAACATAATAAAATATTTATCTGATATTTTCCATCTGCTGGTGAGCATACTGGGATTGACACCAACCTTGATTTTCATCCCATTATACCATGTCTCGCTGATAAATAAAAATTGGGTCTTCAATTTTTCTCTGACTCAAGCAAGTCACCCACCATCTTAAAGTTGTCTCCCATATTGAATTTGTAGAATGTGATATGATGGCTCTTACAAAGATTGGCCACAGCAACAAACTGCTCCATCCGAAGTGGTATACCGGAGAGCCTTGACGCCATAATGCAGGCGATGAGAGTATACCAAACGTTAAGACTCAGCTGGCTTGGACATAGTTTTATCAGGTGGAAATACATAACAATTTCTGGATCCAAAGGAAATCTGAGCCCCTAGTTAAACAGCTCTGTGTAGATGACGATTTCGCTGAGCTTGCAATCCATCAGGGTCTCCGGAGTGACTGCTATCCTCACCTTAACAGATTCGAGGATCCCCCACTTCATCTGAATCCGGTCTAACTCAGCATTGTGAGTATAGACATAGTTGATATTCTGCATTGGCCAGTAGATCCTTCACATTAACCTTGTGGAAGCAAGGTCCTTTTCCTTTTTTGCCAGAGGCAGCATCCCCAGTCTTCCCGGAAGCTTTAGTCTCGAATGGAGCGTCTTCAACACTGTCCTCCATCACCTCTTCCATCATCGCGGAAGGTTTATCAGCCGTTGTTGATGGGAGAGTGCTAGTGGGTGGCTAAGTAGGTTGTCCGAATGGTTGAGCATCAACCTCTCTTAGGGATTTGGTGTCCGGCTGGGGCTCATTTCCGGAGGGCTCAGTATGAGAGTTGGTTCTGGTGGCCTCGGGTCCAGAGGATTAGTCTTTTGGGGCTCTAATAGGTGCCTCTGATCCAGAGGCTTTATCTTTGGTTCCAGAATTGGATGGCCCTGTTTTGGAGTACTTGGTTTGAGAGCTAGTTGCCTGACCCTTTACTAAACGACTTGTCCGTCAAAGATTAACTTTTTCTGGTGACTTCTCAATATCTAACCCCATAGCAATGAATGGAGAGGGTTTTCTTATACTGGATACTGCTTTCTCCTGCACAACAGAAGGCTGAGACTCCTGAACCGAGGAGCCTGACGGAATGGGCGAGAGGCTTGGTTGAAACAAACGCTTAGGTTTGGAAATTTTGGCAGAGGATGATCCTCGATCAGCTTCTGAACACGGTGTGTCGGGCCTACTGATTGGAGAAACTGGAAGACCTGCAGCGATACGTCTCTCTCGCTCAACCTTTTGTGCTTTTTCTAATTTGAAAGATTTAGCCAACCACCTTTCACAAGAGTGTTTCTCGCTGTGAACATAAACCTACACAAGAAAGATTTTGAAAGGAGAAGTAAAAAGCTCTGAAAAGAAGAAATGACAAAGTGATGAAGATGGTGAAACAGTAAAAGGAAATAATTTATACTAGTGAGGGAAAAAAGTTACTAATACCTAGGAGAAAACGAAAAGGCAAAGGTAATGATTGAAGGCGACGTTGACGTCAGGAACAGTAAATGCATGAGTTGCTTTTTGGAATAGTGGAAGCGCCGTTCGAGGAAGAAAATGGCTGGTAAAACGAATCAAAGTATGACACGTGACCCACGATCCAGAGCAAAACTCTTAAAATTCTGAGAAGTATTCAATCCGGACAAAACCCTGAGCTGAATACAAGGACAGTCCGGAGAATATTGTTATTACCTAAGAGAGTTTTATGGTCTTGCCAAAGACCTTTGACAAAACCTAAAAAGGGGGCTACTGATGAGTCCAAATTATTCACCACCACTCACTGTGAAAACCGGACAGGGGTAATACGGACAATAATTACCTACTCAAGTATCCGGACACGACAAAAGTATTAAAACACTAAACAACTTTTGACTAACCTAATTGCTAATTTGCTTAATAAACTAATGGGTCTTTGAACTCGACCTGATTTCATAATTTGACCCGAAAGCCCATGGGTCCATAATTAAGGGTATAAATACCCAACCACTTTCATTAATGAGGGTAATGAACATTTAATACAACCACGCAGCTTAAATCTCTCACTACAAAAAACCCAAACATTAAATACCCTCAAAATACCACAAATCATCTGACAAAATTACCCTCAGTCTAAAATAATCCTCACAAATTTTAATATCGAAAACTAATCAGATACATGTTTGTATATCCCTTATTGCTTGTTTTGTAGTTTTTCCCACTAATGGAAAGCAAGCTCTGCTTGACAATTGCCTTTCTTCATCTCCTTTTGCAAGTTCTCTTTAGTTTTTAAAACTAGTAAATTCTTTGTTTACTCTTGAAGATGATAGGACAAAAGATCGAGAGAATCTATTTGGAATAATGGCGGAGTTCGATTCAATTCAAGACAATAATCTAAAGAGTAAAAATTTGAAAAGATAAAATTTTAGTTTCATAAAAAGCTCCGTCCTTTTAATTTTGGAAAGGGAATGGATACTTGTTATTGACACATTTACTTTCATCTTTTCACTATAATTTAAGTTAGCTATTAGATGTTAGCCTTTTGAATCATTGTAAAGCCCAATTTTAACCCTAATTTCGATTAATGTATTTTCAATTTAAAAAAAGAAATCAAATATGTTTTGAATAAAAATAGATTATTTTTATTAAAAATTTAGTATTTTTTATGCTATGAGAATTGTCATGTCATCTCTTTTGGCATTCACTTATTTAGTTTCTCTGATTAAATTTTTTAATTTACTAAAGTTTTAATTGACCGTGAATCCAATCTCTTATATAGAAAAACAAATTGTATAGTATATTATTATTATAGACTCTTTTTGCTTAAATTTTGAGATCTTTATAATACTTAAGTGTGTCGGGGTTTTTCAGCATAATATTAAAGCATGTTTTTGTCTGCAAACATATTGAAATTTTTGTAAATGTCTTGAGATGTTTAATTACTGCAGAAATAGTTGAATTTAATAATTCGATAGAGAAATAAAAAAAATACCGCAATCCATGCATGTAGAGTTGTGAGCAACAGCTCCAAGAACATAGCCAAAGCTTATCGCTCCATATGTGTATATAAAGTTGTTTGTATTGCTAACTTTGGTCTCATATTAAAGTTCATTTGGAAAATTTGGAATGGTAACTGATCTATGTCGGATCTCTGCCAAAGCTGAAACGCATGAACAACTACTAGAGAGCGTATACTTGTTGGACCAGTCAATGTTGGATGTTGAAATTTCTCTATTAAGTTGGACCGCTAGATGTTTTATCAATGTATCGGACTATCGTTAATATTAGTCTAATAAAAGTAATCATAAAAAAAAGAACGGGCTAGTAGATAAAATAAGTATCATAGAGGTAATTGTATAGATTCCGGGTTTAATATCAAATATTGTGAAGGATTGGATTCGGAAATAAACAACTTAAACAAAACGTAAAGTTTTGGGGTTATTTTGTAAAACAAAATAATACCGTGTTATGGTCCCTAAGAGTGGAAATTTAATAAGGAATGGTTTTTATTAAATAAGTATCTAGAAGTATTTTTTGGCATTATTACAGGATCTATTAACTTCATGGTTTAATAAATTAGATAAGAAATCCGAAAAATATTTTTACATTGGAAACTATCGTTTTGTATTGCAGGTGATTTACATAATAGTGTTCTATTTGAAGAATCAACCTTTTGCTTTAATGATAATGATCAAGCACCTGTATTGCGGGTGGATCCTCTGGATCCATAAAAATTCAACGAAGGAGATGTTATAGGAGTGTCTGTCCTCATTTTGACATGGTTGTACCTATGGTTGGTTGTACGTGGATTTTGGCTCATCTTGTAGGGACCTCATCCGACGAATGATAGGTGATAAGGTTTCATTTGACGGATGATCAAAAGAACTCTATAATAAAATAATAAAAGATATTTTTTTTGGTTGGTTATAACTTTTTTGACCGAATTTAACCGAACCTTTGAATTTCATTTCTTTATTTGCTTGATTTTGTTATTTTTTATTTTGTAATAATTATCTTTAGCTTGTTACTTTTAAAAAAATAATTTTTTTTAATATTCGTGTAATAATATTAAAATATTAATTTAAGCCAATTTATTTTGACCGAAAGGAATAAATAAGTGTGAGAATCTTAGGTACAAATTTTGCATTCCAAGCACACAGTTTGAATGTTGTATTATTGTATAAACTAAATTTATACAGGTACTTTAAGAAAAGCTTATTCCGAACCGAACTCATAGTTGGTTTCCCTTTTAAGTTTATAATTAAAACCTGTATTTTAAGTCTTTTCTTTAGTGTCTTTAGGTATTTTGT
Organism: Limnanthes douglasii subsp. nivea; assembly: GCA_036936605.1. Taxonomy (NCBI): domain Eukaryota; kingdom Viridiplantae; phylum Streptophyta; class Magnoliopsida; order Brassicales; family Limnanthaceae; genus Limnanthes; species Limnanthes douglasii. The sequence goes on from JAUPFV010000004.1 coordinate 279,402,976, forward strand.
CGGCTTCTTATATTATATTTACGTTACTATCTTTTTCTTCGGGTTCTCACGCTAAAATTTATATTATATTAAATTAAATAAAAACATATATTCAACACAACCACTGTAAATTCAGCTAATGTCTATGATAATATTTATAAATATAATCAGATAATTTTTATATAAAAAATATCAAATTAATAAACGCATAATGTATATTAAAATATTATTAATATACTTCCTATCTAAGTTGTAATTTAGGTATTAAAGGATTTATGCTGTATTTTTTCTACACTGTTTATTTTTTCTTCCAAACCCCCACAGTAGGAGCTTATAATAAAATCAATTATATATTATATTTTTAACTCATAGAAGAAAAAAATAGTATCTAAAAAAATAGTATTTATACAAAGTTATTCATAATTTTTTTTAGAGATAAAATGAAAATCGATTTCAAAACTTTCCAAAAGCAATTTCTCCAAAATGTAAAATGAAAATTGAGCTAGAAGGTATTACAGTAGACATTAGAAAAAAAGAGTAACGATAATAAATATAGATTCATTCTCCAAGATGTTTATAGAAAGGAAGGAGCTAACGAAATGCTCTTCTTGTAGTAAGTACTACACCTAGACTATTCCAAGTGTCGTGTACTCAACAACCATGAGTCGGGTTGGGTAAAAGTGTAAATACCTGTATCACGAATGGTCCGATTGCATACCTCACCTCGAACAGTTCGGCTACGATGAAAAGAGCAAACCCCTCCGTTTAAGACAAAATAACCACCATAATCCACATGGATTATTCCATTAAACAACTGAATTCGGTCCTCCAAATCGATTTCAAGAGAGATCATTTTAAGAGAGACCGGATTCTCAATATCCTACATATAACTTCCAACGTGTTGAGAAATATCCTCTAAATTTTTCATAAATTTTGCACAAAAAATACTCATTCATTCATTCATGTCTAAGAAAATATTCATATAAAGGTTCAGTCACATTTCTTAAATATTCTGATATTTATATATACAAATAAAGTTTGATGTTTTTATTGATAAAGTCGTCTAAGGAAAAAAAAATCCTATTTATATCCCTAGCAATCATATAAAGGCTCACCTCAATTAGTTTGGCAAAGATGAAAAGAGCAAACCCACCCTGAGGAGTCCGAATGGGAGTTGCAGGGTATAGCTCACACAGAATACTCCGTCTAAGACAGAGTAACCACCATAATCCACATGAATTATTCTAGTAAACAACTGAATTCGGTCCTCCAAATCGATTCCAAGAGAGCATTCCAAGAGAGACCGGATTCTCAATAAAATAAAACATCATGGCATCTCGCGTAGGAGCTGTAAAGGAACGCGGTCTGATATTTTGAACCTCAGAGGGTTGAATACCACATTACGTGGAAATGAGAGGGTGGACGGAGGAGGACGCCGGAAACGGGACGTGAGTCGTCGAGAAATAGGAACCAGTCGACGTGGACGTGGTGGAGGTGGACGAAGAACCATCGAGAAATCTGGGTTTGGGAGGGGATTCCTAGCTGGGATTCATAGTCGCTGACCGTTACATCATTCCTCACCTATATAGCTTAGGACGTGTTGAGAAACATCCTACATATTTTTCATAAATTTTACACAAAAAATACTCATTCATTTATTGATGTTTTTGCAAGAAAATACTCATATAAAGGCTCATTCACATTTCTTAAGTATATTCCGATAATCATATTTATATGCCTAGCAATCATATAAAGGCTCACCTCGATTATTTCGGCTACGACGAAAAGAGCAAACCCACCCTGAGGAGTCCGAAGGGGAGTTGCAGGGTATAGCTCACCCAGAATACTCCGTCTAACACAGCGTAACCACCATAATCCACATGGATTATTCCAGTAAACAACTGAATTCGTTCCTCCAAGTCGATTCCAAAAGAGACCATTCCAAGAGAGACCGAATTTTCAATAGAATAAAACATTATAGCATCATCGCGTAAGAAAGTTTAACGGAACGCGGTCTAATATTTTGAGCCTAAAAGGGTTGAATACCACATTACATGGAAATGAGAGAGTGGACAGGGGAGGACGCCGGGAACGGGACTTTAATCGTCGAGGAATCGGAATCAGTGGACGTGGTGGAGGTGGACGAAAAGCCATCGAGAAATCTTGGTTTGGGAGGGGATTCATAGGTGGGATTCATAGTGGCTTATCCTTGAACCATTCTTTCCTTACATAGCTTAGGACGTGTTAAGAAACACCCTACATATTATTCATAAATTTTACCCAAAAAATACTCATACATTGATGTTTTTCTAAGAAAATATTCATATAAAGGCTCATTCACATTTCTTAAATATTCCGATCATATAAATATAAATAAAGTTTGATGTTTTTATTTATAAATTTTTTTAAAGAAAAAAAATTTAATCCTCTTTATATGCCTAGCAATCTTATAAAGGCTCACCTCGATCAGTTCGGCTACGACGAAAAGAGAAAACTCCACCGTGACGAGTCCGAAAGAGAGTTCATGGTATATAGCTCACCCGGAATACTCCGTCCGAGACAAAGTAACCACCATAATCCACATGGATTATTCCAGTAAGTAATTGAATTCAGTCCTCCAAGTCGATTCCAAAAAAGACCATTCCAAGAGAGACCGAATTTTTAATAAAATAAAACATCATGACATCCTCGCGAAGGATCTGTAACATAATGCGATCCGATATTTCAATTCTCACATAGATGAAAACCGCAGTATGTGGAAACGAGAGGGTGGACGGAGGAGGACGCCGGGAACAGGACGTGAATCGCCGAGAAATTGGAACCAGTGGAAGTGGAAGTGGTGGAGGTGGACGAAGAGCCATCGGGAAATATGGGTTTGGGAGGGGATTCATAGTTGGGATTCATGGTCGCTGACCATTGCACCATTCTTCGCCTACATAGCTTAGGACGTGTTGAGGAAAATCCTACATATTATTCATAAATTTTACCCAAATAAATACTCATACATTGATGTTTTTCTAAGAAAATACTCATATAAAGGCTCATTCACATTTCATAAATATTTCGATCATTATAAATATGAATAAAGTTTGATGTTTTTATTCATAAAGTTTTTTAAGAAATAAAAGTTAATCCTGTTTATATGGCTAGCAATCATATAAAGGCTCACCTCGATCAGTTCTGTTACGACGAAAAGAGAAAACCCCACCCTGAGGAGTCCGAAAGGGGAGTTGCATGGTATATAGATCACCCGGATTACTCCGTGTAAGACAAAGTAACCACCATAATCCACATGGATTATTCCAGTAATTGAATTCGATCCTCCAAGTCGATTCCAAAAGAGACTATTCCAAGAGAGATCGGATTCTCAATAAAATAAAACATCGTGGCATCCTCGCGTAGGATCTGTAATGGAACACAGTCCGATATTTCGAATCTCAGAGGGTTGAATACCAAATTACAAGGAAAGTAGAGGGTGGACGAAGGAGGACACCGGAAACGGGACGTGAATCGTCGAGGAATAGTAACCACTGGATGTGGCCGTGGTGGAGGTGGACGAAGAGCCATCGAGAAATCTGGTTTTGGGAGGGGATTCCTAGCTGAGATTTATAGTCGCTGACCATTACACCATTCTTCGCCTATATAGATTAGGACTTGTTGAGAAACATCCTACATATTTTTCATAAATTTTACACAAAAAATACTCATTAATTCATTGATGTTTTTCTAAGAAAATACTCATATAAAGGTTCATTCACATTTCTTAAATATTCTGACTTTTATAAATACAAATAAATTTTGATTTTTTTATTTATAAAGTCGTCTAAAGAAAAAAAGAAGATAATCCTATTTATATGCCTAGCAATCATATAAAGGCAAACCTCGATTATTTCGACTACGACGTAAAGAGCAAACCCACCCTCAGGAGTCCGAAGGGGAGTTGTATGGTATAGCTCACCCAGAATACTCTGTCTAACACAGAGTAACCACCATAATCCACATGGATTATTCTAGTAAACAACTGAATTCGTTCCTCTAAGTCGATTCCAAGAGAGACCGGATTCTCAATAAAATAAAACATTATGGCATCATCGCGTAGGAAAATTTAACGGAACGCGGTCCGATATTTTGAGCCAAAAAGGCCTGAATACCGCATTACATGAAAATGAGAGGGTAGAGGGGGAGGACGCCGGGAACGAGACGTGACTCATTGAAGAATAGGAATCAGTGGACGTGGACGTGGCGGAGGTGGACGACGAGCCGTCGAGAAATATTGGTTTGGGAGGGGATTCATAGTCCCTGATCGTTGCACTATTCTTCGCCTACATAGCTTAGGATGTGTTAAGAAATACCCTACATATTATTCATAAAATTCATAAATTTTACCCAAAAAAATACTCATACATGATGTTTTTCTAAGAAAATATTCATATAAAGGCTCATTCACATTTCTTAAATATTGTGATGATTATAAATTTGAATAAAGTTTTTTAAAGAAAAAAAGTTAATCCTCTGTATATGCCTAGCAATCATATAAAGGCTCACCTCGATCAGTTCAGCTACGACCAAAAGAGAAAACTCCACCGTGACGAGTCCGAAAGGGAGTTGCATGGTATATAGCTCACCCGGAATACTCCGTCTAGGACAAAATTACCACCATAATCCACATGGATTATTCCAGTAAATAATTGAATTCGGTCCTCCAAGTCGATTCCAAAAGAGACCATTCCAAAAGAGACCGGATTCTCAATAAAATAAAACATCATGACACCCTGGCATAGGATCTGTAACGTAATGCGGTCCGATATTTCAAGCCTCAGAGAGATGAAAATCACATTACATGGAAACGAGAGGGTGGACGGGGGAGGAAGCCGGGAACAGGATGTGAATCGTCGAGGAATAGGAACTAGTGGACGTGGAAGTGGTGGAGGTGGACGAAGAGCCATCGGGAAATATGGGTTTGGTAGGGGATTCATAGTTGGGATTCATGGTCGATGACCGTTGCACCATTCTTCGCCTACATAGCTTAGGACATGTTGAGGAACACCCTACATATTATTCATAAATTTTACCTAAAAAATACTCATACATTGATGTTTTTCTAAGAAAATGCTCATATAAAGGCTCATTCACATTTCTTAAATATTCCGATAATTATAAATATGAATAAAGTTTAATGTTTTTATTTATAAAGTTTTTTTAAGAAAAAAAATTTAATCCTCTTTATATGCCTAGCAATCATATAAAGGCTCACCTCGATCAGTTTGGCTACGACGAAAAGAGAAAACCCCACCCTGACGAGTCCGAAGGGGAGTTTCATGGTATGAAGCTCACCCGGAATACTCCGTCTAAGACAAAGTAACCACCATAATCCACATGGATTATTCCAATAATTGAATTCGGTCCTCCAAATCGATTCCAAAAGAGACTATTCCAAGAGAGACCGGATTATCAATAAAATAAACATCATGGTATCCTCGCGTAGCATCTGTAACGGAACGCGGTCCGATATTTCAAGCCTCAAAGGGATGAATACCACATTACATGGAAATGAGAGGGTGGACGCCGGGAATAGGACGTGAATCGTCGAGGAATAGGAACCAATAGACGTGGAAATGGTAGAGGTGGACGAAGAGCCATCCAGAAATATAGGTTTGGGAGGGGATTCCTAGTTGGGATTCATGGTCGCTGACCGTTGCACCATTCTTCGCCTACATATTTTAGGACGTGTTGAGGAACACCCTATATATTATTCATAAATTTTACCCAAAAAAATACTCATTCATTGATGTTTTTCTAAGAAAATACTTATATAAAGGCTCATTCATATTTCTTAAATATTCTGAGTTTTATAAAATACGAATAAAATTTGATGTTTTTATTTATAAATTTGTATGAAACAAAAAAAATTAATCCTGTTTATACACCTAGCAATCATATAAAGTCTCACCTCGATGAGTTCGGCTACGACGAAAAGAGAAAACCTTACCCTGAAGATTCCGAAAGAGAGTTGCAGGGTATATCTCACCCGGAATACTCCGTCTATGACAGAGTAACCACTATAATGCACATGGATTATTCCATTAAACAAATGAATTCGGTCCTCCAAGTCGATTCCAAGAGAGACCATTCCAAGAAAGACCGGATTCTCAATAAAATAAAGCATCATAGCATCCTCGGGTATGATCTGTAACGGAACGCTGTCCGATATTTCTTGCCTCAGAGTGATGAATAACATATTACGTAGAAACAAGATGGTGGACGGAGGAGGACGCGGGGAACGGGATGTGGATCGTCGAGGAATAGAAACTAGTGGACGTGGACATGGTAAAGGTGGACGAAGAGCCATCGAGAAATCTGGGATTGGGAGGGAATTCATAGTCGTTGACCATTGCACCATTGTTCGCCTACATAGCTTAGAATGTGTTAGAAACACCCTACATATTATTCATAAATTTTACTCAAACAAATACTCATTCATTGATGTTTTTATAAGAAAATAATCATATAAAAGCTCATTCACATTTCTTAAATATTCTGATTGTTATAAATACGAATAAAGTTTGATGTTTTTTATAAAGTTATTTAAATAAAAAAAGGTTAATCATGTTTATACGCGTAGCAATTATATGTTCGACAATTATAATCGAAACACGATATTAGTATCTTTTAAAAATATAATCTTCCGCAACAGCCTCCATCGCCATCAACAATGGAATACTCCATCACCATCAACAATGGAATACTCCATCACATTCGCACCATCTTTGAAGATATATAATGGAGTTCCCCTTTTCTTTAGGGAGCGTAGAATATTCATGAGGTTACGGTCCTTCTTTTAGCATATTCAGTGTATGCCGACTATCCCAAATCAAATGGTTACGGTCCTTCTTTTAGCATATTCAGTGTATGCCGACTATCCCAAATCAAATCTTTTAGAAAAGAGTGGACGACATACCGAGTGACTTCATACACGAGAGACCACTCATTCTCTTGACTCCACCTCTCTTGGTATGCTTATGAATAGTTGGTTTGGTGATGCCGCCAATACTGTTGTTGAAGATCTTTTTTATGACATCATACCACAGCCAGACATGTCAATAAATAATTTACTTCACAAAAAATTAGAATTGTAAAATAACATAAATGACTGAGAGAGATGATGGATGTTGATCTTTTTTACTTCGCCTTGTTAAATTGTGCTTAAGTATGTTTTAACAATGTGATGGTATATTCTAACAATGTTCAAGTAGTTAGTATAAGCTCTGCATAGGCTATAATATAATTATCATGGAGTGGATATTACTAAATCGGTTTTCCAATCATTACTAATTTTAATTTTAATAAAAATATTTAAGTAATACCATATTTTTAATTATTATTAAATATATTTAATATATATTATCTATAATGACTCCCAACTTGTATAATTGGATAACCACTCGTACAGATTTTAATAAAACTCAATTATTAGTTTTAAAACTATAAATTATCATTTACTAGGTATTATCTTCTATATTATTTTTGAATAAAATTTTAAAATAAAGTGTTAGTATTTAAAAACTATTCGCTGGAAGATTTTCTTTGTAAACTATAAACAACACATCCAATCTATACAAGTTAAGCCTTCATGCCAAAAGGTTATAAAGGCTAAGCACCGATTATAAATGTAATGCATGATTTTATGTTGAAGGTCAGGTATTTACAAACAAAAACAGGTACTCAAATCGAAGATTTTGATAAGCCCGTCAGATTTTGAAAAATGTGACTTTGTCACAATACCAAAATTCGGCTTGTAAAGCCTTCGAAAACAAGTTTTAATATTTTAGCGTTAATTTTATTTATTTATTTTATTTTAAAACATTTATGTAATTTCCCTTATTTGGAATTAGGGTTTTGAGTAGTGCTATATAAAGCAACCTATACCTTATTTTATAGTTATACTTTGTTTAATTAAATTTTGGGAATTATTTCTCTGAGTCTCCTGATTTCTCAACCATAGGGTTAGGGTTTTATCGTTCATTTCTCTTCTGATCTTCCGCCACGCTATCAGTTTGGTATCATAACCTAAGTTCATGCTACTAAGCAAGTATGTTTCTGAATCCTGATTTCATATGATTCAAGGTTTAAAGAAGAGAACAATATCTATGGTAATAAAGATCTCGAAGATCGTTTGGTATGCGGGTACACATCAGACGTTTTGATAGACGGTCGTATTGACCACATAAAGAGCTTAAATTGGCTACTAATCGTCGGATCAAGGTAAAACTTTCTTATTGATATGTCATCTCAGACTATGAAGAGGTTTCTTAAACAATTTTTCATCAACTGAACATGGGGATGTTGTCTTCAGGCTGTGAAGATTCTAGAGAAGAACAAGGCATACCACAACTCCTGTTTGGCCTGGGTAGAACTTGATCTGACCAAAAAGACACACTAATATGTTTGGGTAGATTTTGGGGAGAACCAGGGATGTTGGATCACTTCTAGATACAAGGATCTTCCAAATACTGTGATATGTTCCATCAAATTGGTCATGATTCCTCTACCTGTAATAAATCTCAAGATCGCAACAAGAAACAAGAAACAATCACCAGCAAAACAAGCACAAAAGGACATGAAGATAACAGTCAGGAAGATAACCCAAAAAATGAAATTACCAAAAGCATCAAGAAAGATTTTAGTCAGACCTTAAAGTCTATCATTGTAGTTCTTGATAAAAATAAAGTTTTGAGTTTCAATATTAACAAGAATGTTGATATGTCTCGTAAATGATACAATCTACAAGAAAGTGAGAAGAGATCACCAAAAGACAGTGAAATAATTGAAACCATTCAATCCTTGGAAAAATGATACATCATAGAGGATGAAAACAAGAGCTCTGAATCTTTTAATCCTGATGTAGAAAGAATGGGAAGCCTGCAAGTGACTCTAACATAAAAGAATGATAAATGCTATACTGAATTCCGGAAGGTCTTGAACAAAAAGCTTAAAAATGCCAGAGGTATGAAGAAAGTTAACAACATTGCCATAAAATCCCGGAGGTTTTCAGGGACTACCAAGAAGACCAAGTCAAGTTCAAGATGATTAAAATATTGTATTGGTTACTTAGAGGGATTGGTAACAAGTCTACGGTTAGAAGACTCCAATTTATTATATTTAAAGAAAATATTAGTCTACTAGTTATACAGGAGCCTTTTATAAAGATTGATAAAATAAATTTTTATCTCTAACACGCTTGGTTAAAGTGATTATAAACCATACTCAATGTCTCCATATGGAAATATCAGAATCTAATCTAAACTTTAAATAATTATTACCTATAGTGTATGAAAAAATTCAACATTATAATAGGAGGGAGCTATGGAATGTTTTTAAGAACATCTTTGAAACTTCAACCAACAAAAATGGACTATTATCGGGGATTTCAATGTAATTGCTTCCCTGGATGAACAGATTGGCTTCCTAACTTACTCCACGGAAAGCACTGAGGAATTTAATGCAATGATAAGTGAATGCAACCTTGGTGATGCAGGTTTCTATGGTTCTAAATATACATGGAATAGGAACTCCAAATGGAAGAGACTAGATAGAGTTCTTGTTAACTCTACCTGGTCCAACCATTTCAATGAAACTAAAGTGATACAGATGGCAAAAACATGTTTCGATCACAGCTCTCTATGCATCACTTTTAGTGATGATAAAAAATTTCACCAATTATTTTTAAAGTTTTTAGACATGTGGATTCATGATATTGAGTTTATCACTTTTGTGGAGAGCATTTGGAATAAAGAGATTGATGGTTACCCTCTTTTTATTTTTTGACAAAAACTTAATAGATTAAAGCATGCTTTAAAGGAAAGGAATAAATCCACTTTTTGGTAATATTCTTAACAAGATACAGGATGTTGAAATTAAATCTAAATGTATGGTAATCAATCACCAATAAGTCAACAATTGTGATTCCAAATATACGCTTTCTAAAGCTAATGATGAGCTTTTCCTTGCTCTAAAAATGGAAGAACCCTATTGGTACATTATCACTAATTAAAACTTTTAATTTACAGTTTTTTATTTTATAAAGTTACGTAAACACATTATCCTCTACTTTCAATCTGGAAATCGTCGACTCCTCCTCCTATGAATACTGATCTAGATGTGTTCGATAAAGGGAAGGGAGCTGATCTGCGGTTTGTGGCCCAGACACCCATCTCCTCTGTTGGACCTCGTATGCCGGATCCAAGCCCAATGGATCTGGGCATACCAATCAGGTCAAAACAGATCAATCCTGTCTCCCATGGACCGATTTCAAGCCCAATGGATCAAGACCCTCCCACCAGACCGAGTAAGGAAAAGAACAGCCTCCCATGGGCCGCATTTCAAAAGTCATTGGCCCAACTAAAGTCCTCTCTATTAGTAAATCGGGCCCAAACAAAGGCAAAGGCAAGGGCAAAATGGTATTATCCTCCGACAGGATCCGAGACTGAATCACTGTAAGTATTTCCTATGAATATTGCATCTTGGAATGTGCGTGGTCTAAATGACCCGGTTAGACAAAAAGACGTAGCTGATTTTATTTTTAGCAACCATATATCTTTGATTGTCCTCGTTGAAACAAAAGTCCAAATTCACAGAGTAGATCAAATAATTAGAAATATGACTCCCTATTGGCATGTATTGACCAATCATACATCGCATCCCTTAGGTAGAATCTGGATTCTCTGGAATCCAAGTGTAATTTCGATAACTAGAATATCCTAAACCCCCCAGCTAATTCATTGCCTAGCTAAATGTCACAATTTCAGAGCTTCTTTTAAGCTCACGGCCATTTATGCTTTCAATGAAGCCAAGGATCGTATTCCACTTTGGAATGACCTCATTAAAATCTCCAAATTAGACACTCACGTTCCATGGGTTTCCCTTGGAGATTATAATGCGATCCGTCACCCCCAAGAGCGTTTGGGATCCTCTGAAAATTGGTCTCCAGCTATTGATGATTTCAACAATTGTTGCTATCAGTGCGAGCTCAGTGATCTTAGATCGACTCGTTTCCCGTTTACCTGGATAAATAAGCAACCCGCCCACCCTATTCTTTCTAAAATCGATCGTGTCCTGGTCAACCCGGAATGGGATAACCTTTTCCCTATGTCCTATGTCCACTTCGGATACATTCGTACGTCTGACCACACAACTGTCACCCTAAAACTGGGCCTCCCTAGGCCAAGGAGGAAGAAACCCTTTCGATTCTTCAATATGTGGCAATCCCACCCTAAGTTTAAGGACATTGTCATCTCAAGCTGGAATGCTCCTTCTTCATTCTCTGGAATAAAGATGGTCTCTGACAAGCTTTCCCATCTGCAATCTGAACTAACCTCTCTCAACCGTAAAGAGTTTAGTGACATTTCTGCCAGGGTCTCTGACGCCCAGAAAGTCTTGTTTGAGGCTCAATCACTCCTTGCAGATGACCCTCTCAACCCTCTTCTCCTTACTAAAGAAATGGAGGCTTCTGACTCCTTCATCTTTCTAAGTCGAGCAGAGGAATCTTTCCTTAAACAAAAATCTAGAGAAAACTGGATCAAATTGGGTGACAGAAACACTAAATTTTTTCACAACAGTATAAAAGCCCGGCTTTTCCGTAATAAAATTATCTCGACCACGAATAAGCAGGGAGTTATTGTGTCCTCCCCGTCTAATGTCTCTGAAGTATTCGTTAACGTTTTTGAAGATTCACTGGGTACCAAGCATTCTGATATTTACCCAGGTCTTGAAAAAGTCTCCTCTCTGATTACTTCCTATGTCACTCATGCTGATAAAGAGTCTATGACCCGCGAGATCACCCAAGCTGAAATCAAATCGGCTCTTTTTAGTATTGATAGTGATAAGTCTTCAGGCCCGGATGGCTACAACTCTAGCTTTTTCAAATCCACGTGGAATATTGTGGGTCCGGACATCTGTATGGGTGTCCAAAAATTCTTCCTCTCTGGTACTCTAAACGACTCGTGGAATGCAACCTCAATTTCCCTCATCCCTAAGATTGAATCTCCTTCTTCGCCAGCGGACTATAGACCCATCGCACTCTGTAATGTGGTCTATAAAATAATTTCTAAAATCCTGGCCAATAGAATTAAATCCTCCTTCCCCTACCTGATCGATTCCTCCCAATCGGCCTTTATTTTGGGTAGGAGCATAGCCGATAACATCCTCCTCTCCCAGGAGCTTCTTAAAGGCTATCACGTAGGAGGCAGGGGAAAACGATTTGCTCTTAAAATAGACATAATGAAAGCCTTTGACAATGTACGCTGGCATCTCATTCTTGATACTCTAGTTGCAATGCAATTCCCTGAGAAAATGATTACCTGGATAATCAAATGCATCTCTTTCCCCTCATACTCTATCATTATCAATGGTGACCTTCAGGGTAATTTCAAAGGGAAAAAAGGACTTCGACAGGGGGGTCCTCTTTCCCATCTTCTTTTTGTACTTGTTATGCAAGTACTTTCAGGCATCCTCAAAGAGAAAAGTCAAGAAGAGAATTTCCGATTCCATTGGAAATGCCAAAAGCATAAAATTATCAATCTCTGCTTTGCAGATGATTTAATGATTTTCTGCAACGGCGACCCTCTTTCCCTCAATCTCATTAAGGATGCTCTGGATGATTTCTACTCTCTCTCGGGTCTTAAAGTTAACCCCGAGAAAAGCCTCGTCTTTTTCTCTAGAATTGACCAGACCATCCGTCATAACCTTTTATCTATCTTGAACTTCCCTGAAGGTACCCTCCCCGTAAAATATCTTGGGGTTCCCCTCATAACTGGTAGACTTTCACACTCAGAATGTCGACCCCTTCTGCATCGAATAACCTCCCGAATTGATTCTTGGAGTCCTAAGCACCTCTCCTATGCGGGTAGGCTCCAACTAATCAAATCGGGCTTATTCGCCGGTCAAGTTTATTGGTCTTCGATTTTTATCCTACCCTCTAGGATCATTAAAGAATTAATCCAATACCTACGCCGGTTCCTCTGGTCTGGCTCGGCTATGAAAATATTTGGGGCCAAAGTTGCCTGGTCGACTGTCTCCACTCCATACAGAGAGGATGGCCTTGGGATTCTAGACTTAAAAATCTGGAATCAGGAGGTCGTCCTAAAACATCTTTGGTCGATTATTAGTAATAAGAATTCTTCTATACGGTGTGATTGGATTAGAATAGAAAAATTAAAAAATATAAACTTTTGGGAAGTTTCTCCTACCTCCTCTTCCTCCTGGACCTGGAGGGAAATTCTTCAGCTTCGGCCATTGGCTCGTAATTTATACAGGGTGGCTATCGGCAATGGATTGAACACTTCATTCTGGCATGATCCATGGCTACTCCCATTGCCTCTCGCAATTCACTATGGAACGAAAATCATAAGGGAATCCCGGTTAGGAAGAAACCTTAAAGTCTCGGACATTATCAGCAATGGCGAATGGAAATGGCCTGCAAACTTGAGATCGGCGAGAACCAAAAGCAGAATTCATCTGGCCGAAATCCACAAGCTTATTCTCTCCCTTCCCCCTCCTAACACCCAAGCATGGGATGTTCCTTTCTGGGTGGCAAAGACGGGATGTAATAGCTTTACAATTAAGGACACATATAATGCCCTCCGTAAGCCAATTCCTATTAAGGGATGGGCTGGTTTAGTTTGGAACAAATTCAATATTTCGCGAAATTCCTTTATTACTTGGCTGGCAATTTTGGGCAAGCTTGCTACCAAAGACAAGCTTCGAAGTTGGGGTTATGATACCCCAACTGAATGCCCCCTTTGCCTCTCGGAGCAGGAAACCATATCTCATATTCTCTTTGACTGTAGTTTCGCTCAGAGCATCTGGTCCTCTACCAATACCAAGCTCGGCTTTCCTTTTCGCTCTCTGTGCTGGCTAAGCTGGATTGATGAGGCCTCTAGATGGTCGAATGCTCAATCCCATTCTATCTGGAGATCTTGCTTCAATGCGGTCATATACCACATTTGGAAAGAGAGAAATTCAAGAATTTTTGGATCCTCTCCCGTTCTGGCCTCATCAATTTTGTAATAAATCATATCGGAACTCCGATTTAGATTCTTTGGTACCAAAATTAGCTGGCAACTATAATGTAGCTATTTCTAACTTACTCTTTGTTTGTCAACAGGTATTCTCGGTATGGACTGGAGCGTGGATTCTGGAGAGGATGCTTATGGAGATACCACTAATCCAACCCAGATTCTAGTCGTTCGCAGTGTCCTTTTTGTTTTCCTCCTGAGTGCCACGCTATCTGAGAAACTCTATGGAGACGTATCTATTTAGCTTTTTGTACTCAATGCTTGTTCTTGTATTGGAGAGCACACCCGAAACTTATGTATGAACTCTCTAATTAATTTAAGCTTTTCTTTTACCAAAAAAAAAAGTTGACTGTGTTTATGGATGTATAGGGCTGTTATCGGTCCGGTTCGGTCCGGGTTTTGAAGGAACCGGACCGGACCGGACCGCTAAGATTTCGGTTCTAATTTTTGGAACCGGACCGAACCGCTAAGCTTTCGGTTCGGTTTGGTTCGGTTCCGGTTTCGGTTCGGTCCAAATTTGGTTCGGTCCGAGTTCGGTCCGGTCCCGTTTCGGTCCGGTCTCGTTTCGGTCCGGTTCGGTCCACTTAAAAAAATAAAATCAATTAAAATTTGATTTTTAATTATTTTTTTATTAAAATAAATGATATAAAAACTAAAGTTTATAAGTTGATCTTTCATTTTCTTAAAAAATTGGTAATTAACTATTAATTTTGGTACTATAACTTATAAAAGAATATATAATAATAATAAATAATCAATTTTAACGGTTTTATTGGTCCGATTTCTTATCGGTTCTACCGTTTTATCGGTTTCATCGGTTCGATTCCGTATCGGTTCCTTCGGTCCTATCGGTTTTATCGGTTCGGTTCCTTATCGGTTCTATCGGTTCTATCGGTTCGGTTCCTAACCGGTTTTTTGTTTCGCTTCCTTATCGGTTTTCGGTTTTTAGAATGGAACCGCAAACCGGACCGTTAAGGTTCGGTCCGATTCTCGGTTCCGTAGAACCGTTGACAGCCCTATGAACGGTACCTGACACACGACTATTTTAAATATCATTTTTTCTTCCTCAACATTCAACACTTGTGCAGGATTGCCATAATGCATAATGCATGTAAATAAGGTTGCGATTGCCATCCTTCGTTGACATAAAACAAGGGTGTCCTCTTTAGTGAGCGTAAAATGTCCATAAGGTTACTGTCCTTTTTTTGTCATATTCAGTATATGCCGGCTACCCTGAATCAAATCTTGTGAAAAAGGGTGGAGGACATCTCGAGTGACTTTATACACGAGACTATTCACTTTTTTTACTCCTCCTCTCCTGCCTATGAACGGCTGGTTTGGTTATGCCACCTATACTGGTGTTGAACATTTTTTTATGGCATCAATCTCGTCCAAACCCTAAGAGACTCTAATTTTGATTTTCAAAAGCTTCAGATTCATCAAATTCAACCATACAATCACATTAAAGTAAGCTTTCTTTTCCTAATGGTAGAACTTGTTTTGAATTAACATCGATATTTCTAGTGATTTTTAGAGTTTTACTTTTAGTTATACAAATCGTTTTTCCTACATTTGTAGTTGTTGTTTGGAGTTGTAATATATGTATATGTTTAGTTAGGTTGTGAGCTTCGATTTGGTATGCAAGTTGCTCGATTTGGCATAGTTGAACATATGACTTTGATTGCAGTGGTGGCTGCTGTTCGCCGTATTTCCATGCACGACTGGGTGCGTGGAAATACCTGATGCACATGCCTGAACTGTGCCAAAACGCGTACGAATTTGTGCACCATTTTGGCACAATTCACCCATGTGCATGCGTGGATTGAGCTATGCCATGTTTTCTTTCAAGTTTTGACCCCGTTTTATTTTGTACGTGTTAGAATGTATTTTTACTTCAACATTGTGGAAATTAGATTTGTTTTTTAGTTTGTTAGAAACTATTTATGTATTTTTGGATTGTTTTATCAAAATTACGATCAACATTTTGTGTGTGTTTGTAGGATGCCTCCTCGACGACGCTCACCTAGTATGTCGGAAGCCGACCCAAGCGATGAGATGGTGCATGGACAATAGTCACCCACATTTTCGTTTAGGGCTCGTTGTTACATTTTTTTGGGTCCTATGTTGTGTTTGTTTAATTATCTTGGTTCGTTTGCATTTGTATGAAGTCAAAAAAAAAATTCACATGAAGTTTGTGTAACGAAATTACTTAATGATTACCTATCTTGGAGTACCATTTTACATGTAACAACTTAGTTAAAAATATATTTTATTTAAATTTCCAGAACACTATAACGCACTCTAGAACGTGCATGTGTGCAAATCCACACACATAGATGTTTTCCAATGTACACGTCTTCACGCCCAATTATGCGTGGATTTACACACATGCACGTGTAGAGTGCGTATAATTCTGTAATTTTTAAAAAATCGTTTTAGGATAGATATATAATTTTAAAAACAAACAAGGTTAACCGTAAACTGAAATTAAAAAAAAAAACTGGATTAATTCTTAAAGTACATTTAAACATCAAAATCATAAGTAGCAAAATTTATTAAAAGTAGCATATACAAGACATAAAAATAAGTCGAACAAATTATGAATCTGCGAATAAATCGTAGAATTGTTCTCCTCCATCTTGTAGTGTAGGTGTTTGGACTAGTTTGATTTAATGATATTTGTTGAAGCGTTTGTCTAGTGGAATTACCTAACTGGTAAAGTCATCATTAGTGCGGAATGCAAACCAACTAGGGTATATATCCGGTAACGGTCAATTTAAGACAATCTGTAAATTTCGATAAAATGAAATAATGAAATTACAAAAAAAAGTTCATAAAGTATATTAATTTACTTACTTGCACGAAATGGTTACCATGCACGAAACCAAGACCAACTTCTAGTGTATGACACGATCAGGGACGCATACCACGTAAAGGAAGATATGTGTATGAAAGCTGGAGAGATACGTGGTATACTATAAACTGATAGTGAGTGGCGATCACTAAGCCAAATTGGGTAACGTTATCCAATGCCTATTACAACTCTCGTACTTCTTGAAATAATTTAATCTTCGTAATAGGTTATCAACATGTTGTGCACTATCAAAAACTCTCTCCCATATGTCACGTTGCCCGGATAATTTGTTAATCAAATCCCGTCTAACTTGTTCCCATGAATCTACATTTTTGTATATCGATAAAGCTACAACCCAAAATTCGCAATTACTGTCAGGAGCAACGTCTTCGATGTTAGTTATGTAGTCGTTTAAGTAGTTGGGATACCAAATCTCGCACCCATTAAGTTATTTTCCCTTATTTGATTTTTTTATCGAGTCACTTTCACTTTTTATGGTTGGATTTCGATTTGGGTTTGGCTTTGGGAACTAAAAATATTTTAGCTACCGAGACAGATGTGCTAGCTATCGCATCAGGAGTGCTAGACTAGTATCATATTCAAACAAATATGGGTTCCGCTTAGTGGATTTGTAAGAACCAACTTTTTTCCCAGATTTAGTTATAGTCGGCTCATTAGGTTCAAACACATAACTCATAGCAGGATCTAGGATTTGCATCATCCTATTTATGATATATTATGATATTATCTTGCGCGTGTGGGCCATATGCGCGAATGGTACTATCTATTAAGGATAGTTTTCTAGTAAGCTCATCGTCAGTACTAACGTTATCTCTAGGTTTGATCTTTAAGGTACTCAAATAAACATCAAATTCATCCTTTTAAATCGCCCCGCCTTCTTTATCTATCATAGCTAACTCATATTCACACGGTAAATTATGCGTTTTACTAATAACACAACCACACCTTGCGGGAATGAACCATAATTCCTCGACCATTTTTAGATTTTGCTCTATTAATTCTAATGTCGTACATGAAATTTTACCTTTTAATTCTATAAAGATAGGCCCCCTAGATGCGTGTCTAGGACGAAACTCACTTCGTTCAAATGATTCGAAAATTGAAAAGTGTTGAACGTGAAGAAATGCATGAACATTATCCCAGTATTGTTCAAATATGCATAGACTTATGTCGATTGCCCATTTTAGACTCGAGTGAGCACTCTCCGCCCTACAACATAGGATAGGATTAATTATAACTTCAAAAATTAATCTAAAAAACTAAAGTATAAAAATGATAATTTAACTCATTGATTGCTAGTACAATTTCCCAGATGTTTAATATTATTCATGTGGATATTATGAAATTTTTCTCCATAAATATTTATACATTATGTCATCACATAATCAATAACCATCGGACAAAAGGCGTAGAGATGGTGTAACTCTACAAGTTTTTTAGTGCACTCTTCATTCATCACTAAATGGGAAACCACGTCATAATATTCGAGAAACTCATTGGTCATGTCCATTTTTCGCAAAACTTTCTTAGGGTACGAGGGAATGTTCTTGTTTATACAAGTGCATAGCATATAAGTGGCCGGCGAAAATACATCTTCGATATCATGCATTAATGCCAACTCTCTATCGGTGACGATAATATTGGCAATGCACATATGTTATTTGTCATCACGTTCCTTAGAACATTCAATGCCCATGTGTAGTTCGCTTGCTTCTCTGAGCTAAAAAAGGAAAAAGCGATACAAAAGGTCTTCTTCGTCAATGTTTGGCCAACTATTTCTAGCAAGGAAATCTTATACCTTGTGGTTTTGTACGTGCTATCCATTATAAAAACCTGAGGAAATGTTGCTTTGTGCGCAATAAGTCGACGCTTGTAGAATGGAAAAACAAATTTGAGGATCTCGTATGTTGCTTTGTTTGTTCGCTTCTAAATGTAGTACTCGTGTTGATTTAACTTCCCGAACAAATATTGCATTTGGGTTTTGCCCGCTTTATCGACCAATTGGTATTTTTTACGCATGTTGCATATCTTATGCATACTAAATACATTTTCCAAATTTCTTATCTTCAAACCATGGTATATATCTCTTGGCCGAGAACTGATTGTTGTGAGTTTACGAACAAACTCCAGCTCGTCCGCTTTTAGCCTAACAACTCGTGAATGTCCGTCCAAGTGTATAAATGGTTGGTGGTTGTGTTTCTCATTTACCATTACCAGTATCCAATAACCCGGTAGTTCTAAGACCGGATTTCCATTTAATATGAATGGAAAACCGTATTTTTTATGAACACTCTAAGCGTTTCTTCACAATTCCTGGTTTTGGGCTCGGTTTGTCGACACCGTGCCTCTCGCACTTAAAATATAGCATTGGAGTTTTGGTTTTTTTACTACCACCATCATCTTTATCGACCAAAATAATGAATCCTAATTTTAGGCTTTTTGTATTAACCCATGCAATCAATTCAGATTTGGTGTTTCCGTAGTAAATTGTTTAGCGTAATCGGTCATGCAACATGGTGGTTGTTCCGGTTCCCACATAATAGATGAAAACAAGTTACTACAATATCGTAATTCACTCAATTAACAAAAATTTCGAACATAATTCAATTAACAACAAGTTCTTTTACGCAAAATAACGACAAAATAACTAAACAAGTTTTTATATGAAAAATAACAACAAAGTAATTCATTCAATTATAAACAAGTTCCAACATGTAGTTAAAATTTTAAACATTCAAATAACAAAAAAAATGCAAATCCACGCACAACATTATACTGAATTGGAAAAAAATGCGCATGAAATAGTACATTGAATTGGTAAAATTCGACATGAAATCGTGCCTTGATTTGGTAAATGTGGCATGAAATCATACCTTGATTTGGTTGAATCACGTTGAACAGTACGCATGATTTTTGTAAATTCATATGTGTTCTTGCGCGATTTTACCAATTGCACGTGTGTTCTTGCGTGTTTATACATATCGCAACGCGCGAAACCATAAACATAAAAAACATTACCTCAACTCCTGTTTCTAGATGGTCAATTAGTGGCTCTTCCTTATCCGTACGAAAATCATCGACATTGCAGCTAAAATCATCATTAATATTGATGAGTCCGGAAATTTTCACCACTCACTGCAGAAACCGGAAATGGGCAATTCAGACAAAAGCCACCCACTGAACCATCCGAACTGGACAAAAGTACTAAAAACTAATCACCTTTTGACTAAGCTAGTTGCTAATCTGATTAATAAACTAATGGGTTTTTGAACTTGACCCAGTTTCATAAGTTTGAACCGAAAGCCCATGTGGCCCATAATTAAGGGTATAAATACCCAACCACTTTCATTAATGAGGGTAATGAACATTTAATACAACCAGACAGCTCAAATCTCTCACTACAAAACACTTAAACATTAAATACCTTTGAAACACCACAAAACACATGACCAAATTACCTTAAATCGAAAATAATCCATACCAAATTGGCGACCATAGTGGGAGGAGAAGGTGCCTGAATTTAGCATTCGAAACCAGCAAGAAAAACCAGTTCGGATGAATCCGGACGAGCAGGCAGTGCCATCAACTTTGGCAGAAGTGGTGGGAGAAAATGATGAATATAGAATTGAAGAGCGAGATAGATTGAAAGCTAAGATAGAAGCCTTGAAGGCTGCTAAAAGGGTGGAGATAGGCTTAAAAGAAAAATCGAAAGTGTCAGCCGTTTACCATACTGACAATCCAAGGGAGCATGACCCATCACCAAAGACCCATGTAAGTACTAAAAAGACTCATGCTAGCTCAAAGAAGTCTCACTGGTCTAAACTGGTGGAGAGCTCAGATTCAGATTCAGAATCTTCTAGTAGTACCTCGAACGAAGATGGAGTTGAGGAGTCCCTGTCATCCAGCAGCGATGAAGGTCGTTCTAAAAAGAAGCAGAAGTTGGTCAAAAAGTATTAAAGAAAGAGGGACATGTATGGAAGGTTGAAAAGGTATCTAGGAAAAGGGTCATCTCATGATCACAGCCATGGCCGGAGATATGTAGACCGACTGTTGATGGATCCTTTCGCCTTTCATGATGAACCAGGTATCTTTGCAACTCCCAATTAAGAAACTGTGTTTATTCGTGGCCGGAATTGGAGACAATCTCCATTGTCTTCCAAGATAATGTCTGTAAACCTTCCTAAGAGGTTTGACAGTACAAAGATGGAAACATACAATGCGAGTACAGATCCAGATAATCATATGGAGCAATTGACGATGATGATAAGTTGCTTTGTAGAGCGTTCTCCTAGTATTTTTACGGGGAGTGCTCTGAAGTGGTATAATAGTCTGCTACAGGGCTGCATCGGAAATTTTGATACTTTTTTTGGTGGCCTTCTGGAGGCAGTTCGTTGGAAGTAAGGAAGTGAAAGGTAATTGAGACACTATTATCCATTGTACCCAAGAACCAAATGAATCCTTGAAAGGGTATATAAGTCGCTTTGTGAACACCGAGAATGGACTAGCTGACTGCTTTGAACAAGTAGAAATAGCTTCTCTAAGGCAGGGTTTGAACCCTAGTAATTTGGCTGATTCGGTAACCAGAAAGAAGGCCATGGTGTGGGGTAGTTTACTGAATCAAGTGGGGAAACAAATCAATGTAGATGAAATAAAGAAGACCAGGGTGCATAGGCAGGTGAGATCGGACCCAGTTGCACCAAACCAAAACCAGAATCAGTAGGGTACAAGGCTAACGAAGCCGGACATGGTCCCAGCACGGCCAAGGCTCAATCCCACCCAGAACCAGCTCAGAGCCAACAATCCAGAAATAAGCGAGGGCCTTGGGTTTAACCGGAGTGGTTTGCCGAGTTAAAAGAGAAAGTGGCAACCATCTATGAGAAAACAAAAGACGAAGTACATTTTAGGAAGCCAGCTGCGCTTCAATCTCTAAGGGAAAGTCGTAATAATTGTTTCTGCCAATATCATCATGATATTGGTCCTAATACAGAAGATTGCATCGCTTTGAAACAAGTCGTGCAAAATTTGATTGAAAGAGGAAAGTTGGGTGCTTATGTTAAAAGAAGAAGTGGAAATATGCTTGATAATGCTCATCGGACTGGCCCAACAAACAACACAGGGACATCGGCTCCGGATGGCGCTATGGTGATAACTGAAAGATTCGATGTGGAGTCATAGTATTTGGATCCTGATCCAACCCAGAATAAGGTGGGCGTTATCATAGAACACAACAAGACGGTATGCGGGCTCATCAGCTTTTTTGAGTCACTTACCATATTTTGGGGGGACACCATGACTGCACCGACTGCTTCCTTCCAGAAAGAGGCATGTTCATACCTTGGAAACTCAACTGGAAGGAGGCATGACTTCCTATCAATCACAAATTCCTTTTCCCTTCATTTTTTTATAAAGATGATTTGAGGGACATAACTTGTCCCCATGAAGATGTTGTGGTAATAGGAGCATCCATTGGGGGCAATGACATTAGACGAATTTTGGTGGACACCGGCAGTTCAGCCATTATCCTCTTTTTAACTTCCTATAAACAAATGAAGAATCCAACAGTGATTCAACGTTCAAACATGTCAATTGTGGGTTTCACTGGAAGCTCAGCGGACGTGATCGTGGAGTTTCAGGAGGAGGTTTTGTTGGGAAAAGGCCCTTTTAAGAAGATGGTCAAAGTACTTTTCATTGTGGTGGATTGTCCCACATGTTATAATACCATTTTAGGAAGATCTTGGCTCTCTAGGATGCATGTTTTGGCTTCAATAGTCCACCAATGTTTAAAATACGATGTGCAAGGACAAGTAGGAGTTGTCCGAAGTAGTCAAAATATAGCAAGGGAGTGTTATGCAACAGCACTGGCCCCTCGAACTTTGGGGTTGTTCGGATCAGTGAGGATTAGTAGTTGGAGGGGCCCTCTAGGGGAGAGGGTGAAATTGATGACCCCATAGAGACCCCTGGTGTTTTAATACCAATTGAAGAGGTTAAAACTCACTCTCTCGCTGAAGAAAGAAAAGTCAAGATCAGATTTAAGATGACATCAGAACTGAAGAGTAAAATGCTATCTTTTTTAACAGACCATCAGCATGTTTTTGCTTCGTGCAATGCTGATGTAACCGGAGTACCATCAGATGTTATATCACACCAACTATCCATCGGAAGAGATATAACACCTGTTGTACAAAAGAAGAGAGATATTTCTAAGGAGAAAGCTGATGTCATAGTTCAAGAGTTTGACCGGCTTACTAAGATGGGGCACACAAAGGAATCCCAATACCCTTTATGGACAACCAATCCGGTATTAGTAAAAAAAAAGAGAGAAATGGCGAATGTGCATTGACTTTACTGACCTTGATAGGGCTTGCCCAAAAGAACTATATTTGGCTCCTCTGATCGATCAGCTAGTGGACTCCACGTCTGGGAACAAGTTGTTGTCGTTTATGGATGCCTTCTCTGGGTATAATCAGATTGAAGTGGATCATAAGGATCAAGAACACACCACTTTTGTTACTGATAGGGGCCTTCATTGTTATAAGGTTATGCCTTTTGGGTTAAAGAATGGTGGGGCTACTTATGAGAGGTTCGTGAACAAATCTTTCGCTAATCAGATTAGAAGAAACATGGAAGTCTACATTGATGACATGATGGTAAAGAGTGTGTTTTCAAAGTACATTCCGGGAAGTTTTTGGGGTATGTGATAAGTGAGAAAGAGATACAGCCTGATCCAGACCAGCTTAGTGCTTTATTGCAGATGGAGCTTCTTCGGAATATTAAAGAAGTAGAAAGATTGACAGGGAGGTTAGCTGCTCTAAACCTTTTTATCTCAAGGTCTTCGGATAAGTGTGCCCCGTTTTTCCAAACTTTAAAGGGTGTAAAAGAATTCAACTGGTTTCCACAGTGCGACCAGGCTTTCGATGAAATTAAAAAACACTTATCCTCCCCCAAAACCTTGTTTAAGCCTGTTGATGGAGAGCAACTGTACATATATTTAACAGTCTCTGATTGTACCATAAGTGCAGTGCTAGTAAGGGAGGTGGATAATTATCCTCGTCCAGTGTACTACATCAGCAAAAGCTTGATAGATGCTGAAAAGAGGTATTTAAAACTTGAAAAACTACCACTCGCTTTAGTAATTGCTGCTAGGAAAATGAGACCCTACTTTGAGTGTCATTAGATCATTGTCCAAACGTCTTTTACCTTGAAAAACGTTCTTCAGAAGGCGGGTGTATCAAGCAGAATGACCAAATGGTCAGTGGAGTTGGGGACTATGATATTGACTTTGCCCCTCGATCTGCAGTCAGGGCTCAGTCTGTTGCTGATTTCCTAGTTGAATTCCATTCGGACAAGGACACTAAACAAGCAACAGGGGAAAATACTAAGAAAGTATGTGTTTCCCGGACTGATGGTGGCTCAAGTACCATGGGTTGTGGTGCTGGGATATGTTTAACCTCTCTGTACGACGACAAAATATACCAGGCTATATGTTTTGCTTTCAGGGCTTCTAATGAGTCTGAATATGAAGCTGATATAGCTGGTTTAAAGTTAGCCCTAATTTGTGGAGCCAAAACGGTCAGGTTAATGAGTGATTCTCAGCTTCTTACCCATCATGCACAAGGTCAATCCGAGGCAAAAAAGGAGCAGTTGATTAAATATTTATTCATTCTTAAAGAAGTGGCACTTAACTTCAAAGACATCACCTATAAGCACATACCCCGAATAGAAAATGAGCTAGCAGACTCCTTGGCAACCATAGCATCTTCTGAGTCCTACCCATGGATACACGTGCAAGAGTGCCCATCCATTCAACTCAGTCAGAGCAAGGAGGAGGAGAAAAATTTAAATATACAAGTGAGTCAACCTCAAGACTGGAGGTATCCTCTTTTTCAATACATCTCAGATGGCATCTTGCCTCCGAAAAAAGTGGTAGCAAGAAAAGTGAAGTATAAGGCTCGTGGATTTTTAATCCTAAGAGACGTTCCTTACAAGAAGCCTTTTAGTAGACCTCTCTTGCGATGTTTGGGGATTGAAGAGTCCCATATAATGTTGTCCGATTCGATAACAAGGATATGGAGAGTTTTTGTGCCTCTAGAGGCATTCAGCATTGCTTCTCTTCCTCTTTTCACCCACAGGCGAATGGTTAGGTTGAAGTAGAAAACAGGACCATCCTGTCCGGTATTAAAAAGAATTTAGAAGGGACTACTGGAAAGTGGCCAAGCTATCTACACAAAGTACTATGGGACTACCAGACTACTCCTGGGGCTGCTACACAGGAATCCCCATTTTACTTGGTATATGGTATGGATGCAATAGCTCATATAGATGCAACTCTTCCTTCATTTGGAGTCCACAATTTTTCCGAACAGGCTAATGAAGTAGCAATCAGAAGTCAACTCGACTTAATAGAATAAAAAAGAGTTAAGGCTCATCTCAGAGCCACACACTATCAGGGATTGATGAGAAGCAAGTTTGCTTCTAGAATCAGAAGGATGGATTTTCAACCAGGGGATAAAGTATTGAGAAAAGTCTTCCTACATACTAAGAAGAATCAGTTTGTCAAGCTAGCTCCAAATTGGGAAGGACCCTATGTGGTCATTGAAAAGCTTAAGCCTGGGACATACAAGCTTCAAGATAAAGATGGAAGGACCTTGAATCACCCCTCGAACATTGAACACCTCCGGTTGTATCTAGAATGAAAGTTATGTAAATATTTACTTGTTTAAAGTCCATGTAAATATCGTAATTCACTCAATTAACAACAAGTTCTAACATAATTCAATTAACAATAAGTTCTTTTACGCAAAATAACAACAAAATAACTCATTTAATAAACAACAAGTTTTTATATGCAAAATAACAACAAAGTAACTCATTCAATTATAAATAAATTCATACATGCATTTAAACATTCAAATAACAACAAAAATACAAATCCACGCACAATATTATACTGAATTGGGAAAAGTTACGCAAGAAATAGTATTTTAATTGGCAAAATTGAGCATGAAATCGTGCCTTAATTTGGTAAATGTGGCATGAAATCATGCATTGATTTGGTTAAATTGCGCTGAACAGTACACACGATTTTGTAAATTCACACAGGTTGTTGCGCAATTTTACCACTTGCACGTGTGTTCTTGCGTGTTTATGCATATCGCAATGCGTGAAACCATACGAATTACATGCTGGAAGTAAAAAAAATGTAATTTTGTTTACCCCAACTCCTGTTTCTAGATGGGCAGTTAGTGACTCATTTGCATCCGCACGAAAATCATTGACATCGCAGCTAAAATCATCATTCATGTCATTCAAATCCATAATATGAAAGAGATTTGGAGTGTTTTTAGTGAATTTTGGATTTAGGGTTAATATTCACAGGATGGGTGGAAATAAATTTTAAAATTGAAATTGAAGTTTTTAAATCATGAGAATCGTTTGGTCATTTCATATTAAAAAAAAAATAGTTTGGATGTCTCATCATAAAAATAAATTAAATCTCGTTTTAACCGTGTCCGGAAAACCGACAATAATTTTTATCCAAATATTTTTATAAATATACCTCTCTCCCACTGTTTAAAATAAATATCAATTTAATAGAAAATTCAAAATAAGTGTCACCTTACCACTTCACTTTTTTTATCCCCTTACTTTGGTTACTCTTTGTTTTGTAGTAATTTTTTCCACAAATAAACTTGTACTTATTTTTAATAAAATCAAAATTAATTACTATAAACAATTTTAAAAGATCTATTTTAAACCGAATTATTTTGAACTAAAGGAATAAATAACTATGAAAATCTTATGTAAAAATTTAAAATTTCAGAGCATAGAGTTTGAATGTCAGTATTATTGTATACACTGAATGGACCGCACCAGCCCAGTACTTTTTGAAAATTTTATACGGGACCGATATATTTGGTTTTTCTTAAATTTATAATTGACAACTGTATTTTAAGTCTTTTTCTTTAGATATTTTGTCGGGTTCTGATATTATGTTTACATTGCTACTTTCTTTTTTCATGTTAATCATACTAAAATTATATTATATTAAATTAAATGAAAATTAAATATTCAACACTATATACTATACAGAGGTATTATCGGTCCAGTTTAGTTCGGGTTCGGGAGGGAGAGAAATAGATTACTGATATGATGTTATTGGCAAAATCTGTTGTTGTTTAGTTCAAAAGCATTCTTATCGAGCCTCCATATTTATGCAAGGATGAAGAAGAAAACCTCATGAACATCAACATTTTTAATAACATTCCTAAGATTATCACTGACAATGATAATGAAAGCATATTGTCTACTCCTGGTGAGCAATAAATCCATGAAAGTATAACTAACCTTAATCATTGTAGTGCTGTAGTTATGGATGACTTCAATGGTTGTTTTTACAAAACATGTTGGCAAGTAATCAACAAGGATATTTGTGTCGCCATGACTACCTTCATTAAAGGCCAGAAAATTCCAAATGTTACTTTTGTTGCATGTATCTTCTTGATACCTAAATCTTCCAACCCTATTAATTGGAAGGACTTTAGGCATATAAGCCTTTACAGTCTCCTAAACAGAATTATGTCTAAGATTGTGAATAGTAGAATGATTTTGATTCTTCCTAAAGTTACTCTAAAATCCATTAGGCATATGTTCCTAATACAGCTATTCAGGATAATATCTTGATAGCTAAAGAATTAATCTTTGATCTCAACAAAAATAAGAAAGCTGATAGCATATTGATTCAGGTAGATATGTCCAAGACCTTTGATAAAATCTCACACAGTTTATTTTAAAAGTGCTTGATTGTTTTGGTTTATCTGCCAAGGTTATAAATTTTATTAACAACTTAATAAGCTATGTATATGTATCAATGCTCATTAATGGCAATATGTTTGAGTTTTTTAAAACCAAAAGAGGTCTGAGACAGGGGGGTCCCTAGTCCCCAAGTCTCTTTATTCTGGCAGAAGAAGTGCTTATAGGGGGATTATATAAAATGATCTATGAAAACAAAGTTATGCATTTCTCCTCTAGAAGCAACTTGTTGATTCCTATCCATGTGTTTGCTGAAGATATCCTAATATTTACTAATAGTTTGGATGATTCTATAAAAAACAAAACCTTGAAATTGTTTTGCAGATATACTATAATGTTTGAGGGAAAACGATAAATAATGAAAAGACTAAAATTATATTGCCATCTAGAATCAATAACGTCAGATTAGCTGTTAATATAAATCTATCTAGTTTCAATTCAAGTGCGTTGCCTATTAAATACTTGGAGATTACTTTAAACAATAACAACAAGCCTAGTAATTTCAGTTAAAGTGATTCCTCTGTTTTGATTGTTATTCCTACCTTCTAGACGCAGAGTTCCTATATTCCTAAGTCTATTGTCTACATAATTGAAAAGATATTTAAAAAATTCGTGTGATGTTTTTCTTTGTTCTGATTGCTATTGCACTGCTCATCCTGGAGTACTATGTGTAAGCCATTTAAAGAAGGGTTTAAATATTTGTAGGATTAATGACTTACATGATACCTAATCTTGTATGTTAAGGTTGAACTTTAGAAATAACAAGAGCTTGTGGGCTAATCTGATGCAAAATATCTATTGTAATAAGCTCCACCATTGCAGACTTCCTGCACTAGATCAAGTTCAAGCACGTGGAAGAGGCTTACCAAAATTAAGCACATAAATGAGCCTAACATTTGCTGGAATTTAGGAAAGGGAGACATCGAGTTCTGGCTCGAGAACTGGTATAGTCATCCTCTTTAATTAAAATTAATCATATTTTTTATAATACATGTTATAGACAGCAAATTGTCAAGGAATACTAGAAAGATAAAGCATGGGATTATAATAAGTTAAAAATATTTCTTAAACAAAATATTTAAATTAATATTAATCAGGAAGACATTATCTCTTGGAAATTGTCAAATGACACTAAATTCAGCACTAAACATACCTGGAATCATCTGAGAACAAAGCACAATAAATCAAATCTGTTTGGTAAGATGTGGAACTCGGTAATCCTAAAAAACGTTTCGTTCATTTTTTGGAAACGCTTACACAATTACATTCTTGTGGATACAATCTTACAAAGAAATAATTTTGTTATTGCATTTAAATGTCAATTCTGTTTTAATATTGAATGCCCTAAACATCTTTTCATTGACTAAGATTTTGTTTGGAACTTATGGTGTTACTACGCTGAAATTTTTAAAATCAAAATAGAAAATTTATGACTATAGCTCACATGTTAAAATCTTGGTTCTGGTTTACTACTACTATAGTTCATGTTAGAACTATATATCCTATTATTATTCTCTAGACTATATGGCAATTCAGAAACAACTCAAAAATCAACAAAAAAGATCAAGTTACTAAGACTGCAATTAGGTACATCAATAACATAATCATTACTCTGGATAATTATAATTGTCTTAGGTCTAAGTACTGGAAAAAGATTACAATGTTGCAAAAGATCTTGGGTGTAAGAGTTAAATACCTGATAATCGTAAGATTACTTACTATAAGTGGCGCCACCCTAAGTCTGATTATTTTTAAGTTAAACACGGATGCTTCATGTCATCAGAGTGAAGAATTGGAAGGGGGGAGGGGGCGTGGGGGTGGGGGTGGGATTATCATGAATCATACTAGAGAAATTATTAGAGGAGCAACCAATCTCTACGACAAGTTAACATCGATTATGGCAGAATCTCGTGCTTTGCTAGATGGGTTACATGCTGTGCAAAATAGAACAATTGAACTAAGGGTAGAAATCGATAATAATAATAATAATATAAGTCGTTTAAGGTTTTTTCATTAACATTAAGGAAAGTAATAGTGACTTTGAAAGAATAAAATAAAATAAATTTGATTGGTGGAGTTAATAACTTGTGGAGTAGGTTAGGTATTGATTGAAAGTGGAATACATGTAATCATTGTTGTATTGGAAAATGAGAACGACATATATTATGAAACAAAAACGTTTTCCTAAAAAAAGTTATATTATGAAATAGATGGAGTAATATTTAAATGTGTCAGAGTTTTTACGCATAATATTAAAGCATGTTTTAGTCTGCAAGCATATTGGATTTTCGTGTGTATGTTTTGGATGTTAAATTAGAGCATAAATAGTTGAATTTATTAATTCGACAGAAAAATGAAAAAATACCGCAATCCATACATCTACAGTTGTGAGAAACAACTCCAAGAACAGAGCCAAAACTTATCACTGCATATGTGTTATATAAACTTCTTTGTATTGATGAGTCTGGATTCCGTCACCTAATCGGACAGGGTTAGTTCGGACAATGTCTACCTAACCGGACATGGGGAGTTCGGACACCTCATCAATTGGATTGTTCGAACAGAACTAAAGTATTTAAAACATAATCACTTATTGACTAAGCTGCCTGCTCTCCTACTTAGAACTTATGGGTCCTTAAACTCGACCTGGGTCCATTAAACACGACACGAAAGCCCATAAAGCCCAAATATAAGGGTACAAATACCCAACCACCAACATTTAATAAGGGTAATGAAAGTTAAATCCAACCAGGCTGCTTAATTCTCCCTCTACTCCCTACCCAAACATTAAATACTCACAAACTTCCACAAATTGGCGACCACAGTGGGAGCACGACGGTGCCTGAATCAAGCATTCGAAACCATCTAGAAAAAATCAGTCTGAATGAATCCGGACGCCCCGGAAGTACCACCAGTTTTGTTTGAAATGGTGGGTGAAAATGATGAATATACCATCGAGGAGCGTGATAGATTAAAAGGAGAGATAGAAGCTCTGAAGGCAGAAAAGGCAAAGATTGGCATAATAAAGAAGTCAAAGGCATCAGTTGTTCATTATACCGACAACCCTAGAGAGTATGAGCCTTCGAAGACCCGTGTGAGTACCAAGAAGACTCATGCTAGCTCTAAAAAGTCTCACTAGTCTAAGCCAGTGGAGAGTTCTGACTCAGACTCAGAATCTTCTAGTAGCTCCTCGGACGAGGATGGAGTTGAAGAGTCCTTATCCTCTAGTAGTGATGAGGGCCGATCCAAAAAGAAACAAAAATTGATTGAAAAGTATTCAAGAAAAAGGGATAGACATGGGACATTAAAGAGGAATATAGGCAAAGGATCATCTCACAGCCGGAGGCATGTGAACCGGGTGTTGGTGGATCCTTTTGCCTTCCACGATGAACCAGGTATCTTTGCAACTCCCAATGAGGATACTGTTTTCAATCGTGGCTGGAATTGGAGACAATCTCCGTTATCTTCCAAGATTCTGTCCGGAAACCTCCCTAAGAGGTTCGATAGCACAAAAATGGAGAAATACGATGGCAGTAAAGATCCGGACAACCACTTGGAACAATTTAAAAACTTCATGATGAATTTCGATGATGACGACAAGTTGTTCTGTAGAGCATTCTCCCAATCCTTTACGGGGAGTGCTCTGAAGTGGTATAACAGCCTACCACAAGGCTGCATCAGAAATTTCGATACCTTTTGGGTGGCCTTTCGAAGGCAATTTGTTGGGAGTAAGGAATTGAATGGCAATGGGGACACAACAATCCATTGTGCCCAAGAACCAAACAAATCACTGAAAGAATACATAAGTTGTTCTGGTAAACACCAAAAATGGGTTGGCTGATTGCTTCGAGCAAGTAGCAATTGCATCTTTGAGGCATGGCTTAAACCCTGTAAATTTAGCTGATTCGGTGACCAGAAAGAAGACCATAACTTGGGGAGGTCTACTGAATCAGGTCGGAAAGAAAATCAACGTTGATGAAAAAAAAGAAAACTAGGGTGCACAGGCAGGTGAGGTCTGCCCCGGTTGCACCAAACCCCAACCAAAATCAATCCGGGAACAAGGCAAGGGAGACCGGACAGGGACATAACAGAGCTAAAGCTCAGTCTCAGCCAGCTGCGCCTGCCCTTAATCAACAATCTAGAAAAAAAAGAGGGCCTTGGGTTCAACCGGAGTGGTTTGCGGAGTTAAATGAAAGTGTGGCCACCATTTATGACAAGACAAAGGAAGAAGTACACTATAGAAGGTCGGCTGCACTACAATCTCCTAGGGAACATCGTAACAATTCCTTCTGTCAGTACCATAATGATACTGGCCATACCACTGACGATTGTATTGCTTTATAACAAGAAGTTCAGAATTTAATTGAAAGAGGAAAGCTGGGGGCATATGTCAAAAGAAGAGGAGGAAATAGGCCTGATAATGCTCATCGGGCCGGTCCAAACAATGCAGGCACATCTGCTCCGGGGGGAGCTATGGTTATAACCGAAAGATTCGATGTAGAGTCAGAATACTTGGATCCTGATCCAAATCGAAATAAAGTGGGTGCTATTGAGGAACGTTGTAAAACAGTCTCCGGGCTTATTAAGTTTTTTGAGTCACAATTTTCGGAGGGGATACTATGACAGCTCCTACTACTTCTTCAAGGCAGAGGCACGTTCATACTTTAGCTACCCAGCTGGAAGGAGGCATGACCTCCTATCAATCACAAATTCCATTTCCCTTCATTGTTTTCGATGAGGATGGCTTGAGGGATATAGTTGGCCCTCATGAAGATGCTGTTGTTATAGGAGCATCCATTGGGGGCAATGACATAAGAGGAATCTTGGTGGATACTGGGAGTTCAGTCAATATCCTCTTTTAAACTCTTACAAAAAGATGAAAAATCCAGTCGTAATCCAGTATTCGGACAGATCGATTGTGGGTTTCACTGGAAGCTCACCAGATGTGATCGGGTTCGAAGAGGAAGTTTTGTTGGGCAAGGGCTTTTTTAAGAAGATGGTTAGAATACTTTTTATTTTGGTGGATTGTCCCACTTGTTATAATGCTATTCTAGGCAGGTCTTGGATCTCTAGGATGCATGCAGTGGCCTCCACAGTCCACCAATGTTTGAAATATGTTGTTCAAGGACAAGTGGGAGTTGTTCGGAGCATCCAAAAGATTGCAAGAGAGTGTTATGCCACAGCACTGGCTCCACGGACGTTGGGGGCAGTTCGTATAAATGAAGAATAGCAGTTTGAGGGGCTTTCTAGGGGTGAGGGTGAAATTGATAACCCCAAAGAGACCCCTGGAGTGTTGATACCGGTTGAAGAAGTTGAAACACATTCTTTGGAAGAAGGAAAAAAGTGTTAAGATAGGGTCCAAAATGTCGTCCGAACTGAAGAATAAAATGTTGAAGTTTCTAAAAGACCATCATCATGTTTTTGCTTGGTGCAATGCTGATGTTACTGGGGTTCCAGCATATATTATATCACATCACCTATCCATTCGGAGAGACATAGCACCTGTGGTACAAAAGAGAAGGGCTTTTCCCAAGGAAAAGGCTGATGTTATTGTTCAAGAAGTTGACAGGCTCACTAAAATGGGGCATATAAAGGAGTCTCAGTATCCTTTATGGACAGCCAATCTGGTCTTAGTGAAAAATAAAAATGGCAAGTGGCGTATGTGCATTGATTTCACAAATCTCAATAGGGCTTGCCCAAAAGATTTATACCCAGTCCCCCGGATTGATCAGTTGGTGGATTCCACTTATGGGAATAAGCTAATGTCTTTCATGGATGTCTTTTCCGGGTACAATCAGATTTAAGTAGATGTGAAGGATTAAGAGCATACCACATTTGTCACTAATAGGGGTCTTCATTGCTACAAGGTGATGTCATTTGAGTTGAAAAATGTTGGGGCTACTTATCAGAGACTAATGAACAAATCCTTTGTTGATCAAATTGGAAGAAATATGGAAGTATACATTGATGACATGATGGTAAAAAGTGTGGACGAACAGCTACACTTGGCAGACCTCCAAGAAAGTTTTCCTAACTTAGTAAAAGTAAATTTGAAACTAAATCCAAAAAAGTGTGTATTCAGAGTGCAGTCCGAGAAATTCCTGGATTATATAATAAGTGAGCAAGGGATACAGCCCGATCCGGACCAGCTTAATGCTTTATTCCAAATTGAGCCTCCTCGGAATATTAAAGAAGTACAACGGTTGACTAGGAGGTTGGCTGCTTTAAATCGATTCATCTCGAGATCTTCGGACAGATGTGCCCCGTTTTTTCAAACTTTAAAAGGTGCAAAGGGATTTGACTCGACTTCACAGTGTGGAACATCTGTCCTCCCCCAAGACTTTATTTAAACCTGTTGATGGAGAGACACTCTTCGTATACTTGGCAGTTTCCAGCTGTGCCATCAATGCTGTATTGGTAAGAGAGGTAGACAATTACCCCATCCGGTGTATTACATCAGCAAGAGCTTGATAGATGCAGAAAAACACTATTTAAAGCTCGAAAAATTAGCATTAGCCTTGGTAATTGCTGCAAGGAAGATGAGGCCTTATTTTCAGGCTCATCCAATTATCGTCCGGACACCCTATCCCTTGAAAAATGTTCTTCAAAAGGCAGATATATCGAACAGAATGACCAAATGGTCAGTGGAGTTGGGGGACTTTGATATTGATTTTGCTCCTCGAACGGCAATCAAAGCCCAGGCTGTGGCCGATTTCTTAGTTGAATTCCACTCTGATAGGGATATAGAGTAAGCTACTGAGATAAAAGATAAAAAGGTTTGGATCGTCCGGACAGATGGTAGATCAAGTACTATGGGATATGGTGCAGGGGTATGCTTGACCTCTCCATATGGTGACAAAATGTACCAAGCTATATGTTTTGCTTTTAGGGCTTCCAACAATGAGTCCGAATACGAAGCTGCTATAGCTGGTTTAAAGTTAGCTTGTATTTGTGGGGCCAAAAGGGTCAAGCTGATGAGTGATTCCCAGCTTCTTCTCCACCATGCGCAAGGTCAATCTGAGGCAAAAAAGGAGAAACTAGTGAAATACTTACTTCTTCTTAAAAATGAGGCACTTAAGTTCAAAAGCATCGTTTATGAGCACATACCGCGAGCAGAAAATGAACTAGCAGATTCCTTGGCAACCATAGCCTATACTGAGTCATACCCTTGGATCCATGTGCTGGAGTGCCCTTCCTATTCAACTCAATATGGGTAAGGAGGAAGAAATTTTCGATGTACAAGTAAAACAACCTCAATATTGGAAATTTTCTATCATGCAGTATCTCTCCGATGGCATCTTGCCTCCGGATAAATCACTAGCGAGATAAATGAAGCACAAGGCTCGTGGTTTTATCATACTAAGAGATGTTATGTATAAAAAATCTTACAGTAAACCTATTTTGCGATGTTTGGGAGATGATGAGTCTCAAATAGTCCTCTCCGAATTACATGATGGTGAAGGATCAACTCACTGTGGATTCAGGGCTCTAACGAGAAGAGTTTTATTGGCTGGCTATTATTGGCCCTCTAGAATGCAAGATGCTAAGGAGCTGGTGAGAAGGTGTGACCCATGCCAGAGATATAGCAATGCAATTCATGTCCCAGCCATCCCTTTAGAGTCAAAGTCTGAGCCTATACCTTTTGCTCGATGGGGGTTGGATTTGGTGGGACCTCTTCCTATGGAATCCGGAGGACGCATGACAATAATTGTTGCAATTGATTATTTTTCGAAGTGGATAGAAGTAGCCCTGTTGGCAGGTACAACATCAAAAGCTGTCATAAAATTCATTATGTCCAATATCTGTTGCAGATTTGGTGTTCCACAGAAGATAACGACAGACAATGGGCCACAGTTCGACAACAAGGAAATTGAGAGTTTCTGTGCTTTTAGGGGTATACAACATTGTTTCTCTTCACCTTTCCACCCACAACAAAACGGTCAAGTTGAAGTGGCTAACAGAACTATACTGTCCGGTTTGAAGAAAACTTTAGAAGGGGCTGCTGGAAAATGGCCTAGTTATTTGCAAGAGGTTTTGTGGGCCTACAGGACTACTCCTGGGGCTGCAACACAAGAATCACCTTTTGCCTTGGTCTATGGGATGGATGCCATAGCTCCAATAGAGGCAACTCTCCCTTACTTTCGAGCTCACAATTTCTCTGAACACGCTAACAAAGTGGCAATAAGGGGTCAGCTGGACCTAATAGAGGAAAGATGAGTTAAGGCTCACCTTAGAGCTGCACACTATCATGGTTTGATGAGAAGCAGGTTTGCTTCCAGAGTTAAAAGAAGAGATTTTCAGCCGGGGGACAAGGTGTTAAGGAAAGTCTTCTTACACACTAAAGAGAAGCTGCTCGGCAAACTAGCCCCAACTTGGGAAGGACCTTATATGGTCATTGAAAGGCTCAAACCTGGAATATACTGGCTAGAAGACAAGGATGGAAGGGTTTTGAATCACCCTTGGAATATTTAGCATCTCCGGATGTACTTGGAATAGAAGCTATGTAAATATTTACTTGTTTAAAAATCCATGTAAATATTTGGGGGCATACTTTTTCCTACCATGGTGGCGCGGGGAGGTTTTAATGAGGTGTACGGGCTTTTTTATAAAATTTGATGCCTTCTTAAAAATTCGAAGTGTTTTTACTTTGTTTCTTGACACACCATCCGGATCGAGTTAAAGGAATGATGACTACTTAAACATTTGTCATCGGAGAATTTAAACACTCTCGCTTTAGAATATTTATGAAATAACTAAGGGCTGTTTAAACACTAGCCACCAAAATTGAAACAAACTATGAAAGAATGCAAAAGTTGTGCAAAACAAAGATATTTATTGAAATAACCCAAGTGCCTTGGCCTTCCAAGGACTTTAAAACTGTCAGACAAAACAAAAGATCTATCCGGTCAGATGCCGGACACAATTACAAAAATGCCTTGGCCTTCCAAGGACTTTAGTTCAGAAAATGTAAAAGGTGAAAAGATAATTCATAATCTAAGATTGAGCCTTTGAAGATGGCTCAGCCTCACTTGTCTTCTTCTTCTTCTTAGGATCGTCCTTCTCCTCATTTGGGCTCTCCCCGGTGTACTCTTCTTTGTCAGAGGAGGAAGCACTAGAATAATCATGCAAGTCTTCATCAGCCATATTGTGGAAGGGAAGGTCTTTGTACTCTACATGAAGCCACAAATCTCCCAGATTCCTCTTCGGGAACTTCTCATGAAAGAGCAAGACCATGTCTGACCTCAATTTAGCATACATTTGCTTTTGAGTATCTATTACATTGTTGGCATAAGCATCGATCTTGGTCTGAATTTTGGCCTCTTGCTCCCTTAACAGATCTGCTTTCTCCTTTGCAGCCTTGGACACTGAGTTCTCGAGCATAATCTTATCATTTGTCAAGTTATGGATGACTTGGTCCTTGGACTTCGCCTCCTATTTTGAAGAGGTGAGATCTTTCTCTAATCCGGACAGCTTTTCCCAGAGGTCTTTGATGGTATCTTCTAAAGTGGAAACCTTTGTGGTCCACCCCTCTTGGCTCTTCTTTAGCTCCTCGTTTTCTCCCTTCAAAACCTCAGCATTTTGGGTGGCAGTGAGGAGGTCGTTGGACAGTTTTTCCTTGTCAGAATTAAGGGAGGTGATGATCGCTGCCTGGCCTTGTACTTGCTTCTCCAGGACCAACACTGGCTGATGGTACTCAGAATAGAGTGGGTTATAGCATCTCTTTCACTTGAAACAGTGAAAGTTTTACCTTTAAAGGTGACGGTGTTTGAAGTGCTCAGAGGGAGGTAAGGCCCAACAAAGTCATCTCTAGGAAGATTTGCAAAATAGTCACCAAGTCCATCAAGCCCTGTGATGTCAACACCATCGATGGTAATGTCTCCTCCTCCAACCTCATCGGTTTGAAACTCACCAGGGATCTCTTCTGCTCTTGTTGGATCAGTAGGGTCAACATGAGGGAAGGGCTCCGTAGGCCGGAGAGAAAGTTCATCACCCTTGGAGGTCTTTTTCTTCTTGGCCTCCCTGTTTCCGGTCGCTCTTAGGAACCCTTGGGGGTTTTGGGGATTTAGCCTCTTCCCTAGCACTCTCATGCTCCACCACTTCTAATAGAGTAGCATCGATCTGGCTTGAGGCTGGCCCCTCTGGGTTTGTTGGAGCAGCCTCCTCCACCTCGGCATGGTTAACCTCACCTGCAGCCTTCTTACCCTTCCCTTTCTTGCCTTTCATTTTACTTGGGGCCTTGGCTCGACCAGACAAGTATAGTGACCCGTCCGGTTCGTGTGTTCTCTTGAGGACTAAATCTGGAGGGGGTGGAGTGGTGAGTTCTTCCCAGACCAAGTCCCTCCGACCAGTAGTGTTCCAGAGGTGAGACCTTGCAAGATTGCCTCCGGTAAAGGCGTCAAGAAAACGGTTCCCCCACGTCTCAGCAGCCCAAGTGTTGATCTCCGTACAAGTGATCTGCCCGGCCTTTAAATAGTCGTTGAAGTCTTTGGGCAGCTCTGTCAAGAAAAAAGACAAGACCAGTCAGTTTAAACAAATTCGATAAAAGTAAAAATAAGAATGTAAGGTAGGATCCTTACGATCACTTCTCCTTCTGCGGGTGAGGAGACTCGGGTTGACTCCAGCTTTGATCTTCCTCCCATTCTCCCAAGCGCCGCTTATGAATAAGAACTGAGTCCTCTCGTTTCTCTCCGACTCAAGCAGGTCATCCACTGCTTTATAGTTATCATCCATATATTGAAAACTATATTTTAAGTTTATAATTAAAAACTATATTTTAAGTCTTTTCTTTAGGTATATTGTCTGGTTCTTATATTAAATTTACGTTACTATCTCTCTCTTTTTTCCGTTTCTCACACTAAAGTTTATATTATATTAATTTAAATTAAAAATAAATATTCAACACACTCACCCTAAACTCAGCTAATATCTATGATAATATTTATAAATTTAATCAGATAAGTTTTGTATAAAAAAATTCAAATTAATAAACCCATAATATATATTAAAATATTATTAATATACTTTCCATCTAAGTTTTTTTTAAGCAAATGATACTTTCATTACTTAATTGAAACAAAATTACAAGAGAAGTTTTCCCTCCAAGGTTTCAAGCTCAAAATTTCAGCAGTAGCTTCAACGAAAACCCAATCCGATTTCAACGAAACCTTCACATCAAATTTCAACAACTTTAATCGCAAACACAAATTGATTCCAACCTTCCATCTCAGAAAACTATCATCAAGTAACGAAACTCAATCCCAAACTTTCGAGAAGTACAAGGGTTCTGATTGCGTTAGGAGCATTTGTGTTGCTGAAGTTGAGATTGGTCTTTCTAGCGAGAACTTGCTTGGCAATCCAGTCCGAGCATTGGTTTTGGATTCGAGGAATGAAGCGAATGTTCATTTTAGAATGGATCAAACTTCTGCACGTGTTCATGGAAGACTCAAGATACCCATCCTCATTTCTGTTGGCTATAAGATTGACCAGCACCAAGCTGTCTGATTCAATGTCAACATCAGATCCACAGCTTTTGCTTACAGACGATCAAGCCTTCAAGCAAAGCACTTATTTCAGCGAAGAGAGGGTTGAGCTTGCCCAAAAAGAGTTCCCATTCCAAGCACAATATCACCATCAGAGTTTCTGAAAAGAACACCGCTACTGGCTTCACCAAATGAGTTACACGCTCCATCAACATTAAGTTTCATTCTACCCGGATTTGCAGTCATCCATCTAAGGTACAATGGAGCTTTCTTTATGTTATCAATCGATTTGCAACCTAGGATAGAAGCAACATGAATTGCATTAGTCGATGGCTTGTTTGGTAGCATTTCAGACATATGCATACTATTGATAATGTTAATGATTTTATCAATAGATGTTTTGACAGAATAAAAAGAACCCTTATATTTTGACAAGTTTATATTTCTCCAAATGATCCAACAGATTATTTGAGGAATGATATGAGTAATGCGTCTCTTATTTTTAGTGAACCAGAATCATGATCGAATGACATGGGGAAGCACCATAAACCTACCAATCTTTACTTTGAATATACAGCTAGAGTAATTCCAAATTTGCCAAGCAAAGCAGTAGCGAACAAAGAGATGGTTCTTGTCTTCGCTGCTGTTGCAAAATTGGCATTTAGAAGCCATTTGAACATGTCTTTTTATTAGGTTACTGTCAGTAGAAATAAATCCTTTTAAGAGTCTCCAACAAAGAAATGAAAATTTTTTAGGTACAGATGGGCTCCAGATCTTTTGGTATAAGCCAGATTTAGTATTAGTTTGCCTAATGCTTTCCCAAGTAGTATTAGTATTAAATTCCTGATTGCTATATAGCGTCCATATGATTCTATCAGGTAAATCATGGTTAATAATATACTTAGAAATGTGATTGATTGTGTCACTAGAAAGAATGTTGTTAAGAGTACTAAAATCCCAGCAGTTCCAGAACGCAATGGCTCCCTTTCAACCTCACCAACAACTATGGTACTTCTAGTTGCCAGGTTTGTTGGAATGTCTGGTTCGGCGTTTTCAATTTCAGCTTCTGACGGTTTAAATACCAAGATAGGCGCATCATCGACTTTTTCCGACATAGATTCCTTGGAGGTTTTTTTACTGGTTGTCTCATCATCTTTGTTCCTGACCCTCGCATGTGCAGAGACCTTGGAGGAAGGGTTAAGGGCCACTTTTCCAGCAGATTCGTCGTCGACCATTATCAACACAGTTGCCTTCAAAGGCTTGTGTGAAACCTTTTTAGCAGGTTCCTCCTCGACCTTTTCTGATGCAGCTCCCTTGGAGGAGGATTTATGACTAGTTCTCTCAATGATTTTGCCTCCAACACCCGCCGATGCAGTGTTTTTGGACGACTTAAGAGTCGTTTGCACGGCATCGGCAATTTTCGCTCCCGTGGGTAGGTATTTATAAGCAGATGTCAAGTCACGAGGGGAAGGAGTCGCAAGGACAGCACTTGAGCTGTAATTCCAGCCTTTTTAGCAATGGATTCATCGCGTTTCTTCTTCTATTCCTCTTGTTCAACCACCTATTTTGCAGTAGTCGTGGTGTTGGACCGGCCCAACGTCCTATGATGGTCGGGGTCACTTGAACATATTCGTGAGGATGAGTGGATGAGGAGTTAGAGTCACCCATAACGGAGTTTTGGGTCGGTTAGTAGTATTCTGAGGTCTTGAAGAAGCGGGAAGTTTTTAGTGACAGATCTTCTAGGAGAAGAGTGAGCAGCAGCGGTAGGCCTCGACGAAGAAGCGTGTTGGGTGGTCGGAAGATTCACGTTTGAGGGGCCCGGTTCTCGAGGTTTTGGGAATATCAACAGCTTCGAACTAAGCTGCAATACAATACCTTTGTGGATTAACCCGACGGTTGGTATTCTTCTGCCCAATCGGTGATTTACAGGTAGTCAATGAAGCCAAAGACTGGTTTCTTAGGAGATTCGGGTTTCTTCTTCGGTTTCTTGCGGGACGGGGGCCTTCTCATAAACTAATTTGGATTTTCTCTGTCTAGAAAGAGAAGAACAGCCATATTTTATCTCTCTAAAAAACTTAGTTGAAATATGAGAATGAAAGAATGGAACTATTTATAGAGAAAGCAAACGTGGCAAAGGTCCACTCCATGGAGAAACGCAATCGAAAAGATCCTCAGGAATATCAAGAGTCACTTAACCAAAATATAAGTTAAAATACAGCCCAATTAACATAAGACATGTGTCGATCAGAGCGGCTACAACAGACCTAGGGGGCTAGGTTTATGACATGCGCGTTGATAACCAATTATGAAAAACACGCTGACAAGTTAAAGAAGGACATGTGGATGGGTCGGGTCGTTAACCAGGTTCTATGGAGAAGCGTACAGAAATGGACCAAATTTTTTGGATTTAATCTTGTTTGCATCCAGCCCATCGCAGTACAACGAATTTAAAACTCTACGCCTGGGAAAATCGATCATAAAGGGTTGACATTCTAAAACCGGTGGCAAAAGGTCGGTAAAACCATGATATACTAGGAGGTTCGACATACAAGCTTACAAAGAATCCCGACCCGGCGGTTCTGCATTCAAAGTAGTTCTTGCTCAGCTTTTCCGCAAAACTAGGGGGCTACTGATAATGGTATAAAATACCAAGGATAATAAAGGCTTCAATTTATAATGTATAAATCTATAGGGACCTATTTGTAAAAATAGGAAATGTGTGACATAAGCATAAATACGGGAGGTAAGATGTAATTAGGGTAAACATAACATGTGATAGTGGAGCCCACCACTGACACTATATAAGGAATGATCCGCCCCCTCAAAAAGGGACCTTCCAATCATTAGTACTTTATTTTGACTACATTCTCTTTCTAGAATCTTGTACTTATTCGCGTGACACCCTGTCCTTCATACATGTTTCCCGATAATCAACCCTAGATATTCTGAGACTTATCACCAGTATGTTAGAAATTTCTCAAGCCTGTGATAAAAGGCCGGGAGGAAAACAGGACCCTACAGTTGCCCGATCTTGCAAGAAGTAATCGAGAGGAAATATATAGCATGCACGTAAATGT
Source organism: Limnanthes douglasii subsp. nivea (assembly GCA_036936605.1). Classification (NCBI taxonomy): domain Eukaryota; kingdom Viridiplantae; phylum Streptophyta; class Magnoliopsida; order Brassicales; family Limnanthaceae; genus Limnanthes; species Limnanthes douglasii. The sequence continues at coordinate 279,445,268 of JAUPFV010000004.1, forward strand.
TTTTATAGCTTCTAGAACACCCACTCCCTCCCCAAAAAATAAGAAATATTAAAAAGGAGCAAAAGGGCTTTAGGCTTATAAGCCTTTGTAGCCTCCTAAACAGAATTATGTCTAAGATTGTGAATAATAGAATGATTTTGATTCTTCCTAAAGTTACTCTAAAGCCCAAGGGGAATATGTTCCTAATATGACTATTCAGGATAATATCTTGATAGCTAAAGAATTAGTCTTTGACCTCAACAAAAATAAGAAAGCTGATAACATATTGATTCAGGTAGATATGTCGAAGGCTTTTAATAAAATCTCACACAGGTTTATTCTAAAAGTGCCTGATTGCTTTGGTTTTTCTGCCAAGTTTATAAATTTTATTAACAACTTAATAAGCTCTACTATGTATCGATGCTTATTAATGGCAATGTGTTTGATCTTTTTTAGAACCAAAAGAGGGCTGAGACAGAGGGGGATCCTCATTCCCCCAGTCTTTTTATTGTGGCGAAAGAAGTGCTAATAAGGGGGTTATACAAAATTTTATCAAAACAAAGCTATGCACTTATCCTCTAAAAGCACCTTGTTGATTACTAGCCTTGTGTTTGCTGACGATATCCTAATATTTACGAACAGTTTGGATGATTTTATAAAAACCTTGGAAAGTTTTTGCAGATATACCATAATGTTTCAAGGAAAACGATAAATAATGAAAAGACTAAAATCATCTTTCCATCGAGAATCAATAACGTGAGATTAGCTGCTATTACAAATCTATCTGGTTTCAGTTCAAGTACGTTGGCTACTGAATACTTTGGGATTACTTACAACAATAACAACAAGGCTATTAATTTCATCAACATGATTAACAAAATCAATACAAGGATTAAATATTATGAAAACATGAAGCTTTCGTTTGGAGGGATATTAACATTAATTAACTCTATTCTGATTGTTATTCCACCTTCTGGACTGAGAGTTTCTATATTCCTAAGTTTATTGTCTACATAATTGAAAAGATTTTTAACAAATTCTTGTGGGGCTCTTCTTCAACAGAAAAAAGAATGCACTGGTCATCGTGGAGTACTACGTGTAAGCCATTTAAAGAATGGGATTTAAATATTTTTAGCATTAGTGAATTACAAGATACCTATTCTTGTAAGTTGAGCCTGAACTTCAGAAATAACAAAAGCTTGTGGGCTAATTTGATACAAAATATCTATTGTAATAAGCTTCACCCATTGCAGACTTCCTACACTAGATTAGGTTTAAGCACGTGGAAGAGGCTTACCAAAATTAAGCACATAGTTGAGCCTAAAATTTGCTGGCATTTGGGAAAGGGAGACATCGAATTCTGGCTCGAGAACTGGTATAGTCATCCTCGTTTAATTAAAATTAATGATAATTGTGATAATACATGTTATACACAGGAAATTGTCAAGTAATATTAGAAAGATAAAGCTTGGGAATACAATAAGTTAAAAATATTTCTTAAACAAGAAACTATTAAGAAGATTCAAAAGATTTCAATCAATATTAACCAGGAAGACACTATCTCTTGGAAGCTGTCAAATGACACTAAATTGAGCACTAAACATACATGGAATCATCTGAGAATAAAGCACAATAAATCAAATCTGTTTGGTAAGATGTGGAACTCTGTAATTCTAAAAAAGTTTCCTTCATTTTTTGGAAACTCTTACACAATTAAATTCTTGTGGATACAATCTTACAAAGAAATCCTTTTGTTATTGCATCTAACTATCAAGTCTGCTGTAATATTGAATGACCTAAACACCTTTTCATTGAGTGTGATTTTGCTTGGAGCTTATGGTGTTATTAACTAGAGCTCACATGTTAAAAGCTTGGTTCTAGTCTACTACTGCTATGGTTCATGTTAGAATTATATATTATATTATTATTCTTTGGACTACATGGAAATCTAGAAACAACTTAAAAATCAACAAAAAGGATCAAAATACTAAGACTGCAATCAGGTACATCAATAACATAATCTTTAGTCTGGATAATTCTAATTGTTTTAGGTCTAAGCACTCGAAAAAATATTACAATGTTGCTAAATATCTTGGGTGTAAGAGTAGCATACCTGATAATCGTAAGATTACTTACTATAAGTGGTGCCACTCGAAACCTCATTATCTTAAGTTAAACACGGATGCTTCATGCCATGGGGGGGGGGGTATCATCAGGAATCAAGCTAAAGAAATTATTAGAGGAGCAACCAATCTCTACGGAAAGTTAACATCGATTATGGAAGACTCTGGTGCTTTGCTAGATGGCTTACTGCTCTACAAAAAGAACAATTGGAATAAGGTAGAAATCGATAAGGATTCTCTTCTATTAGTTAACATACTTTGCAGTGGCAAGTATTCTTGGTATTTGAATCAAATTCTTAACTCATGCCAAAGATTAATAACTGCATCTATGACTATTTCTTACATTTCAAGGGTCCAGAACAAGGCAACCGATTGGCTAGCTAAATGGACACTTAAATGTAAAATGAAAACTAATTTTTCTAATTTGCAAGCCCCAAATTCTTTAAAAGCAATCACTTTGTTAGAAAGTTTAAGCCCATGTTACTTTAATTTCGAAAACTAATCAGATTGATACCTATCTGTATATCCCTTATTGCTTGTTTTGTAGCTTCTATCACTAACGGACATCAAGCTCTGCTTGAGCAATTGTATTTGTTTATCTCTTTTTGCAGGCTCCGTTTAGTTTTTAAAACTAGTGAATTCATCGTTTACTCTTGAAGATGATAGGACATAAAAAGCGAACAATTTATGTTGGAATAATAGCGGAGTTTGATTCAATTCAAGACAGTCGTCTAAAAAGTGGTAATATGAAAGGATGAAATTTTTAGTTTCATAGATAGCTTATGTCTTTTAAATTTTGGAAGGGCATGAAAAATTGTATTTGGCTATTAATGAATTCTCTAATTTAGAAAAATAAAAATTCAAATATGTTTTGAATAAAAAAGATTATTTTTTATTAGAAGTTTAGTACTTTTTTTGTGCTATGAGAGTCACTCCCATTAAAATTATAATTCACTAAAGTTCTAATTGACGGTTGTGAATCATCGCTTATATAAAAAATACAAATTCTACAATATATTATTATTATAGACTCTTTGCTTAAAATTTGAGATCTTTGTAATACTTAGGTGTGTTAGAGTTTTTCTCCATATACTATTAAGGCATTTTTTTTTTGTCTCCAAGCATATTGGATTTTTTTAAATGTTTTGGATGTTAAATTCCTGCAGAAATAGTTGAATTTGATAATTCGACAGAAAAATAAAGTAAAATACCGCAATCCATACATTTAGAGTTGTGGGCAACAGGCGGATCCTCCGGATCCATAAAAAATCAATGACTATGCAGATGAGCAGCTTAGAGAAGAACATCCATTAAAATTATTGATTGATAAGGTCAAAACTGAAAAAAAAAATCAATTTTCATACCAAACTGAACCGAAAAGATGCAGCTGTTCCGAGGTCCCTTGATTCTTCTTCGATTCATAATATGTTGTCGGGTTTTATATTATATGTATCTTACCATCTTTTTTTTTCTTCTGTTTCTCACACTAAAATTTATATTATATTAAATTATATTAAAAAATACATATTCAACGCAACCACTGTAAATTCAGCTAATATTTATGATAATATTTATAAATATAATCAGATAAGTTTTTTTATAAAAGAGATTCAAATTAATAAACTATAATGTATATTAAAATATTATTAATATACTTCTCATTGTAAGTTGTTAATTTATGTATTAAAAGATTTATTATGGGATTCCCGTACGATTTTGAATTGATTATTAGGTGGACTTTTTATAACAACATGTAGCACTAACACAATATTTGGCATTATCAAATCCCTTGAAAAAAATAACAATTCTTATTATATTTATTAGATTTCTAACTTCATTTTAGAGAGCTTTTCTAAATATAGTTTCTGGTACTTTTCTTTCTCTAGAATGTTTATTTTCTTTTGTGTTCCAACCCATGTAGGATTTTACGATAAAATCAATTATAAAAAAGACATATGCTTCCCTACAAAAATATTCCCTCATTTATGCTTTGCATTATCACTAATTAAAACTCTTAATTTACATTTTTTTATTTTATAAAATTAGATAAACGAAAAAAAAAAGTTGACTTTGTTTATGCATGTAACATCTACATGTTTGATAAACGGTACCTGACACACACGATTATTTTAAAAATCATTTTGTCTTCCTCAACATTCTACACTTGTGCAGGATTGCCATAATGCATAATGCATGTAAATAAGATTGCGATTGACATCCTTCGTTGACATCAACAATGGTGTCCTCCACCAAATTTGCACCATCCTCAAAGATATATAATAAAATTTCTATTTTCGTTAGTGAGCATAAAATGTCCATAAGATTACTGTCCTTCTCTTGTCATATTCAGTGTATGCCGGCTATCCTGAATCAAATCTGGTGAAAAAGGGTGGAGGATATCTCGAGTGACTTCATACACGACGAGACTATTCACTTTCTTGACTCCTCCTCTTCTGCCTATGAACGGTTGGTTTGGTGATGCCACCTATACTTGTGTTGAACATTTTTTTATGGCATCAATCTCGTCCAGACATATCAAAAAAATGACCTCACATAAACATAGAAATATAAAATAAAATAAATGACAGAGAGAGGATGGATCTTGAATTCCATTTACTGTGTCTCGTTAAATTATAATGGTATATTTTAATAATGCTAGAGTAGTTAATATAAGTTGCGCGAGCTATACTACGATTAGAATGGATATAATGTAGTGGATATTGCTAAACCTGTTTTCTAATTAATTAATTAATACTAATTTTGATTTTAATAAAAATATTTAAATAATACTAATAAATAATATCTTTTAATTATTATTTAATATTTTTAATATATATATATATATATATATATAAAATCAGACAACCAGATTTCAATAAAACTTCACTATTAGTTTTAAAACTCCAAATTATCATTTACAAGTATTATTTTCTATATTATCTTCGAATAAAATTTTAAATATAAAGTGTTAGTACTAAAAGTTATTGGATTGAAGATATTTTTGGTAAGCTAAAATTAACGCATCTGAATTATATAAGTTAAGCCCTCATGCCAAATGGTTATAAAGGTTTGCGACGGAAGTACTAACTATAAATACGATCCATGTTTTTTTTATGTTGAAGGTCGTGTATTTTCAAACAAAAACACTAATGTTTTAGGGCAATTACACTCTTTTACCTCCTCATGCACATTTATACCTTCTAATTCTAGAGTCAACATTCTCTCTTATATTTTTTGTGGTGTTTAAGTCACGTTCACCATATTTCTTCCTCATTTTTCTTCCTACTTGTTCTACTACTTCCACTTATTAATTCCTATTTTTTACGTTATTTTTATTTCTTCAAACTAGTGCTAAAACAACGTTCTGCACCTCTCTGTTTTTCACATAGGTTGTTATTTGTTCCACAACATGGTATTGATGTGTTTGGGTTATGTTTATACCATTTAAATGACTTTGGAACAAGGATTAATATGGTTTTACGCTAGTTTGTAAAGATAAATAGATATTGAGATAGAAAGACGAAGAAGATAATGGTTCATGAATGATTTACAATACGATATTCGTATTTTAAGGTCCACCAAGAAACGAGCATCTAAAAGTCCTAATTTAGAGTTCTCATTTATGATTCAATTATAATTATAATAGTTAAATTAATTATAATAATTATATAATGAATGGTCATTATGTTAGAAGTTGATTGACATTAACCGATTTTCAGTTGTTTAATGGTCTAAAACTCTTTTGGATGTGGTGATTGGGGCACTGAGAAGTCGTTCGTCGAGCCACTGTTTACTCAAAATTGAACAAACGTGAGTAATGTCTTTTATGTTGGCATCTTCTTATTCCATTATATTTTTTGCTAGTGTATAAGTTCTACCTTTTTGTCAGCAGAATGATGAACTCATATGTGAAGCATTTTCAGAAAGGCTAAATGAATTTTGTCTTTCATAAAAAAAATAGGTTTGTTTTTGTGTGATTAGATCTTTTGAACAATCGTGGGAGTCTTGTCTTTTGGTGAACTCAATTTTGAATATAATTTGAATGAAAATGTATTATCTTTTATAAACAAAAAATTAGTGTTGTTTTCGTGTGATGGTAACTTTTAAACCCGTGTGGATGAGTTTTGGAAAAATTTTGTGTTATTTTTCTTATGTTAAATACAATTTTGAATAAGTTTCGAATGAAAATGAATTATTTTGATGAAAGAGTTAGTTTAACTTTATTGATGAGAATTTTTGAACTATTGTGAACTAGGGTGTAATACGAGATAAAAACATACTCAAAATACATGAGATTGTCGGTTTAAATGTGAGACAAAAACCTATTTAATATATATATTTGCTAAAAACCTAACCTACGTACCTGTTTTTTGTGTTTGAGTTGTTTTTGTTTTTTAAGGAAAATCGCATACAAATCACTATAAAATAAAAGTGAACGAAATAGATTATTTAATACAAATGTGAAAAACATCACTATAAAACAAAAGTAAACGAAATAGATTATTTAATACAAATGTGAAAAACAAAAATGAATGGGATAGACTTATTTAATACAAACATGAAACATGAAGGGATAAGCTAATTCAAGCTCCGTTTTTTTTTATAACGAGATTCGACTATAATGAGACTCATTTTTTTTATAGCGAGATTTAACATATTTACAGTAATGTTATCCATATAAAAACTAATTCTTCACCAATTTTGTCTCTTTTTTCCTCTTCCAAACCCTAAGCCTCTCTAATTTCGATTTTCAAAACTTCAGATTCATCAAATTCAACCATACAATCATGTTAAGGTAAGATTTCTCTTCTTAATGGTAGAACTTGTTTTGAATTAACATCGATATTTCTAGTGATTTTTAGAGTTTTACTTTCAGTTATAGAAATCATTTTTCCTACATTTGTAGTTGTTGTTTGGAGCTGTGATTATATGTGTATGTTTAGTTAGGTTGTGAGCTTCGATTTGGTATGCTAGTTGCTCGATTTGGCATAGTTGAACATATGATTTTGATTGCAGTGGTGGCTGCTGCTCGCCGTATTTCCACGCACGACTGGGTGCGTGGAAATACCGGATGCACATGCCTGAATTGTGCCAAAACGCACACGAACTTGTGCACGATTTTGGCATAATTCACCCATGTGCATGCGTGGATTGACCTATGCCATGTTTTCTCTCAAGTTTTGACCCCCGTTTTATTTTGTACATGTTAGAATGTATTTTTACTTCAACATTGTGGAAATTAGATTTGTTTTTTAGTTTGTTAGAAACTATTTACGCATTTTTGGATTGTTTTATCAAAATTATGATCAACATTTTGTGTGTGTTTTTAGGATGCCTCCTCGACGACGCTCACCTAGTATGTCGGACGCCGACACAAGCGATGAGATGGTGCATGGACAATAGTCACCCAAATTTTTGTTTAGGTCTCGCCGTTACATTTTTTTGGGTCCTATGTTGTGTTTGTTTAATTATCTTGGTTCGTTTGCATCTGTTTGAAGTGAAAAAAAAATTCACATGAAGTTTGTGTAACGAGATTACTTAATGATTACTTATCTTGGAGTACCATTTTACATGTAACAACTTAGTAAAAAATAGATTTTATTTAAATTTCCAGAACACTATAACGCACTCTAGAACGTGCATGTGTGCAAATCCACACACATAGATGTGTGCCAATGTACACGTCTTCACGCCCAATTATGCGTGGATTTACACACATGCACGTGTAGAGTGTGTATAATGTTCTGGAATTTTAAAAAAATCGTTTTAGGATGGATATATAATTTTAGAAACAAATAAGGTTAACCGTAAACTGAAATTAAAAAAAAAACGGATTAATTCTTAAAGTACATTTAAACATCAAAGTCATAAGAAGCAAAATTTATTAAAAGTAGCATATACAAGACATAAAAATAAGTCGAACAAATTATGAATCTGCGAATAAATCGTAGAATTGTTCTCCTCCATTTTGTAGTGTAGGTGTTTGGACTAGTTTGATTTAATGATATTTGTTGAAGCGTTTGTCTAGTGGAATTGCCTAACTGGTAAAGTCATCATTAGTGCGGAATGCAAACCAACTAGGGTATATATTCGGTAACGGTCCATTTAAGACAACCTGTAAATTTCGATAAAATGAAATAATGAAATTACAAAAAAAAAATCATAAAGTATATTAATTTACTTACTTGCACGAAATGGTTACCATGAACGAAACCAAGACCAACTTCTAGTGTATGACACGATCGGGGAGGTATACCATGTAAAGGAAGATATGTGTATGAAAGCTGGAGAGATATGTGGTATACTATGAACTGATACCGAGTGACGATCACTAAGACAAATTGGGTAACGTTTTCCAATGCCTATTACAACTCTCGTACATTTTGAAATAATTCAATCTTTGTAATAGGTTATCAACATGTTGTGCACCATCAAAAACTCTCTCCCATATGTCACGTTGACCGGACAATTCGTTAATCAAATCCCGTCTAACTTGTTCCCATGAATCTACATTTTTGTATATCGATAAAGCTACAACCCAAAATCCGCAATTACCGTCAGGAGCAACGTCTTCGATGCTAGTTATGTAGTCGTGTAAGTAGTTGGGATACCAAATCTCGCACCCATTAAGTTATTTTCCCTTATTTGATTTTTTTATCGAGTCACTTTCACTTTTTATGGTTGGATTTCGATTTGGGTTTGGCTTTGGGAACTAAAAATGTTTTAGCTACCGAGACAGATGTGCTAGCTATCGCATCAGGAGTGTTATTGCCTTGACTAGTTTCATATTCAAACAAAGATGGGTTCCGCTTAGTGGATTTAACGGACCAAATTTTTTCCCAGATTTAGTTATAGTCGGCTCATTAGGTTCCAACACATAACTCCTAGCATGATCTAGGATTTGCATCATTCTATTTATGATATATTATGATATTATCTTGCGCGTGTGGGCCATATGCGCGAATGGTACTATCAATTAAGGATAGTTTTCTCGTAAGCTCATCGTCAGTACCAACGTTATCTCTAGGTTTGATCTTTAAGGTACTCAAATAAACATCAAATTCATCCTTTTAAATCGCCCCGCCCTCTTTCTCTATCATAGCTAACTCATATTCACAAGGTAAATTATGCATTTTCTTAATAACACAACCACACCTTGCGGGAATGAACCATAATTCCTCGACCATTTTTAGATTTTTCTCTATTAATTCTAATGTCATACATTAAATTTTACCTTTTAATTCTATAATGATAGGCCCCCTAGATGCGTGTCTAGGAAGAAACTCACTTTGTTCGAATGATTCGAAAATTGAAAAGTGTTGAACGTGAAGAAATCCATGAAGATTATCCCTAAATTATTCAAATATGCATAGACTTATGTCGATTGCCCGTTTTAGACTCGAGTGAGCACTCTCTGCCCTACACCATAGGATAGAATTAATTATAACTTCAAAAATTAATCTAAAAAACCAAAGTATAAAAACGATAATGTAACTCATTGATTGCTAGTACAATTGCCCAGATGTTTAATATTATTCATGTAGATATTAAGAAATTTTTCTCCATAAATTTTTATGCATTATGTTATCACATAATTGATAACCATCGGACAAAAGGTGTAGAGATTGTGTAACTCTGCAAGTTTTTTAGTGCACTCTTCATTCATCACTAAATGGGAAACCACGTCATAATATTCGAGAAACTCATCGGTCATGTCCATTTTTCGCAAAACTTTCTTAGCGTACGAGGAAATGTTCTTGTTTATACAAGTGCATAGCATATGAGTGGCCGGCGGAAATACATCTTCGATATCATGCATTAATGCCAACTCTCTATCGTTGACGATAATATTGGCAATGCGAATATGTTATTTGTCATCACGTTCCTTAGAACATTCAATGCGCACGTGTAGTTCGCTTGCTTCTCTGAGCTGAAAAAGGCAAAAGCGATACAAAAGGTCTTCTTCGTCGATGTTTGGCCAACTATTTCTAGCAATGGAATCTTATACCTTGTGGTTTTGTACGTGCTATCGATTATAAAAACCCGAGGAAATGTGCGCAATAAGTCGACGCTTGTAGAATGGAAAAACAAATTTGAGGATCTCGTATGTTGCTTTGTTTGTTCGCTTCTAAACGTAGTACTCATGTTGTTTTAACTTACCGAACAAATATTGCATTTGGGTTTTGCCCGCTTTATCGACCAATTGGTATTTTTTACGCATGTTGCATATCTTATGCATACTAGATACGTTTTCCAAATTTCTTATCTTCAAACCATGGTATATATCTCTTGGTCGAGAACTGATTGTTGTGAGTTTACGAACAAACTCGTGCTCGTCCGCTTTTATCCTAGCGGCTCGTGAATGTCCGTCCAAGTGTATAAATGGTTGGTGGTTGTGTTTCTCATTTACCACTACCAGTATCCAATAACCCGGTAGTTCTAAGACCGGATTTCCCTTTAAAATGAATGGAAAACCGTATTTTTTTATGAACATTCTAAGCGTTTCTTCACAATTCCTGGTTTTGGCCTCGGTTTGTCGACACCGTGCCTCTCGCACTTAAAATATAGCATTGGAGTTTTGGGTTTTTTACTACCACCATCATCTTTATCGACGAAAATAATGAATCGTAATTTTAGGCTTTCTGTATTAACCCATGCAACCAATTCAGATTTGGTGTTTCCGTAGTAAATGTTTTAGCGTAATCGGCCATGCAACATGGTGGTTGTTCCGGTTCCCACATAATACATGAAAAAACGTTACTGCAATATCGTAATTCACTCAATTAACAAAAAGTTATAACATAATTCAATTAACAACAAGTTCTTTAACGCAAAATAACGACAAAATAACTCAACAAGTTTTTATATGAAAAATAACAACAAAGTAAGTCATTCAATTATAAACAAGTTCCTACATGTATTTAAAATTTTAAACATTCAAATAACAACAAAAATGAAAATCCACGCACAACATTATACTGAATTGGAAAAAAATACGCATGAATTAGTAGATTGAATTGGTAAAATTCGGCATGAAATCGTTCCTTGATTTGGTAAATGTGGCATGAAATCATGCCTTGATTTGGTTGAATCACGTTGAACAGTACGCACGATTTTTGTAAATTCATATGTGTTCTTGCGCGATTTTACCAATTACACGTGTGTTCTTGCGTGTTTATACATATCGCAATGCGCGAAACCATAAACGTAAAAAAATTTACCTCAACTCCTGTTTCTAGATGGTCAATTAGTGGCTCTTCCTTATCCGTACAAAAATCATCGACATTGCAGCTAAAATCATCATTAATATTGATGAGTCCGGAAATTTTCACCACTCACTGTAGAAACCGGACAGGGGAAATTCAGACAAAAGCTACCCACTGAACCATCCGAACTGGACAAAAGTAGTAAAAACTAATCACCTTTTGACTAAGCTAGTGCTAATCTGCTTAATAAACTAATGAGTTTTTAAACTTGACCTAGTTTCATAAGTTTGACCCGAAAATGCATGTGGCCCATAATTAAGGGTATAAATACCCAACCCCTTTCATTAATGAGGGTAATGAACATTTAATACAACCAGACATCTCAAATCTCTCACTACAAAACACTTAAACATTAAATACCTTTGAAACACCACAAAACACCTGACCAAATTACCCTCAATCGAAAATAATCCACACCAAATTGGCTACCACAGTGGGAGGAGAAGGTGCCTGAATTTAGCATTCGAAACCATCAAGAAAAACCAGTTCGGATGAATCCGGACGAGCAGGTAGTGCCATCAACTTTGGCAGAAGTGGTGGGAGAAAATGATAAATATACAATTGAACAGTGAGATAGATTAAAAGCTGAGATAGAAGCCTTGAAGGCTGCTAAAAGGGTGGAGATAGGCTTTAAAAAAATCAAAAGTGTCAGTCGTTCACCATACTGACAATCCAAGGGAGCATAACCCATCAGCAAAGACCCATGTAAGTACTAAAAAGACTCATGCTAGCTTAAAGAAGTCTCACCGGTCTAAACCGGTGGAGAGCTCAGATTCATATTCAGAATCTTCTAGTAGCTCCTCGAACGAAGATGGAGTTGAGGAGTCATTGTCATCCAGCAGCGATGAAGGTCGTTCTAAAAAGAAGCAGAAGTTGGTCGAAAAGTATTCGAGAAAGAGGGACATGCATGGAAGGTTGAAAAGGTATCTAGGAAAAGGGTTATCTCATGATCACAACCATGACCGGAGACATGTAGACCGACTGTTGATGGATCCTTTTGCCTTTCATGATGAACCATGTATCTTTGCCACTCCCAATAAAGATATTGTGTTTAGTCGTGGCCGGAATTGGAGACAATCTCCATTGTGTTCCAAGATAATATCCGTAAACCTTCCTAAGAGGTTTGGCAGTACAACGATGGAAAAATACGATGGGAGTAAAGATCCAGATAATCATCTAGAGCAAATGAAGCCTTTAAAGAATATATAAGTCGGTTTGTGAACACCAATAATGGATTAGCTGATTGCTTTGAACAAGTAGCAATAGCTTCTCTAAGGTATGGTTTGAACCCTAGTAATTTGGCTAATTCAGTAACCAGAAGGAAGACCATGACGTGGGGTAGTTTCCTGAATCAAGTGTGGAATCAAATCAATGTAGATGAAACGAAGAAGACCAGGATGTATAGGCAGGTGAGATCGGCCCCAGCTGCACCAAACCAGAACCAGAATTAGTCGGGTACAAGGCTAAGGAAGCGGACAGGGTCCCAGCAGGGCCAAGGCTCAATCCCACCCAGAACCAGCTCAGAGCCAACAATCCAGAAATAAGCGAGGGCCTTGGGTTCAACCGGAGTGGTTTGCCGAGTTAAAAGAGAATGTGGCAACCATCTATGACAAAACAAAAGACGAAGTACATTTCAGGAAGCGAGCTGCGCTTCAATCTCCAAGGGAAAGTCGTAATAATTGTTTGTGCCAATATCATCATGATATTGGTCATAATACAGAAGATTGTATCGCTTTGAAACAAGACGTGCACAATTTGATTGAAAGAGGAACGTTGGGTGCTTATGTTAAAAGAAGAAGTGGAAATATGCCTGATAATGCTCATCGGACTGGCCCAACAAACAACGCAGGGACATCGGCTCCGGATGAGGCTATGGTGATAACTGAAAGATTCGATGTGGAGTCAAAGTATTTGGATCTTGATCCTACCCGGAATAAGGTGGGTGTTATCATAAAACACAGCAAGACGGTGTGCGGGCTCATCAACTTTTTGAGTCACTTACCATATTTGGGGGGGACATCATGACTGCACCGACTGCTTCCTTCGAGAAAGAGGCATGTTCATACCTTGGTTACTCAACAGGAAGGAGGCATGACTTCCTATCAATCGCAAATTCATTTTCCCTTTATTGTTTTTGATGAAGATGATTTGAGGGACATAGTTGGTCCCCATGAAGATGTTATGGTAATAGGAGCATCCATTGGGGGCAATGACATTAGACAAATTTTGGTGGACACCGGCAGTTCAACCAATATCCTCTTTTTAACTTCCTATAAACAAATGAAGAATCCAGCAGTGATTCAACGTTCGAACAGGTCAATTGTGGGTTTCACTAGAAGCTCAGCGGACGGGATCGGGGAGTTTGAGGAGGAGGTTTTGTTGGGGAAAGACCCTTTTAAGAAGATGGTCAGAGTACTTTTCATTGTGGTGGATTGTCCCATATGCTATAATGCCATTTTGGGAAGATCTTGGCTCTCCAGGATGCATGTTGTGGCTTCAATAGTCCACCAATGTTTAAAATACGTTGTGCAAGGACAAGTAGGAATTGCCCGAAGTAGTCAAAAGATAGCAAGGGAGTGTTATGCAACAACATTGGCCCCTCGAACTTTGGGGGCAGTTCGGATCAGTGAGGATTAGCAGTTGGAGGGGCCCTCTAGGGGTGAGGGTTTAAATGATGACCCTAGAGAGACCCCTGGTGTTTTAATACCAATTGAAGAGGTTAAAACTCACTCTCTGGCTGAAGAAAGAAACGTCAAGATCAGATCTAAGATGACATCAGAACTGAAGAGTAAAATGCTATTTTTTTTAACAGACCATCAGTATGTTTTTGCTTCGTGCAATGCTGATGTAACCGGAGTACCAGCAGGTGTTATATCACACCAACTATCCATCGGAAGAGATATAACACTTGTTGTATAAGAGAAGAGAGCTTTTTCTAAGGAGAAAGATGATGTCATAGTTCAAGAGGTTGACCGACTTACTAAGATGGGGCACATAAAGGAATCCCAATACCCTTTATGGACATCCAATCTAGTATTAGTAAAAAAGAAAAATGGGAAATGACGAATGTGCATTGACTTTACAGACCTTAATAGGGCTTGCCCAAAATACCTATATCTGGTTCCTCGGATCGATCAGCTAGTAGACTCCACGTCTGGGAACAAGTTGTTGTCGTTTATGGATGCCTTCTCTGGGTATAATCAGATTCAAGTGGATCCGAAGGATGAAGAACACACCACTTTTGTTACTGATAGGGGCCTTCATTGTTATAAGGTGATGCCTTTTGGGTTAAAGAATAGTGGGGCTACTTATCAGAGGTTGGTGAACAAAACTTTCGCTAATCAGATTGGAAGAAACATGGAAGTCTACATTGATGACATGATAGTAAAGAGTGTGTTTTCGGAGTGCAGTCCGGGAAGTTTTTGGGGTATGTGATAAGTGAAAAGGGATACAGCCTGATCTAGACCAGCTTAGTGCTTTATTGCAGATGGAGCCTCCTCGGAATATTAAAGAAGTACAAATATTGACAGGGAGGTTAGTTGCTCTAAACCTTTTTATCTCAAGGTCTTCGGATAGGTGTGCCCCGTTTTTCCAAACTTTAAAGGGTGCAAAAGAATTCAACTGGTCTCCACAGTGCGACCAGGCTTTCGATGAAATTAAAAAACACTTATCCTCCCCCAAAACCTTGTTAAGCCTGTTGATAGAGAGACACTGTACATATATTTAACAGTCTCTGATTATACCATAAGTGCAGTGCTAGTAAGGGAGGTGGATAATTATCCTCGTCCAGTGTACTACATCAGCAAAAGCTTGATAGATGCTGAAAAGAGGTATTTAAAACTTGAAAAAACTAGCATTGGCTTTAGTAATTGCTTCTAGGAAAATGAGACCCTACTTTCAGTCTTATTAGATCATTGTCCGAACGTCTTTTCCCTTGAAAAACGTTCTTTAGAAGGCGGGTGTATCAAGCAGAATGACCAAATGGTCAGTGGAGTTGGGGGACTCTGATATTGACTTTGCCCCTCGAACTGCAGTCAGGGCTCAGTCTGTTTCTGATTTCCTAGTTGAATTCCATTCAGACAAGGACACTAAACAAGCAACAGGGGAAAAGACTAAGAAATTATGGGTTGTCCGGACTGATGGTGGCTAAAGTACCATGGGTTGTGGTGTTGGGATATGTTTAACCTCTCTGTACGGCGACAAAATGTACCAGGCTATATGTTTTGCTTTCAGGGCTTCTAATAATAAGTCTGAATATGAAGCTGATATAGCTGGTTTAAAGTTAGCCATAATTTGTGGAGCCAAAAGGGTCAGGTTAATGAGTGATTCTCAGCTTCTTATCCATCATGTACAAGGTCAATCCGAGGCAAAAAAGGAGCAGCTGATTAAATATTTATTCATTCTTAAAGAAGTGGCACTTAACTTCAAAGACATCACCTATAAGCACATACGCCGAATAGAAAATGCGCTAGCAGACTCCTTGGCAACCATAGCATTTTCTGAGTCCTACCCATGGATTCACGTGCAAGAGTGCCCGTCCATTCAACTCGGTCAAAGCAAGGAGGAGGAGAAATTTTTTTATATACAAGTGAGTCAACCTCAAGACTGGAGGTATCCTCTTTTTCAATACATTTCAAATGGCATCTTGCCTCCGGAAAAAGTGGTAGCAAGAAAAGTGAAGTATAAGGCTCGTGGATTTGTAATCCTAAGAGACATTCTTTACAAGAAGCCTTTTAGTAGACCTCTCTTGCGATGTTTGGGGATTGAAGAGTCCCAAATAGTGTTGTCCGAACTACATGATGGTGAGGGATCAACGCATTATGGTTATATAACTTTAACAAGAAGAGTCTTGTTGGCCGGATACTACTGGCCCTCCATAATGAAAGATGCCAATGAATTGGTGAAGAAGTGTGATTCATGCCAAAGATACGGTAATGAAATTCATATCCCAGCTGTCCCTTTAGAGTCAATTTCTGAGCCAATACCTTTTGCTCGTCGGGGGCTGGATCTGGTGGGAGCTCTACCTATGGCGTCCGGAGGGTGCAGAACTATTGTTGTTGCCATCGATTATTTCTCAAAGTGGATAGAAGCAGCCCCAATGGCAGGAACTACTTCAAAAGCTGTTATAAAATTTATCTTATCTAATATTTGCTGCAGATTTGGGGTTCCACAAAAGATAACCACAGGCAATGAGCCACAATTCGATAACAAGGATATGGAGAGTTTCTGTGCCTCTAGAGGCATTCAGCATTGCTTATCTTCCCCTTTTCACCCACAGGTGAATGATCAGGTTGAAGTAGAAAACAGGACCATCATGTCCGGTATTAAAAAGAATTTAGAAGGGACTACTGGAAAGTGGCCAAGCTATCTACACGAAGTACTATGGGACTACCAGACTACTCATGGGGCTGCTACACAGCAATCCCCATTTTCCCTTGTATATGGTATGGATGCAATAACTCCTATAGATGAAACTCTTCCTTCATTTGGAGTCCACAATTTTTCCGAACAGGCTAATGAAGTAGCAATCAGAAGTCAACTCGACTTGATAGAATAAAAAATAGTTAAGGCTCATCTCAGAGCCACACACTATCAGGGATTGATGAGAAGCAGGTTTGTTTCTAGAATGAGAAGGAGGGATTTTCAACCAGGGGATAAAGTATTGAGAAAAGTCTTCCTACATACTAAGGAGAATGAGTTTGTCAAGCTAGCTCCAAATTGGGAAGGACCCTGTGTGGTCATTGAAAAGCTTAAGCCTGGGACATACAAGCTTCAAGATAAAGATGGAAGGACCTTGAATCACCCCTGGAACATTGAACACCTCCGGTTGTATCTAGAATGAAACTTATGTAAATATTTACTTGTTTAAAGTCCATGTAAATATCGTAATTCACTCAATAAACAACAAGTTCTAACATAATTCAATTAACAATAAGTTTTTTTTACGCAAAATAACAACAAAATAACTCATTCAATAAACAACAAGTTTTTATATGCAAAATAACAACAAAGTAACTCGTTCAATTATAAATAAATTCATACATGCATTTAAACATTCAAATAACAACAAAAATCCAAATCTACGCACAACATTATACTGAATTGGGAAAAATTGCGCATGAAATAGTATTTTAATTGGCAAAATTGAGCATGAAATCGTGCCTTAATTTGGTAAATGTGGCATGAAATCATGCATTGATTTGGTTAAATCGCGCTGAACAGTACACACGATTTTTGTAAATTCACACAGGTTGTTGCGCAATTTTACCACTTGCACGTGTGTTCTTGCGTGTTTATTCATATTGCAACGCGCGAAACCATACGAATTACATGCTGGAAGTAAAAAAAATGTAATTCTTTTACCCCAACTCCTGTTTCTAGATGGGCAGTTAGTGACTCCTTTGCATCCGCACGATAATCATTGACATTGCAGCTAAAATCATCATTAATATCATTCAAATCCATAATCTAAAAGAGATTTGGAGTGTTTTAGTGAATTTTGGGTTTAGCGTTAGTGTTCAAGGGATGGGTAGAAATGAATTTTAAAATTAAAATTGAAGGTTTTATATCATTAAAATAGTTTGGTCATTTCATATTTTAAAAAAATAAATAGTTTGGATATCTCACCATAAAAATAAATTAAATCTTGTTTTATCTGTATCCGAAAAACCGACAATAATTTGTATCCAAATATTTTTATGAATATACCTCTCTCCTACTCTTTAAAATAAAGATCAATTTAATAGAAAATTCAAAATAAGTGTCACCTTACCACTTCACTTTTTTATCCCCTTTACTTTGGTTACTCTTTGTTTTGTAGTAATTTTTTCCACAAATAAAATTTTACTTATTTTTAATAAAATCAAAATTAATTACTATAAACAATTTTAAAAGATTTATTTTAAACCGAATTATTTTGAACGAAAGGAATAAATAACTATGAAAATCTTATGTAAAAATTTAAAATTCCAGAGCATAGAGTTTGATTGTCAGTATTATTGTATACACTGAATGGACCGCACCAACCCAGTACTTTTTGAATATTTTATACGGAACCGATATATTTGGTTTTTCTTAAGTTTATAATCGAAAACAATATGTTAAGTCTTCTTTTTAGTGTCTTTAGATATTTTGTCGGGTTCTGATATTATATTTATATTACTACTTTTTTTTTTCCTGTTACTCATACTAAAATTATATTATATTAAATTAAATGAAAAATAACTATTCAACACTATATACTATATAGAGGTATTATCGGTCCAGTTTCGTTCAGGTTCGGGAGGGAGGGAAATGGATTACTGATAAGATGTTATTGGCAAAATCTGTTGTTGTTTACTTCAAAAACATTCTTATCAAGCCTCCATATTTCTGCAAGGATGAAGAAGAACACCTCATGAACATCAACATTTTTAATAACATTCCTAAGATTATCACCGACAATGATAATGAAAGCATATTGTCTACTCATCACTGACAATGACAATTAAAGCATATTGTCTACTCCTAGTGAGCAATAAATCCATGAAAGTATAACTAACCTTAATCATTGTAGTGCTGCAGTTATGGATGACTTCAATGGTTGTTTTTACAAAACATGTTGGCAAATAATCAAGAAGGATATCTGTCTCGCCATTGCTACCTTCATTAAAGGCCAGAAAATTCCAAAAGTTATTTTTGTTGCAGGTATCTTCTTGTTACCTAAATCTTCTAACCCTACTAATTGGAAGGACTTTAGGCATATAAGCATTTGCAGCCTCCTAAACAGAATTATGTCTAAGATTGTGAATAGTAGAATGATTTTGATTCTTCCTAAAGTTACTCAAAAATCCATGAGGCATATGTTCCTAATACGGCTATTCAGGATAATATTTTGATACCTCAAGAATTAATCTTTGATCTCAACAAAAATAAGAAAGTCTATAGCATATTGATTCACGTAGATATGTGCAAGTCCTTTGATAAAATCTCACACATGTTTATTTTAAAAGTGCTTGATTGTTTTGGTTTATTTGCCAAGCTTATAAATTTTATTAACTTAATAAGCTCTGTATATGTATCAATGCTCATTAATGGCAATGTGTTTGATTTTTTTAAAACCAAAAGAGGTCTGAGACAGGGGGATCCCCATTCCCCAAGTCTCTTTATTCTGGCAGAAGAAGTGCTTATAGGGGGATTATATAAAATGATCTATGAAAACAAAGTTATGCATTTATCCTCTAGAAGCAGCTTGTTGATTCTTATCCTTGTATTTGCTGAAGATATCCTAATATTTACTAATAGTTTGGATGATTCTATAAAAAAAAACCTTGGAATTATTTTGCAGATATATCATAATGTTTGAGGGAAAACGATAAATAATGAAAAGACTAAAATCATATTTCCATCTAGAATCAATAACGTCATATTAGCTGTTAATATAAATCTATCTAGTTTCAATTCAAGTGCGTTGCCTATTAAATACTTGGGGATTACTTTAAACAATAACAACAAGCCTAGTAATTTCAGTTAAAGTGATTCCTCTCTTCTGATTGCTATTCCTACCTTTTGGACTCAGAGTTCCTATATTCCTAAGTCTATTATCTACATAATTGAAAAGATATTTAACAAATTCTTGTGATGCTTTTCTTCAACCTAAAAAATAATGCACTGCTCATCCTAGAGTACTATGTGTAAGCCATTAAAAGAAGGGTTTTAAATATTTGTAGCATTAATGACTTACAGGATACCTATTCTTGTACGTTAAGGTTGAACTTTAGAAATAACAAGAGGTTGTGGGCTAATCTGATACAAAATATCTATTGTAATAAGCTCCACCCATTGCAGACTTCCTACACTAGATCAAGTTCAAGAACGTGGAAGAGGCTTACCAAAATTAAGCACATAGATGAGCCTAACATTTGCTGGAATTTGGGAAAGGGAGACATCGAGTTCTGGCTCAAGAACTGGTATAGTCATCCTCTTTAATTAAAATTAATGATAATTTTTATAATACATGTTATAGACAGCAAATGGTCAAGGAATACTGGAAAGATAAAGCATGGGATTACAATTGTTAAGAATATAAACCCCATATAAAGCCTAAGCCCCTTAGCTTTCTTTTATTATAAATAAGAGAATATTCTGTACTAATTTATATACTTATGAATAATACAAAAACCCTAGCCGTCTAGCAGTTTGTTCCTTTTGTTCTTTTTTTAACATGGTATCAGAGCCAGAAGTAAACTGATCGCGTAAATGTAACAATTAGATTTATCAGGTAAAATTTCACAAAAGTATTGTTCGGCAAAGAAAAGTTTTCTCCCATAAATTTGGTTTATTGAAGTAGTGGTAAAATTGCAAAAACGTTCGATGAAATTGCAGAAGAGTTATTATTGAATTATTAGTAAAATTTCTAATAAATAGATATAGTTTTCGGTTTTCGGATCTGCTGTGTGCAGCTCCAATAAAACGGTCCGATCGAAAGGAAAACGAAGTCCGTTTTTGCTGAATTTTGGAGAACATGCTTAGGACATCCGGTCCTTCAATATGACCGGTCGGATTTTGATTTGGTGCTATAGTTTGGGAGAAATTTCAGCTGGAACAGTGGAGCAGTTTTGTTGAGATTGTGGATCTTATTGCGAACATGATAGGAAAAGATGATAAGAAGAACTTTGTTACATCTGCATACCATTCGGGTATGTCATCGTCTTCCACTTTAGGTATTGATTCATCCTTGTGGATTTTGGATTCAGGTGCGTCTCATCATATATCACCTCACATGTCGAACTTTGTTTCGTTGTCTCATGTTTCAACCATATTTGTTTTGTCTCCTAGTGCTACACCAATGTCAGTAGAGGGTATTGGCTCTGTTTGTACCCCTCATATATCGTTATCTGATGTTTACTACGTTCCAACCCTTGCTTTGAATCTTGTTTCGGTTAGTCAATTGTGTAAATCTGGTTATTGTGTCTTATTTTCCGATTCTGTTTGTGCTATACAAAATCAACAGACCCAATGAGTGATTGGGATAGGTCTTAAAATAAGGAAACTCTATGTTTTGGAGAAACTCGAAGTAACAGATATGGATGTCTATGGTGGTGATAGTGAAAAAACATACTTGACTGATATTGCTGCCTCTGGTGTTGATTTGTCTTCGTTTCATTTGAATCCTTCATCGTCTAAGTTTTATCTTTGGAATTCTCGTCTTGGACATGTATCTACATCGCGTTTAAACTTTTTAGTCTCTACAGGTGCTTTAGGTCAGCTAAACACTTGTAATATCTCAGATTGCAGTGGTTGTAAACTTGCAAAATTTTCGGCGTTACCGTTTAATGAAAGTATTTCTTCCTCTATTGCTCTGTTTGATATTATTCATTCTGATGTCTGGGGTCCATCTCCTGTCTCCACAAAGGGTGTTTCATCCTACTATGTTTCTTTCATCGATGATTATACTCGATATACTTGGGTTTACCTTATGAAACGGAGATCAGATTTGATTGGAATTTATAGAGAATTTCTGGCACTTGTTAAGACTCAACATTCTGCTGTAATAAAATGTTTCAGGTGTGACTTGGGGGTGAATATACATCCAATAATTTTACCCAGTTACTTGCATCTGATGGTACCATACATTAGTCTTCTAGCACTGACACCCCTCAGCAGAATGATGTTGCAGAAAGAAAACATCGTCATCTTATTGAGACTGCTCGTTCTTTACTTTTATCTGCTGAGGTTCCTACTATTTTTTGGGGAGAAGCAATTCATACTGCTGTATATGTGATTAATCGAATTCCCACTGATCATAATGCAGGGATATCTCCTTTTCAGAAGTTGTATGGACAACTTCCAAATTATTCTTCCTTACGATTGTTTGGATGTACATGTTTTGTCCTTCGTCCTCATGTAGAACGCAACAAATTGGGCCCTAAATCCGTAATATGTGTTTTCTTGGGTTATGGTGTTAGACAGAAAGGTTATCATTGTTTTGATCCCACTAGTCAGAAACTTTATGTCTCTCGACATGTTACTTTTCTTGAGCATATCCCGTTTTATTCGATTCCAACGAAATCACATGATATAACAAGTACCAAAGTTCAGACTATTGATGCCTTTTAAAATAATAGCGACATACCCATTGATATTGATGTGCCAGCTCCTGAGACATCAACTACAACTGATACTACTTCTGCTCCATCAAGTCCCGATTCAGCTTCTTCTTTTAGTGAACCACTAGCTCCACCGCTTAGAAGATCTACTCGTACAAGTAAGTCTACCAAACTACCATATTTTGCGTATTCTTCTTACTCAGCTCCTTTTGCCTCTTTCATAGCAAAAATACATGATTTATATGAACCTCAGTCATTTAAAGAAGCTGTTTATGATCCTTGTTGGCAAAATGCAATAGTCGAAGAGCTCACTGCTCTTTACCAAACTCATACATGAGATATAGTTAAGCCTCCATCTAGTAAGCATATAATCGGTTCTCGATGGTTTTTTAAAATTAAAACAAAATCTGATGGATCTGTTGAAAGATATAAGGCTCGTCTTGTAGCAAAAGGGTATTCACAGAAGTATGGTATGGATTATGATGAAACATTTGCCCCAGTGGCAAAGATGACGACTGTGCGTACTCTTATTGCGGTTGCTTCTGTTCGCCAGTGGAAAATCTTCCAACTCGATGTCAAAAATGCATTTTTGAATGGTGATCTTCATGAGGAGGTTTACATGACTCCTCCTGCAGGTGTTGCTCACCAATTAGGTGAAGTTTGTCGACTTAGGAAAGCCTTATATGGACTCAAACAAGCTCCTCGTGCCTCGTTTGAAAAATTCTCTACGGTTATAATTTCACTTGGTTTCCTTGCTAGTAATCACGATTCGGCTTTGTTTATCAAATGTACTAGTGTAGGACGAATTATTTTATGCCTATTTGTAGATGATATGATCATTACAGGTGATGATATTGATGGCATTGCAGCAATAAAACGTGATTTATCTCAGTGTTTTGCGATGAAAGACTTGGGACTATTACGATATTTTTTAGGTATTGAGGTGGCCCAGTCTCCAAAAGATTATATTCTCTCTCAGACAAAATATATATCTGATTTATTCGAACGAGCGCGACTTTCTGATAACAGAACGGTAGATACTCCTCTTGAAACCAATGCTCGGTATTCTCCGACTGATGGCGTTCATTTTTCAGATCCAAGTCTATATCGAACTCTTGTAGGGAGTTTGGTCTATCTTACAGTTACTCGGCCAGATATAGCTTATGCTGTTCATGTGATCAGTCAGTTTGTTACTGCTTCTATATCTGTTCATTGGGGAGCTGTTCTTCGAATATTGAGATATATTCGTGGCACTCAGTTCCAGAGCCTTTTATTTCCCTCGACCTCTTCACTTGAACTGCGTGCCTATACCGATGCTGATTGGGATAGTGATCCTCATGACCGAAAATCAACTACCGGTTTCTGTATTTTTCTTGGAGATTCATTAATATCATGGAAAAGCAAGAAACAAGATGTTGTCTCTAGATCGTCTACTGAAGCTGAGTATCGTGCTATGGCTATCACCACATGTGAGATTGTTTGGTTACGATGGCTTCTTGCAGATATAGAGGTTAATGTTACTAAACCAACTTCCCTACATTGTGATAACAAAAGCGCCATGCAGATAGCAAAGAATTCAGTTTTTCATGAGAGGACGAAGCATATTGAAATAGATTGTCATTTCACTCGACATCATCTTCAGATTGGCACCATCTCGCTTCCGTATGTTCCATCAGCTTTGCAGATTGCTGATATTTTCACAAAGGCTCAGTCCACAGCGCGGTTTTGTTTTCTTTGAGACAAACTCTCAATGCTTATTAGTGTTGCATTGTAAGTTTGAGGGAGGGTGTTAAGAATATAAAGGCCATATAAAGCCCAAACCCGTTAGCTTTCTTTTATTATAAATAAGAGCATATGTTGTTCTAATTTATATACTTCTGAATAATACAAAACCCTAGCTGTCTAGCAGTTTGTTCCTTTTGTTCTTTTTTTAACAATAATAAGTTAAAAATATTTCTTAAACAAAAAACTATTGAGAAGATTCAAAATATTTAAATTAATATTAATCAGGAAGACATTATCTCTTGGAAGCTGTCAAATGACACTAAATTCAGCACTAAACATACCTGGAATCATCTGAGAACAAAGCACAATAAATCAAATCTGTTTGGTAAGATGTGGAACTCGGTAATCCTAAAAAACGTTTCGTTCATTTTTTGGAAACGCTTACACAATTACATTCTTGTGGATACAATCTTACAAAGAAAGCATTTTGTTATTACATTTAAATGTCAATTCTGTTTTAATATTGAATGTCTTAAATATCTTTTCATTGAGTGAGATTTTGTTTGGAGCTTATGGGGTTACTACGCTAAAAAATTTAAAATCAAAATAGAAATTTTATGACTATAGCTCACATGTTAAAAGCTTGGTTCTGGTTTACTACTACTATGGTTCATGTTAGAACTATATATCCTATTATTATTCTCTGGACTATATGGAAATTCAGAAA
The DNA here is from genome assembly GCA_036936605.1 of Limnanthes douglasii subsp. nivea. Lineage (NCBI taxonomy): Eukaryota > Viridiplantae > Streptophyta > Magnoliopsida > Brassicales > Limnanthaceae > Limnanthes > Limnanthes douglasii. The sequence goes on from JAUPFV010000004.1 coordinate 279,470,175, forward strand.
CAACTAAAAAATCAACAAAAAAGATCAAGTTACTGAGACTCGAATCAGGTACATCAATAACATAATCTTTAGTGTGGATATTTATAATTGTCTTAGTTCTAAGTACTGGAAAAAGATTACAATGTTGCTAAAGATCTTGGGTGTAAGAGTTACATACCTGATAATCATAAGATTACTTACTATAAGTGGCACCACCCTAAGTCTGATTATCTTTAAGTTAAACAAGGATGCTTCATGTTATCAGAGTGAAGAATTGGAGGGGGGGGGGGGGCGTTGGGGTGGGATATATGAATCATACTAGAGATATTATTAGAGGAGCAACCAATCTATACGACAAGTTAACATCGATTATGGCAGAATCTTGTGCTTTGCTAGATGGCTTACATGCTCTGCAAAAAAGAACAATTGAACTAAGGATAGAAATCAATAATAATAATATAAGTCGTTTAAGGTTTTTTCATTAATATTAAGAAAAGTAATAGTGACTATGAAAGAATAAGATAAAATAAATTTGATTGGTGGAGTTAATAACTTGTGAAGTAGGTTAGGTATTGATTGAAAGTGGAATACATGTAATCATTGTTGTATTGGAAAATGAGAACGACATATATTATAAAACAAAAAAGTTTTCCTAAAAAAAGTTATAATATGAAACAGATGGAGTAATATTTAAATGTCTCATAATTTTTAGGCATAATATTAAAGAATGTTTTTGTCTGCAAGCATATTGGATTTTTGTGTGAATGTTTTGGATGTTAAATTAGATCATAAATAGTTGAATTTATTAATTCGACATAAAAATGAAAAAATAATGCAATCCATACATCTACAGTTGTGAGAAACAATTCAAAAAACAGACCCAAAACTTATGACTATGTGTTATATAAACTTGTTTGTATTGCTTTCAACTTTCGTCTCATACTAAAGTTCATTTGGCAGATTCGGAAACTCCTCTACGTCGGATCTGCTAAAAATGAAACACATGATACAGCACATATATTGCAGGCCGATCCTCTGGATCCATCGAAAATCAATGAAGGAGATGTTATAGGAGTGAAGGTCCTCCTTTTGACATGTTTGTACGTGGGTCAGGAATTCATCCCTGTTGGTTATTGCATCAACAATGATTATGTAGATGAGCAGTTTAGAGAAGAACCTCCATCCTACATAATATAAGTACAAAATTATAACTTTATTTTAAAAAGAGATATAATGGAAAAACCAAAATTTGGATAAAAAGACATACCTATTTGAAATTTTTTGGCCATAATGTTGTATCTTGTTCGTTTGATATTGAAGAAACTCGTCACCATATTTTGTTATCCACGCGTGCATAACGTACGGAAAACACTTGGGTTGAGAGGCGAACATCTCATTCAATGTAGCTTGATTCTTTTCGTAGCTCTCAACCGTGTTCGTTCCGGCAATGTAGCCATAAAACTCAACAAATTGTTTTGTAACCACATCATCGTGCAATATTTTTCGGACCGTCCCAATAATGTTCTTACTAATATGCGACGCGCATAACAAGTAGTGTGTGTCCAGAAAATATCATTGATTGCTCGCATGAGACCTAACTCTCGATCTGTAACAATAACGCTCGGAAATGCGCACACGCTATCCATCATCAAACCACGAAGAGTTTTTAAATCCCATACATAATTCGATATATTTTCTCCGCTCATAAACACATACGCAATGATAAATGTAATGGAAGTCGACATTAAACCAAAAATCTCTAATAAATGCATCTTATACCTAGTCGTCTTGTACATACAATCCATGAATATCATATTAGAGAATGTACGCAATAAGTCCATGCTCGTAGGATGTGCGAAAAAAAAATCAGTGATCACCTTTAAATTGTCTTTCAAACACTCCCACATGGAGTATCCATTCTCTTTCAATTTCGTCAACAAATATTGCATTTGCGTTTGTCCCCGGTGCTCAACATCCCAATGTTTTTTGCGGCAATTGTAGATTGCACACATGTTCGAAATGTTCTCGAGATATTGGTACTTCAGACCGCTATATATCTCCCTAGGACGCAAACCAAGGTGAGACAAACTACGAACTAGTTCCTCTTCATCCCGTTTTAGCCTACAAGCGCGAAATGACCGTCTAAGCGAACGTAGGGTTCATGATTATGCATACCATTTATCACCTCTAAACGTCATTTCATGGCTAGTATGTCGATCAGATGACCTTGTAACGCAAACGGACGATTACATTTCTTCGTCGAAGTCTTTCGATTTTATAACGTTTCCGGTTTCGCTTTTGATACGAATACATCGTACCGCTCACAAACGTAATCTAACCTAGGAGTTCATCCCAATTTCCCGCTATCATAGAGCTTTGTAATCGTGACGAAATTAATCTTCTTCGATTTAATGTCCATAAAAGCATCAAATTCGTCTTTTGCAAATAACCTATCTGTTTTGAATATTCTAGTGTAGTCCACATCCATAAATGGAGGTTGGGCACGTTCCTCCTACAAAATATAAGATTGAAATCTATAAGTTTCTCTAACAGGGCTGTCGCATGCGCATGTTCTTATATGTCGTCACGCCTGACAATATTTAAACATAGTCGCATGAAGATATGCGATGCACCGCGTATGAGTGTCGCACGATCTTGCGACGAAGACGAAGTTCATCGCCCGATGTTCATGTGACCACACCAAAAACGTAAAACAGATTTTAGTTTTTCCTCCATGCGGTAAGCTTCCTCCTCGTCTACCAAGTCTTCCAAAGAGACTCCCATTTCATCATTGTCCATAGATACTCCGCTTTTTGGTTTGTTGTGGTGGATTTTATGGGTTTGGATAAAAAATTCTAACTTTTAAGGTTTAATGGGTTTAGGGTAGTAGATATTGATGAAAAGTTTGTGGATTTAGAATAACAATGAATGAATTTCAGATTTTTGGTTGTTTTTTAGGATAAATGACATGAATGTAATTACTTAAAGTGAGAAAGATAGTTTAGAAATTTCAATTTTAAGTTTGAGAAAAGAAAAAGGTTGGATCCTTATTTGCTTTATTTTGTTATTTTTTGTTTTGTACTAATTTTCTTTAGATGGTTACTTTTTTAAAAAAATAAATTAATTATTATATTTTTAGTATTCGTGCAATAATATTAAAATATTTATTCAAGCCAAATTGTTTTGAACCAAAGGAATGAGTAACTGTGAAAATCTTGGTTACAAATTTTAAATTTGAAAAGCACACAGTTTAAATGTTGCATTGTATACATTAAGTTTTTTTATTGTCGTTTATAATTAAAAACTATATTTTAAGTCTTTTCTTTAGTTATATTTATATTGTCGGGTTCTTATATTATATTTACGTTACTATCTTTTTTTTTCGTTTCTCACACTAAAATTTATATTATATTAATTTAAATTAAAAATAAATATTCAACACACTCACTACAAACTCAGCTAATATCTATGATAATATTTATGAATTTAATCAGATAAGTTTTGTATAAAAAAATTCAAATTAATAAACCCATAATATATATTAAAATATTATTAATATACTTCCATCTAAGGTTTTTTTAAGCAAATGATATTTTCATTACTTAATTGAAACAAAATTATAAGAGAAGTTTTATTTGAGAAATTTACAAAACAAATGGACCAAATTAGAAAAACTAAAGGTCCTAATTAGAAAGATTCAAAACATGGCGCCAAATTTTCCCTCCAAAGTTCCAAGCTCAAAATTTCAGCAGTAGCTTCAACGTAAATTCAATCCGATTTCAACGAAACCTTCACATCAACTTTCAACAACTCTAATCGCAAACACAAACTGTTTCAACCTTCCATCTGAGAAAGTTATCATCAAGTAACGAAACCCAATCCCAGACTTTCGAGAAGTACAAGGGTTCTGATTGCGTTAGGAGCATTAGTGTTGTTAAAGTTGACATTGGTCTTTCTGGCGAGAACTTGCTTGGGAATCCAGTCCGAGCATTGATTTTGGATTCGAGGAATGAAGCGAATGTTCATTTTAGAATGGAGCAAACTTCTGCACATGTTCATGGAAGACTCAAGATACCAAGCCTCATTTCTGTTGGCTATACGATTGACCAGCACCAAGCTGTCTGATTCAATGTCAACATCAGATCCACATCTTTTTCTTACAGACGATCAAGCCTTCAAGCAAAGCACTTATTTCAGCGAAGAGAGGGTTGAGCTTTCCCAGAAGAGTTCCCATTGCACGCACAATATCACCATAAGAGTTTCTGAAAAGAACACCACTGCTGGCTTCACCAAATGAGTTACACGCTCCATCAACATTAAGTTTCATTCTACTCGGATTTGCAGTCATCCATCTAAGGTACAATGGAGCTTTCTTTCTGTTATCAATCGATTTGCAACCTAGGATAGAAGCAACATGAATAGCATTAGTCCATAGCTTATTTGGTAGCATCTCAGACATATGCATACTATTGATAATGTTAATGATTTTATCAGTAGATGTTTTGACAGAATCAAAAGAACCCTTGTATTTTGACAAGTTTTTATTTCTCCAAATGATCCAGCAGATTATTTGAGGAATGATATGAGTAATGTGTCTCTTATTTTTAGTGAACCAGAACCATGATCGAATGACATGGGGAAGCACCATAAACCTACCAATCTTGACTTTGAATATACAGCTAAAGTAATTCCAAATTTGCCAAGCAAATCAGCAGCTAACAAAGAAATGGTTCTTGTCTTCGCTGCTGTTGCAAAATTGGCATTTAGAAGCCATTTGAACATGTCTTTTTATTAGGTTACTCTTAGTAGAAATAAATCCTTTTAAGAGTTTCCAACAAAGAAATAAAAAAAATTTAGGTACAGATGGGCTCCAGATATTTTGGTATAAGCCAGATTTATTATTAGTTTGCCTAATACTTTCCCAAGTAGTATTAGTATTAAATTCCTGATTGCTATACACCTTCCATATGATTTTATCAGGTAAATCGGGGTTAATAATATACTTAGAAATGTGATTGATTCTGTCACTAGAAAGAATGTTGTTAAGAGTACTAAAATCCCAACTATTGTTTTTCCAAAATGTCTTGACAGTAGCTTTAATAAACTAGTTGAAAGAGTTAGAGTCACTTATCAAATGAGGAAGATCATGTCATTAATCCAACCAGAAGTCCATGCTGTTATTCCCAACCTTCCATTTCATGTTTTTTCAGCACTTTTTCTAATAGCAGTAACCTTTTTCCAGACAGTTGAATCAGTGTTTTTGCACTTGACTTTGATAGCATGTGAGTTTAAGCAGTATATGTTGTGCAACATGGCTGCCCAAACGTAATTGTTTTTCCTGAAAATGAACCATAATTTGTGAGAAAAAGCTAGTTGTATGTCATTTAAGTTTTTTTATATTCAAACCTCCCTCAGCATAAGGTTTACAAAGCTTATTCTAAGAGGTCCAATGAATTTCCTTATCATTGAAGTTGGACATCCACAAGAACCTGTTAAAACAGTTTTCAATTTTCTTGATGATAGCATTAAGAATTAAAGAGCTACGCATCCAATAGAATATAATATGCATTAAAACACAGTTTATTAGAGTCATTCTTCCAGCAAAAGATAAGGTATTAGTGTCCCATTCAGTAATTTTATCATGGATCTTATCAGTAAGAAAGGAGAAATTCTTCCCATTGTTGTTCCTAGCAATAGTTATCCCAAGGTAGTTGAAGGGTAAAGTATCAGTGTTGAATCCAGAGATTAATTTGATGCTACTTGTAGTTGAATGGTTAGCTTTGTTGGAGATAATAAGCTTAGTTTTCTCTTTGTTAATAAACTGTCCAGAAACCAGCTGATACTTGTCAAGAAAGTTGCTTAAAGCAGCAATTGATGTAGGCTTGTAGTTTGTGAACACCAATATGTCATTAGCGAAGGCCAAACATGGCACCAGGTAATCAGATCTTGATGCATATCGAAGGCTTTTATTAGAGTTGTAAAGGTTGTATAGACCACACAGAAGAACTTCTTCAGCAAGGATAAAAAGGCTTGGAGACAAAGGGTCTCCTTGCCTTAATCCTTTCTTCTGATGGAAGTAACCTATGACAAAACCATTTATTAGAATTGATATGTGAACATTAGAAATCATGTTCTTAATTAGTGAGACACATTTATCAGAGAAACCAAAAAGTGTGAGCACTTTAAGAATGAAAACATGAGACATCCTATCGAAAGCTTTGGACATGTCAAGCTGAATCAACACATTTCCATCACTAGGCTTTCGGTTTATGTCATGAATCATTTCCTTAGTAATAAGAATGTTCTCATGTATGAGTCTTCCTTTAACAAAAGCACCCTGCATCTTAGAGACAATGTTAGGTGATATAACAGCTAGCCTAGAGTTAACTAAGTTAGATATGATTCTGTTAAACATTGAACATAAGCTGATAGGTCTAAAGCTGTTCCAAGTAGTAGGGTTTGGACATTTGGGAATCAAGCAAATTCCAGTAGCATAAACACCAACATGAATGTTATTGCCATCAAGAAAAGAGTTTATAGCCCTACAAAGATCATCACAGATAATAGTCCAACAAGTTTTAAGGAAATAAATGTTAAACCCGTCAAGCCCAGCAGCACTATCATTACTCATATTGTTGATGACCTTCCAGATTTCATGTTTGTTTGTTTTCTTTAGGATGGAGTCATTGTCATCATTTGAAACAAGATTAAGGATGTTACTGAATATATTGTCATGCATTAAAAGAACTTCATCATCCATGTTAGTATAAGACTTTGAAGCTAAAGCATTTTTAAATAAAGTTTCAGCAGAATGAGCAATGTCATTAGGGTTTTGAATCCAGACACCATCTTCCTTGATGCCATTGATAGTATTACGTCTTATTTTCTTATTGACAAAAGCATGGTAGAGTTTGGTCTTGCCTTCTCCCTCTTTAATCCAACTATTATAACACTTCTGAAGCCATAAGATTTCTTCATTTCTGAGAGCTTTAGCATACATGCTATATGCCCTAGAAAGATCAGCCTCAGAACTCCTAGTGTTGTTTTCCAAATTCCTGCTTTCCAATTTCTTAGCATCATCTGCAGCCTCCTTGACTTTGTTGAAAATGTTGCCAACAGTCTTGATGTTCCAACTCTTAAGGCAGCATTTGAGCCTTCTTAACTTGTACCAAAAGACTTGACTAGGATTCCCTTTGCAATTCAAACACCAATTTTGTCTAACATTGCTGAGAAAGCTATCTTCGTTAGTCCATGCAATTAGAAATTTAAAGCTATTCTTTTTATTAACAGATAAAATATTGTTATAGTTTGAATGATTTAGGAGAGGGGAATGGTCAGAACAAGTTCTGACCATGTGAAACACCTGTATTTCTTTGAAGGTAGTAAGCCACTTATCATTTATCCTCTTAGCATATTCCATCTAGTATTCCTGTTCCAAGTGTATCTTGAGCCTACGAATCCAGCATCTTCAAGGTTACATTGTCTAATAGCATCATTGAAATCACTGGTGCTGGCATAGTCATAAGTAGTACACCCAACTTGATCCTCAGAGCAAGTTATAGCATTAAAATCTCCAGCAATCATCCAGGGAACCTCAGTAGAAGCAATAGAATTCATTTGAGCCCAAAGGTCCCTTCTAAGTACATGTTGACTCTTAGCATAGACAACAGAAAAGTTAAAGTTGTTCTCACAACCACGATAGGTAACCACCATGTGCAATAGCTGATCATGATCATTTATAACATTAATCTCAATATCCTCACACCAAAGAATCCATATTTTGTTCGAGCAATTAGCAGCAAAAATTTTAAACCCCAACCTAGTAGAAACATTCTCAATCTTATCATAATCAGTCATAGGCTCTTGAATAGATAATATCTTGAGTTTGTGCTCTTTGACCAGGGAATGAAGCCTTCTCAAGGTAGGCTTATTGTTAACTCCTCTAGCATTCCAACTAGATATCCTTATCATTATCAAATAGGGATTTAGGCTTTGATTGTTCTCCTTTTCTGTTTAGAGAATTGATAATAAACTTTTTTGATTTTATTCTTTTCATTGCAGATTTCATCTTGCTGCTAAGAATGGACTCAAAATCATGAGGAGATGCATTTCGGGGAGACACATTATTGCTGCCAAGGTTTTCACAGTGAGGAAATTCAATATTTTCATCAATCTGGAGATTAATTTGAGCAAAATCTTGATCTAGTTTATGCAGGGCTTCAATAACTTCTAAGCTATTATTATCATCCTCCATAGTTTTGTTCATTTGTTCATTTTGATATGTTGTAATATTCTCCTGAATTTGATATTTTCTAGTGACAATAGATTTTAGCTTTCTTCTATAAACTTTACTGAAAGTTTGAATGTTGCTAGACACATTTCTTGATCAGACTTTTCTTTAACATTTTGAGACTTTGCTATTTCTTGAATGTCATTATCCTTAACACTTTCAACAGGCTCCACTTTCTTTTCTTGATGAACCACCTTTTCCGACTTAGATCAGTCTTCTCCCTTGTAACCAATGTGATAGCATACATCACAATATGCAGGAATATTTTTGTAGCTGACGTTGATCCAACATCCGTCATTAGACCCGAAACCTATCCAACGTTTATATTTAAGATCTCTGGAGATGTCCAGTTCTACTTGAGCGAAGCACGCATTCATTGCAGCCTTGTTACCATTCCTAACAATGATTTTGTATGGGATTCCGATAGATGAAGCTAGATCTTTGATAATACTGGCATTGAACATAAACTCGGGGACTCTTTCAAAGCGAACCCACACCATTGTATTAGGATTTTCAAAGCGCTTGTTAAATTTTGGGCTTCATCTCAGAATTCTCATTGTCTTTCCTTCAAAATTCCAAACACTCTTATTCCATCTTGTGCTTACATCTTCTGTAAGCTCAAATTTCATAAAAACATGTCTTGAATCATAACCAGTGAATGTATAAGCACATTTAAATTTAAAACACTGCAGAAAATGATCAAAAACAGATTTTTTTGGTATTTCATCGCTGAATTTTCCAATCAATGTAGTGGATGATTGCTGAAGAAGAAACTCTTTGGCTTCTTTAAAGTATTGAATGGAGCAATGGTCTGATGTTTGTTTGATGAACTCAGGTTTGATGTTCATCGTTTCCTCATTCAAATTTTGTCTAACAACATCAACATACGATTTGGATTTGATGTTTTTTCTATTGATTTGTTGAAGAGAAGGAAAGTCTTCACTTTCTTTAGGCAGATTCAAGGATGAATTCATGGTAAGTAACCAAGAATTCAAAGATGCAAGAGGAGTCGAGCTGGTTCCTTAGTGTTTCTTGCGTTTCTTGGAGGAGAAGAAATCATCGATTTTTCTGATCGAGCCCCATTGACATTCACTTCCCATCTAAGTTGTAAATTATGTATTAAAGGATTTTTTTAGAAACTAAAGACATTTATTACTTAATTGAACAAATTAAAAAAGTTTGAGACTAAAATTGAACCTAAGAATAAGAGAGGGGACTAAAGGGCAAAAATCAATGGCGCTTAAAACTCTTCCAAAAATTCAAACACGAACATCCTCTTCATGAGAATCACTTGAGCATATCAGGTAACAAATCCCAGCCCATGCTTTGAAGGAGAGCAATTGAGAGTAATATTGGCATTATCACATCCCTCGAAAAATAACAGTTTTTATTATTTCTAACTATATTGTAGAAAGCATTCTAAATATTTTTTGTATCTGGTATTTTTTTATATAAGGTTTACTTTTTTATCTTTTGTGTCCAAACTCCAAGTAAGAGTTTAAGATAAAATCAATTATATTATATTTTTAGGTGATTTAACAAAAATAAAAGTCTCTAAAAATAGGGAAAAGTACCCATAAATACCTTTTCAAGTATCTATCCCAAATAAGTACCCAAATATGAGTCTCTTAGTCTAGTAGTAAGAGGACTATATTTTTACCAAATTAGCCCTAATATTAGAAGAAAGAGAAAGTAGGTTACTATTTTTCTAATTTTTACTTTCCCCCCAAATCCCAAAAACTTTAAGATACCAAAAAGACAAAAAGACTGTAGGAGAAAGTCAGAGAAGAATTAGAACCCAAAAGAAGCCTGTAAACCAACCGTCTCGTTTTTTGCGAAGAACCTTCAGCGAGTGTGTGATTATAAAATCCAGCGAAGGTAGAAGAAGGGTGGTTCGAAACTATCGACGTGCATCGTATAACCTGTCTAAAACGGTTATCGTTTTTTCCTCGTCTGAAGCAAAAACCACCGTGGCACGAGAAGTTCGAACGGTGGACAAAGCACATTGAAGGTTAGTAGATTTTTCTTAATCGTGTTTTGTAGATTGCATGTTTGATGATATCGATAAGAACTGTTTATTTGGGTTCACTGGCTTATTTGTTCAGTAGTTGGGTTAGATTTCCCGGCCAGTGAGTGCAACTTTAGTTGTTTGCGAAGGTCGAAAAAGTAGTCGGAGGTGGTTAACTGTAAGCCGGTTACTGTCTCGCGCGAGGTAGTGACTTGGGTGCAGTTGGAGTAGTTTTTCCTAGAAATGGTGATGCGTCTTGCGTTAGTGTGTAATTGGTTTGGTTTAATTTTGGTAGCTTTGATTTGGGGCAGAGTAGTTCGTGGTTCTATTTCGTGTTTGTTTTGTGAATACACGGTTAGGACAATAGGTGGTTTTGACATGCAGAATGATGGAAATGGTTGATTGAGATACGAGTATTAAGTGTTAGTACGGGGTGCCCCGTGACAAGGCGCGTATGACGTTGCCATCATAAAACCTATCTCGCGCCAGCCTTGTTAATATTTAGGTTGTGTTTAGTAGTGCGTTTCTGGTAAGTGGGTCTCGCGTACCTGTCACGCGACGTAATCTGTGTTTGGAGATATCATGGACTGGACGATGGTTTTCTACGTAGAAGACACACTCAAAATTAATGATTATGATTGGTCGCGAGCAATTGTTGAGAAGCTAACGAAGTCTATGGTAAACTGTTTGGAGAAAGGGACACCCGATCACGTCATCGGCTGCATAGCCGTGTTGTTGGTTTGTATCGAACAATTATTTTGTTATCTTATGAAAGTGATACGAGTGTGGCTTTACTTTGCAGCCCTTCATAATGGAGCACACCACGCTAGGGGCAGATTTGGTAAGGCCAAACATGATACCTAGGTGCTACAAATGGTGGGTGCTGGAATGCAAGGAGGTGACTATAGTGGTTGTTAAAAGGGTGACGAAGCTGGCAGATGAGGAGGTAAGTTATGGCTGTTTTTATATGTTTTTACTGTGTTTCGCGCGAAGTAGAACTAATCTATCGCGAGGTATGGGTATTAGTTCGCTGTAATGCGCGCGAGATGTATTTAGGCACCAAGTGTATAGCGTACAACACGCGCGCATTGTGTTTTGGGATTGGTTAAAAAGCAGCACCTAATTATTAACAGCCTGTGTCGCGTTAGAGGTTCTTGCGGAGGGGTCAACTCACATTGCATGCACTAGTGACTCGCGTGACGATGGGCCGATGTTATGACTCGCGCGACATGAGTACTAAATAAACATACAAGTCGCGCCTTGCTGAAACTTCAGTCGAGTAATACGCGTCTTATACGTTCCTGTGCGCTATTGGTTGAAACATTAATGTTGCTTTGCAAGTGTTGGATGAAGAGCTAGAGCTGACAGAAGCTGAAGAACTGGAATTCAGGTCGGGGGAGGCTGTGATAGGGTTTGTAAGCAAGTCAACTGGAAAAAGGAAAAAAAACCGGTGATCCCTAGAGGAGGGAAGTGGGCCAAGTATTGTAGAGGAGGGGAAACTAATAAGATGGAGATTGGACAGGGATCTGGTACAGTTGATTACCAGGGAGGGGATGAGGATTACGGGCAGCAGCTGCAAGGGTGGATGAAAGTTTACAAGGCAAGCGCTTGTAATGTTTTATTTAAGAAAATAGAGTCTGTTAAGAAGAGAACCAGTGTTAAATATAGATACTACGTAGAAAACAAAAGGCGAAGCTTCAAGATTGAATATTGCATTTTCATTAATTTGTCTAATACTTGTTGAATATCACCACAGATTGAAGAACTCCAAAGGGAGGTTGCTTTGTTGACTTCGAAGCTTCAAGAACAAGCTGTTAAAGGTGACGAAGAAGATGAAGAAGCTGGTGTTAATGAAGCACTAAAGAAGGTTTGTGTGCTACCTTTTTGTTCGGTAGAAGATGAGTCACCAGTGAAAGGGGTCGATGTATTGGTAACAGTGGATGAGGTTCCTAAAACCATTGTTTATGTCTCAAGAAAACACGAGTTCAAAAAGTTAGAAGAAGGAGAGAAAAAACTTGATAGAGAAGAAGTAGTTGTAGAGGGTTCTACAACTGATGACAGTGAAGAAGACACACATGAGGGGGTAGAAGATAGGGGTGAAACGGTTGAGGAAAATAATGCATCTGGAGCTCCTGAAGGACCAAATGATGCTACTGAGACATCGGGGGAGGGGCTGGTAAATAAAAAAAGTTTGTATGTTTTGGGAGCTGACAAATGCAGGCTTGTCCCGTCCACGTTTGAGGTACAGATTGGGGTCGGTGTAGTCCAATCCACGGCTGAGGGACTAGGAGCGGATGCTGAGGGGGAAATTGGTATTGTACCCAATGAAGAAGAACCGAATGTTCTTGTGGCTGAAACTGCACACAAGAGTTTGAAGACCAAGCTGAGCAGCACGAGCCAAAACCCATCGAAGCAGAAGCAATCGATGTAACCTCAGAAACTGCTAAAGAGTTTCAAGAGCAAGCAGTGCAAAATGCTATTATGGCAGCAGCAACTGAACCAATACCAATAGATGCAGAACCTCTTAAGGCTGTAGCTGAAATGGCACAAAAGTTACAGGCAGATGTTGATGGAAAAGGGACTACGAAAGAGACTGCGGGAGAACATAATCGCGCCGAGGCTGCAGCTGATACAATTTGTGGTGATGCTTATTCAAAAGGTACGGAGGGAGATTTGGCAATTCCAAATGTTGGTGAGCAAACAAGTGGGACGGAAATGAATAGAACTGGGCCACATGAAACTCCCCCTAGCGTACCGAAGGCCGTGGAGCAAGGAGATGAGGATGTAAGTGGATCTTAAGTTATTAAGATTCAACTTCTTATAGCTATGTTAAAGTACATTTGTTTTTAATTTAGCCACGTTTTTGTTTTTCAAACTTCGGATTTAAATAGTGAGTTTTAAATGTTGTTTAATACAATAGGGAATGTTTTTAAATTTTCAAGTTCCGCAAATATTACGTTATAGTTATTATGTGATTAGTAAGGGAACAGAATGTTGTAAGATCAAAAACTGGGCTCAAACGAAGCTGTCAAAGTAATATCTGCTTTATATAGGAACCCTATGGTATACGTAAATCGCGCCAGTGACAATTGTCTGATATGACTCGCGTGAGTGTAGCCAGAGGCTGATGCGACTCGCGTTGTACCACGCACGATTTATGTATTGCAACCGTATGAGCTGAAAAATGTATCTAGCGTCTTATGTGTCCCGTGTGGTGCGACTCGCGCATTACGTATTTTTGTGATCCTGCATCGCGCGACGTTACGCTACGGACATGTTCCCATGGATGAGTAACTCGCGCATCATGGAATCCCACACAAGCATGTGGTCGTTTCGTGCCGCGCGATATGCAGCATCATGTGAATCATAACGCGCGTGTTATACAACCAGCAAGGAAAAGTCGTTGGTTATACATCATAACGCGCGTGTTATACATCATGTGAAACACGACTCGCGTCCCCTTTATAACGTAACCCACGTCGTTGGTTACATTTTTTCCAGGTATGTAATGTGAGAAAGAGAATGTTACAGAAAGGAAATGTCCCTAGCACACCTAGTGTTAATCGAAAATCCAAAACCAAAACCGTGGTGAATGTGGGAACTGTTGTAAAATCAACAAATGAGTTGCAAACCAAGTTGGAAGCGCAACGCAAAGCGAAGTTGGAAGTACTAACACAACCCGAGATAAGGGAACCACTACAACCAGCAGTGGAAGTGGAAGCAGATTGTTTTGACCTTCCAAACCTCGATGAGGCATTCGTATTATGTACACAATCATTTTTTGACGAAATGGATAAGGCGGCGGCGATACACTCGAGTGGAGGAAAGTCGGGAGACATTAGTGCGTCGAAAAGTCTGTTACGAGATGCACCTACAATGGTATGTTTTGAACGTTTGATAACAGTCATATACTAATTTGTAAGTTGGGGATGGTTTTTTAACAAAGTTTATGTTGTTTTAAAGTTAGCAGATAATATAAATCCAAATTGGGATTTACTTACACAGGCGCAACAGGCGGGAAATATTGAACAAACTTGGGAAAAAGAAACAGAAACTACGAAGTTAATAGACGTTAGTCAATAGCGCAAGGTCGTTCGAATACAACAAAACGAAGATCAACTAGACTCTGAAGTATGGTATTTTCCAGAACACGAATTTACATACCGACTAAGTGTTAGCGTCACAGAGCTAATGGCTGTAGCATACGAATGGGAGCTAGATTTCAAGGTAAAGCTTAGAAACTTGATAGAACACAAATAATTAACAACTACTCTAGATATAGCTATGATCTTTACGTGCTGTAAATCATCGATGGCTGGATATATAAGCTGCTTCAAGATTCAAACTGGACCGTACCTTTTAAAGGCCTCGATAACGAGTACAATTGTAAACAAAATGCTATTCAGATTTCAGGAGTGGCAACGGTTAGTATCTAATTAATAAATACACATTTGAAGGGATGAGAAGTTTGATATTGTTATGGTGTACACTGGTTCTATTATAGAAATTACTAGCCAAAAAAGCAGATGTTACAAACGTTATTGACGCAGTTTCTGAGAGTGCGAAAGACACGTTTATCGCATTCATTCCGGTATGCACCATAAATGAAAAAGGTACTAACCATTGGACGTTGTTGGTAATAGACTTGGAGAATGGTTTGGCAAAAAACTACAATTCCATGGCCCCTCTTAGCAAATTCACTCTAGACAACACTAGGAAAACGGGCGATGCGTTGGTAAGTAGTATGAAACATTATTGTGTGACGATATATGTTCATTGTTTGCAGGCTACTTATACATATCGCGTCACTGTGTGTGCGAATCACGTGTAAAATGATGGATCTCGCGTCCTAATGTAAAGTGATTCGCAGCATTAGGAGTACACATTTAACTTCAAAAATTGAAACTAACATTTTTCTTATTTGACAAGCTCAACTACTGTATGAAGAAGAGATACATACCGCGTGTGAATAATGGATACAAAGTTAAAGCAGCACTCGAAATCCCACAACAAGATAAAGATTCGCTTGATTGTGGAGTGTTCGTCTGTCAGTATGCGAAAGACATTATCCAGCACGGCTTCGTAGGCAAGAAATATAGCAAGTGTATGCCAGCTAGAGCACGCGCAGAAATCTTCAACCACTTCCTGAATGACAAGAACACTAATTTAAGGGCCTCTGATGTGTAGCATTGAATTTTCGACGTGACTCGCGCCAGAACATTATGTTTTGTAGGACTTTTAATCCCACGTGACTCGCGCCAGAACATTATGTTTTGTAGGAATTTTAATCCCACGTGACTCGCGTTTGAGGTTTCACATAAGTAGCATAACACGTGTTGTTTTAATTTAAGACGCGTTGTATGTTGTATGTCATGCACGATATAATTGTTACGTAACAAATATTTTAAGGATGTTCACAGAGGCATTACTGAGCAACCTATGACTTTGTGCAGTGTGAATATCGCGCAGGGTAAGTCAAGAAAGCATCACTAAGTCTTGTAAATAACTCGCGCAATATGTTTTGTGCAACTTCATCCCCACGGGCCCCATGATATGAGTGTTTGTCTGACTCTGACTAAAATGCGTTTTACTCATTAACAACACAACGACAAATGTGAGCTGGCACGATTTAAGAATGCAATCCCAATAGTTAATACGCGTGATGACATCTATATTATACTCCCGCCAAAACTTATTTTTTCATTTTAATTTCCCGCCAAACACTAAGCTATAAAATATTACCCGCCTACTTACCAACCTATTATTTCGCCCTTATATATACCTCCACAAAACTACATATTATATACACTTGAACAATTAAAAAACTCAAAATAGGAAATAAGTATGAGTTGGTGCGTCGATGAAGACCAACACTTGCCTCAAGCCGTGAAGTGCGTGAAGAGAACAAGTTCGGATGAAGAGGCAAACGTTTTTTTATCAAGTGTTATGCAGGATGTACTTTGACTATGGGAGGCTTGGATTTGTCGGCCCCCACGTTCGAACACGAGAAAGCATCGCTGCGAGGTACAACGAACTGAAATCAGAACCCTTGCTACGTGTTTTTTATCTTTGTTTAGATTTGCGCTTAGCGGCAGCAAACGTATGGCAGTGGGAAGATAATGGTTGGATATCAAGAGATATGATTATCTACCTAAAGGAATCCATCGCACAGAGAGAAGATGCAATTGCTAATTGCTCACCAACTGTTTTATTCGAAGAACAAAGTAGTCTTTAAATTGGATGTGAAGGACTATATTTTGTAATGTTTTGAATGTATGACTTTTTGGTTAGTGTAACTTTCAATAAATGGTTACGAATCGTGAACTAGTACGACTTTATTTGGTAATGTTTTGAATGTAGGTATTTATTCTATACTAAACGTATCGCATCCTATCTATGCATCTCGCGTCTGCTGAAAGCCGTGTCTAGCGAGTTGTCTGTATGTTTAACATTGTTAAAATCAACTACCTAGCGGTAAAAGAATCAAATAGCTCGCGTTGTATGTTCCTTGTTTGACAAGGCGCGTCTGACGTTGTCATCGTAAAACCTATATCGCGCCAGCCTTGTTAATATTTAGGTTGCGTTTAGCAGTGGGTTTCTGGTAAGTGGGTCTCGCGTACCTGTCACGCGACGTTTAGCAAGGACATTGTTAAAATCAACTACCTAGCGTCAAAAGAAACAAATAGCTCGCGTTGTATGTTCTTTACTATAACTTCACATCTAGCGTCAAAAGACATTGACATCTATCTTTATAAGACATACTAATCTAGTGTGAGAAGATAATCACAGCTACCGTCTGGTCACAGCTTGACCTACTTGAAAAAGTCTCCCTTAGAAGATGAAATGTTGTGTGACGGTAAAGGGTATCAACCGATAGAGTGTTGGCCAATAAAATGTTAGTACCTCGCTTCTGAGAATATGAACGTCTAGCGTAGTGTCCGACTGTTTAGCAGGGTCTAGCGTCACATCTTAAAAATAACTCGCATAGGACATGAACGTCTAGCGTCGTATAATATAGTAATCTCGCGTAGGAGGTCATGTGCATTATCAGAATTACTATATACTATTTCGTTAATTGTAAATTTAAAAATTTTGAAATTTAAAAAGTTAATAATCAGAAGTAATCAATAACAAGGGAGAGTACGCTTTGGTTGTCGTGATTCAAATTTAAATTTAAATCGCGCCATACTTAATGGCTAGTGAAAAGACAATGGGATGTCTTTTCACTAATTGCATTGGGTTTATTAATGAAGGATGTGACAAGGGTAGATAAAGCACTCATTACATGTACATTAAATGCTACCTAGGGTACGCGTTGTTCTAGAAATTATTTAAATAGGCGTATCGCGTTTGCTTACATGGTTATCCATAAGACTATTCAAATTCTAAAAACTGTTTCTCTTCCATAGCAAAGCAAAAGATGATGATGAGCGGTTCAGACTCCTACGGCAATCACGGGTCAGGAGGTTCGTTTTCCGACGTTAGTTCTAGGCGCTCAGACATCAACTACAAACGGGAGACTACTCTAGAGTACTCTTCCGACGCCAAGTCGAATCCTTTCACTCCATCTCTTTGACCGACTGACTCTGAGTACTCCTTGTTGTGGCCGGAAGAAGATTCCGACATGGAGTGGTATCCAAAACGACGAAGGATAGTGAAGAACATGAAGAAGAACTGGTGCAGGAGGAAGATAACTCCTAGGAAGTCTTCGAAGGACTCATCCGATGATGATTACTGGGGGAAGGAAACAGACGGGGAGGATGAAGAGGAGGAGGATGAAGAGGAGGAGGATGAAGAGACAGACGAGGACTTGGACAATGAGGATGACACATTTGAGGAGGGTAACTCTTCAGATTATTAGAATATGGTTCTGTTGTTTTAAACTGTTGTTGTTTTTTGGTGCTTTAAATTGTAAACCCTTTTGCATTTTGCTGTGTTTTGGTTAGGGTTTAGTATCTGGGCACTGGTAGGCCCTCTGTGATCCAAATGTATTTCAGTTGTCTTTCTTCGTTACTTTTGCAACGTATAAATTATCAATCGATCTCAATCTCTGTTTCGATAGTTTGATGGCGCTTTTTGACACCCTCCAATTGAAAAACATAATACATTATAGATGGATAGTAAATATAATTGTCACGCGTTAGATATCTGACATGACTCGCGCGGGGGGAGTGTAAAACTAACAAGTAAACACATTAAAGTTTAATCTGCGTTACTGGGCACGCAGTGTCCATCCGCAGTGAATCGCGTAAGATATAAGACAACCATGGATGGTGGCTGAAACAACTGAATCGTGCCTAGCGTAATAGGGAAGCAATGTGTCGCGTTGTATACTAGCTAGGACTTAATTATTGCACCAAATTGCAGCGTGATTACGAGTTGTGTCATAAAATATAAGTATCTCACGCGATGTAATAATGGATGGGTAAAAAAGCGTAACATGATTCGAACATCGCACGTCGTGTACGCAAAATTCAGTAAGGGTACCAACTCTAATGAAAGCTTCTATGCCACGTCTCGCGTTACATAGTTGTTGGGTCTCGCGTAGCGTAAGTTGTTAGAGCATGCTTTACAACTAGTGACCACGTCTAGCGTCATATAGCATCAATATGTTGCGCTAATGGTGAGAAAGGGCAACGTTATTAACGTTAACAGTCAATAACAACTCGCGCGATGTACTCTAGTAATACCTCATCTCGTGTCGAAATACGCGAACATATCACGCGATGTGTACAAATAACACTTGTATCAGATTATAGACAATAAAACTAATATGCCATTAAAGCGTTTCGACTGAAAACATTTGGGCGGATTCAATGACAAAGATACATAACAAGTGGAATCAAATCAAGACATACAAAACAAAACAAATTTAAACAAAATAAACTTTCGACGGGCAGCTCATACTGTCATATCACAGGTCCTTCAGTTGTGTCTAAATTTAAAGCAACGGCCGCAGCGCAAGAGGGTAGATGATACTTCTCCTCTAGATGGAATCCTCTTCTTCCTTGGCCTTCCAGCTCGCCTTTTTACGTTGGGAGGTAGAACAACAGGTCCTTCGGAGTCGTTAGATGACGAACTTTCACCATAGTCGGTTATTGCAGGTATGCTAAATGAATAGGTGTATCTATAATTACTTACCCTGTAGAATGGTTCTACCAAAGTCATAGGATCTTCGTTCACTGATGTTATTGCAGCCAATGAGTGAGCACATGGAAAATACTTTTGCTGCCATGAACCACAGGAACACTTAAAATCAAGTATATTGACAACCATAACTGGGTTAGAATAAACTTCGAATGATCCTGCAGAAGACTTAGATACCACTCAGGTTCGACCAGTTTGAACATTCTCCTTTAACTGCTTCTCATATTCGGAGCATAAAAAACTGTTCCAGGTTAGCCCTTCTGAATAACGTCTAGAGATCTGAGTCATTAGCATAACTCTAATCTTTTTTATCATTTCAACAATCGGTAAATTGTAAAACTTTTTAATCTGATTGTTAAAGGATTCAGCAGCAGATGATGACATCGCTCCATAACGTTTGCCAATAACGAATGGTTGGGCGTACTTATCGGGAGGCAAATTATCGATGAAAGCCTTAACATTTTTACTAGCTCTACTTAAAAACTTGGAAAGTCTCTCATTAAAAAGTTCAATAGTTGGAGCGTAAGCACAACTTTTGAATCGCTTCAACATTTTCTTCTTATACTCGCGGTTGGTGTTTTCAAGAGCTGACTTCAAATTATTAACCAAATGATATATACAGTAAGCATGAAAGCAACTTGGGAAAACAACGAAAACAACATTAATAATACCAGAATGTCTGTCGGAAATAAAAGTGATTTGACGGTTCAACAAATGAGGTTTAAGACATTCCATGAACCACATCCAGTTATCGGAATCTTCACCACCAAAAATACCAAAAGCAACTAGAAAAATGCCTGCAATATGAAAATAGGTTTGGTGAGTGTATAATACATCGATATATGTATAGGTTCATGCGTGATTCCTTTGATGCAGTTACTACCTCGCGTGGTGAGTGTATACTATGTCGCGTGAGGTTAAATATAATAGCAATCGTATCTAGCGTTATACGCAATACTTAACTCGCGCTACACTTAAGTTATATCTAGCGTAACATTAGAGTACATCACGCGCAATGTTGCTAAGACTAAATGGGGTATCTAGCATCGTATATAAACACCATCTCGCGCTACATATGATAGACTAACTAACTTGGTGTCTAATCACTATCTCGAGTCATGGGTTCTTAAAATATAGCTACGCGCGATACATGATATATCTGTATAGTATAGATGTACATATAGAAGAAAGTACAAAACACACCGTTATTGCCGTCCCTGGCCACTGCAGACAGCAAGACACCACCATGCTTGCTATTTAAATGGGTTCCGTCCACCTACAAAAATGGTCGACATGACTGAAAGCCTTGAATGCATGATCCGAACGACACAAAACACCTCCTGAAGACATTTCCTAAACCAACCTCCAAATGACAATCGGTAGTAATATCTCTACTTTTTAATCTTCTAAAATATGCATTCAGCAACCCAAACGAAGTATAACTGTCTCCAAAAACTTCCCTTCTAGCCTTCTCTAACGCATTCCACGATAAACGGTATGAAATATCTAAACCATAGTCTTGTTCGATAGAAGACTGATTAGTTCTTGCTGTTTAAGAATGACTTGTCCTAATTGATTCGTGTATTTCATCCGCAATTAAATCGGACGTCAAATGCTTACTTTTTTTCTTGGAAAAAACTGGACTACATGAATGGGTGTTGGCAAAGCGATTGATCATCATAAAACCAGTAAAAGAATCTATTGATGCATACAGTCGCCATTTACAACCTGACTTTTTGTTGACACAGTAAGCAGTGATCTTAGTGGATGTATTATGCATATACTTGAAAGCAAAACCTAGCAGTAAATGGCCGCGTGTTATAGATCCGATTGTGTGAATATCCCAACCTGTACCCAATCTTCCATTACTTGTGTTGGTACTAGATCCGCATTTGAAACCAGTGCACAATAAGATGGTTTTTCCTTTTAACAACATGGGATGATGGAGAAGATCATCGGAGAATAGTATATTCTCGCGAAAATTACAACTACTATCCGTGTTTTGTTGTTAACGTTTATCTTCTATTACCTTTTTGTTTGTTTTAAAATCTTACATGTTTAATGTTTAGCATATGCTAACACTAAACAACTATATCCGCTCTTTAAATTTGAATATTATTTGACATAAAATTGTGGAAGTAAATATAAAACAAAAATTAATTTTTTGAATTGTCACGTGTTAATTTTCTAAGGAGAGGACTAAACATGGAATATTTTAAAATATGAGATTATTTGAAATAAAAATATTTATGTTATTGGTTGATAAAAATAAACAAAATAGATTTGATTAATACACGTTGAAACATAAAAAATTAGTAGTGATTTTTATTCTGATATTTTATAAATATATTTTTTTCCAATTTTAAATAATAATTTTGAAATAAGTGCTGGTTTGGGCTAAACCTGGTCCAAAAATCTCACAACACCTATTGTTTTATTTCGGTCGAAACAATCGGTGAATCTAAACAGCCTCCGACAGATGGAAAAATCTCATCCGGCAGAAACCTCATCTGTCAGAAACCTCACCCCGCGTGTGAAAAGGTTTGTCAGACGAATAATCAAACGAAACCTATCATAAAACAGTGGGAAAAAAGATTGGGGTTGCTTGTAGTTTTGCTTTACGAGATTTAACCAAAAAAATTAGAATTTCATTTCCTTATCACCTTAATTTTTTTAGTTTTATTTTGCAATAATTTTCATTAAAAAGAACTTAAATCAATTATAATATTTTTAATATTCGTTGCAATAATATTAAAATATTTATTTTTGACCGTACAAACTTTTACCTACAGAGCACACAATTTGAATGTTGTATTATTGTATACACTAAATTTATACAGAACCAGCCCGGTACTTTTGGAAAAGCTTATTCTTGACCGGACTGATATATTTGGTTTCCCTTAAGTTTATGATTAAAAACTATATTTTAAGTGTTTTCTTTAATATCTCTAGGTATTTGTCGGATTCTGATATTATATTTACATTACTACTTTTTTTTTCGTTTCTCACACTAAAATTATATTATATTCAATTAAATAAAAAATAAATATTCAACACACCTACTGTATATATATAGAGTGTTTTCAGTTCGGTTCCGTTCGGGTTTCGGCAGTACCGGATCGGACCGCTAAATTTATTGGTTTGGATCGGATCGGATTGTTAAATTTTTGGTTCTATAATATGGTACCGGACCGGACCGTTAAGTTATCGATTCAGTTTGGTCTGATTCGATTCAATTCGGTTCCGGTCCGATCCGATTCGTTTCAGTTCCGGTCCGATCCAATTCGGTTCCAGTTCTGGTTCGAGTCCGATCGATCACGTTTTGGTCTGTTTCGGTTTGGTCCGTTATCGCTTCAGTTCTGTCTATTTATAAAAAAAATTAATTTTTAATTTTTAAAAATAAATAAATAATATATAAATTAAAATATAGAAATTAATTAAATATTAATTTTGGACAATATAACATATAAAAATAAATAATAAGAAGAAATTAATTGATTCTAACTGTTTTATTATTCGATATTTTATCAGTTTTTATCGGTTAATTGATTGCTTATCGGTTTCATAAGATGTTGTCTTCAGGTTATGAAAAAGTTTTCGAAACCATTCTTTTTCATCAACTGGATGGTTTCAATGTGACTTTGAATAAGGAACACTCGAGAAGAATTTATTTTATTCCGATAAGGTCAACAATTATAATTCCTAATGTAACAATTGAAAACAATAAAATAAAATAATTTGGTTGTTGATGGTGATGGTGCTGTGAATTCGATGACGAATTCTTGTCAACCAGAGTGGATGATAAAGCCCAGAGATTCCAAATACAAACCTTTTTTTATTTTATTTTATTTTATTTTATTGAAATATCTTATATTATTCAAATCAAATATAATTGTATTACGGTCTGATTTTATTTTATTTTTGAATATTTATTTTATTTCCTTGTATTCAAATTTAGGGTTCTCAGAAGCTCTTATACAAAACCTCATATGCCTTAAGTTATTTTAAGTTTTTGGAATAATATATTTTTTATCTCTGAAAATTCCAGTCTTTGTTACCCTTAAATTAAGGTTTCATCGATCGTTTTTTTCCTTCTATTTCCGCTGATTTCAACTGGTACCAGCATAAGGGTGTGAGAGGTGCGAATCTGAATGTTGCAGCTCTTGTCAAGAAGTGGTTTCTCGGATTTATCCCTCTTTACCATGTTATCGGCATTATTTTTGTCAACAATAACAAGATAAACTCCACCCACTTGTTTTATATCTGCTTTTTCAACCCATTTACTAAGCACAACAGCACCCTTGCGCGAGTAAAAAGTTGTTGTCTTTCCAGTTCAGACTATGCTTGTTATATCATATCAAAACTCTTGCAGAAAGGAACAATTCCTCTTTGTTGAATAGTAGATGGCTTCTCAAGTTCTGCAGAGTATATTTCTTCTAGCAGATTCAAACCATTGCAATCTTCTACTTTTAACTTTTAACTTTTTCTTTTATTTCCCCAATCATCACCCTCAACTCCTCCATGTTCTATTACAAAACCTAATCTTTTATCCATTAAAACACTATTCTTTTCTTTTATCAATTTATTCCTAATCTCAAACACGAAAATATCATATTCCATTTTTCTAATACGACAACATGTATCCACAGAAACCTGAATCAAAGGTTTGATTTTAGGATAACATAAAATACGTGGAAGATGCATCTCCACAATAAAAGCTGCTACTTTGCAATCCTTCTTTAATAGAAGCTCTGAAGCGATGTAGTCTGGTGTACTGAAGCCTGAGACAATATCTCAATCTACAAGTTTCTCCTCAATATCAATTAAATCTTCATCATCCCAGCTGTCATCATACTCATCGTAGACTGGTTTGTTAAATACCAGCCCAGATACATCTTCAAAAATATTATAATCATAGACTAGGTTGTCAAACACGGGCTCAGATACAGTTTTGGAATCACAACTAAGATCGGTAGCTGGTGCACACACATGAAACTCCTTAACTGGTGGTGGTTTTGGAGATAGTACTCTAGATAGCACCAATATAAAATTGCAACCATCCTTTGCAAAACTATATCTATTTATTCTAACATCATAAGTAAAATTTCTCTTAGACGTCCTAAAACTAGATGGCAAACTTCCATAGGGACTACGTCACACCATGCTGTATCTTTGTAATTACCAATATAAAATACAATTTGACAGTGTTTAGAAATTGTTACATCAGTGTACTTTATTAATCCCGACAGTATATATGGGTATGGAAGAGACTCCGTCTTCAACGCCAGTTTCTGAACAGCCTCCTCTGAAATCAGATTCTCATAGATATCTGAATCAATTACAAACTTGCAAATTTTTCCTCCAATTGTGCTGGTAGTCTAGAAGATGTCGTTCTCTATTCTAGCCTTCAAATCAAGAGGTACCCGGAATATTATTCCTGTATCTGCGTAGGATGTATTGCTATCTCTGATACCAAACTGATGACACTGCGGAAATAGAAGAAAAAACAACGATAGATGAAACCCTAATCTAAGGGTAACATGATGAAACCCTAATCCAAGGGTAACATGATGAAACCTTTATCTAAGGATAACAAAGAGTGAAATTTTCAGAGATAAAAAATATATTATTAATATTTATGATAATATTTATAAATTTAATAAGCTAATTTGTTTATAAAAAGATTCAAATGAATAAAAGAAGCTTGGAATTCAGTCATACAAGAAATGCTTACCGATAATTCAACTAAAGAAACACTTACCATAGCAGTGACAAGACGTTGTGGTAAGCAGACTCAAAGTTGATCTGGACCTGCTGTTCTTTGTTATATGGTCACAGTTCGAAAGATGGGAAAGAACGGCCCCCTCTATCTATTTTAAAGACTTCTTTTAAAATAGTTTTCTGTTCCAAATATTGAGTTCCGTATCTTAGTGATTATTTTTCTGTTACTAAAACTTTCTACTTGAATAATTTTAGAAAGGTCTTGGTTTGAAAAAAAATTCAACAAGGCTAGAGGAATGTGTGCTGAGCTATAATATAATTCCAATGGAGATGATAGTGTAAAATTATATAATATCCTGATCATTACTCATTTTAATTTAAATAAAATTATTTTTTATTTTAATAAATAATATCATTAATATTAATATTTTCAATGTATATTAGAATCTAATTTTGTGTTTGTACAATGGGACAACCCGTTATACAAACTTGGTAAAAAATTATTAGTTTTATAACCTCTAATCAAATTACCCTATATCAAAATTAGTATTTATGTTGGATTCATCGGTGGTTACTTTTTTAATAACTATATAGTTAAGTCGTGCTAAATATTATTTGATATTTATATATATATATAAAAGTTTGCAAAACAAGGTTTTATGTGTAATTTTGTCCAATAAATTTTAAATATGTAGTTTTCGTATTAAAAATCATTAGATCGAAGCTATTCTCGATAAGCTATAAACATAGCATCTAAACTATAGAAGCTAAATTTTTATACCCAAAAACCATAAAAGTTTGCGACTTAAAGCACAATATAAATATAAGGCATACTTTTGGTGTTGAAGATCATGTATTCTCAAACAAAAACACTTATCTTCTACATTCAACATTTTCTTTCAAACTCACGTTACCATTTTTTTCCTACTTGTTCCACTATCTCCACCCATCATTCCCTACTTTTTCATTACTTTCATCACTTCTGACTAGTGCTAAAACAACGTCTTGCAACTCTTCTATTCTTTTACTAACATATGTCGTAATTTGTTTCATAACATGGTATTAACATGTTTGAATTTTGTTTGAACTAGTGAAATGGCTTTCAAACAAGGATTAATAGGGTTTTAAGCTAGTTTGTAGAAATAAATGGATATTGAGATAGAGAGGAGAAAAGAATAATGGTTGATGGAAGATTTAGAGTATGATAATCGTATTTTAAAGGGCACCAAGAAACGAGCATCTAAAGGTCCTAGTGTGGAGTTCTCATTTATGGTTCGGTTATAATTATAATAGTTAAATTAATTATATTAATCATATAGTAAGTGATCATTATGTTACAAGTTAATTGACATTAACAGATTTTCAGTTGTTCAAGCGTCTCAAACTCTTTATAAACTATAATGTAGTCAAATAACATACAACAACATTTATCAGATCGCTTTTATATAACTAAGGCTCATTAAAATTGCATGTCGAGCTCGGTAACAACTTGGGTGCATTCATGGTACAAATCTAGCCCGTATCAGTAGGATAGTTAGTATTTGTCATATTAAAAGATGGAAAAGTATAATTAAATCGAGTATAGTCATATGATCATCTTGCATGATTTCAGTTTGTCGAGCCCGAGTGTGTAGGCTGTGAGTTTAGCTGAACGAGTATACCTCAGATTTTATAGTTGGCCAAACCATCATGGCTTCATCTGAGAAGTTGTTCTATTTTTTGGAATTAATCTAAACAGAATGATCAGTCTAAAGAGCCTTTGACTTAAGTAGTTGCAAGCGATGTGTTGCTCTCGTCCTCGCACGGACCCTATTTTCTCCAGCTAAAATGTCTTGGCTTCGAAGTGCTTGGTCTATATTGGCTCCATTTTTTACTTTTTAAAAACTATTCATCGGCCAAAACCTCCCAATTATATAGAAATGTTAATCTTACCAAAGGTAAAAAAAAGTACAAAAATAGGTAGCAGATGGTTAGAGTTCAGAATATATTTTTTCTGAATCGAAACAAATTTTTTGTTTATATTTCCTAAATGGGTAAGCTCTCTAATTCAAAGTAAATATAATATAAGTATTGTAGCCAAAATAAATTGATAAATAAAAATAATACGTGTACCAGTATGTTAGAAATTTCTCGAACCTGTGAGAAAAGGTCGGAGGAAAACGGGACCCTGCAGTTGCCTGATCTTGCAAGAAGTGATCGAGCAAAAAGCTAGAGCATGCATGTAAATCACACCCTTGTTGGAAAGTTCGCAAATGAAAAGCCATATTTCTCTATATTAAAAGCTTTCTTGCATAAGTTTAACTTCAAAAGAACATTCTTTGTTTCTAGCTGGGATTTTCATCACATATTTATTGAATTCACATAGGTGGATGACTTAAAAAAGATCTGGCGCAGAAATGTTTGGCAGATAGGGAACAAAATAATGAGGCTTCTCCTATGGTCTCCTAATTTCAACCTCATGGTTGAAAACCCTGAAACTCATGTGTCTATTGAGCTGCCTAATCTTCCCGAGTTTATGTACAGCGAGGAAACAATTTATGAGTTGGAAATATCTATAGGGAAACCACTTAACGTCTGGCTTCCTAGGAACAATAGAGCCAGGTACAATTTTTGTAGAGTCTGGGTGATAATGGATGTTTCAATGACCATGCCTACAAGAATCAAGGTATCATTTGGGTCATTTAGTTATTGGCAAGACCTGGTCTATACTAGTTTTCCAATGTATTGTAAGAGTTGTGCTCACCTGGGTCACATGGACAAATATTGTAAAAACAATACTCAAAGAAATTTGACTCAGGTTAATTCCTCCAATCCTCTTGTGTTGTATTCTCTTGTTCCTACATTTCAGATCAAGAAAACTGGTCAGAAGGTTAAATCTGTGATAGTGGATGAAAGAAAAGATGCTACTGATGATAAGATTCAAAATTCCTGTAAAAAAGTGAACGAAAACCAGTTACCTGTTGGTGTTGACAGTATTGAGATAATTGGGGCTCTACATTTGCTGGATGTTAATTCAAAGAATAAGGAAAACAATGAAAGCACATCTGTTAACTCTGTAAGGGCAATCACATCTCTTACAAAGAAGTCCACAGGAAATCTTCCACACTCTCATGTTAGCAATCAGAATGATATTAGTAGAAGAACTGATATGAGAAAGATAAAGAAAGTAAAAACTCTAAACTCAAAAGGGATAATCTCTTCTAAGTGCTTGAAGCACAAAGTGTCTTAAAAAAACCTCAAAATTTCTAAATAACCATTGCTATCTTAAACTGGAACGTTCGAGGCATTGGTAACAAGAACATTCAATCTAGAATCAAATCTTTAAAAAGATCCAAGAAGCTCAGTTTTGTTGCTATCCAGGAACCTATGGTTTGCAACTCTAAAATTCAATCTATCTCTTTGAAATTGGGCTTTCAATGTTATACTAGTAACATTAGTAATAAATTGTGGATTTTATGGAATAATAATTTTATGGTTGATGTCATTGTTAACGCTGATCAATTTGTTCATCTTCGTGTTAAACATCATATGATGAAGAAAGATTTTTTGGTAATAGTTATTTATGCCAAATGTACAAGGAGTCTAAGACAGATCCTGTGGGATAACCTAAAATCTATAGAGTTTGAAGACAAGGAATGGATTCTTTGCGGTGATTTTAACACTATTGCATTCCCTAAAGAACAATTAAATTGCTCTACTAGTAATAATTCTAGCATGGATGATTTCAACTCTTTCATCCTAGACTGTAATCTGATATATGCTAGGTACTCTGGGAATATGTTCACGTGGTCTAATGGGAGACAATGGAGAAGGCTTGATAGGTTGTTGTTCAATAACAACTGGTTGGGTTACTTTGATGAAACTACAGTTATTCATCTTCCTAAGACCTGCTCTGACCATTCTCATATTCTTATAAATATCTCCTCTACTACTGCTAAAAGGAAGTCTTCGTTTAGGTTTCTCAACATGTGGTGTCTCCACAAGCATTTTTATAAATTTGTAGAAGACTGTTAGGATGTGGAGTACTCTGGTGATCCTATGTTCAAGCTGTGGTTTAAACTTAAGCATCTTAAAGCCAGACTCAATGTGTGAAACAATGCTGTTTTTGGTAATATTTTTGACTCAATAAAAAACAATGAATCTCATAATATGATCTGGAGGCCAAGGTACTTATTTCTAACTCTAATATTGATAAAGAAATGTTGATGAAAGCTAGGGATGATTATCTCTTGCTACTTGCAAGAGAAGAAGAGTATTGGACTCAAAAATCTAATATCACCTGGGCTAGAGATGGAGACAGAAATTCTGTATTTGTTCACAACTATGTCAAAAGAAAACAGAGGAGGTCTAAGATTTCTAGATCTGGAATAGGTTGGCCTGGGAAGAAGATGAAAAGGTAATTGGGGATTCTGCTGTTAACCATTTCAAAACTCTAATATCTGATTTTCCCAACCCTTGGTATCCTAACATTTTGAGAAGCTATATCCCTAATATTGTTACTATGGAGGACAATGACATGCTGATGGAGGTTCCTACTGAGTTTGAAATTTTTGGTATCATAAAAGATCTTAATCCTAATGTGGCTGCTGGCCCTAATGGCTTCAATGGTAAATTCTTTAACTATTGTTGGCCTATTATCAAAGATGACACTTGTGCGGAAATCAGAGACTACTTCGAAGAAGGGCCCTATCCTATAGGACTGTATGCTACTGTTCTTTGTCTGATTCCTAAAGTGGTCGATCCTAAAGGGTGGACTGATTTCAGTCCTATAAGCCTGGCTACTTTCTTAAGAATGATTATTTCTAAGCTAATAAATGCTAGACTTGCAACTATCTTCCCTAGTATTATATCTCCTGAGCAGGGTGCATTTGTTAAAGGAAGGTCAATCCATGATAACATCACGATTGCCCATGAATTGGCTTTGGACATTCCTAAAAGGGTCAGAGGTGGCAATGTTATGCTAAAGGTGGACATGGACAAAGTGTTTGACAGAATGGATCACACCTTTATGCTAAGTGTGATGGCTTCTTTTGGGTTCAGAGCTGATTTTCTAAGGTTAATTGAAACAGGGCTGGTCAACTGTAATTTCTCTAGTCTTGATAACGGCAATCTAAAAGGTTTTTTCAAGTCAAATAAAGGGCTTAGACAGGGAGATCCTCTCTCTCCTTGTCTGTTTATTATAGCTCAAGAGTATTTAATTAGAGGCCTCAAGGGTCTGTTTTCTAGCAATCCTAATATAAACTTTAAAAACAGAGGTAATTTGGACTTATTTGTGCTTAGATTTGTTGATGATCTCCTAGTGTTCTGCAATGGGGCTACTGGTTCTGTTACAAAAATAATGGGAGTTTTTCATCATTATGAAGAAACTTCTGGTCAGTTGGTTAATAAAAGGAAATCTATGCTGATTACCTCTAAGAGATGTTCTGTTGGTACTGCCAAACAAGTTGGAAACTCTGCTTGGTTTTAAGAAGTGTTGTTTGCCCTTCAAGTACCTGGGAACTAAAATCAATAAAATAAAAAGAGCCAGTGACTTTGAGTACTTAATTTCCAAAACCACTAAAAAAATCAATGAATGGGATTCTACAAATCTTTTGTTTGGTGGTAGACTACTGTTGGTTCAAACTGTCCTTACAACCTATCTTATCTACACTATTCAAAGCTCTGAATTACCTAAAACTATCATTAAGAGACTCGAGATCTTGTACAATAAAATTATGTGGGGTACTAAAACTAACAAGACTTCAACTAATTGGGCTAAATGGTCTACTCTGTGCAAAGAATACAATGAAGGTGGGCTGAATTTGAGAAGAATCAAAGAGATGGATAAGGTTTATTCTTATAAACTATGGTTTTCCCTAAGGAGTCAAAATGTTTTATGGGCTTCTCTTATTTATCTACTTTAGGGATCAGCACCCTCTTACAGTGCCTCTTCACTCTAATAACTCTTAAATTTGGAAGCGAATCTGGAAAGTTAGAGACAATGCTGAGAACTACGTATTTTGGCATGTCAAGAATGGATCTATTGACATCAATCTGGATAGATGGTGTCAGGATGAGCCTTTTGTCAAGTTTTCTTCTGAGGATATTAGGTCCAACTATACTGCTTCTATGGTAAAAGACTATTGGGAAGACAGTGGGTGGAACTACCCTAATCTTGAGAATATTTTGGACCCAAATCGAATCCAGAATGCTCTCAAGTTCTCTATAGACCCCACCATCACTGATTTAATCAGTTGGACCCTCAGTGCTGATGTACTCTTCAACACTAAGAACACTTGGTTCAAAATGTCAGAATTATTGCAACTATAAAAATATTAAACATGTTTGGGTTGAATGTCAAAAGACTTGGAAATTTTGGCTATTTTTTGCTTCTCATTTCAGAGTGCTCATTACCACAAACATGTCCCCATCTCATCTGATAAGAACATGGTTCTGGTCAACTAAAAAGGTAATCCAAATTCGAAATATTTTTCTTCAGATTATTGTTTGGGTTATCTGGTTCGCTAGAAATAAATGAAAGATGGAGGACATGTCTTTTAAGTCAGAAGACATGATAGAACATGTCATCCGTATCATTTCTAGCCTTGATAAAGCTAAAATGTTAAAGATTAAGCATTGGGGCAAGAACATAAATATTGGTCTCTCTCTGGGTTGTGTTAATCAAATATCGAGATCATCTATCGCAGTGTCCCTAAGCTGGAAAAGTCCAAAACTAGGTCGTTTCAAGCTTAATAATGATGGGGCTTGTACGGATGCGAGTGAGTATTTTGGTGGTTGTTTGGTGAGAGATAGTCATGGGAAAATGTTGTTTGGTTATAACATAATCTATGGAAAAGGAAACCCGGTCATCGTTGAAAACAGAGCCATGTTAGATGGGTTCAAGATCTGCTTCAAGAAACAAATTTCTTCCCTATACATTGAAACTGACTCGAGTGTTTTGGTTACGGTGCTACTAGCTGGAAGGTCCCTTTGGTTTCTCAAGGAAATCTTAGGTTGCTGCTTCAAATTGATCTCATCCAATATGAGGATAGCTAAAATTTTCATAGAACAAAATGAAGCAGTAGATTTTTTGGCTTCTTTACCCATCGATTCCAACAGGAACTCACATTACGAAGACAATAGAGTCCCTGACAGATTGAGGGCTATCGTTCTTTTGGAAAGTATGGGTTTATGCTATCTCAGAAACACCCATAGTAACTAAATAATCGAATGCATGAAGGGTTTGAGTATTACATGGACTTCTTCTTTGCGGACTTCCTCTTGCACTCTGATCCTTAGCATTCGTGGCGAAGCAAAGAATTCTTGGTTTTCAATGGTAAGGGAGTTTATGGGTTTTGAAGAGAAAGAGTTTCTAAGAGTTTTTGGAGCAAGAAATGGAATCAGAGTTCAAAATGGTCTACTGGAGAAGATGGAGAAGGCTGAGTGAAGAAGGGGAAGAGTCTAGGGCTTGTTCGATTTAGGGATTTGGTTTCTTTGTAAGAAATAATTCATGTATTTTTCAAAGTATTAATAAAAGCTCGCACGGTTTTAATTAAAAAAATGTTTTTATAGTTTTGAGAAATCCCACTACCTCCCCTAACAATAAGAAATATTTAAAAGGAGCACAAGGGATATAACTAGGTGGTTTGAGACACGAGGAGGGAATGACATATGCCAAAATTAGGGAAATCATTTTTCGGATGATGGGTGGGTCGAGTTATCCCGTGGTAAATATTGCTACCATGGGGTAGATCAAAGGCTCGAGATGAGTTTTACATATAATATCTTGCATCAAGGCGTTTGTGTTTTTATATCAAAATATGTTGCTTGCCAGTTATGTGCAGAAATTGTCAACGCCTTTGATTATATGAAGAAGTCGTTTAAGATGACGGGCAGTATGTTGGACGTATTAGGATACATGATTTATGATTATTTATTGTAAATAATATTTTATGGACGGGCACATCTTTCAAATTCTTTGAGACAAGCACCAAATGCAATGAAATATCTACTAAATGCAGACGGATCCCGATTATATTACAATTGAAAATCACTATTAGGATCTAAAGTTTTCATAGCTTTTATAGCTCTTTATACGACCATAAGATGTAGAACTATCTCCAAATACTTCACTCCTCGCTTTTTCTAGAGTTGTCGAAGCTACTTTATAGGTAATATCCAACCCATATCTAGTTTTTAAAATATCTTTTATACCAGTAGTAGTAATATTTTTATTACTCTTAACTTCTAATAAAATTTCATTAACCACAATGTTGGATGTCAAATGTTTATTTGGTTTGTTCTTCAAAATATCACAACATGTGTATTCACTTACATATTTCTTTACAACCATAGAATCATTAACAATATCAATAGAAGCATATATCCTCCATGGGTAGTTTTTTGATTTCTTGAACTCACAAGAAGCACCAATTTGACGCTTTGTATTACGGTCATAATTAAATGCAAACCCATTTTCTATCGCAAACTTCAAAAGTGAATGCCGAAACTCAACATATCCACCATTAAAAACCTGACCAACACCTTATATTATAGTACGCCAAGACTTTGTGTCAAGTTCTTTAGTGTTGTCATTAAAAAATATAGCATTCAAAGTATCACCACTAAAAGGTAAGCCTAAAACATTGTTACTTTGACGTGTAGTAGAAAATGGATCTTTCCGTAAACTAATATGATGGCCAGCATTAAGAAGAACATGTATCTCCACTTGAAATTGTCATGATTGTTGAACAATACCAATCATCGATATAAAATCATCTTCCCTTGACAACAACCCATTCTTAATAATACCATAATCGAACTTAAGACTAATATTATATTTATCCAACTCCATCCATCTAGCTAAAACATAATCAAACATACCTTCCAAGTTAGCAAAAGAATATAATGGTTGGACAGTAATGTCTCCATTATACTTAAGAATTGCAAATGTAGTCGACATATTAAAAACCTACAAAATTACAATCCGCAGACTTAAATAGCAGAGTTAAAAACTGCAGACTTAAATAACAGACTCAAAAACTGCAAATGTAATAAGAAGACATGAGGTAATAATAATTAGGTTTCTTTCTGGTTAAATAGTATACCCAAATTTGACATAGAGAAGTAACAATAGTAAGGTAAAATTTAATTAACAGTTTATGGTACAGTTCTATGATACAACAGAAGCTCAATATGCACATAAGAATAAGATTGAACTAACATTTTATTCCATATAAAACAGCTATAACATCATCCATGGAATCTGTAATCTAAACTAAACACATACATAAAGCATCACTAGACAATGATCTGAATAATATACGTCTAGTAATCTGAAAATCATTTGGAAATTAGTTTTAATTCAACACAAAAACATGTTGATCTATAATATGATTCGACAATATCTCTCTATGATTAAGAAAAACCTAACAATATAGCACCAAATCATTCAATAATCAACAAAATAAATCATTCAAGAACAAGAAACTTCGAATATATTCAGAAAATAAGATAAAAATACCTGATGTCCAGTTGAAAGAAGTCTGATCGAAGAGTGAGATGAAGAAAAAAAGGTATTTCGTTTCGAGTTGTTTGAAGAGTGAGATGAAGAAAAAAAGGTATTTCGTTTCGAGTTGTT
Organism: Limnanthes douglasii subsp. nivea; assembly: GCA_036936605.1. NCBI lineage: Eukaryota > Viridiplantae > Streptophyta > Magnoliopsida > Brassicales > Limnanthaceae > Limnanthes > Limnanthes douglasii. The sequence goes on from JAUPFV010000004.1 coordinate 279,504,939, forward strand.
TGAAGAGTGAGATGAAAAAAAAAAGTATTATGTTTCGACTTATTTGAAGACGGAGATGATGAAGACACAGTTCGTACATGGATTAACGTAAATTAAGGGTAAATTTATCAATAAGAAAATAAAAAACCTCTTATAGAATTATCATTTAATTAAATGCACCTATTAAGAATTAGACAAAATCAGACCCACTAGACCAAATTTTTTGTTGAACTTGGACACCTTAAAAAAAACAATCCATTATTAAAATATATAAAAATATACTTCCCATCTAAATTGTAATTTATATATTAAAGGATAATAATGGGTGGCACTAACAAAATATTGGCATTATCACATCCTTATAAAAGAGAACAATGTTTATTATATCTATCAGATTTCTGACTTTATTTGAGAAAGCTTTCTAAATATGTACTACTTTTAAATAATTATTTTTTGGTGTTCCATACGGCACGTAAGAGTTTAAGATCAATTATATTATATTTTTAGGTGATTTACAAAAATGTCACTTAAAAATATACTCACTCATGTTTTCATACAAAATATCCATAAATTTTACCTAAATAAATACTTACTCATTCATATTTTTTCATTCTTAATACTTATATAGACAATAAAAACTTTTATTAAATATTGTGATTTTTATAATTGCGAATAAAGTTTGTTGTGTCTCGTCATAGGACATCATCAGTAATTAAAACTCTTAATCGAACAATTTTTCATTTCATAAATTTGTTTAAACAAGAAAAAGACGTTAATTTTATTTATGCTGGTAGCATTTACATGTTTGACATCGGTACCCGACACCACATCAGGACTTTTAAAAATAAGTTTTTCTTCCGCAACAGCCTCCACTTGTACACGATTGCACGAGTAACTTCGTAGACGAGGCAATTTATTCTATTGACTCCGCCTCTCCTATCCTGCCTATGAATGGTTGGTTTAGTGATACCATGAATACTGTTGTTGAAGATTTTTTTTATGGCGTCAACCACAACCAAACATGCTAAGAAAAATTACATCACAATAAGTATATAATGATTCCCAACTTATTTAATATTTTAATATTTAATAACCACTCGTACAGATTTTAATATAACTCCGCTATTATTTACATGTATTTTCTTTTATACTATCTTCGAATAAAATTTTAAATATAAAGTGTTAGTATTAAAAATTATTGGATGGAAGATTTTCTCTGTAAGTTATAAACAACGCATCCAAACTATAAAATCTAAACCTTCGGCCAAAAGATTATAAAAGCTTGCGATGGAAAGTACTAATTATAAATACAAAGTATGTTTTTTTTATGTTGAAGGTTCATGTATTTTCAAACAAAAACACTAATGTTTTAGAGCAATGACTCTCTCTTACCTCCTCTGCACATTTATACCTTCTAGTTCTACATTCAAAAGGACATAAATATGATAATTAAGCTTGAGGAAATTAGAAGAATTTATAAGTATATCTCATAATTACATATGGATAGTCACATGTTGTAGATTTGATGTCTTTTATATCGATTGTGTGAATATCCCAACCCGTACCCAATCTTTCATTAGTTGTGTTGGTATCAGATCTGCCTTTGCAACCGGTGAACAATAAGATGGCTTTTGCTTTTAACATGGGATGATGGAGAAGATCTTCGAATAATAGTATATTCCCGTCAAGGGATATGCATCAATGGCGGGAGTGCTTGAAGCTTCTTAATTGTGTCAAGATTAGGGTTCTGATGTGGGTGAAATGTTTGTAGATTAATTTGAGACAAAATAATATTTTATAATGTTTTTTTATTTGGGATGTGGTTTCCCTACATCTGAGGCTTCTTGAACTCTTCAAGTTGTTAGGACTATACTCTAGGTAACTATCAAAAAACAATTGCAGATTACAAATAGCCTCAATAATCGGTGAAAACCATATGGCCTACCTGTTTATCATACCGGATTTCTTGGAAATAGCCCCGTTGAGTTATAGGAACAAGTATCAATTGTTTTTTTTGTCCTTGTAACGGAAATAGAATGTAGTTTAGAAGTTATCTGATACGTACAAGATGTTGAAGAAACTGTTTTTCTTTGGATGTGGTTATTGGGGCACTAAGAAGTCGCTCGTCGAGCCTCTGCTTGCTCAGAATTGAACGAATGTGAGTAATGTCTTTTATTTTGGCATCTTCTTATTCCATTATAGTTTTTGCTAGTGTATAAGTTCTACCTTTTTTGTCAGCAGAATGATGAACTCATATGTGGAGCATTTTCAGAAAGGCTATTTTGAATATGATTTGAATGAAAATGTATTTTCAGAATGACCGAGTGCGTCGTGCGTGGAAATACCAGATGCACATGTCTGAATTGTGTCAAATCACGCACGAGTTTGTGCGCGATTTTGGCACAGTTCAGCCATTTGCATGTGTGGATTGACATGTGCCATGTTTTCTCTCATGTTTTGACTCTCTTTTTATTTTGTACCTGTTGAATGCATTTTTACTTCAACATTGTGGAAATTAGATTTTTTTTAGTTTGTTAGAAACTATTTACGTATTTTTAGATTGTTTTATCAAAACCATAGTCAACACTTTGTGTGTGTTTGTAGGATGCCTCCTCGACAACGCTCACCTAGTAGGTCGGGCACCGTCACAAGCGATCAGATAGTGCATGGACAGTCGTCACGCAGCGCACGAGTCCACCAGCGATAAAACTTGCCCATCGTGCATGTTACTCGCCAACGACCTACGGTCCAATAATTTTACAGGTTCAACCGGCACGTACTTAACCTCTACTCTACATTTCACTCACATAAGGACCACGAGGCCTACAATGTCTTCAAAAATGACGTCAGTTTTTTAGTTTTTTAGTGGTTAAGGTTATAATTATGTGCTATAATGGTTAGGGTTATAGTTATTGGTTTAGGTTGAATACATTGGTTTAGGTTGAATACATTGGTTTAGGTTTATATTGATATTGGTTTATATTGTTTATTTATATGCGAGCTAGGGTTAAATTTATTGGTTAATATTGGTTTTTAGTTTATATTAATTTTTTGTTATTGAATTTATTGGTTTAGGTTTGAAAGCATTGGTTTAGGTTAGATGAATTGGTTTAGGTTTATATTGGTTATTGTTTTATATTGTTTATTATTTGCAGGCGAGGTTACATATGCTGTGCTATGCTATGTACCAAAATTATTGTGGTTGGGATCTTGCGGATTAACAAATTCACATTCGTGAAGAGGTGATGGGTACATAAACCAATGTTTGGTCATCGACAATTTAGCAGATGAAGAGCTTGCTGATGTTCGTTCTTTAATAATAAGCAAGCACGAGGAAGCCGAGATGGATGCACTATATCAGTAATCACACAAAGTTTTGTTTAGGTTTCGTCCTTACATTTTATTGGGTCATATGTTGTGTTTGTTTAATTATCTTAGCTCGTTCGCACCTGTTTGAAGTCAGTTTTTTTTTTGCGTGAAGTTTGTGTAACGACATTACTTAATGATTACATATTTTGGAGTAACATGTTACATGTAACAACTTAGTTAAAAATAGATTTTATTTAAATTTCCAGAACACTATAGCGCACTTTAGAACATGCATGTGTGCAAATCCACGCACGTAGATGCGTGCCGATGTACACATCTTCACGCCCAATCATGCGTAGATTTATACATATGCCCGTTCTAGAGTGCGTATATTGTTCTGGAATTTAAAAAAATCTGTTTTAGGATTGATATATAATTTTTAAAACAAATAAGGTTATCTTTAAACTAAAATTAACAAAAAATAAATTAAGTCTTACTTAGGACTGATATATAATTTTAAAAACAAATAAGGTTATCTTTAAACTAAAATTAACAAAAAATAAATTAAGTCTTACTTAAACATAGAAGTCATAAGTAGTGAAAGTTATTAAAATTAGCAAATACAAAGCATAAAACATAAGTCGAACAAATTATGCATCTTTGAAAAAATTGTATAATTGTTCTCCTTCATCTTGTAGTGTAGGTTTTTGGACTAGTTTGATTTGGTGATATTTGTTGAAGCGTTTGTGTAGCGAAATTGCCCAACTTGTAACGTCATCATTAGAGCGGAATGCAAACCAACTAGGGTATATATTTGGTAACGGTCCATTTAAGACAACTGGTAAATTTCGATAACATAAAATAACGAAATTACAACAAAATCATAAAGTATATTAATTTAATAACTTTCACGAAATGGTTACCATGCACAAAACCAAGAACAACTTCCAGTGTATGAAATGATCGAGGAGGCACACCACGTAAAGGAAGATATGTGTATGGAAGCTGGAGAGATACGTGGTATATTATACATTAATACTGAGTGACTATCACTAAGCTAAAGTCGAGTAATGTCATCTAGTGCCTATTACCACTCTCTTAAATTTTGAAACAATTCAATCTTCATAATAGGTTATCAACACGTTGTGGAACATCAAAAACTCTCTCCCATATATCACGTTGACCGGACAATTCGTTAATCAAATTCCGTCTATCTTGTTCCCACGAATCTACATTTTTTCATATCGATAAAGCCGCACGAGCAACGTCTTCGATGCTAGTTATGTATTCATGTAAGTAGTTGGGATACCAAATCTCGTCCCCGTTAAATTATTTTCCCTTATTTGATTTTTTTTTATCGAGTCACTTTCTCTTTTTTTGGTTGATCTTTCGATTTGGGTTTGGTTTTGGGAACTAAAAATATTTTAACTACCAAGACAATTGTGCTAGCTATCGTATCGGGAGTGCTATTGTCTTGACTACCATCATATTCGAACAAAGATGGGTTCCGCTTAGTGGATTTGTACAGACCAACGTTTTATCCTTATCTAATGTTAGTCAGCTCATTAGGTTCCAACACATGACTCCTAGCGGGATCTAGGATTTGCATCATCCTATTTATGATATGATCTTGCACGTCTGGGCCATAGGTGCGAATGGTACTATATATTAAGGATAGTTTTCTCGTAAGCTCATCGTCAGTATCAACGGTATCCCTAGGTTTGATCTTTAAGGTACTCAAATAAACATCAAATTCATTCTTTTGAATCGCCCTACCCTCTTTCTCGATCATAACTAACTTGTATACACACAGTAAATTATGCATGCATTTTCCTAATAACACAACCATACCTTGCGGGAATGAACCATAATTCCCTGGTCATTTTTAGATTTTAATCTATTAATTCTAATGTCGTACATTAAATTTTACCTTTTAATTCCGTAAAGATAGACCCTCTAGATGCATGTCTACGACGAAACTCATTACGTTCGAATGGTTCGAAAAAATGAAGAGTGTTGAAAACGTGAAGAAATGCATGAACATTATCCCGAAATTGTTCAAATATGCATAGAATTATGTTGATTGCTCGTTTTAGACTCGAGTGAGCACTCTCCGCCCTACAACATATGATTGAATTAATTATAACTCCAAAAATAATCTAATAAACTAAAGTATAAAAATGATAATATAACTCACTGATTGCTAGTACGATTGCCCAAATGTTTAAAATTATTCGTGTGGATATTAAGAAAATTTTCTTCATAAATGTTTATCCATTTTTTTAATTTGATTTTTTGGATTTCAAAATCCAATTTTTTTTATTAAAAATTACAACTACTTTCCATATTTTTTTTGGTGTTAAAAGCATTAAATTGAATTAAAAAGGTTCATACAAAGGATATGGGGCATTCCCCTCCAAGTTCGTTTTACAAATGACTTAAATTAGTCTTTTGACATACTAGGGAATAACATAAACTGAACAATCGAGACAAGAGAAAAGAAGATCTCGTCCGTGACAAGTAGACCAGTGATTAGCTCCATCAGCTAGACATCTGCATCAGCATCCACAATCAGCATCCGTAAGGAAGTCAGGTCACTAGCCGTCCGCTACATAGATCCCTGCAACAAAGAGAGTTATCAATAATAATTTTAGAAATTCCAGCCAGTCTTGGTTCCCTGGAATCTAAACCGAAGATCCGAGAAAATTCTGTGGGAGACCAAAGAGGCGGGGGCCGGAGGGGAACCAAAGGTTCTTTGATTCCTCTCCTTCCAAACATGGTAGATTACCGCAGCGAAGCATGATTGCCAAATGGAGAGGTTTCGAGATGGAGACCAATTTGATGCTTCACTGACCCAAGATTGCCAACAGGAGGCGAGAATGGGAAAGCCTAATCTAATACTTGCATTTGCCCAAAGGCTCTGAGCGAAAGTACAGTCATAGAGAAGATGAGGAGTAGTTTCGATATCCGAGCTGCAAATCAGGCAATGAGCTGGGATGTTATAATCCCAACTGATCAGCTTGTCTTTGGTGACAAGCTTGCCCGAAATAGCGAGCCAGAGTATGAAGGAGTGTCGAGGAATATTGAATTTGTTCCAAACTAACCCTGCCCATCCTACTTTAGGATGGGTCATTCGGATAGCATGGTACGTGTTATTGATGGAGAATTTAGGACATCCTTCTTTGACATTCCAAAAGAGGGTATCAACTGATGATATGTTGGGAGGAGGGAGAGAGCAGATGAGAGTTTGGATCTCCTGTAGACATGCCCGGCTTCTAGGATTCGCAGTTCTGGTATTCGACGGCCAGCTCCAGCTTCCATTGGTAATTATATCTGCAACCTTGAGGTTCCGCCCAAGTCTGGAATCCTTGATGATGCTTTCTCCATAATGGGAGGCAAGGGACGAAGGAATGAGCCAAGCATCGTACCAAAAAGAGGTGTCCTCACCATTTCCAATTGTTATCATGCATAAATTACAAGCCAAGGGACTAAGGCGAAGAATTTTCCGCCAAATCCAAGATAGAGAAGAACCCATCGGGAGGTTCCAAAAGATATTATTTTTTATCTTTTCAGCTTTTATCCAGCAACTCCAGATGGACTGAGAGTTGTTACTTACTATTGACCATAGATGTTTGAGGACGGCCGCCTGATTCCAGATTTTGAGGTCCAAAATCCCAAGGCCGCCCTCCACAGTGGGCAAAGTTACTGTTTTCCAAGCAAGTTTAGCACCATAGATTTTCAAAGCCGAACCAGACCAAAGAAACCGGCGGAGGTATTGAGTCAGTTCATTTAAAATTCTCGAGGGGATGATGAAAATGGAGGACCAGTAGACCTGACCGGCGAAAAGAACAGACTTAATGAGTTGAAGCCTACCAGCATAAGAGAGATGCTTAGTGGTCCACGAATCAATTCTAGAGGTAATTTTATGGATGAGAGGGCGACAATCTGAATGAGAAAGACGGCTAGTGATAAGGGGAACCCCCAAATATTTAACAGGAAGGGATCCTTCCGGGAAGTTCAGGATATTGCTGAGCTCGATACGTAGAGGTTCGGCAATACCTGAAAAGAAAATGTGGCTTTTGGAGGGGTTCACTTTTAGACCAGAGAGAGTATAAAACTCCTCGAGTCCATCTTTAATAAGCTTAAGAGAGTTCACATCACCATGGCAAAAGATCATAAGATCATCAGCAAAACAAAGATTGATGATTTTGAGTTTTTGACACTTCCAATGAAACCGAAAGTTGCTATTTGTACTTTCCTCCTTCAGGATGCTGGAGAGAACCTGCATGACAAGGACAAAGAGGAATGGGGAGAGAGGGTCGCCTTGCCGGAGGCCTTTTCGGCCTTTAAAGTTGCCATGGGGATCTCCATTAATATTTATGGAGTAGGAAGGGGAAGAAATACAAGCGATGATCCAGGTGATCATTTTAACAGGGAAGTGCATGGCGACAAGAATGTCAAGGATGAGATGCCAATTGACATTGTCAAAAGCTTTCATTAAATCAATTTTGAGCGCGATTTTTTTGTCCCTAGCAATGGTGTGATATCCCTTCAAAAGATCTTGGGAGAGGAGGATATTATCAGAAATATTTCTCCCCTTGACAAAAGCCGATTGTGAGTTATCAATCAGATAAGGAAGAGTATCCTTAATACGGTTGGCTAAGATTTTGGATATGATCTTGTAGCTAACATTACAAAGCGCTAATGGACGGAAATCAGAAGGTTTTGAAGGAGTGTTAGTTTTAGGGATGAGAGCTATAGATGTGGAACTCCAGGAGGTTGCCAGAGAATTAAACTGAAAGAAATCAAGGACACCATTACAGATGTCATTTTCAACAATACTCAAATTTGACTTGAAGAAACAAGAATTGAAACCGTCGGGGCCCGAAGCTTTATTACTATCAATGCTGAATAAAGCCGATTTTATTTCTTCACGAGTTACCTCGCGAGTCATAGAATCTGAGTCAGAACTGGTAACTTTAGAGGTAAGAAGAGAAGAAATCGTCTCAAGGCCAAGGTATCCCACAGGATGCCTGGCTCCAAGAGAGTTTTCAAAGAATTTCACAAATACTTTTGAGACACTAGCTGGAGTTGAGACTGTAACTCCATTCTCATTACATATAGAGATGATCTTATTACGGAAAAGACGGGCCTTAATGCTGTTATGGAAGAATTTCGTGTTTTTGTCTCCTAATTTGATCCAATTCTCTCTGGATTTTTGCTTAAGAAACGATTCCTCAGCTCTGCTAAGAAAGATATATGAAGCGGAGGCTTCACATTCTTCTGAGACCAAAGAGGGATTGAGAGGGTCTCTAGCAAGATTGGATTGAGCTTGAAAAAGCTTATCCTGAGCTTTAATTACACGGGATCCAATATCACTAAATTCTTTACGATTAAGGCCAATAAGGTCAGACTGAAGGAGTCTCAGCTTTTCTGAGACCAGATTCATCCCAGTAGAAGTAGCTGGGCTATTCCAGCTGGATTTAACGATCTCAATGAAAAGCGGGTGAGATTGCCACATATTAAAAAAATTGAAAGGTTTTTTGCGCTTGGGTCGAGGGAAGCCAAGGTTAAGCAAGACAGTTGTGTGGTCAGAGGATCTAAGATAACCGTAATGCGCATAAGACATAGGGAAATTATCATCCCAAACAGGATTAATAAGGACTCTATCAAGCTTTGACAAAATTGGGTTGTTAGGCTGTTTATTAATCCAGGTGAATTGAAAACCAGTGGATCGAAGGTCACTGAGATCACAATTGAAACAACGATTGTTAAAGTCCTCAATAGCAGAAGACTAATTTTCAGAGGAACCCACACGCTCATTTGGGTGACGAATAGCGTTGAAGTCTCCAAGAGCAACCCAAGGACTACTAGTATTAGCCAAGGAAATGGTAGCTAAGTCATTCCAAAGGGGAATTCTATCAATGGCGTCATTAAAAGCATAAATTGCCGTGAATCTAAAGGTAGAATTATAATTATGACACTTGGCTATACAGTGAATGTACTGCAAGGATTGGGATTCTCTAGAAATGGCTATGACACTAGGATTCCAGATAATCCAAATTCTTCCTAGGTGGTGAGAGTCGTGGTTAGTGAGGACATGCCAGAAAGGTGCCATATTTCTAACAATGGAATCAACTCTATTTAAGGTTACTTTAGTTTGGACAAGAATTAAAAGGGATATACTGTTACTAATTATGAAATCAGTAACATCTTTTCGTCTAACGGGATCGTTTAATCCCCTAACGTTCCATGAAGCAATATTCATAAAAAGGATTCTTACAGTGCTCTAGACGATGGTCCTGTCGGAGGACAACTCCTTTCTACCCTTGGCTGTAGGCTCTGCTAGGTGGTGATCTTTTGGAGGCGAATCTACCTCCTCCCCACTTTCCAGCTCCATTCCTTCTGCAAGAGTATCCAGCTTCTTCCTGCTCGATAATGTTGGCTCGAGCTCAGATGGGTCAGACTCCTCTGAAGTGGATACCTGAATGGGCACTCCTTTTTTGCAAAGTCGCGAAGGATGTCCAAAAACAGCACAGACCGTACACTGCGGGGGTAGCCCTTGGTACTCAAAATTCACCGTAATGAGTTTGCCACTAATCTTGAAGGAGAGGGAAGAACGAATTTCCGCGCCTGCAGAAATCATAATGCATATACGGGAAAACCGAAGTTTCTCCATTCTTTCTGTTTGAAGGTCCACATATAGCGGGGTTCCCAAGACCGACCCAATTTTGCTAAAACCCTTCGCAGTCCAGATTTCCAAAGGGAGGTTAAATACTTTGACCCAGATGGGGATCTCCTTGAGAGGGTCTTTGATAAGAGTGGAGAGAGGAGCCCAATTTTTTAGAATAATCAGATTTCCCCCAAAATTCCACGGGGCATGATCCAAGACCCTCTTAGCCATTTCTTCCGATTCGAATTTAAACAGGTAGTACCCTTCAGGAAGGGGCTTAAATTCCTTGAGACCAAATTTCCGCCATATGGATTCAACATTGGCTTTTAGGAGAGTGAAGTTTTGGGGATGAGAGAGGAAATATCCCGAAAGACAAGCCTTCCATAATTCCGGAGAGCCCATTGCCGATTCATTCAATACATAATCCACTCCATCATGATCCATATGGTTAAGCCCAATAGCCAAAGGGGATCGATTGTCTACATGACCCGCCACAACGCTAGCATAGGATGGGAAGGATGGAGCGAGCGTTTTGGGCTTAGAGATTAAGGAGTTGGAGTTCGAGGAAGGAGGGTTTGATATTTTTGTCGGGGTTTTGTGGATTTGGGACATTTGGGCCAATTTGTTCTTCATTCTTCTTCCTTTTGGGCCCTTTCCAGCATTACCAAAGTTTCGAATTAGGGAATAAGGTTTATAAGTGGAGCCATTTCGAAGCAAACCTTTGCCTTTATTATCCGAAGGCCCATAATGAGATATGATTTCCGTAGGCCCAATAAATTTTGAAACCCTGCCCGTATAACGAGAAATATGGGCATCTGAGTTCGCGAGTGGACTAAGGCCCGCAACAATAGGCTGAAGGCCCAAATGGTTATTACTCTTTTGCTGTTCTAGTGAGGAACTGTTGGGCTGCTGGACCGAATTCGAGTGCCGGCCCAAGAGAAGACCATAAATAGCTGGAGTCTGGTTCTTCATGTGAGGTGGATATGGGCCCGGTTCAGAAGAGAAGCAATGATCTGCCAATAGAGAAGGGATTGGACCCAGAATCGGATTCGCCTGACCCGGTTGCACGTACTGACCCAAATCAGATGAAGAAAAATCAACATCCCTCGAATTAGGGTTATCGCCATACAGCATAGAGTGAACAAGGCTTTTCCTCGAAATCGAGACTACACCTGAAGACAGAGGTGGAGGAGAGAGTCGATGGTTTTGGGTGTCTTGGGATAGGCCATGGCTTCTTCTCTCAGGCCAACGCCGATTTTCAAACCCCGATGAATGGGTGTCACCAGAGCTCAGAGAGGGAGAGGGAAGTCGCCGGTCAAGGGGAACTTGGGAAATATTTTCGAGTCTTCTATCACCCTTATCACATTGCATCGACTCGGAAGAGGCCGGTGAGGCGTGGCCATAGCGAGCGTATGAGTCAGACCGGTCAGGGATACGACCTCTGGGGGAGATAGGCTCGAGGAAGGAAGGAGGGAGAGCACTCGACAGGGGCGAAAGGGTTGAGGCACGGGTTTCGATTGCAGCAACCAAGTTACGGTAGATGTGAATGGGTACTGGAGACAGGGGACCAGGAGCCTGGACGTCTATGGGGTTCGTCAAGGGCATATGCTTCTTGCTGGGTGCTTGGGCTGTGGAGAAGGCGATTGAAGGAATCACTCCTTCAATCGAGACTGGAGCGGAGACATAAGACTTGACCAAAGGAGACTCCTCATTCTGGAATAGAATGAGGCCTTGGCCAGACTCCATATGGTGTCTGGCCAGAGCCAAGGTATTCCTGACGAAGGATTCGTGTTGGCTAGAGATGTTGTGGAGGCTCATAGGAGGGGCTTCAGAGGGGGGGGGGGAGATGGTGGTTAAAGAAGTTTGGGCAGGAGGTTGATCAGAGAGAGGGGCAGCGATGAGGGGCAGAGGAGATGAAGGGTAAGTGGCTAGAGAGGAGGAGAAGCCATCTGAAAGGACTGGAGAGAAAGAGCCCAGTCTTCCAGAGGGTTTGGCAGGTCGAAGGGAAGGCGAGAGATCCATTTGGAAGAGATGGAGGCTGAGGTAAGATCTTTGTTTTGTGTTTAGGGTTAATGTGAGGTGGCTTAGATGTTTAGGGTAGTCTAAATAGTTTTGAAATGCTTGCTTGGTTTGTGGTTGTTGACAGGGGATAAGGGGTTGAGTGTTGTTGAATGATCTTGTCCTTTCAGAATGGTCAGAAACGTAGCTGAAAATAAGTTTAGGATTTGATAGCTGAAACAGGCTAAGGATACAGCTGGGTGGAGTGTTTTGGTTCGAGGAAGGTTTAAGCTTGAAATAGAAAAAGAAGAGGGAGGGTTTAAGACTTGGGAAAGCATACTTGCAGGTTTCCCAAAGAAGAGGAGAGAGATTATTGGGGTTGTAACTAGAAATGCAAACCAGGACTTGGTTTATGACTTTTTCTTTTGGATCTAACGAGGATTTTAGGAGACCTTTCCCTACAGTGGAGGAACAACTATAGAGCAATAGTACTTGAGTTTTTTGGGGGACAGTCAGGGTAAAGAGGGAGCTTATGCTGGGTTTCAATTCAGTGGGTAGGCTGCTGACGAATAGATTTGACAAGAGGTTTGGAAAGTAGAAGAAGTGAAGGGACAAAAGGTTAGGAGAGAAGAAGAATTGAAGATAAGGCCATTGGTGTCTACCAAGGATCAGCTGGATAGAAGAGGGTGTGGAGCTGTGTCCATACCTTTGCCCACCATACATAGGGTACAGACTTGAAGAGAGGACAATGCTCAGGCTTGAAGAGAGGAGTATGCAGTGACTAATCCATTGGTCATAATCCAGCATCTCCAAGATAGAATCAAGACCCAGATAGGTCATTTGCCTCCATTACCTACATTCAAGATAGAGACCAGGATGTGTTTCCTTGCATACATAGGCTTGGGGACAGGCAGCATCACCTTCAATCATGGAAGATTCAAGGAAGAACATTGAGCCAAAATGTTACCGTTGGATAATATTGTGAAGAGAGAGGAGAGAGCAACATTTCGAATACCTCTTTCTTTTTCCAGTTACTGTAACTGACTTTCCATATTTTGTTGTTAACGTTTACATGTGTAGTGTTTAGCATATGCTACGGTTCAAACCATAGATTATTGGTTTGTCATTAAGTTTTTAATATTATGTAAATAATATCCAACCTTTAAGATTGGATATTATTGATATAAAATTGTATATTATTGAACCAACAATCTTAAATATAAAAGAACAATCTACTCTTTGGATTGTCATGTGTTAATTTCTAAACAGAACACTAGACGTGCAACATTTTAAAACGTAAGATTATTGAAAGATAAAAATATTAGAAAACTAAAAAGACGTCGACGTCGTATTATTAGAAAATAAAAATAATCGAATTAGATTATATATATATATATATATATATATATATATATATATATAACGTGATAGATTTGGACGTGAATTTTATTCTAATATTTTATAAATATATTCTTTTTTGTTCAAAATGAGAATGTTGAAATAAATGCTCTTTTAAAATAACTTTAGCTTAAAAAAAAAACTTAAAAAAATATTATTTTGGACCAAATATAACCTTTTGAATTTAATATCTTTACCTGTTTCATTTTGTTATTTTTTGTTTGCAATAATTTCTTTAGATTGTTACTTTCTAAAAAACTAAAATTAATTATTATATTTTTAGTATTCCTATAGTAATATTAAAATATTGATTTAAGTCAATTTATTTTTACCGAAAGGAATAAATAAGTGTGAGAATCTCAGGTACAAATTTTAAATGTATACAGAACCAGCCCCGTACTTTTAGGAAACCTTATTTCGGACCGCACTTATATATTTGGTTTTCCTTTAAGTTTATAATCTAAAACTATATCTTAAGTCTTTTCTTTAGTGTCTTTAGGTATTTTGTGGGCTTCCTGGCAATTTTTTCCGAACCCGCGGGTATCCGACCCGAGCCGACCCGATGGGATGGGTTATGGGTTTTAAAAAATTCTCACGGATGGGTTGTGGGTTTGAAAATTTACTACCCGCCGGGTATGGGATGGGTTATGGGTTTAAATAATTTCCCACAGGTATCAATCCGAACCCGACCCAATGGGTAATACCCGATGGGTACCCGTTAAATTAATATTATATAAAATATTATATCATTTAATATTAGTTATTAAGCTTTAAAATAAAGTTATTAATATTAATATATGTATTCCGTAATAATCAAACCATATATTATCTGCTAATATATAGAATATACTTTTGAAAAATATTGTTTTATTTAAACATTAAATTTAATTTTTAAAATCTTTTCGTTTAATATTTTTTATTTTTCTTTGCAAAACTGATACTATCAATATCGATCTAATATTATTAGTATTATTAATTAGATTTAAAAAAATACTAACATATACCAAAACCATATATTAATTATTAATAACATTATAAAAATACAAAATATTTGTTAATTATCACTAGATACCGTATATTTTGAAAAATATCATTCTACATTAAGATATTAAATTTGATTTTTCAATTTTTCATTTTAAAATATATTTTTTCTTTTTGGTCTAATAATATTATTATTTATGAAATAAAAAAATTACAAACATATTTCAAAATCATATATCAATTATTAATAGATCACAAAACACTATTCTAGATTTTAATATTATATTTGATGATTTATATTTTTTAAACATTTCTTCTTTTTTCTGCCATTAGTATCAAACTCAAGACAAACTAATAATATAACTAATTAAATTATAAGAAAATGATTTACTAAAATATACCAAAACTATGCATTAATTATTAATAGATAACGATTAGCATTGGGTTGGAGTATTTTTTTTTATAGAATTGGTTTAAATCTAGAGAACAGTGCGTAGTTTTTTTAAAAAAAGAAACCTTAACTTCAATGGGTACCCGCGGATGGGTACCCAAACCCGGCGGGTTCGGGTGTGGAAAAAAATATTACTACCCGACGCGTACGGGTTAGGGTATGGGTTTGGAAAAATATAGACGGAATGGGTTACGGGTTTAGCTATACCCGCACCCATCCCGACATTGCCATCCCTACTTTATTATACTTATGTTGCTATCTTTTTCTTCGGTTTTTCACAGCTAAAATTTATATTATATTAAATTAAATAAAAACATATATTCAACCCAACCACGGTAAATTCAGCTAATGTCTATGATAATATTTATAAATATAATCATATACTTTTTTGTATAAAAAAGATCAAATTAATAAACTTATAATGTATATTAAAATATTAGTAATATACTTCCCATCTAAGTTGTAATTTACGTATTAAAAGATTTATGTAGTATTTTTTCTAGAATGTTTATTTTTTTTGGAACATCAATTATAGTATATTTTTAACCGATAGAAGAAAAAAATAGTATCTAAAAAATAGTATTCATACAAAGTTATTCATAATTTTTTTTTTGAAGTAAAATGAAAATCGATTTCAAAACTTTCCAAAACACTATCTCCAAAATGTAAAATAAAATCGAGCTAGAAAGTTGACATTAGAAAAAAAAGTCACCATAACAAATATAGATTCATTCTCCAAGATGTTCATAGAAAGGAAGGTGCTAACGAAATGCTCTTCTTTTAGTAAATACTACACCTGGACTATTCCAAGTGTAGTATATTCAACAACCATGAGTCGGGTTGGGTAAAGGTGTAAATATCTGTATCACGAATGATCTGATTGCATACCTCACCTCGATCAGTTCGGCTACGACGAAAAGAGCAAATCCCTCGCCTCGATTATATGCCTAACAATCATATAAAGGCTCACCTCGATTATTTTGGCTACGACGAAAAGAGCAAACCCACCATGAGGAGTCCAAAGGGGAGTTGCAGGGTATAGCTCACCCAGAATACTTCGTCTAACAGTAACCACCATAATTCACATGGATTATTCCAGTAAACAACTGAATTCGTTCCTCCAAATCGATTTCAAGAGAGACCGGATTCTCAATAAAATAAAACATTATGGCATCATCGCGTAGGAAATTTAAACAGAATGCGGTCCGATATTTTGAGCCTAAAAGGACTGATTACCACATTACATGGAAATGAGAAGGTGGACGGGGGAGGACGCCGGAAACGGGACGTGAATCGTCGAGGAATAGGAAGCAGTGGACGTGGACGTGGCGGAGGTGGACGAAGAGCTATCGAGAAATCTTGGTTTGGCAGGGGATTCATAGCTGGGATTCATAGTCGCTGATCGTTTCACCATTCTTCCCCTACATAGCCTAGGACATGTTAAGAAACACCCTACATATTATTCATAAATTTTACCCAAAACAATACTCATACATTGATGTTTTTTCTAAGAAAATACTCATATAAAGGCTCATTCATAGTTCTTAAATATTCTGATTATTATAAATATGAATAAAGTTTGATGTTTTTATTTATAAAGTTTTTAAAGAAAAAATGGTAATCTTCTTTATATGCATATCAATCATATAAAGGCTCACCTCGATCAGTTCGGTTACGACGAAAAGAGAAAACTCCACCGTGACGAGTCTGAAGGGGAGTTGCATGGTATATTACTAACCCGGAATACTCCTTCTAAGACAAAGTAACCACCATAATCCACATGGATTATTCCAGTAAATACAACTCGATTCCAAAAGAGACCATTCCAAGAGAGACCGGATTCTCAATAAAATAAAACATCATGGCATCCTCGCGTAGCATCTGTAACGGAACGCGGTCCGATATTTCAAGCCTCATAAGGATGAATACCACATTACGTGAAAACGAGAGGGTGGACGCCGGGAACAAGACGTGAATCGTCGAGGAATAGGAACTGGTGGACGTGGAAGTGGTGGAGGTGGACGAAGAACCATCCAGAAATATGGGTTTGGGAGGTGATTCCTAGTTGGGATTCATGGTCGCTGACCGTTGCACTATTCTTCGCCTGCATAGCTTAGGACGTGTTGAGGAACACCCTACATATTATTCATAAATTTTACCCAAAACAATACTCATTCATTGATGTTTTTCTAAGATAATACTTATATAAAGGCTCATTCATATTTCTTAAATATTCTGAGTTTTATAAATACAAATAAAGTTTAACGTTTTTATTTATAAAGTTATATAAAGAAAAAAATATTAATCATGTTTATACGCCTAACTATCATATAAAAAGCTCACCTCGATGAGTTCGGCTACCACGAAAAGAGCAAACCTTACCCTGAAGAGTCCGAAAGAGAGTTGCACATGAAATACTCCATCTATGACAGAGTAACCACTATGATGTTGCATTTAATCTCAAACTTTAATTGTGTCTTTTGAATTTGTCCGTTTCTTTTTCTTATTGTCGTTTCACTTTGTGCTGTCTTTTTGTCTACTCAACTTTGGACTATTTAATAGTCTCTCTATTACCTAATAAATCAGATCTGAGATTTAGCATTATCTCTGTTGTCTCAAAACGGTGTATATTAATCTGTTTTTAGACTTGATTTGGTATCAGAGCCTGAAGGTCTTAGCAGACGTATTTGTTTCACTAACGATGGAGGTGAACAAAGGAAAAGGAGGTTCGTACGGCCTGAGCTACCCAATGCTGGATAGAAGTAATTATACGGCTTGGGCTATCAAAATGAAAGTTTATATTCAAGCGCAAGGGGTCTGGAATGCAGTAGAGCCAAAAGATCCCAATGTTGATGTCGAGGAGAAGACAGATAAGATAGCGCTAGCAATGGTGTATCAGGCAATTCCCGAAGATGTATTGCTCTCAATTGCGAACAAGGGAACAGCGAAGGACGCCTGGGATATGATAAGAACCTTATGCCAAGGTGCAGACAAAGCAAAGAAGGCACGAATTCAAACCCTAAAATCTGAATTCGAAATGCTGAATATGGGTGACAATGAAAAGTTTGAAGATTTTCACATGAGAATGAATAGCCTCGTTACAAATATTCGAGCTTTGGGGGAAACGATGGAAGAATCATACGTCGTAAAGAAACTTCTGCGTGCTGTCCCTGCCAGATTCCTACAGATAACTTCAACACTGGAGCAATTTGGAGACATCGAGAGCATGACTGTCGAAGAAGCTGTGGGTTCACTCAAGGCACATGAAGAACGAGTAAAAGGAAGGACAGAAACGAAGGAGATTCAACTCATGTTGACAGAAGAGGAATGGGCTAAACGAGAAGGAGCCAACAAAAGGCTTCTATTGACGCGTGAAGAATGGCTGAGGCGAAACAATGGTGACAGATCCACAAGGCAGAGAGGCCGTGGAAAGTTTGACAAGAGTGTTATCAAATGCTTCAACTGTAATATCTATGGTCACTTCGCCTCAGAATGCAGGAAACCAAGGAAACACAAGGAAACACAAGAAGCGGAGGCGAATTTGGCTGCGATGGAAGATGATGAAATGGCCCTACTCTTGGCCAAACATGATAAAGACTCGTCAAAACTTCTCCTGAATGAGGACAAACTGCTATCTACTCAACTTCCAAGGCGTGGAGAATGTGCAGGCGAATCGAATGTCTGGTACCTGGACAATGGTGCAAGCAGTCATATGACAGGTTTTAAAGAAAAGTTTGCAGAACTGGATGAGAGTATATTTGGTGTAGTGCGTTTTGGAGATGGTTCAAAAGTCGAGATAAAAGGAAAGGGCACTGTGATATTACTGTGCAAAAATGGAGAAGAAAAGATGTTGCGAGAGGTGTTTTATATACCTAGTATACGTAATAATATCATATCATTGGGACAGATTTCTGAAGAAGGCAATAATGTGGAACTCAAGGGAGAATTTCTGAGGATCTACGACGACAAAGACAGATTATTGGTGAAGGTAAAACGATCTGCCAATCGACTTTACAAAATTATTATTGAGACTAACAAACAGGAATGCCCGATGACTAAAGCGGATAAGATGACGTCTTACAAGTTCATAAGAACTTCGAAAGTAAGTGGAGAACTTGACGGTGATTACAATGATGGTGAGGAATCTGACGGTGGTGGTGAGTCTTGGTGGGTGTTGAGGATTGGGTCTAAAGTTAGGGCTAAGTTTTCGAGTAATCTCCAGTTGAAAATGCTTGGGGATCAACGTAGGGTTGATTTTGTGTGTGATGGTGTTTGGGCATTGAAGTTTATTACTGATGAGGGGTATAGAGCTTTTGTCACTCGATTTCAAGATTGTTTGTTTGAAAATGTTTATGGGGTTAAGGGTACAGATGAGAATAAGGCCAAGCTCTATGGAAAAGAGTTTATCGGGTGGGCGAAACCTGAGGCTGCCGGAGATTCATCCACGACTTCTCTCTCCGTTTTCCAACAAGATCACCAAATCACCACCATGTACCGTTTGGCTTCAAGTCTCACCTCCAAAGCAAGGGTTGCCAGAAACATTAGCAACAGTAGCAGTAGATTAAATTGCAGCAGAAACTATGCCGCTAAAGAAATATTTTTTGGTGTAGAGGCACGCGCAATGATGCTTAAAGGAGTCGGAGAACTGGCTCATTCACATTTCTTAAATATTCTGATTGTTATAAATACGAATAAACTTTGAAGTTTTTTTTATAATTTTTTTTAAATAAAAAAAGGTCAATCATGTTTATACGCTTAGCAATTAAATGTTCGACAATTATAATCGAAACACGATATTAGTATCTTTTAAAAAAATAATCTTCCGCAACAGCTTCCATCGCCATCAACAATGGAATGCTCCATCAGATTCGCACCATCTTTGAAGATATATAATGGAGTTCCCCTTTTCATGAAGTTACGGTTCTTCTCTCTTAGCATATTCAGTGTATGCCGACTATCCCAAATCAAATCTTTTAGAAAATACTGGATGACATCCCGAGTCACTTCATACACGAGAGACCACTCATTCTCTTGACTCCGCCTCTCCTGGTCTGTCTATGAATAGTTGGTTTGGTGATGTCGTCAATACTGTTGTTAAAGATATTTTTTATGACGTCATACCATAAATGACTGAGAGTGCGGATGGATGTTGATCTTTTTTACTTTGTCTTGTTAAATTGTGCTTAAGTATGTTTTAACAATGTGATGGTATATTCTAACAATATTCGAGTAGTTATTATAAGCTCTACATAAACTATAATATAATTACATGGAGTGGATATTGCTAAACCTGTTTTCCAATCATTACTAATTTTAATTTTAATAAAAATATTTAAGTAATACCAATAAATAATATTTTTTAATTATTATTTAATATATTCAATATATATTATCAATAATGACTCCAACTTGTATAATTGGATAACCACTCGTGCAGATTTTAATAAAACTCAATTATTAGTTTTAAAACTATAAATTATCATTTACTAGGTATTATCTTCTATATTATCTTTGAATAAAATTTTAAAATAAAGTGTTAGTATTAAAAAGTATTCGATGGAAGATTTTCTTTGTAAACTATAAACAACGCATCCAAACTATACAAGCTAAACCTTCATGCCAAAATATAAAGGCTAAGCACTGATTATAAATACAATGCATGTTTTTTATGTTGAAGGTGAGGTATTTTCAAACAAAAACAGGTACTCAAATCGAAGATTTTGACGAGCCCGTCATATTTTGAAAAATGTGACTTTGTCACAATACCAAAATTTGACCTGTAAAGCTTTCGAAAACAAGTTTTAATATTTTAACGTTAATTTTATTTATTTATTTTAAAACATTTATGTAATTTCCCTTATTTGGAATTAGGGTTTTGGGTAGTGTTATATAAAGCAACATATACCTTATTTTATAGTTATACGTTGTTTAATTAAATTTTAGGAATTATTTCTCTGAGTCTCCTGATTTCTCAACCATAAGGTTAGGGTTTTATCGTTCATTTCTCTTTGATCTTCCGCCACACTATCAGTTTGGTATCATAGTCTCAGTTCCTACTACTAGGCAAGCATGTTTCTGAATCTTGATTTCATCTGATTCAAGGTTTAAAGAAGAGAACAACATTTATGGTCATAAAGATCTCGAAGATCGTTTGGTATGCGGGGACACATTAGACGTTTTGATAGACGATCGTATTGACCACATAAAGAGCTTAAATTGGCTACCAATCTTCGGATCAAGGTAAAACTTGCTTATCGATATGTCATCTGAGACTATGAAGAGGTTTCTTAAACCATTTTTCATCAACTGGACATGGGGATGTTGTCTTCAGGCTATGAAAAAGTTTTCGAAACCAAATTTTTCATCAACTAGATTGTTTCAATGTGACTTCGAATAAGGAACACTCGAGAAGAATTTATTTTATTCCACAACAATTATAATTCTCAATGTAACAATTTAAAAAAAATTGGTTGTTGATGGTTATGGTGCTGTGAGTTCAAGGACGAATTCTTGTTAACCAGGGGAGGATCATGTAGCCCAGAAAGTCCAAACACAAACTTTATTTTTATTTTTATTTTATTCATATATCTTATATTATTGAAATCAAATATAATTGTATTAAGATTTGATTTTATTTTATTTTAGAATATTTATTTTATTTCCTTGTGTCCTAATTTAGGGTTTTAAGAAGCTCTTATATAAAACCTCATATGCTTTAAGTTATTTTAAATTTTTGGAATAATATATTTTTTATCTCTGAAAATTTGAGTCTTTTGATACCCTTAGATTAGGGTTTCATCTATCATTTTTTTGTTCTATTTCCGTTCATTTCAACTGGTACCAGCATAAAGGTGTGAGAGTTGAGAATCTGAATGCTGCAGCTCTTGTCAAGAAGTGGTTTCTCAGCTTTGTCCCTCCTTACCATGTCATCGGCATTACTGTGGCCAGCAGTAACAAAATATACTCCACCCACTTGTTTTATATCTGTTTTTTCAACCCATTTACTAAGCACAACAACACTTTCGCGCGTGTAAAAAGTTGTTATCTTTACAGTTCCAGACTGTGCTTGTTATATCACATCAAAACCCTTTTAACTTTCTGCAGAGTATATTTCTGCTAGCAAATTAAAAATACTACAATCTTCTACGTTTAACTTTAATTTTTTCTTTTATTTCCCAAACCATCACCCAAAACTCCTCCAGTTTCTATTACAAAACCTAATCTTTTATCCATTAAAACATTATTCTTTTCTTTTATCAATTAGTCCTAATCTCAAACACGAAAATATCATCTTTCATTTCCATTACGACAACATGTATCCATAAAAACCCGAATCAAAGGTTTGACTTTAGGATAACATAAAATAACTGGAAGATGCATCTCCATAATAAAAGCTGCTACTTTGCATTCCTTCTTCAATAGAAGGTCTGAAGCGATGTAGTCTGGTGTACTGAAGCCTGATACAATATCTCGATCTACAAGTTTATCCTCAATATCAATTAGATTTTCATCATCCAAGTAATCATCACACTCATCGTAGACTGGTTTGTCAAATACCGACCCATATACATCTTCAAAAATATTTGTATCATATACTCGCCTGTCAAACACGTGCTTAGATAAAGTTTTAGAATCACAGCTTAGATCGGTATCTGGTGCAGTATGAGAATGAAACTCCTTAACTGGTGGTGGTTTTGGAGACACTACTTTGGATGACACCAATATAAACTTGCAAACATCTTTTTACAAAACTATATCTATTCATTCTACCATCATAAGTAAAATTTTCTCTTAAATTTCCATGGACGTTGTAAAACTAGATGGCAAACGTCCATAGGAACTACGTCAGACCATGTTTTATCTTTGTAATTACCAACAGAAAATGCAACTTGACAGCGTTTAGAAACTGTTACCTTAGTGTACTTTATCAATCCTGACAGTATGTACGGGTATGGAAGAGCTTTCGTCTTCAACGCCAATTTCTGAACAACCTCCTCTGAAATCAGTTTCGCATAGATATCTGAATCAATTACAAACTTGCAAATTCTTCATACAATTGTTTAGGTAGTCTGGAAGATGTCGTTCTCTATTCTAGCCTTCAAATCAAGAGGTATCCGAAACATGATTCATGTATCTGCGTAACATGAATTTATGGTCTCTGATACCAAACTGATGACGCTGCGGAAATAGAAGAAAAAACAAGGATAGATGAAACCCTAATTTAAGGGTAATATGATGAAACCCTAATCTTATGGTAACAAAGACGGAAATTTTCAGAGATAAAAAATATATTATTCCAAAAACTTAAAATAACTTAAGGAATATGAGGCTTTATATAAGAGCTTCTCAAAACCCTAAATTAGAATACAAGGAAATAAAATAAGTATTCTAAAATAAAATAAAATAAAATCTTAATACAATTAGATTTGATTTGAATAATATAAGATATTTGAATAAAATAAAAAAGGTTTGTGTTTGGACTTTCTAGGCTACATCACTTTAACTCACGTTCACTCTTTTTCTTCTTACTTGTTCTACTACTTCCATTTATCCATCCCTATTTTTCCATTACTTTTATTACTTCTGACTAGTGCTAAAATAATATTATGCACCTCATTTTTTACATAGGTTGTTGTTTGTTCCACAACATTGTATTCATGTATTTGGATTATGTTTAGACCATTGAAATGACTTCGGAACAAGGGTTCATAGGGTTTTCGCTAGCATGTTATAAAAAATTATATGTTAAATCTTTTGTACGTGTTATTGTTAAAAAAGTTATCAGGCGAACAATTAATTTTTTGTTTTACATTTGGTCTCTAATAATTTGTAACTAATATTCACCTTTTAAATTTTCATATTATTGGAAAAACAATTGCAAGTGTATTATGACATAAGAATGTGTGATCAAATATGAGACAAAAACTTAATTTTTGAGTTGTGATCAAGTGTGAAACAAAAATCAACGGTTTAAATTGTCACACGCCAGTTTTTAAACAATTGCACGTGTAGAAAACTAAACATGCAAATGTTTTATATACATACTCTTTTTGTCCAAAATAAATGTTATTTAAAAAAACAAAATAAATATCATTTTAAAACCTCATTTCGTTATCCACTTTTTTTGTTTTTGGTAACTTTTTCCAGATTATGGGTTTAACAAATAAAATAAATAAACTTATACATTCTACAAAATCTAAACCAATTATTGTATTTTTAATATTTGTGCAAGAAGGTAAACCGCACAAGGTGACAAGGTGACAGGCTAAGCTAAGAAAATGTATGTAGAAAGATTCGAACTCATGACATTTAGTCACAAGCATGTCTTACTCGACCAACTTGGTTACCTCTTCAAGACATAAATATTGTATTATTGTATACACCAAATATGGACAGAATCCGTCCGGTATTTTTAGAAAACTTTATTCCGACTAGAGTTGTTATTGAGTTTTCAAATAATCCGTTTGTGATCGTTTTGGTAAGGGTCGTCCGAGAGTGACCCGAATAGTCCTAAAAATGGGTTGGAAGCTAAAGTTTTGGATCGGCGTTTTTACCGGTCTGGACCTGTCCGTCTGACAAATTGTCTGATAATGAAGATATATAAAAAAGATTCTAATCTACGTATGTTTTCACTTTAAATCCTAAAAAATTTATGATAAACTAACAAACCTGTCCATTAAAAATCGGGTTGAACCGGACCGACTCTTAATGAAATCGATCTCAGACTATAATATTTGGTTTCCGTCGCTTAACAGTCCAGACTAGACCAGGCTGGTGGCTTATTGATCCGATCTCGATCCAGTCCAATCCCAGACCAATCCGATAACTGCATTATTCTGAATGATATATATTAAGTTTTTAATAAAAACTTTATTTTAAATCTTTTCTTTAGTGTCTTTCGGTATTTGGTCTGTTTGTTTCTGATATTATATATATACACTGCCTATTCTTTTTCTGTTTCTCACACTAAAATTTATATTATAAATTAAATTAAAAATGAATATTCAATACACCGATTGAAAATTCGGATAATATTTATGATAATATTTATAAATTTAATCAGATAATTTATCTATAAAAAGATTCAAATTAATAAATCCATAATCTATATTAAAATATTATTAATATAGGATTTATTAGATAGGCTTTTGATTATAACGGGTGGCACTAATACAATATGGCTTGATCACATCCTTCGAAAAAGAATAGCAATTCTTATTATATTTGTTAGATTTTTAACTTTGTTTTAAAAAGTTGTTCTGAATATTGTTTTATGTGCTATTTTTTTACAATCTTGTTTTTGTGATTTTGTTTTTCAAAATAATATAGAAATGAAACTTTTGGTTTTGACAAAAAAAAAATCCGCTTGATACAAATTCAAATATATAAAATCAATTAAATTATATTTTATGAAGTAATATAAGAGAAACTAAAAATTAAATTTTAAAAAAAATATGTTATTTCGAATAATCTATTTATCCCAATTATTGTTAAGATAAATTGTACCTAAAAAAATATCTACTCATGTTTTCCTAAATTTTACCTAAAACAATCTCACATATTTCCATTAACCTGGGCATCAGTGGCATGATCTACCGGGTCTGCATGGTCATCAAAGATATGTAACGGAGTTATCCTTTTCTTTAGGATGTGTAGATCAACCATAGCGTTACCATTCTTCTCTTGGCATATTATGTCAGACACTTCTCGAATCAAGTCTTTTAAAAAAAAGTGGAGACACCCTATTCATACACGAACCCGCTCATCCTCTTATCTCTGGCTCTCCTGGCTAGCCTAGAGCGGATTCATCCTTATTTTTACGCCTTTAAGGATCCCTCTTGTATCGTTAGCTAATTTTTTTGGGATTTTCTTCTCTAGTCAGCATGGAAGATTTCACGGATCTACGGTATTGAGTCAATAGTCAGCAAGAAGATTACAAAATAAGTTGAAGACAAGAATTAAATAGCTCAGAGTACCAGAAAAACGTATGAAGAGACTCCGCATAATAAGAACAAAACAAAAGAATTCTTTCATAATGGAATTTCAACATAAATCTGACCATGTCTCACTTATTGGAAAGTTCAATCAATGAATTCCTAAGAAGCAGATTATCAATGATTTCTTACAAAAGATGAAACTCAAAAGTGAATGCAATGTAAGCATTTGGGATTCTCGACACATGCTACTAGAATTCAACTCAAAAGATGATATGTGCAAGGTGTGAACCAAACATATATGGTACATGGGTAATTCTGTTATGCGTCTGCTGAAATGGACTCTTCAGTTTAATACGAAATTTGAATGTCCCATTAGCCCAGTCTGGATTAGATTTGAAAGATTACATGAGTTCATGTATAATGAAAATATGTTATACTATATAGCTAAATCAATTGGAAGACCATAGAAAGTAAAGATTCTAGAGAAGAACAAGGTATACCACAAGTCTTGTTTGGCCTGGGTACAACTTGATCTGACTAAAAAGACACACTAAGATGTTTGGGTAGGTTTTAGGGAGAATCAGGGATGTTGGATCACTGCTAGATACAAATATCTTCCAAATACTGTGATATGTTCCATCACATTGGTCATGATTCCTCTTCCTGTAAAAAATCTCAAGATCGCAACAGGAAACAAGAAACAATCACCAGCAAACAACCACAAAAGGATATGAAGATAATAGTCAGGAAGATAGCCCAAAAAATGAAATTACCAAAAGCATCAAGAAAGATTTTAGTCAGACCTTAAAGTCTATCATTGTAGTTCTTATTAAAAACAAAGTTTTGAGTTTCAATATTAACAAGAATGCTGATATGTCTCCTCAATGATACAATCTACAAGAAAGTGAGATGAGAACACCAAAATAAAGTGAAATAATTGAAGCCAGTCAAACCTTGGAAAAATAGTAAATCATGAAGGATGAAAACAAGAGCTGTGAATCTTTTACTCGTGATGCAGAAAGAATGGGAAGCCTGTAAGTGACTCTAACATACATTAATGATAAATGCGATATTGATTTCCAGAAGGTCTTGAACAAAAAGATTAAAAATGCTAGAGGTTTGAAGAAAGTTAACAACATTGCCATAAATTTCCCGAGGTTTTCAGGGACTACCAAGAAGACTAAGTCAAGTTCAAAATAATTAAAATATTTAATTGGAACCTTAGACGGATCGGTAACAAGTCTACGGTTAGAAGACTCGAATTCATTATATTTAAAGAAAATATTAGTGTACTAGCTATACACGAGCCTTTTACAAAGATTGATAAAATGAATTTTTATCTCTAACACCCTTGGTTAAAGTGATTATAAACCATACTGAATGTCTCCATATGGAAATCTCAGAATCTATTCTAAACTTAAAATAATTACTAACTATTGTGTATGAAAAGTTTCAAAATTATAATAGGAGGGAGCTATGGAATATTTTAAAGAACATCTTTGAAACTTCAACCAACAAAGAATGGACTATTATCGGGGATTTCAATGTAATTTCTTCCCCGAATGAACAGATTGTCTTCATAACTGACTCCATGGAAAGCACATCGGGAATTTAATGAAATGATAAGTGAATGCAACCATGGTGATGCAGGTTTCTATGGTTCTAAATATACCTGGAATAAAAACTCCAAATGGAAAAGACTCGATAGAGTTCTTGTTAACTCTACCTAGTCCAACCATTTCAATGAAACTAAAGTGATGTAGATGGCAAGAACATGTTCAGATCACAGCTCTCTATGCATCACTGTTAGTAATAATAAACCTTTTCACCAATTGTTTTTTAAGTTTTTAGACATATGGATTCATGATACTGAGTTTATCACTTTTGTGGAAAACATTTGGAATAAAGAGATTGATGGTTACCCTCTTTTTATTTTTTGACAAAAACTTAATAGATTAAAGCATGCTTCAAAGGAATAGAATAAATCTCATTTTGGTAATATTTTTAACAAGGTGCAGCATGTTGAAATTAAATCTAAATGTATGGTAATTAATCACCAATAAGTCAACAATTCTGATTCCAAATATATACTTTCTAAAGCTAATGATGAGCTTTTCTTTTCTCTAAAAATCGAAGAACCTTATTGTTACCAGAAGTGCTACACTAATTGGATTAATGATGAAAATAAGAATACCAAGTTGTTTTATAGTTTTGTTTATAAAAAACATCATTAATAGTATTAAGGAGGGAGAGAAACGGATTACTGATAATATGTTATTGGCGAATATGTTGCTGCTTACTTCAAAAGAATTCTTGTTGAGCCTTCGTATTCCTGCAAGGATGAAAAAGAAAATCTCATGAACATCAATAACAATGATAATGAAAGATTATTGTATACTCCTAGTGAGCAAGAAATCCATGAAATTATAACTAACCTTAATCCATGTAGTGCTACAGGTATGGATGACTTCAAGGGTTGTTTTTACAAAATATGTTGGCAAGTAATCAAGAAGGATCTTTGTCTAGCCATGATTGCCGTCATTAAAGGCCAGAAAATTCCAAAAGGTATTCTTGCTACAAGTATCTTCTTGATACCTAAATATTCCAACCCTACTAATTGGAAGGACTTTAGGCGTATAAGCCTTTGCAGCCTCCTAAACATAATTAGGCCTAAGATTGTGACTAATACAATGATTTTATTCTTCCTAAAGTTACTCTAAATTCCAAGGGGCATATGTTCATAATACGACTATTCAGGATAATATCTTGAAATCTAAAGAATTAATCTTTGATCTCAACAAAAATAAGAAAGCTGATAACATATTTATTCAGGTAGATATGTTGAAGGCCTTTAATAAAGTCTCACACGGGTTTATTCTAAATGTGCTTGATTGCTTTGGTTTATCTGCCAAGTTTATAAATTTGATTAACAACTTAATAAGATTTGTCAATGTATCAATGCTCAATAGAAATGTGTTTGATTTTTTTAAAACCAAAAGAGGTCTAAGACAGGAGGCCCCAGTCTTTGTATTCTGGTGGAAGAAGTGCTTATAAGGGGGTTATACAAAATGTTTTGTGAAAACAAAGCTATGCACTTCTCCTCTAGAAGCACCTTGTTAATTCCTAGCCTTGTGTTTGCAGATGATATCTTAATATTTAATAACAGTTTAGATGATTCTATAAAAAAAACCTTGGAAAGTTTTTGCAGATATACCATAATTTTTCAGGGCAAACGATAAATAATGAAAAGACTAAAATTATCTTGCCATCTAGAATCAACAACGTTAGATTAGCTGCTATTACAAATCTGTCTGGTTTAATTTCAAGTGCGATGCTTAGTGAATACTTGGGGATTACTTTAAACAATAACAAAAAGCCTAGTAATTTCATCAACATGATTAACCAATGTCTTAGTGAATACTTGGGGAAAAACGAAGCTTTCATTTGGAGGGAGATTAACACTGTTTAACTCTATTTTGATTGCTATTCTTACCTTCTGGACTCAGAGTTTCTATATTCCTAAGTCTATTATCTACATAATTGAAAATATTTTTAACAAATTCTTGTGGGACTCTTCTTTAACAAAAAAATGCACTAGTCATCTTGGAGTAATATGTGTAAGCCATTTAAAGAAGAGGGTTTAAATATTTGTAGCATTAATGACTTACTAGATACCTATTCTTGTAAGTTGTGGCTGAACTTCAGAAATAACAAGACCTTGTGGGCTAATCTGATGCAAAATATATACTGTAATAAGCTTCACCCATTGCACACTTCCTACACTAGATTAGGTTCAAGTACGTGGACGAGGCTTACCAAACTTAAGCACCTAGCTGAGCCTAACATTTGCTGGAATTTAGGAAAAGAAGACATTGAGTTTTGGCTAGAAAACTGGTATATTCATCATCCTTTAATTAAAATTAATGATAATTGTGATAATACAGGTTATAGACAGCAAATGTTCAAGGAATACTTAGAAAGATAAATCATGGGATTACAATAAGTTAAAAATATTTATTAAACAAGGAACTATTGAGAAGATTCAAAAGATTTCAATCAATATTAATCAGCAACCAATCTCTACGGCAAGTTAACATCGATTAAGGCATAATCTCGTGCTTTGCTAGATGGCTTACTGTTCTATAAAAACAACAATTGGAATAAGGTAGAAATTGATAAAAATTCTCCTCAATTAGTTAACATTTTTTCCACCGGTAAGTATCCTTCGAATTTGAATCAAATTCTAAACTCTTGTTGAATATTAATAACTTCATGTATGACTATTTCTTACATTTCAAGGGTCCAAAATAAGGCAGCAGGTTGGTTGGTTAAATAGACCTTTTATGTAAAATGAAAACTAAGTTTCTAATTTCTGAGCCCTAAATACTTTTAAAACAATCACTCGGTTAGAAAGTTTAATCTTAGGTTATTTTAATTTCAAAAACTAATTAGATTGATACCTGTTTGTATATCCCTTACTCCTTGTTTTGTAACTTCTCTCACTAACTGGCAACATGCTCTAACAATTGTTTTTCTTCATCTCTTTCTCCAGGCTCTCTTTAGTTTTTAAAACTAGTGAATTTTTAGTTTACTCTTAAAGATGATAGAACATAATGATTGAGAGAATCTATATGCGAATAATGGTGGAGTTTGATTCAATTCAAGATTATTAAGAAGAAGAAGTGGCAAAAACCAGTCACAAAAGAGTCTCCAATAAAAACACAAAAACCAGTCACAGACCTTCTGGAATCAGGGCAGGATCCCCAATCGGAATCCGAAAATGCTCGAAGCTGCAAACCAGAAGAAGTGGCAGAACAATCATCTAAAGAAGAAATAGTCGAAGAGAAGAATAGTCCCTGACCAGGTTTGTTCTTGAGATATCGAAGTAAGTGATTGGCAGACTGAAGATGAGGAACTCGAGGTTGAGAAAGAAATTGACTCAATTTGTGCACAACAAAGGCGATGTCTGGTCTAGATAATGTGAGGTAAATAAGACGACCAATGAGCTTTCTATAAACCGATGGATCAAGCAGAAGATCACCCTCAAGAGCACTAAGATGAGTATTCGGATTCATTGGAACAACAACTGGTTTGCAAGCAAGGTTTCCAGTGTCCTCAAGGAGCTGCAGGGTGTATTGTCTATGAGATAATACAATCCCAACGGAATAACGAGCTATCTCAAGACCAATGAAGTACTTTAGAGGCCCAAGATCCTTGAGCTTGAACTGGGAGTGAAGAAAATCCTTGACATAATTTACAATTTGAGCATTTGGACTCGTGATGATTATATCATCAACATACACAAGTAGAGCAACAAATGAATCCCCAGTTCCTTTAGTAAACAAATAATAATCACACTTGGATTGGAGAAAGCCAAATTTAAGTAGATAATGAGAAAGTTTTGAGTACCATTGCCGAGAAGCCTGTTTCAGCCCATAGATAGACTTGTGAAGCTTGCAAACAAGTTTCTCACCCTGCAATGCAGCCATCTGAGTATCACAGTAACCAAGAGGCAAATCCATATAAACTTCCTCAAATAGATCCCCATTTAAGAATGCATTATTAACATCTAGCTGAGTTAAATGCCATCTTTTGTTAGCTGCCAAAGCAAGAAGAACTTTCACAGTCACGAGCTTAGAAACCGGAGAGAAAGTTTCAATGAAATCAAGCCCTTCTTGTTGTGTGTATCCCTTAGCTACCAACCGAGCTTTGTGTCTGTCGATGGTACCATCTGACTTATACTTGATTTTGAAGATCCATTTGCACCCAATGGAGTGTTTACCCTTTGGAAGAGAAATGACAGACCAAGTTTTATTTGATCCCAAAGCATCAAGTTCAACTTTCATAGCAGCCCTCCATTCAGGATATCTAACAGCTTGATGAAAGAACTGAGGCTCATAATGAGAAGAAACATTTAGGATGAAATTTATGTAGGAAGGAGACAAAGCATTATATGATAAGACATCATTAACGGGAAATGTAGGAGAGTAAACAGGAGAAGAAACATCCTGTTTGGAGACAAGATTACAGTGGAAATCCTTGAGAAATGAAGGAGGATGAGACACTCTAGAGGAACGTCTGAGGGCTGCATCATGTTGAGCAAGAGTGGATGTCATTGGCAAAGTATCCACAGTATCAACCACTTCATTGCCAGCAGAAGAAGGGGGAACACGGTCCAAGTAGAAGTTCTCAGGATCTGTAACTGAAGAATTCCCCAATGATGTAGCAGGTACATGAAGAGTGAAGTCTGGAAATGGATCAACAAGACTCTCTGATGTAACAATTGTATGAAAAGGAAAAATCTCCTCGTGAAAAACCACATCCCGAGAAACGAAAACTTGCTTAGACTGAATATCATAAATTTTGTATCCCATAACACCAGGAGGATATCCAATGAAAACACCAATCCTAGATCGTGAATCAAATTTCGTCCTATGAGCAGTCAGAGCAACTAAAGGATCTAAACTGAGAATAGTCAACACTTTTCTGATATAGAATTTCAAATGGAGTCTGATTATGCAAAAGAAGAGTTGGAGTCCGATTGATTAAGAATGTGGCAGCCAAAACACATTCGTTCCAGAACCTAATAGGAACTCGTGACTGAAAATACAAGGCCCTGGCAACATTGAGCAAGTGTTGATGCTTACATTCTACTACATAATTTAGTTGAGGTCTTTCCACACAAGAGAACTGATGTAACACTCCAAGTGAGCTGAAAAACTCAGAAAAATTCAGTTCTGGTGCATTATCGGATCGAAACACTTGGGTATATCATTCTAAAAAAACTTGGGTATAATAGCAGTAACATCAGATTTGTTCTTGAGAAGATAAATCCATGTAAACCGAGAACAATCATCCACCAAAGTTAAGAAAAATCTGAAACCATTATAAGATGAAACATGATAGGGTCCCCAAACATCACAATGTACTAAATCAAACGGATACTCAGATAAGTAATTGTGAGAATCAAAAGCCAATCTTCTTTGTTTTGCAAGGGGACAAATATAACAAGGTGGGGATTTATTCAACAGAGAAGTATCACAATGTAGTTGAGTTTTCAAACTATCTAATCTCTTAAAAGAGAGATGTCCAAGTCTATTATGCCAAGTTTGAGCAGCAATGTTATTAACATAAGCTGAAAATTGAGATTTTATCACTGCAGCATCAAGAACGTATAGATCTTCTGTCCTCTCACCCCTGCCAATCATCTTCCGGTTGCACATATCCTGAATTTCAAAGTGATCAGGAAGAAACTGAATTATAAGTTTAGTTCCAGAGGTCAGTGCACTAACAGACAACAGGTTAAACTTGAATGTTGGCACAAAAAGAACATCTTTAAGAATCAAGTCTGGGCTGATTTGAACATCCCCAGCAAGACTAACTGAAATCCTTGTATGATCAGGAAGAGTAACAGATGAATTCTTGATATGATGCAATGAAGTAAATGCAGAAGCAATAGCACATATATGTTTGGTTGCTCCAGAATCTACTATCCAATATTGAGGTGAAGAAAATACTGCACTCAATGTCACAGAAAAGCAGGTACCTCTTGTGAAGGAAGCTGCTGTAGTTTGAGCTTCATTACTACTTTTGCTAGGAGAATTCAGGTGAGTGGACAACATGGTCATGAGTTGTTGGTACTGATTGGAGTTCAAATTCTAAAAAAAATTGCTTGTAGAACTTTGATCTGTCTGCATAGCATAGCTAGAAACTTGATTGACAGGATTAGCACCAACACTGACAGAGTTAGAACTCATATTAGAGAAGCTATTTTCACGAGGTTTAGATTTATATCCAGGAGGATAACCATGAATCTTGAAGCATCTGTCAATAGTATGACCATGGATTTTACAATGGGTACAATAAGGCCGGTCTTTTCTCTGACCTCTATAACCAGATCCATCATTAGACCTCCTATTAGGAACATTCACTTTAGCAGCAAAGGCCATGGTAGCAGAAACATCACTTGCATTATTAGTAGAAACACTAACCTTTCTCTGATGCTCTTCTTGAGAAATCAAAGCAAAGACTCGATTAATGGGAGGAAATGGATCCATTAACAGAAGTTGGCCCCTAACTTGAGAATAAGAGTCATTCAGTCCCATAAGAAAAGACATTATATACTCCATCTGATAATGATCACTCATTTCTTTAACACCTCCACATGTGCATTTCCCACAAGAACAAACAAGTTTGTAGTTACTCAATTCTTCCCAAATAGTTTTGAGTTTTGTGAAATAAATGCTAACGGAACTCTGATCTTGAGTGAGATTCATCAACTCTCTTCTTAATTGAAAAATTCTTGGACCATTTTTCTGTTGAAATCTATCTCTAAGATCAACCCAAATTTCATATGCAGACTCAGCATATATAATGCTAGCAGAAATTTCTTTAGAAACAGAGTTGAGGATCCAAGATATAACAACATTGTTATTTCTAGTCTAAGAGGTAAGAAGATTGAGATTAGTACCTTCAGGTTTGGTAATCGATCCATCAATGAACCTTAATTTGTTTTTCACAGACAATCCGATCAGCATTGCTCGACTCCAAGAGGCGTAGTTTTCTCCTGTCACCAATTGCGTAACTAAAACATCACCTGGATTGTCAGAGTGATGGAGAAAATAGGGACTAGATGGATCTGCAGTCGAAGACCTGGAGTTTGAATCGTAATCAAACACAGCATCATTTGCTCCAGTTGAGGTTGTCATTGCAATCGGAGTTGCAATCGATCGAGAAGAATGAAGAAATTAAATCACACCGAGCAACTTTAATAGCTTAACAATGGTGGATCACAGCGGAAAGAGCAATCGCTCTGATACCATATTAAGAAGAAGAAGATTGAACAAGAAAGAGAAGAGAAATTCTTTGTATTCAATCCAGTAATCTCACATACAAGAATACGAGTACCTATATATACAAGAGATAGCTGTAACTGACTACTAAAACTGTAACTGAATTAAAACTGATTCCTAATAAAGATAGTAATCTAAAGAGTGGGAATCTGAAAGAATGAAATTTTAGTTTCATAAAAAGCTTCTGTTTTTTTAATTTTTGAAAGCAAATGGAAACCTGTAATTGATGCATTTACCTCTTATCTTTTCACTATAATTTGAGTTAGCTATTAGATGCTAACCTTTTGAATCGTTGTAAAGCCCAATTTTAACCCTAAATCGATTAATGAATTTTCAAATTTAAAAAAAAAAAATTAAATATGTTTGGAAGAAAAACGGATCATTTTTTATTAGAAATTTAGTATTTTATTCTATGAGAATCTTAATGTCATCTCTTTTGGCATTCACTTATTTAGTCGCTCCGATTAAAATTCTAATTTACTAAAATTCTAATAGACCGTTGTCAATCCAATCTTTTATATAAAAAAAAACAAATCGTACAATATATATTATTATTATAGACTATTTGCTTAAAATTTGAGATCTTTGTAATACTTAGGTGTGTGAGAGTTTTTTTTCATAATATTAAAGCATGTATTTGTCTACAAGCATATTGGATTTTTTAAATGCTGTGGATGTTAAATTGCTGCAAAAATAGTTAAATTTGATAATTGGACAGAAAAATAAAATAAAATACCGCAATCCATACATTTAGAGTTGTGAGCAACAGCTCCAAGAACATAGTCAAAACTTATCGCTGCATATGTCTCATATTAAAGTTCATTTGGTAAATTTGGAATGAAAACTGATCTACGTTGGATCTGCCGAAGACAAAACCCATCATCAACTATTAGAAAGTGTACTTGTTGGACCTGTCAATGTGGAACTATCCTTTTGTATTGCAGGTCATTTACATAATATATTTCATTTGAAAAATCAACCTTTTACTTTAATAATAATAATGATCCAGTACTTATATTGCAGGCGGATCCTCCGGATCCATCAAAAATCAATGACTATGTAGATGACCGGCTTAAAGAAGAACATCCATCAAAATTGTTGATTGATAAGGTCCAAAGAAACATTTTATCCGACAAACCTCAAGTAACCAAATTCTCAGTCAATTTTCATCCCGAGAACAAAGTGCTGAAGAAGAGCCTGATCAGTCTGATGATACCAAACTGAACGGAAAAGATGAAACTGTACGGTCGTCCCTTGATTCTTCTTCTATCGATAATTTGGTATCACTTGAGCCGTCTTCGCTGAATACTTCCAATGGATTGGGGATTGATAATCCGGTGTCACTCACTTTAGGTATTTTGTTGGGTTTTTATATTATATGTACCTTACCATTTTTTTCCGTTTCTCACACTAAAATTTATATTATATTAAATTATATTAAAAAATACATATTCAACGCAACCAATGAAAATTCAGCTAATATTTATAAATATAATCAGATAATTTTTCTATAAAAAAAGATTCAAATTAATAAGAGAACAGTATCGGTAAATACCTTCTCAACTATGTTATTACCCGGCGGTATCCGTTTTTTGGATAGTGTAACAAGGTACCTCGAACTGAAATTTGGACAAAAATACCCCCGACTAGAAATAGGTGCGCGCTCGTAAAAAACAAAAAAAAAAAAAAAAAAAACGGTACAGTTATCAAGATGCGAATTGCTTGCAAATTCTCAGGATGCGAATTGCTTGCAATTTCTGAACGATTCTCATGATAAGATGCGAATCACTTGCAATTTCTGAACGATTCTCATGATAAGATGCGAATTGCTTGCAATTTCTGAACGATTCTCATGATAAGATGCGAATTGCTTGCAAATTTCTAAACGATTCTCATTATAAGATGCGAATTGCTTGCAGCTCTCAGGATTTCTGAAAAAAAAAAAAAAAAAAAAAAAAAAAAAAAAAAAAAAAAACTGGTACAATTTTCAAGATGCGAATTGCTTGCAAATTCTCAGGATGCGAATTGCTTGCAATTTCTGAACGATTCTCATGATAAGATGCGAATTGCTTGCAATTTCTTAACGATTCTCATGATAAGATGCGAATTGTTTGCAAATTTCTGAACGATTCTCATTATAAGATGCGAATTGCTTGCAACTCTCAGGATTTCTGAAAAAAAAAAAACTGGTACAATTCTCAAGATGCGAATTGCTTGCAAATTCTCAGGATGCGAATTGCTTGCAATTTCTGAACGATTCTCATGATAAGATGCGAATTGCTTGCAATTTCTTAACGATTCTCATGATAAGATGCGAATTGCTTGCAAATTTCTGAACGATTATCATGATAAGATGCGAATTGCTTGCAACTCTCAGGATTTCTGAACGATTAAAAAAAAACTAGTATGAAAAAAAAAACTAGTACAATTCTCAAGATGCGAATTGCTTGCAACTGGTGAAATTTTATTTTTTAAAAAAATAAAAAAATATCATCAATGGATCTAGTTTTGTTCATTTTTTAAAAACAAAAGTGATGGTACTTTCATTTATTTTTTTCGAGCTCCGGTTCGAAAGATACGGATCTTTTAAAAATAAAATTAAAGGAAAAGTAGGAAAGAGAAGAAAAGAGAAGGAAATAGAAATTTTGGTTACGTGGCTATTTCTGTTCATGAATAGTGGGGTAGTTATGGTATTAAAATAAAGTTAGGTACTATGTCACAATTAGGTAGTTGAATTGGATATTAAGTAACAATTGATCAAACCTTGGGTGGTAAGTGACAATTGAATAGTTGAGTAGGTACCTTTGGTACAATTTCCCTTAATAAACCATAATGTATATTAAAATATTATTAATATACTTCTCATGTAAGTTGTTAATTTATGTATTAAAAGATTTATTATGGGATTTCCGTACGATTTTGAATTGATTATTAGGTGGACTTTTGAAAATAACAGGTAGCACTAACACAATATTTGACATTATCAAATCCCTTGAAAAAATAAAAATTCTTATTATATTTATTGGACTTATAACTTCATTGCAGAAAGCTTTTCTAAATATAGTTTTTGGTATTTTTTCTAGAATGTTTATTTTCTTTTGTGTTCCACCCATGTAGGATTTTTCGATAAAATCAATTATAAAAAAAAATATTTAAACATATACTCACTCCTCATGCTTCTCTACAAACATATCCATAAATTTCACCTAAATAAATATTCTCTCATTCATGTTTTACATCATAACTAATTAGAGCTCTTAATTTACCCTTTTTTGTTTTATAAAATTGCGTAAACAAAATGTTTTATAAAGTTGATAAAAAAAAAGTTGACTTTGCTTATGCATATAGCATCTATATGTTCGACAAACGATACCCGAAGCACGACTATTTTAAAGATCTTTTTTCTTCCGCAACCGCCTACATTGGTACACGATTACACGATTGCCATATATAATTACCATTGCCATCCCTTGTTGGCATCAACAATGGTATGCTACACATTTGCACCATCTTCGAAGATATAATGAAGTTCTTATTTTCTTTAATAAGTGTGGAATGTCCATGAAATTTCAGTCATTTTTTTGTCATATTCAGTGTATACCGGCTATTTAGAATCAATTTTTTTTAGAAAAGAGTGAAGGACATCCGGTGTATGTCTGCTATCTTGAATCAAATCTCTTAGAAAAAAGGGAAATACATCCGGAGTGACTTCATAGACGAGACCATTTAATCTCTTGACTCCTCTCCTACCTATGAACGACTAGTTCGGTGATGCCGTCAATACGGTTGTTGAAAACCTTTTTATGGCATCAACTACGTCCAGACATGTCAAAAAACTTACTTCACAAAAACATAGAAATATAAAATAAAATAAATGGCTGAGTGACTATGGATCTTGAATCTATTTTTTGAATCTCATTTACTTCGTCTCGTTAAATTATAACGAGAGTAGTTAGTATAAGCTGCACTAGCTATGATACAATTACAAGGGATATGACGGAGTGGATATTGTTAACTCTCTTTTCTAATTAATACTAATTTTAATTTTAATAAAAATGTTTAAGTAACACTAATAAATAATATCTTTTAATTATTATTTAATATTTTCGACATAAATAAATATCTAATGATTCCCAACTTATATAACGGAGAATCACATATACAGATTTCAATAAAACTCGGCTATTAGTTTTAAAAATCCAAATAATTATTTACAAGTATTATCTTCTATGTTGTCTTCGAATAAAATTTTAAATATAAAATGTTAGTATTAAAAACCATTGGATTAAAGATTTTCTTTGTAAGCTAAAAATAACTCATCCAAATTATACAAGCTAAACTTTCATGCCAAAAGGTTATAAAGGTTTGCGATGGCGGCACTAACTATAAACACAATGCATCATTTCTTTTTAAGTTGAAGGCCATATATTTTCAAACAAAAACACTAATGTTTTAGAGCAATGACACTCTTTTACCTCCTACACATTTATACCTTCTAATTCTAAATTCAACATTCTCTTTCATATTTCTTGTGGTGTTTTTCACTATTAAACCTTATTTTTATGTTACTTTTATTACTTCTAACTAGTGCAAAAACAATGTTATGCACCTCTCCTTTTTTCACATAGGTTATTATTTGTTCCACGACATAGTTTGGATTATGTTTAGACCATTGAAATGACTTTAGAACAAAGATTAATAGGGTTTTAAGCTAGTTTGTAAAGATAAATGGATATTGAGATAGAGAGAAGAAGAAAATACTTGTTGATGAAT
Organism: Limnanthes douglasii subsp. nivea; assembly: GCA_036936605.1. Taxonomy (NCBI): domain Eukaryota; kingdom Viridiplantae; phylum Streptophyta; class Magnoliopsida; order Brassicales; family Limnanthaceae; genus Limnanthes; species Limnanthes douglasii. The sequence continues at coordinate 279,544,290 of JAUPFV010000004.1, forward strand.
GATTTAGAATACGATATTTGTATTTTAAGGTGCACCAAAAAATGAGCATCTAAAGGTCCTAATTTGGAGTTCTCATTTATGGTTCGGTTATAATTATAATAGTTAAATTAATTACATTAATTATATAGTGATGGGTCATTATGTTACAAGTTGATTGACATTAACAGATTTTCAGTTGTTAAACGGTCTCAACTCTTTATAAACTAAAATTCAGTAAGATAACATACAATTACATTTATCGGATCGTTTTTATATAACTAAGGCTTAAGAAAACTGCATGTCGAGTCGGTAACAACTTGGGTTCATGTATTGTACAAATCTAGCCTGTACTAGTAGGCGACTTAGTCTTTGTCATAAATGATGGAAAAATATAATTAAATCAATTGTAGTTGTACTATCTGATAAGGTTTTGATCTGCTAAGGTAAATTGCTAGTGAGAAATTCTAGAGAGAGAAAGTGCTTAAGAGTTTTTAGAGAAAGAGAACGTAAGTAAAAAATGAGTTTCAAGTGAAAAGAGTTCAACCCCTTTATTAGAACAGTCTGATCCTTTACAAAAACAGATTAATTGCTATTTAGCCCTTACATATTATGTAAAGTCATAATAGCTCCCTAAAACATACATCTGTTACAAAAATAACCAATTAGTCATCATAAAAATAACTATTCAAAGTTGTTAGCTTAAACGTTTATTCGAAGCGTATATATGATATCAAAGTTATAAACTCTTGGAATCATATTCTTAAAACCATATTGGAACTGATCTTGATAATATATTCAAAGCTATGGACAAATAACCTTTGACTAGTAATCAAAGGAATTGATGTTATCACTTCAAATAGTTGGTTCGAATAAAAATTGCCTTTATCATGTTGTTTAAGTGTTCCTTCCTCGAATGTAACGGTTACATGCATAACGGTTACATTCAATCGGTGATGTAGATCTGACAAGTGTCGAACATCTACTTCACACGTCTTCACTTACTTCAGTATAAATACCATTCATTTCTCATTTCAACTCTCTTTACACACAATTATTCTAGAGAGAAGTCCGAGTTATTTTGGCTACCTTCAACTGCTCCTCCCTTATTCCCAGAATTCTTACCGCAAAACTCAACTCTTGCGATCAATCTTCATCTTCTATGATCAAGCCATTCTTGGTTTATGAGAAAGAAACCGGTAACCAAAAAGTCGAAGGCCATTTTACCCAAAACACCAGAATCTTCTGATACTGATAGGAACCTGGTGTTCGGTTCTTACGATTATTTTTGCATAACACAAAGAGCCGAAGAGTATCGAAGAGAAGGATTAATTTATGGTGGCCCAATTGGAAATACAACCAAGATATTTTACTACGATAACTTCGATCCTACCAAAGTTCTAAAGCTTTCTCCTACTCCCAATATCGAAGAAAAAACATCATCTAGAATCTCTGGCCCTAAAACCCCTCAAACTTCTTTAACTCAAAGCAAATTTTCTCCTCTGAAACTGAAAACAAATAAACTTTCCTTAAAGAAAACTTGTTCACCCGAACCTAAAAAGACCTTCATCGCAATGGGAGATGAATCAACAATAGTTCAAACTCCATCTCCTTCGAAAACCACCACCAATGATCCTCCCCAAAGATAAATGACAGAAGAAGAAATTCGAACTGCAATTCCTCTATTATAAGCAAACATTCCCACTTATCAAGATCCTTGAGAAGGTACCTCTAAAACCAAAGAATCTGATTCGGAGGCTGCCAAATTCGACGCTGAAGTTGAATCTCAAGAAGAAGCTGACGTCTGTTCTATTTCTGAGGATGAAAGAGAAAAGATTGGGAGGAATTTGAGAAACCTCGAAAGCAAATATATTATCGCCCTGACAAAGGTTCGATACATATATTACAAAGAAACCCAAGAATTTTTCCTCAAAAATCAATCGGGAATGAGAGAGAACATCACCCTTTGACTACCAAAGGAAGGAGAAATTCCCCTTGAGTGCAAGGATGATGAACTAGCGGTTTACCCATAAATTATCAACTGGGTCTTCGATTTCCACTAGTTCCGATGATCGTGGAGTAATTCAAAGTTCTCAGCTTGCGCCCTACCCAAGTAACTCCAAACCAGTGGTTCACCCTAATGTCAGTGAGCATGGCATCCCACCTATCTAAAATACCGATCAGCATTAAGGACTTCATTTCACTGACTCAGCTTTCAAAAGGTCTGAAGCTTTCATTCTGTTATCTTACATTGATATATGATCTTGAAATCATCGACGATCTTTTGGAGGATGATAAGTTCTGGAAACAAAGATTTGTTTTCATTTCTAGAGCTTGGGAGAATGGAAAGCCGATTTCCGAATACAACCCTTCGAAATTAACTATGGTTTAGAGAAGCAATCGTAAGTTCTCAAAAATTTCCTTTCTACTTTTTTTAAATACATATTTTATTTTCTTACTTGATATTTTATTTTGTTTGTTTATACCAGAAATTTTGAAGCGCTACCACACTCGTCGAGAAGCTGCTAAGGCGATATTCCAAAACTTGCCTGCCTAGGCTAAAAAGAAATGGAATAACACCTTCCATACCGCCTTACAACCCATTAACTTCCTCCAATGCCACATGTTTCCGATCAAAGAAGGTGGACAGCCTCCCAAATATTTATCTTTTGAGCCAGATCTGAAGCTCGTATGCCTACGAATTTCTCAAGCCGACTCCAAAGTCTTTCTCCCAATTCAGAACAGATCAGAGAGCCATGTGCCTAAAAAGAAAAAAGAAAAAAGAAAAATCTCCAAAGAGAAGAAAAGCAAAAAGGCAGTTAGCACATCTGGTGCTAACCCTTCCACACCCCCAAGAATAGGGAGATAATCAAGAAAACTCATCGAAGAAAAAGAAAATATCTTTCAATTCCTTCGGAAAGAAGAAGAAACAAAGAAAAATCACTTTGTATAAATTAATTGACGAGCATGAAGATGATGCTACTGAAAACCACCAACAACAACATCTCCCAAATCCTCCAACCAAAGATCATTCCACACAAGACAATCTAGTTATTATCATCGATGGCATTGCTCCTACTGTTTATCATCGACCCACAAGTTTCGACCCAGATATGTTTACCAATTTTGAAAACACAGAGGCACTTGCTGGTGAAGAGGATCCTAGCCTTCAAGTCATTCAGAATCACATGCTTGATTTTGCGAGGCCTACTCTAGAGAAATATTTTCCAAAATCGACTCGTTCGTTCGAACCTGTTACATCTCTGGATATGATTGACAAGCCTAGCCCCTCGGAATATTGGAACCCTCCTCCAAACCGTGCAATTGCTATCGCTCTACAACTATTTTCTAGTCTTGATGCTACTGCAAAAACTCTTGCCTCTCAAACTGAAGCCTCTCAATAGCATCTCAAACAGCTGGCCAAGTATATGGTTTATTATAAGGAAGCTTATGAATCTGAAAAATAATTCAGAGAGACCTTGCATAACAAAGTATCCGAGCAGTTTTATGCTTATAAAATAGCTAGATCCGAGCTGATAAAAGGCGCTCTTTGTATAAAGGATCATCTTTGAACCAAGCATATGGTTGATATAGAACTGCTGACAAAGTCTCATGAAGACAAAACAAAAAATCTCAAACTCGAGCATGTCTCTGAATTGAACATTGAAAGGTCCAACTCTGCCACACTTCAAAATTCTTTAACTCTTTGTGAAGTAAAAAATAAAGAGTTATCCTATAAGATAGGGGAATTGAAGAACAATTTCGAAGTAGAAAAAGCTAATGTTGTAACCACTGCCGAAGCTGAACTTTCAAAAAATATGCAGGGAGTTGTTCAGGTCAGAAAATAAGATGCAACTATCCTTCTCCTTCGAGAAGTCCATACTGCCTATCCAAAAATCAACCTCACAAATTTTTGGAACGACAGTCCCGAAGAAAAGCGTCCAAGGGAGGCATTCGACCCTGTTCCTAGCTCATCATCTTCAGAGGACGAATCGTCTGACTAGCTACTCTTTTAGTTTATATTTTTTTGTCCTTGTCTAATAATAATATCTTTTTTCTATTGTAATAACTGAATCTGAATGACAATGTTTTCTTCCTTTTTATGTTTTTGTTCTTTATACTATTCGATGCTAAATACCGAATCTTAAAAAAACTAAGTATTGTCTTCTTCGAAAAAATATAAATGTGTTGTTAAGCTTGATTAGCTCATCAAAATTCTCAGTGAGTTATAAAACATTCACTTCGAAATTCCAAATGTAAAATGATTGTAAAACATGGTTATCTCTTCGAAAAGTGTTATAAACACTTCGGAATATACTTCCCTTAACTAATCTCAAAGGTGATCAATCTTTGATGATTTGTTAAGATAGTATCCAAATAAATGTTAAATAACCATTGGCCAAAAAACAAACTTTATTGATAAAGTTGAATATGTACAAGTACATGATGCCTCATTAAAACCTTCATCGGCCAACAGGTTAGGAAAGAGTGTGCCATTAAAAACAAAAATTCCAAAGTATAAGCACATGTCTACTCCCAATAAAGCTTCAAATGTTGAATAGTTCATGGATGTTATAGCATCCTCCCTTCGAAATCACAAAGACGATAAGACCCCGACTTAACTATTTCAACAACTGTATAAGGCCCTTCCCAATTCGGAGCCATTTTGCCGAGGCTCTTATCCTTTGTGTGTAGAAAAACTTTTCGCAACACTTTATCGTCTTCCTTAAATTCTCTTCTTTTCAGCTTCGAATCATATATACTTCTCATGAGAGTTTGATAGTTGATGGTATTCAAATAAGCTTGAACCCTTTTTTCTTAAATCAAATCAACATTTGCCCTTCGAATTTCATCATTAAATATTTCAGAATATTGAGACGTTCTAAAAGATGACATCGTAGATTCAATAGGGATAACTGCATCCATACCATACGCCAAAGCAAAAGGAGTCTCTTTTGTAGCCTCTCTTGGAGTTGTTTGATAAGCCCAAAACACCTCTTGCAAATACTTTGGCCATTTCCTGTTGCCCCCGATAAATTCTTCTTCAAGCCATATAAAATGGTTCTATTTGTCACTTCCACTTGTCCATTAGCTTGAGGATGAAAGGGAGTCAAAAAACATTCATGAATCCCTTTAGAAGTACAGAATGCAACCATTTCCTTATTATTAAATTGAGGGCCATTGTCTGTTATAATTTTCCGATGAACCCCAAAACGACAACAGGTATTATTCACAATAAATTTGATAACATCCTTTGCTTTTGTACCTAACAGCGGTTGTGCTTCAGCCCACTTCGTAAAATAATCCACCGCCACAATTATCATCTGTCTTCCCGCAGAGGCCATCGGAAAAGGTCCTACCAAATCAATTCCCCATCTATCAAATGGTATCGCCTCAGATATAGACATCACTGGTATTGTTGGTCTGTGAATAACATTAGCAAATCTTTGACAAGTATCACAACCTCGGACTAAATTCTTAGCGTCGTTCATGATTGTAGGCTAATAAAACCCTGCGAGTAAAACTCTTTGCGATAAAGCTTTAAATCCACAATGAGCTGACCCTTCTCCATCATGCAACTCTGATAATACTTCTTGCGATTCTTGTTTGCCTAAACATCGTAGCAATGGTCTGCTTAATGCCTTTTTATATAAAATTTCATCCAAAAAATTTAACCAAATGAGAATCATCTGGCAGTAATCTTTGGGTCAAAAAATTAAGAATATCTGATCGCCAATCGCATCAGCTTTCATCAGTAGTAAAAAAAATCTTCTATAATTTCACATTGGCCAGGTTGAGCAGCAATCGAAGGATTCTCTTGTAGAATAGTCCAAGGATATTCTTCTTTGTAAACAATATTTGGTAAATAATCAGCCACGATGTTACTTCCTCGCCCGATATATTCCACAACCACATTGTCAAACAAAGCATTAAATTCTGAAGCTCCCGAAGACATAAAATCAAACGATATTTCCTTGCTTTGGAAAACCCAGATACTTGATTCGCCAATAACTGAGAATTCGTTTCTAAACGTACTGAAGTCGCCCCACAAATGTTTGCCAATCTCAAACCTGCCAAAGGAGTTTCGTATTCAGCTTCATTATTTGAAGCATGAAAACTGAATTTAATTGATTGGACCATTGTTTCCACCGTCGGAGCTATCAGTTGAATGCATGCACTACACCCTGAAATACTGGACCCTCCATCTATTCGAATATTCCACCTCGAATATACAGGTAAAACGTTTGTGCTTTCTTCCTCATCTGATCTACTTGAGTGGAACTCAACAAATAAATCAATCAATGCCTGTGCCTTGATTGTTGTTCAAGGTGTAAATAAAATATCATAATCTCCCAACCCCACTGACCATTTTGTCATCCTTCCCGAAATATCAGGTCGTTGTAATACATTTTTTAAAGGGAATGAAGTTCGGAATTCTATTGTTTGAGCTTGAAAATATGGACGCATCTTTCTAGCAGCAATCACCAATGCTAAAGCTATCTTCTCCAACTCCACATACTTTTTTTCTACTGCCACCAGACTTTTACTAACGTAATATATCGGCTTCGGAATTCCTGAATCTTCACTAATCAACACTGCGCGGAGTGTAAAATCCGATACGATGATGCACAAGAATGATTTCTCTCTATTTCGAGGCTTCGTTAATATTTCTGGTGATGACAACAAATTTTTAATACTTGTGAACGCTGCTTCACATTCCAACGTCCATTCGAACCTACTAGGTCCTCGTAACAATTGAAGGAAAGGAAATCATTTATCATAAAATCATGAAATAAATCGATTAAGTACTACTAACCTTCCTGTCAATATTTGTACTTCTTTGACTAATCAAGGTGAATTCATCGTTATCAAAGCCTTTAATTGTTCTGGGTCGGCTTGTATTCCTTTTTCGCTAATAATAAAACCCAAGAACTTCCCCGATCGAACTCCAAAGTTACATTTTTCCGGATTTAGCTTTAACTTGATTTCTCTTAGATTCAAAAAAGCTTCTTCTAGATCATCAAGATGCACTTCGTCCCTTGAAATTTTCACTACCATATCGTCTATATATACCTCCATATTTCTTTTGATCTGTGTAGCAAAAACTTTGTTCATTAATCGCTGATAAGCGGCCCTCAGCATTCTTCAATCCAAAGGGCATCACTCTATAACAGTGGAGGCCTCTATCAGTTATAAACGTTGTGCACTCTTGATCCTTCGGATCCATGTGGATCTGATTATACCCTGCGAAAGCATCCATAAAAGTCAAAATTTTATTCCCTGAAGTGGAATCAATCAACTGGTCAATCCGGAGAAATGGAAACGGATCTTTGGGGCAAGCTCTATTTAAATCTGTAAAATCCACACACATCCTCCATTTCTCATTCTTCATTTTAACCACTACCGGCTTCGGAGTCCACAAAGGATATTGAGATTTCCTTATGTGTCCGAACTTAGACAACCGATCTATTTCTGCAACAATTGCTTCCGCTTTTTCCGATGAAAATGCTCTTCTTTTTTGAATCACTGGCTTTACCTTCAGATCTATGGCCAAGTTGTGCCGGATTACTTCGATAGGTACTCCTGTTACATCTTCTGTCTTCCAAGCGAAGACATCTAAATTCTGAGACAAAAAATCAAGCAGTTGTTGACGTAGATTAGGGTTCGATAAAGTTCCAATCCGAAGCACTTTTCCTTCTAAAAAAGTAAACTCCTCTATTTCTTCACTTACTGTTAAAGACCCAAGAGTTTCCCTCGTATCGTCAACCCTTTCTTCCAACTTTGAGGGAACCCCTTCTAACTGATATTCTCGCATCATATCTCCACTGCTGGATCCTCGGCATAGCATTCTCTGGCAACCTTTTGATCACCCTGAACCACTCCAACTCTGTCTCCTACCACATACTTAAAACATTGATGGACTGTTGACACCACCTCATACATTCTGAAAAGCCATAATCTTCCAAAAATAGCATTATAACTTATGGGACAGTCCACCATCACAAAACGTACTTGAACCTTCTTCTTGAATGGTCATTTCCCCAAACTAACTTATCCCTCAAAATCCCCAACAACACGAGTTGTTACACCCGTAAATCCGATAATTGTACAATCCGGTTGAGTAATCCGAGGAGGGTTTGTCATCTTATCATAGGTGGACTTAAAAAGAACATTGGCAGAACTGCCAGTGTCAATCAGCACACGTCGAACTTTGATGCCATCCACCTCAGCTCCAATTACCACAGTATCCTCATGTGGTCCTGCAGTCCCTCTTAAATCATCTTCATCAAACAAAATGAAGGGAATATCTTTCGTTCCATACAAATGCGTTGACATCCTCCCTTCAATTTGAGTTGTCAAATTGACAACATCCCTTTTTCTTGAGCTATCTGAATTTCCAGTCATTGAATCGCCCCCGAAAATTGCTAACGATTCAAAAAATTTGCACAATTCCCGAACACCTCCCTTTGCTATAAAAACAACTCCTCGACTGTCATCAGAAGCAACATGTTCGGATCATTTTCGACATATTCATTAGAAGCATCGAATGACTCAACATGTGAATCCATAATCATCAAATTCTCAGCTGGCTGCGCAGCCTTCGAAGTTGATGCACCATTATTCTTCGATGCACTTTCATGTGACTTTACATAAGTCAAAAGCTTCCCATTTTTAATCAGATACTGGATTTATTTTTTCAAATCAATACAATCATTTGTATCATGGCCATTATCATCATGATACCTACAAAATTTATTATTCTTTTCTTCCCTCGGTCTGCTGATATGAGTTGGTTTCCTAAAATTCACAGAATTCTTAGTTTTATCCCAAATAACAGAAACACTCTCTGTCAAATCAGCACAATACTTTGGCCTAACCCATGTATTTGACCTAGGCCTGTTGTAATTGTTGGATGGAGTGTGGTTCGAATATCGACTACTCCGAGGAGGCAAATTGATGTTCTTCTGCCTCGACTGCTGATTATTCCCATTAGCATTGTTATTTCCATTCGAGGGCTGCCCCTGATTATTGGCCGCCTCAGACTCTGCTAGACTCTTCAACCTTAATTTGATCCTCGACTTGAGCCATCAACGCTCCAAAAGTCAGAACCATTCTCTTTGTTGCCTCATTAGCCAGATCCTCTAGCAACAAATCCTGGCGAAAAGCGGCCATCGCCACATTTTCTTGACAGTTATCCAAACTTGATTTTGTTAACACAAACCTCTTAGTATAGTCTTTCAATTTCTCTTCTAGTGCATGCTTGCACTGGATAATTGTATCACCATTAGCTCTCATCTCCTTACTTCCAACAAACTTCCTTCGGAAAACAGTGTAAAAATCCCTGAAATTTGAAATGGATCCCCTCATAATCCTGTTGTACCATTTGAGAGTTGTTCCTTTAAAAGTTTGAGAAAAAACATGACACGCAAGCCGGTTGTCGTCCTAGAAATTCATCATATAATTTTTAAATTGTTCGATGTGATCATCGAGATCTTGCATCCCATCGAACTTTTCAACTTTCGAAATATTGAAACGCTTCGGAAGCGTCATAGAGCGAATTTCATCGGTTAACGGTGAGTTCCTCCAATCAACACCTTGAACAAATTGATCATCGGTCCCCATTATAACATACAAATTCCTGTCAGTTTCAACATATTGATTCGAAGGATTTCCTTCAAGCCAAGCTGATCGAGGAGCATTCTTAAACTTTCTCTCCTTTTTATACCTCCTCGAATAATTTCTTTCTAATTCTCCATTCGAAAAACCTATATGCCTTTTAAATCCTGAAGCTGAGCTTTCTACTTCCTTATCACTGGAGGTTATCAATTTTTGCTTATATTTCTTATCCTTTCGAGATAAATATCTCTCTTTATGAGAAACAAAGCGTGTTTTTTTGTGCTCAGACTTAGCATGTGTGTCGTCGAAAGATCGATCTGACTGACCTTCCACATCGGTCTTTTATAATTCTTGCCTAACCTCAGATCTGATAAAAGCAGAGAGTATTTCTTGCTCCCTTCGCTCATATTTTTTGTTCAAAGCATTGATTTTATCAAGAAGTTGATGCATTATTGTCTTAATATCAGATCGAACTTGGACCGGAGACGATCCATCAATTATATTCCCATCAGTCTCATTCTTTTACAAATCATATCTCACTGTTTCCGTCGCTGATTGAAGCGTGGGATTATTATTTTCAAGATTCATCTTATGAATTTTAGTCAAAGAATACTACTAAATAGTACCACTTCCGAACATAATAAGGTACTGATTTTTCTTACTCAGTCCTAGTGAAGTCACCAATTTGATAAGGTTTTCATTTGCTAAGGTAAATTGCTAGAGAGAAATTTTAGAAAGAGAAAGTTCTTAAGAGTTTTTAGAGAGAGAGAACGTAAGTACAAAATGAGTTTCAAGTGAAAAGAGTTCAACTCCTTCATTAGAACAGTCTGGTCCTTTATATAGAGGAGCCAAGACTTAGTCAAATAACTGAATCTGTTACAAAAACGGATTAATTGCTATTTAGCCCTTACAGATTATGTAAAGTCATAAGAGCTCCCTAAAACTTACATCTGTTACAAATTAAAGACAAAACTTATACTAATTACAATCAAGTCCCTGAATTTACGGTGTTTACAAATTAATAACTAAAACTCCATTTCCATATCACTATCATCTTGAATGATTTGAGTTTATCGAGCCTGAGTATGCGGGCTATGAATTTAGCTGAACGTCTACCCCTCAAATTTTGCACTTGGCGAGAAATTGTAAGCGATGTGTTGCTCTCGTCCTCGGACGGGCACTATTTTCTCCAGCTGGAATATCTTAGTTCTGAAGAGCTTAGTTCATGATGGCTCTATTTATGACTCTTTAAAAAATATTCAGCAGTAAAAACCTCCCAATGATATAGAGATATTGTTAGAATATATAGCTGATGGAGCAACTATGAGACACACTTTTACAAGGAGAAAAAACACTTTGTGTTAGAATATTCAGTGTATTAAGTTTCCTTGTATAGACCTCTAAGTTCTATATATATTGAGAGCCTTACTTGAGTTTGCATTATAAAAAGACAGTTCAATACAAAAGGAACATTTTCTAATAAACACAAAACCCTAGCTGCTTCCTGCGGCTACTTCTCTCTTTGTTTTTAACATGGTATCAGAGCATATGTGATTCTGGGAACTCTGAACATCCTCAACAAAGATGGTTGGTAATGAAGTCATGGTCAGTCAAATCCCTGATGAATTAACAATGCAGATTGCTGCCATTATGAGAAATGGTCTTGGAACACAACAACAAACAACTAACCCTGAGAATTTATCCCTAGGGATTAAACTCAGTGGTGACAACTATGCCCTATAGGCAAACCTGGTAAAGAAAGCAATTGGGAAAGGGGGAGAGGTTCTCACATTACAGGGGAGCCGACACCTTCATCCAAAACTGACAAAACATATACAAGGTGGGAACAAGATGATCAATGTGTTTTCACATGGATTATCCAGAATCTTGAATCCAGCTTGGTGAATAATATCTCGCAATATCCCACTGCAAAAGCCCTCTAGGATGGGTTAGCCACCACATACGGTTCTGGTATAGATTCGTTACAAGTGTTTGACCTTTATAAGAGGGCTAATTCATTAAGGCAAGGGTCCGATACAGTAGAAGACTTGTGGAACAAACTACAGAACATCTGGATGTCTATAGATAGGCGAGATCCGAACGCTATGAAAGACCCAAAAGACATTCAGATCTACAATAAGAAGACTCAAGAACAAAGACTCTATCAATTGCTAATAGCGATTAATGACAAGCTGAAACCAGTCAAGAGAGATATCATGAAAAAGGATCCTCTTTCTTCCGTGGAAACAACATATGCTACAATACGAAGGGAAGTGGCCAGGCTTAATATACTAAAATCAAGTTCTTTTGATAGTGACTCGATTGAAATTGGAATGGGTTTGGCTGCTAAAGATTCTGCACAGAGAATTAAATTCTGATCCAAAGAGAAAGAAGATAAATCTAAGTTGTATTTCACTCATTGTGGGATGAAGAAACACACTAAAGAGACATGTTTCTACCTGGTTGGCTATCCAGAATGGTGGGAGGACGGTCATAAGGAGAAAAATAACCAGTGTTTCAGATCTAATGTCAAACGGGCTTCGTCTACAAGTGGCGGTGAAGATCTTACTAGAAATGAGCAAGGAAGTGGTACTGGTTTTGGAGGAATGACGGCGAACTCCTATGAAAAACTTGGAGGTAAAGGGTTTGAGAAATCAATGAATAGGATCTTTGATTGCGGGCCTACAGACACCATGTCTTATGATCCTAAAGACTTTGGTGACATGTCATCTCCAAAGAAGTCGCATATTGAGATTGCCAGCAGAGAAATTTGTGAAGTCAAAGGGGGAGGTTCAATTCTTTTTTCGGAAAAAATAGAAATCTAAAACTAGCTCTACATTCCTTCAATATCCTTAAAGTCATTATCTGTTAGTCAATTGCAAAACAACTCAATTGTGTGGTTCTTATGTATCTATTGTTTTGCATTTTACAGGACATTCGTACGAAGGAGATCATTGGGCGTAGTACTGAACAAGGATGTCTCAATTATGTTGATGAGGTAGTTCATAAGGGACATGCCATGATTGCTCACGGAACAACTGAAATGAAACTTTGGTTATGGCATCGGCGACTTGGTCATCCTTCTTTTAGTTATCTTAAAAGTTTTTTTTCCAGTATTTTTTTGAATAATTCCATTCATGAGAAATGTGAAAACTGCATTCTTGCAAAAAATCGTAGGGTCTCATTTAATCAAATTAATAATAGAGTTGATTATGCTTTTTCTCTAATCCATTGTGATGTTTGGGGTCCAGCACCAATTTCCACTAACAATCAAATCGGATACTTTGTTTTATTTGTGGATGAGTTTCAAGAAATACTTGGATATACTTCATGAAACATAAATCGGAAGTACCAGAAATATTTGTTTGTTTTTACAAAATGATTTTGACTCAATTTGAAAAACAAATACAAATTCTCCGTTCTGATAATGGAACAAAGTTTGTCAACCAAACAATGCATAATTTAAGCATATTGAAGGAATGTAGAGGTAGTTTTGAGTTTCTATTTTTTTCGAAAAAATAATTGAACCTCCCCCTTTGACTTCACAAATTTCTCCGCTAGCAGTCTCAATATGGGACTTATTTGGAGATGACATGTCACCAAAGTCTTTAGGATTATAAGACATGGTGTCTGTAGCCCCGCAATCAAAGATCCAATTCATTGATTTCTCAAACCCTTTACCTCCATGTTTTTCATAGGAGTTCGCTGCCATTCCTCCAAAACCAGTGCCACTTCCTTGCTCATTTTTAGTCGGATCTTCACCGCCACTTGTAGACGAAGCCCGTTTGACATTAGATCTGAAACACTGGTTATTTTTCTCCTTATGATCGTCCTCCCACCATTCTGGATAGCCAACCAACTGGAAACATGTCTCTTTAGTGTGTTTCTTCATCCCACAATGAGTGCAATACAACTTGGATTTATCTTCTTTCTCTTTGGATCAGAATTTAATTCTCTGTGCAGAATCTTTAACAACCAAACCCATTCCAATTTCAATCGAGTCACTATCAGAAGAACTTGATTTTAGTATATTAAGCCTGGCCACTTCCCTTCGTATTGTAGCATATGCTGTTTCCACGAAAGGAAGATGATCTTTTTTCTTAATATCTCTCTTGACTGGTTCCAGCTTGTCATTAATCACCATTAGCAATTGATAGAGTCTTTGTTCTTAAGTCTTCTTATTGTAGATCTGAATGTCTTCTGGGTCTTTCATAGGGTTCGGATCTCGCCTATCTATAGACATCCATATGTTCTACAGTTTGTTCCACAAGTCTTCTAGTATATCGGAATTAGCCCTCTTATGAAGGTCAAACACCTGTAACGAATCGGTACAAGAACCGTATGTTATGGCTAACCCATCCCAGAGGGCTTTTGCAGTGGGATATTGCGAGACATTATTCACCAAGATGGATTCTAAATTCTGGATAATCCATGTGAAAACACATTGATCATCTTGTTTCCACCTTGTATATGTGTTGTCAGTTTTGGGTGGAGGTGTCGGCTCCCCTATAATGTGAGAACCTCTCCCCATTCCCCCAATTTCTTTCTTCATCAGGTTTGCCCATATGGCATAGTTCTCCATTAAACAACTGGATTTGGTCCTCCAAATCGATTCCAAGAGAGACCGGATTCTCAATAAAATAAAACATCATGACATCCTCGCGTAGGATCCGTAATGGAACGCGGTCTGATATTTCGAGCCTCAGAGGGCTTAATAACGTATTACGTGGAAACGAGAGGGTAGAGGGAGGAGAATGCCGGGAACGGGACGTGGATCTTCGAGGTATAGGAACCACTAGACGTGGACGTGGTAATGGTGGATGAAGAGCCATCAAGAAATCTAGATCTGGGAGGGGATTCATAAATGTGATTCATAGTCGTTGACTGTTGCACCATTCTTCGCCTACATAGCTTATGACGTGTTGAGAAACACCCTACATATTATTCATAAATTTAACCCAAACAAATACTTATTCATTGATACTTTTATAAGAAAATACTCATATAAAAGCTCATTCACATTTCTTAAATATTCTGATTGTTATAAATACGAATAAAGTTTGATGTTTTTTTTTATAAAGTTGTTTAAAGAAAAAAAAGGTTAATCCTGTTTATACGCCTAGCAATTATATGTTCGACAACTATAACCGAAACACGATATTAATATCTTTTAAAAATATAATCTTCCGCAACAGCCTCCATCGTCATCAACAATGGAATGCTCCATCAGATTTGCACCATCTTCGAAGATATATAATGGAGTTCCCCTTTCCTTTAGGGAACGTAGAATATTCATGAGGTTACGGTCCTTCTCTTAGCATATTCAATGTATGCCGGCTATCCCAAATCAAATCTTATAGAGAAGACTGAACGACATCCTGAGTGACTTCATACACGAGAGACCACTCATTCTCTTGACTCCGCCTCGCCTGGTCTGTCTATGAATAGTTGGTTTGGTGATACCGTCAATACTGTTGTTGAAGATTTTTTTATGACGTCATATCACGGCCGGACATGTCAATAAATAATTTACCTTATAAAAAATTAGAATTGTAAAATAACATAAATGAATGAGAGAGAGGATGGGTGTTGATCTTTTTTTACTTCGTGTGGTTAAATTGTACTCAAATATATTTTAACAATGTGATGGTATATTCTAATAATATTCGAGTAGGTAGTATACGCTACATAAGCTATAATATAATTACATGGAGTGAATATTGCTAAACCTGTTTTCCCATCGTTACTAATTTTAATTTTAATAAAAATATTTAAGTAATACCAATAAATAATATTTTTTAATTATTTTTTAATATTTTTAATATATAAATATCTACAATGACTCCCAACTTGTATAACTCGATAACCACTCGTACAGATTTTAATAAAACTCAATTATTAGTTTAAAGCTATAAATTATCATATACTAAGTATTATCTTCTATATTATCTTTGAATAAAATTTTAAAATAAAGTGTTAGTATTAAAAATTATTCGATGGAAGATTTTTTTTTTGTAAACTATAAACAATGCATCCAAACTATACAAGATAAGCTTTCATGCCAAAATGTTATAAAGGCTTGCGATGGAAAGCACTAATTATAAATACAATGCATGTTTTTTATGTTGAATGTTAGGTATTTTCAAACAAAAACACTAATGTTTTAGACCAATGACACTATTTTACCTCCTCCTGCACATTTATAACTTCTATTTATACATTCAACATTCTCTCTCATATTTTTTTTCAGTACTTTATGATGTAGCAATGATTGCGAACAAAATGGTTTCTCACTTAGGTATCGAAATTGGATCAAACAGGTAATCAAATCTAAAATTTGGACGAGCCCGTCAGATTTTAAAAAATGTGACTTTGTCACAATACCAAAATTCGATCTGTAAAGCCTTCGAAAACTAGTTTTAACATTTAAGAGTTAATTTTATTTATTTATTTTATTTTAAAATATTTATGTAATTTCCCTTATTTGGAATTAGGGTTTTGGGTAGTGCTATATAAATCAACCTATACCTTATTTTACAATTAGAGTTTGTTTAATTAAATTTTGGGAATTATTTCTGTGAGTCTCCTGATTTCTCAACCATAAGGTTAGCGTTTTATCGTTGCTTTCTCTTCTAATCTTCTGCCACACTATAAGTTTGGTATCATAGCCTCGGTTCCTGCTACTAGGCAAGCATATTTCTGAATTCTGATTTCATCTGATTCAAGGTTTAAAGAAGAGAACAACATTTATGGTCATAAGGATCTCGAAGATCGTTTGGTATGCGGGGACACATTAGACGTTTCGATATACGATCGTATTGACTATAGAAGGAGCTTAAATTGGCTACGAATCGTCGAATCAAGGTAAAACTTGTTTATCGAGATGTCATATCAGACTATGAAGAGGTTTTTTAAACCATTTTTCATCAACTTGACATGGGATGTTGTATTCAGGCTATGAAAAAGTTTTCGAAACCATTTTTTTCATCAACTAGATGGCTTCAATGTGACTTCGAATTAGGAACACTCGAGAAGAATTTATTTTATTCCAAAACAATTATAATTCCCAATGTAACAATTGAAAAAAAATGCTTGTTGATGGTGATGGTGTTGTGAGTTCGAGGACAAATTCTTATCAACCAGTGGAGGATGATGTATCCCATAAAGTCCAAACACAAACCTTTTTTCTTTTATTTTGTTTTATTCAAATATCTTATATTATTCAAATCAAATATAATTGTATTAAGATTTGATTTTATTTTATTTTAGAATATTTATTTTATTTCCTTGTGTATTAGGGTTTTAAGAAGCTCTTATATAAAACTCTTATGATTTAAGTTATTTTAATTTTTTGGAATAATATATTTTTTATCTCTGAAAATTCCAGTCTTTTGTTACCCTTATATTAGGGTTTCATCTATCTTTTTTTTCCCTTCTATTTCTCTTGATTTTAACTGGTACCAGCATAAGGGTGTGAGAGTTTAGAATCTTAATGCTGCAGCTCTTGTCAAGAAGTGGTTTCTCAACTTTGTCCCTCTTTACCATGTAATCGGCATTACTGTGGCCAACAGTAACAAAATATACTCCACCCACTTGTTTTATGTCTGCTTTTTCAACCCATTGACTAAACACAACAGCACCCTTGCGCGTGTAAAAAGTTGTTATCTTTACAGTTCCATACTGTGCTTGTTATATCATATCAAAACCCTTGCAGAAAGGTACAATTCCTCTTTGTTGAATAGTAGATGGCTTCTCAAGTTCTGCAAAGTATATTTCTCCCAGCAAATTGAAAACACTACAATCTTCTACTTTTAACTTTTAACTTTTTCTTTTATTTCCCAAACCATCACCCAAACTCTTCCAGCTTCTATTACAAAACCTAATCTTTTATCCATTAAAACACCATTGTTTTCTTTTATCAATTTATTTATAATCTCAAACACGAAAATATCATCTTCCATTTTTCCATTACGACAACATGTATCTACAGAAACCTGAATCAAAGGTTTTATTTTAGGATAACATAAAATACCTGGAAGATGAATCTCCATAATAAAAGCTGCTACTTTGCAGTCCTTCTTCAATAGAAGGTCTGAAGCGATGTAGTCTGGTGTACTGAAGCCTAATACAATATCACGATCTACAAGTTTATCCTCAATATCAATTAGATCTTCATCATCCAAGTAATCATCATACTCATCATAGACTTGTTTGTCAAATACCGGCCCATATACATCTTCAAAAATATTTTTATCATAGACTGGCTTGTCAAACACGGGCTTAGATAAAGTTTTAGAATCACAGCTAAGATCGGTAGTTGGTGCAGTATGAGCATGAAACTCCTTAACTGGTGGTGATTTTGGAGACACTACTCTAGATTACACCAATATAAACTTGAAACCATCTTTTACAAAACTATATATATTCATTCTACCATCATAAGTAGAATTCCTCTTAAATTTCCATGGATGTCGTAAAACTAGATGGCAAACGTCCTTAGATTAGGGTTTCATCTATCATTTTTTTGTTCTATTTCCGTTAATTTCAACTGGTACCAGCATAAAGGTGTGAGAGTTGAGAATCTGAATGCTGCAGCTCTTGTCAAGAAGTGGTTTCTCAGCTTTGTCCTTCATTACCATGTCATCGGCATTACTATGGCCAGCAGTAACAAAATATACTCCACCCACTTGTTTTATATCTGTTTTTTCAACCCATTTACTAAGCACAACAACACTTTTGCGCGTGTAAAAAGTTGTTATCTTTACAGTTCCAGACTGTGCTTGTTATATCACATCAAAACCCTTTTAACTTTCTGCAGAGTATATTTCTGCTAGCAAATTAAAAATACTACAATCTTCTACGTTTAACTTTAACTTTTTCTTTTATTTCCCAAACCATCACCCAAAACTCCTCCAGTTTCTATTACAAAACCTAATCTTTTATCCATTAAAACACTATTCTTTTCTTTTATCAATTAGTCCTAATCTCAAACACGAAAATATCATCTTCCATTTCCATTACGACAACATGTATCCATAGAAACCCGAATCAAAGGTTTGGCTTTAGGATAACATAAAATAACTAGAAGATGCATCTCCATAATAAAAGCTGCTACTTTGCATTCCTTCTTCAATAGAAGGTCTGAAGCGATGTAGTCTGGTGTACTGAAGCCTGATACAATATCTCGATCTACAAGTTTATCCTCAATATCAATTAGATTTTCATCATCCAAGTAATCATCATACTCATCGTAGACTGGTTTGTCAAATACCGACCCATATACATCTTCAAAAATATTTGTATCATATACTCGCCTGTCAAACACGTGCTTAGATAAAGTTTTAGAATCACAGCTTAGATCGGTATCTGGTGCAGTATGAGAATGAAACTCTTTAACTGGTGGTGGTTTTGGAGACACTACTTTGGATGGCACCAATATAAACTTGCAAACATCTTTTACAAAACTATATATATTCATTCTACCATCATAAGTAAAATTCCTCTTAAATTTCCATGGACGTCGTAAAACTAGATGGCAAACGTCCATAGGAACTACGTCAGACCATGCTGTATCTTTGTATTTACCAACAGAAAATGCCACTTGACAGCGTTTAGAAACTGTTACCTCAGTGTACTTTATCAATCTTAACATTATGTACGGGTATGGAAGAGCTTTCATCTTCAACGCCAGTTTCTGAACAGCCTCCTATGAAATCAGATTCTCATAGATATCTGAATCAATTACAAACTTGCAAATTCTTCTAACAATTGTGCAGGTAGTCTGGAAGATGTCGTTCTCTATTCTAGCCTTCAAATCAAGAGGTACTTGGAACATGATTCATGTATCTGCGTAACATGAATTGATGGTCTATGATACCAAAGTGATGACGCGGCGGAAATAGAAGAAGACGCAACGATCGATGAAACCATAATTCAAGGGTAACATGATGAAACCCTAATCTAAGGGTAACAAAGACTGAAGTTTTCAGGGATAAAAAATATATTATTCAAAAAACTTAAAACAACTTAAGGAATATGAGGCTTTATATAAGAGCTTCTCAAAACCCTAAATTAGAATACAAGGAAATAAAATAAATATTCAAAAATAAAATAAAATAAAATCTTAATACAATTAGATTTGATTTGAATAATATAAGATATTTGAATAAAATAAAAAAGGTTTGTGTTTGGACTTTCTCGGCTACATCACTTTAACTCGCGTTCACTATTTTTTTTCTTACTTGGTCTACTACTTTCGTTTATCAATCCCTATTTTTTCCATTACTTTTATTACTTCTGAATAGTGCTAAAACAACATTATCCACCTCTTTTTTTTACATAGATTGTTATTTGTTCCACAACATGGTATTGATGTATTTGGATTATGTTTAGACCATTGAAATGACTTCGGAACGAGGATTAATAGGGTTTTACGCTAGTATATTTTTTAAAAAATTCATGCTAAATTTTGTGTACGTGTGATTGTTAAAAAAGTTGTCAGGTGAACAATTAATTTTTTGTTTTACATTTAGTCTCTAATAATTTGTAACTAATATTCACCTTTTAAATTTCATATTATTGGGAAAAAAATGAAGGTGTATTATGACATAAGAATGTGGGATCAAATATGAGACAAAAAAATTAGTTTTTAAGTTGTGATCAAGTGTGAGATAAAAATCAACGGTTTAAATTGTCACGCGCCAGTTTTTAAACAATTGCACGTGTAGAAAATTAAACATGCAAGGTTTTACAATATGTAGATCGCTAGAAGACAACAATGCAATCAGTTTTAAGCAATTGCACGTGTAGAAAAATAAACATGAAATTTTTTAAAATTTCTAAATTATTAATAGATAAAATGAAAAAAATCTATTTATTTGATACAAATTTGAAATTATAACTAGTCGTTTAACCAAATGTTTTTATATATATATATACTCTTTTTGTCCAAAATAAATGTTATTTAAAAAACATAATAAATATCATTTTAAAACCTTATTTCGTTATCCACTTTTTTTGTTTTCTGGTAACTTTTTTCCAGATTATGGCTTTAAAAAATAAAATAAATAAACTTATACATTCTACAAAATCCAAACCAAAACCAATGATTGTTTTTTAATATTTGTGCTAGAAGGTAAACCACACAAGGTGACAAGGTGACAGACTAAACCAACAAAATGTATGTAGAAAGACTCGAACTCATGACTTTTAGTGACATGCATACCTTACTCGACCAGATCGGCTACCCTTTGGGACATGGATATTGTATTATTGTATACACCAAATATGAACAGAACTCGTTCGGTATTTTTAGAAAATTTTATTCCGAACTAGAGTTGTTATTGAGTTTCCAAATAATCCGTTTGTGATCGGTTTGGTAAGGCCCGTCCGAGAGTGACCTGACTAGTTTTAAAAAATGGGTTGAAAGCTAAAGTTTTGGATTGGCGTTTTTACCGTTCTTGACCTGTCCGTCTGACAACCTGTCTGATAATGAAGATATATAAAGAAAATATAATCTACGTATGTTTTCAATTGAGATCCTAAAATAATTATGATAAACCAACAAACCTGTCCGTTAAAAATCGGATTGAACCAGACCGAGTCTGAATGAAATCGATCTCGGACTATAATATTTGGTTTTCGCCGCTTAACCGTCCAGACTGGACCCGGCCGATAGTTTATTAAACCGATCTCGGTCCGGTCCAAATCCAGACCAATCCGATAACTGCATTATTGCGAATGATATATATATGTTTTTTTAAGTTTTTGATAAAAACTGTATTTTAAGTCTTTTCTATAGTGTCTTTCGGTATTTGGTCTGTTTGTTTCTGATATTATATATACACTGCCTATTCTTTTTCCGTTTCTCACACTAAAATTTATATGAGAAAAGTACCGAAAATACCCACTCAACTATCTTATTACCCGGTACTACCCAAATTTTGGATAGTGTTACTTTATACCTCGACTAATAAATTGGACAAAAATACCCCTCGACTATATATACCCATTTTTCAGTTCAAACCCACTTTTTCCACCTTCCTATCACTCTAAACAAACCCCAACCTCTAATTTTAGAAACCACCAGAAACCGTTCGACTTCGTGATACTCTCTCTCTTTCAAACCCAAAACCCCTACAGCTTCTCACCGTTCGCACATTCAACGCAATCGCACCGGTCACTGTCTTTTACTCAGTTCAACGAGTAACCACCTTCTGTTCGACAAATTTGTCGTGAAGTCGTCTCCGACCGGTTAATTGTACAGTGTTTAGAAGTAAACAGGTATGCATTATCGTGGAAAGTGTACTTTTTTTTGCGTTTTTGACGAATTCGAACCACTATTTTCTGCTATTTCACGATAGGCGTTGCTTTTTAAACTGGAATGAAGTATCTTTTGACGATAGTTGGTCAGTTTCTGGGTTTATCGTCGAAGGCAGGGTAGAAGTTTAGTTGCATGTAATGCTAATACTTTCCTGAGAACTATTATGGATGTTAGATGTGTATTAGGTAGTTGATTGTTGATTTTGGTGTTGTTTTAATAATTCCCAGATCCCTGCAACGTGTATATAAAAAGTAGAACAGTTCGCATCCTGATCACCCATTATGCAAGCAATTCGCAGCTCGATTCAATTTTTATGTCGTTTATTTACAAACAATTCGCAGCCCAGGCTGCGAATTGTCTGTAAAAACACTATTCATATATAGGCAATTCGCATATTGTCATGCGAATTGCGTGTGACATTTTAACTAATAATAAATGAAATTTGCAGCTTGTCATGCGAATTGTTTGTGACATTGTAACTGGTAATACATGAAATTCGCAGCTTGTGATGCGAAGTTTGTGACACTCTAACTGATTTGTGTTTGTGCAGGAAGTATGATAACAAAACCTAGCTATTACAAATCAGGGTTGGTGAGCCTTCTGAAGCTACTTAAAGAGATGCGTATTACCAGGGCCCACATTGAAGCTGCAAGAAACATACCCTTCTACACACTTTTGAAAACGGCTTTCGAAATCCGTAATGAGGCAGAGCTGCCAAAGAAAAAATTCTACTCAATCATTCAGTATGTCATCGAGCAATTCTCTATTGATAGAGACGCCTTTAAGATTGGCAACAAGTTTGTAAAGATAACTGAAAACGATGTGAAGATCATATTCGGGTTGAGTCATGGCACCGAGAAAATGTGGTTAATGAAAACCGGCGCATTTCACAACAAATATGCACCCGGCGAGGAGGACGAATCAAGGATGATGAAGAAATACTTCATGTGTAAAACTGGCAGGAAAGTAGCAGCTAGTAATACTAAAACAATAACAAATGCCATTATAAAGCTACGTCTAAAATCGACTTCATCTTTATAAAGCAAGATTGTGTACTTTTCTAACATAGCATTTTGTCGTTGGTTTTACAGGCAGGTATAGAGAAGGCCATAATCGAAGGAGGGGAGCATGAGTTGGAAGACGTTGCGAGGCTGTTGATACTAATTTTGTGCTCCACCCTATTCTACTCCGTATCTGGAGATATCCTGGGTTGGAGCACGGTTTATTATGTTGAAGACCTCAGCAAAATAAACAATTACGACTCTTCTGGATCAATACTGTACAAGCTTCGACAGTCTATCAGGAGTTGCTTAGCAATCGAAAAACCTGATAGAGTCGTCGGCTGCGTCGCTCTTGTAATTGTAAGATTGATCTATTCAGTATAAAAATTAGTTATGTACACAGCATCTTGTTGATAAAACTTGTCCCCATGCAGCCCTTCTTCATGGAGCACACAACAATCGGCCTCGAGGTAGCGAAGTCAACCTCGATACCAAGGTTTTTCAAATGGTTGGGATTAGAGTGCCAAGCAGCGACCGTGGCGCTGCTTCTTAGAACACCCTTGCTGGATAATGACCAGGTATAAGCTTTATATAGGTATTGAACTGGGGGTGCAAACAGTTCGCCAGCGGCCGATCTATGTTTGGGCCCGGAGGGGCGTAGGCCCCCCCTTACCTAAAATATATGTTTTATAATTTTTTTTAAGGTAATAATTATTTAAATAATATTAAAATAAAAAATTCTACGCCCCTTTAACTAAAATATATATTTTGTAATTTTTTTAAGGTAATAATTATTTAAATAATATTAAAGTGATAATTCTAAAGTCCTTTAACTAAAATATATATTTTATAACTAATAATTATTTAAATAATATTAAAGTAAAAATTTAAGATAATATTTTTTTAGGAATGTTTTAAATTTAATGTCTGAAATAATGGTAGAAAAATTTTAATTTAAAAATTAGTATGTTGACTATTTTAAAGAATTTTTTTAGATTAAAAGTCTCAAATAAGAGTGAAAATTTTAATCTACAAAATCTTGGATTATGACTATTTTTAAAGAATAATTTAAGTTCCAAATCTTGATTATTTTAAAAGTAAATTTTAAGTTGATATTTATAAATGGTTGGATGTAGTCTCGAGCATCTTAATCTCTAGGAATATTAGAACTCCATTGATTTTTTAAGTATTCTCAATTTGTTTTTGCCATAATTTGTTTTGATTTAATATTCCTTTAATCTTTCTAATTAATTATATTTAATCTCTTACTTTTATTTAAAAAAATATATTGAGTTAATTATGTTTTATCTCTTATTTTTATTTAGAAAAAAGATATTGAGTTGGTGAAAAGGAAGAACACGATTGGAAGGAGTTTCACCAATTTATTTTTTCAATCTATATTTTTTTGTTTTCTTTTGAAATTTTATTATTATTTTGATCTTAAAACACTTATTAATCAATATTTTTTTTCTGATATGATTTGTGTTCATTTAGGAAAGTGAAAATACATTTACTTAGTTTAAAGATAATATATATGGAAATATTTGTTAGTTTTTTTTATAAATAAAATTATATATTTATATTATAAATTATGTTTAATACAAATTTGATTTTAATTTTATATAATTTTTACATAAAATTTTGATTTTATCTATATGTATTTTTAAAAAAAATGATATAAAAAAATTGAATTTATTTCCATCCATTTCTAAAAAATATATTTTATACATTTATCTTTTGAAATATCTTTTATAAATTAAATGATTTTGTTATATTTTATTTTTTAAATATATTTTAAAAATAATATATTAATATTTTCATCTATGTGTTAAAAATATGTTTTATATAACAAATTGTATATATTTTCATTTATTCTTCAAAAATATATTTTTTTATAACAAATGTTAACTACTTTTATGTCAATTTTAAGATATTAAATTTGGTTTTGTTATATTTTATTTTATTTTATATATTTTTTAAAAATAATATATTAAGATACATTAAGATTATAAAACCAAATTTTTCTTATCATGCTTAATAACTGAATCAACCAAATAACAGGTTTGAGAGCTTTGAACCTCTGATAGTGTAGAATTTCCTTTGAATGAATATATAGTGAGTGATCCGGGACTACGCCAGCTTATTGAAAATTCTGATAGTAATGTTAGAAATAAAACTCGAGAATTCGACGAGAATTTTGGCCCCCCCCTTACTTCAATTCCTAGATCCGCCACTGCAGTTCGCAGCATATCATGCGTTTTGATTAGTGTTATATTAGAAAAATTCATCAATCATTTTGCAACCTGATATGAATATTAGTTCGCAGCTTCCCGTTTCCACACAGTTCGCATCATATTGTTTACACATATTTCGTAGCTAAGTATGCGTTTTAACTACTGTTATAATAGAACAATGCATCAATCATTTTCGCATCCTGACATAAATACTTAGTTCGCAGCATATGGTTTACACATAGTTCGCAGCATATGGCTTACACACAATTCGCAGCTCAGCATGCGAATTGTTTGCAACTCTAACATGGATAGAGTTCACACAGTTTGCATCATATAATGCGAACCGTTTGTAAAAAACAATTTGTTTGTCTACACCCTCATACTTTCAAAACAATTTATTTACTTACATGTGCCTCTGTTGGTAGGTTTTCGAAAGTCCATTACGTCTTACTGAGGCTGAAAGTGAAGCTTTCGGAGAACGAGAAGATAGTGCAGATGCAGATGAGGAATCTATTTCACTGGAAGAAAGACCAAGGAAGAGGATGGAAAGCACCGCATCAAAACCAAGACAAAGGAGACGAGCATCACAGAAAGAAACGAATAAAGTGATGTCTCCCAGACCCGAACAACCAACACCACCCGAGTCAACGATTCCACCACCAAGACTCCCCAAGAAAATGAGACCACCACCACCGAAAGGCAAATCCATGCAGGAGCCCCACGACGACGACACAACCAGTATGAGTGAAACAATAATCGGTGATTATGTACTCAAACACAGAGGTCCTAATCCCGAGATTTCTGCAATTATTGCTGAATGAAAGCGTTTGAAGACATATGCCGACAAGAACAAGTACGAGAGAAAGATAGAAAAACATGCCAGAGAAGTAAGTATGAAATTGAGCCTTAAATAATCGCTATAATCAGCACTTAATATGTTTATAAAACGTTTGCTATCATTTTTTTAAGCTGAAAGCATTGAAACGGAAGATAGCGGAACTTGAAGCACAACAACTCCACAATGTTATCTCTCAGCCAATTTGCCAGATTGAAAGCCCAATAGCTGAGCGGGTACCAGCATTTCCAGACAGAGCAGCATCCACTATATTGCAAGCATCTGTGTCTAATGCTGATCAGCACCATGCTGATGGACCACTGCCAGAAGAGAGGGACGATGATGCAAACCATTCACCCATACCGGTACAATCTGCAAGGATGAACGAACAGTTGTCAGTGTCCACAGAGATGGACACCAGGGAGACACAGACAGAGAAAGAAAGACACTAGTCTCCTCCGAATGACCCAAAGGAGATAGAAGATCGTGCGAAAGAAGTGGCAAAACCAGGCAGCCTAGAAGATGTGAGTGGATGAAAAGTTCACTAAGATTCAAATATTTTATTTATTTGTTGTGATGAAATTGTTTCCATAATATTATTTCCTGTTGTATAAATATTCAAACAAACTTAGTGTATCCATTTAAAACAGCCAGCGAGGTTTCCCAATTGAATACACATTCCAAACAATACCATCACATGATATGATGATATCAAACAAATATCAGGACTCTTGTGTAGTCCTGTACAAATAATTCACATCTTATATTGCGAATTGTGTATTCAACTAGTTGGTTGGTTATTTTACAATTCGCATGCTGAGCTGCGATTTATTTAATATTTGGATAAAACAAATATCAGGACAGCATGCGAATCGTTCGCAACTATGATTATAGTATGCTTAACCCTTCCACCTTTTTTTCTAAATTTTGTATGAAATAGGAGACCGAAAGACAACAACAACAACAACAGCAACAGCAACAGCAACAGCAGGAACAAGTTCAACACCAGCAGCAACAACAACAACAACAACACCAACAACAACAACAACAACACCAACAACAACACCAGCAGCCACAAGTTCAACACGAACAACAGAAACAAGAACAACAAGAACAACAACAGTAGCAACAGATAGCATTGGCAAAGATAGAAAGGCTAGCGCAAGAGATAGCACCGCAAGAGTCTTAACATGTCCATCCCGATGAGAAGACAGAATTACTCAGCCAGGAAGGAACATCCTTAGAAGACAACACCACATCTGCAGATGCACCTCAAAGACCAACGGTGATGTCAACAAAGTCAGAATTGCTAAGCCAACGTGAAACTGTAGCACCGGTAACAAATCAACTGCAAGCTCCAGAGTCCCATGATAACACAGTAGGGTTACCCGATGCTTTTGTTGATGGTATTTACACTCAAGTTTCACAAACATTTTTAAATGAAATTGATAATGTATATTACGATTCTATAATACAACGGTCTTTGGAGAACATGTAGGAGTATGACTTTAACGATCTCTACTGACATGATCTGGATCCTATGCCGAACAAGTCAACGGCATTGGTTGTCGCTGACCGTACGGTAAGGGCTACTTATAATGATTTCGCATCATAACATGAGATTTGTGTTAGCAAACTGTTTGGGGTATTACAAACAAATATCTGGGTATCATGCGAACTGTTCACTGGAACCTCGAACAGTTCGCATGCTACCCTTATAGATACTATGAAATTTATTCAGCTGGAACCAAACAATTCGCATGTTAGCATGCGAACTGTTTGGGGTCGTTGCAATTATAATGACTGATACCCTTCTACTTTTGATTTTTGTTATTTACTACGCTCGAGCCTAGTAAAGAGATATAGGAGTCAAGTTTTACTCTACTGACACCAACACAGCCTCAAGTGGCAGAGGAAGAGGATGAGTTCATTATGACAGTACGGGAACTGCCAAAAGAAGAAATACAGCGACTGGCCAAAGAAAACAAAAGTAACTGACCGTATCGATGTGGCAGAATACCATAATATACAGTTAGTTAAAGCCTACGAGAGAGACACCCCTAATCCAGTGGTATGGCAGTTACCAGAGTCCAAATTTACATACGGAATCAGAGTGCAAGTGAGTGATGCGATGGCACTACCTTTAGAACTTGAGCTGGACGTAAAGGTATCCAATTGTCAACCAATTCTATTTTTAATGTTTCAAATATGTCTTGTATATTTAACATAAATCTAAAACTCCTTTCTTAGGTTATCGACGCTTGGATTCGAAAGATGCTTGAAGAAGCAGACTTCAAAGTTCCATGCACTAAAGCTGAAGGAGAGCATCATGACACCGTACTGATTTCGGGCATGACTGCGGTAAGTTTAGCTTAGGTAAATTTCAAAGTTTCAGAAAATGTTCTAATTGTAATGTACTCTTGCTTGGATGCAGCATCAATTGAAAGCAGGCTGGCAAGTAGCAAATTTGGTGGATGCAGCTTTTAACAAGGGTCCCAAAGACCCCAACATCATCATAGTTCCAGTATGCACCGAGACAAAGGACCAGATAAACCACTCGACGTTGCTCGTCATTGACGTCGACGGCAGGTCAATTTCAAACTATAATCCACTTCTGCCTCAGCTGAAAGCCATAGACTACACCACAAGGACACCTACACAACTGGTAAATATTCCCAACTATACACTTAAATTTAAACAAATTTTAAGTATGCATGCTGCAAACTGTGATCGAGATATGCTGCAAAATGTGAGTAAATCAGTTGCGTTTTGCAGCCTATCCATAACACATTTCTCAGCATATGATGCGAATCGTTTTGAACGGTGCATTTCAATAAAAAATGGATTGGATATCAAACAATTCGCACCTTAGGCTGCGAATCGTGTGACATGCCCATGTTGGATTTGTTGTCACACAATTCGCAGCCTAAGGTGCGAATTGTATGGCACCAACTGTTGTTGTTTTTGTGTTGATTCCTAACACTAATTATTATAAACAGATCAAATATTTGTTGGGGAGAGGATTCCTACCTAAATCAAAGACAGGGTGGAAGGTGAAAGCTGAAAGAAAAATCCCACAACAAAAACCAAGCACCCTGGACTGTGGTATTTTTGTCTGCAAATACGCAAGAGATATTATCCAGCATGGATTTGTGCAAACAGAATACGATAACGATATGGTGACTTCCTTGAGAGCAGAAATGTTTGATTACTTTTTAAATGAGAAAGACTGCATCACATATGGCTGATTCGATTTAAAAGACTAGGATTTTCCTTGTAAATACATCGGTTGTAATTTTTAGTTTTTTGTGCATACATAAACAAATTACATTTTCATAAATGTGGATATTCCTTAACAAATAGTTCGCATCATAACCTGATATATAAGGGGTGGTTAATATTCGAATAATTCCAACCAAACAATTTGCAGCAAATCCCTGGTATGTCTTAAAACAGCATACTCATCAAACAGTTCGCAGCCTAACCTGATAGATGCTTATTTATCAGTAAATAATCTGCAGCCTAACCTGATAGATGCTTACTTATCACTAACAAACAGTTCGCAGCAAGCCCTGGTATACCACATCAAACACAGTTCGCAGCCTTGTGCAGAATAAAAAATTTAAAATATAAAGTTCAAGAATACGAATAGGCTGTGGCTTATGCCTTGGTAAACATTTTCTCCATTGAGCAAAAAAATAATAATATAATCATGTACATAACCCATTAATTGCTGATTGGACATGGAGGCTATGTAATGATTACCTCATTTCCCTATAAGTACCTCTAGTAACCAGAGGCTAATTTTGCAACAAACTCTATATTTTTTTAAAAACACCTCTTGTTCTCTTCGAATTCAAACACTCATGTCTTTTTCCACCATCACAACCACCACCTCATACTCAAACTCTGGTTCACTTGGTTCTCTGGGTGACTCCTGGTCATCCTTAACCGTTAACTGGAGCGATGAGTTGATCATGCCAGCAGTACCACCAACCAGCCCAGTATTTGTCTTTGATTTAGACATGTTTGATGACTACTACTCTACTGACTCTCAACCAGTGGAAGTTGTTCCACTAGTTGCTGCTGAACCCTAGCCAGAAGAGGTTCCAATGCTTACTGCTGCACCTGAGCCAGAAAAGGTGCAACCTCAGACGGCAGAGGTTCGAAACAACAAAAGGAAGAGGGAAGACGAAGTTGGTCCGTCAAAGACAAATTTTTGAAGCATGATGGACGTAGATAATGAAGATGAAGAGGAAGTAGAGGAGAGAAGGCTGATGATCAGCACAAAGAGGAGAAAGAGGAAAAATATGGTGAAGAATCCTCTACTAACTGATAGAGTTGGCTTTTGTTTTTTGATTTTTTGGAATGTAACTAACTAACAGCAGTAGCTTGTAGTGATCTGTGTAAACATTTGTTAGTGCATGAAATATTGTAATCCTATTTTTTGTAATCCAATTTGTTTACAAATTTTCAATCATATAAACGATTTGCATCCAATTACAATTTGCAAATGATTCGCATGTTAACCTGATATATTACTTGTTTCCAACCTTACTGAATTTCATGAAAGTCGCATCCTAACATGCGATTTGCAACCTACTGAATATCCTGGTATTTTTATTAAAGCACAATTTGCAGCTTATCATGTAACAAATATCAAGACTTCTGGTTGTTCTCCATTCGCATCATATCTATTTACACAAGCAGTCAGGAGTCCTGATATATGTTATGGTCATAATTCGCAGTCACGAGTCCTGATATTTATTTGAAAAAGCATTACATTATAGCTCAAAACAATTCACAGCCTCAAATGTTGATAAATGTTTGATATGATTTTACTAACAATTCGCATCCTGGTGAAATTTCACACAAATCGCATGGAAACCTGATAGATATTTGCAATAATATATCAACATATTGTACACAATTCGCAACACCGGATGCGAAATGCTTACAACTCAAAGCACTTAACATTTCGTAACTCTAATAATAGCATTACAAACACAGGAATGTAAAAATGTTTAGTTTGTTGTACAGAACAATAACAGTACTAAAAATAAATGTGATCTGGCCAACCAGAATTGTCCACAACACGGACTGTCCTTAAACTGGAACATCACAAGTCCTCCGGTTATGGCCTGATTTTGAACATCGGCCACACCTCAACTGCTTGGTTGAGATATCTCCTCTAGAAGGGATTCACTTTTTCTTAGGCCTTCCAGAGCGTCTCTTAACATTCGGAGGCAGAACTTCAACAAAAAAGGATCGTTAGCGCTAGACCCCATCACAAGTCCTCCGGTTATGGCCTGATTTTGAACATCGGCCACACCTCAACTGCTTGGTTGAGATATCTCCTCTAGAAGGGATTCACTTTTTCTTAGGCCTTCCAGAGCGTCTCTTAACATTCGGAGGCAGAACTTCAACAAAAAAGGATCGTTAGCGCTAGACCCTTCGCCGAAATCAGTTATAGCTTGTATGTTGAAAGAGTAACCTTTCCTGTAATTCTTAAACGTAAAGAAGGGTTCTATTACAGTCAATGGATCTTGGTCGGTGTATTGTAATGCCGCTAAAGTATGAGGACAGGGAAAACAGTCTTGTTGCCATGATCCGCAAGAACATTTGAAATCCAACAGATTAACAATAATCATAGGATTCGAAAAGACTTCGAACATGGCGGTAGACGACTTACGTACTACCCAAGTTCGACACATGTCAACATTCTGCTTTAGCTTCTTCTCGTACTCAGGAACCAAATTAGTACTCCAGCTGAGACCTTCTTCGTATCCCCGTGAAACTTGAGTCATAAGCAAGACTCTAATCCAGTCAATAAACTCAACAATTGGTAGGCCGCAATATTTTTTGATCTGATTGTTAAACGATTCAGCTCCAGTAGAAGCCATAGAGTAGTTCGCTTCCCTTTTACGTAATCCTACGCATACTTTTCAGGGGGTATATTTGCAAGAAAATCACTCATTCTGTCACCACCTTCACATAGAAAAACTGTTAGTATATCTTTAAAAAGCTCTCCACTAGGAGCATAAGCAAGACGATGGAAGAAACTCAATATCCTATTTTTATAGTCTCTGTTAGTATGTTCCAGTTTGGCTTTCAAATTTTGCATTAGATGAAAATAACAGTACCCATGATAGCAGTTTGGATACAAGACAAAAACAACATTAACGATACCAGAATGACGGTCTGAAATAAACGTGATCTAGCGATCCAGCAAATGTGGTTTCAAACACCCAAAAAACCACATCCAATTGTCACAATCTTCAATGTTAACTACGCCAACAACAACAGGGAATAGTCCTGGAAAAAGGCAGATCAAATGAACACTACAACAGTACCCAAACGTTTAATAATTGTACACATTTCGCATGTTGTCCTGGTACAAGCAATTCGCACCTTGTCATGCGAATTGTGTGTGACATTTTAACTGATAATACATGGAATTCACAGCTTGTCATGCGAATTGTTTGTGACAATTTCAAATAATACCTAATTCAAGCTGCGATGTAAGTACAGTTTCAGATAATACCTAATTCGCAGCCTCAAATGCGAAATGTTAAGATCACAACAACAAAAGGTTTGCATATATAGGATGCGAACTATTATCAAATAATTCGCATCTTCAAACACGAAATGTGAAGATTCGAACACTGCTTAATTCGCAGCCTCGGATGCGAATTGCATCAGCATTTTCACACAAAAACATCATTCAGATTAACTAGATAAATGTAACTAACCGTTGTTTCTGTCCTTTGCTACAGCAGTGAGCAAGGTACCATTTTACTTTCCATATAAATGGGTTCCATCGACAAACAACATTGGACGGCATGAATAAACACCCCATAAGGGACGAACCGAATGCTATAAAACAGCGCTTGAATCGGTTTCCAGCTGTAAACTCCAACTAGCAGTCTGAAGTAATATCCCGGCTGTTCAAGCGTTTGAAGTATCCGCTTAGTAAACTAAAAGAACTTGAACTATCTGCGAAAACTCTCCTCCTAGCCATCTCTAAAGTATTCCATGACAAACTATAAGAGATGCCAAGGCCATAATCTTGTTTGACAGTCGATTGTATGGTTTTGGCTGTCAACAAATGGCAGGTCCGTAGAGAATCCTGAATTTCCTCTGCAATCAAATTTGATGTCAAATGCCTGTGCCGTTTATGTTTATGCTTCTGGGAGAAAACAGGACTGCAAGTATGGTACGGGACATACTTCTTGATCGTCATCAAGCCGGTGCTTGAGTCAATAGATGCATAAAGCCTCCATTTGCACCCGCTTGTGAACTTATTTTCACAATAAGCAGTGATCGTATTTTCTGTGTTGTGCAGGTATTTGAAAGAAAAACCATGCTCTAACGCAAACTTGCACAAAAATAACCTCAGACCGGCAGCACCTTCTTCAAAAGCTTGACCCACTCCTGTAATAGCATCAGCCCAACCAGCAGTAGCAAGTTGTTTTTTTCTCTGATTAGAATTAACTAAACCGTTACTACTCTCCCCGCTAACTAGTTGATTGGGAGATGGTTCTCCCAAAATCAAGCTACGCTCTTTACGCTTTACACCACAATCCTTACCACCAGAGCTCTTATCAACAGAACTTTTATCACCAGAATCCTTATCGAAGACGTGTTATTTTATGAGAAAACTAACCCGTTTTAAACGCTCTAAATCAAGATATAACACCAACCCAACAAAATCATTCTGGTTATTAAAGAAACAATTATTGTGATCCCCGCAGGAGTAGGTAATTAGGTAGTCACATGTGGCAAGCTCCTCCCATGCGTTCTCTATATAAGCTTGGATACTTTGAAAGCTTTCAAAACTCTGTGAAAGGCACAATTGCAGTTTGGTGACCATATTTAAAAATACAAACTCGTGATTTGGACATCTCTTACCTTGGACAGAACAAGTTATTAGTTATTAGTCACAAAAACTATGTGCAAATTATTTACTACTGCATCAAACAATTCGCATCCTATCTTGCGATTTGTGTATACCTACATCAAGAAATTCACATCATGTCGTGATACTTGTTTGTAAAAAAAGTCCTGATATTTGTTTCGAAATACAATACTCTAAAAAGTTCTAGATAGTTCGTATCCTAGCATGCAAAACGTAAAAGCAACTAAAAAAGTACTGATATTTGTTTGAAAATGCAATACTTTGGAGTCCTACACAGTTCGCATCATAACATCCGAACTGTGTAGAAATTTAACTAAAAAGTTATGGTATTTGTTTGAACATACAATACTATAGAGTTTCACATAGTTCGCATCCTAACATGCGAAACGTATGTACTTCGCACAATTCGCATCATATTTCTAAGCAAACTTTGAAATTATTTCATGTGATTCGCATGTCACCATGTGAATCGATCATACAATTAGCATCTTTCTCATCGAATACATCAAACAATTCGCATCTTGAGTGGAAGCCCCGGACAACTAAAACTCGTAATCTACACATGAAATAAAAAACTAAAGCACTACAAAATTAGTATATAACATCAGAAAACAAGGACATAAGTATATAACGAATAATATTAACAAAACAATAACACATCACTGTAACAAAAAAATATAGAGAAAAGCTCGAAATCAAGCTATGGAGTCTAAAAACAATAAAATATAACTTATTCCAACTGATAAAACCAAGAAAATAACTTCGAAATCAGTAGTTAATTGATCAAACCTGGGACCAGAAACACGATTACTTGCAAAATAACAGATTCATGTACGTAGAAACACGATCAGTTCCTGTACGTAGAAAGCAGTGGTTAGATAGGTTTTACACCACAAAATTACATAAATAAACAATGGTTAGATAGGTCTAACACTCCGATCACCGGAAAATGTGATTTCAACCGGTCTTCGTGGTGGTTCGTAGGGTTAGGTGGTTAGAGCGGCTAACAAATTCAAATCTTCAAAAAGCTAGAAAAAATAGAAAGAAAACAGAAAATTATGTTTATATAGTGGGTTAAGGGTAGTTAGGGTATTAAATTAATTTTAGGTTGTAAGTGACAATAAGGTAGTTGAGTTGGGTATTAAGTAACAATTGATCAAACCTTGGGTAGTAAGTGACAATTGAATAGTTGAGTGGGTACTTTAGGTGCGATTTCCAAATTTATATTATATTATATTAAAAATGAATATTCAATACACTATATATTCATGATAATATTTATAAATTTAATCAGATAATTTGTTTATAAAAAGATTCAAATTAATAAATCCATAATCTATATTAAAATATTATTAATATAGGATTTATTATTAGATGGATTTTTTATTATAACGGGGGGCACTAACACAATATTATTGGCATTATCACATTTGATCGAAAAGAATAGCAATTCTTATTATATTTATTAGATTTTTAACATTAGTTTTAAAAAGTTGTTCTAAATATTCTTTTATGTGCTATTTTTTTTACAATTTTGTTTTTGTGGTGTTCCAGCGGGAAGAAGCAAGTAAGATTTTTTTACTCTCCGAAATAGATTGAGAATCTCCATAATTTTTTGTGATTTTCTTTTCCAAAAATAATATAGAAGTGGAACTTTTGGTTTTGACAAAACAAAATATGTTTGATACAAATTCAAATATATAAAATCAATTAAATTATATTTTTTTTGAAGTGATATAAGAAAAACTAAAATATAAATTTTAAAAAAATATATGTTATTTAGAATAACCTATTATAAATATCCCAACTATTATTAAGATAAATTTTACCTAAATTTTACCTAAAAAAAACTCACCCATTGTTATCGTCCTGGGCATCAGTGGCATGATCCACCGGGTCTGCACGGTCCTCAAAGATATGTAACGGAGTTCTCTATAGCGTTATCATTCTTCTCTTGACATATTATGTCGGACACCCTATTTATACACGAACCCGCTCATCTTCTTAAGTCTGTCTCTCTTGTCTAGCCTACACCCGATTCATCCTTATTTTTACGTCTTCACACTCCTTTCAACCTCTTGGATAAAAGAAGTTTAGAATCCAATCATACAAAACTGCTTCCCGGTAACTCAACTAAAGAAACACTTACCAGAGCAGTGACAAGACGCTGCGCTGATGACCAGACTCAAACTTGATCTAGACCTGCTTTTCTTTGTTATATTCATCACAGTTCAAAAGATTGTGGAAGAACGCCCCTCTAATTATTTTAAAGGTTTCTTTTAAAATAGTTTTGTGTTCTAAATATTGAGTTCCGTACCATGGTGATTATTTTTCTGTTATTATAAATTTCGACTTGAATAATTTTTTAAAGGTCTTGGTTTGAAAAAAAATTTAAGCGTTAGAGGAATGTGTGTTGAGGTATAATGTAATTACAAATGGAGATGATAGTGCTGGTATCGCTAAACATGTATCCTAATCATTACTCATTTTAATTTAAATAAAATTATTTTTTATTTTAATAAATAATATCATTAATATTTTCAATGTATATTAGAATCTAATCTTCTATTTGTAGAACGGGATACCCTTTATACAAACTTGATAAAACCTCGCTATTAGTTTTATAAGCCCTAATCAAATTTCTTATATATCAAAATTAGTATTTTTGCTCGATTTATTGGTGGTTATTTTTTTTAATAACTATATTTTTAAGTCGTGTTAAACCGTTAGCAATATTATTATATATATATATATATATATATATATATTTAAGTTTGCAAAATAAGGTTTTATGTGTTATTTTGTCGAATAAAATTTTAAATATGTATTTTTCGTATAAAAATCATTAGATCAAAGCTTTTCTCAGTAAGTTATAAACAACGCATCTAAACTATAGAAGCTAAATCTTTAGATCCAAAGGCCATAAAATTTTGCAACTCAGCACAATCAATAAATATAATGCATACTTTTGGTGTTGAAGGTCATGTATTCTCAAACAAAAACACTTATCTTTTAGAGAAATGACCCTCTTTTACCTCAACATTTTTATACTTTCTAGTTCTACATTCAACATTTTCTTTCATACTCACGTTTACCATTTTTTTCCTACTTGTTCCATTATCTCCACCCATCATTCTTTAATTTTTTATTACTTTCATCACTTCTGACTAGTGCTAAAACAACGTTTTGCAACTCTTCTATTCTTTTACTACATATGTCGTTATTTGTTCCATAACACGGTATTGACATGTTTGAATTATGTTTGGACTAGTAAAATGGTTTTCAAACAAGGATTAATATGGTTTTAAGCTAGTTTGTAGAGATAAATGGATATTGAAATAGAGAGGAGAAGAAGATAATGATTGATGGAAGATTTAGAGTACGATAATCGTATTTTAAGGTGCACCAAGAATCGAGCATCTAAAGGTCCTAGTTTGGAGTTCTCATTTATGGTTCGGTTATAATTATAATAGTTAAATTAATTACATTAATCATATAGTAAGTGATCATTATGTTACAAGTTGATTGACATTAACAAATGCTCAAGCGTCTCAAACTCTTTATAAACTAAAATCCAGTCACATAACATACAATAACATTTATCGGATCTCTTTTATATAACTAAGGATCATGAAAATTGCATGTCGAGCTCAGTAACAACTTGGGTTCATGCATGGTATAAATCTAGCTTGTATCAGTAATATACTTAGTATTTGCATATTAAATGATGGAAACGTATAATTAAATCGAGTATAGTCGTATGATCATCTTGCATGATTTCAGTTTGTCGAGCCCAAGTATGTAGGTTGTGAGTTTAGCTGAACGAGTAAGCCTCAGATTTTGTAGTTGGCCAAGCCCTCATGGTTTCATCTAAGAAGTTATTCTCTTTTTTGGAATTATTCTAAACTGAATGATCAACCTAAAGAGCCTTTGACTTAAGCAGTTGCAAGCGATGTGTTGCTCTCTTCCTCGGACGATACCTATTTTCTCCAACTAAAATGTCTTAGCTCCGAAGAGCTTGGTCCATGTTGGCTCCATTGTTGACTCCTTAAGAACTATTCATCGACCAAAACCTCTCAATTATATAAAGATATCTATCTTACCAAAGGTAAAAAAAGTACAAAAATAGGTAGCAGATTGTTAGAGTTCATAATATATTTTTCTGAATCGAAACAAATTTGTATTGTAGCCAAAATAAATTTATAAATAAAAATAATGGGCGTACCAGTATGTTGGAAATCTCTCGAGCCTGTAAGAAAAGGTCGGGAGGAAAATGTGACCCTGCAATTGCCCAATTTTGCGAGAAGTAATCGAGATGAAAGCTAGAGCATGCATGTAAATGTTTTTATAGCTTTGAGAACGTCCACTCCCTCGCTCAAAAATAAGAAATATTAAAAAGGAGCACAAGGGATATCACTAGGTGGTCTGAGGCACGAGGAGGGAACGACGCATGCCAAAATTGGGGAAATCGTTTCTCGGATAATGGGTGGGTCGAGTTATCCTGTGATAAATATTGCTACCATGGGGGTAGAGCAAAGGCTCAAGATGAGTTTTACATATAATATCTTGCATCAAGTCGTTTGTGTTTTTATATTAAAATATGTTGCTTGCTCGTTATGTGCAGAAATTTTCAACGCCTTTGATTATATGACGAAGTAGTGTAAGATGAAGACCCGTATGTTGGACGTATCTGGATACATGATTTATGCTTATTTATTGTAAATAATACTTTATGTTCGTTAAATGAAACAAATCTTTCACCTTATTAATCGTAATAATAATTTTAGCTCAGACACCTTCTGATCGACTCGAGATAACCTCCTCAGCCCTCCATGTTTAGATGTTAGAATATCGTCGGTACGCTAAAAAGATAAAATGAGTTGTCATTTGTATTTTTTCTTACGTATTTTCACACAACGATAAGCAATACCGCACCTCATTTGGGTGATCATGCCTAGATTTAAAAGTTGATGCTCGGATCGAAAACCATGTCATAAGGTAGTGTATAAAGTATTCAAACTTGTGTATTCACAACATCTTTGACGCTCAAAATCGAAAGCCACGCACTATATTTAAGGCCCCCAACAAGACTAACAGTTAAATTATTTTAAGTTCTAAATATTTAAATGTTTATTGATTCTTTTAATGTATGTGGGTTAAACGATCTAATATAAAAAATATATGTCACCGACTTTATCATCATTAATAATATCTCTATTATGATCCTAATTGAAACTATGATGTGTTTGCCTAAAATGGATTCTATACAGATAGTTGGTTTTTTTGGCATTATGTAACTAACTATGTTTTTCATTGTTTGAGAACGATATGGATTATCTAGAATACAAGTGTTATATTATCTCTATCATATTATCATCTCCAAAGTACATCCACTATAAAGTTATAAGTATTAACTTCCCATTTCCTTTCGTCTCACCGCTAGTTATGTTTTTAATAATGCTCATGATCCTACGCGGCCTTAACCGTAAAAAAATATAGTGATATTAGCTCTCGGGTAATTAACCAAAAATGACATCTTCCAAGCCCAGTCACACATAGCAAAAGACTCATCAAACCCCCTCATCATCTCAAAATATATCGATGTTTCTTCCTTCTTTATCTTCCTCAACAGATTTGGAGAATCACTTTTCAAACAAAAATGAAGAGAGACTTGGCTCAAACCCATAAATCATTTTACAAAATTCTTCGATAATAGTATCAAAACTTGTATTGTATATAATAAAATAGTTTCAATTTCTAGTACTCGAGGAGACATGGTAACTTCTATAACAGAGGTTGTCAATATGTTCGTGAACTATTTCTCAAATTTCTTTAGCATCAGCCACCCTTCTGGCTATTAGGGACTTATAAGGGTCCTCACTCTTAAATCTACAAAATTCAACCCTTTAGATATGGCTTCCATGATTCTCACTGTAACGCGTGAAAAGATTACAAAGCTGCATGATTTGACGACTATAACACGATTTTTAAGAATTCGTGGAATATCATGGGAAAAGATATTTGTGAATGAGATCTTTAAATTATTCAATTCATAGCTTATTGAGCCTTCTTGGAATTTTACTTTTATCAGTCTCATTCTTATAAGGGACTTTCCTTCTTACGTTGTCGATTTCATGTTAATTACATGTTGCAATATCGTTTATAAGATTATCTTCAAGATTTTGGCTAATAAAATCAATGAATCATTCATTTATCTGACTGGTAAATCACAATTGACATTCATCATTAGGCATAATATTTTTTACAACACCCTTATATCCGAAGAACCCCTAAGGGTTACCAAATAAATTGTAAAAAATCTCGAATGTCGCATTAAATCGATCTTATGAAAGCTTTTGCTAATGTTTGTTGGTACCTTTTTCTGGACATCCTTATCAATTTGAAATTCCCAGAGGTGACGATCATTTGGACAATTTAATGTATATCCACCCCTCTTACAATGTTAACATAAATGATGATCCAAATAATAATTTCTAAGGTATGAAGGGACTATGAAAAAGTGACCATCTCTTATATTTCCTAGTTCTTCCTAGTAATGCAAGTCCTATCCAGTGTGCTAAAGGAGAAAAACATTGATAAGAATTTCAAATTCCACCGAAGATGTCAAAAACTTAAAATCTTTAACCTTTGTTTTATCTATGATCTAATGATTTTCTGTCATCAAGATCTTCACTTCATTAATCTCATCAAATAGGGTGTAAATAACTTCTTTGATCTTGCGGGTCTCCAAGTTAGTCTCAGTAAAATTCATATATTTTCCAATGTGATGAACCCCACCCTAAGATAATAATTGATCAATATCCTAACATACTATATTGGTTCCCTCCCAATATATTATATGTGTCTCCCTTCCTCCTCATGGGTCAACTATCCTACAACAATTTTCGACATCTCTTAAAAATATCACTATACATATCGGCTCATGAACCTCAAAATACTTCTCTTATGCTGGTAAACTGCAAGTTATAAATCTATTTATATTTTTGGGATATGTATACTAGTCTTCAATCTTCATTATGCCTTCTAGGGCACACAAAGAGCTATTCCAATCCATCTGACGCTTTCTCTCGTACGACAATAAAATAAATGCATCATGGGTGAATATGGAATTCTCTAATGTAACATTGTACATGTCAGAAGACAACCTTAGGATTCTAGATCTAAAAACGTGGAATTAAGCGATTGTCCTCAATCATCTATGGTCCATAGTAAGTAGTAATATCAACTCTATCTAGTGTGAGAAGATTAAAAAGTAAAAAAAATCGTCTTTAATTATTGGTTCATCTCCCCCATCGACTTGGAGGAAATTTTAACGTTAGGCCTTTGACTAGGAGCATGTATAGGGTTTCGATTGGTAATGGGAAGACTACCTCCTTCTGGTACGATATGTGGCTGCTCCCTACCTCTGATAACCCAATATGGGTAAAGTATTATTCTTGATTCAAGACTTGAAAACAATCTTAAGGTTTATGACATCATTCGGGATAAACACTAAAATTGGCAGATCCAAATTAGGTATGTAAGTTCTAGAAACCATCACAGTTTTCAGGAGATAAACAACCTCATTATCTCACTCATACCTCAAAACATTAACTAGAAAAACGTCCATGTTGGATTGTCAATAGTGATCATAATAATAAATACTTACACTACTGTTCGCATGTCCACCCCCTATAGTGGGTGGATCGGTTAATATGATATAAATACAATATATCCTGTCACTATTTTATTCGTTGGCTTGCTATCCACGACAAGTTGTCTACCCGAGACAAGTATATAAGTTATAACTTAGGAACTAAACTCTCATCTGAACTGTGTGTTTGTATTATTCATGTGATTAAT
Organism: Limnanthes douglasii subsp. nivea; assembly: GCA_036936605.1. Taxonomy (NCBI): domain Eukaryota; kingdom Viridiplantae; phylum Streptophyta; class Magnoliopsida; order Brassicales; family Limnanthaceae; genus Limnanthes; species Limnanthes douglasii. Next base: position 279,586,057 of record JAUPFV010000004.1, read on the forward strand.
TCATCAATCATATCATTTATGTTTTTATTCAATGCATTTGGATAACAATCAATACTAAGCTCGGTTCACATTAAATAATAATGATTTGTCATCTTAGATTAACGAAGCTACGAATTGTTCTTCCTCTCCCATTTACCGTCTTTGAGATTCGTGTTTTGGTGTGACAAGAAATTGGAGATTTTTAGCTCTCTTATCGCATTTGTCTCTACGATTTTGCATAACATACTTTCAAACATACCATTCATATTCCTTAGTCTCGACGATGGAATCCCTTCCTTGGGTGATTTAATCCTATGAGATATTTTTATATCTTTCTGTATCGTTGATATAAATAGCAAATTACCTAATGCTTTTATGTCTAGTAAAAATAAACGTCTACTAAAGATATTGGTAGATATCTCTTACAAAATAAATAATAATTAATGTTCACTAATTGATATTAATTACATTTACTTCTCTATATCCGGATTTTTTATATAAATTTACCGTGGACTTACTGAATAGTACTTTACGAAGACCGACCGAGTCGATTCGCTCTCTACTCGAAGAACAAAGCATTCCTACAATCCAACAAATAATCAACAAGCTCACAAACAATGTCGAAATCGGCCGATTCCGGTACAATAAAGAGACAGAATCCAGTAGATCGGTATCTGAAACGCCAGATTCTCGGTGAAGGAACCTATGGAGTCGTCTACAAAGCCATCGACACTCAGGTGAGCTCAAACAATGTTTCCGATTTCTGAAATAAGGGTTTTTTTTGTTCCTCTTTCGATTTTCTTATCGTATCTCTGATTTACTACGCAATAACAACAGACGGGGAAAGTAGTTGCGATTAAGCAGATTCGTTTAGGTAATCAGAAAGAAGGAGTGAATTTCACTGCGCTTAGAGAGATAAAACTGCTTAAGGAGCTAAAACATCCCAACATTGTCGAACTTATCGATGCGTTTCCTAACAAGGGAAGTTTGCATCTCGTTTTCGAGTACATGCAAACGGATTTGGAATCGGTTATTCGAGATCGGAATATTTTTCTTTCTCCGGCTGATACTAAGGCTTATATGTTGATGACATTGAAAGGACTTGCGTTTTGCCACGAGAAATGGGTGTTGCATAGGTAAAGAACTTTAAAAAAAAAAATATCAGTGTGTTATTGGTTTCTTTAGTTATGAATGAAAAATGTGGGTTTGGGGTTTTTGCTGTAGGGATATGAAGCCAAATAATTTGCTGATAGGAGAGAATGGTCAGTTGAAATTGGCGGATTTTGGTTTGGCGCGGTTGTTTGGAAGTCCGGACAGGAGATTTACGCACAAGGTATTGTGTAATGCGATAATTGTTTGTACTCCATTGTAAAAGGGTGTCTCCTTTGTGTTTAGTGTTTAGGAAGTTGTAAACTCGATATCGGAGTGTTTCGGTTGAAATTTCGTGAGGAAAAGAATGCTTATGAGTGGTTGAATTTTCAGATTGTCATGCTGTTGGCTAATAAATTGTTTGAGCAAGTTTGTTTTTGGAGATAGTAGTTTAAGAATTTGAAGTGTATGTATGCAAACAGGTATTTGCTCTATGGTACAGGGCACCTGAATTGTTGTTCGGTTGCAAACAATATGGGGCAGGCGTTGATGTTTGGGCTGCAGCTTGCATTTTTGCCGAGCTTCTCCTCCGTAGACCTTTTCTACCGGTGAGTGAGTCTTACGATGATAATTCATCGGCTATCTAGAAATAAGCCGTTTTATAGGTTTGTCTTCTGTTATTTAAGTATTGTACAAGTTAATTTTTTCTAGATTGAAAGAGTTCCACAAAATCTCTCTCACCCTCCAAAATATCGTCTTTAGGTTTCTGCTAATAATAGTTTTGTTCAGAACTGCGTGTTATGTTTTCAATTCGTAAAATGGCTTTCTTTTGGTTGAAAAGTTAGGATATCTGATACAATATTATCTTGAGTTTACTTGATACCAACCTATTTTCATTTGAGCAGGCAAGTGTTCTTGCTATGGAGATTAAGATTACTCAATCTGTAGAGTATTTTTGGAGGATGAAGTAAACAATGATAGTTTTTCTCATAAATGAAACGTCTTGCTTTTGGAATCTCTTCGGTTTCAAATCCGAGAGTACTTATTATTTAGATGCTAATTGCTTATGCTCCATATTATGTTGACAGAGTTCTTTTGATTGAAAAATAGAGTCTTGCTTAATATTCATTGGCGTATAAACCCAGGAGATGGTGTAGTAGCTCATTATAATTTTTTGGTGTGAACCCTGTGTTTTGATTAGGGTAATAGTGACATTGATCAATTAGGGAAGATCTTTCAAGCTTTTGGGACCCCAAGACCTTCACAATGGCCAGACATGTTGTATCTTCCTGAATATATGGAATTCCAGTACGTTCCTGCACCTCCCCTCCGTTCATTGTTCCCTATGGCAAGCGAAGATGCCTTGGATCTTTTAGCAAAGATGTTCACTTACGACCCCAGAGCCAGATTCTCAATACAACAGGCGTTGGACCACAGGTCACTATCTTACAAATTTATCACACTTCAAGGGTCGTTTGATGCTATTAGTCTTATTAGCTCATAAGCAACTTCAGTTTTTGCTTAGTACCAAACAATCCCTTTGTTCTAAGTCTGCATAACTAAGGATTCCTTTTCAATTATCTTTGCAGGTATTTCTCGGCTGCACCAGCACCAACAGAACCTGGTAAGCTCCGAATACCTGCCTCAAAGGGTGATTCCTCCGATTCATTATATTCGGATAAAAATACACAAGCAAAGAGTCCATCAATATTGTCACCTCCTGGAAAAATAAGGCGAGTGATGGGACCTGAGGGTTAGAATGTAACATGAAACTAGAATTGGTATACAAGTCTGGTAATTATGATACATAAGCTTAGATATTCAGATAAGAAACTAAATCATATCCAGTCAATAAATAAATGCATATCGATCGAAGACCTCCGATGGCAGGTTCAAGCTTATACAAGTAACCAGTATCTTTGTATTGTGTTTGTCAAACCCTTTTTATAATTTGACATGCCTTGATGAGTCGTATGTTCTTATTGTGCTTCTTTTTTATCAAACGGGCTTTATGGTATCTGAGGATAAAGCTCTTTAGCAGGTTTAGATCAGATCAGATCCAAAGATATAAACAGTGTTTCAAATTATTATACCTTCAGGGTTTTGAACTAGACCAAAAATCACATGAATTTTCCAACAATATTTTTGAAAGCAAGCACTTAATTAGTTATTTTTAGCTTTTAATATTTTATATTTTAAAATTTAAATTTAAAATAATAATTTTAAAGCACAGTTTTACCTTTTAATGACAAACTCAACGATATTTAATGGTGATATGTTTTGTATTTTTTTTATTCAAAATCAAATTAGCTGTGTTTTCAATTTTACAACCAAATAATTATCATCATTTTTAATTTAGTAATTGAACAACAATTATATTTAGATTAATTTTGCAATTACGTAATTTTATAATTTAATTTTTTTTGAAAAAAATTATTCACCAAAAACTACATCTATTTTCATAATTTTTTTAAAAAAAATTAGTTGTTTCACATTAACACTTATTTTTCACAAAACAACTTGTACATAAACATATTTGTTTAACAACCAAAGTCATTTTTCTGCGATTATTTTTTTCTTTTTTCGCATCTTCTCGCGACACATTTGCATATAACCTCAATTTTTTTGAAATAATTCACCACAAAAATGTACATATTTTTGCAACTACAAAAAAAAAATAGTTGTTACACACCAAATTAAACTTTTCACAAAAACAAAATCGTATTTTATGTTTTCACAATCAAATTTATTTAACCACCAAAGTCCTATTCCTCCAACTATTTTATTCTTATTTTCACGCGTACTTTCGCAACTAAACAATAGTTGTTTTTTCGAAACCAAATTGCATGTAATTCTGCAACTAAACAACATTTAATTTTGTAACTAAAAAAATAAAAAATATCTTTCATGAATCTAGTTTTAATCATCTCAAAATAACAAAACAAATAACCTTTTATAGTTTGAAAAATATGATATTTTAAAAAACACAAAAACATGATAAAAAATGGTTAGAGGTCTTTCGGACTATCCTATGATTATTTTTAAATACTAATTTATTATCATAGAGTTATTTGTACTTTATTAAACAATTGGTTGTTATTGATAAATAAGTTTGATATTGAGTGGAGGTTGGTACATTACCTTTTTATTATTGATCTTATACACTTTTTCAATTTTTATAATATCATATTATAATTCCATATTTATTAATTTTAATATCAAATATTTTAATATATAACAATAATAAATTTTTATTTTTTTATAATTATCTATTTTAAATTTAATTATTTCATTTTTAGGGTAAGTAATTGATGACCACCTTGGTAAAAATCAAATTACCGATAACTACATGGGTATAAATCAAATTACCAATAACCATATGGGTTTTGAAATTACAAAAAACCGTTTGTATTATAAAATCTTCCAACGATACTCATTGGATATAATTAAACAAAGCTCGCGTTCTTTGAGTTTATACTTCACGCTCGCACCCCCCCCCCTCTCTCTCTAAAATCACAACTCTCTGTATCTCAAATTATAGATTTCTGCAACTTCAATCGAAAAAGATATCAAACATCTACCAAAAGAGGTTTTCACAAAGTTTAAAGGTAATAATTTACTCTATTTTCTTAATTTTTCACATGTTTCTAAATAACATGCATTGCCCAAGAACTGTTCGTGTTTGGTTTTGATGACTCATGTTTTTTTTACGCAACCAACAATAGAATTAGTAACGTATGAACTACTTGTGTATATGTTTGAAGGTTCTGGATGATTTCTTTTATTTTTTTGCAATCATTTACACGTATTTCTATAACCAAGTTACCCAAATTTTCAAAACCTTTTTTTTTAAATTTTCATACCTAACAGACTTTTTCGCAATTATTTTGAATGTATTACTGCAACCAAGTTACCCTAACTATCAAAAACTGATTTCTTCTTCAATGTTAATATCTAATAGACGTATTCCACAAGTATTTTACATGTATTTTGCAATAAAGTTATTCTAATTATTAAAACTTATTTTTCTTTTCGAATTTTCACCCCTAACATACTTTTTACGCAACCATCTAGCATGTATTTTCAAACAATTGACCCTAAGTTTCAACATGTTTGTATTTTGATTTTCACACTTAACAAAAAGTATCTACATCCATTTTACACGTATTTCTGCAACCAAGTTACAATAACTTGTAGATCTAATCTGTATTTTGTTCTTTTTATCATTTTGAGTTATTGGTTTCTTTTTCCAATAGTACATGTAGATAAAAAATGACAAAATGAATTATATTCTTCAAATTATGCCTTCTAGTAAAAAATCAGTTGATGGATTCAATATTAATAAGAGAAGATCGCATAAATAATTTAAAAATACACATTTATATTATATCCTAGAGGTGCATATGATCATAGGTATAGTCTTGCTTCAAAGAAGAACGAAGAGCTCATAATTGAAATAATGCGATCTTTTGACCTTATAAAGTGAGCTTTTATATTCGTTGGAAAACCTTTAGACTAACAACAAAAGATGTAATGCTTATTTGGGAAGTTAAGTCATGCGAAATGAAGGTTAATATGAAAAAAAGGATTTTTAGCTTCTTCAAATGAAGAATAAATAAAGAATCATTATAACTTATTTTTAAGATTCTAAGATGACAAAAAAAGATAACTGTATTAAAGTTTCTTATTTTTTATTTTAGCAATTAAAAATTTACTCGTAATTCCGCAACAAGTTAACACGTTATTAAGCAACCAAATATTTTTGATTTTTCATAGCTAAAAGTTTATTTTCGCAACCAATTGCACGTAATTTGGCAATCCAAAATAACACTTACAAAAAAAATTAGGGATGCAATTAAGATAGCTTCAAAATTACGAGAGAATGAAATGTCAATGTTAAATGGAAAGGAATGAAACCACGTTAATATGAAGTCACGTAAATTAGTGAGCATGATTTGGAAGAAGCAATAAGACACAAGTTAATGAAATCGGTGAAAAAAATGTTGCCAAAGTACATTAAAAATAAAAATTTGTTGTGTAACACCGATGGGGTTTTATCGACAGATTACTACGAAAATGATGGAAACATTACCAAACTAGAAAATACACATTCTCTCTCTAACGGGTCAGATAACTCTGGCACAATCGGTTTTGATCGTGATCTCGACTTTTATTATGCAAACAATAAAGTTAGCAATGCATGTGTACAATTAAGTCGACCAGAGTATTATATATTTCATTTGGGGCTCATCTGATGAGGGTATGAAGATAAATTGGATGGCATGAAACAAGATGTCTAGACTGAAAATGGAAGAGGGGTTAGGATTTAGGGATACAAGGAATTTGAATAGAATGTTATTCACTAAACTAAAGATCTTACAAAATAAAAATGGGTCATGAGTGAGGGCCCTTAAACTAAAAAAGTAACGAAGGGTTGATGGACTGCGTAGTTAAGTTGTCTGATTCTTTGATGTGTAAAAATATCTTGGAAGGACGGAACATATAGTCAATATAGTTATACATTATGATGGTGAGCAATATAAATGGAAACTTGAGCCATCGTGAGTATTTTTGGTAAAATCACCTTATCTCTCCGAATGAGGAGGCCATATTCAAGTGGGAAAAGCTTTGAGTGCTCTAATGTCCATAAAGATGGCTATTTTCTTAATACGACGGTCAATTTGGTGAGACGGGGTGTCACAACGTCGTGTCTTTGCAATGGATGTGGTAAGGCCTCGAAGATGGCTATTTTCTTAATGGAAAAAATACAAGTATAAGTAGTGTTTTATCTATTTTTGATTCATTAGTAGCTAGTTATCTCAAAAGCGGAAGTTTTACTCAATTTAGAATTGGCATATAGTTATAAAAGAAAGATTTTGGAAAAACTACTTCATATTGTATTTGTAAGTATAAGAGTAGCTCTTTAATCTTTTCAAAATATGAAGGAATGACTAATAGCAGAAGTTAAGTTGATGAGCAGGTAGCCTAAAGGTTTATATATCGACATAGCTGAGATTTTTTTATTGCCACATTGTTATTGTTCCCATGTTTATGTTCATTTTTAGCTGAAACTATTTGTTTTGAAACTTTCTGATATAGAAGTTGATTTGCTTGCTTCTGTGCGCGTGTGGTAAAAATGACAAGTATTTAATACATTTTTCATACGTGTTTCCCTCTTAGCTTTTGTTTTTGTAGCCGTTAGATATAATTTATTCTTGGCCATTAATCTGTTAAGATATCTCAATTGTTAATTTTAAAAAATATCAAAGGTTGTTCTTTACTTATTTTTTATTTAAATATTATTCTTATTCTTTTTTCACATACTTTTTTCACCATTTTAATTTGTTTTAATATTTCATTCGGGTTTTTTTCCTCTTCGTATTTTAGCTTGGAGCTTATCACTTTAATTACTCTTTTATTTTTATTTCCTAAATTTCATTGTTTTTCACCTTATTTCTTATACAAATGAGTAAAGCAAGAAATCCTCATGCTTAAAGGAATGATGCATAATAATCCAAGAGTCGAAAAAAGAGTACTAACATTTTTTTGGGAAAGTTTTTTCAAGTAAATAAAACATAAATGGTGATTTATATTAAGTTTTGTAAAGTCTCGCCATCGTCAGGGAATTTTGATGCGACTAATGTTTTTTATGTTAATTATTTGCAAGTACTTCTCCATTTTCCAACAGCTGTTATCATCCATATCATCTTCGATCATGTTAGTATTCCTTGAAAAGATATTAATTTTGGTAACCCTATAACTCTCTTAGAAGTTGGGACTTCCTTTTCTCATGTCACAATGAAGGCAAAATGGGCTCTTAAGGTCGCGTTGGTAAATGATCAATTTGTGAGTATATTTCTAAAATCGAAAAAGACTTCCTACTTGTTGAATGACAAAAATGCTTATATTGAGAAAGATCATCATGATAGGAGGAAATGTGAATGAGGAATCCATGTTGATATTAAAATTAAAAAATGGAATTTTATATTTTGGAAAACTGGCAAGAAGGAAGAGAACTTTATTTTTCACGCACAAGTCTGAAAGTGAGCAGTCTTACTTCCGATTTTCCTTTGTTTAAAATTTATCTTTGTTCATGAGATATTTTTATTTAGGGTTTATGCATATTTTTTGTATAGATATTGAGAAGAAATTCAAAAAATATCTCCCTTATTCTAAGAAGAATTGTACTACGATTATTAAATAAGTTGGACAATGTTTAATGATTACAAGTCAATCATAGTGGTCGAGAATTTTACGTATATTTGGGCTTAAACCTTCCAAGTGTTTTGTCGTTGAGGCGTGCCAGTCAAGACTAACACTCATAGCAGTCTTTCTATAACAAAGTCTAATTTTTTTGTTGCTTCACTCCCTCTAAGTCGTTAAAGGTTGATGATTCCGAGGAAAATAAAAATCATATTAAAAGCTCTCATATAGGAAAACCTAGTTTAAAATCTTATGATTTTAAGGCCAAGTTTGAATATGCGCCCACTCGTTCAACATGAGATTAGGTTGAGTTTCCAAAAATGAAAACTAGTAGTCAGCCTGCAGCAAAAGTTAATGATGATCCTCTTACTAAGGTGACTTGGAAATACTCTTAATAGGGTATCATATCGCTTGGAAGAACTTAAGAGGTTAAAACGTCAAAAAAGAATTCTAGTGAGGGATATAGAGCCAAAAAACCTAAGAATGATGAGCATATTGGTATCAAACCAATGTTTGAAAATTATGTTCATGTCGTAGTTGATGAAACTTCTTTACTACCAAAAATTGTTACCAAAATGATTGGTTTTCCTATTACTTCTTCTAAGAAAATGGCTAAAACTTCGGTTACTCCTGATGTTGCAAATAAGGCGAATCATATGAACTCTCAAATAAATGTTGATGGTTCTTTGTATGAGAATATTCTTGGTACTAAAATTAGGATTTTTCTTTTGGAGAAAATTTCATAAGTGTTTAAACGATGCGACCCACTTATATTTCTCATACTGAGCTATAAAAAAAGCAAATAGAATTGGTAGTTGAAACTAGTCTCAGGTACCTATTTGTTTATGGCTTTTGTTTATATATACTTTACTGGTTATTATTTTGTTTTTCAGTTATTGTTTAATGCCTTGGTTATGAGACACTAGTCTTGTGAGTGTCATATGCCAGTTATTCTTGACCATTACTTGAACCTGTAACAGATCGTTTTCAAATAAAACGAGAACTGAAGATTGATCTTCTGTCTAAAACTAAAGATGAGGCATAATTGAAAGCTTATCTCAGAGTTGAAGCTAAAGTTGAGGCACGTTTGAAGGTCGAACTTCAAGCTAAGACTGATTCCAAAGAGCAGTTGAGAACTGATTTAGATTTTATGAGGGAAAACCTTTATCTGAGCCATAATTTTGGAGACTGGATATACTTTTCATATGTTCAAGCTATGACTATTGCAACTCTTATATGCGAGTTATGAGATATTTTATCTGAAGCCAAAATGGATTAAGATTCAATGGTTGTTGAGAAGAAAGTCTATCAAGAGTTTGTTGATGTTGCAAAGACGGAGAAGGAGAAACAACTGAAAGTTGTGGATGATGAATGTAAAAAAACTAAAGTGTTGTGAAAGAAGTCTACATGAAACATTGAATCAAAAGTGAAATTTGGCGGACACCATTGAAGATGAGTGTTCTGAACATGCTCAGTTTAAAAAGGGTGTAAAAAGTCGAATAAAATATGTCGTTGAAAATACAGTAAATGATGTGAATATTTTGTGTGTGTTTTTAATTCATAAATAAATTTTAGATATAAACTTGAAATATTTTTTTGTAATATGTTCCACATGAGCGTAGGCCAACACACATTGAATGGATAAGTTCTCAAGGTGAAAGTAAACCTTTTGTGAATGATTTGAATGGTAAATATTCAGTTTCTTTTCTTTTGTTTGAGATTTATAACCAAAATACTAATGGACCTTATGTTTAAAGTAATGTTAATAAATACATATTCTCTTATGTTTCTTTTGGTGCAGGTGATCTTTCTTCAACCACTGAAAACCAATAAACTATTGTATTTCTCTTTGAGATTGGTGTTGAATGATCTGAAGCTCTTACCTCTGTTGAGCTATCTAATCTTCCTTCATAATTTTAAATTATTTTCATTGAATGATATATTTAATATGCCATGAGGCTTCATTGTTTGAACCAAAAGCACTAATAGCTGGGTCATTTTAAGGAATTTTTACTATTAAGTTGTTTTTTCCGTTAAGGAATAATTGAAGTATATATACTTGTTTTGCTTTTGTTTTTCAGTTTTATTTTACTTCTTTATTATCAATTTCAAGCTAAAGATATACTTTTTAAGCTTTCAGGATTTTTGTTTAAATTTTGGAAGAGTGGAATGTATTACATAGATTATGTTGTTCCAAGTGTAATGATCAATTCTAAAGAGAAACAACTTTTGTATGGAATGCGAAAAAAATCTTTATATCTAGGATAATGTCTATAATTATTATTGATGAGTTCAGATATTTGAGTTACTATGTCTTGACTTAATCCGATGCGAAATTCAGACCACGCCACTATAAAAAATCCCGGACAGGACAAATGTATTAAATGTTGACTAAGGTAGTTGTTGGTCACTTCAAACCAGATTACTAATGAGTTTTTAAACTTGACCCACCTTCATGATCCAACCCAATAAGCCCATGGGTCAGTAATTCAGTATAAATACCCCAACTACTTTCATTAATGAGGGTAATCAGAATTTATTACTAGTAGACAACTTAATTATCTCTCTACTCACCACTCTAAACATTAACTTCCACTGAACATCCAAAATACCTTACGAGATTACCCTTAGAGAGAAATAAACCACGCCAATTCTTATATATTTTTATTGGTTAATTATATGGATTATAACTTCCATATGTGTTAAGGATTACTTTTGAAATCATCTTATAATTAGGGTTTTTTGTTTGATTTATGGGTACTTAAGGATTACTTTTAGAATATTCTTATACTTAGCATTTTTTTTGTTTAGTTGAGGAGTAGTTAGACACCCTAAAGTGTTAAAGATTATTTTTGGAATCATTTTACATTTAGCTTTTTATTTGATTTAGTGGTACTTAGAATTTTTACATTGTTGATGATTACTTTTGATAACATTCCAAACTTAGGATTTTTGTTTGATTGAGAGATGTTGAGAGTTCATGTAGTATTTGGGGAAATAAATTGGTTGAGAATCGTGATTAAAATGGGGAAAACGTTTTATTAATGACGAATACTTCATTATAACCTTCGTGCACCACATTGGTAGGAAAATACCAAAATAAAGTTTGATAAGTAAATACAATAGTAATTGCAGTAGAATTAAAATACCAGCCAAATTTATCTTTTGTTTTGTGAGTTTTAAAATACCATGGATGCGGAAGTAGTTGTCCTTCGTCATCTGGTAGCATACATGTTCCATGCTTAAATTTTGACTCTATTGTGTACGACTCTTCCCAGTTTGGACCTAACTTGCCGAGACCTTTGTCTTTAGTATAAAGAAAACTCTCCTGAAGAAGTTTTCCTTAAGCTCACAACTTCTAAAATGGACTTTTAATCGTATTCGTTTCTCATGATATTTTTGTAGCATTTTGATCTTATGCGACCCTTTACCTTATTTTCTTCAACATTAAACTATGTACTTCTTGCTTCAGCATTGCTTCATTCCTCATATATTGATACTCTATTGATGACATACTAGTTTCAGCTGACACTACTACCTCCGTCTCATTCATCATGGCAAATAGTGTTTCTATTATTGCAGTTTTTAGGGTAGTTCGGTATTACCATAAGACTTCCTCAAGAAATCACGCTAATTATCAATTGGTCCTTCCATCATTTTTATGCCATATTTTATTGTTATGTTTATGACCTCTACTTGGCCATTTTCATGTATATAAAAAAGAAAAAATAAGTTCTATTTTATACCTATTGTTCTGCAAAATAGTGACGAATGATCAATCTAGAAGTGGTAACTATTTTCTGTTATGATAACTTTTGGAATCCCATTTGTAGCATGTGTTTGTTTTTAAGAAGTCGAAGACTTTACTTGCTTTGATTTTCACTAGTGGTTGTGCTTCTACGTATTTTTTAAAATAATTGATAGCTGCCACTAAAACTTTTATTACTCTTGAGACCTTTGGAAGACGCCCTACAATGTCAAGGCCTCATATATTGAAAGGAATGTATTCCGATTTTTTTAATAAGGTGATCAAGACTTCTATTGAATTGGAGAATCATTGGTAGGTATAATAGGTTTGGCAAAAAAATATGCATATTGCACGAATATAGACCAATAGTATTCTTCTATGTATTGCCTTCTATTCACAATGGTCACTTTCTTCTCCATCATAAAGTTGTTTTACTAAAAAGGCTACATCTTCAGGCCCGAGACATTGAAGTAAAGGTTTAATAAGTGATAAGTGCATTTCATGTCACTTATTATGCTTCCATTATTCTTAAAATCGTCGCCGGTTCTCAAATACTCGTTGGGTTTTTAACGTGTTTTAATGTGTTTTTCCAGTATTCTTAAAGGCTCTTTTGACGATGATAAATCTGTTAATCTAATCATGGAGTTGTGTGCGGGTGGTGAGCTTTTCGATCGGATTATTACCAAGGGGTCTTATAGTGAAAAAGGTTGCTGCTCTAGACAAGAATTCTGCGCTGTTTTCCTTGGAGTTTCGGTTTTTAATTGGAACCTTGTCGACATATGTGAGATTTATCCCTTACATAAAGAATAATTATGACTACGGAGTTTTGATATTTCTATTGAACTTTAATTTGATAACTCTTTTGAGTTTCCGGGTTGAAAATGCATCACGTCCTCCTCCTTTACCGACCGACACATTAGCATTGTGAGAGTGGAAGCTAGGAAGAAAACATAGCATCAATAATTCGGATGAAATAGCTTATTATTTTTATGTTAGACCATCGACGAAATTTCCTGCTGAACAAAATATTTATGTTGGGCCTAGACTTCGAGCCCGTTAATGCAACTCTAATATCAAACTGTTACTTATTGTTTCAGGGACCCGGGTTGGTTTAACCCTAATTTTTTCTCTTCAGTACATTCGAACTTGGAAATTCACTTGGATCCCAGTAGAAAGGAATTAGAACAGAAACAAATCGGAGAGAAAAGGAAAGAAAAAAAGGAAGAAAAAAAGAAATCGACTACTAGGGTTTTCGGCAGAAGATATAAAGAGACGTAAATGAGAGAAAAAACGTGTGGGTGCCGTTTTGGGTTTTCTTTCGGCTGAATACAAAACAAAAAAGAAAAGAGGCAATTGGCTACCTTTTTGGGTTTTTAACCTGCAGAATACAAAGCGAGAGAAAAAGAAGACAAAACGCAATTGACTACTTGGGTATTACATAGAACACAGAACGCAAACAGAGAGGAAGAGAAAACGAAATTTGTGGCTTTGGTGGTTTTCTTTCGGCAGGTGACAGCTACTTTGGGTTTTCGATCAGCAGCTTCGGCAGGAGACAAACCACGAAAGAGAGAAAACAGGTGATGGCGAAGAGGAATTAGGTGACGACTGCTTTTGATTTCGATCGGTAGTGGAGGTATTACTTTTGAGAGACGATACCGAAAAATGCAGTTGACGACTACGGTGATTTCGATTGGTAGTTTACGTTCTGTCAGGCGATACTCAGTGGATACTGTTTGGTTTGACGTTCTCTAAACGCTTATTCATCTATTTACACTCGTCTAGAACTTTGTTAACTTTTCAGCCCATGATGATAATTCGTTCGATTATGAACTAATCGTTGTCATGGAACTCTAGCGGATTTGTTTGAATAATACTTATGGTTTGATTGCTTGATTGATTTGTGAGATACGTTTATCGGTTACCTAGTATGGTTGTGATTATCGTTAGATACATCGCGAACATCTAGTTTGTTAATCTTTAATGAATGCGAAAGTGTATTTAAGGGTTTAGAACTTACCATGCTAGCATAGGTTCTTGAATGATTCGTATTGTGATTGTTCATGATTCGTAATATGTCACTAACCATATCATATTACCCTATGTAATCGAAATAGAGAACTTGCGCTTAAAACCAATTGTACCTCAATTCGTATAGACATATAGGATTGTCATGCAACCGGTGTCTGCTTAGCTGCTATCTCTTTTGTGGTTTTTTAAGTGGTTTGGTTAACGTGTACTGAGAGGTATCATATACTGATTTCGTTGTATCTGATTAGTAATCCTTGTTATCATACATATTGATTAAGTATATTTATACTCTGAGTAAAATAAACAAGAAAGTTAAGGTTCCATGTTTTCTCTCGCATAGGTAAACTCGTTAGTTAATCTCGTTAGTTAATTTGCTTAGTTATAACCATTCATCCAAACTTTATTACTCGTTCAAGCATTAGTCTAATAATCATACGTTGTTGCATAAGTGAATTCTTGTCATATACACCTTGTCTTCGTGGGAACGAACTTACTTACTTATTACTTCCTACTATTTGACCACGTATACTTGCGTGAGAAAAGAGTTAACAATACTCCTTTGTATATACAATGTATCATTATCCAACAAAAATATTATGGATTTCATGTTGTTACACCTAGTTTCGTCCTTATATTCTAAGATTTTACCGTCTGCAGGTAATTTCTAATAATGTATAATTATTATCTCCCTCGATGATCCTAACCCCTATATCCGAAATTGTAAGTAGGAAATTGTTTGGTAGGATAATTGCTGGTTTCACTCAAAGGATCATCTTTGGTGTTGTATTTTCACAACTCAAAGATACCAAAAATTACTTTCTCAAATAAAGTTTCATGACATCTAAGTTCGCTAAGATATGAGATTAAGTTATCCTTTTTAGCCTATGTCTGTCTCATATCTTAAATTCCCACATGGCAAGAGTCTGTAAATTTTTAACTCTTTTAGCCTCACAAAAGTTAGCAAGTCGAAGGTCAAATATTGTAGTCTCATATTTTGCTTCATCGTTGGAGATAAAGAATCCAAATTTTATGAATTGGATCATAGTTTATCATATAGGAGGATATTATCTGAATTCATATGTTGAAGCTCGTGTTATTGTTGCTTCATTTGTATAGACCTGCCAAGTTGATTCAAGTTATTCTATAGAAGGAATTGGTATTTCTGACTGGAACTCTGTTAGAAATTCTGCTAAAGCTTGAGTTTTAGTTGTAGTTTTTCTTTTCATTTGATGTTAGAATCTCATAATTTTACTGAGTATTATAGTCAATATGACATATACATTAGGTTTCTACAATATAATATTTTATAAAGAATAAAATTCTTACTATTATGGTATAAGCTTGAAAGTAAGGTCACATTTTCATGGCTGCAACAACCAGGGCTAATGCATGGTTTTTAAACTGCATGTAACAAGTCTAAAAAATTAATATGGACTTCTAAGATAATATATTTCCTTAATTCTACTTCATTCATCTCTAACTGGAACTAGGTGCTAACTGCATAATCTGAGACTGACAATATAAAATCATAGACTGGCCCGACTTCAGCTTTGGTAATACCTATTGATAAGTGTCAGAATATCTAAGGTAGTTTATCAGGAAACGCGAACGAGTGGAAAGTGCCAGGCAAACAAGTATAAAAATCTAGAGAGAGAAAGTGGTCAAAATCAAGTACTAATCATTAAGAGGTCCCCTTTTGGGGGACAAGATCTTTCTTTATATAGTGACAGCTGTGGGGCCCATGGTCAAATGCCAAACTTATCATAATTGCATGTTATCCCCTTCATTTGTATTTATGTCACCTATTTCTTACTTTACAATTAAGCCCCTGCACATTATTGTATTACAATTTAAGCCCTCTATTACACTTGGTATTTTATACCCTTACTAGTAGCCCCCTAGTTTTGCGGAGAGTCGAGCAAAAACTAATTGTGTGTAGAGTGCAAGGTCGGCGATTTTCCCCTTGATTCGGTTTGTCGAACGCAAGATCGGCATCCCACCATTGATGTAGTTGTCGCCAAGTTAGAACTCATTGATGACAAAATGTCGTTGCCAGGGTCGACATACTGTCAAATGACGATTAATGTTGATGCTAAGGTCGACATATTACTTATCTGATGACTATTGTCGTTGTCAAGGTCGACATTTTTTCAAATAACGGTTATTGTCGATGTTGAGGTCGACATCCAATTTTTGTCATTTATTATCGATACTAGGGTCGATCATTACCTGGTTCGAATTTGTTGTTGCTCGATCGTCGAGGCCGTGGTCTGCATACCATCTACACCCTTACAGCCTAAGTACCAAAGATTCATGAACCGGTTTGGGCTATTTTTGTGGGCTTGAAATCGGATTAAATTTTTCGAGGCCCACCAAGCCCACATATCCTAACTGGTTTTTTCTGCCTATCCATGTATCCTCTTGCAATTGATCGACGCGTTCTTCATCATTAGCTACCTACGTGTGTGTTGAAATAATATCCCCCTAGGTCTGATTTGGCCACTCGGTTAGAAACGTGTCTCGTGGTAATTGGGTCGTATTTTAACCAGTATTTTGGTTAAGCGACTCTTGATATTCTCGAGGCTCTTTTCGATTGCGCTTCTCCATGGAGCGGATCCTTACCACACTTGCTACCTCTATAATAGTTTTCCTTTTCATTCTCATTTTCACTAAGTCTTTTCTAGAGAGATAAGCTATGGCCAAATTCCCTTTCTAGAGAGAGAAAATCCTAAGTTTATGAGAAAACCCTTGTCTCATAAGAAACCGACGAAGAAATCCAACGCTCCTGAAAAACCCATCTTTCGCTTCGTCGACTATTTGCAAATCACTCAACGAGCAGAAGAATACCGAGCTGCAGGGCTGATCCACAGAGGCGTTGTTTCACCAGCGTATTCTGAGCCGCTGATTTTTTTAAGACCTAATAAACCCGGTCCTTCGAACCTTTCAAACTATGAAGATCTTTTGACCTCGCAAAAAGCATCTTCTTCGAAGCCTCATGCTGCTCACTCTTCTCCCAGAATATCCAATACTAAAAAACTTCCCACTTCTTTACAGCCTCGGATCCTTAACAGCCGACCTAAAACTTCTTGTTTTACCATGGGTGATTCCAACTCTTCCTTTACTCCTCTACGCGAGTATGTTCAACTTACTCATGATATCATCGGGATTAAACACACTACGACAACTGCCAAGAAGGGTGTTCTGACAGATGAAGAGAAAAAGAGACGAAATGAGGTTTCGTCGAAACACAATGCTAAAAGGCCTGACCACATTCGAACCCACAGCATCTCAAGCGCTGTTCTTGTCACTCCTTCTCCTCGAGACCCAATGTTCGCTGACAAACATCCATCAATAGGAACGGTGAATGTAGAGTCTATACACCAAGCCCCCAAATCTTCCTTAAAATTAGCGTCGGCTGACGCCAAAGGGAAAGCTGTTGACCGACCTGTTAAGAAGCTCTTGCACAAATCCTCCAAACCAAACGTGGTGATAAAGGTTGATGACGACGTAACTAAGACATTCGCCGCTAGGCCTCCTCCCAAAGATTCCAGGTTGGTGAAAACCGGAGTCAAGGATACCAGATGAGTGAATTCGAGCACCTCCAAGACAATCGCACCAACCAAAGCTGTCGTCGCACCTACTACAGACCCTGAACCCATACCAATCAATGGTGAGGATGCCGACCCAGAACCTTTGGCAAATCCATCCGTAATCTTGGTTGATGGTGTCAAAAGAGAGCCACTGCCACCTGGAACAGCCGACGTCGTGACTGGTTACCACATTTATCTGACCAACGATCATATCCTCTCTCTATTCAACGGCAAATACATGTACTACTCCCCTGACGAAGAGGAGGATTTGAAAAAGATCTGGGGAATTCCTCAGTGCGTTAAGGTTTGGTTTCCTCATCCTGGTGAAACTTCTTTGTCTGTCCAAGGTCGAGAGGTAGTATTTTTCACCAAACTCTTTAACTGGGGTTTGTGACTTCCCCTCGATCCTGACATTGTTAGATACTTCAAAATTCTCGAACTATGTCCGACCCAGTTGACCCCGAATGCTTCGTACACTTTGATGTCGACCATCATGGCTTCACGACTGTCAGGAATCCCTATCACAATGGAACAATATATAGGGATATGAGGGCTCTCGAAATCCCCAAAGCTACCCGTTTTCTACTCATCTCTCCTCAACCCCAAAAAGATCGTGAACAACTTGTTAGAGGCTGATAGATCATGGAAGTAAAGATTTGTCTTTGTCGGTGGTGCTTGGGAGAATGGTCGACCCTACAGCCAGGAAAATCTGAGGTGGCTCACATTTAAATAGACCCCTGAAGGTATTCATATGCACATTTTTTTAAAAGTTATCTTTTAGTCTGCAAGGTTACTATCCAACAACTGCGGAAGAAGCAACTTGAAAAAGCATCGACAATTTTCGCTCAGCTTCGGGCTTTTGCAAGGAAGAACTGGGGCAGACGTTTCACTAGTGCTTCATGAACACTAACCTCATCAACAACAACATATAGCGTTGTTCGAACCGAATCCTAAGTTTTGAAGAATTGCGGACCCCTCCTGACGTTGTTGATTTTGTCAAGAGGCTCGAGGCCCCAGATTGTGAAGTGTTTTTACCCAAACGGGACCGAGCCCCAAGCAAACGTGTGAAGTCTGAGGAGTTGTCTGATGCTGAGGGTGAGTAGGGTAATGTTGTGGACCAACCTACTGAAGTTCCCCCTTCAGAACCGGAGGCTACCATCGTTATTAATGGCCCAGCTGCAAGTAGTGACAAGTCTCCCACTGCTGCCATAGAAAGGCAAAAAGGCCGCGGCGAGAAACGAAAGAAGGGCCCCTTGGCTGAAGAGGGAGATAATTCCTCCTTGAGTAAAAAATCCAAAGGGAAAGTTATTGCTCATGAGGTATATGTCGACCCTATCACCGAACAAACTACTATACCCTCAATGTTCGAACATTTTGAGGGTGCGAAGCTTCCTGCTCCCGTAGGCAGCCTCAAGAAAAAGGCGAAATCAAAGGGTCCTATCTCTCCGGGACAAGAGACTTTGGTGCATCCTGATGCCACGCTTTTTCCCATCCGTTCCCAGAGTTCGAACTCTTTCTTCCTTTAGGACTCAGATGTTCTAGCTAACTCTCTGCAGACCCTACTTGCCCATATAGCCTAAAAAGAAATAAAGGTATTGAAGCTTCAGAGGGAGCTTTCCGAACTCAAAATAAGCACCTCGTCCCAAGCTAAGGAGACGCAGGAATTGGTTGACCTTGTTAAAAAACGAGCCGATTCTGCCGAGGCTAAAGTTATAACTTTTGGTGCGAAGGAGAAGCAGTAGGAGAAAACCCTTTCTGAGGTCGAGGAGAATCGTGCCAGGACCGTCGAAGAACTTGCTACTCAGAAAATTCAGAACGAATTTCTTCGTAGGCGGCCTAAGAAAATGGCCAAATAAGTACAGAGGCTCCAAACGGATCTTGACCAAAGCAAAGAAGAAAATCATGCTTTTGGAGTTAAGTGCAAAAAGGTCATGGATTAGCAAGTTACCAACGTGAGGGCCGGTTACGTCCTGAACTTCCATTCTTTATGGCCTCGGATACCACTTGGGTCGATGTGGCTAGAAGTTCCTGAAGAAGACCGTCCTGAAGGCGTCGACTGCTCCGACCATGTTGTTGACAATTCTGATGCTTCTGACGATTTTTCATATGCTTGATATTTGTAGCTCAGATTTTTTTTGTTCTGTATTTATTTGCTTCTGACTTGTTTTGCTACTAAACTCCTCTTTTGTAAGCGGCGCTTGTTTATGGCGGACTTTTATTCGAACTTATTTATGTCTGCTTTAAAACTCATCTTTTTGCTTGAAAGTGATCAATTTCCAATGCTATTTGTTTAATGTATTTAATTACATCTTAAATGTGTAGGTCAACTCAAAAGTTGAAAAACCCCTTTGATGGGTTGGACATTTCGTTGATCAACTTGAAAGTTGAAAAACCCATTTGAGTGGGTTCGACATTTTGTTGATCAACTTGAAAGTTGAAAAACCCCTTTAAGTGGGTTCGATATTTTGTTGATCAACTTGAAAGTTGAAAAACCTCTTTGAATGGGTTCGACATTTTGTTGATCAACTTGAAAGTTGAAAACCCCCTTTGAATGGGTTCGATATTTTGTTGATCAACTTGAAACTTGAAAAACCCCTTTGAGTAGGTTCGACATTTTGTTGATCAACTTGAAAGTTGAAAAACCCCTTTGATGGGTTCGAAATTTTGTACACTTATTTTTAGGCTATAAATATTTACTAAAAAATGATCGGTTTAAGTAGACACCTCATTAAAAATTCCCCGCGCCACCAGGGTAGGAAAGAGTGTGCCCCCGAGTAAAGTTTCATTTACAACCGAGAATTAGAAAGATACAAATTACAAATCATTCTAGATACAATTTAAGATGCTCGATGTTCCACGGGAGGCGCAGGGGACGATCAAATTTGTCTTTTAAACGATAAGTCCCTGGCTTTTGAAAAGGGAATAATTCGCCAGTAATAAGAACAAGGAGCCAATTGTAGATAAAAGGAAACTAATGTATTTATTTGAGTATTTATTATTAGTTAGAGAATGATTTGTAAACAATATAAACTATAAGGGACTGAAGAGGCAATAAAGCAAGCCCACTAAGAACATAAACGGGTCCATCTTCCAACACTATAAAAGGGGGATTCTTTATTCTTGGTAGAGGGGACATTGAATATTATTCTATTCTTTTTGCACTTTCTCTCTCTACACTCTCTCTCTAGTCACATCAGGTCCAAGATCCGAAATATTCCTCAAGTCATTTATTTACTCATCATTGGCACCGTCTGTGGGAACCCGTGATACCAAAAAAGAATCTTTTTCTTTGAAAATCATGCTTTAAAAGATGAATGACGAGGCTGTGGAAGAAAGGGTCGGGAGAGAATTAATCCGAGCCGTTTCGGTATCCGAAGGCGAAGAAGCCTCAGGTCGGGGGCGCTACGAACAGGGTCGGGAGAAACGATCGACCCTTATCATGATCCGAAGACAACTCTTAGAGGACATTGCCAGGTTAAACGCCGAAAGAGAGCGGGCACAAGACGAGAAAAGGGTTCAGGAAGGAAAAGGCAAAGAACCGCTCTTGGAGGACCGCAGCGAGTGTAATCCAACTGTTGGACCTCGCATCGAGGCCCGACCAGTTAGGTACTATCGAGAGCCTCGTCCCGAGGAAGGGAAAAATACCATAACGCAACGATACCTGGATGGCCACCACGCGTTTCCGCTGACTATACCTCAGACAATTCATCGGGCAGGGAGTATCGACGACGGGAAAGGGCCCTACAACGCGCACAGAAAAATCGTTCCCGACGCCACCGAGGACCCAGGTCAGACTCTCCAAAGTACAAAAAAGGTAGCACCGAGAAACAAACTCCAGTGTCATATGAAAAGGAAGAAATGCCCACAGCCAGCCGTGAAGAGCGAGCGGCGCTGCCTCAAGTGCAATGGCAACCATCAAACAGCCAAAACCTAGGTTACCAAACCAGCAGCCAGTTCATCAATCCAGGGGACGAGGGACTCTACGGAATTCAGACTGAAGGACTTGGAGGCGGAGCTTTCGGGTTCGGAGTTTATTGGAGAGCCTCGCCATTGTCCGACGACATCTTAGCGGGGTAGCTTCCGAAGTGATTCGATATCTCCAAACTAGAAAAATACGACGGGAAGAAGGATTCGGATAACCACTTGGAAGCCTTCAAGAACTTCATGCTGAGTTTCGACAACGACGATAAACTCTTGTGTAGAGCGTTTTCGATGACCTTCCGAGATCGGGCGTCCAAATGGTACAACCGTTTACCACAAGGCTGCATAAAAAACTTCAGGATGTTCTGGACAATGTTTAGGCAGCATTTCGTCGGAAGTAAAAGTTTCCGAGCCAACGGAGACACCATCATGAACTGTAAACAGAGGCTGGGAGAGAGCTTCAGGGAGTATACCCGACGATTTATTGACGCAAAAACCGACCTGGACCACTGCGAGGAGAATGTTGCCTTAACCGCGTATCGTTTGGGCTTACTCCCGGGACCTATGAAGCAAGTAGTAACGAAGAAGCAGGCATTCACTTTCTCCGCCCTTCTGGCTCAAGTAGAAAAGCAAATATTGATCGAATGAACCGAAGCGTCCGAGCTGGCCGCGCAAATTCAGCAAAGTTCCCAAGCCGCGGTAGTAATAAGGCAAGGGACTCAATCGAGCTACGCTCGGGCGGCCCAACCGATCAGCACAATACATCCGACCCAGGTGGCGCCGTCTGTATCCACCAAGCCTTCAGCTCCAGCAAGCCAGAAACCGAAGTAGGCGAGTCAGATGACTTCGCGACCCATATCTAACAAGTGGATCCGGCCTGCTTACTTCGCGGATCTCACGGAATGTGTATCGTCGATCTACGAAAAAAAACGGAATATACCGAAGGCCTTTCCCGATACCGACGCCTCGGGAATAGAGGAACAACCGCTATTGTCGTTATCATGAAGACGTGAGGCACGATACTAAGGACTGCATAGCCCTGAAGAAAGAAATACAGATGCTCATAGAGCACGGAAACCTCCTAGAATACGTTAAGAAAGCACAGCAGAGTACAACTTCGAAGGAGGTCGTGATAATTCTGAAGCCCGAAACTGCTATGACCATTTCAGAAGTAACCGACCCTTTCGATGTTTCCATTGAATACCTTGACCCCGAAGCAAACCGCAACATCATCGGGATCATCGAAGAGGAAGCAGAGGAAAACGTCAGTAATGTAAGAAAACTTTGTGAGTTCTTTGAATCCCTAACTATCTTTGGTGGCGATTCGATGGCAGGGACCACGCACTCTTCCAGGAAAAGGCATATTGTGAACCTGACCACTCAGTTAGAGGCTCGACCTTATCCATAGTCCAAAAGCGTCCCGTCACCGATCTTGTATTTCGATGACGATGACATGAGAGACATAGCCGGCCCTCACGAGGATGCCATCGTGATCGGGGCAGCCATTGCGGGGGAGGAAGTCCGACGCATCTTGGTGGATACCGGTAGTTCGGCCAACATAATCTTCGCGTCCACTTTCGCCAAGTTTAGGGCGCCGCCAGTCATCACACAGTCGGACCGTACCATTGTGGGATTTACGGGGTCAGCAGCTGACGTTATAGGAGAATTTGAGGGCGTCGTTCAATTAGGCCGCGGCACATTTAAGAAGGAGGTTACCGTTCTATTCGTGGTAGTAGGCGCACCGGAATAGCAATTAGAGGGGCTCCCCCCGGGGTCGTTACCCGTTGATGATCCTAGGGAAGCTCGTAGCTATCTGACTACCGACAAAGAATGTGAACAACACCTGTTTACTGAATGAAAAGTTCTGCAGATCGGGGTTTGCTTGTCGCCAATCTTCAGGGAACAATTATTGTCTCTATTACGGGAGAACCTAGATTTGTTCGCATGGTGCTCAAGGGACGTAACCGGTGTCCCGGAGTCTTATGTCATTCACATACTAACTGTCAACAAAAACGTCAAACCGATCTCTCAAAAGCGTCGGGCTTTTTCCCCGGAAAAGACGGACATTATTTTGTGCGAAGTCGAGAGAATGATCAGCGTTGGGCACATCAAGGAAGCAAGTTACCTGTTGTGGACCTCCAATCTCGTTCTGGTCAAAAATAAAAACGGGAAATGGAGAATGTGCGTGGATTTCACCGACCTCAATCGGGCGTGTCCGAAGGACCCTTTCCCGATGCCGAGGATTGACCAATTGGTGGATTCGACTTCAGGAAATAGACTACTTGCATTCATGGATGCGTATGCCGGATATAATCAGATCAAATTGTACACAGCAGATCAGGAACACACCACGTTTATAACAGGCCGAGGCCTGTATTATTACAAAGTCATGCCGTTCGGACTACAAAATACCGGGGCAACATACCAGAGGCTAGTTAATAAAACGTTTGAGGGCCAAATTGGGAGGAATATGGAGGTGTACATTGATGAAATGCTAGTCAAGAGCGGCACGGACGAGGATCATCTTACCGATCTACGAGAAACTTTTGATAACCTACGGGGTATAAACCTTAAGCTCATCCCAGAAAAATGCTCCTTCGGGGTCCGATCAGGCAAATTTCTAGGTTTCTTCGTTAGCGAAAAAGGGATCGAAGCCGATCCCATCCAACTCCGAGCTCTTACCGACATGACCTCGCCCAGGAACATCAAGGAAGTCCAGATCCTAACTGGGCGTCTGGCCGCTTTAAATCGTTTTATCTCTCGTTCATCTGACAAATGCGCTCCCTTTTTTCAGGTCTTGAGACAAACAAAAAAATTTGTGTGGACACCCGAATGTGACGAAGTGTTCTCAGGTATTAAACGATATCTGTCGTCCCCGAACCTCTTAACAAAGCCCCTAACAGGCGAGACCCTTTTTCTTTACATTGCGGTTACTGACTTTGCAGTCAGTGCGACCTTAATCAGTGAGTCGGGACCAGCCGCTACAGCGGTCTACTTTGTGAGCAAAAGCTTGCTAGATGCGGAAACACGGTATTTAAGATTGGAAAAAATGGCTCTCGCCTTGGTAACCGCAGCGCGAAAAATGCGTCCATATTTTCAAGCACATCCTATCATAGTCCGCACCTCGTTTCCGCTCAAGTACGTCCTCCAGCGGCCGGACATGTCCGGGAGGATGTCTAAGTGGTCGGTCGAATTAGGCGATTTTGACATCAACTTTGAACCACAGACGGTAATCAAACGTCAAGTTCTGGCTGATTTTTTAGTGGAGTTCTATTCTGAACGTCCGGATCAGGATGCATCATCTAAAGAGGACGAACTAAATGAGTGGACCGTCCGCACCGACGGGGGGCAAATGTGAGTGGCTGCGGAGCGGGGATACAGATAATCACCCCGACAGGCATCAGTATGCACCAGGCCATTCGATTCGGTTTCCATACTTCAAACAACGAGGCTGAATATGAGGCTGCCCTGGCCGGGCTACGGCTAGCTCAAGTATGTGGTGCGAAGCAAGTACGCCTCGTGAGTGATTCCCAACTTTTGATAAACCAAGCCTCGGGAACTGCGGAAGCTAGAAAAGAGCATCTAGTGCAATACTTAGCAGCGCTGAGAGTGTTAGCTGCCTCGTTTGTCAAAATCACGTACGAGCACGTCCCGAGGAGCGAAAACATGGTGGCAGACTCCTTAGCAGCCGCTTCATGCTCAAGCAACTATCCCTGGGTAACCGAGCAAGAAAATCCATCCATCATCAAACGACATGAGCTTGATAACCGACTTGAAATCACCTGTCAGGTCTCCTCGGTAACAATCTCGGATTGGCGGCGTAATATCATAGCCTTCTTAGCCGAAGGTCGATTACCTAGCGATGGTGCTTCGGCTCGAAAGGTTCGCAACAAGGCCCGAGGTTACACGCTATTAGGCGACGTACTATACAAGAAGTCATTCAGCCGCCCTTTGCTCAGATATCTGGGGGTCCACGAGGCACAAATAATTGTGTCCGAACTACATGACGGTGAGGGTGCGGTACATTGTGGTTACAAGGCCTTTATTAGAAGGATTTTTCTCGCAGGGTTTTATTGGCCTACGATAACAGCGGATGCACGGTTAATAGTGAAAACTTGCGACACGTGTCAGAGATTCGCAAACGCGATAAACGTTCCCGCAGCTCCTCTAGAGTCCATATCCGAAGGACTACCATTCGACCGATGGGGAATCGACCTTGTCGGACAACTACCAATGGCATCGGGCGGGAGACAGACAATCGTGGTGGCAATGGATTATTTTTCCAAGTGGGTCGAAGCTGAGCCATTATCAGCGACCAAGACCAAAGATATCGTCAAGTTTATCTGGTCCAACATATGTTGTCGGTTCGGGGTACCCCAGAGGCTAACCATGGATAACGGACCACAGTTCGACAGCGGAGAAATGAAAGCTTTTTGCGCAGCTCACAGGATCAGACAATGTTTCTCCGCTCCTTTCCATCCTCAAGCAAATGGACAGGTAGAAGTCACTAACCGAACCATTCTGGACGGACTCAAAAAGAAACTCGAAGGAAAGGCTGGTAAATGGTCGGATTACCTACAAGAAGTGTTATGGGCCTACCGAACCACCCCCCGGACAGCAACCCAGGAATCACCTTATGCCCTGGTGTATGGTATGGATGCGGTCACTCCAGCAGAGTCTGTAAAAACTTATTGGTCGGGTATGCACTCTTTCTTACCTCGGTGGTGCGAGAAGGTTTTAATGAGGCATCATAAACACCCGACCTCCCTGATTGAATTAATCAAAATTCTCTTTTGCCTTCCAATCTTTGAAGTGTTACAAACTTGATCAGCTGACGAGCTGGTCGGCGTTTGTCCCTACTAACCTTGATTGCGCTACAGAACCTAATTTGGTTTTTCAGTTTCCGAACTGATCCACATTTTATGATTCCCGACCTCATAAGGAATTTTCAATATTATATTGATCTACAGAACCTACTTTGGTTTTTCAGTTTCCGAACTGATCCACATTTTACGGTTCTCGATCCCATAAGGAATTTTCAATATTTTATTGATCTACAGAACCTACTTTGGTTTTTCAGTTTCCAAACTGATCCACATTTTATGATTCCCAATCCCACAAGGAATTTTCAATATTATATTGATCTACAGAGCCTTCTTGGTTTTTCAGTTTCCATACTGATCTACATTTTTCATTCCCGACCTATTATATCAGAGCCTCTATGAGTTTTTTCCATCGCCAACCTTACGAAAAACTTTACCACATCCATTGTAATATTAAAGCAAGAAATACCCAAAAATATGGCAACGTGAAAATAATATGATTGAGAATTGTGTTAGCAGGGAAAATTAATAGGGGACCCCGCGGCCCCCAAAAGTCAATTACATTCAAACAACAAAACAACACAAAAATTGAAAAGGCAAGTTTAGCACAACAACAAAGAAAAGGCGTCCGGATCACTCGTCATCCTCCTTGGACTCGGTGTCATCTGACTCGTCTTCACAGACAACATCAGAAGGGCGGTCCTCATTCGGCACGTCCAGCCACATCGCCCCGAGGTGAAGGTCCGGGAAGAGACTATGAAACGACAACACATACGCGGCCTTAACATCAATTGTTTCCTTTTCCACCCACTTCTTACACTTGTCAGCAAAGGCAGTATTCGAAGCTTTCAGCTCTTGGACCTCCCGAGTCAAGATAACGGCGCGATCTTCCCCAGCCTTCTTAGTCTCTTCTACGACCCGGTCGGCCTCTGCAGCCCGCCCCTCCGCCAGTGCCTGAGCCTCCTTAGCCTTTTGCACCTCCTCTTCCAGAACCGCGATCTTTGCCTATGCGCCCTCTAGCTTCCGGCCCAACTCAATCGACCGCCGCTCCTTCATAGCAGCTGGTATAAGCAAATTGTACAGGGATAAGGCCAGTCCATCAGTTCCCTGCAGCGGGAAAGTATGCGGACTTCCAAGCATAGTAAGCACCGGGTACTTTGTACAACTCGATGACGCCGCGGCAGGGTCCGAGGTTTTGGATGGGCTAGCGTCATCAGAAATTACCACCACGGGGGCTGCCTCTGAACCACCGACCCTCTCGTACTGATCAAAGAGCTCCGGAACAGTGGCACTTTCGACGGTAGGGACTGAGTTGCCTTCCTTCTTTGACCGCTTGGGTTTTTTACCATGGTTTCCACCTGCGCCGGTTTTTCCTTTCCGCTTCAGAACCAGTTCCTGGGTCGGTGGCGCCTCCACACCGTCAGCAGCAGCTTCATCCTGGGGCCCTCGAGCATCAGCCTCCTCAGCAGCGGCAGCAACTTGTTCGACCTCATCGTCGGATTTTGGACGCTTGCTAGGCGCCTTGTTGCGCTTCGGAAGAAACAGATGCGCGTCAGGAGCTTCGGTCTTGGCAATTAAGTCTTCCGTACTCGGAGGCTAGCGCAGCTGCTCAATCGATAGCACTTCTGACGAACAACGCCAGAGGTTGCTCAGGATCAGATTTGTATTCTTGAAACACCAGTGCATAGCCCAACCCCAGTGCGTTTTAGCACAGTCCTTCAAGACTTGGAAGGTAGCCTTGCCCGCTTTGAAATGGTCCTTTTTCAGCCCCTGGATGAATTCCTTAGACACTACGAAAACGTTCGGGAATGTAAAAAAAAAAAAAAGGTCGGTTACATACCGTCAGGAACCCATGTCCGCAGCAGCGTCCTCGGATTCTCCCGACTATAAGGTCGGCCATTTTCCCAGCAGCCACTTATGTAGACGAAGCGGTGCTTCCAGCCCTTGTCGCCTTCAAGAAAATCATTCACTATTTTCCAGGTGTTGGCAAGGGAAGAGTAGAAGAAAGCCGACTTCGAGGATTTGGACAGCCCGGATATGGCAATGTACTGCGTCATGGGCATCGCCCGATCAGAAAGACGTGACGCCATTATGTAAGACATCAGCGTGTACCACGCGTTAGGCGTCAGCTGAGAGGGACAGATCTGCAGCGTCCTTAAGTACAGAACTATCTCGGGGTCCAGAGGGAATCTAAGGCCCCAATTGAATAGTTCGGTAAAAACCACGATTTCTCGTGACCGAACGTGTACAGGGGTCTCCCCGGGAACCGGAAATCTGACATTGACGCATTCGGGGATACCCTACCGAATCAGCAGCTCTGGCTGTTCTTCAGCAGTAAAGTATAAATACTTGCCTTCGAACAGAGAAATTACATAGTCTGCGGGCAACCAGCGGTGGTAGGTAGTGGTAACAATCACTTCTATCTCCTCGGGAAGTGGCTCGAAAGGAGGGGCAGCGGAGGTTCCAGCAACAGTACTATCCACGGTAGGCAGAGCACCGACAGGCAAGGCATCTGCATTCGACTCCTCGGCGCTCGCTGCCTGGATTTTATCCGAGCTAAGGGCGATGGCCGCGCCCGGGTCGGTTTCCCGCACGACATAGTCGGCAGGGTTGGAACAGCTACCGGCTTGGGCCGGGAGGGCTTCGCCTTGTTCTCGACGGGCACGCTCGGGATCCAGTTCCGCAGGAGTCAAGGGCCGCTGATTAAGACCTAAAAAAGTCACAGCTGTGTTAGTACCGGTTCGGTATCCCCGTATGGAAGGAGTAAGCTGAACCATCCCAAGGAAATTACCTCTCAACGGAGAAGGCGGAGGACTTGTCTCACCCATGGGAAGAAATTGACTTCGGCCGCGACGTCGGGAAGAGAACGGGGGTGCGTTAACGTATGATTTTACCGACGAAGGCGTCGGACGGTTTGTTTGGGCAACGAGGGAGTGCGGAGAGCTGCTACTAGAAGATACGGTGATATGCTCTGAGGTCTGACCTCCAGATGATTCGGGAAAAATAAAGGCCTCAGCAGGGATCAGATGGGGAATAACGGGGTCGTGAGGCTGCGGTATGGGCGCGTTGGTATTCTTCGGCGCGATGACCGATGCTAGCCTAGTCTACAAATCCGAACGCCGGTTGTTTCTTTTTGGTCTTTCTCCACGTCGGGTGGCTGTATCTCATAAAACGGGTTTCTCTCTCTAGAAAAATCTAAGCAGCAGTTTCTCTCTCTAGAAAGCTTCTGAGAGCGATGCTGGTTTATGAGGTATTTATAGAGAACTCCCCCTAGCCGTTACATGCACGGGGAAGCCCAAATGACATAAAGTAGCGGGAAGTCGAAAGGTTTTCGTAAAAAGTAGTGCAAACAAGCACGCCTCGAATGGTCGACCAACACGTGTCGTTGTTGGTCAGAAAAATGCAGCAGACGTAAGCTAGCTGAGTCAGACAAAGATGCTAGTATAGGCCTCACCGACCCGAAACAATGTGACCGGTCAAGGCCCACTAAGGTGGACAAAAACAGACCCTAATGGGCTTAGGAACAACCCGCGAGATGAAGCGTTCCCGACCGCCTATGAGCAGCTAGAGGGGTCGGACGTCAGATGAAATGGAAGGTCAGTCCCGCAGAAGAAACGCCAGAGGTGGCTCCAAAAGCTAATGCTCCGAGGCAGTCTGAAGTGATCGTCAAAGTCTTCACTCCCTCCGCTCCCGAAGACTGGGGGGCTACTGATAAGGGAATAATTCGTCAGTAATAAGAACAAGGATCCAATTGTAGATAAAAGGAAACTAATGTATTTATTTGAGTATTTATTATTAGTTAGAGAGTGATTTGTAAACAATATAAACTATAAGGGACTGAAGAGGCAATAAAGCAAGCCCACTAAGAACATAAACAGGTCCACCTTCCAACACTATAAAAGGGGGATTCTTTATTCTTGGTAGAGGGGACATTGAATATTATTCTATTCTTTTTGCACTTTCTCTCTCTACACTCTCTCTCTAGTCACATCAGGTCCAAGATCCAAAATATTCCTCAAGTCATTTATTTACTCATCAGCTTTATCTTCTCCATTACTTGGTACGGTCCTTCCCAATTTGGCGCTAACTTTCCAAGATGCTTATCTTTGGTGTGGGGGAAAACCTTTCATAAAACCTTGTCCCCAACTTTCAAATCTCTTCTTCGAACTTTCGAGGCATACCTGCTTCTCATCAGGGTCTGATAATGTAAAGAACTGAGATAAGCCCTTGCTCGCTTTTCTTCTATCAAATCCAAAGCTAAAGCCCGATTCTCATCGTTGCTGCTCTCCTCGTAATGACCGACCCTGAAAGAAGAGAACTTGGTTTCTACTAGGATTACCGCATCCATCATGTACACCAATGCGTAAGGTGATTCTTGCGTCGCTGTTCTAGGTGTGGTTCGGTATGACCATAATACCTCTTGTAAAAAATCCGGTCATTTTCCAGCCTTTCCTTCCAATATCCTTTTCAATCCACTGATGATCATTCTGTTGGTAACTTCAACCTGTCCATTCGCCCGAGGATGGAATGGAGCTGAAAAACATTGTTGTATGTTATGACTAGCACAGAATTCCCTCATCTCGTTGTTGTCGAACTGAGGACCATTATCCATAGTTATATTTTGAGGAACCCCGTACCGATGGTAAATGTTTGACCATATGAATTTCACCACATCTTTAGCTTGGGTGCCTGATAATGGTTCTCCTTCGACCCATTTCAAAAAATCATGCACTGCCACTACAATAGTCTGCCTTCCTCCAGTTGCTAGTGGAAGTGGTCCCACCAGGTCTATTCCCCATCTATCAAACGGTAACCCCTCAAAAATGGATTCTAGAGGAACTGCTGTAGTGTGGATCGAATTAGCAAACCTCTGGCACGTGTCACACCTTTTGACTAGTTCTTTAGCGTCTGCAGATAGCATAGGCCAATAGAAATCTGACAAGAGGACTCTCATAATTAACGTCTTGAAACCACAGTGTGTCGATCCTTCATCGTCGTGCAGCTCGGACAAAATCATCTGTGACTCTTCACGACTCAAACATCTTAAGAGAGGTCTGCTTGCAGATCTTTTGTAAAGAACATTTCCCAAAAATACAAAGCCTCCCGCCTTGTTCCGAACGCTCTTTGCTAAACTCTTATCATCGGGAAACACTTCCTCAGTCAAGAACTTCATAATGTTGCTCCTCCAATCAGTATTTGAAACCATTAAAATTTGACAAGCTACATCTGGTTGACTCTCCAGATCTTTCCTCTTAAGAATGGATGGATGTTCTTGCGTCAAAATCCAGGGGTATTCTCCCGAATATGTCGTTGTTGCCAACGAATCAGTAATTGTGTTATCTTCCCTTCAGACGTGTTCATAAGTTACCTTTTTAAAAGATGAATCCAGGATTCTTAAGGCCGCTAAATATTACACGAGCTGCTCTTTCCTTGTCTCTGATTGTCCAGTTGCATGATTTATCAATAGCTGCGAATCACTGACCAACCGAATGTAGCTTGCCCCCCAAATTTGCGCCAACCTTAGTCCTGTCAATGCTTTCTACTCTGCTTCGTTGTTCGAGGCTTTGAAACCGAAACGGATCACTTGATGCATTGCGACCCCCGAAGGTGTAGAAATTTGAACGCCACCCCCACATCCGATGATACTGGAGCCACCGTCAGTTCTAACTATGAATTCGTCCGTGTTAACCTCTGTCTCGACTGATACTTCCTCGGGTCTACTAGTATGAAACTCCACTAGGAAATCAGCCAATGCCTGCCCCTTGATAGCCATTCTTGGTTCAAAATCTATGTCAAAGTCTCCCACTTCTACCGACCATTTCATCATACGACCAGAAATATCGGGCCGTTGTAAAACACTTTTAAGGGGAAAAGCGATTCGAACTGTAATATAATGGCCTTGGAAGTACAATCATATTTTTTTAGCGGCTGTTACCAAATCCAACGCCAATTTCTCGAGAGTCAAGTACCATTTTTCTGCGTCTAGCAGACTTTTACTCACATAATAGACCGACTTAGGGATCTTGTCCTCTTCTCAAAATAGCGCTGCGCTGACCGCATGTTCTGAGACTGCTATATAAAGAAACAACCTTTCCTGGGGTAACGGCTTTGTCAACAACGTTGAGGACGACAAATAATTCTTGATGCTGACGAATGCTTCGGTACACTCATGAGTCCAGCTAAAATTCTTAGCATTCCTCAGAATTTGAAAAAATGGTAAGCACTTGTCCGACGATCGCGATATAAATCTGTTCAGCGCCGCTAAACGCCCGGTTAAAATCTGTACCTCCTTAACATTTCTTGGAGACGCCATATTGTTCAGAGCGTTTAACTGAGCTAGATCCGCTTCTATCCCCTTCTCGCTAATCATGAACCCTAAAAAATTTCCAGACCGAACTCCGAAAGAATATTTTTCTGTGTTCAATTTAAGGTTTACTTTTCCAAGATTCCTGAATGTTTCTTCTAGTTCTGCGAAATGACTCTCGTCGGTGATGCTTTTAACTATCATATCATCAATGTAGACCTCTACATTCCGTCCGATTTGCTCCTTGAAAACTTTATTCACAAGCTTTTGATAGGTAGTCCTGCATTTTTTAGACCAAATGGTATAACTTTGTAACAATATAAGCCTCAACCTGTGACAAACGTAATGCTTTCTTGGTCTTTAGGATCCATCCTTATCTGATTATACCCTGTGTAGACGTCCATGAAAGATAGTAGCTTGTTACCTGATGTCATGTCTACCAACTGATCAATCCTCGGCATGGGAAAATGGTCCTTGGGACATGCTCGGTTAAGGTCTGTGAAATCTACGCACATTCTCCATTTTCCGTTTTTATTTTTAACCAGAACTGGATTAGTTGTCCATCGTGGATACCGGGACTCCCGAATATGTCCTACCCTTGTCAATCTTTCGAATTCTGAAATGATCGCCTCTGCATTTTCTTGAGAAAATGATCGGTGCTTTTGTGTAATGGGTCGAATACTTGGGTTTATAGACAACTGGTGGTAGATGACGCTTTTAGGGACCCCTGTTACGTCTTCTGAACACCAAGCGAATAGATGTAACTTTTGTTTGAGAAAACCAATTAATTTTTTTCGAAACCACGGGGACAAATTTACCCCAATATTTAATACCTTCCCTTTGGAAAATTCACAACTCTCACAACTTTCATCTGTAAGCTAAAAGCTCGGGGTCTCCCTAGGATCATCTGCAAGATCTGATCCACGGGCCGACCTTGCTAGCTGCTAATTCCTTACATTGACCATTTCCCTATCCGGCTTTACTGCCAAAGATGCCCGATAACATTCCCTTGCGGTCTTTTGGTTGCTTCTGACAACTCCTACATTTTTTCCAATTACATACTTCACACATTGGTGAACTGTAGAAGTTACGACATACATTCTTGACAATCAAGAGCGACCGAAAATTGCATTGTGCGACGTAGGTGCATCGACAACAATGAATAAAACTGTCACTTCTTTCTTGAACGGCCCTCTCCCGAGCTGAACCACTCCTTTGAATTCTCCTACTACTTCTGCCGATGCCCTTGTAACGCCGATGATTGTTCGATCTGACTTTATAATAACTGGCTTATTCCTGAACCATGAAGAGGTTGATAAGAAAATTATATTCGTTGAAATACCGGTATCCACCAAAATTCTTCGCACCTCCTCCCCTGTGATAGCCGCGCCGATTACGATTGTGTCCTCATGAGGGCCAGCCATGTGTCTCATGTCATTGTCATCAAAGCATAAAATAGGAGAAGGATTCTGATACAAATGAGGTAAAGTTCTTGCTTCTAGCTGAGTTGCCAGATTCACTATATGCCTCTTCCGTGAAGAATTGGTAGTACCTGCCATTGAATCGCCCCCGAAGATAGTCAAAGATTCAAAAAATTTGCATAACTCTCTTACCTTTTCTCGTGCTGGGGGTACCACTTCCTCAATTACTCCGACTAGATTCTTATTCTTGTCCGGGTCTAAATATTCGGTGGACACGTCGAACGAATCATTGACCTCGGAAATTACCAAAGAAATTTCATGTTTAGGCACTACTACAATTTGCTTAGCTGTCCCCCCTTGCTGAGCTTGTTTCTTTACATACTCTAGCAATTTACCACTGTCGATTTGCGCTTGGACTTCCTTCTTGAGCGCAATAAAATCCTTGGTATCATGACCTACATCATCATGGTACCTACATAAACGGTTGTTCCGACCTTCGCGGGGAGTTCCGATTGGAAATGGCTTCTAAAAATGCACGATTTTCCGCGACTTATCAAAGATAGTCGCAGCACATTCAGTTGAATCAGCAAAATAATCAGGCCGAACCCATTTCTTCGATATGGATCTGTAATTATTTCCTTGATAGTTATTTTCTTGGTAGCCATTTCGTGTCCTCTGTGTTTGATTTCCCGATCCTTTCGCGTATGCTGCATGAGCTACGGTACTTATCGGTTGTGGCTGAGGGATCGAACTTGTCTTTGAAGTTTTTTGATTCGTAACCACCGAAGCTTGATTTGTTTGTTGGATCTGTGCTGCCAATTCTGATGCTTCGGTTTCCTCAATTAGGATCTTCTTTTCGACTTGGGCTAACAAGACTGAAAAAGTGAAGGCTTGCTTCTTTGTCACAGCTTGCTTCATCGGCCCTGGTAATGAGCCTAATCTGTAACCAGTTAAGGCTACACTTTTGTCACAATAATCGAGATCTGTCCATGCGTCTATAAAACGCCGAGTATAATCCTTCAAGCTCTCTCCGGCCTTTTGTCGACAATTGACTATTGTATCCCTGTTTGCTCTGAAATTTTAGCTTTCGACGAACTTCTGTCTGAACATCATCTAGAACATATCAAAATTCTTAATGTACCCTTCCGGCAACCGATTATACCATTTTGACGCTCGATCTTTAAACGTCATTGAAAAAGCTCGACAAACCAGCTTGTCGTCATTGTCAAAGCTTATCATAAATTTTTTGAAAGCTTCCAGATGATTATCTAGGTCTTTCTTACCGTCATACTTTTCAAGCTTGGAGATTTCGAAACGCTTTGGGAGGTTTCGTGACAAAATTTTATCTGATAATGGAGACGATCTCCAATTATGCCCGCTGTTGAAAGTTCCTCCTCTTAAGCCTTCTGCACGATTTGTGAACAATCCTTTATCAAGTGGGTTGGCAAATTGACTACCCACCCTGTAACCATAACATTGGCTTCCTGATGGAAACTGGAACTGAGGACCGTTCATATGTTCTCTGTTGAAAGTAACCGTTCCGATTTTTTTAGCTGTTGTGGGCGTTACTTTATCGATGCTATCTCCCTTAAGTTCAACTATTTTAGCTCGCGATGACTTACGCCTTCTGAGCTATCTTTCTTTGATCATCCTTTTATCTTTCTTGAAGCGTCGGAAATCCCTGACCGGGGAAGAAGACTCGCTCAAATCCTCCCGTGAAGAAAATTCGTACTCCAACTTGGATCGGAATCCGGACTTCTTTCGTGCAGCCTCGTCGATCCTCATCGATCGACTCCTGCCTTTGTAAAAATCTACTTCCTCTCGATCAGCATTGCATCGAACTTCTTTCATTTCTACGTCTGATCGTTCACTTCGACCATCCAGCCGACCTTTCTTTTCAGCCAAGGCCAAATCCCTCTCGGCATTCAGCTTAGCAATGTCATTTAAAACCTGGTTCCTAGTCATGATTAGGGTCGACCGGCTACTTCGGCCCTGATTTCCTTGATCATCATTACCGAGTAATTCTTCAGAGTTCCAACCCTCCAAAAATGACATCTCTTTGTCAGACCCTTTCTCCTTTGCCTTTCCCTTCCTAGCCTCGGTATTCATTCGTTGACTTTTCTTCTCGTAAGGTCGAGATTTTGGGGGACTTAATCTCCGGGTATCTCGCGTTCCCACAGAAGGCGCCAATGATAAGTGTCAGAATATATAAGGTAGTTTATCAGGAAACACGAACGAGTGGAAAGTGTCAGGCAAACAAGTACAAAAATCTAGAGAGAGAAAGTGGTCGAAATCAAGTACTAATCATTAGGAGGTCCCCTTTGGGGGACATAATCTTTCTTTATATAGTGACAAATGTGAAGCCCAGGGTCACATGCCAAACTTATTCTAATTGCATGTTACCCCCTTCATTTGCATTTATGTCACTTATTTCTTACTTTATAATTAAGCCCCTGCACATTATTGTATTACAATTTAAGCCTTTTATTACACTTGGTATTTTATGCTCTTATCACCTATGAGAGGCCATTAACGTTTTGATATTATTGAAAGATTTTTCATATGTTAGATTATAATTGAATTTTCATACTCCTTTTGTATTTAGAAGACAATTTTACACTTACTTGAAGATCTTGAAATAAATCTATTTAATGTAATCAATTTTCTTTCTAGTATATAAACTTCCTTTGTATTTCGGGGAGGATTAATTGCACGTAAGTTTGAAAGGTATGTGACGTTTGCTTTTATGTCTTTATTACTGACCATGTAGCCATAAAATTCATATAGCTTGCACCAAATATACATTTCTCTAGATTGACCTTCAAATTTATTGTTCTAAGGTTGGTGAAAGTCTCGGTTAATTTAGTAAAATAGTCATCATATGCCTGTCGATGAACAATATATCATCAATATATACTTGTAAATTCCGTCCAAGATGAGTTCCAAAAGTTTTATTGACTAGTCTATGATATGTAGCTCCAGCATTCCAAAAGGTATACCTTTGTGGCAATAAAATCCTATTTTAGTGCGGAAAATGGTGTATTATTGGTCATCCTCGTAAATTTTACTTTGATTGTAGCATTCAGAAACATCCATGAAGGATATCATCTTTTACCTAAAGTTGCATCTACTAATTGATCAATACTTATAAAATATAATGGATTTTTTTGGGAAGACTTTGTTAATATTTGTATAATTGACACACATCTTTCATTTGTCATTACTCTTGTTTACTAGCATTAGGTTAGATGTCCATATTGGATTATATGGAAATTTTATATCACATTACTTCATACGGAACTCCTATAACATATTGGTAGTCAAACCAAACATGCCTAATTTATCTTTCAAGAACTTTATACATGATGTTGGTTGGTATGTAT
Organism: Limnanthes douglasii subsp. nivea; assembly: GCA_036936605.1. NCBI lineage: Eukaryota > Viridiplantae > Streptophyta > Magnoliopsida > Brassicales > Limnanthaceae > Limnanthes > Limnanthes douglasii. Next base: position 279,623,546 of record JAUPFV010000004.1, read on the forward strand.
TGGCCAAGTACGAATTTTCGTCTCTATAGATGCATTCCACCTATTTATCTGGCTCAATTAAGCGAGGGGCCTATTTAGGATCATTCATATCGTCAATAATGATAACGATCCTTCTTTGCTACTAGTTTTTAAGAATTATAGAGGCTGCATAAAACTCTCTTAATGTTCTTTGGTTTCCTATTATCACAATCATTTTATCTACGATGCACCAAAGCCATTGATACACTGTTGATACCACTATATGCGGGTAGACCAACGAGGGCCTTCTAAAAAAATTATATAAAGAATGTACATATACTTTCATTAGCGGCTTATTATTATATGCCACACAATTGTATAAAGGGTAAACATTTGGAAATCCATGTAACCTCCCTTTTATTGTCTATCTACCTCTATTTTCTTATTCATGTTCGCTAATAAATCATCTAAATTAGTCATTTTCTTTTTTGTTATACTTTCTGTTAGAAGTATTAGTGGAGTCCTTTGTCTATAGGCTACAACTGCCATCAAGTCATGGCTTCCAGCCGAATATCTGCTTCAACAAAACGTTAAGTATAGTCCCATACGATTTTTTGGCTTTATCTTGTAATAGATTATATATTCATTATTTCCCTTGATTACTTTAAAGCCTATAAATTGGATTACAAACAAAATTTATAGCATGTTGAAGCTTCATATACAACATGAAGGAAGGTTATTGAACCATGTTAGTGTTGCCTCTGAATGTCGTGGATATTATCGTATATATAAATATGTTATCTACTTCATAACATATTATTTGATGTTTTATGTGTTGTTTATGGTATCACTTTCTATCATACTTTTCCGTTTTGTGATTGTTGAATTTTGAGACAAGTTTTCTTACAAAATTTATTATCCAAGTGGGAAATCGATGTGGTTGAGATTTTGATCCGTTAGAAATACTCCAAAATCTCTCTGAGTCCCTCAGTCGAAGTAAGGATATGACAATTTTCGTTATTAAGCAAATTATTGTATGGCCAAAGGTAAAAAATCATATTTTGGCTGACTTGTTGGGTGGTAGCTATGGGAGAATAAAGGTGGTACTGAGCCTACACTTAAAGGCTCGATCATTTTATTGGAAGAGTCCATGTATGATTTTTCTAGATCGTGGATGGATAAGAAGGGAAGCTCGGTTGGCTCACATAGGAGAACTTTTGTTGAGTTATTTGGTATAATGGACAAACTTGGGTGAATTGTTGGTGAGTAGGTTGATTTCCTAGAAGAAATTGAGGAAAGTTTTGTTAGATTATTTATGGTGTTAGAAGGACTTGAGGAATATTTTGTTGAGGTGGTAAGTTTGTTAGTAGATTGTAATAATTTTTGAAATGGTTTTTTTCTTAACGATGTGATATCTACATTTCTTATTTTATCACAGTAAGGTCTAAAGGTTGGTGTTTGTCTCATTTTTTATGGATTTCTCATAGCGGTTGTATTGATGTCTTTCACTTTTACTTGAAGATCATTGATCTTAATATTCCTTGTGGTTATTAGTCTTAGAGTAATACAAAATTTTACGTCTGCAGTGATGAATTAGTACTGCTCAATTATCATAAAACTTGTGGCATTACATTTTCATCAACGTTAACACCTAGAGAACGTTACATTTTAAAACAAATACGTGATGCATAAGTAGTTAACAATAAATGTAGTATCATTACCTGACCATTACAATCCTCTCCAAAAGATAAAAAAAAATTGGAGATTTGCGGCTGAAGCAGCGAGCGCATAAGGTGCACGTGACACTTTATGTTCCGTTTTTTCGATTGAGGGCTTCAAACTCATAAACGAGCATCACATTATGACTTGTTTTTTGGGTTTTCAAGTTTTCTAAAAACAATTATAATATTGTTTTACGATTACTTTTTGAGTACCAATTGATTTCCACAAATTGTGCCAATATGGTGAGGTAGATATGCGTTTATGTATAATTAGTTGAATAGATAATGTTTGGAGGTAATAAGTCACCATATAGGCGAATAAAATGGTTGGCAAAATTTGGAGAGTGTATACCGAAAGTTTGATCGTGAAAAAATGAGTTAAAAGTTGGTTGAAAATAAGTATGAGATATATTATAGAAGTTGTTAGGAAATTATATATTAAGAATTTGAATTACCAAAGATATAACGTAACCAATCAGAAAAAAATATTATTTTTAAAGAATCAAGTGATTTAGTGAATGTAACTTTATATATATATATATAGATTTCGAACAAAAAGATTATGAGTTTCCTATTTATGTATTTTACTTAAATCACGGAGTTTATAACTTAGTTTTACAAATTTAAGTTTTTATAAAAAAAATATTATCTTACATATAAATACACTACAATATAGTGTATATTTTACGAGAGTGGTTAAAAAGACTCTAAAAATTCAACAAAACAATGTAAAAATTATTCTATATAGTGGTTGACAATTTCTTTATATTTTTAAAAAGTACTCCTTCTGTTTCCTAATATATATCGTTTAAGGTTTTTTCATCAATATCAAGGAAAATAATAATTACTTTCAAAGATAAAAAGAAAGTATATTTGATTGGTGGAGTTAATAACTTGTGGAGAAGGTTAACTATTTTATTGGTTAAAAATGAAATATATGTAATCAATACTGCATTGAAAAATGAGAACGACATTTATTATGAAACAAAAAAAAATCTTCTAGAAATACACTAATCATTAAACAAATAGAGTATTAAATAGATATTAAAATGAAAACTTGCAGGAGTCATTACATAAATAAAAAACAACTATAATTTTTTTACAAAATTACTAAAATTGTGAAGATACCATATCGAAAAGCAAACCAACAAAGACACAACACAATAGAACTGCAAAAGACACCAAGTAATGCCACTCATCATGACTAAGTTTCCAGCGGTCTTGTTTCATAACCTTGAGAACAATCATTTGAATTCTGCAATCCAACATAAAAGACAATTTGTTAAGGACTTGTGTCGAACCGTTTCAAAACCCACAAATCACATTGACACAAAAAATACGCAGGAAACAAAGTCACCCTGAATGGAGGTTATAAATGCGTAGATGTTCGTTCAGACAGAGAAGATCTCGACGACGCTCAAGCCATACCGAATTTCTCAAAAGAGAAAAAACTTTAAGATAATGATTTGTCGAAGTTGTGTATGAAAAGAAGTTAAAATCCTCAACAACACTAAAGAGACTAGGACGATGTCGACAAAGCTGAGAAATAGAAGAAACAAAATTAGGGACGTTGCAAAATTTCTCGACCGGTTAGATACTTAGCAGGTTGAGAACTTTTTCATCTAATAGTTGGTGATATTCGAATATTATTTTTGTCATTAAAAAAAGTTAATTTTATATTCCGTCATTTTTGACAAAAAAATTAAATCAAAATTTATTATTTTATCCATAAAATAAAATGTGATTTTACATAATTATATTTATATTTTATATTCTTATTAAAAACTATTTATTTACTTATTTGCAAAGTGAGATTATAAACTTGAAACTAAATTTCTATATCTTCGGGTTCATGATGATGAAAATATACTCCAAGAACAGGGGAACGTCAAGAACAGAGGAGGCTTAATCTCTAATGATTAACTCGATCATTAGTCTTCAATCGATGGAAGAATTGCTCATTCTTCAACCTTCTGAGAATCATCAACAACAAACTAAAAAGAAATATGTCGATCTGTTTAAAACTGACGAAAATTCTGTGACGTTAAACCTTGAATTTGTCAGGAGAACAGAGGATCATTTTTCAGTGCAGTACGGTGATAAGGTTAAATAATTTTTAACCAAGAAATCCAGAATTACCTTGATAGGTAAGTTCAGTAATGGTGTACCAAAGAAAGTGAAACTTGAAAGTTTCTTGGCAACGTTGAAGTTCAGAGGTCCATATAGTTATAAGGTATGGGATTCGCATCATATTTTCTTTGAATTTGAGTTAAAGGAAGATGTCTCAAGGTTCTGGTCACGAAATGTATGGAGATTTGATGATACAATAATGAGAATCTTGAGATGGAATCAAGATTTCAACAAAAAAATCGAGAACCTAACTGTCTTGACCTGGGTTCGATTTGAAAATTTGCATGAGTGCTTATATGATATTGGTATGGTCAGCGAGATGGCTTCAGTTATAGTACCTACATACAAGGTTGTTGTTCCTCATAAAAATTGTGCTCATACTAATGTTTGTTACGCTCAAGTTGAGGTTGATATCTCCAGAAAGTTACAAAGAAAGTTGTGGGTCGGTTTTGGAAGCAACGATGGATATTGGGTGTCAATCAGTTATAAGAATGTTCCATCGTATTGTAATGGTTGCTTTCATATTGGGTATGATCTGTTTGTGTGTAAGAAATCATCAGGGAAAGTAGAAGATTCTGAAACCATAAAAGAAAACAGCAAAGTTGAAGAAGCCAAAGATGATAAAGAAGATAATTGTAATGTGGAGCCTTCAGTTGATACTACTGGGTCAAGAAATATGAGCATCATTAAAGTTTATAGGCGAAAACTTAAATCGATAATAACTCAGAAGGATCAAGAAGATAAGATGAATGATAATAGTAAGGAGAGGAATCTTGATATTCAGCCTGAATCCTCACAAGTTCATTGAGTAATACTTTAAACCAGAAAAATGAACATATCGAATTACATTCTCAAGATAATAGTAAGGAAGTTATAGAGGCTATTGTGAAGATTGATGAATAAAGATCATTATAATGACCATTCTCCAAACCCCAACATTGGTAGATGTTCTCCTTCTCAAACTCTTTCCCCACAACAAATCTTTAACGAAATAATAACCTCCAAGTTGAAATCTGCAAAAAGAAGAAGGTCTACTGGTAAGTTAACTATCAAGTCTCTTAGTTTAAGAGACAGAATTTTCAAATCGTATTCAGAAAATGATCAGAGTGATTAGTTGGAATGCTAGATGGGTAAATAACAAGCCTACCTTGAGAAGACTTAAATCTATGGTTAAATCTGAATATATCAAGGTGCTTGCTATTCAAGAACCTATGTCTAAGGGTGAGAAGATTAATGTTGTTGCTGAGGAGCTTGGTTTTGGAGATTGTTTTGCTAATGTTTCGAATAAGATTTGGGTTTTCTGGATGACTAATGTTAATATTAACATTGCTCTTAATGTTGATCAATGCCTTCACATGGAGATGGATTATCTTGGAATCACTGAGAAATTCTACTTAACTGCTGTTTATGCTAAATGTAATCGTATTCAGAGGTTGGACCTTTGGGATTGTCTCAGAGCTATTAGTGATAATGATAGGGCTTGGATGTGTGTGGGTGATTTTAATATTATTTTATCCCATGATGAGCAGCTGGGTTGCATAACTTCTTGTCAGGCTAGCATGGATAATTTTAATGATACTGTAAGATGTTGTAACCTTAATGATGCTCGATATAGTGGCTCGAAGTTTACTTGGTCTAGAAGTAACAAGTGGAGAAGGCTAGATCGTGTTCTTATTAATGATAAATGGATGGCTACTTTCACTGATACTCAGGTTTTTCACATGGTCAGAACGTGTTCTGACCATGCCCCCCTTCTTATCTCTTCTAACTTACATAATGCTAATGATGCTATCTTTAAAAAAAAGAATTTTAGATATCTTAACACTTGGTCCAATGAGGCTTATTTTTTAAGTGTTGTTGAGCAGGATTGGAACCTCTCAATTGTTAGCCATCCAAGAAACACCTTTTGGTATAAACTAAGAAGGCTCAAAGGCTGTCTGAAGATTTGGAATAAGGAGCATTTTGGCAATGTGTTTGACAATGTTAAAGAAACTGAATGCAAGGTCAAGAATATGGAAATTCTTCATTATACTAACAATAATAATCAGTATGTTGATGAGTTAGCCAGGGCTAATAGTATGCACTTAAAAGCTCTTAGAAATGCTGACTCTTATTTAAGACAGAAATGTTTCAATAATTGGTTAAATGAAGGTGATGGAAACTCAAAGCTTTTCTATAGTTATGCTGCTAAGAAAAGAAGGAAAAATGAAATTAAGAGTGTTAAAGATGGTGATACCTGGATTATAGACAAGAAAGAGATTGGGAAGTCAGTTGCTGATTACTTTAAGAGCATCCTCATGTCTGACCCTTACAAAAACAAAGAAGATGAGAATAAGCTGCTAGATAGTAAGAATTTTAATTGCATTCCTTCTATTGTGTCAACTGAAGACAATAATATGTTTCTTGATATTGTCATTCAAGATGAGATTTGGGGCATCATTTGTTGCATGAAGAATGACAACTCTCCTGTTTCATCCCTACTGGTCTGTTTGCAACTGGTATTTGTCTTGTCCCTAAATCTACTAACCTTACTTGGTGGAATAGTTATAGACCTATTGGTTTATGCACTTTTATCAACAGAATATTTTATGCCCTTATAAATCATAGGCTATCTATCATCTTGCCTAGGATTGTTTCTCCTGCTCAGTCTGCTTTGTCAAAGGCAGGCTGATTCATGATAATATATTATTGGCTAAAGAGCTTCTCTATGATATTAACAAAAGGCCTAAAAAGGGTAATATTGTTGTCCAGTTAGATATGTCGAAAGCATTCGATAGGATATCTCACTCTTTCATTCTTAAATTTCTTCACTCTTTTGGTTTCAGCATGAGATTTGTTAATCTAATTAGGAAAATGATTACTGATGTTCATGTTTCAATGTTAATTAATGGTGAAAATTTTGATTATTTCAAAATAAAGAGAGGATTAAGGCAAGGGGATCCTATTTCCCCTAGCCTTTTTATTTGGTGAAGAATATCTTAGTATAAGCCTTAACATTCTGTTTAATGCTAATCCTAAAATGTGTTATACTTCTAGATCTTCTTTCATCATTCCTTGTATCATGTTTGCTGATGATATTCTAATCTTCACTAATAGCCTGCCTAACTCAATTGATACTCTTAGTAACTGTCTTGATTTATACCAGCAAACTTCTGGCCAGGCTATAAACAAGAATAAAACTAAGCTTATTGTTTCTTCTAAGTATTCTAATGTGCAGAGCCTCAAGTTGCAAACTGGCTTTGAGGTGGACTACCTTTCTATTTCTCATTTGGGTGTTACTATCTCTAATAACAACAAATCTTTGATCTTCAATCCTATCCTGAACAAGATCAATGATAAAATTGCTGAATGGGACAGTAAGTTGCTTTCATATTGTGGTAGGTTATCTCTTATTAACAATGTCCTTCTGCCTATGACTTATCATTGGATTCCATGTTGTGAAATTCCTAAAGCTATTATTTTGAAGATTGAAAATACATTTAACATATTTCTTTGGAGAACCAAATATAACCAAAAGGCTATTCACTGGTCTACTTGGTCTTATATTTGTAAGCCCTTTGGAGAAAGAGGTCTAAATGTCAAAAAACTAATTGACATTCAGAATTCCTTCTCTCAAAATCTTTGGTTCAAGCTAAGGAAGAATAGTTGTCTTTGGCCGAATGTAATGAATGATATATACTGTAAAAACGCTCATCCTTTATACATTAATAACATCAAGGGTTCTTCAGTTTGGAAAAGGCTTTGCAGTATAAGAAAGCAAGTTGATAGAAACATAATATGGATCCTTGGTAGAGGCAACATGGACTTCTGGAAAGAATCCTGGCATGGCCTTCCTGCTATTGCCACTGATCTGTACATTAACTGGTACATGGATGTTAAGGTTAATACATTTTGGCATAATAATTCTTGGATGTTAAATAAAGTGCAGGCTAGTATCGACAATGAAAGAATGCCGATGATCAATAAGACTCAGATTTCAGATAAGGATGATATAATCTGTTGGAGGCTTTCAAAGAATGATCAGTTCAATTTGAAGCTGACTTGGGAGAACATAAGAACTACTCACAATTTTTCAGGCCTATATATGAAGATTTGGAACTTTAAAATCCCCAGGAAGTTTTCTTTTATAACTTGGAAGCTTTTACACAACTTCATTGCATTAGATTCTATTATGATGAAGAAGCATGTTAGTATGGCATCTAAATGTGTATTCTGTGATAATTGTGAAGATAAAAACCATTTATTTGTTAGTTGTTCTTTTGCTTGGCAAATATGGAATTGGTTTGCCTGTATCTTTAAAATCAAAATCAAAAGATCTATGATTCTCAGTCACTTGTTAAGGTGTTGGTTCTGGTTTTTAAAAACTAAATTCCACATTACTCACCTCATTCCCCAAGCCATTTGCTGGGTGATTTGGAAAGCAAGGAACTCTATAAAACATAAAGATCTTCATATAAATGTTAATATTGTCATTGATAACATCATTAATATAATCAAAGGGGTTGAGGTTTCTGAAAATTTTAACCATAAGCATTGGTTGAAGTCTTATAGTGCATGTGTAATTCTGGGATGTAGTTCTATTGAAAGGAAAAGAAAGCTGATGTACCTGAGATGGCTTCCTCCTGCTCAAGATCGCCTTAAGATAAATATGGATGCTTCTTGTGCATTCAATGGTGAAGCTGCTACTGGTATCCTATTCAGAAACTGTGATGGTGATATAACTCAAGCTTTTAGTAATCTGATAGGTAAAGCTACTCCTCTTCAAGTGGAAATTGTGGCTTTGCTTCAGGGTCTCACTGTCTGCTTCAAAACAATTGGACTCGAGTTGACATTGAGTCTGACTCGTTAGTTCTGATCAAGCAGCTCACTACTAACTCTGATTCAGATTTTGGTGACCCAAATGTAAGATATTGTAGAAATCCCATTGATAAAAGTATGAGTCTTAAGCACATTTCAAGGGTCCAAAATCAGGCAGCTGATTGGTTTCCCAAATGGATCCTTAAATGTAAGCTTAAGCTTCATTTTCAACAGCACAATGTTCCTTCTAATCTTCTAGCAATATCATTTCTTGAAAGCTTAGGGTTATGATACCTTCAATGTGATTAGTTTGAACTTTGGCACTGCTAGTTTTGTTTTCTTGTAGGTACTTTGGAGGCTTGGATAAGGAGGAAGAAGATGAAGTGGAGTCTGGTGTTTGAAGATTTGATTTTCGAAGATTTTGGCGACCAAAATTATCGTCCTCCTTATAGGAGCTCTGGAGTCTTGACTAAGAAAGAAGAAAGCGTAGTGAATTCTGATGTTTTTTGTCCATGTTTTCATTTTGAGTTTGGTGGGAATCATTTGCCTCTTTTTTTTTCATGTTTATAGTTTTGGATCTAATAACCTTTTTATCCTTAAATTTTGTAACTCTTCATTTTATTAATAGATTTGTGTCCTTTGATTAAAAAAAAGTGAGTTTATAAACTTAAAAAGAAACTAATTTTTTTGTCCTCGTGATTTTAAACATAATTTATACAAAAACTCGTATTTTCATTTTTATATCAAATAAAGATTATCATTACGAAAAATAATGTTACCATCTCCGTCTGAAGTCGGAACAGTATGAAACTATACATCATCGGCTCAAACTCGTTAAAACACTATTTATATTAGTGGTGGTAGTATTTTTCCGTCCGGACGGACATGGCCCATTAGGACTGCAAACTGGCAGGTACGCAACCAGGTACGCAACCCGCCAGGACCGCAAACCATTAGGACCGCCAGACCGCCAGGACCGTATAAGGAGTAAACTGGCGGGACCGTAAACTGGTAGGACCGCAACCTGCCAGGACCGCAACCCGCCAGGACCGCAACCCGCCAGGACTGCAAACTGGCAGGACTGCGAAACCACGGTTTATTTGTAAAAAACCGCGGTTTATTGGTAAATATTATAAATGTTTTATTTATTTTATAACCAAAATGTTATATTTAAAAAATATTGAGATATTTCATATTATATTATAGAATTATTATTACATTTTGGTTAATATTAATTTGTTTTGGTTATTAATATTTTAAGTGTGTAATTATTATATAGTCCAAAATTTTAAATATTACTTATGTTATTATCACATTTTGAATATTATTATTATGTTTTTAGATCTAATATTAGTAGTGTTGATTTGAATATTACAAACCAAAACTATATCTTATCATGTTAAAATATTACATTTTGAATTTTATTACTATGATTTGGTTTTAAATATTACAAGTGTATGTTATTATTTTTTAAACCAAAATCATATTTTATCATGCAAAAATATTAAGAGTTATATTTATTATTTTTAATATGAGATTTTGAATTTTATTATTGTGATTAGGTTTTAAATATTACAAGTGTTATTTATTATTTTTAAGTTATATTGTTATAATTTTAATATTACATTTTGAATTTTATTATTGTGATTAGGTTTTAAATATTACAAGTGTTATTTATTATTTTTAAGTTATATTGTTATAATTTTAATATTACATTTTGAATTTTATTATTGTGATTTGTTTTTAAATATAACAAGTGTTATTTATTATTTTTAAGTTATATTGTTATAATTTTAATATTACATTTTGAATTTTATTATTGTGATTTGGTTTTAAATATTACAAATATTATTGATTATTTTTTAAACCAAAATCATATTTTATCATGCTAAAATATTACAAGTTATATTAAAATATTTAATATTACAAATGCTAAAATATTACAAGTCATATTAAAATATTTAATATTACAAATGTTAAAATATTACAAGTTATATTAAAATATTTAATATTACAATTGCTAAAATACATTTTTTAGTCTCTTGTCGCTAACCACTTTTTTAAGTCGCAAAACTTTCTCAACAGTAACTCCAATTTGTAATGGATCTCCCAAAACTTGTCCTCGAGTCACACGATTAACCTTACTTAACGTAGCAGCAATCAAATCGACAATCTTCGTCTCCGTACTAAGACTTTGTTTAGGAACAACGGTCTTACTCTTAGTTATAGTTGGGTGTTTGACACTTCGTGTCACCTTGTCGACCATTTTAGAACTAAAAGTTGGTTTGACGGTCTTACTCAAAGTCGTACGTGTAGTACTAACAAGTTTGACGCTTCGCCTCTCCTTATCGGAAATTTTCAAACTAAAATTTTGTTTGAGGGTCTTACTCATATTCGTAGGTTCAGTGGCACATTTGATGCGTCGTGTGATCGGATCCCTCTCGGGTGGAGGAGACATCATAAAAGAAGAAAATTTTGAAAAATCAATTTTCGGAGTTGCTTGTCCTAACCTGTTGTTGAAGCCACAAAACGACATTTGAAATTTGAAATAAGCACAAATAATAACTAATACAAACTAATAACAATTTTTTTTCGAAAAAAAAAAATCTAACTATTTCGAAAACAGAAGTACGACATGTAAAATACAAAAGTTAAGCTTAATAAAAAAATCTAGAACAAGTTGAGAGATTTAGAGAGTTTATAGTAGATTTAGAGAGTGTGTGAGGTTGGAGTTGGGGTCTCCTCTATTTATAGGGGAGACCCAAAAAAAAATTTTGAAAATTTCGAAAAATTGCATCTGTCCGGGGCATCCGGACGAAATGTCCGGATGCCCGAATCTGAAATTCGGACCATCCGGATGCCCCGGACGAAAAACGCAACGGCTAGTTTGATCAACTAGCCGTTGCGTTTGAACGTGTGGACCATCCGCACGTCTGACCGGATGGTCCGCACGGTGACGTCACGGATGACGTCACTTGCTGACATCATCTGTGACTTTTTTTAAAAAAAAATATATTTTTTTTTTTTATAAAAAAATTATTTTTTTTATAAGTTATGCACTTTAAACTATTTTAAAAAATCAAAACTCTAGGATTGCGCACTAATATTTTAAAAAAAAAATTAAAAAAATTATATAAATAGGAAATTCGAACTATTATTTAAAAAAATATGTAAATCTATAAATAGATTTTTCGAACTATTAGTTTTTTAATAATTTTAGTACTTATATGAAAAAAAAATATTAAATTCTCTAGATTATTGAAAGAAATTTTATATTATTAACTCTTCCTTTTTTTTCTAGTTTATTGAAAGAAATTTTATATTATTAACAAGTTAATTTGGACATCTGTCCGGATGCCCGGAGCGCCGTTATTTTCACATAATGGTACATAATTGATAGTTTATATTGTTGATGATGTTAATCTCCTAAATAAATATATTTAATTAATTATATTTAATTATGCCATCAGAATATAATTCCTTTTTAGGAACCAAATTACATATAGTTAATTGAAACACAGTTGCTATTTTTGAATTTATTTCACAACCAAATTACATGTGTTTATGCAATTGGAACATAATCCAAATTTATACAATTTTAAAAAATTTAAATTTATACTTCAAATATTGAATACTTCAAATATTAAATTTATACTTCAAATGTTCGTATCGAAATACAAGTAGATGTATATATTTTATTTAATATCTACATAATATTAAATAAAATATCTTAAATACATAAATATAAATATATAATCAAACGTTTCAAAATCAAATTACAATTATTTTTTAGAAGGTAATTGATTGATTATAAAATTTCGATTAAAATGATAACATATTTAAATTAAAATACATGAAATAGCATAATTAACTCGTGTATATATTACATATCTCAATTATTGAAATTAGATTGAATTAACACTTACAAATTAATTTTAAATAACATTATAAAATATTCGGATAAACGGTTCTTAAATGGTTTGGTTGGTGGTTTGAACTGATAAAGGGTTTTTAAATGGTTTGTCTGTTGGACTGGCGGTTTAACTGCGAAACTGGCTCATTAAGACTGCAAATTGGCATGACCGCAACCGTGGTTCTAAGGTTCCGATGGTTCGCGGTTCAGACCATTTACCACCCCCTATCCTTTCCTATCCAATCCAATTGCAAGCTGTATTGCCTCGAAAATACAAAATAGTAGCCGCCTGACATGACAGTAGCAGGCCAATAATTTACGGTCCTTCAATGTTGGTTATCAATTGCCAACGACGGACGAGTATAAAGTAAAACTGTACGATACATCTGACATGGTAAATGTATAAAGTAAACTAGGCGGCCCAATTAGGATATCCGGATATCTGTTATAATGATGTCAACAATGACGCCATCAAAAACGGTTATTCGTGGGAAACAAAAATTATAAATACCTTATTTTCAAACCTTCAAAATCAATCTATTACAATATTTATTTTATATTTTTCTAAAAATTTCAAACACAAAAAAGTACCACAAAATTCATCTTAATCTTAATGTCTTTTTTGAAAAAATCAAAAGAGGCCCAAAGAAATGGTGGTGATTCATCATCGTCGAGATGAAGAACAACTTCCGAAAGAAGTTCTTCGCATCAAGAGGTAGAAGATTCGGAGAGCCAAACATTCGAACATCGGCGAAGGAGAGGTTCGCATTCATAATCCACTAGCACCACGAGGTGTAACCAAAATCTACTCGAGCATGTATTTGGATTACGAGGAACTTATTCAAGTTGAAGGTATGCAAGGCTTTTTAAAATTTCTTGAACCTAATAGAGGCTTAGGTTGGTTATTTCTTGCTAGGTTCAGTTGTGTTTGGTTTTTGAATTAGTACAACAGTTTTATGCCACGCACGTATGATTAAGAACGATCCTCAAGGTCGAGCGTTAGGAATAAGGTGTATAATTAATGGTGTTGCTTATAGTTTTTTTTAAACTCATTTTGAAGATGAATTTTTCCTTCCATCTGAAGATCTATATTGGTTTGGTTTATTTTGGGGTGGGGTAGTTTGGTAAAATGTTTTGGAAAGTTTGAAGTATTTTGTGTTTAGTGTGAGAAGTAGTGAGATAATTAAGCAGTATGTTTGTATTAAATGTTGATCACGCTCATTAATGAGTGGTTGGGGTATTTATACTCTTAATTTAATGACTTATGGCCTTAATGGGTCAAGTTGTGAAACCGGGTAAAGTTTAAGGACTCATTAGTCTTTTAAGTAGATTACCAAATAACTTAGTCAAAAGGTGTTTTACATTTGTCCTGTTCGGATTTTTCAATGGAGTGTTATGGTCCGAATTACCCCTGTCTGGATTAAGCAGTGGGTTGTGTCTGAAGTATCTGAACTCATCAGTAGCCCCTTTTTTAGGCCTCACTAAATATTTTTGGTAGGGATACAAAATCTACCAATCCAGTATCAACTTCATCTGATCTGCTTGTGTCGTCCAGACTAAGAAGTTCATTTTCAACACTAACCCAATTCGAAATTTGTCATGACTGATTTCTCTTCCCAGAATTCTAAGAATTTTCTTCTTGGATCGTGGGACACGTGTCAGCATTTGGTTCGACCTACTAGCCGTTATTTTTCCTAGACCAGCGCACCCACTAAGTCTAGATAGTTACTTAGGCTTTTTATTCTTCACACGTTGCGCAACCTTTAATCATTGCAAAAACCCTCTTCAACTTCTCCTAGGTAACTGTTACTTTTTACTATTTCATTGTCTTCCACACTCAAAGATTTTTTAAAGAGATGCTCATCTTTACCTTCAAATCATTCTTGAGAGATTTTATGTTCACAGCCAGAAACGCTCTAGTTAAAGGTGTCTGGTTAAATTTGTCAGAGTTAGAGAGAGCGAGGAAGGTAGAAAGAGAGAACCGTATCGTCGTTGGCCTCCCAGTTTCTCCAGGTGAGAAAGCTAGTGAACCAACTCATGACGCGATCAAGGGTCATCCTCTAAGAACCCTAGGCCCATAAAGTTTTCATTCAAACCAAGCCTTTCACCCCTCCCCTCTGGTTCTTCTATTCAAGAGTCCCAACCTTCTGTGCCTAAAGAAAAAGTTGTTTCAAGTATCAGAAAACCCTATTCTTTTATTGCTATGGGTTCTGACACTGAGAAGTCTCCGGAGAAGATAACCCCTCGTCGGACGGCCCGCCAAACCAAAACTCAATCCACACCTTCACTGCCAAAACCCTCTGGATCGGAGGTATCTAAAGCAGCTCAACGGGCCAAGCCCTCCGGATCTCAACCTCAACCAGACACTAGGCCTTCAGAGGCAACAAGCGTTCAACTATCCGAACAGCTTTTTATGCAAGAAACTGGCCCCTCTTCTTCTAAGGCAACCGACAAACCTTTCACAGTGATGGAATAGATTATGGAAAACAGCTTGAGAAGGCCCCCTTCGAGACTGAGGCATCATGTCAAACAGGAGATGCTGCTTCTAATAAGAAGGGCAAGATTAAGGTAAAAATTTGTATGATTCATCTGGACTCGCTTCTGGAGTGCTTAGAGGGTAAGGTAGGCTCTTGTTTCAAACATGTTAGAGTCAAATATGTATTGGCCTTACAAAACATCAACTACATCTACACCCATACTGGTGAGTTGGGCCGAATCCGGACCAAATGGAGGATTCCAGAGTCTATAAAGGTAAGGATACCTATTACTCCGGAGACTCCCATGGATTGCAAGCTTAATGAGGTGGTAATGTTTACCGAAGTGCTAAACTGGGGACTCCGATTCCCATTGGACCCAGAAATTGTTAGGTTTTCTCACTTGGTCAAACTCTGCCCTAGCCAGTTAAGAACCAATGCCTGGTACTCTCTCATTGCCTGTATTATGGCATCAAGGTTGTCGAAGATCTCACTTCCGATGGAGCAGTTTGCTGCTGTAGTAAGCTTGTGCAAGAACCATCAGATTTCATTATCCTTGCCTTTTTTTCTTTGTCTTCCAAGTTTTTTTTTCTTAAATTATAAGTGTTCCTATTCTGATTGGCTTGTTACTCCTTTCCAGTGTTACCGAAGGAGTTCACCGGACATTTGGAGGATGGGCAAAAGACATGTGCAAAAATTAATGGATGGGATGCGGAGCACTGGGGGAATGTCTTCCACAACTGCTTCACATCGGGCAATTTCGTGAGGTCCCATCTATGGAACACCACTTGCCGGAGAGACCTCTCATGGGTATATCTAACCACCCTTCCTTCACCTGGTGTGATTCTCAGAAGGACAGAGGCCAAGGATGGCAAGTTGTTCTTACCTTCCAGAGCTAAGGCTCTCAGCAAGATGAAGAACAAAAAAAAGAAAACTGCAGCAGAGTTGGTTCAAGCAGCCACAAAAGGGACTGGTTCGGGGAACCAAGGGGGGATTGATGCAGCCTTACTCAAAGCAGTAGAGGTTGAAACAGTGAGAGAGGCTGGAGACTCGCAGAACCCACCAAAGCCTCATAAGAAGGACAGGAAACAGAGGGCCAGCAGTGATGAGAAAGCTGCTAAAAAGAAGAAGGTCACCTTGGTAGAAGAAATAATTCTTCGTCTTTCAGAAATCCAACCTCCACCAGCCCCTGCTGATCCTACATTGCAAGAGCAAATTCCAACAGATTTCCAGTCCTGAAATATTGTTAGGGAGGGGGGGGGGAATGATGAAGTGGACCTCAGTGCCCTTCAAGACATTGATTTGTATTTTAATGATTCTGAGAAGGATGATTTCGCAGGTCCCTACTGTCCCTCCAGTTCTGCCAACATGGTGACCTTCAATGGTAAATCCTTCTTCGTTTTCGGAGAGAAAAATGTCCCGAGCCACTCCCTCCTCAGTCATATCCGGCCAATACTTGATCTGGAAAGGCAGGTGAAAAGTTAGACCACCGTTATCAACTCTCTCACCTCTAACAAGCAATCCTTGTCAAACAGTCTCATAAACGCTGAGCAAAGTATATAGGAGCTGGAGAAGGAGATGGAGGCATTAAAGAAGGACAATGAGGATTCAACAACTAAATTAGCCACATCAGAAGCAGCCAGAACTGAGCTTCAGACTAAGTATTCTGAGTTTAAAAAAACCTCACTATGGTGAAGGTGGAAGTGACGACCAAGGATGGTGTCATTCAAACCTTAACCGATGAGAAGACTAAACTGGAGAGCATTATTTGGGAGATGACCAAGGAAAATGAGGAATTAAATAACCGTCAAAAGCAAGTTATCCAAGCGGGTATTGATAAGTATACCAATAAAGTAATAGACTCTTTGGAAAAAAAGATGATGGGATCAAGTTTGACATGGTGTCGCAGTTCCATGAGACTTTTCCGAAGAGGACCCTGGGTCCCATATGGAAGTACGTGGAATACGAAGACATCCCATTTCATAGTCTAGCAGATAGTGACAAACGAACTACTCCAATGGAATCGATTCGACTACTGATAATGAAGAGGGAACTAGTGAGAGTTCGAGTGTCGAACTCAAAAGTCCTAAAAAAGGTGATGGTGGTGAAGGAACGTCCGAAGGGAACAAGCCCTAAGGTTTTATCATATATTTTTTTATTTCCAAACATTTAAAGTCTTTGGATGGCCAAGGCATATTTTGTGCTATTATTCGGTTAAAGTCTGAATAGGTCCTTTGAACATCTAAAGTCCTTGGATGGCCAAGGCATGTTTTATTTTTCTGTTCGGTTCAACTCCGAATAGGTTTAATTTATCAAACTTTCTTTTGTTTAATACTCTTCTTTAAATTGTTCATGGCTAATGTTTAAGTAGCCCCTAGCATTCAGAAGTATTAAAATGAGAGTGTTTAATATCTCCGATGACATGTATTTAATAGTCATCACTTAACTAACACTAAAGACCCAAGGTGTTGAACAAGTGATTCATACTTGAACTAAATTGTAGTAAAACCACTCTGAATGTTTTAAGAAGGCATCATATATTATAAAATACCAGACACCTCATTAAAACCTCCCCGCGCCACCAGGGTAGGAAATAGTATGCCCCCTAATATTTACATTGATATTTAACAAGTAAATATTTACACAAAAGATTTTACTCTAAATATAACCTGATATGTTCAATATTCCATGGATGCTTCAAAACTCTCCCTTCTTTGTCCCGAAGTCTATATGTCCCAGGTTTGAGCTTTTGATAGACCTCATAGGGGCCTCCCCAGTTCGGAGCCAATTTACCAAATTGTTTCTCCTTGGTGTGTAAGAAAACTTTTCTTAACACCTTATCTCCTGGTCAAAAATCTCTTTTTTGACCTTGGAAGCAAATTTGTTCCTTATCAAACCTTGGTAATGAGTTTTTCTTAAGTGAGCTTTAACCCTTCTTTCTTCTATTAAGTCCAACTGATTCCTAATTGCTATCTCATTAGCTTGTTCTGAATAGTTGTGGACTATGTATGATGGTAAGATAGCTTCTATGAGGGGACTGAATCCATCCAATACACCAAAGCAAAAGGAGATTCTTGTGTAGCAGCCCGAGGAGTAGTTTGGTATGCCCACAATACTTTTTGTAAATAGCTTGGCCACTTCCTGCAGCTCCTTCTAGATTCTTTTTTAACCCAAACAAAATAGTCTTGTTGGCAACTTCAACCTAACCGTTTGCTTGTGGATGGAAATAAGAAGAAAAACAATGTTGAATGCCTTTAGAAGCACAAAAATTCTCCATATCTTTGTTATCAAACTGTGGCCCATTGTCTGTAGTAATCTTTTGGGGGACCCCAAATCTACAACATATATTGGATAGGATAAATTTAATGCTAGACTTCGAAGTGGTTCCTGCCAAAGAAGTTGCCTCTATCCATTTTGAGAAGTAATCTCTGCACCCCCCGGATGCCATAGGCAGAGGTCCAACTAAGTCCATTCCTCGTCGTGCAAAATGTATTGGCTCAGAATTAGACTCCATAGGTACTGCTGACACATGAATTTCATTGCCATACCTTTGACATGGATTACACTTCTTTACCATTTCTTTAGTATCTGTCAGTGTGGATGGCTAATAGTACCCAACTAACAACACTCTCCGAGTTAGTGCCATGTACCCACAATGCACTGAGCCTTCTCCATCGTGTAGTTCGGATAATACGACTTGAGATTCTTCAACCCCCAACAACGTAGGAGAGGTATATTGAAAGATTTTTTTTATAGAGAACTCCCTTTATGATAAAAAATCCACGGGCCTTTTGTTTAATTTTTCTTGTCATAGCTTTATCCGAAGCCAAAACCCCATCAGAAATATATTGAATGAGGTAAAATCTCTAGTCTTTAGGTTGAATCACTTGTATGCTCATGCTTTCTCCATCTTCCTTGTTTAAACTTGGCTGTATAGACAGGCATTCGTATATGTGAATCCAAGGGTAGGACTCAGAATACACTATAGTTGCCAAAGAATCTGCCAGGATGTTCTTCGATCTGGGAATATGCTCATAACAAACACTTTTGAAGTTGGCTGCCATTTTTTCAGGATGAGTAAGTACTTGACCAGTTTCTCCTTCTTGGCCTCAGACTGACCTTGAGCATGATGGATGAGCATCTGAGATTTGCTCATCAACCGAACTCTCTTAGCCCCACACAAGAAATCCAATTTAAGACCAGTTATAGCTACTTCATATTCTGACCCATTGCTGGACGCCCTGAACCCAAAGCATATAGATTGGTACAGCTTATCACCATATGGAGAGGTTAGGAAACTTCCAGCCCAACAAACCATTGTGCTTGAACCACCATCAGTTTAGACTACCCACTCTTTCTTGGTTTTATCTTCTGAAGTTTGTTTGGAGTTTCTATCTGAATGGAATTCTACCAGGAAATCAGCCACTGATTGAGCTTTGATAGCTGTTCAGGGGCAAAATCAATGTCGCAAACGCCCAATTCTACTACCCACTTGGTCATCCTGCTTGATATGTCTGCTTTTTGAAGAACATTCTTTAGTGGGAAAGATGTTCGGACAATGATGGAATGAGATTGAAAATACTGCCTCATCTTTCTTGCCTCAATCACTAAGGCTAGTGCCAACATTTCAAGTTTTAAGTATCTATTCTCAGCATCTATTAAACTTTTGCAGATGTAGTATACCGGACGAGGGTAATTGTCCACCTCTCTTACCAATACTTCACTTATAGCACATTCTGACACTGCCAAGTATACATAGAGTGTTTCTCCCCGAACAGGTTTGAACAGAGTCTTTGGTGAGGACAAGTGTTTCTTTACTTCAACAAAAGCTTAATTGCAATGTAAGGACCACTCCAAAATCTTTAGCATTCTTCAAAGTTTGGAAAAACGGAGCATATTTATCTGAAAACCTTGAAAGAAAACGGTTTAGAGCAGCCAACCTTCTAGTGCACCTTTGGACTTCTTTAATATTCCGAGGGGGATCCATTTTCAATAGGGCATTAAGTTTATCCGGATGAGGCTATATTCCTTTTTCACTTATCACATAACCCAGAAACTTTCCAGATCAAACCCTATAGACACATTTTTATGGATTTAGTTTCAAATTCACAACTGTCAAATTAGCAAATGTTTCTTGAAGATCAATTATATGCAAAACTTCCTCCAATCTTTATACCATCATGTCATATATGTATACCTCCATGTATCTGCCAATCTGACTAGTGAATGTTTTGTTTACCAACCTCTGATAAGTAGCCCCAGCATTCTTTAACCCAAAAGGCATCACCTTGTAGCAATGGAGACCTCTGTCTGTTATAAAGGTAGTATGATCTTGATCCTTCGGATCCACCTGTATCTGGTCGTACCCAGAGAAGGCATCCATGAAGGACAACAACTTGTTTCCAGACGTTGAGTCTACCAACTGATCTATCTGGGAGATTGGATAAAGATCGTTTAGGCAAGCTCTGTTAAGGTCAATGAAATCAATATATATACGTCATTTCCCGTTATTTTTCTTGACTAACACCGGATTGGCAGTCCATAAAGGATATTGGGATTCTTTTATGTGTCCCATCTTGGTGAGCCGATCAACTTCTTGGACTATCACATCAGCTTTTTCCTTAGAAAAAACTCTACTTTTCTGCACAGCAGGTGCAACATCACTCCGGATTGAAACCTTGTTTGAGATAATGCTTGCGGGCACTCCGGTTACATCACTATTGCACCAAGCGAAGACATGTTGATTGTTTAGGTAAAAAGAATAACAATTTTTTTAAACTTTGGTTCCATTTTAGTTACAATCGTGATACTTCTACCCTCTGCAAGGGAATGGGTTTCAATTTCTTCAACTGGTATTATAACACTAGGAGCCTATTTGGGGTCATCAATCTCACTTTCTCCCTCAGAAGGCTCCAGTAACTGCTAATCTTCATTAATCAGAACTGCTCTTAAATTCTTACGAGCAAGAGAAATTGCATAACACTCCCTGACTATCTTCTGACTACTTCGGACAATACCTACTTGCCCTTAAAATGCATAATTCAAACACTGATGGACTGTTGAGGCCACAGTATGCATTCTGGAAATCTAAGACCTCCCAAAAATCGTATTGTAGGATGTGGGGAAATCTACCACAACGAAGAGCACCCTCACTATCTTTCTAAAGGGCCCCTTGCCCAACAGGCATTCATCCTCAAATTCCCCAATTATATCTGCAGAGCTCCCTATACAATGGTTCTGTTTGAGTGTTGAATAACAGCCAGCTTTCTCATCTGCTTGTAGGAGCTTAAGAAGAGGATGTTTGCCGAACTGCCTGTGTCTATCAAAATCTGAGCGGATATCATTGCCCCCAATATATGCTCCTATCACCACCGCATCCTCATGAAGCCTAGTAATATTTCTTAAATCATCCTCATCAAAAACTATGAATGGAAAAGGGGTTTGATATTGATGGGAAGACATTCTACCTTCCAACTGAGTGGTTAAACTATGTACATGCCTCTTCTTTGATGAAGGAGTGGGTGATGTCACAGTATCTCTTCCAAAGATGGTGAGTGACACAAAGAAACTGATCAGTCCGGACATCATCCTGGTTTGCTCTGTTATGACCCCCACTTTGTTCTGAGTTGGATCAGAATCCAGGTACTCAGAATCATCATCAAATCTTTCAAGAATCACCATTGCCCTTTCTTGAGCAGATGTTCCTACATTATTTGTAGGGCCCGTCCGAGGAGCACCGTCAGGTTTGTTTCCACTTCTTCTTTTGACATAAGCTCCCAGCTTGCCTCTTTCAATAAGATTCTGCACTTCTTGTTTCAATGCTATGCGATATTGAGTATTATGGCCTATATCATTATGCTATTGGCAAAAACAAGTATTTCGGCTTTCTTTAGGAGACTGTAGTGTCGATGGTTTCTGGAAATGTACTTCATCCTGTGTCTTGTCATATATTGTGACCACCTCTTTACTCCTAACAAATTATTTTTGGAAGGTAGCCCATAATGTATCAAAGTTTCTAATACACCCATGGGGAAAGCTATTATACAACTTAAAAGAACTTCCCGTAAAAGTTTGAGAGAAGGCTCTACACAAAAGTTTTTCATCATCATCAAAATTTATCACGAAGTTCTTGAATTGCTCCAGATGGTTGTCCAGATCTTTAATGCCATCATACTTCTCCATTTTGGAGCTGTCAAATCTTTTGGGTAGGTTTCCGGACAGTATTTTGGCAGACAAAGATGGTTGTCTCCAGTTCTTATTACGACTAAAAACAATGTCTTCATTAGGTGTTGCAAAAATACCTGGTTCGATATGAAAAGCAAAAGGATCAATCAGCAGGCTTGTGAGATGACCCTTTTCCCAGATGCCTTTTAAGCATACCATGACTATCCTTCTTTCTTGAATATTTTATTATTAGCTTCATATTTTTTCTGGATCGCCCTTAATCATTACTTGATGACAAATATTCCTCAAGCTCAGCCTCGTTCGAAGAGCTACTAAAGGACTCCAAATCTGAACTTTCAACAAGTTTGGACCGATGTGACTTCTTAGAGCTGATGTGAGTCTTTTTTGAACTCAGACGAGTCTTTATTGATGGGTCATTATCCTTAGGGGTGCCAGTATAATGAATATCTGACACCCCTGATTTCTTCCTTATACCCTTCTCAGCTTGTTTTATGGCCCTCATCGCCTCTATTTCTGCTCTCAACTTGTCTCACTCTTCAATGGTGTATTCTTTGTTTTCCCCAACCATTTCCACCACAAGAGGTGGAGTTCATTGCTCGTTCGGCTCCATCTGAACTGGTTTTTTCTACTGGTTTTGAATGCAAGATTCAGGCACCTTCGTGCTCCCACTGTGGTCGCCAATTTGGTTTGGTTTATTTTGGGTTATGGGTAGTTTAGTAAAGTGTTTTGGTAAGTTTGAAGTATTTTGTGTTTAGTGTGAGGAGTAGTGAGATAATTAAGCAGGCTGCTTGTATTAAATGTTGATCACCCTCATTAATGAGAGTGGTTGGGGTATTTACACTCTTAATTTAATGACCTATGGGCATACTGGGTCAAATTGTGAAACCGGGTCAAGTTTAAGGACCCATTAGTCTTTTATGTGGATTACCAAATAGCTTAGTCAAAATGTGTTTTACATTTGTCATGTTCGGATTTTTTAGTGGAATGTTACGGTCCGAATTACCCCTGTTTGGATGAAGTAATGGGATGTGTCTGAAGTATCCGAACTCATCATATTTAGTGGTAAAAAATTACCATCGCTTTCTTTTCCTCGTATTGGTTGGGGTGATGATTGACCTATGTCCTTCAAATTCGTAGTATAGATTCTGAGTTCTGGTCTGCACCAACCAGAATTAACGGTAAACGTAGAGCCATAAGAGATAATTTGGATGCTCATGAAAAATTAGCTTTGAAATTGGTTAACAGTTGTTTTATTCCCCATAGTAACAATGATTCACAACTTTCATATATTCAAACATTTTTAACTGCTTTTGTGGTAAAAATAAGGATAGAATTAATTTGGTTAGTTTGATGATTCGACATATGGCTCAAAAAGTTGGGGAGGGGGTTAATTTACCTTATGGGATGATATTGAGTCATTTGCTTGTTAAGAAAGGGGTTGATGCGAGTATGTACACGCCGATCAAAGTTCGGCCAAGTAGTGATATATGTAGACACTCTTTAAGACTGCAGGAAATATATTCTTAGGATGGACAGTTGATATCAAAATGACAGGCATGAAGTCTCCATTTGCCCATACTGAATGATATATGGGTTACGAACGGTGTTACCAAACCACCAAATCCACTTCCTAGATACCCTCAGCAAAAAATTCAATCCCGACCACTCCCATGGATGCTGGTAGTTCTTCTAAACAACGACAACAACAAGGACTTTCCGATCGGAATATGTTGCGTGGTCATATGGTCAGCAAATGCAGTATGCCAAGTGGTCGCATAATCAGCACGTGGAGTGGCATGGTCTTCATACGCATGGGCATTCAACAAGAACAGTGGCGTGAGTAGTGGCAGGTTCAAAACGACGAGCGACATGGTCAATACGAGCAGTGGCGGGGTGAATACGAACAGTGGCATGGTCAATACGTGCAGTGGCATGGTAGACAAGAGGAATGAAATTATCGATTTGCAGCCTTTCAAGCGGAACAATCCGAATACATGCGAGAATCCACCGCCACCTTCGAACAACGACGACGAAGCTCCTTGTTTTTTTTACATTTGATTGTATTAAGCATTTTTGTGGTAATCTCTTTTATTTGGTTGAACAACTATGTTATTTGTTTGGTTTTTATTATTAATGAATTGTTTGTTTTGCTTATATCTTTTATTAAATGTTTATTAGATCTCTTTCAATTTATATTTTGTTATTAACAAGTAATATATGTTTATGCATATACTTATACAATTCTAGAATTTATAAATTTATAAATCAAATATTCAATAGTTCGAAAATATAATAAATTATTTAAATCATCTAAACATATACACTTCAAGCTTGAAAGATTTAAAGAACTAAAAGAAGTAAAAAACTAAACTAGAACTATATAATATTTGATAACGGTATAAATATTTTCAAAATATAGTTTAAAAATCATAATACAATTAGATATCTAATAGTAGATTATGTTTAATATCTACATAATATTAAATAAACTATCTATAATATCTAAATATAATCGAGCAATATCAAAATAATATTACAAGTATCTTGTTTACAATATACATACCTTAATTATAGAATTTGTTAAGGCATACAAATTATTATTTGATAAATAATCATATAAATATAATATTTAAAAATCATTATACAATTGGATGTTTAATAGGTAGATATTAAATAATATCTAACTAATATTAAATAAATTATCTTTAATATCTAAATATAATCAAATAATATCAAAATAATATTACACGTATCTTGTTTACAATATACATATCTTAATTATAGAATTTCAATTTAGTTAATGCATACGAATTATTATTTGATAATTATATAAATATTTTCAAAATATAATATTTAAAAATCATAATACAATTAGATGTCTAACAGGTAGATATTATTTAAATTTATCTAATATTAAATAAACTGTCTATAATATCTAAATATAATCAAACAATATCAAAATAATATTACAAGTATCTTATTTACAATATACATATCTTAATTATAGAATTTTGATTTAATTAAGGCATACAAATTATTATTTGACAATCGATAGATATTTAATATCTACCTAATAATGAATAAACTATCTATGATATCGAAATATAATCAAATAATATCAAAATAATATTACAATTTACATATCTTAATGATAGAATTTTGATTTAGGTAAGACATGCAGATGATTTTTTAATAATCGTATAAATATTTTTAAAATATAATATTTAAAAATCTAAATATAATAAATATCATAATTATTTTGTTTGAATCATATATATCAATTGTTGAAATTCAACTTAATTAACGCATGTAAATTAATTTTAAAAAAATATTAAAAATATATGATAAACACGATTTAAATGAATCGTTTGGTGGGTCATCTGCACGGGTTTACAGACATAACACGCCAAACACACTAACATGTTTATCTGCCTGAGCAATTACACGTATAACACGCGACACGTTAAACACGCACACGCTTAAAACTGTTAAATGAATTACACATACATGCAAAGACACGTTTGGATAGACAGATTTGTCACCACTAAATATGGTAGTTATACACTCAATTTTAAATAGTCCGTCTTTTATCTATTCATTCTTTTAAACTTTTTAGAATATAAAATATTTTGTTTTAAATTTTGATAAAATCGGTTTTTTATTTGTTATAAAATCAACTTTTTGAATAAACATGAAATATAAAACGAGAGACTAGTTTTATCCAAAATAAATATTTAAAAAAAATTAAAATCGAAAAAACTTTTAATAAAAAAAACTATATATCAGAAATTTGATATTTAATAAACTTGATGTTTTTTTAGAGATTATCTAGACTGCATAATCAGTATACTCACTATTATTCAAAATTTATTCTATATTGTTTTATATTTTTAATATTAATTTATTTTATTAATATTACTTATAAGTATTTGTTAGTATGTAATATTAACACAGTAATTCAACACTAATTATTTTTTAAATAATAAACACATATTAATTAAATAAATTTTAAATATATCAAAAAATAAAAACAATAGATTATTGTTGAGGTTGTATATACTTTTTTTACAATTAAATTTTACATAATGTATTCAGTATAACAAGGATATTTAATTCATATAAACTCAGTCTCATAGTCATTGATTGATTTCGCACTTGAATGCTTATGTAAAATATATTCAGTTTTAACTCGTTCCAACATGAATGAATAATGAATTTCATAAGAGCCATAATTTTCACTCAGAAAAATCAGTATTTTAAATAAACCACAAATTCATTTGGATTAAAAATATATTGAATATGATATAGTTTATTATATGATCAATTTTGATTATAATAAAATTATTAATAAGTAAATTATGTTAATATAATTGGTTATTTGATATCATGGTCACATATTTAAAACCAATTTTGCAAATATAATTGACAAAGAAAAAAGTTGCTTAAAAATATTATGTGATTTTTAATTACTTCAATTCTTTGAGCTGATAGTGATTTCTTTAATGTCATATCGTTCTGAACATCAACATATTACTTGAATGCTTCGTCAAAAGTATCGTTTTCATTTTGATGTAGCGATGATAATAAAATTGCGTTGAGATGCTTCAACGATATTTGTTTGAACTTTTTAAAAATTTCTTTTGGAGTCATTCGATATATGGATTGAGAATAAAATATCTTAAATATAGCGATTATGGGAAAAGTATGAACAATGGTGTGAGAATAATGAACAAGAAGTAGAGAGTTTATAGAAAAATAACAATTCTATTCTAAATCGGATATCTAATTTGCTAGGCGTCAAATATCTGATTTACATCATATTTTTTTGCTTTATTATATATAAATAGAGAAGAAACTCCACCAATACTCATTTATCTCTCAAACAATATTGTTCTTCCAAAAGATTTCAAAATCAATTACTATAATTACAACTACAAACTATTAAACCAAGATTATCTTCTATATTATTCTTCAACAATCTTTGATCCAAAATTCGTAATAGATCTCCTCAATTATTATTTTTTGAAGGTAGAGGATCATTTCTGATTTAAGTGTTTCATATTTATTTCCTTTTATTTATTTACGCTATTGTTTAATATATTTTTTAATTTATTAGTTTTGTCATACTTTAATAAAACTTTTAAATGGCACCAAAGTGAGGTACAACCTCGCTGAACCGTGGTCGTTGGGCTAATGTCCAGCCTTAGCCTCCAGTTGATCTAGACCTAATTTATTTTAGGATATTGGTCTAAAAACCCCAATCTTTGAAACAAATTCTTCCCATAATAGCGCCGATATCGGTGCTAATACTAGTTGTGCTTTCAAAGTCTATGAAGAAAACATATTCGACATGGAAACACTTTACTGAGAATCTTGAAGATAATTTAGCTAAGTGTATTCATTGTGAAAGACCATATACCTATAATACCGGAAAAAAATGTAATATCGGGGGTATGTAGACACGCAGCTATGCATAACCTTTATCATTCTTATAAAATTTATTAAGAATGGAAGACATTCATATATCCTAGAACTGGTAATGCTTTTGATTTCAATCAAAATATATGTAGGGAAGAAACCATGATATATGTAGTTGGTACTTCACAACTGTTTAATTTTGACGATAATTTGAGATATTTTAATTTGATACGTAACGGGGTAAACCCGAGAGACGCGTATCCCACGTTATTCTATAAGATCATAATTTTAAAATATTATAAAAAAACAAAAACAAATAATTCACGATAATATGTTAGCTTTGTCATGTAATTTTCTTTTACTAGTGATATAGCAACATTTACTGAGTTTGATATAATATGTGTTACTTTGCATTAGATTAATCATGAATGGATACTCCAAACAAGAATTGTGTATTTTCAATCTATTGGCAAACACAGTTGGTGTAATTAGATATTGAATGTTAGACTGTATGAATGATTTTCAAATTAAAAATAAAATTATGTTTATCTCTTTCAATAATGCAACTACAAACGGGAGAGATATTGAGTATATTAAAAATGATTGCAATCTTGTATTTCGTAAAATGTTTCACACAAAATGTTTATGTCGTATATTTCACTTGGTGACAAAAAATGGAATAAATATTATAGTTAAGAATTATATCGATCTATTAAACATGGGTCATACTATGGTCCACTTCGGGTCCTAAAAAGAATGGAGAGAGATTATAAAGGATAGTGAAAAGACATAAAAAACTAATTTAAGATTGTCGAAACTAGATGGAAACTTTATATATTATCTTCTTGCATGTGCTTATGCGTATATACACGATATTACTACGCTTTATAATAGACATAATTCTCATACACCTCTTGAATAGAAAAATTGGATTTATTGTGCTCAAATGTTAAGATTTTTGAGGTTGTTTAAGGATGCAACTAAAAACATTATACGCAATATACTCTTAACATTCACTCAAGACTTTATAAAATTACTAATCTTGTCATGCATATGGATAAATATAGCATATTGTAAAATGGTGTCCAATATGGAAGAAACTTTTATTGAGTATTTTTATCTCATCCCATGCTCTTATGTTATGGGATGTATTTTTTATCTTTTTAAAAAACACTTGGGTTTTCCCTTTTTAGTTACTTGTTTTTATAAAGTCATACAACTTTATGATGTAACATATGACCCTGTTGTATATATTTTAGATATTAACAGTTATCTTTATATAATGTATAATAAATATGCTGGAAAATATAGGAGAAATAGAAATTATAGATCTTCGAATGTAGCGGGTAATAATAGTTATAATAAGGAGAAAGGCATAAGTCGCTCTAACTATATGGAAATAAAAAATACTAAATATAGGGTGACAAGAAAAATCTCTCAAGCTAATAATGAAGTGTCCAAATATTTGAACACTTAATTTGAGTTACATCGATATGACGAGAACAACCCACTTGGTATCTTAAGGTGGTGAAATTCCAAAGAATACGAATTTCTTATTCTTTGTAGGTTAGTCATGAAGTTGTTTTTAATATTTTTCACTACATATGTCTACAATGGCAAATAAATGTGCATTTAGTCGGGTCAAGATGCAATAGACGACTAAACGATAAGATTTACAGGTAGGGAATTTGGAGTGCTCATTGCAATCAAAGACCGGATTATGGTGGATTTTAAGATGCAAGATGAAGAATATAAAATTAAAAAGAATGTAAAACAATGTAATGGACATATTCGATGAATTTTCAGAAGATTTTATGGATGAAGCTGTTGCGGGATGTGATTATGAAGGTCTTTATGAGGATGATGAAACGTGACTAAATGGATGATAGAATTAATAGAGTTTACAATATGGTAGTTCAGTTTGAGAACATTTGTACAGCTCGTGACCCGCAATAATATAAACTATAAAAAAATTAAATCAAAAAAAATATTTTTTATCATTTAATTTCATATTGTAAGAGCTTATCACAATTCTTTTATCACTTATAAAAATAAACAAACTATAAAAAGTTATGGTATAATCAAACTATAAAAAGTTATGGTATAATCAAACTATAACAATTATTTTATCATTAACAAGTAATGATCACAATATAACAACATCATTAGTATGTATAAGCAAACTATAATAATAATCAAAGTATGATAATAAAACTATAATAACCTTATATTACTTTAAAATTATAATATATAAACTATATGAAAATTTGTTTATCAAACAATAACAATATTTGTACTATACGTGTTACAAAATAATATAAAATTATTAATCGTTACAGTTGTGGCGTTAGTCTTATCGTGCTTTGTCGTGATCGTGACAACTTTGGCTAGAGATCCCGCCATATTCTACCGTGTTTTTTTACCGTGCATATCATGACAGCTCTTATGTCAAATTCTATTGTGATCTGCCATACTTGACATCTCTAGTTGTAGATATGCATGAAGATGAAACCTTAGTCTTTCAACAAAAATCATACATCAATGTATAATTTTATATTTATAAATTTATAGATGGTTATATATTTGATTATATACTTTTTTAGTATTAATAAACAACTTAATTAATAAGTAGTCGAATAATTAAAATATGGTTATTAGATAAATAGTATTTATATAAGTAATTTTATAAATACCTGGTCAAATTCACATTTTATGAAAATTGAACCTGAATGTTGATATTTAATTCTAAATATGAATTTTATGACTAAAAATAGTCAATTTTTATTCATGATAAAAATAACAAAATTCATCGATACGAGTACAATTGAACTTAAATTACAACCTTAATTGCACATGATATATTTAGAGGAATTTAAGTTTGTTATTCACTCAATCGCTTAAATATAGAATTGTATCTTGCTATTATTAAAAAACCTAAAGCCTATTCATATCTTTATTTAAGATCAATTAATCAAATGATAGAACAATTAAATAAATAAAAATCAAAAGAACAAAACTTGGATAGACGATAAAAATATCATTTTTGTCCAATAAGTTTATATCTTTTTGTATTAGAGATTAAATCAAATCTAAAATAGATAATTACTAATAATCATGTTTGTGATTTATGCGAAATAAATATTTATCAATTAGTATGAGAGCCTTCTTATTTCTATTTGATTGATTGATTCGTTTTAGATCAAGTATATTACATATGATTTTATTTTACAGTAAATCATCCACGCTATTGGAAATTATTTTGGAAATTATTTAATGCATGAGTTGGTAGATGTTTGGATATAGAGTTGAAATTTTTTGTGTCCAATATATTTGGTATGGATAAAGCAATGCCCACTTTTTCCACGGGGATGCTAAGCTACTATAGCGAAAACCCTCGTTATAGCTCTGCACCTTGTGTGCACCTTGAGAAGTCTTCCTTCAGACTTGAATCATATTTATGTCTGGAATTAAATGTTTTTTAATATTAAATGTTTTTTAATACATTATTTGGTGTTTATGTATTATATAGGTCGTATGAATAAGCTTTCCTTAAATTTGGTAAGTGAATCATGAAGCCAACATATCTCTAAAGTCTTAAATTTGGTAAGTGAATCATGAAGCCAACATATCTCTAAAGTGGTATTTGTTGACAAACTAATTAAGTTAGGGTTTTGAGAGTTTCATTATTAATATTATTGTAAGAATTAACCACCAAAAGAAATTAAATATTTTACATAATTAATCATGAACATGAGAATGTCAATTGTGAATTAGTCATTAAATATTTAATCAAAAATAGGAAAACTAGCCCAAATGAGGCTTTTTCGAATTAAATCGATTCAAGTTGGATCAACAATACCATTTTCAAACTTATGGAAGTTAATGTTGGTATGTTTTCCAAATGTATCTTATTAGGCGACGCAAGGTTATGTTTTACATGTAGTATGATATATTTAAACATTTTTTTCTAAGATTATATGTCAAATAAATGTATAACTTATCTGATATATGTTATGTTAATTGTATTCAATATCTTTAACTCATTATAAAATAGATCTCTCACTTTAGTTAGGTTAGGTTTTTCGAATAAAAATATGATATGAAATTATATTTGCACTGTCATAATTTTGATAAGACATTAAGGACAATGTAGCATACGTCCTTCACCGAATGAAATTCTCATAACGAGAAATTATAATTTGAGACATGAGGTTAGTCAAATAGCTTATGTTTAGAAATTATGAAATAATTAATACATTTGGAATTACATGGGTTGTTCTGACAAAGATTAATCATGAAATTGAGTAACTTATAGTAGTTTAGGAAAAAAATTCCAAGTTTATTAGGCGGAGATTAAGATGTTGTTGATGCAATTCTCTACCATGAAGTTTAATAGAAAATGACAATAAGGAAATATTTTTGGGATGTCAATGATCTCCTCAAAGTTTAAAGAACTTCTAAATGAGCTTCTTGAGAAAGTTATGGTAGGTTTTGCGTTTCAGTTTTTCCTCAACGTATGGACAATTAGTGAACTGGATTCTCATGCTACTTAGAAGGAGAAAATACTGCTACAATCATGTCCTGATGTGCATATGGTGAGTTCTCAATAGGGAAAAGCAGAGACGATAACTAATGATATATGATTATACTTCTGGTTTAGACACAAAGAAACCTAACAATCACTCGTTGTAACCTGATCTTCTTTTACAAAAGTAAGGGTCATTTAAAAAAAAGATGGTGAAAAGTACCAAGTTTATATGAAAGCTAACAATAATCTCATAAATTTGTCATGTTCATAAATCAATTTAGTTTCAATTTCAAAAAAACATATGGTGGTTTCATACGTTTACGACCACTTATGTTTGTATTTTTATATAGGGTACAATAAAAAGTTGAAGCCTCGGTGATGGTGAAAGATTCATCTATCAAGTAAAGGAAAATTTGTTCTTAGTTTATGACATTTTTTATTTTCAATTGTTGTTTTCTATTGATACTTCTTGTATTTGAAGGATGTTATAATGAATTTGATGTTTTTTTCCTAAATTAGACACCTTTGGATATTCATGTCTTTTTTAGAATAATGAAATGAATTTTTATTTATATGGTAACAGGGTAGACACTAGATATTTAACAATCGATAATAAATTATATTTATTAAATATTATTGAGTATTACAAAATAACAATGTATATGAGAATCTAAAATACAAAAGCTGAAAATTTAGGTTATCTTTGACACAAGCATTTACGTCATATCTTTATGAAAAAATGGATAAGTTTGTCGTTGAAATGTTTATTAGGTTCTCTTGATTATTCAATATCATGTTATTTTCATCAAATATACTAAGGAAAACTAATCATATTTAAGAGATTATGTGCATACATAACTAAATAAGTCTTGGAGTTATTACACACCGATAATCGTGAATTATTCACAAACGAATCATGGAACAAAAAGAGATATATTATACCATTTGTAAATGACTTCTCTTAGTATGGGTATTTGTACCTTATTCATGAGATATCATGAGTGATGACATGACGGAAATAGAAGAAGGTGCAACGATAGATGAAACCCTAATTCAAGGGTAACATGATGAAACCCTAATCTAAGGGTAACAAGGACTGAAATTTTCAGAGATAAAAAGTATATTATTCTAAAAACTTAAAATAACTTAATGCATATGAGGCTTTATATAAGAGCTTCTCAAAACCCTAAATTAGAATACAAGGAAATAAAATAAATATTCTAAAATAAAATAAATATTTTAAAATAAAATCAAATAAAATCTTAATACAATTAGATTTTATTTGAATAATATAAGATATTTAAATAAAAAAAAGTTTTTGTTTGGACTTTTTGGGTTACATCATCCTCTCTTGGTTGACAAGAATTCATCCTCAAATTCAGAGCACCATCACCATCAACAACCAAAATTATTTTATTTTGTTTTTTTTAATTGTTACATTGGGAATTATAATTGTTGATTTTATCATAATAAGATAAATTCTTCTCGAGTGTTCCTTACTCAAAGTCACATTGAAGCCATCCGGTTGATGAAAAAAATTGGTATTGAAAACCTTTTCATAGCCTGAAAACAACATCCCCATGTCCAGTTGATGAAAAGAAATGGTTTTGAAAACTTCTTCATAACCTGAGACAGTATCTCGATAAGCAAGTTTTACCTTGATCCAATGATTGGTAGCTGATTTAAACTCTTTATGTAATCGGTCAATACGGTCGTCTATCGAAACGCCTGGTGTGTCCCCGCATACCAAATGATCTTCGAGATCTCATGGCCATAGATGTTGTTATCTTCTTTAGATCTTGAATCAAATGAAATCATGATTCAGAAACATGCTTGCCCCATAGCAGAAACTGAGGCTCACCAAACTAATGACTTGGCATAAATAGAAGAATAAAAAACGATAGATGAAACCCTAATTCAAGGGTAACATGCTGAAACCCTAATTTAAGGGTAAGAAAGACTGAAATTTTCAAAGATAAAAAATATATTATTCCAAAAACTTTAAATAATTTAAGACATATGAGGCTTTATATAAGAGCTTCTCAAAACCCTAAATTAGAATACAAGGAAATAAAATAAATATTCTAAAATAAAATAAAATAAAATCTTAATACAATTAGATTTGATTTGAATAATATAAGATATCTGAATAAAATAAAAAAGATTTTTGTTTGGACTTTTTGGGCTACATCAATAAGTCCTAGCAAGTTCATAAACCAAACTTAAACAACTTGGTAAAAACATTAAAGACATCATATATGACCGTGGTGGTGAATCATATGGTAGATATGACAGTTCATATGAACAACGTCAATGATCATTTATGAAGTACAAAGAAGAGTGTAATACAATTTCTTAAATTGTAATATCGGGTTCGCCTATGATGAATGGTGTGCTTGAGAAAAAAATACCATACATTTAAGAATATGGAAAGAAGTATGATTAATCATTCGGCTATACCACTATAACTCTGGGAAATGTCATTGAAAGTATTGTATTTCTTCTTATTTTATATCCCGCAAAAGCATCCACTAAGACCTCCCATGAACTTCGAGTTGGGGGGAAGCCTAACTTCAGTTCTATGCATGGGATGTCCATCAAAATTAAATCCTTATAGGCATAATCAAAATAAAGTGGATACTAAGGCGGTTAATTATTATTTTATTGGATATTAAGACCATTCAAATGGCTTTTAGTTTTATGATTCTTCCACTATAATTATGTTTGAGACATAAACATGAAGGATCTTAAGGATGCTGAGTTCGGAGGGAAGAATTTAGAAACAAAGATTTATTTTGAGAAGAATACATAAAGAATGATGAAGGTTCTAACAAATAAAAGTAAGCCATGAAGCCAACATTTCACCAAAGTGGCATGTTGGTGAACTGATATTCAAAGATAAGTAGATCATGAAGCTAACATGTCACGAAAGTGATTTCTTTTGGTGAATTGTTACTTATGTATCATATAATTTGGTTTCAGTGCACTCTTTATAGTATATTTTGAACATGAAGATACTCAAAATTCTATTTATCTTTAGTTTATAAAACCAAATTAAATTATTCAAGAAGATCAAACTCTACCTCATCAGTAAGTGAAAACTAAACAAAATAGTACCCTTAAGGATGTCTTATAGAAATTGGAAGAAATATATATATATATAATCATATCATATATGTTCAAGAATATTAAGATTCATGTGGTGTAACAATGAATGGCTTATCATGTTTCCATTAAGCCATAAAGATTCTCAATTCTTATTTGTATAAAGCTATGAAGGATGGGTATAAATTAATGCAAGATAATGATGCTTGAGAATTTTTCTCATTTATTTAACAAATAAATCTGATTGGTCATAAGTGAATTTACAAAACCAAATGGTATTGCAATGGTAATATAAATAAATATAAAGCATAACTTGCGAAAATAAGTTATACTCAATGTGAGAGATAGAACTTAAAGAGATTTTATCTTCAGTTTCATAAAAGATTATTTTAGGACAGATAAAAAACCTCTGATGAAATTACGTTCATGGAATCGGATAATATACTCGAATACGGAGCACGAGTTCAATAATAATTAGGATGAAATTCTCCATGAATTCAAATCTTATCCTCGAAAAATTCAATATATTGAAACTTCTTGGTTTATTCTTTACATTGATAAGTTTATCACATGGGAAAGTAACAAGTTGACGTGTTTCAGTAACCATTTTACTAATCGCGTGAAGATTCTCATTCCACCTTGAAGTGTGTCATTAGTATGAGCAAACTTAACTTCGAGTTGTTTTAATGTAAGGTGCATTGTTTGTTTGAAATGCAACATGGATTAATTAGAGCATCATTTGAAAAGAGTCGACTTATATCCCAACATAACTTTAAACACAAGATGTTCTCCAATCTCAGAGGTAATATCTCACACACTATATTAGATAGTTTCTAGATGAAGTAGAAAGTGCCTAAAAGTTGAAGTTACAGATAAATATTTCACTTGTGTTATACGATCAGTGCATGTAAATCCGTGTTCGTACGATATCCATAAAATTGTAAAAAAATACATTGTGACACCTTTATAATATTTCAACTATCATTTGAAGATGTTATATATAGTTGTATTGTATGTACTAATATAATGACAACTGAGTTATTGAAACAAAAATGGATAAACTCATTCATGTTGTCATAAAAACCAACAACGAATGATGCATAAATTATATATACAACAAATGATTTGGCATAGTCTATCTAAAAACATATTTTCTTTTGGAGCCTTTATATAGACATAAAAAGAAAAACATGTTTATCTAGCTGCCAAACGTAAATTATCTATTATTGCATCATCCACTAAACGAGATAAATTTTATATCGCGCATGTGCTAGATTAAAAGAAATCAAGTGCAAATTTGCTGTATTTAATTTTCAAAAATTCATTGGTCATTTTACACAGAAGGAACCAAACTCTGACAGTCAAATTACAGAGAGGGAGTGGATTTTCGACATAAGAAAATGATCATATATATATATATATGCCTGACAAACTTTTTTTAAGTTTGAACTTCTACGATGCCTTCACTATCAAGTGGAACAATTAGTTGTAGCTCATCGCCAATACTAGTTGAAAAAATGAGCAATAATATTGATTTTGAACTAATGTTTTTTATCTGAAATGTTACTTACAACAATTCTTTATATTCAATAGACTTTTTATAACTACGCTTAACAACATTAAACCTTATTGGCATTGTGGGTATCAGTCAATTTTGTTTTCCTTGAACGGAAAATAAGATGGATGGAAGATGGTTAAGGATGTCATTTATGATGAGCTTATGGATTTTGCTAATATTTACATACATATATTTAATGGTATGTATGAGTCTGTAAATGTAGCAAAACATATAGAATATTATGCAGATACTACTGGTATAGAGAATTGAA
Organism: Limnanthes douglasii subsp. nivea; assembly: GCA_036936605.1. NCBI lineage: Eukaryota > Viridiplantae > Streptophyta > Magnoliopsida > Brassicales > Limnanthaceae > Limnanthes > Limnanthes douglasii. The sequence continues at coordinate 279,660,604 of JAUPFV010000004.1, forward strand.
TGACAATGCTAGAGATGGGAGCCGTGATTTCATTAATATAACTGCATCATCCATTTTATTGGACAGTCAGAGTAAATGAATGTTAGTTGCACTTTTCTACCATTACAAGGTTCGTCAATATCTTAAATGAGGGAAATCAAGTTGGATTACGTTAATAACAACCATTTTGTCAGTGTGAGTATCTCATGTATTTTTAAAAATTATTTTATAATGTTTGGTTGTTATTTATGTTGGGTTTTTTATAACCTTCCATTGTGAATAACACTCCATGTGAAAGGATACGTCCTCATTGTATGCAATTTCTTACTGCAAAAGTGGAAAAAAAAGTAATTACCGTTTATATCTCGATATAGAACATATTAAGAGATTCAAATTCATAACATTGCGGAAGTCAACCCAAAATGACCGATTTAGACAAATTAGTTTAATATTACGTCTACTTTCTTGGAACTATTTTAATATATTCATTTTTATGTTATTATGCTAATGATTTATAAACAAAAAACTTCAAATGATAAAATTAAACAAAAAATGAAAATACATCATAACCAATTATGTTACACATAAAAATTAGAAGAGATCATAAGTAAGTATATTAAACGGAAACACACGATGCGAATAACATAACACTTTATAAAGAGTTGTATCATTGCATATCTATTTTTATGATGTAAATATCCTCCTTCTAGTCTCTTTTAAACGAGGTCCAAGTCCACCTCTTTAAGCATATATTCTGAATAAATTAATAATGTGCAAACCAAACATGTGAGTAGGTATACCTTTACAGATTTATGGTTAATATCCTAGAAAGTTGTGGAAGCGATATAAATTAGGTACGCATGTGCATCATGTACGGCTGTAGCTCCAGTCCTATATAGATTTTAATCTAGATACGCAGAATATGTATAGACATCGTTAAGCCATTTGAGGCCAAACCTAATTTTCATTTGCTTATCTAGCTTTTGACGAACAATAATTGATGGAATTCCCAACAATCGAGCATAATGGTTATACAGTTCCTCAAAATTATTTATCCTCTCAAATTCTACTATTCCGCCCTCCACCAAGAGGTCTGAAATAACATACACGTCTTCGAGAGTGATAGTCATATCCCCGAAGCAGAACTGGAATGTATTTGTCTCATTGTCCTATCGTTCGAGCAAAGGTTTTTTCAACTGGGGCATTGAGTTGAACTTAGTTAGGTGACTAATGAGAGACCAAAATGGAGTCTCGACCAACAAATTTTAAAACCCGATATGGTTACTCATATCCCATTTTTGTAGAATTTTATATAGAGCATGAATGTTGATAACACCACGAGCCAGTAAATTTGAAAACAAAGCTAAATAACAAAATTGTTATAATCTTTTAAATATATGTATAAATCCAGTTATAAAAACATGTGTAAGTATCGTTAAGTTTACCCTACTCAAAAATGTTGTATGCTTTATGTTTCACATAGTCCAATAACAATTGGATGTTATTTTGGTCCAAAAATATAATATTTTTATTACTTTCCTTACTAACACTATTAGTAGACTTTATGAGAATGTCCAACTCTTTAAGTGAATCTACGTTTCCATTGGGTTCAGATGGTTTACAATGACTAGATGAGCCACATGTTTTTCAACCTCTTTCATGCCAGTTGTTTAATAGGCATGATACTTTGTTCAACACAATAACCATTTTGTACGCATGTTTACCTTTTTGTCTGAATTGGCTCACTAGTAGGTGAAGGCTCAGTTGTAGCAGCATTTGTACTAATGGTACCTCAATATCATTTTTTATATGCATGTGTCTTTGTCTCATGACCGGCATGTGACGTATCGTCACGAGGGTTTCGTAACATATTTAAAATATTTTCTTAGACATTCATTCTTCGGGTGTGTGCCTGTTTGCCTTCAGTCATAACAAATAATCAAACTTAGTTAAGTAATCATAAGGTATAATATAGTAAACATAAAGCTTATGCACTGCAAGTACATGGTTGTTACTGACAGTATATGTGTATTACACCTCCAGTGAACTGATGTACTAGGGGTATAACTCGTACTGTTAGTGCATCATTGTATTGGAGTTACACTTTATTTGGCACAGGCGTTTATACCACAAATAATGACGAACAAACTAGATCCATATTCAAATTTAAACGTGATCCTCGCACAATATAAAATCTATCATAAAATGAATACAAAGTCAAACTTAAAACTACATTTAACTCATTACTCTTAGCTCAAAATGCATTACCCTTATTATACTACAAAATCGATTCTAGGATGAAATCATAATCTAAACCTGCGTAAAACTCATTAAAAACTTACACCAAAGATTTTGTTTAAAAGTATAATAAACTTTTTTTTATATCCATTTGGAGACTTCCAATTGATAAAACGTGAATTCATACGATTTCTTTGTATGAAATAGACAAGATTAAAATACTTTGAGGGTTTGGAAAAATTGAGAAGAAATATAAATACGAACATGATTTTCGGATTGTTACTCTATGGTAAAAAGATTCAAGAGTTGGTATTATCTAATATCAAGTAATTTGAAAAGAAATACAAAAAGGAAAAAAATCTCATTAAAAACACGTTATCTAAAATAAAACATATGAAATAGAAATGATATTTTAAAATTAAAATTAAAATAAATTAGTTTACTGGTGGAAGATTAAAGTTGGTAGGATTCCATAATAAAATCGAGGTTACAAATCACAATAATTCTCTCATGTATACCAATTGTCGGAAAATAGTCTCATGCTCATTTTTGTATTAAAATTATCATTTATGTTTCAACAATGTATTAGTTCACCATGTTTATCTAATGTCACCAAATACTTCTGTAAGTTTTTTCAATGTCTCCAAATAGTCCCTTATGTTTAACAAAATTGCATTTTTTATCGTCGTTAATATCACACAGGGATTAAGATGCAACATTATTGAAATATAAAAGATGATTTTAATATAGAAGTGAAAAATGACTTTTTGCGATAGTTGATATACATAGAAGTTGATTTTAACACAAAATTAAATATGGGTAATTATTTTCTAAAAATTAATTCACATGAAAGATTTTTAGTGATTTTTAGTCTCAATTTGTCGATATAACAAAAACTATTTGATACACTATTTCACCTCATGAATTGTAAATATTCTACAACATATCTTTACAAATTAATTTCCACACAAACGAAATTAATGATGATTTTAACGTTTTTGAATTTTGGTTATCTGTATGTCATTCTAACTATTTTTATAAAAATAATCATAAATCAGCTTATATATGATAAGGGGAGAAAATGTTGTGATGAATAATCAAAAATAGATAATTAAATGAATCGATATGATGTAATAAAGTATTAAGGATAAAATTTGACAAATATATAATGTTAAGGGAGTCATGTGTAATGTTTAATATTTATGGTTAGAGATAGTAAAGTCGTGATGTGTAAAGGCTCACATAAGAAGGGGTAAATATGTTAATAAAAGATTTGGTACTTGTATTTTATTTTTTTATTTTTTTTTCGGAGGGAACCCGCAGCCGCTACTCATAGTGCAATGAGTGCGCACAGGGTAAACCCTCAGTCTGACGCGATAGCCTGCAAACCAACGCCAGAAGGTAAACCACACAAGGTGACAGGCTCAGCCGAGAAAGCGTATGTAGAGGGACTCGAACTCATGACCTTTTGGTCATAAGAATGCCATACTCAACCAACTCGGCTACCCCTTGGGGGCATTTGGTACTTGTACTATATAAAACTTGTGGAGAAAAATGTCAAATCATTAGTCAATTATTACTACATTATTCCATTTGTTTCTTTGTGTCTCTAATCATTTCGTTTCTCGCTCTAGAAGCACTTGCATACGAACATGGTTGTGACAGATACCCACATATGAATATCGTCGTGACACGAAACATCCCTAAGAAATCTCTGAAACACATCAAAATATATATAGAGAGATAATATTATTTTTATATTAAATACAATTTATAAAAAATTGTTTAAAATTATATATAGACCAATTATATAACATTTTTATATATATAATTAAACCTCAAATGATTTAAAACTATGGACTGAAAATGGTCAGAATTTTATCCATAATAAAATATAATTTATATTTTAAAATAAATTTATAAAATTATTAGATCAATTTAATCAAATTTAATATTTAAATTTTTTAAAAAAAAATCTAACAATATGTGAAAATGAATTTTAAGATTTATGGAATATATTTCATAGATCAAAGTTCACATGTTAATTAATAATTCATCTTATTGATGGTTAACAATCTAACAATCATATCTCTTTCATAATTTATCGGGTTTTAGTCGACAACAATTATGACGAGTGTATTTAGATATTTTTGGTCTATTATGGTTTATTTTGTTCATGAGATCATACACATTCACATTAATTCTCGGTATTCCATGCTCGACAAATAAAAATCCTTTCAAATCTTTTAAACACGTGGCAATCATAATCTTAGTTAAAAAAAATATAGTCACAAATAGTTGGACATTTCCCCGATGCTCACGGATGAGTTTGGTTGCCCAAATCTCATTCATCTATTATATGTACTCTATGGCCTCAACGGTAAGGAATATACATTGACAATAACACATGTTTATCCAATGCCTAAAAAACTTATTTCACGCGCAATCTCTCATAGCTCAGGACCTTTCCTATCATCATCTTGTCTCAAAAGAAATAAAGGTTTCTCTTTTCTTCATCTTCCTTAGTAGAGCTAAAAAATATTATCTTCAGCAAAAACCAAGAGAGTCTTTGTTCTAACTTAGAGACCGATATATTCTTTTTATTCATAACAATATTAAAAATTGTATCTTACTCAACAAAATCATCTTAATCTTTATCAGTATGGGAGAAATTATAACCAATTATTCTGGTATTTCTAATGTTATAGTGAACAACTTTAAGGATCTGTTTGGTACGACACACCATCTTTGCTACTCGGGTCTCACTAGGATTTCAGACCTTATTTTTACGAATTTCAACATACTAGATAAGTCTTCCATGATTTGTACAATAACATGCGATGAAATTAAAAATACTTTATTAAGTGTTGATATTAATAAATTCTATAGGCATGATGGCTATAACGCGAGCTTCTTCAAACAATCATTGAATATTGTGGGAAATGACATCTGTAATGTACTATTCAATTTTATTCGATTATGGACGTTTGGAGCCTTTTTGGAATTCTATTTCTATTACATGCATCCCTAAAAAATGCACATTTACTTACATCGCATATTATAGGCCTATTGTCTGCACCAACGTCGTATACAAAATTATCTTCAAGATTATGGCTAACATAATCAATGATACATTCCATTATATAATTAATAAATCTCAATCGACTTTTGTTTATAGAAGAATCATTTCAGACAACATCTTTCTCTCTGAAGAACTCCTCAAGGGTTACCATACTAACAACAAAGGAAAATAGTCTCTCTAAAAATCGACATGATGAAAGCCTTTGATAAGGTTTGTTGGAACCTAATTTCTAGGATCTTTGTTGCCATAGAATTCTCAGAGATGATGATCACTTGGATTATCCAATGTATATCCACCCCTCCGTACAATTTTAACATTAATGGTGATCATAATGAGAACTTTGATGGTAGGAAGTGGCGCATACAAGGTGATAGACTCTCTCTTTTTCTTTTAGTCGTCATAAAACAAGTATTATCCAATCTATTTAAAAAGTAAATCATTGATTTTGTATCATAAAGCAAGTATCATTCAAAATTGTTAACCTTTGTTTAGCATATGTTTTAATGATTTTGTATCACGGTGACCTAAAATCCCTCAACCTAATAAAAAATAGTCCAGATAAATTCTTTTTTCTCTTGGGTCTCCAAGTCAATCCCATTAAAAGTAATATTTTCCTCTTCGGGATAAACCCTACAATTCGAAATGATCTAATTAATTTTTTAGGGTACAATGACGCATTTCTTCCTGTAAAATATATGGGAGTTCATCTCCTAGCATATCATTTTTCTTATAACGATTTTCTTATTCTCTTTTAAAATATCACATTTTGTATAGGTTCATGGGCCTCTAAACACCTTTCTTATGCGAGACGACTTTAGCTCGTCAAGTCTGTTCTCTTAGTAAGATAAATATACTAGTCATCAATCTTCATCCTCCCATCAATGGTTCTAAAAAATATTCCAAAACCCTCTGACACTTCCTCTGTTCAGAACATTAGATGAAGGTATTATAGGCTAAAGTGGCTTGGTCTAATGTAACATTTCCCACAATGGAATGCAACTTAAAGATTATAGACCTAATAATCTGGAATCATGTGGTTGTTCTTAAACATTTATGCTTCAAAATATTATATTTTCTCTCTTGAACTTGGAGGAAAATTTTATGCCTTATGCCTTTGGCTAGTAAGATATACAGGATAACGATAAGTATTTGGGAGACTACCTCATTCTCGTACGACCCATGGCTTCTCCCTATATCCATAGTAACTCATTATGGTCAATGTATTATCAATGACTCAAGACTTGACAAGAATCTCAAAGTATTTGATATCATTCAAGATGGAACCGATTTTTCCAAATAAGATAGGCAAGTACCATAAATCACTGCAACCTTCAAAAGATTAACAACCTCATCCATGCTTTCATTCCTCCCACCATCAACTACAATGACATCCACTGTTAGACCACCAAAAATGAAAACACAAAGTTCACAATCAAAAACACCTATTATGTCATCCGAACATTCACGATGTGTGTTATGTTGGTCGGGTTAGAATGACATAAGTACAATATTCCTCATCATTCCTTTATTTTGTAGCTTGCAATTCATGACATAATATCAACCCGAGACAAACTTATTAGTAAATAGGTTCAGGTTTAAATTCCCATTCGGTCTGTGTCTTGTGCAAATCTTGCACCGAATATATCAATAATATTCTTTAGCATTGTTGTTACACTCAAAGTATCTCGAACTGATCCAATTTGAAGCCTCTAATTAGTTTTCTTGTATTCAAGAGGTATTAAACTAGCATTTCTCTCGTAACTGTCATGTTTGGCGTTCTTAATTTGACACAGTGATATACGACGTCCAATAGAAGCGAAATATTAAAAAAATTGGTTCTCTTCCTACCTTTCTCTGCGGCACTAAATTGGTTCTCCTCCCACCTTTCTCTGCGACACTATATGTTATACGACATTCATTTCAGAAGGTTGTTGGCTAGTATAAAATCTACTTAAATCTAACTTAACTTTGTTATTTTGCAGTATTGAAATCATATATTCCTTCAATGTTGTGGTGGTGCAAATGATTGATGGCTAAATCAACGTTCGCATATTCGAACTAATTCGAATTGCATCATATAAATATGATATTTTGGACCATTTCATAAGTGTATATTTTAACTTGGATTTCAAAACTATTTCAGATATTTGTAGTAGTTAGGGGTGGCAAACGGGTTGAACAGCGAACCGTCCGCACCATTTAAATCAGAACCACGGGTTGCAGTCTTGGCGGGTTGCGGTCCTGGCGGGTTGCGGTCCTGGCGGGCTGCGGTCCCGCCGGATTGCGGTCCTGCCGGGTTGCGGTCCTGCCGGGTTGCTCCTTATGCGGTCCTGCCGGGTTGTGGTCCTGCCGGGTTGCAGCCCTAATGGGCCAGTTTCGCAGTTAAACCGCCAGTTCAAACCACCAGACGAACCATTTAAGAACCGTTTATCAGTTCAAACCATCAGCCAAACCATTTAAGAACCGTTTATCAGAATATTTTATAATGTTATTTAAAATTAATTTGTAAGTGTTAATTGAATCTAATTTCAATAATTGAGATATGTACCATATACACGAGTTAATTATTATATTTCATGTATTTTAATTTAAATATGTTATCATTTTAATCGAAATTTTATAATCATCAATTACATTCTAAAAAAATAATTGTAATTTGATTTTGATACGTTTGATTATATATTTATATTTATGTATTTAAGATATTTTATTTAATATTATGTAGATATTAAACAAAATAAGTACATCTAGTTGTATTTCGATTACAACTTTCAATAATTGTAAAAATATAAAAATAAAAATTTGATTGTCTTAAACAAGATATCGTAAACAATATAAATGTAAAATGATTTGTATATTGTTTGAACATACTAGATATTTAAGATGTTATATTTAATATTATGTACATATTAAATAATATATATCTATTAGACATATAATTGTATTCTAATTTTAAATTATTAGGTGATTTGTATATTGTTTAGAACCGATTCGCAATCGAAATAAAAAATTATTAAAAACTTGCTAAACTAATGTATTTTAAATATTATGTCGTAATAAATCTGCGATTAATAAATTATTTATCTCATTGTAATTAACAAACAAAATTGTTTTAAATTATAAGAGATTAATTTAGGAAATATATATTTTTAAGTTTTTTGTTGACAAATATTAATAACTAAGTTAGTAGTATGTCTTTAATAATTAAACGTTTAATATCAAAACCAATAATAAAATATCAAAGCCGAATAATCAATAATTAAATAATGGTAACTATCGATGTGGGATTCTTTTAAACAAAACTCCTCTTCAATGGTAACTATCGATGTGGGATTCTTTTAAACAAAACTCCTCTTCAATGGTAACTATAGATTTGGAGTTTTGTTTAAAAGAATCCCACATCTATAGTTACCATTGAAGAGGAGTTTTGTTTAAAAGAATCTCACATCGATAGTTACCATTGAAGATGAAAGTGTCAATCTATATAAAAGGAGGCACAAACACACCCTCTCACTTACCAAGTCTTAGGCAACTACTTGAATGCCTAACATGGTGATTAATAGTTAAAAATTTTAAACTAATTTTTTTAAAGGGTAGGTTCGGTTTTGGTTTTCAACAGTTATATATATATCAAAAGTCTAGGCCATCCGGACATTTGTCCGGATGGTCCGAATTTCCGGGCCGGGCGTCCGGAGATTACGTCCGGATGCCCCGGGCGTCCGGAGATTACGTCCGGATGCCCCGGACCATCCGGAGATCTGTCCGGATGGTCCGGAAATATATTTTTTCGTTTTTTTTAATTATTATTTTTTTGGTCTCCTCTATAAATAGAGGAGACCCCAAATCCAAACTCATAAATTCATATACTCCTCTCTACGTCTCTCTAAATCTCTCTACTTGTTCTAAATATTCTAGAAAACTCAAATTTCTTATTTTACATATTGTAGTCCTACTTTCGGAATTGTTTGATTTTTTTTTCGCAAATTGTTTCTATTTGATAAAAACAGTTAAATAACGTTGGGATAACATTATAATAGCTCAATTAAGAGCTTCGTATAATTTATCAAGTTATCTAATTGCTATAGTAATTTAAATTAGTTCTTTTAATTCTAATTTTATTAGTTGTTGTTAGTTGTTATTGCTTGTTATTAGTTGTATTAGTTGGTATTAGTCTAAATTTAGTTTTTATTATTTGTGATATTAATTAGTTTCGATTAGTATTTTATTGGATATTTAAAAAAACGTTGTTTTAAGTTTTAAAATGCCTATAAATCGTAGACTTACTAATACTCACCAATCCGCTAATTTTCACTTGTTTGTGATAACCAAAACAAATTAATACTGACCAAAATGTAATAATAATTTTATAATCATTATTAAAATTACAATAATAAAATTCAAAATTTAATATTAAAATTATAACAATATAACTTGTAATCTTTTACCATGATAAAATATGATTTTGGTTTAAAAAATAATAAATAACATTTGTAATATTTAAAACCAAATCACAATAATAATATCCAAAATGTAATTTTAAAATTATAACAATATAACTTAAAAATAATAAATAACACTTGTAATATTTAAAACCAAATCACAATAATAAAATTCAAAATATAATATTAAAATTATAACAATATAACTTAAAAATAATAAATAACACTTGTAATATTTAAAACCAAATCACAATAATAAAATTCAAAATGTAATATTAAAATTATAACAATATAACTTGTAATATTTTTGCATGATAAAATATGATTTTGGTTTAAAAAATAATATATAACACTTGTAATATTCAAAACCAAATCACAATAATAAAATTCAAAATGTAATATTAAAATTATAACCATAGAATTTGTAATATTTTAACATGATAAGATATAGTTTTGGTTTGTATTAGATCTAAAAATATAATAATAATAATATTCAAAATGTGATAATAACATAAGTAATATTTAAAATTTTGGACTATATAATAATTACAACATTTAAAATATTAATAACCAAAACAAATTAATATTAACCAAAATATAATAATAATTCTATAATATAATATGCAATATCTCGATATTTTTTAAATATAACATTTTGGTTATAAAATAAATAAAACATTTATAATATTTACCAATAACATTTATAAAAAATTTCAAAACTATTTCAGATATTTGTAGTAGTTATTAAAATATTTCCAGCCTCCTATATTGAACTAAAATTAAGAGACGAACTCGTAAACTGAATAGCCAAGGTTAGGTATGGACCTATTAAAGGTAATTAGCTGCCACTGCCAGAAAGGCATGCAACACGTGAGACGAGTTAGGTAGGCTACGCGGAAAATCGATAAAGATGTATTTATTCCCCCATACTACCACTAGGTCCACTACCTACCACCACCAGCCTAAAAGTCTAAAACAAATCGCGTGGTGAGACCCTAACAAAACAAAAAGGATAGGAACTGACTGACATCTTATTAATGACTTTATCAACTAACTACATGGTTGGAAAAACAGTGTTGTTAATAACCTTATCTTTTGGCGAGATTTCATTCAATGAAATTTTCTGTCGGGCCTAAATCGGAAAAAGTATCACCAATTGGAGTTCACGATCGATTTTTTGCTTCCGAAGTTTGAGCATAGTCCTTGCTTATAATTTAGGAAATATAACCAAACGGTGGCGGAACTAACAAAACGAAATAATAAGAGGTTAAGCAAAAAAAAGAAATTTATTCGATTTTTTTAGTAAGGTAGATTACAATTTACTACACTAATTCGTTATATTTGGAATTGTCTTAAAATGGTTTTACTGTTAGTTTTTTTAAAATATATTTTTTGTTAAATACGACGAAAAGATTATTCGTTTAATTGTCGTTCATTTTATTTCGCAAGTTTACGTTTTTAAATTTTATCGGAAAAGATACTCTTTGTAGTGATGTTGTAGCAACAAGAAGGATTAATGTCAATTTTGAAGTGATGCACCAATAGGAAATATTGATGTTTTTTTAGTAACAAGTAATTTATTAGCTAAATCTCTCAAATCTTTAATATTGGATAATTTGGTCTTGTGAATTATATCGATGAGGTATATTTTGCATCATACATACGTAAATTCTGTTAGACAAACCACTTTGTCAACCTTGAAATTAGCAAATGATTGTCTGGACTAAAACACGCAAGTAAAGAACTCTGTATTTGCTTTTAGGAAATGATATTCTATCTCTTGAGCAAATAAATCAAAAACCAATTAAATTTGAGAAAATAAGAATTTAGAATTATATGTATAGACACATTATAATCTTGAATTACAATCAAATATATAGTATATCTACCTAGCAAATAATCTCTACCTTATAGTGATGGTAATTGGTTACACGTCCATCTCGTTTCTTACGCACACGAGTCTTTATGTATTTTTCATATTAAAAATGTCAATGGGTATAGACACACAAAACGTCTTGATTTGGTCCAAAAATGTATCCCAGCCATTCTCTTTATAACCGTGCAATGTATTTTTAGTTGTATCAACCGAAAACAACTTGCAAAATATTTTGGTCCCTCATTTGTAAACGTGATAAATCACGTGTTGACCCGAGCAACTCAATCATCAAATGCAAAATAAAGATAAAGTCATAACTATTCATTCTCATAATAAATGTTTTTATATGCCCATATTAGCTGGATTAGAACCATTTTCATATACATGCTTAATCGCTTTAATTATTGAAGACCGCATATTTTTCAACTATTGCAAAGTATTGAAATGTGATCCCCATCGACTATTACCTAGTCGTTTCAACCCTATTTTTCGGGTTTTCCCTCTCCCACTTGTAATTTCTCCACTTTTTAAAGATGCAACAATTCTTCCATACTCAATATGTCATAGTTTATCCCTCATTTTACCAGATGTTCCACTTGTGTTTACATTAATAGTGATAATACTGAAAAAATCACTAATAACACTGTGGTCTTTCGCAACAATGACAACAACTAGTTGGAGTCGATGCAAAAAGCAATTAACATATTTGGGATAATTATTTTCATCCAATATAAGTAATCATTAAATTCACCCTTTCATATTGGATGCACCATCATAACCTTAGCCTCTCAACTGTGAAAAAATAAATTATGTTTATCAAATATTAAGTTTATCATTTTTTTAAAAATTTGCAGTTGTATCCAGTGGCATAGCCAGGATTTGATCCCTGTGGGGTCCTGGTTATCGTCCAAAAACGAAATAGTAGACAATATAGATTTTTAAGGTTTTTTTGCACTATGTATGATTTTTTTTGGTTTGTTTGGTTAACTAGTGTTTTTATATTTATGAATCCTTTATTTATTGGTTATTTTCTTCAGTACTTTGTCAATCTACAATCATGAGCACACCAAGGTTATCCGGCTTGACGATGCTGCCTCATATTTAGGTTTTTTTATGTTAGTCTTTTTTATTTATCTTCGTATACTGTGTGTGTATCTTGACACGTCTTTCATTGTCTTGAGATCTGTAGGAGTCTAGAGACGACAAATCTATGTTATAGTCAATGTTCTTGAAAGTGTTGGAGTAAAAAAAATTTCCTTCTTTTGATTTTCGAATTTTAATTTACTCGAATTTAACTTACTTAGCTAGTGTTGGAATTAGGTTATTGTTAAAAACAAAAAAACAGTATACATAGAAAATATTTAAAACAATTTTTTGAATTTTCCAAGGCATATATTGTGTAAGTGTTTCAGACTTAACATTCAATCGTACCAAATTATAAAATTATTATCAAAATTTAAATATATAAGTGTTTTAGACTTAACATTCAATCGTACCAAATTATAAAATTATTATCAAAATTTAAATATATATTAAAAAATAAAGAATTAAATATATATTAAGTGTTCATGTTAGTTATATATTAAGTGTTAAAAAGTAAAAAATTTAAATATATATTAAAAAATAAAGAATTAAATTTATATTAAGTGTTCATGTTAGTTATATATTAAGCGTTAAAAAGTAAAAAAATTAAGTGTTAATGCACCACCTGAGGTTCGAACCCGAGACCACTGGGTTTTTGTATGGTTATTATAATATATAATATAACTTTGTGGGTTCCTAGGAACCCACGGACCCCACTGCAGCTCCGCCTGTGGTTGTATCTCATAAGGACCAGATTCTATGAAGGGAAAGTCGGACCAATGAGTTACTAAATCAGAGTTTACTTTATGATGCTGATGTAATAAAGATGTAATATTATAGATTTTATACAATAATCGGCTTTGGTTATATGGGCTACAATTATATGGGCTTAGATTACTAAATGGACTCATGGACCATGTAAGCTCACCGTGTCCATTTTTCTATATATATATATGCTTATTTAGGTTTTATAAAATTCAAGAAATAATTTACTTCTCAACCACTTTGATGAGAGATTCTCTTTATACTTAATATACTAAAATCCTCAATTATCTCCCTAAAGCTTATCCAAAGTTAAATTATTTCATTCTCTTATTACAAAAAAACCCTCAAAAAATATTTGACGCCATCGACAATGACCACTGTGGGAGCCTAGATACGTACCCGGATAAAATATCCAAAAGTTTATGTGTTTTAAGTTTGTTTTCTAAATATACCAAATAATGGATTTTGAGGTACAAGTGGATCTTGCAAAAATGACTGAGAGAATTGTGATCGAAGAAATGTCTGGTCAATTATCGTGGGAAGCTCAACTAAAACATATGAATGACAAAAAACATGAATAGTTACTTATGAAAGAAGAACGTGACCAATTATAGAAGGAAATCAAGAAATCAAAATCCCAAAAAGAATAAATAATAATTTCATAAAGTAAGGTCTGCTCGGAAGTCCAAAAGCATGGAAAACAAAAAGGCTCCGAGGGAGAATTTGTAAACTCATAAATTCAACACAACCAAGAAAAATACCGAAGAGGCCAACTGAACAAAATCCACCATTCCATGAAAACGGAACGAAGGACCAGGTATCGATATAGTCCTTCAGAGTCTAGTGTGTATTTTGTATCTCAGTTTGAGGAACTTGTGTCTTCCCAGAATATAGATTATCGTCATAAAAAGAAAAGAAATCATGGTGGTAAGTATTACTCAAAGCTAAATACATGTCGGTATCAAAACCGAGAACGAGAGCATAGGTCAAACAAACAACAGACCTCCTCAGATAAACAAGAACCTCTGAAGGGAAAAGAAAGAATAAAACCTAAGGGAATTGTTCGAGGTTCCGAGAACCATGGTGTTAATCTATATGGATTTTCTTCCTTCAACACTATATTTATATATTAAAAACCTTTTATAACAATAGTCATTAACCTCATGCATAAAAAGTTCTTCCACAAAAATCGCCTTAAATAAACTCAATCTATATTAAATTGTTCCACAAAAATAGCCTTTTGTGGCTCTAAATATCTTAAAATGAATAATACAATACTGTTAGATATTTACATTCATACATATGGAGAATCTAAGAAAATAAATTCATACATAGGAAAAGTAGGGGACAAGGCGCCCACTCCTCCTTGCCCTTATGCACGTTTGTCCCTGAGCAAAAGTACCCAACACTAATATTTACTCTCACATGGTACCTCAAGTTTAATAACTACTCAATCTAGATACTCAATTCTCTATTAATACCTCAAATATTCATGCTTCATCACTAAGCACTTAATCGCTTCTCCTTCTTCGAACCAAAGCTCCTATTTCTTACTTTTATTATTTTATATTTTAAAAAATATGTATCTTTCATACCTAAGCTCGGAAAGAAATCGAAAAGTACCATCGGTTTTATTTTCTTAAGATTAACAAAACTAGATCAATTTGTGATATTTCTTGAAAAAAAGAATCATCAAAAATCAAACAAGACCAAACATAATAAATCATATGAGACCATGCATAATAAATTTGAGAAACCAAACATTATGAAATCATTCGAGACGAGACATGATAAAGTTGAGAGACCATGTACTATTTGATCATGTGAGATCAAGCATGATAAATTTGAAAGACCGTACATTACTAAATCATGTGAGACTAGACATTTTAATTTAATTATCTTCATAATAGACGTCCATAAAATACAACAACTTATTTCTCGAACTAGCATCCACCAGTTGATTTACTCCTCGCAGAAGATAATGATATTTTGGGTAGGCCTTATTAAGAGTTGTAAAATCTACATCGGGTAGTACTTTTCCCAAATATATCTAACGATATTTAAATTATTCATATCCCCAACTATTGCTTCAGTATTTTCTTATGAATGTGACTATTTTTATTTTATCGACCGAAAATTATTGTTGATTGAAAGTCTATGGCATCTGAATTTGGCTAGAAACCCTGTAACATCTTGGGAATTCTAAGCAAACAAATCAAGACTATTCTGTAAAAGTTTAAGTAATTTATACATTTGTTACACAAGGTTGTCTCAGTCGAGTCATAATGGATTCTATTTTTTTATTTCTCATTCAAGCTCTATCACGTGGGGGTTTTCTATGGATCATCCATCATCGATTCCCCTTCTGATTTCTACTTCACTTGTATTCGCGAGCTAAATAAGTTGCATAAAACTCCACTGATGTCTTATGGTTTCCCATAATTACTCATACTATCCCATTGGTACGGTATTTAAGGTATAAATGAATCGTATATACTACAACATGAATTTGACTGAGCTATAACCTTCAAACAATTACATTGTATGAAGAATTAACATCCACGATCATAAATAAGTACTAGACCTTTTTTTTTAATTCTTACCAACCGAGGGCTACATCCATGTTGAGCTCTCCTGGAACTTGTACATCAACTCTTGTAGATCATGTCAAGATTCTTTGTGAGTAATTAACTTTGGAGCACCTCTAATTCGGTTAAATGTGCTTTTGTGTATGATTTAGATAAACTTGGTCAAACTGATATATTTTACATGACTTTTAGACTAATTTAATTTAATAATAATAAAATTATTATTATTTTGTTTAATTTTACGTTGATTAGTAAATTGAAAAATAAAGTAGCAGATATAGTTTAAATTGCAAAAATTGAGTTATATTTGAATAGAAAGAGAAGAGGTTAAGGACTTGAACATAAAGGAGAATAAAAAAAATTAAGTTTTTGAATATAACCAAAACCAAGTTACAAAATTATATATAATCAAAACAAAATTTATTATTATCAAATCTATTAATTATAACTTTTTTTTATAATTAATGAGTAATTGGTTTTGGTTATAAATATTTGAACAATTTTTAAAAAACAAATTCAAAGCCAAAACCACGGTGCAATAAATTAAATAAAATAAAATCAGATTATATTATTATTAAACTAATTAATTACAAATTATTGTTTTTATAATCAATGAGAAATTGAACTTGTTTATAATTTTTTAATATATATTATATACTTTTTGTTCTAGGATTAGAAAACCTCTACAAATACATTTGATATGTTCAGTTTTTTTTGGTTATTTTGTTAGTATTCGTAAAATTATTAATGTCTACAATTATCTACATGTCGAATTGTTTGTTCTTGAATCTATGACTCAAACCGAGAGGTAAAGTCTATTTCTAAACTGTACCAATATTATTTGATTGAATGAGTAATATACTACGGTCATGATCTAGTGAATTCCGTACTAGGCTCTTAGATCTTATGACCAAGTTATAGGAGATAAGGACTAAAAATATAACCACTAATACAAAAGGTTAGTTGTCGTTGATCAATAGATAAAGATAACACCATGAAAGAGAACATGATTTTGAAGAATATATATATATATATATATATATATATATATTAAATTATTGATACATGGCTAAATAATCCTGTAATATTTTATAATATTAATATTCTACAAATTATTTTATTATTCTTTTTAATCATTTAATTGCAATAAAAAACCCCAACTCTAGATATTCTGGATACAAAAATCAATTTTTTTTGTTAAATTAGTAAAAATTTATAGAGATTTGTAGGTAGAAATTTAATAATTTCTCTAAAGTTTGATATTTGAATCTTTAAATACTCATAAACCTATAACAAAAATCGTACACTTACAATTTTTCTTCACTAAAACTCTTCGTGTCTATTATTACTCGCTTGATCTTTATTATGACGAGTTATACATTAATTAATACTGCATTTCCTCGAGGCTCTATCATTCATCTTAGGTTATCGTCAGAAAATGTAAATATATGATACGAATTCCTATATACATAAGGTGAATTTTGACCAGGTTTCTACGTGCCTAGATCATCGATGTATTTTTTCCTTGATTTTTTTGTGATACCAAAAAATAAATCTCATTCAACAATGACATGCACAATCTGCTATTCGAATTGTATTCCAAATATTTATCTTCCTCTTCTATGAATATTGCGTTATTGTTATGACTATTTTTCTCTTTCTTTTCTCGGTTGTTCATTCATTGATAAATTACCTCGATCGTTGTCAACTCTCATTGATTCGTCCTAATTTTCTCTTTGCCAAATGTTGAAAATTTGCCTTTGTCAACCATATTTTGAGCCTAACCATCCATTGTATAATAGCTATATCGTTATAAAATTTCCAATACTTACCTTTATCTTTACTATTTCGAGGCTTTTATAAGTTTTCTGACCTTTGGAATATGAGTGTATCCTTTATTTTTTCATAAATTCTCTGGAAATTCTCAATGAATTCAATATACGAGCCTCTAGTCGGGCGCTCAGTTTTCTTACTATTACTATAATTGCTTTGATATATTCCTCGTGACCTCTAGTTATTGTGTTTTAATCAAGATGATTCTTATCATACTCATCATGCGACTTAAAGTTAACTTGTGTGATGATATGTGAACCGGTGTTTCTTGTATTGCTCTTTGGGTATGCTGATAGAGTGGTAGTATCTCTCTTTAGCCTTTTATTTTTATTTTTTATACCTTGATGTAGTGTTCCAATTCTACTAATAAATTTTCAAAATTAACGTTCTTTTTTCTTCTTCATAATAGCATTTTCAATAACGACTACGAAACAATAATAATCATGCAGTTCACTTTTAGTTTCTACAAACCTATACGTATGTTCTTTCAAGCTCTCATTCAATTTTTTTTTTGCAATGGATGTTATAGTTACCATCATCTCCCATTATTTTAGATGTCGTAAAGTGATTCTAAAATATTATAGGTAGCATCTTGAAGCTTATAATACAACGTGTTTGGAGGTCGTTGAACCATGTCAAAGAATTTACTTTTAGCATGAGGACATATGTCATGCATTTTATATTGTCATTTGCTTTCAGGTACCTTAACATCTCGCTTTTAAATTGCTTCACATAATGATTCAGATTCCCCTTGCCATTGAAATTTTCCATATTGTGATTATTGAAGTTTGACGATAAATTTGTGTCCAAGATGTTTAAGTGCAAAAGAAGATTAGTCATATAAATCATCATCATCAATGTTACTAAAGATATTTGGTTTATAAGATTTTTCAATAAAGGAATACCAACCCCATTGATTTGTTGAAAGCTTCGTATTTCTTTTTTAAAATTTCCTAGAACTTGTTTAAGGAAATGTTTTGAGGGTGTCTTAGCATAATAGGAAGATTGCGTTATTAATATGTGATAATTTGTAAGTGATGTTCATGTTATATAATTTTCTGCGATGATACTTTTCTTCTTCGTTATTTTTGTTTGATATCTGCTATGGTTGTGCATCTGTAAGCATGTAGATGTTTAAGCGAGTATGGTACAATGTATGATGCTTGCGCATGAACCCAGGCTACACCAAAATTTACATCGAGGAAGTAATGATATGTCATGTATTTCTTTTGTGAATATTTATTACATACATCATTGTGGTTGCAAGTTTGTTATATATCAACGTGATAATAATTGATCCATAAATTTTCTCATTAAATTCCATATGCGACTTTGTTTATATATTGATATACGATATAAAGATCGATGCACATATGCGCGGGGTAAAACACATTATTAAATATCTCAATGTGAGAGTTTTTTTACTTTTGTAGTTTTGCATGTATTTAGTCCTGACCTTATGAACCGTGCAAACAAAACCAAACATGTCATTTTTGTCTCTCAACTTCAAAATATCATAGTATTACCTCTTAAATATGGGTGAACCCATAAATTAATAACAGAGGATACAATAAATATGTTGCCAAAGTATACATTCAAACATATTTGAGAAAACACACAAAGAAAACAAAAAAGAAATCTTCAAGTTGGTTTGCATTATGTATAGTTATAGTTTTTCTCATAATGTCTATGATCTTCGATTCATGAAGATGATATTTTATAATTGGTTCATCATGTGAGCATTCGTGTAGCTCTGTAGATTGTAGTGAAACCAAATTTAGATAAAGACTTAGTCAAATATATAACGAACTAAATATGCTTATCTTAGTGCTATTATGGCTACTTTTTTAACATAGTATAATTTTTTAATGATTAACCATGTACATTTCTTGATTTGAAGTCTAGTGTTAGAAAAAAAAGGCTACAACTATATATATGCCTTTGCAAGTGCTTTTTAAGATGATCGATACAATAAAACAAGTAAGATCTATATAACCAACATTCGGTCTAATATGGATCCTCATAAATTGTGATATCGTAATGGTGTTAAATATTATAAAAATATATTTGTGCTAAGAACATGATCTAAGATTTCAAGAACTAAACCAACTATTTAATAGTATGTGGATGATGAGGAATTGTTTGAGCCGTTTGGAAAAGAAAAATTAGTCAGATCCATAACATGTCGGACCTGTAACAAGTTAAGGGTAATCTCGTGTCAACAAAAACTAAAGAACTTCAACACCTCACTTTAAAACTACGAAATACTATGTAATATTGTTTTTTAAAAATAAAGAATTCGATACATGTAATTGTATGTTAGTGTTTTATTACACATGGCTAAAAATCTCAAATATCATAACACGATTATCATTAGTGTGAGAATACACTTGTAATGCACATGTGTATAAAAAATATAAAGCGTGATACAATCATGAATTCATGGAAAATTATACACGTCACACTCATATTTAGGACACATGCAATGTTTTTATTCATGAGCATTTTAAATTATATCAAATTAGTACAACATTACGTGCATTCACATGTATATCAACTTTTAAATATGGCAATCACATATTGTGACATGACAATATTTTGTACACATTGCACATTTGATTCAAAAAGTTTTATTCAACGTATATCATTATACTTTACACACGTGAAATAATAATTGTAAATTTATTTTCTTATTTTTTCTCTAGAAATTTATAATCACATGCACAAAAAAACAAAGAATGTATACCATTCAAGTTGTTACAACTACAATTTCAATTTAGCTATAACAGTTAACGTGCATCACATATTACTATTCTACAGTATAATAAACAACATAATTATGTAGAAAAAAATATGTTTATATTTTTTAATGTATATTGTGTAAAGAATCCTACATTTGTAAGGTCTCATTATATGCAAATTCAATATAGTTATGTTATTGTTACAAGTCCAATTAATTAAAGTAATCAATATTTGCAAATATTAGACTTACACATAATAATAATAATAATAATAAATATATTATTAATTATCATGGAAGTATAAATAAAGCACGAATAAAAGTTGGCATAATGTCTATCTCGAGGGATGAACTATTAGTCTTGGATTTAGTATTAAACTCTAATAGCTCAATAAAGGTTATCATCCTCCGGAACGACTAGTACATCGAACTATAGCCAATTGTAAAACCTAACGGTTAATTAAGTTAAGATAAAAGTGATTAAAGTGGAACTGCTTAAGAAATATAATTGACGAACTTATAAATAATTTAATGAGTTAAATTCACTAAGTATAAATAGGAGTTTAATTAACCCTAATTTAATATCTCTAACATTTGTGTGTGTATTTTGTCTATTTTTTCTCTTCTAATACCTACAACTTCTACATTGTCAATCCATCAATGGTATATACTCTATACCATTCAAGAGTATACTTGGGAGCACCTCGCCAACTTGTAGAAGGATCCATATCCTCCAAATGGTAGATGTCTCACTATCATATTAAGATCATGATAGAGACTCTTCAATTGCTGGATAAAAAAAAAGCAAAATAGTCTATACAGTTTACCTCTACATATGTATTTATAAAACAAGAGAATTAGTCTCTTGGTATGATCAAAAGTTTGGAACCCATATGATTTATATTCAAGAATTTGTATCATAGTGATTCGATTACTCCGTATTTAGAGATATATATACCTTCAATTGAGTCTTCCCAAACCACGATCTAACGATTGATTCACTTTGGGATAAAACCTTTAGTTTTGATTTTTTAATTTTTGATACCTAAAACATTTTAGGCGGTTGATAACATAAAATCCCATGTTTATGATTGGATGATGAAACCAAGAGCGGGTAATTGCCTATATATGATGTACGATGAAGTTGCAGGTTTGATTTCAAAACATGCACGAAAAAACCTAATTCAAACCAATCTGAGGATTTGTGAGTTTTCATAATCTTTAGGATTCACCGTGATCAAGGGTTAGATCGGTAAAATGTAAATTTTTCGGTATCACTCCTGATGTGATCGCGACAAAACACGACCAATAACTGAAATTTTATTTTATTTTTTCTTTTATGCACTTTTTTGTGATTGGCTGCATTGAACCCCTTTCAGCACATTAGTTGACCAATTCAGACCTTTAGTATCATTGATATTGTATATATGTTTATATATATCATGTTTAAAAAACACATATATTTGATATTAAAGTATCCCTTTCCAATTTAAATATATATATTATATTTAGAACAAGCATGTATCATTGATATTCAAGTATTTTTCACTATTTGTATTTATAACATGTATAGAACAAGGACGGTTATGATGGTTGTTTCCATTTTTATACCATGTTTGTGTGTAATATTATATATTTGGAGGTTTGAAGTTATGTAACCCATCTATGTAGGTATTAAGAATTAACTAATGTCAATGTATGTATGACATCGGGATTTGATGTAATTACGCATTAACATTAACACTTGGACTCTAGAATGTACGCTTTGATGTCCAACATGCCCATTGATTGTTTGTCTCAACTTATGAAGTTTGACTCTCATTTATATCCCATTAATATCTAAGCACTTTACGATATATATTATATCTTTAAACTATTTTAGATGCTCACATAATTTCGAGATACACTATGTTAAGGTTTGATATGTTAATCTAGACGTTTCAATAATGTTTATATATATATATATTAAAATTTGAGCATTTCAGATGCATATTCTTTAAAACTAAATAGCGGACCCCTCATCCCACCTGCATGAGAAATATCAAGAGAGTCATAAAGGAAAATGATTTACGACCTCATAACTTAAGGAACGGTTGTTGTGATTGTAGGTCGACCCTAACGACGACTACCTATGTGCACTTGTTGCATGATGGAGAGATACAAGATAAGGGTTGAAATTGATTTTTTTTTGCTTAACTGCGAGATCGGTCTTACATGGAATTTGAGGTGCGAGACCAATGTTATATTTGAAAAAAATAGTCCGAGACCAAGGTTTGAATTGATTTTTTTTCTAAGTGTAAGGCGCGAGACCAGACTTAAAAAAATGTGAGATGCGAGAGCAATGTTAAATTTGAAAAAAAAATTACTTCAAATCCTATACCAAGGTTAAAATTGTAAAATAAATAGTACGAGTTGCAAGACTAGACTTATCGGAAATGCTAGTTGCGAGACCAGGTTTAAGTTTGGAAAAAAATAAATTCTTTAACTAAAAAACCATAGTTAAAATTAAGTGCAAAATCAAAACAAAACAAAATAAAATGCGAAACCATACCAAAATAAAATGCGAAATACAAAGTGAGACACAAAACGAAATATGAGATGTGAGACCACACAAACACAATAAGAGTCAAACCTAGTTGAATTTGACGAAAAAAAATCAAAAAATATAGTTAGATTTAACTTTGTTCGTTTTCGCCAAACAAAAATGATGGTACATTCAATATATTATTTTAAACTATAATTTTGAAAAATACAAATTATAAAAAATTTATTATGCACAAGAAGCCATTTTTAATTTTAAAAACGTCTTTTTATTTATTTATTGATAACAAAAAAAACTTAACTAATTGAAAATTTAGCTTAAGCGATTCAAACATCGGCTAGCGTTATATGATTTGAACGTTTAAAGTAAGTAACCATATTCTCAACATACCATAGTTCTACTTCGACCCTATACTCCTATTTTGATAAAGAAACGTTGCCCATTACACGTGTTCCTCGATACCATTATTATTATTATTATTAGTATATGACATCTGGCTCATATAGATTCACCCATTTCCACGAAGACATGATGACTTACTTTACTTCTTCATTGAATGCAAAACTCACTAAATAACTTTAGATCGATTGGGAGATCTATCTTCGATATATGTGAATGATTTTGGTGAAGTTCGAGAATCTAGAGAGAGAAAACTAAAACAGAGAGAGAAAATGGAAAACGGAAAAGGAGGAAAAGACTCAGGAGTGATAGAATGGAGAGTGATAGTGAAGGAGCTGAAGTCTGTGAGTTATATGGCGGCGCCTATGGTGGCGGTGACGGTGTCGATGCAGCTTTTACAGGTTGTCTCGATGATGATGGTGGGTCATCTGGGTGCGCTCTCTCTTTCCGGTGTAGCTATCGCCACCTCTTTAGCTAACGCCACCGGTTTCAGTCTCCTTGTAAGCCACCGGTTTCTTTTTATTAATCATTTCTCATTTTGGGTATAGGTTATGTTCTTCGTAATGTCAATTTTATTTTAATTTCTCTAGTGATCAATCAATAGTTATAAAATATATATATATATATATGCTTATATACATACTCACACTAAATTAACT
Organism: Limnanthes douglasii subsp. nivea; assembly: GCA_036936605.1. Classification (NCBI taxonomy): domain Eukaryota; kingdom Viridiplantae; phylum Streptophyta; class Magnoliopsida; order Brassicales; family Limnanthaceae; genus Limnanthes; species Limnanthes douglasii. Next base: position 279,684,827 of record JAUPFV010000004.1, read on the forward strand.
TTTTATCCAAATAATATTTTGGGTTTGTTTTTTTTTCTAATTCAGAAAACAAAGTAAAATTATCATTTTTTATTTTTTTTTATCTTTTTTAAAGGGTGTTAGGTATGTTATTGGTCCGGTTTTTGACGGAATTTATCGGTGTAACAGAAGTTTTTTATTTTACTTTTTTAAATTGAATCGGATGGTAAGTTTTCATTTCGGTTCGGTCCTTTGTTTTTATTAGATTCAATTTCGATCCATTTGGGTTCAAATAGATATTAAATCTAATTATATTTCGATTTTAGTTTTATTTAAATAAATAATATTAAAAAATAGAATTTAAAACTTTTTTTTTTCTACTTCACCGTTGCCTTATTATTTTACAAGCGTACGGTATAAAAACAAAAAGAAACAACATCTTTAGCAAATTTTTTTGCTAGTTTATTGTAAAAAAACAATCAGCATTAAAAGCTTTATTCGTTCGATTTGTATGGGTTTTATTAATATATCGATTATAAATTCCAAATTAATTTAACAATTTTATTGGTTTTATTATTATCGATCTCAGTTTTTAAAATAAAATTATAAACAAACCATTAAAATTTTATGTAGTTTTCGTTCGGTTTTTATTCCGACGTCTCGATCGGTTCTCGTAAACCAGCCCCCAGTAGTAATCAACAAATACTAAGAACCGACTATATTTATATAATTTTTTTGTTTATTATAATTATAAAAAACATTATAAATATTATTCTCACTAAAGATTGATGATTTGTAAAATGATGATTACATGGATTTCATCAGTGGTTCATAAATTTTATCACAAAAACCAATATGATATAAAACCGACATATTTTTATTTAATTTTATAACATTAATATAAATATATTTATTAAATTAAATTAAATTAATTATTATTAGATAAGAGTATATTTATAATATAAATTTAAATATAATAATTATTTTATAATGAATTTGGTGTATGATTTACACCGACTAAACCTAAAATATATTGTCGGAAAAAAAGTAACAATCGGAATAAAAAACAACTGATTAAAAGGAAAAACTTAATTGATCATATTTTTTTTTCTAATTATATAGAAAGTTCAAGTGATTCATGTTTAAAACTTGTAGTTTGGATTGGCCGGTGGATTAGAAACTCTATGCGGACAAGCATATGGAGCTCAGCAATACCCGAAAGTTGGATCTTATACTTACTCCGCAATTATATCTCTCCTAACTATGTGTGTACCGATCTCCATCCTTTGGTTGTTTATGGAAAATATACTTATAGCGATTGGCCAAGACCCTGAAATCGCAAATGTCGCATGTCAATACTCGATGTGGCTTATACCTGCTCTATTCGGTTACGCGATTTTAGAAGCATTGGTTCGGTATTTTCAGTCGCAAGGATTGATATTTCCGTTGTTTTTAACCTCGGCCGTAACTTTGTGTGTCCATTTTCCTCTATGTTGGATATTGATTTACAAGTTTAAGCTTGGAATCATAGGAGCTGCTTGTGCTATCGGTTTTTCGTATTGGTTTAACGCGATTTTGCTGTTAATTGTGATGAGATACTCGTCTTCTTGTGAAAAGACGCGGACGTTTTGTTTTGGAGATGTTTGTGCCTGCACCAAGGAGTTCTTGAGCTTTGCACTTCCCTCGGCCATAATGGTTTGGTAAGCCGTAAGCTTATGTGTTTGTCGTAGTTTTTAATAATATTCGGGTTCTAACGTTTGATTTATGTTTTTGGTTGTTTTTATAGCCTTGAATGGTGGTCATTTGAGCTTCTTATATTGCTCTCTGGGCTCTTACCCAATTCAAAGCTCGAAACGTCCGTGCTCTCGATATGGTATGCTTCAAGTTCTCAACCATTTTCGTGTTGATCTTTAAGATTAACTATTGTCTATTGATTGATCATACTTGGTTTCTACTTTGTAACAGCCTTACCACAACATCCTTGCACTACTTTATGCCTTATGCAATTGGTGCCGCAGCTAGGTATGCCCTCTAATATTTTTGTTTAGTGACACCTTAGGTGGTCGAGAAATATAAAAACTCATTATATATGCTCAAAAATGTCTGTCTAGTTTCACATCTAATAGTCGTCCGTATACACTATTATATGACGAGGACAATCTTCCTCTCACGAGAGGTCGTTTTGGCTTAGAATTAGGTAAAAATATTCATTAATCGTAATATGGTTGTATTCCCGGTTGGCAAAATACGTACGAGGAGTATGATTGACCATTACACATTCACTTGGTGCAATCGGTCCAATAACTAATTTTTTTTTTTTTTTTTGTAGCACGCGGGTTGCAAACGAACTAGGAGCTGGACATCCACAGCCCGCTTGTGTGACAGCGAGAGTTGTAATGGTTCTTGCTGTGGCAGAGGCTGCTATTGTGAGCATCACTCTATTTTGCGTCCGCTCTATCTGGGGATATCTGTATAGTAGCGACGCAGAAGTGGTCGAATCGGTTACACGAATCACTCCCTTACTCTGCCTCTCTGTCATCATGGATAGTTTAGTGGCAGTGCTATCCGGTCGGTCTTCTGTCTTTTTAAATATGCATCGAATTGTTTCTTGTTTGCTTGAATCGTTTTTCATTGAATGGATCAGGAGTTGCGAGAGGAAGTGGATGGCAAAGCTTAGGAGCATACTTAAATCTTGGCGCATATTATGTTGTCGGTATACCGCTGGCTGTTGTCTTGTGTTTTGTTCTAAATTTAGGAGGAAAAGGCCTTTGGATTGGTATACTTACAGGCTCTACAATGCAAGCTCTTTTGCTTGCTGTTGTTACAAGCTTCACAGATTGGCGCAAACAGGTACATATGTATAATTTTTTACAGAAGCCTATCAAAAATAAAATTAAAATTGCTCTCATTGAGAGTTGAACTCAAGACCTCCCGCTTACTAAACGGGTGCTCTAACCAACTGAGCTATGAGAGCTGTTGTGTTGGTTGTGTTATCTATGTTTTAATGTTAGAGAACAGAGCACTATATTTTTCTAACCTGCTTTAACTTTGGTTATTGCAGGCAATGAAGGCTAGAGAAAGAATATTTGAAGGAAAAACTCCTCTACTGGGCAATGAACTAGCATAAAACTGAACTTTATAGAAAATCTTATGTGGAAATTTTGATATGTAACATGAATAATTCTAGAGCGACTTGATTTTTGTAAGCCTGGCTCAGTTCCACATAACACTGATTTTGGATCATGTAGCCTAGAGACACTTAAACCAGCTCAATTACTCAGATGAATAGATTCATTCGTCATAACTCTGTTTGTATTGCAGCCATGGGCACTATTGATCTTAGTCTAATTAGTTAATTAAGTGCGTTCCGTATTATAGTCGAATCCATGAGATAAAAGCAGAGAATCCCCCAGTAAACGCCAATCGAATTTGAGTGAAATCACAGTGCACAATATGAATATAGATAAATGAAGGGGAAGTATAGATAAATCATAATATTAATATAGGAAAGATTACAAAGAAGAGATTCATAACATACTGTAGTATGATAAGCAAGTAACAATATGTCATAGCTAAGACAAGAAAGTAAATAAAGCAAAACCCATAATGACAATTTACTTAGAAACGAGGAGGAGGAGGCGGGGGATGAGAACCAAAAGGCAGCGGAGGACCTGGTGGTTGTAGGAAATTGTCAAATGGACTGAATACACCTGGTTGTCCTGCTGGTGGTGGACCTGGCGGTCCTGGTGGTGGCGGCTCGAAGAATCCTGGAAACAACTCTTGAGGCCCAGGAGGTGGTGGCGGCAGTGACCCTGGATGATTCATTGGTGGTGGCGGCTCGAAGAATCCAAGAAACAACTCTTGAGGCCCAGGAGGTGGTAGCGGCAGTGACCCTGGATGATTCATTGGCGGGGGTGGCGGCCCAGGTGGCCCAAAATGTCCTACATGTTGTGGAGGAGGTGGTCCTGGCTGCTCAAATGGCGGTGGTGGACCCTGTTGTCCAAAATGTCCTACATGCGGCGGAGGAGGTCCTGGCTGTTCAAATGGCAGGGGAGGACCGGGTGGAGGAGGGTTCCAGCGGCCAGTCATTTGTTTTGTTGTTGAGACTTTTTGTTTGTATGAAATTGGTACTGTGACCTGAGATATAAAGCTTTTGATGTGAACTCATTTATATCTGTAAACAAAAAGACTAGTAGTTGTGAACTGGTAGATAAGAAGAAATTAGAACAGCATAACACGTGGTAACTCAATAGAAAATTCAGGAAAACTAGAACTCTCCAATTTGTCCTCATCTTCATTTAGATATGCATTGAGTATTGGATCCTAGTGAAGTGAAGCTCGTGATGACATTGTCTCTAAATTCTCACATATATCTAAAAGTTCCTGACGTTTAGGTGACGTGACAAAACACAAACTTAATTTTAGTGGCTCAAAACTCAACTGACCATTAGCTTTGCCCTACTATTATTTTTTCAATGCTTATGCAATACGGCTAAATAAGGGACAGTTTTCGAACTAACACCAGCAATGCTAATTCTCTTCCAAGTCGAAAAAATGAAAATATTGCACCTCCTTAACTAGATTTGCTTAAGCTTAGCTGAAACAATGACATATATGCACCTACTTAACTACCTTTCCTTAAGCTTAGCTGAAGATACATTGTTTCTCGTCCGGTTGAATTACGGATTGAGTAAAACTGAGTATGCGTCATCTCTTTTCTTAAGCTTCGTTTGATTTTTCGATATAAACATAACCTAGACCGATAACAAACCAACAGAACTGAGCTGCAAAATAAAATTCCACCTATCTCACAATGTAGTGTCATAAATCTACATGTCTTCCACATAATCGGGTATATACCGGGATAAGAATCAAATCGAATCGTGAGTAACATTACTCCAATTGACTTACCAGTTATCACCATACAAATAAGGACTTAGGAATAGCTCTACTTACCCATCAGATGACATGTAGGTTTGGACTTATAGGCCAAGAAACGACTTGTTCTTCCCAAAAGAGCAGACATTCCAACTTGCTTGATAATGTGGCTCCAGTCACCATAGTACCTGTTGTGATGAAAAAATTTGATTCATAACAACACATGTTTTATAGAACATCAAGAAAAGAGATTTCTCATCTACATCAAGAAAACCTAAATAACTAAAAATCTTTACAGATATACTTAGATCGCCATCGTTCCAAATTCCAAATACCTGTTTCAAACTGAAAAATCCTCTTCCGACCTAGAACCCTAGCTTCTGCATTTAGAATTGCTTGTTATTTCTTATTAAAAATTATCCATTGGGATCAATCCTTAATGGGTAAAATCCGTAGATTCAAATTTAAAATAGATTCGACTTATACCAGCACAAGCCTTAGGTCCTGCAGATATATCAATAACACTCCTCCTTACATGCATTTCCTCGTCACATATCAGGATAACCAATTGCTTCAATCACTTCCTTAGCCTTCCGAAATTCCCGAGGTTTAGTACTGCTTGTATTTGGTTCTGCCTCAAGGCCTGTACATGTCTTGCAGTAATATCGAGATGAAGATTTGTAATTTCAGCTGAATAATGCTTTGGAAAGATGCAGGTTTTGCGACGAACTGGCTATAACAGTATTAAAGCATAAACGGAACACACTATAACTTTCTAGCTATTAATTTATTTAGAAGGAATGTAGGGGAAGTATAATAATGCAAACCCTAGCTTCTGTAGTGTTGGGTCATACACCGTAAATGGATCAAAGTGAGCTTAATCAACCAGTGAATTTACATAGAGTTACACTCTACTATTCCAGTTTCAAACAATGGAAAAATCACATGACAACCAAGAAAACTATAATTCAATTCAACAGATATGTCAATAGCAAACATACTATTTGCGATGGTCTTCTTTATCATCATCATCATCAGAACTGCTTTCAGCATCACTGTCGTCCGATGAAGGAGAGGGATCCAGGCGAGCTGCATCCTTAGCCCATCGAATCACTTTCTCAACTTCATCTTCTTCATCGGTATCAGTATCATCATTCCTCCTCAGATCTATACGAGCATGATCAGATGTCGAAGAAGAAGGTAAGGATGCTTTCAAAGAAGCGAATCGAGCGGAAAGGTCGTCACCTAAAACGACCTTCAATTCTTCGTCTACGATTACCGGAGACTGGACGAGTTGATTCTCCGGTGGTTGCTTCTGATTGTGATTTGGCAATGGAGGGGGCGGTTGTTGACGCGGAACGGAGGTTCTCCCTTTGAGGGAGTGGAAGCGACGGTGGAGATCGGGATGAAGGTAATCGAGAGCGGAGTTGGATATGTGAGAATCGACGGAGAGGTTTAGCATGATCTCGTCCTGTGCTGCTTCCAGTAATCGCTCTACTTCATCTGTTGGTATCGTCTTCTTCCTCCTGTTGTTGCTCATCGTTGCTCATCTGTTGGAGGGTTCTCTAGCATTAACCTAGATATGTCACTTTTGAATTTAGAGATAATCAATTAATTCTTTACAATTTCAAACATTTTGATTTGATCCCAAAATTGTTTAACAATTCAAAGAGTATTACATTTGTTCGTACGAAACAAATAAATAAAACAAAGGACTATGCTCAAATAGAGATCCATTTTTTCTAAACAAGACCCGCTGCAATGTGAACCATTTTTTTTTTATAACAAAATCCTAAAATCTGAACCAATAATTTGGAAAGACCTTTGTTTAAAATTAACAAAAAAAAAACAGATATTGAGTTCTCCTAATAAAAAAGGCAATTTTAAATTGGATAACTTAGTAGCAAATCTAATTTTTTTTAATTATTATTATTTTCAAATTTATAAATATTTGTATGTTTAAGTTTATTTTAAAAAAGAGCAGATTGATTAAGGAAACTTGGCAGATGACACAATCTTGTTTGCCTTTTGATTATTTAGGTACAATTATTTCAAATAATACAAGAATATCTCACTTTGAGGCTGTTGTATCTAAGGTTAGAAGCAAAATCTTGGATTGGGATAGGCTTCATTTGTCCTTTGCTGGTCGTCTCTTGCTAATCCAATCTGTGTTGCTGTCTCTTCCTCTCTATCATCTTCAACACACTGCTTTGCCAATTGAGATCATCAATAGACTGGAGGTTATCTTCAATAAATACCTGTGGGGAAACAGTGAAGATAAAGGAAGTGTTAGTTGGACTAGATGGAGGAACTTGTGTAAACCTTTCAAAGAAGGAGGCCTGAATGTTAACAGTTTAAAAGATGTGCAACATGTATATGCAATGAAAAATTGGTTTATTTTCAGGCAGCAAACATCTCTCTGGGCCAGGTTTCTTCTTTCTATATACTGTAATAATCATATTCATCCGGTGCTTGCTATTTCACCCTATAGAAGTTCTAAAACTTGGAAAACTATGATGAAAGTGAGAGATGAAACTGAAAGTTATCTTTTTTGGTTGCCTGGGCAAGGTCAGATTAGTTTTTGGTACGATAAGTGGTGTTCTGATAAGCCATTTATAAAAGTTGACAGTGATAATGATAGAAGAAATCTTTGGGAATCTCCTAATGCTCTTGTTAGTGAATTTTGGCAGAATGGTTCGTGGGATCTGGGAATTCTTAGAACAAAGGTAACTTCAACTGAAATTGCAAAGATTCAAGATATCAGGCTTTCTAATAAGCAAGATGTGTTGCTCTGGACTTTGACACAGAATGGCACTTTCAATCTAAAAGACATATTGAATCATGTTAGAACCAAAGGTACTGTTTCTAAACTCTATGATAAAACATGGAATTCAGTTACACCTAGAAAGTGTTCATTTTTGCTTTGGAGGCTGTTGCATAATTGGGTTCCTACTGATGAAGTCATGCAGTCTAGAAAGCTTCAATTGGCTTCAAAGTGTGTCCACTGTGAAAGTAATGAAACTACTATACATGCTTTTGTTCAATGTCAACAGGCTTGGATGGTGTGGAAACACTTCAGTGACATCCTTAAGGTTCAAATTCAACCTTTCATGACTATAACTCATGTTGTAATGAAGTGGTACTGGTCTGCTCAGAAGGACTGTGATATCTTCACAATTCTTCCTTCAATTATAGCTTGGTGTGTATGGGCGGCTAGGAATAAGATGAAAATGCAGAATGTGGCAACCAGTTCTAATACTATAATCAGTCATGTGATGTATATTTTATCAAGTTTGGACAGAAGTAAAACATTAAACAGGAAGCACTGGGGTACGTTCTATCGAGAAGCTCTAATCTTAGGTTCTGTTTCTCATATCAAACCTGGGTTTAAAGCTCTTCATCTAAAATGGAAAAATCCCAAACAAGGAAGGTATAAGATGAATGTTGATGGTGCTAGTACCTGGTTTGGAGAATCTGCAGGTGGTGTATTGATACGAGACAGTAATGGAGAGATGGTAGCTGGTCTTGGTTGTTTATTTGGCAAAGGCTCTTCTTTAATTGCTGAAAGCAGGTCTTTATTTGAGGGGTTGAAACTCTGCAGAAGGTTACATTTGACAAAGGTTGATATAGAGATTGATTCTGCAGTGCTAGTAAATTTGCTGCTATTCGGTAACTCACCATGGTATCTCGAACCTTTGATATGTTGTTGTAGAAGACTTCTTAATTCTGAAATGGTGATTAATCAGATCTTTAGAGAACAAAATCTGGGTGCTGATTGGATTGCTAAGAAGGTGCTTGATCAGAAACGAAACTTTGAATTTGATAAAGACAATGCTCCTGTGAATCTGAAAGCAATTGTGTATTTGGAAAGAATGAATTTTGGTTACTTAAGATTACGAAATTAGGGTTTATTTGGGTATCTGAAGGTTGAAGATGAAGTGGTTCGCGGTTTTCTTTAAGGGATTGGTTTTGAATTCTTGTAATATTGCCTTATGGGCTTGTAGTTCTCTTTTGATTCAATAAAAGCCTTGATTAAAAATAAAAAAAAAAAAAAGTTTATTTTAAAAAAAATGTTGGTTTTTGTTTTTAAGCAACAAAATCAAAATTACGACTGTTATTTTATTTTATGTGATCAAGGGTTTAAGTAAGTTACAGAATGTGCTTCATCCTGTATTTTGTAAATTATTTTAACATGTGTTTCGTAAAAAAAAATCAAGCCTAAACATTTCGTATTTCATAATTCATTTTTATTTATTTCGTATTTCATATTTGATTTTTATTTTATTTTCGCATTTCATATTTAATTGTTATTTTGCATTTCATATTTACTATTATTTTGCATTTTGTAATTCATTTAACATTTATTTAGTAATTCATTTTTAATCGTTATTGATAAGGAAATATATTCATTAGGGACTTAAATGTAATTAATAAGGACTTGAATGATAAGTTCTATTAATATAGAGTAAGATTAAAGTTTTACAAGAAGAATAGGGACTGAACTGTAAATAAACCTCTTATGTAACCGAATTTGTAACTAACTCACTATGCCTATTTAAAGAGGTCGAAGAGGCTTATTACACCTATGAAATAATTAGAGGCGAAAGATTATATTCACCACCTAAAAATCTCTCTGTGGATTCTTGGTCAATATTCTCAATCTTCTCAATTCAATTTCTATTCTCACCAAATTGGCGCTAGAAAGGGGGGCGAAGATACCTTGATCGATAGATCAAAAATCGAGTCTCGAATTTGTTCGTTTTCTGAAGTATTTCGTTTATATTTTTGTTGATCGGAGATGAATTCGGAGGAAGGTAATAATCCGCCTGTTCGAAAGGATTTGGAGACATTGAAATCTGATCTGCAGGAGAAAGAAGCAGGTGAGTCAGTTCCATTTCGATCGAACCAATTTGATTTTGAAGGTAAAATGAATGAGTTGATAAGAAAAGTGGCAGAACTTGATGAATTTGCTAAAATGAAACAAGATAATAATGACGCTAGGCTTAGATCTAAAATAGCAAGAGGTGATCGGGATGATCAGTCAGATTCATCGAATGATGTCGACGGCGTCCAAAATGTTCGGCGTAAAATTCATTTTGAGCGTAAGAAGGAGCGCAGTGACATGAGAAAAAAGGAAAAGTTGCAGAAGCGACGGTATGTTGATTCTAATGAAGAAGATGATGAAAATTCGGAATCGGATGAAACACCGAGATATAAGCATTTTCGAGGTCATTCAAGAGAGGGAGGATATGAATTGAAGCCATCTAAAATGTATGAGGAAGGAAGGAAAAAGAAGGAAAGGCGAGTGTATTCTCCTCGAAAGGTGTATTCTCCTCGGAAATTTGAAGGTGAACCAAGTTTGTATGCTACTGTGGGAATGAGGAACGAAGACCAGTTTATTCAAGGAGTAGATTGGAGGGACTCACCGCTGATTAGTGAGATTAGATCTGTGCCACTTCCGAGGCGGTTTGACATTTCTAAAATTGACAAGTTTGATGGAACTCAGGATCCAGATGATCATATAGAGCAATTCAAAAACTATATGACTAATTTCGAAGACGATGATAAATTGGTCTGTAGAGCATTCTCTCAGACATTCAAAGGAACTGCACTAAAATGGTATAACAAGATTCCTAAGGAGTCCATTGCAAAATTTAGAGGCTGTTACACAGCTTTTCGAAGACAGTTTGTGGGAAGCAAAGAAATGAGAGCTAATGGAGATACGATAATACAATGTAAGCAAGCTGTGGGAGAAAAGTTGAAGGATTATACTAAAAGGTTTGTGTCAACAGAAGCTGGATTAGATGATTGTGAGGAATTGGTGGCTATGGCAGCGTTCAGACAAGGATTGTTGCCAGGAGACTTAGCTGATGAAACTACAAAGCGTAGGGCATTAACGTTTGGAGCTCTCATGGCTCAGGTTGAAGATCAGATCAAAGTCGAAAAGTCTACTCGAGTTCGAGGAGGAAGTAGTACTGTTCAGAAAGGGAATAGTCAAGTGAACGTTTCGAATAATAACTCATCGCGCTCAAGGGGTAATCAAAATGTTTCTAATCGAGGAGGTTCGAACTCATACCAGGGGGGGTTCTTCGAGCTCATATCAAGGGGGTTCTAATCAGCACAATTCTAATAATCAACACCAGTTCAGATCAAGATCGAACGTGTGGGTAAGGCCAGAATATTATGCGGATTTGACTGAAAGTGTGGCATCGATATATGAGAAAACCAAGGGAACAATGAATTTTAGAAAGCCGGCAGCAATTAATAGGCCAAGAGAGGAACGCAATAACATGTTCTGTATGTATCATGATGATATTGGGCATGATACAAATGATTGTATTGCTTTGAAGAAGGAAATGCAGGTCTTAATAGAGTACAGAAAATTGTTGGAGTATGTAAAAAAGAATGCTAAAGCCATGACTCAAAAGGTAGGCAATCCTAACTCTAAGCAGGAAAGTGCACTGATGATTTTAGATGCTGCAGATGATGAATTTGATGTGGCTTCGGAATATGTCGACCCAGACCCTAGTCAATTGTTGTTGATGTCAGTTGATGAGCCGATGTGTAAGGGACGTGTTCGAGATTTGTGCGCGTTCTTTGAGTCATTGGCAATATTTGGGGGAAATTCAATGACTAATAACACTAATAATTCGAGGAAAAGCCATATAGTGAATTTAACGCATCAAATTGAATGAGGAGCATCAGTACACTTGAACAATAAGAAGGATGTCCCATTCATAATTTTCGATGGGGATGATTTGAGAGGAATTACTGGGCCACATGAAGATGCAGTGGTCATTGGAGCAGAAGTGTGTGGGGTGGAAATTCGACGAGTATTGATTGATACTGGAAGCTCTGCTAATGTGTTGTTCAAATCAACATATGATAGATTAACCGCTCCGCCTCGAATAGAAAGGTCAGAAAGAACTATAATTGGGTTTACTGGCGCGACATCGAATGTAGTAAGGGAGTTTGAAGGTGAAATTTCTATGGGAAAGGGGCCTTTCAAAAAGAAAGTACAAGTACTTTTTATGGTGGTAGATTGTCCGTCGAGCTACAATGCTATCTTTGGAAGGTCATGGCTGGCAAAAATGTATGCTATAGTTTCTACAGTTCATCAGTGTTTGAAGTATGTAGTCGGGGATCGAATCGGTGTAGTTCGAAGTGATCAAAAAGTGGCTAGAGAGTGTTATGCTGCTGCGTTTAGACTACGTGGCAAAAGTACCAATGATCCAATGGAGAAATAGTAGTTTGGGGGGTTGCCTTCTAGTGGTACAGATGAGGGAATTGATGATCCGAGGTCAACCCCGAGTTCTGTGGTGGTAAGTGAAGAAATAGAAGAATACATTTTCAATAATAACAGAGTACTTCGAATTGGGACTCTGCTGTCTTTATCAGTGCGAGAAAGATTGTTGAATTTTTTGTCTAAAAACTTGGATGTGTTTGCTTGGACATCTGAGGATGTAGTTGGGGTCCCAATTGACATTATATGTCATAGTCTGGCTGTGGATTCGAAGATCAAGCCGATAATACAGAAAAGAAGAGCTTTTTCTTTGGAAAAATCTGAGGCCATAATTGCTGAAGTAGATAGATTGTATAAAATGGGGCATATTAGGGAGTCCAAATATCCGAGGTGGACGGCTAATCCTGTGGTAGTGAAAAAGAAGAGCGGAAAATGGAGAATGTGTGTAGACTTCACAGATTTAAACAGAGCCTTCCCAAAGGATCCTTTTCCAGTACCTCGAATTGACCAATTAGTGGATTCTACTTCTGGAAACAAAATTGTAACATTTATGGATGCATTTTCAGGATATAATCAAATTCGAATGAATCCAGAGGATGAAGAAAGCACAACTTTTATTACTGATCGAGGTTTACATTGTTATAGAGTGATGCCGTTTGGATTGAAAAATGCTGGGTCTACATATCAAAGGTTGATGAATAAGGCGTTTGCTTCACAAATAGGGAGGAATATTGAAGTGTACATCGATGATATGCTTGTTAAGAGCAAAAGTGATGATGAACACATTGATGATTTAGAAGAGACGTTTTTGAATCTTAGAGCCATACATTTGAAGTTGAACCCAGAAAAATGTACATTTGGAGTCCGATCTGGTAAGTTTCTGGGGTATGTGATTAGTGAAAGAGGAATTGAAGTGGATCCAGAACAGTTGAAGGCCCTGATATCAATGTCTTCACCTCGGAATATCAAAGAAGTGCAAATGTTAACAGGCAGGTTAGCAGCTCTGAACATATTCATTTCTCGTTTTTCAGATAAGTGCTTGCCTTTTTTCCAGGTGTTGCGTCGACCAAATAATTTTGAGTGGACTTCGGATTGTGAGGAAGCTTTTATTAAGATAAAAAATATTTTGTCCTCTCCTGAAATATTATCGAAGCCTCGAGAGGGTGAGCAATTATTTTTGTATATAGCAGTATCGGATTATGCAGTGAGTGCAGTTCTGATTAGTGAAGATACGAGAGTTTCGAAGCCTGTCTACTATGTCAGTAAAAGTTTGGTTGATGCCGAAAAACATTATTTAAAGCTCGAAAAATTGGCGCGGTGTATAGTAGTGGCAGCGAGAAAAATGCGTCCTTACTTCCAGGCACATGCGATTGTGGTCCGAACTTCCTATCCATTGAAAAATGTATTGCAAAAGCCAGATATCTCAGGAAGGATGACTAAGTGGTCTGTAGAATTAGGAGATTTCGATGTATTATTCTCTCCTCGAACAGCTGTCAAAGCTCAAGCCTTAGCAGATTTCTTTGTTGAGTTTCATTCGAGTAGATCCGAAGAGAAATAAGATGAAAAGATACACTCGAATCCGATGTGGACGGTGCGAACTGACGGAGGATCTAGTAATAAAGGTTCAAGTGCGGGGGTAGAATTGGTGGCACCAACAGGGGAGTATATGTTTCAAGCTATAAGATTTGGATTTCATGCTTCGAATAATGAAGCTGAATATGAAGCAGTGCTAGCAGGATTGCGGTTAGCGAAAATTTGTGGAGCAATATTCGTGCGCTTAGAAACAGATTCGCAGTTAGTAGTTAACCATGTTAAAGGAGTATCAGAAGCTAAAAAAGATCGTTTAGTTTTGTACTTGCAAGAACTTCGAGGTATGATGGCACAATTTGAAAATGTCGAGGTGGAGCATATTCGAAGAGGAAATAACACAATGGCTGATTCTTTAGCAACAATGGCTTACTCTGAAGAATATCCATGGATCGTGACACAACCATTGCTTTCGATTATATCAAGCTCTGAGCAATGTGAATTTGTTGAGGAGGTAGTAAATGATTCGATGCGCATTCGGGGTGATTGGAGAATTGACTTGTTAAATTTTCTTACGAAAGGAATACTACCTCTTGATAAACACTTGCTCAAGAAAATAAGGTATAAAGCTCTTGGTTATGTGGTATTGGATGGGATATTGTATAAGAGATCTGCGTCGAGACCTTTGTTACGTTGTTTGAGTAAGCAAGAATCTCAAAACATTTTATCTGAATTACATGATGGAGATGGATCAGCTCATTGTGGATTCAAAGCTTTAACGCGTAGGGTATTGTTGGCAGGATATTACTGGCCTACTATATTACAGGATGCCAGGTTGTTAGTTCGAGGTTGTGATACTTGTCAAAGGTATGCACATCTGATACATAAACCAGCGACACCTCTAATGATAATCTCTGAGGCGGTTCCTTTTGATAGATGGGGGATTGATTTGGTAGGACCGTTGCCTATGGCTTCAGGTGGAAGACAGATGATTATTGTTGCTGTTGATTATTTTTCGAAGTGGGCAGAAGCAGAGCCCTTAGCTGGAACAAAAGCTAAGGATGTGATCAAGTTTATTCTAAGTAATATTTGCTACCGTTTTGGAGTTCCTCGAAGAATAACAACAGACAATGGTCCCCAATTTAATAACAAGAAAATGGACTCTTTTTGCTCCTCAAAAGGAATACAGCAATGCTTTTCTACTCCTTTCCACCCACAAGCAAATGGGCAAGTGGAAGTTACAAATAGATCTATTTTGGAGGGTTTAAAGAAAAATTTGGCGGGAGCAGCAGGGAAATGGCCAAATTATCTTCAAGAAGTGTTGTGGGCATATCGAACAACCCCTAGAGAGGCCACAAAAGAGACCTCTTTTTCTTTAGTGTATGGAATGGATGCTGTGTGCCCTGCTGAATCTACATTACCTTCCTACAGGTTATTGCGATATTCCGAAGTAGATAATGATGAAGCTAGAAGGGTTGAGCTTGATTTGTTAGAGGAAAAGAGGGTCAAAGCACATTTGAATGTGGTTCATTATCAAACCTTAATGAGAAGCAGGTACAATGCTAAAGTTAAGAAGAGGGAGTTCAAGGTTGGCGATAAAGTATTGCGAAAAGTATTTCTTCATACTAAGGACAAACATCTCGGAAAATTGGCTCCGAATTGGGAGGGTCCTTATGAAGTCAAAATGAAGGTCAAGCCAGGGTCATATAGGTTGTCTGATCGTGAGGGGAGGATGCTCAAACACCCTTGGAATATAGAACATTTGAAATTGTATAGTGAGTAAAATTGAACTTTGAATTTTTACAAGACAGACATACTTTTCCTTATCTGTTGGCCCAGAAAGGTTTTAATGAGGCGTCTGGTTAAAATTGAATTTCATAATAAAATTTATTTTGGTCATTGGTTGTTTAATACGATGAATGATTTATTACTTTGGTAACTTGGCAAAGACTGATCATCTTTGAAAGTTGACCAAGAGTAATTTTCCAAAGCGATAGCTTTGAAGAAACAACCTATTTCGAGGTGCCACGTCTTATGAGTGCATCTAATTTTCGAGGTGCCACGTCTTATGAGTGCATCTAATTTTCGAGGTGCCACGTCTTATGAGTGCATCTAATTTTCGAGGTGCCACGTCTTATGAGTGCATCTAATTTTCGAAGTGCCACGTTTTATGAGTGCATCTAATTTTCGAGGTGCCACGTTTTATGAGTGCATCTAATATTTCGAGGTGCCATGTTTTATAAGTGCACCAGAAATTTGAAATATTAAGAAATTTGCTTGTTTCATCAGATAAAACTTGAAGCTTACAAAAAAGGAAAAAACTACTTAGTTAAAACACACAAAAAACAAACACGACATATATAATCTACTGTTTAGTCATCCTCTTCTTCCGATGACCCTTCAGAAGCATCATCTTCTTCTGAGGAGCTTGATGGCACCTCGAATGCTTCCTTTGGACGATCTTCCTCTGGAACTTGTTTTTTCAAAATTCTGTTAAATTCAACCTTGGATAGGCAGCATGGATATCTCGAAGAAGATTGATAGCTGTTTCAGTTTGAGCTTTCTTGATACCATCAAGAATCACAGAACCAACAGCAGCTTCGGCTTTCTTGACGGCAGCCTTATTTTCCTCCTCGAATCCTGTTTGAAGCGTAGTCAATTGAGTTTGACAATTATCCAGTTTTTCCTGAGTTTCCTTAACAAGTTTCTCAGCATCGGTAGATTTTTTCTTTTCCTCAGAAATGGCAGTAGAATGTTGGGTTTTCATATTTTCAAGAGCTAGACGATGAGAAGTTTCCAAAGCTTCGATTTCTTCTTTATGCTCTTTAAGAAGTTTTCTTTTCTCAGCCTCGAAATTTTGAAGTGCTTTATCCTTTGAAGCTTTTTCAGATTCTTTTTCCTTTTTGCTCTTGATTAATTCTTGTGCAAGGAGCTCTAATTGTGTATGCGAATTGTTCACTTCTTCACACAATTTTTTGGCTGCAGCACTTAAGTTAGTAAAAGGTTGAAGGATTGAAGTTACCTCATCAGATTTATCAGGGTTGGGAAAGTTCGATGGGTGATGATGGACAGGAATGATTGCATTAGATGTTGAAGTTATGACAGCCCCGGTAGAAGTTGATGGAATGGTGTTGGTAGGCTGAGAATCTTCACCAGTGACTACAAAATCCCCGCTCGAGTTGAAATCTTCGAGGTTAAGATAATCGTTTTCTTGGCTATCTCCTAGTGCCAATCCCCCTTGAGGATTTTCTTCAATGAAGGTTTTTTCATGCAGCTCGGAGGCCAATATCTCTTCGAGTATTTCAGCTTCGTTCTTTTCCTTTGAAGTAGTGGACTTGCTCTTTTTCTTCTTTGGAGCATTGTTTTCTTTCTTTTTCTTTTTCAATACAGGTTCGTCCTCTTCGGATATTGGAGGAAGTTGAGATGCAGGCGCTTTTCGTTTCCCTGCACGCTTCGAATTTTTGGAAGGGTTAACCTTGCTTGTGTTGGGTTTTTTGAGGGTTAGCTTTCCCTTCTTTTTCAGTGGCAGGTGACTGTCAGATCGATTCCTGGTGGGAAGATAGGTTTTCCCATCTGGTGTGAGTATTCTTTGGACCGCTTTAATGGGATCTGGGGGGAGCATCGGGTCTTCAGGGAAGTCAGCTCCCAAGGTTATGCGCCAGAGATGGCTGTTGACGAAGTTGATTGGTTGAAAGGCTGAGTGAAAGCCATTTCCCCATGCTTTCTCTGCCCATTCAGCCATTCTCTTGAAGATGTCCTTTGCAGTCTTTCGACGACCTTTGAATCTCCTCGGAATTTCTGGAAAAAGAGTAAACAGTTAGAAAAGTAGACTTGGTTAATTTTACTAGGCTTAATAAGAAAAAATATTAACAATACAACAATGATTTACTTACTGCTATCTCTCTAGGTGAGAGTAAGTTTTGAGGGGTTGTCATCGGAAATTTCTTTACCATTTTCCCAAGCTCCTGATAAAAAGACAAACCTTTGCTTCCAAAACTTGTCAGCCTCGAGGAGGTCATCGATAATCTTCAGATCATCCTCCAAAGTGAGATAGTAAAATGGTAAAACTGGCCCATTTGAGATTTTGGTCAGAGAGATGAAATCCTCTATTTCGAAGGGGATGCTTCCTAGCCTCTACACCATAATAGCGGAGAATAAAGTGAACAGTTGGTTTGGAATGACTTGTGTTGGGCACAACCTAAGAATTTCGAAGTACCTTACAATCATTGGATCGAGGGGAAATCGAAGTCCCTAGTTGAAAAGTTCAGGGTAAACTACCAGTTCGTTCTTCTGACAACTCAGAGGTGTTTCTCCTTCTACTGGTAGTCGAAGAACAATGTTGTCTGTTAATCCCCATATTTTCTTAAGTTCTTCTTTTTCTGATTCGAGGTAGTAAGTATAGGGTACATTTTTTAGGGCGAGAATGTACCGAGGACAAAGTGGTTGTAGGTTTTTAGAACCAAGGCAGCAATATCTTCGGGGAGGGTAATTGGAGCTTTCTTTCCTCGAATTTTTTTTGGAGGGATTACTTCTTCTGCCTCGGATTCGCCTTCGGCATCGGATTCAGTGGCTTCTGAATCATTTTCTTTGTCATTTTCTTCATCGGTAGCTTCATCGTGAAGACTTCGAGTTTGAGTCTCAGTTTGAGTCACAAGAACTGGTTGACTATTCTCTGGTGTAACGTCAACCACTTCTTGTGGGGGAGGAGAGGAGGTTTCTGCATCGTCACCCATTGCTAGAAAGGTTGATTTTTTGTGAAGTTTAACTTTAACTACTTCGGATTGTAGGATATGTGATTTGGGTTGTGGTTTTTTGAGGGTTGAAGGTTTGTTAGAATTGACAGGCTTAGATTTTCGATGTGGTTTTAGTGATGGAGAAGTGGATTGATTTCGAGGAGGAGAAGATTGTTGGCTAGATTTTGGGTTTGATGCTAGGTTTGAAGATGAATTAACTAGATTGGGATTAAAGTTACCATATTTGAAGGTGGTAGAGGAGAAACGAGGACCGTTGTAGATTAACCCAGCAGCTTTGTACTCTTTAGCTCTTTTTGAAATACAGAGATAATCGTAAGCACCAAATACTCGATTGCTAGAACCAGGGAAGAGAGATTTCTTTGGTTTTCTTTGGTTTTTAGGTTTAGATCTTTTGTATTTGGGGTACCTTCTCATATAATAGATGTTGATCTGGGAAGTTGTTTTTTGTGACTGAAGAAGTGGTGTTTCTGGGGAAGGTAGCAGGAGATGAAGATGAAGGTTGATGAAGAACAAGATGAAGATGGCTTAGGAAATAGATGATTTTTCTAAAAGGTTCTCAGTAAGGTGGAGCTAAGTATTTATACTTGGAAAAAATGACGTTGAGAATTGGAAGAGGCAAAACCAGTGAACTGTTCTCATTGGGTGGAATGTGAAACGTGGAGGAAAACTTACTGTGTCATAGACCTATCAAGAAGGGTCCAATCAGTCTTTCAAGTAGGGGTTAAGAGGTTCGAAGTGAAAGTAAGGTTGTATTTCAAGTTGGTAGATTCGAAGTGAGTGGGGAGTTCATTTGCACTTATTCTTAGATTCGAAGTAAAGTTGCAAGTCATTAGGCTCAATCATAATGAAGGGGCTAGATGAAAGAAGTTTTATGCACTTGGAGTAATGTTCGAAGAGTGAATAGTTCTTATAAACTTGTCTGTATAAGAACTAGGGGGGCTACTGATAAGGAAATATATTCATTATGGACTTAAATGTAATTAATAAGGACTTGAATGATAAGTTCTATTAATATAGAGTAAGATTAAAGTTTTACAAGAAGAATAGGGACTGAACTGTAAATAAACCTCTTATGTAACCGAATTTGTAACTAACTCACTAGGCCTATTTAAAGAGGTCGAACAGGCTGATTACACCTATGAAATAATTAGAGGCGAAAGATTATATTCACCACCTAAAAATCTCTCTGTGGATTCTTGGTCAATATTCTCAATCTTCTCAATTCAATTTCTATTCTCACCAGTTATATTTTTCAATCCGCAAATAAATGTAATTCATCTTTGCAAAAAAAAAATTAACTTTTATTTAGTATTTCGCAATTCAAACAAAAAAATTGCATTAACCTTTTATCATTTTGTAATTCATTTTTTCTCATGATTCGCAATTCATTTAACATATTTCGCATTTTGTAATTCAAACAAAATAAATGTATTTAACCATTATTTCGTATTTCATATTTTACATTTTGTTTATCGCAGTTCATTGTTTTGCATTTCAAAATTGTAGTACTCTCAAAATTTTCCACACTCTAAAAATTAGATAACTATTTCTCTAACAAGAATCAAGCTTAGGATATGAAAAATAAAATAGTTAAGTTTATAGACCACATACACTCTGGAAACTGGATAGCTCTTTCTCTAACAACAAGAATCAAGTCTACGATCTGAAACATAAAATAATTAAGTTTATAGGCCAAATACGATTTATATTAGATTACATAAATATTGTTACTTGTACTAAGTGAATTTTACAAAAATATAGATTGGTTTTGTTAGAATCACTGGCAAGTTGCTTCATAAAAGCAAGGTAAAAACGGACGACACTTTAGTAATACATTGTCAAAATTTAAAATTAAAAAAAATCACAACAAATTTAAAATTATAGTGGCAACACCCATGCTCAAACCTGTGGAAGAACGCGAACGAGCTTGAATGAGATTTCAACTTGCTTAGTAGATGTATTTTCCCAATCGATAATCTTTTTAACATCAACCTTAATAGATGCTTAATTACTGGGTCTGTATAGAATAAGAAAGAATTAGAGTTTTAGAAAGATAAAATAAAATGGAAAGAATAAAATGTACGATTTGGTAAAAATAATATAGTCCTGTATAGTTACCAAAGGTATTTAGAGTATTATTAAAAACTTGGATATTAAGTAATAATTGGCAATTGTATACGGATACAATTGGTAATACATGGTCTAGTAGGTAGTAAGTGAAGAATAACTTTGGTTTTAGGTACCTATTAGTACTTAACGTTTTAAACTTATTTCCATATTAAGTAACAAATTAAAAAACAAAATCTAAAAAATAACTAAAATTTATATGTTTTTTATATATAATGGATAAATTTAATATTTAAATTTTGATACATAACATAAACTATATGTGCTTGGACTTATGATAAAAATCTGACTGATATTGGGTTGAGGTTTTGAATCTTGGTTGGTCTTCTGATTACTCCACATCAGGATATTGGATTTCGATTTCAAAATGTACTATATCAGGGTAAGGAGTAATCATGTTTGTGAACAAATAATCTTTTGCGTGTAGAATTTCCCTGATGCCGATGCTGATGCGTGAAATCCAAAACAAAATCCATAACATGGGCAATAAATCTCTCAAATTTAAGTTAACCATTAAATATAAAATTTAAATACGTTAAATAAAATATGTATCATTAGTAGATTAAAATATTAATCGACATATAAAACCGATTTTTACTATTTCATAAAATAAAAATGGTTTAGTATTGGTTCACTCAATAATATTTAAGTAATTATCTTGATTAAAATCCTAACTATAAGAGAGAGAATCACAAACCTTTAATCCTAAATATAACACATAGAACTTTAAACCTCAAATTGTCATTCTTTGTAAAAAAAAAAAATTATAACCAAAACCGCAAGTATTAGTTTCCCTGAAACCCGAATATTTTATTTATTTCACGAGCAATAGTTTCATTCAAATATTAAATTGGTGTTCCATTCGCGAGTATTAATTTATTTCGTTTTCTAAAAAAAAGTTTAATCGTTAGTATTAGTTTTATTCATTCCCCTAAATCATGTTTTACTTTGCAAGTAATAATTTATTCTAAATCATAAATAAATTTTCTTTCCATTAGAGAAATAATGTGTTTAAATAATACATCTAAAAAATCAAAGGTTAAAATAATGTTTAACTTTTTAGAATAATATAATGCTATGTTTCCTTTCATGAGTTTGGTTTATATATTTTACTTTATTATACACTTTAAAATCATAGTTAACAACAGTTTGGGAAATGAGAATATTGATGATCTAGTAGAGGTAATGAGGTTTGTGTTAGAGTTATAGATGATGGTGCTTATGGTAAGCTACTAAATATTGAGGTTGGGTATGTTGATAATATTGTATGGGTTGATAAGATTGGTGTAGGAGGTGTGGGTGTTGGTGTTAAAGATTGTAGGTGGTGATGTTAGTGTTGGATTTGGTGGCAAGCCACTAAATGTTGAGGTTAGGGATGTTGATAATATTGTAGGGGTTTATAAGAGTATTCATGGTGGTGTGGAAGGTGAAGTTGATATTATACGTGGTATATCTCATCTAAACTTAATTGTTTTTTTAGTAAAGTTAGGGCTTGATATAATATGAGAACTTCATGTAGAGGTGTCCAAAAAACGTTTTAAAAAAAAAATTAAATGAAACTTTTTTTAGAATTAAAAATACTCATAATGTAAAAGCCTCCAGAGAGGAACACACGAATTAGTCTAAGATAAAGGTATTGCCACCAGGTGAAATGCAAAAAACAGTATAAGCATTAGAACCACAAGAAGCATTACCATAAGTACATACAAATTATGTTGGTATATATATATATACAAATTATGTTGGTATATATATATATATATATATATATATATATTTGTGACATTTGTAAGTTCATTTACAAAAGAATAAAAAAGGCTATTAAATGTGCATTATTTCTAAAAAAATCTATTCTGATGTGCCATTGGCAAGCTCAGAACTTCAAGTGAGCCATGAATTTACTACCATAATTGACTTGAAATAACATATTAGAAACTACATCATCAAGCATTAAAAGTGGGTGAAATTTAAGAACGATGATAAATAACATATTCTTATTTATATGCGCAATAAAAGATTGTGAATTCATATCATACTATCGTATCATGAGGAATGGTAGATTTATTTTAATTAAAATATGCCGCACAAACACACATATCCTCTAATAATCGAAAACAAGAATGTAATAGTATATAAATTGCTAAGTATTATATGCCACAATAAGAGGCAACTATAAATTATTCGCTTACATATCTGGTAGCATCTCTAAGTGAAGATTTGTTGGTGACAACTAATAGAAATAAAAGATCTAAAACAAAGGCTCTCACACTATTGATTATTTTAGGCAATGGTACATAACCTTTTCAAGGTTGTTAGGTTACTTTAATAAGTCGCGAAAAAAATATACGTTTAAATTGCTTTATTAACAAACAAAATAATATGTTTAGATATGTATGTATGTTGGGACCTATTAAGAGAGACTTAAAGGCGGGATGTAAAGATTATGGTACTTGATGGTTTTTTTTCATAAATATTGTTTGGAAGCCAATTATTAGTAGTTATAGGTGTAGATGTCGATGATCAGATGTATCATATAGTTTGAGATGTGCTTGAGAATAAGAATAAAGATAGTTGAACATAGTTTTTAAGTTGTTGTAAGAGTATTTGGAAATTAAAAATCACAGATATGGATTAGTGATAAACAAAAAAAGTTAGTTCATATTCTGATGGAAGATTTCCATACTTTAGAGAATATGTTTTAGTTCAGATATCTATATACTAATTTTAAAAAATCTTATATTGGTAAATTGAAAAAAGAATATTTTTTTGACAGAAGATATAGTAGCATATGTTAAACAAGCCTTCTAAATTAACCTCATGAAAGCCTTTGATAATGTTCGTTGGCACCTCATTCTAGACATCTTTGTCGTTATGAACTTCCATAAAAAGATGGTCTATCGGATCATTTGGTGTATTGTCACCTTTTTTACAACATTAACATCAATACTGACCCTAATCATAATTTCTTTGGTAAAATGGAGCTTACCCAAGGCAATTTTCTCTCATATTTTCTTTTCGTTCTTATGATACAAGTCATTTTCTATATTCTTAAGGTGAAAAGTCATTATAGGAGTTTCCAAGTTCATCAGAAATGAGGAAGAGACTTCCTTCTAGCATGGTCTTTGTCTTACTTCCATATCTCTGGTATCCCATAACGGGAAAAATATTATCCATGATTCTAGGCTGATTATAGACCTCAATATCTCAGACATCTTTCAGAGTGGGTTTGGAACTGGTCATCTCATATATGATATGTAAGTGCTAGGAACTGAATCAATATTTAAAAGATCAATAATCTCATTCTCTCCCTTCCCCCACCAAGTATCATCTTCAACGATGTCTATTACTAGACTGCCAAAAAAGGAATTTCAAAATTCACAATCAATTGTACTTAGAGTGCAATATATTCGCCCACTCCTTGTGTAATTTACATTTAGAGTAATTCAAAAAAATTAGATACAACGTAAGTATTAATCATATTTCGTAAGTGATAAACCAATATTTATATTATATAATGTTAATTTATTTATTCAATTTTTTATTAAAAATATTTTCCAAATTTAACAAAGTCTACGTATCAAAACTGGGTAAAGTTCATGTTAGATTCAAAAAACGAAATTGTTGTATCGTAGAATGGCATATCCGGATCGTGAGATACCATTACATGTCATGATTGGTGTATTCTACCAATTCAAGTGGTACAAAAATACTAGATTCTTCAACTTTTGTCAGATCAAGTTTATACACTTGAACTGTCTAGTATACGATCTCTATTCTTGATCCATAATTTGGGGAAAAAATTAAGTAACAAAAATACTCAAATATATTCAAATTAACAAAAAATATTTATTTGTTATTACTTCACAAGTTTGTGCAAGTTTATGTTTCACATATTTTAGTTTGCACATTTCACAACATATCTATACCACGTTTTGTAAATTAGTTATAAAATGTTTCGTAAATAGTTTATATTATGTTCCACAAATGTTGTCATGTACTATAATATTAATAAGTTATGTTTCAAAATGACGAGAATAATCATCTAACGTTAATATTTCACCAACATTTAAACTACAACCAGTGGCGTAGCCAGGATCGGAACATCGTGTTGTCCTGGACTTTATTATCGAAGAAGTATATATATATATATATATATATATATATATATATTAAAATAAATTAAATTAAAATAATAAATGGTTATAACAAATGGTTTATATTCAAATTTCAAATATTGAATTATCAGTGTCATGACATAATATATTTTACATAAATATGTTACATAGATAACTAAGATGTGATTAGGCTAAACTAAAATAAAAACATAAATCTAAAATGACAATCATAAAAAAACTCAATCAACAATAAAATTTAAACTTAATCTTTGTAACTAGTGAATAATAACATAAGACATGTAGCAAAACTTCAATTTTGAGAATTAATAACATAAAACCTAATAATAGCTTAGTGTTTGAAGCTGAAAATTAAAAGAAAGCAAGAAAACAATTTGCAGCTTGTAGTTAGAGTTTTTTAAATGATAATTTTGAGAATTAATAACATAAAACCTAATAATAGCTTAGTGTTTGAAGCTGAAAATTAAAAGAAAGCAAGAAAACAATTTGCAGCTTGTAGTTAGAGTTTTTTAAATGATAATAGACAGAAAATAATGTATTTCTTACTTAGAGTTTAATATATATATATATATATATAATATAAATTGATATTATACAATAGAGATAAGATCTACTGATATAATTTTTTTTAATGCATAAGTAGGTCGACCTGTGTATCGAACCGAACCCATGACCTATGGGTGGGTTCCCAAGGTTGATTTTGCCACAACGATACATATCTATTTGGTTTTCTGTTGGTACTGAATGTTTTAGTTTATGAATTGTGTGGGTTCCTAGTGTTAGAGATATAAGGCCTAAGCCCATTAGCCCATATAGTTTATCTATAAATAATAGATTTATACTCTATGTAATACACACTTTCTAATAATCAGAAACCCTAGCCGCTTATTGGCGACTACTTTTTCTTTTATCTATATTTGTTTCTTAACATGGTATCAGAGCTTTGGCTTAGATCTTGAAGTTTTTGTGTCTTCCGTTGTGCCGGCGGACAGTTGTTTTAGCTGTCCGCCGGAATTTTTGTAGATCAATCGGGTATTCAATTTCATAGTAGTATTAGATTTACTTTGGAATTGGATTTATTTGGAAATCTTGGATCTGGTCGACAATTTTGGATTATGTATTGATATTGTTTTGGATCTGCTTTTGTGTGATTTCTAAATTTTTTTTATCTTGTTTTTCGATTGGATTTGTGTTGGAAATTT
Organism: Limnanthes douglasii subsp. nivea; assembly: GCA_036936605.1. NCBI lineage: Eukaryota > Viridiplantae > Streptophyta > Magnoliopsida > Brassicales > Limnanthaceae > Limnanthes > Limnanthes douglasii. The sequence goes on from JAUPFV010000004.1 coordinate 279,710,649, forward strand.
CGATCTGCTTTTCGTCAGAATAGATATAGTTTTCAGTTTTCGGATCTGCTGTGTGCAGCTCTAATAAGACGGTCTGATCGAAAGGCAAACGATGTCCGTTTTTACTGAATTTTGGAGACCATGTTCGGGACATCCAACCCTTCAATATGACCGGTCGGATTATGATTCGGTGCTACGGTTTGGGAGAAATCGCAATTGGAACAGTGCACCAGTCTTGTTGGTAAAACCGTGAATTCAAATTGATTTTGATTTTGGAAATTTAAAATTGGAAATTAGAAATTGGAAATTGAATTTAGTTTGGTTTTTGGATATTAGTTTGGTATTTGGATTTGAGATTGAATTTGTTTGGGTATTTGGCATTGAGATTTCGTTTAGCTTCGTTTGAAGTTGTTTGGATTCGTTTTGGTTTCGTGTGGATTCGTTTGGCTTTGTTTGACTTCGTTTAGATTCGTTTGGTGTTTGAATTTCGTTTGGATTAGTTTTGAGTTTTGGAGTTTGGAGATTGGAGTTTGAAGATTGGAGTTTGAAGATTGGAGTTTGAAGATTGGAGTTTGATTTTTGGGTTTTGACGTTTCGATTTTGGTTTTGATGTTTTGTTTTCATTCGTTGATGTTTCAATTTTGTTTTTATTTTATTTTGTGTAACAAACTCACAATGCAAGAATAAGCATTGCCAGTTTGAGAGAGGGTGTTAGAGATATAAGGCCTAAGCCCATTAGCCCATATAGTTTATCTATAAATAATAGATTTAGACTCTATGTAATACACACTTTCTAATAATCAGAAACCCTAGCCGCTTATTGACGACCCACCCAGCTTCGTCTATGACGACAACACAAATATATAAATGGTCAAAGCCAAAAATCAATCGATTGGTGGTAAAAATGGCAAAAACAAAATCTCTAAAGGATTACTGAAAAAATAAATATCATCTCAAAACTACAATGCATTATGTCTCACAACTACAATGCTTAATACATTATCGGTGAAATATCCCCTACACCTGACTTGTGGAACATGCATAACTATATGGCCAAAGCTATTTCCTCCATATTATTTTTTATTTCCTCCATCTTTCAAACTTTCAAAAACACTAGTGACTTGCTTTTACCAAATTACCCTTATTTTTATTTCAAATTTATCACTAGATGCCATTTATCTAATAGATAGTCTTATATGAAAAAACACAACATTAACCTAATTTTAATCCAAGATATATGATTCTACCTCTAAAATTAACCTTAAAACAAAGAACTTCAATTTTATTGAAGATTAATCATCGAAAATGAAGAAACCCAAACAAAGCCGGAGAACGGCACTCAATCGACAAACAAAGTAATTTAAACTTGTTTTTACGTTTTACAACTTCGTAGCTTGAAAATACCTATTTCGAAACTTATTTTTTCAGCTAAACCCGATTTTTACAGTTCTGAAAAAAAAAACAACTATTTCCGAGCCGGGAATTAGGAATCAGGTGTAATTTTTCAAAAAAAAATGTGCAACTGATTCTGAGAGGGCCACTCGGAATCAGTTGCAATATTTCAAAAAAAAAGTGCAACTGATTCCGAGAGGGCCACTCGGAATCAGTTGTAATTTTTCAAAAAAAATGTGCAACTGATTCCGAGAGGGCCACTCGGAATCAGTTGCAAACCCCCTGTCTCGTTATTTAATGTGATAGCCTTGTTCACTGGGACATTGCACTTGATTCCGAGTGGCCCTCTCGGAATCAAGTGTAAAACACCCGTGTATATAAAAATTTGATTGTTTCTTAACCTCTAAACACTTAAACAAGGCTAAACAACAAGGATAAACAAAAAACATCATCCGATAAACAAAACGATACATCCGATAAACATCATTATCATCCGATAAACAAAAAATTACATACGATAAGGTCATTATCATCCGATAAACAAAAAATTACATAGAAAACCTAGAATTTCTTCTCGAAGCTTTCTCTATCTTCGAATCAGCTGTTGTAAGGTAGTGATAATGGTGAAAAATGGGTTTTCTTCTTTGTAAGGTAGTGATAATGGTGAAGAATGGGTTTTGTTGTACTGAATAGAACGGGTATGTTAGGGTAATGGTTTTGTGAAGAAAAATGGGTAAAAGGACAATTTTGTAACTTTCTTTATGGAGGAAATAACATCATGGAGGATTTTTCAAAAGATGGAGGAAATAAAAAATATAATGGAGGAAATAGCTTTGGCCTAACTATATAATATTTTGCAATATTTTGATAAAAATTCATCATCTTTAGCACCACTTGCTTAATACGCAATTTTAAATTTTTTGATTCGATTTTAAACCGGTTTGTTGATTAAAATAATTTGTATATTAACATAAAAAAATCTATTACCAATAACGGTAAACTGTCTTATAACAAATTCTAACTCAATAAACAAATAATTGTTAAACTCAAAATTATAAGTGTATTCCTAAAAAAACACATAAGATTAATCAATTTAAATCTTATTTTAAAATGAGGTAAAAAATAATATATATATTTAAAGAACGATCTATTATTGTAATTGCACTTAGTTATTTAATTTATTTATGCTCCATATAATTTTGGCCAAAACTATTTCCTCCATGTTATTTTTTATTTCCTCCATCTTTTCAAAAATCCTCCATGATGTTATTTCCTCCATAAATGAAGTTACAAAATTACAACTGATTCCGAGTAGCCCTCTCGGAATCAGTTGCACATTTTTTTTTTGAAAAATTACACCTGATTCCTAATTCCCGGCTCGGAAATAGTTGTTTTTTTTTTCAGAACTGTAAAAATCGGGTTTAGCTAAAAAAATAAGTTTCGAAATAGGTATTTTCAAGCTATGAAGTTGTAAAACGTAAAAACAAGTTTAAATTACCTTGTTTGTCGATTGAGTGTTCTCTGGTTTTGTTTGGGTTTCTTCATTTTTCATGATTAATCTTCAATAAAATTGAAGTTCTTTGTTTTAAGGTTAATTTTAGTGATAGAATGATATATGTTGGATTAAAGTTAGGTTAATGCTGTGTTTTTTCATATAAGACTTATCTACAAGATAAATGGCATCTAGTGATAAATTTGAAATAAAAATAAGGGTAATTTGGTAAAAGCAAGTCACTAGTGTTTTTGAAAGTTTGAAAGATGGAGGAAATAAAAAATAACATGGAGGAAATAGCTTTGCCCTATAATTTTCCGTTTAACAATTTGATATTTTTTATAACTAGTAAAAGGTATATAGCCCGTACCGGCCATAACCATTTCCAAAATTTTCAAGATTATGAAAGAATACAAACAAAATCACTAAGATTCTAGAAAAAGAAATATGAATAACTACCACTTAATTAAGGAAACAAACAAGAAATAGAAAGAAAAGCATCTTCAGGTCGCGAGCGAATCACGGACCACCTTCAGTAGGCCGGCGCCGGTTTTGCCGGCGATTTCCTATTGTTCCTTCTTTCTTTTCCACAGGTTTAACTCTAATTCCTTCCTTCTATACTTAGTTTCTCCTCTGCTTTTCTTTGATCTTTGTTTCTTCTATATTTAATTTACTGCTACGTATATCACCATTTTCGCAAACAGAGATAATCGGAGGACAAAACTTCTGGTGGCAATCAATCACCTTCATTTCATAATAATCGTAAGTTATTAAGAATACCTTGTGTCGTTTAGTGCTCGTGATTGATGATAAGAAGTAATCGGTATGAGTTTCAGCAATAAAGAAAATGTCGAAAAGCTTTTGCCTAAGTTGATGGTTAAAGAGATTTATAACCTAATAATGGATGCTTTTTCATTGTATTGGCTAGGATTCTGCTGTTGTATCATAATGTGATTTGTATAATTTTAGAATGGTTTGAATTTTTATGTTGTTCAAGATTGATTTCTTTTCTTATTGAGATGCTAATTATATCTGAATAACACTATTTATATGTCTACTTTGGCAAGGGTTAATTGAATACGAGGCTGCGAAATCTATTGAATTGACAAAAGAATGGGATATGTTGGGGCACATGGTGTGGCAGCACTTAAAAAATACAAGTACAGTGGGGAGGATCACTCTTATCTTGCCAAATATGTTTTGCAACCCTTCTGGACTCGCTTTGTCACTTTATTCCCGCTTTGGATGCCGTAAGTGATACCTTAGTTTTGGTATCTTAAGATAGTTTAATTGATTATTTGTGGTTATCAAGTTGGTACAAGATTTTGGTATTTCTTCTTTTGTTTAGCTTTAACATGTTCTGATGAATTTAATACTAAACACACAAATACTGTGGAAAATAGAACACTCGTGATCTAAAATTTCCCATAGACATCTCTGTAAGTAGCAACTTACAGTTTTTGTAAGGGATTATGGAGGTTCGGTCGTAATAGAGCATGGCAACGTAGTTCTTTGTTCATGTGTAGGATGCTTACCTTCCTCTTGACAACTATCACTTAACCTTTTTCTTTGAGATGGTAGTAACCTAGTTGAGGTTAGATGAGTATCAGCTTCGTATGTCAGAGTATCATACTTATACGCTCAAAGCTTAAACAGTTCCACTCAGTCTTTGGGCTGTCCTTAAATCTTCAGCCATTTAGAAAAACTTACTATTGTTTTCGTATAAAATATGATAACAGACATGTTTGCTATTTTCTGTCGTGTTCCTAAGTTTTGACTCTATAATATCTTGCTCGGAGCAAGTTGCTCCTAAGTGTCGAAACCTTCAATTACGTTTAAATCTCAGCATTAACTACGATTTCTCGTTTACTTTTCATCTAAGTGTTTTGCTTGCAAGACTTTATATCTTTATTGATATTCTCTGACATAATTTCTGTTTCTATGTGGTTGCTATTGGATCATCTGCAGTCCAAACATGGTATGATAATCTTTGCTTTGCTGGTTTGTGGTTTCTATGCTCTGCCGTTTTTTCTTCTTCAGGGTCTCTGTCTTGTTTTGTTTTTCAGATAACCCTGACAGGATTTATGTTCTTGTTGACGTCTGCATTCCTTGGCTATGTAAGTGGAAACTTCTTCTTCAATGCCTTATTTTTTCATTTAAATTTATGTGAAAAGGCTTATTTGACCTTCCTACACACAAATTGATTCTGCCTTTGTCAGTGATAACCATGTTTAATATAAGATGTTACCAGAAGATGTGAAATCTGATTCTCATGTTTTTAATTATGGTACTCTACTTGTAGTGCATCACAGAGAGTTAATTTTGAGTATTCTGCTGCATACACAAAATTCTACGTTGCAAAGCATACAGCACCTATATTATTAATTAGCAAGTTATCCTACTCTTGGTTGATAAAGAAAATTATGAAATTACTCATCCCATCTATATTCACTTTATACAGCAGAACCTATATCTATGTAGCCACTGACGCAAATTGGTTCTGTTTCTGGTTTACATAATATTAATTTCAAGGTGTTATTTTATTTTTTCAGGATTTATAATTATTTGTCTAAGTATCCTAAAAACATAAGTGGAAGAAGAAGAATCTAAACAATACATATGTGTGTAGCTGTTCCATATTTTATTTTTTCTTTCCAGATATATTCACCGCATTTGGATACAGCACCTCCACGCTGGGTTCCCTTCATGCACGGATTACTTCTATTCTTATATCAGGTTTCTTTTGTCTTCTTTCTCACTGTCTTACTTATACGGTTATACCTTTGCAAATCTTAAAGATAAGTTTATAGTTTATCCATCTTTCTCCCTGTTACATCCTAGACTTTTGACGCTGTTGATGGGAAGCAAGCACGACGGACAAGTTCTTCTAGCCCATTGGGCGAGCTTTTTGACCATGGTAATTTCTTTGTGTTATTTTCCGTCAGATGTTTACTGTATGATAATTCATCACTAATACTGATTAGATATATTACTACGGCGCAGGTTGTGATGCACTTGCATGCGCTGTAAGTATAATCATCTCTAGTTGTCATTCCATAATTAGCAGTTCTGTTTAACTGATTCTGTTTATACAGTTTGCAAGCTTGGCCTTTTCAAGCAGTGTCATGTGTCATAGGGATGCTTTCTGGTTTTGGGTTATTTCAGCAGTTCCATTTTATGGAGCTACATGGGAAAGGTGAGCGAGTCAAAACTTTAATTTTTATATAATAAAATGAAGAAAGCTAAATGACAATTGTGATATTACGGCAAAACTGATGTTTGCTTGAATTGATCCAGCTACTTCACCAATACACTAATTCTACCGGTGGTCAACGGACCTACAGAGGGGCTTGCCTTGATATACTCTGCCCACTTCTTCACATCAATTGTTGGTATGCTTCTGCTCTGGGTTATCTCATATTTGTTTCTAGTAGGATTTTATCATTATTAAGTACATTAATCTTGAAAAATTTAGAGGCAAAAAGTTGATGGATGTATTGAAATATATTTTGGGATAACTTCTAGTCTACTAGACCTTAGGAAAAAGTGATATTCAACCAGTCAGAAGATGTTCTTAGTTTTAAAGGCTACGAGGTATCTGTTATCAGATACTTATATAATTTAAGTATGTAAACAGTTGTCTGTATGGAATTATGTAGTGTATAAGATTGATACGAAAAGTTGAAGCTGTTAACAATATTTTTCGACTGAAATCACCTTGTTTTGTCACTTGTATTATCCTATATGGCCAAAGATCAAACACATATTAAAATTTTAGTTTTCGAGTCCTCAAACTTTCTGTGGTTCAAACATAGCGGTAATCTTTCTTTTTTGCTTGATAGACTTTATATTTGATAATACCCATAGATTACCATTGTACATCTTAAATGGTTACTAAAGTTCTGTTTCTTCATAAGGTTCTGAGTGGTGGGCTCAACGTTTCATGTATTCCCTGCCCCTTTTTGGTTGGGTGCCATACATAGGCGGTAAGTACAACCATCACATTGTTCTATTTTTATTATCAACATGAAAACCTTGATTGAGTTCACCTATCAATCGTTAGACTGCATTTTGTCACCTTTGATTTGCTGCGTAACTGCGATGATGTGCTACTGAAAACTTCTTACTCTATATAGGCTACTTTATCACCAACTTTTCCCGGCTGTTGCTGCATTTATGAATACAGTTTCTAGATTTTGGATGCCGTTTTATTCAGTTCCTTTTTATTCTCGATAACTGATTTCTTTTCTTCTCTTTTGCTTGGCTTCAGAAATCCCGACGTACAAAGCAGTTTTGTACTTAATGATGGCTTTTGCTGTTATACCTACAGTGGCGTTCAAGTAAGCTACTTCACTCATGTTTCTTGCAATCTTTTGTGTTATCTTATGAGTCGCATTTTATTTAGTTTCCCTCTCTTAACCAGTTGTACTTTGGCAAGTAAATTTTGCTCAGTTTCCTATTCAGATAAGAGATATGGTAATCAACATCAACTTAAATATTCGAAAATAAAATTTAAATACGATTCTTTTGCTCATAAAGAATTTCTTGTTTTTGAACTGTGTTGCCCATTATGCTGGTAGCTCATAACGTTGATATTTTCCTTCTCCGTAATTTTACATTTGTACATTTTGACTCCGGGTGCAATACGTATGTAAAGATTAGGTTGAACTTATGAATGACTATTATTTGCAGTGTGCTAAATGTCAACAAGGTCGTTCAGGCAAGAAAAGGAAGCATGCTACTTGCATTAGCAATGGTAATTTTAGAGTGTTTAATGTTTGTAATGCCTAGTATATTCATTCTTGTTCAGCTTATATGTATTCTATTCGTTCTTCCCAGCTCTATCCTCTTTTTGTGCTCATCGGTGGAGTTCTGGCTTGGTAAGAATATATCACATCTCATGTTTTACCCATCTTTATCTTTTTATGTTTGAATATGCTTTTATTTTATTATTTTTTATGTAGGAATTATTTGTCTCCATCTGATCTAATGGCAGACTACCCACATTTTATGATTTTGGGAACTGGACTGGCATTTGGGTTCCTTGTGGTAGGTTGTCCATCCACGTTTGATCGTAATTTCAAGATGTGATATACTTTTTTCCTAATGCGTAGCTTTTCTCGACAGGGGAGGATAATATTAGCTCACTTATGTGATGAACCGAAGGGATTAAAAACTAACATGTGCATGGTATGCATCTCAACTGAAACCTTAATCTCCATGTTGAGATTACAACTTTTCCCTAACTACATTTTGTGTGGATCATTAAAAATTTGGGCTCCTTGTGAAATAAAACGAGAATATTGCTTGAAGTTCTCTTTCTTTTAAACGTTCCGAATTCTAATTGAGACTTGGTTCATTAAAGTGGAAATATGGCTCTTTATCTTATTTTTGCTATAAATGAATGGTAATGTTCTATTTAGTTTCGGGTCTTATATCTCTATGTATGTGTATATATATATATATTGCTTCAAAAATGAAAAACAAAAAGCAAACATTAAAGGTGATTCAAAGTTTTCCCTGACAAGTATTTGATGATTGAGATGTCTAATATTGAATTCTCTTGCAGTCACTCCTATACCTTCCCTTGGCACTAGCAAATGCTCTCACAGCCAGATTGAATGATGGGTATGTGGTTCTTGTGATTTTGCTTGTCGGATGGATTTTAAAATCAAACATCTATTTTGCTTGTCTTATACCATATGCTACTCTAATGTAGGGTTCCTTTGGTTGATGAGTTCTGGGTTTTGCTTGGATTCGTTGTTTTCACAAGTAAATATAATTCTTATCATTGGTTGTTTATGGCAGTTATTGTTCACTTTTAAGGCTGTAAGAGTCATCTCAGGTGCTGTTATTTCTGTTGATGAATTTCTTTATTTTGATACCTCAGCATCTCTATATCTACACTTGGCCACATCTGTTATTCACGAAATCACAACAGCTCTTGGGATATGTTGCTTCAGGTTAAAATACTCTTAACCCTTCTATACCCTGTAACAAAAAATCTAACTTTATTTTATCTTTCCGTGTTTCGAGTATTAGAGTTGGATATAATTATTTATATATCTTTTTCTGTACTATTACACTAAAGTCTTAGTTTTCATTATGGTTTTTCCAAATATTAGGATTATAGTTTCTTACCAGGAGTTCTAGAACTACAGTTTAACTATCGCTTGCTATTAAATTACAGGATAACCCGGAAAGAGGCTTGAAAAAACTGTTACTAAATTGACGGTAGGTATGTCGACGATAGAAGCTTCTTAATATTGCAGTATAACTTGTTGTGAACTAAACTATTCTTCGTGTTATATTTCTTTTAGGTTGAAGGATGTAGCTTATCTTTTAATTTTTTTTAGAAGATTGATGATTGATTTTGTTGTGGAGCCAGTGCATGAAGGCTTGTTCGGTCATACTCCGTTCAGTTTATGGCTGTAGATACCCGTAATTTTGTTAAATATAGTATTGCCTTTAAAGAGCAGATGCAGTAATAGTGATATTGATTCTGCCTGTGATATATTTAAATTTGATGTTTCTTTTAATGTAATTATTATACTACGAGAGAATTGCGAAATTAGAATACTACATGTAATTTATCCTTGTAATAATTATTCAAATTAAACAAGTACTTAATTTACATTGTTTTAAAGAAATAAATTACAACTCTGCACGACCTTGAGTGACCATCATTATTGACTGGCATTGTAGATATTCAGACTTAGTAGATCTCCAGCATTTTCGCTCGTCTCTCCTGATTTGTATCTTTCTCAGGTACTCTCTAGATCTCTATGAATTTGTTCTATATTTGTCGAATCGTATTATCTTCTTTCTTTTTCACTGTGATTAATGCTCTAACTCTATCAAAGTAATTTGCGTTTCTTAATCGTTGATTATGAAAATACAAAATCTTTCAAAGAAAATCCGTGACGTCATAACCATATCACTTCTATATGTTTAACCTGGTGATTTAGATTACAACTTCAAGCTGCAAAAAATGCAGGCTATGATTCTTGCAGATTTCTGAAAAAAAAGAATTACAACATTGATTGAACATTAAATGGCAATCACACTCTTATTTGCAGAAGGAACGGAGAACACTTAGGATTAGGGAGGATTTATCTTCGAACAGAATTAGTTGGTTACCACATCTTGTAAAAGAATGCATTCTGTCTAAATTTACGTTCGCAAGAACAAGTATACTATCTAGGATATGGAAATTAAAATGCGTTTCGTTATGTTTGATTCAAATAGTATGCAAGGTTAGTGTAGTTTGTGCCCGCTGTCGCAGTCTGGGGATCAAAACTTACTAAAGTAGTAATGTAATTAATATCTGGACCAAATATCCGTGTTTAAGCTTTACTAACATCTTATTGAGAAGCTGCATAAGATTACCAATCTGTCTAAACAATGGCATTAGAGATGTAAAACTGATGCTGCATAAGAGTTTCTGTTAGAAGTCTTATGAAATTGGAATTTAGTCCGGTTGTTTTTGAGTTTCCTCTTATGTTGATTAGAGTGGATGGTTTTGATTGTCTTAATGTTCTGTCTTCTAAGCTTAAAACATTCTGTTTCGATGGTTTTTTTCGGAGGGACATGTCTTAATAGAAAAACTTCTGATATTAATCCAAAAAGAAAAACTTTTCTGGTTGGCAACTTGGCTACTAAGCGAAGGAGAAGGAGGAGGTTTTCTGAAGGTAACTTTATATTTTGAGATGCACAATATTTTCTGAACTAATTTCTTTTGGAACTAATTTCTTTTGGAACTAATTTCTTTTGGAACTAATTTCTTTTGGAACTAATTTCTTTTGGTTTTGGGTGTTTTAATGTTCTTGTTGATTTGAGTTCGGAATGATGAGTTATTGGAGTTATTCTTAAACTCTACGGCTCTCTCCCAAACTGTTTAATCTAAAAAGATACGTTTTTCTAGATATGAAATCTAATATAGAATCCGGTTTATGAATTTAAAATTAACGTTTAAATACTCTTAAATGTCAGAGGAAAGATTGTTTCTCATTCCATATTCGTCCGGATGATTTAGTTGATGGTCATGTGACCTATTTATTACGTAAATCTATGTAGGTGTAGGTTCTCTTTAACTTTCTTGTTTATGACAGAATTTACAAGCATGCATTTAACTTTCTCTAATATAGTTTCTTTCATTATTTCGGTTTTTTTATTTTGTTGGAGGACATGACTTAGAGTCCTATGTTTAATCATATTTTCTTTTTACAAATATTATGGGATTCTAAGTTACAAGACTCTATAACATTATTAGTTTTCAAAACCTTTTCTTTTTAGTTTGGATTTCTAGAGTGGTTTTCAAATTTTAAATTTTTTAAAGGTTTTGATATTTAATTTTCATTATATAAATCTAATATTTTTTTTAATAAAAATCAAGAATTATTGATAAAAAAGCGACTTTTGAGAAGTGACTTTTAAAAAAAGTCAATATTCCATTTTTATTCATTTTTTAAAAAACATTCATCCAAGCCAATAAGTGATATTAGCTCTAGCCTAAGGACATTCACATTTCGCATATTTTCTAGAGTTCTAGCACAATCAAGATGCATTTTCAACCAATACAAATTATCTTACCAATATGGTTATTACCCATCATAACATAACCACTAGTTTCAATATATTAACAAATCAGTTCTTATTTGGACACATATGGTATGTACATGAAATTTTTCAATACCCAGTCATGCTTGTTTTAATTTATGAAACACACAACACTTCAACATCAACTATTCATTTGAAGATAAATATGTGAATTTTTTGGAAATTTAACATTTTCTTCTCATATAACCTTCTTTTTCACAATAAAAACAAGTTATACGTTTAGTATGATTACTATTTTTATTATCATTATCACAATTTGTAGAAACAATTCATTTATATTTACCTTTACCTTTACCTTTACTCATACCTCTAAACTTATTGTATAAGTTTGTTATCACTATTATTATTTCAGTCATACCTCAAACATAAATATTTTCACCATATTTCCCTTTTTTGTCATGTCTAAGTTATGCAGCCTTAGATCTAAGGGTTGTTATAAAATACTCTAACGCCAATTGTTATGTACCATATTTAACATCTTTAAAAGAAGCACGAAGAGAATTAAGCAAGATTATGAGTTTGTTTCTATTACCCAATTTTTCATTTTCACGAGCGTTAGATAATTCTGTAGTTAACTTGTTTAGTTCATCTAAGGTTTAAGTTGCACTATTACTTGGGTCTATCTTAAAACCAACAATCTATTTTTAAAACAATTGTTTGTAAGAGTTTTTTCAGATACAAGTTTTCAAGTTTCTTTCAAACTTTAAAATGAGTATAGTAATCATTTATTTCTTCTAAAATATTATTCGTCATGTTTAAATAAGAACACCTAAGGCATATTTGGAAAATTCAACTTTATGTTTAACAAATACGGTTTTTCGAGAATTTGGGTTCTTCTTCCAACATTTTAAGAACTTTATGTTGAGAAAAAAATTGATTTATATATGTAACATGCAAAAGTCTCTGGTAGTATTAGTTCTCTTTATGTTAAATTTCCACAACATATTAAAAAAATGAAGGTTCCGGAGACACAATCAGGATAATAAAGAGACACATAATAAAAAGATGAAGGTACGAGAGATACAATCAAGATAATAAAGAGTTACATACAAGCTACATGCAACTCTTAATCAACAAAAGATTAGTGAATCAACAAACAAACTACCTTTAATCCTAACCAATCAAGTTTCATATGTTTACCAAAATTTAATCAAACAGCTAGATACAAACTCTAAAACAACATACAGACGCAACAAATAAGTATAATGTATAACATCAAAGAAAACAAATATAGTCTTATATGTATAACAATTATTGAGCAATATTCTCCCATGTTTATTTTTGTATTTAACCAATCGTCCATGTTTCAATAATGTTGTATTTTAGTCCGCATGTTTACCCAATGTCACAATAGTCTCTAATATTTTCCTAAATCACCGGATAGTCCCTGATGTTTTGTTTTATTTTTAATCCCGGTTAATCACATGCATAAAGACTAAAATGAAACTTTATTGAAACATGGGGGATGATTTTAATACAAAAGTGAAAAATCCAGTTTGTATAACTAATCAAACAATACCCATTTACCACACAAGAATATGCAGATATGAAACTTAACACAAGATTAAAAATCAGCACATAAACACAACATAAACGTTTAATGTACACATATACCTACTATTTTAAGCTATAAAAACCATAAAGAACAACTTAGTTTATATAGATACTAAATCAATTCTCAATTCTCACACATGAATACCTAGATCTAATCCGAAAAAAGGAACTAAAAACTTGTTTAATTCAAGAAACAAACCTGGGATCCTGCTAGTAGCAATAATTTTTTAGGAGACGAGTCAATATATTTTTTCCTTTGATCCCAACAGTAGACATTAGACCCGTTATGTCTCGAACCAAACATGAAATAATATTACCTCACAAAATAAACCAAACAAAGTTAATGCATCAACTCAAAATCAGATAAAATATTCAAAATAACTAGACATATACCAAGAACCAAATCAAGAAATAATTTATTTTATATATTTAATATTAGATATGTACAGAAAATAATTAAACAATTGTAATAAATTATTTAATGCACATATCTAATATATACTGGCTCCGATGTCTCGTGAATATTTACAGATCTATATAATATGAATATGTACAAAATAAATCCAAAATGAATAAAATTAATAAATATATATATATATATATATATATATATATATATATATATATATATATATATAAGTAAAAAATAATAAAACACATAAGTCAATTTTTATAAAATTTCAGGTTTGTTAAACCCTACGTCATCTCATCGAAACCCAAAATAGGTCATTTAATATTCTTTACTACTATGCATAAATAAAATACAAAAAGATACAAACATAGGAGTTCGAGCGATATACAACTCTGGATACATTAATATCAACAACATACAACTATGTAAACCGAAAAAGAGAAAAAAATAATAATAACAAAATCACAACACTATCTTGTTCTACTTTACCACGAGGCTGATCTAGTCTTCTTCTTTTTTATGATTTTTATTTCTCTCTATATTGGTATTCAGTGCTTGTTTTACCTTTCTATTAATTTATCGTACTCTATTTTTAATACCTACTAATAATAACCATCCAAATAAAATTCTATAGGTTGTTACAACTAAAACAATAAGAGAGGAAACAAAAACAAAATATTCAAGAATCTCTTTATCTCTCTCTCATATTTTTTTTGTACGATCATATTCTCCATAAGGGTCATATATCTTTATTAAGGAGGTGAAGATACATAAGAAGAATATCCTAAAAGAATAAAAGTAAAACAAACAAGATTATTATTCATGATGGACTAGGAGGACAAGGTTGAATATAACAAACCAAAAGATACAAAATAAATTATTTAACGGAATAATAATATTTAAAGATTTATAGGTCGACGAAGTGATTCACGATAAACCTTGAGGTCCTGATCAAGATGATATTGATGATAACTGATAAAGATAATATTGACGATCTATAAAGATAGACAAATTAAGTTGAGCTAAAAGAGGAATAATCAAAATATTGATTATGAATATATTATAAGGAAAAATACGATCTAGAGACAATGACCAAGTTGAGAGACAAAGAAAAGGAGATGGTGAGAAAGAAAAAGCTTACGTGTATAAAATATCACTCCAGAAGCTTCTAATTAACTGTTTGATATTACTGTAATACCATAGATAGTTATTGGATAATTTTATGACGTTTGAAATAAATTTTGTGATAGATGAATTCCCCTTAAATATAAAGACACGAGTAATTCATCTATAACCATAAGGCTTATTTATAGTATAAATATAGAAATATTTCTTCATTTGTGGAATGAACAATTTTTGTTGCTTAAAATAGAATTAATGCATTTGAGCTTTCTTATTTTTTGAGGTGTTTAGTTTTTATTCTCATTAGAAGTCATTTGACAAAATTATTTTTTATCAAATTTCGCATCGTCTATGCGGTACCCATATTCCCAGTAGAAAAAAAATAAGCGTACATGTTATTGTCACCAATAATCAGTATATAGTGTTATAACTAATTTAATATAATGCATTTGAATCAATTTCGTCTCATAAAAATATGCAACAGTTAAAGGTAATATTTCAAATCCTAATGTGTTTTATGCTTTAAAATTAAAAATGAGTGAACTAAAGTAAGGGCATCCTAGATATAATGTTTTACAACTTCAAACAAATAAGGAAGGACATGTTAGGTTTGAGTAATTATCTAAAACTCTATATTTACTAACGAACAAAAGTTTATTTAAGAAAATAAAAAACAAGATGGAGTATGTGCTATACAGAATGTTAACAAAAAAAGAGAGCATAAAAAGAATAAAAATGATGAGCGATCTAGTAATGAAGTAAATTAAACGCAGAAAAATAGACTGATGGATGCTTGTCAAGAAACACACAAAAAGCCAACGCTAACTTCATATACCATAGCTCAGTCTCTTTATCTCAAATAAGTTTGAAAGGGAACTATTTAGAAAATTTTATACCTATAGAATGGATAAGTATGATGATACTGAATATTTAGAACATTGTTTTGAATATTTAAAAATAAGATGTTTGGATTTAATAATGATGACACTTTTATTTCTAGAGTTTTTTTATGATATAATGAGAAAATGCTTTAGTTTGGTTTAATAATCTTCTGTCTAGATCTATTCATATATTTGAGCAGCTATGAACTTATTTTAGAATTTAGTTTATTAGGAATAAGGCAATAAAAAAATATTACATGTAAAGATTTATTTTGGAAATAATTATTTTGGATGAATGTATAAATGAAGTGACATTAGTTGCATCTAAAAGATGATTGCTGACATATAGTAAATTATTTGAACATCTGATTAAATTCTTAGTGGATAATATGAGATATTTGTTAAAGAAGTTTGGAATATTTATTGTAGCAGAAAAAATTAGACGAGAAGAGAATTTTCGAGTTAACAAGTTTGAGCAAAATATGAGATTGTCAGATAGAAAATATAATGACAAACAAAGGCCAAGAGAGATCATCAAGAATTGCAACCGTATTTGATAAAACAAAATATAAGATCAATTGTTGACCTTCACAAGCTATGTTCGCACCAAACAATGAATGGTCTAGAAGGTGCCACTGTGCTTACCATCATAATTACAAATATACGTTGAAGGGTTGTGTTTATTTCAAGGACGAAAATCAAAGGTTGGTTGATCCTGATGAAAAAATTTCACCATCCAATCCTAAACATGTGATTTTATATTCCTTGCCACTTAATATGCTTTAGATCTAAAACATCAGAAAATAAAAACTGGCCTTTTTATCCCAAACTGAATCAATCTTAGATCATGATTTTGTGAGACTCAATCGAAGGTATACATATCTCGAAACATGGAGTAATCAGATCACGTTAATACCAATTATTTATTATAAATTGCAAGGGTTTTAAACCCTTGACATCCCAAAAATCTAATCCTCAATTGGTAGAGATGTATAAGAAAAAAAATAATACTTAACATTCAACATCTTTTGGTTCAACGATTGAGGAGTCTACATTGTAAGTTTAAATTAATAGATAGAATCTAACAATTTTTAGGATATTGATCTTCCCACAGGCATGTCAGGTGCTCACAAGTCTACTTTCAAATGATAATAAGTAAAAAATATTGATGGAGTATCAATGAAGAACTTGTAACGATTAAGAGAAAAGAGATAAAACATAGTAGAGAGTTAAGTGGTAGAAAGAGATATAAATTTTAGCAATGCCAATTAGGATTAATTGGACCTTATGTATATTTAGTGAATACAATTTACCAAATTACATAGCGGTCCTTGACTTATTTTTTCTTAATCAATTATACACCTTAATATATTTTATCTTTACTTATTTAGCTTTTATGTTTCAGAATTGTTTATAGATCGATCTACTAGCCGTTACCGGGGATCATAAGTTTATTAGGCTATTAAAGCCCAAAACTAAAGCGTTAAACTAATGGTGCATCCCTCAACATACAAATTATCATAACTAGTATCCACATTTTATATAATTCTATGAGATTTAATAATAATATATTTATTATATGTAAGTCTAATATTCTAAATATTGATTAATTTAATTAATTTGACTTGGGACAACATGCATAGATACTTTATATATACACATAATAATATATTCTAAATCTAGGATTTACTTACATAGTATTCCATATATAGGTGTGTCTTGATTTTTTTTCCTTGACCAAATCCAGTTATACCTTTTGGCTGTCCTTATTTGTGTTATTTACTAGATTTGGTGGTTCTGAAGGAGAGAATTTTTTTTCTACTGGGACTAAATCTATCTTCCCATAAACTAAAGCAAAAAAGGTATATTTTATTATGTGTTTTTGCGTATTTTGGTATGCCCATCATAATTCTTGAAGTGTATTTAGCCTCTTCCCTACAGAACCTTCAAGGAGGATGGAATGGTCCCGAGTAATCTTGTTGGATTCTTCTAGTATGACAAAACAATTCTAATCTTATGTTCTAATATTATAACCTATTATCAGAGGTTATAACTCTTGGAAATCTGTAAATATATAAAATATTTGTTCTTAGAAAGTGGATGACCTTCTTGGCTCATACATCTGCTAATAAATTTGTCTTTACCTATTTGAATATATAGTCCATTACCATCATCATATATTTCCGACCCCTTGATGATTTTAGAAAGATTCCTACTATATACATGTTATATTTGTCACATGAAATCGTTTGGAATTGATTCCGGAGGTATTTTTGACCTTGATTGAGTTTATAAATCATTATCTTGTATCATAATGTTTAACAAATGCGTTAGCATCTTTATATATTATTGGTCAATCGTAATATGCTAATAAAATTTTCCCATAGTGAGCTCTACCTTCTCCTTAGACGAAGATAATTTTTTTCTAAGCTGAGACATATGAGGAAAAGGCTGGTTTGCCCTTGGCAATAAATTGTATCAATATGAAGATCATATCTTGATGTTTCTAGCATATGATTTTTTCTCTTGAAGTTTCATTTCTGTGAGGTACAAACTGATCGGGGTTTTGTAAGTCTGATTGTTCATCGATAACCATAACCTTTGAGGTTGTTTCAAGGAGCTTGACTGACTTAGGCTAGAATATGGTTGAATTCTATTCAAAGACCACCCAAAGGGTAGCCGATACTGTGTTTTATGCCCAAGGTACTTATTTGTATTGATTGTTTCAAACTTTAAGTTTTTTATTCAGAGATTATATAAATGAGGATTGATGATATCTTTTTTTTGGTTTTCCATAGATCATGATTGACTATTATATGCGAATCAATGAGGATTTTTACACGTTGTTCTCCACATATATGAGGTAACATATACAAAATTAAGGTTCCTACTATATCATGCCATATTTGTCAAAGAAACTCACTTTACAAATTGATTCTAATGGTATTTTTATACTTAAATTGAGTTTACAAATCATTGGCTTGTATCATAATGTTTTACAAACACGTTAACATCTTTATGTATTATTGGCAAATAGTAATATGTTAATAAAATTTATACATAATGAGTTTTACCTTCTTTTTATTCATAGATGAAAATAAATTCTTGTAAGCTGAGACATATGAGGAAATGATTGGTTAGCCTTTTGTGATATAGTGTATCAACATGCTGATCGTATCCTTTCTGTGAGGTACAACCTAATCAGGGTTCGCAAGTTCGATGGTTCATCAATAACCATAACCTTTGATGTTATTTTAGAGAGCTCGACTAACTTAGGCTAGAAGATGTCTGACTTCTCTTGAAAACCCACCCAAATGGTGATTTAGGTACTATGTTTTATGCCAAAATTACTTGTTCATACTATTTTTTCAAACATTAAGGATTTTATGCATAAAATATATAAATAGATGATGAAAATATATTTTTTCCTTTGGTTTTCCATTGAGCATGCGTGACTACCAAATGTGCACCAATGAAGACTTTTACACGTCATGCTCCACATATATGAGGTAGCCAAAGTCTTTATATTGTTGCTTGATATTCAACTTCATTAATTGATACATATAATACAAAATTGATTGATTAGAATAAAAGGTTTCCCGTAAGTGATGTTAGTTGTACCCATTGCTTTAGAGCCTAGATTGTTTGAGTTTTTTTCGGTTCATACTATCAATATGGGTTCGAGATTATCCTATGAGAAAGCTAGCATTTCTACTTGGAATTTGGTGAGAAAGTCTACCAAAGCTTGAGATTTGATAATGGTATTTGGCTTAAACCTAATGTAAAAATATACCAACCTCCACTGACTATCGTGTTACCCTACTAGAGATATCAGAATTCTAAAGAACAGTTTGTAGTGGGAAGAAGGTTATGAATGATTGTATGATCTTGAAAATATGGCCTTGTTTTCTGGAAACAACCATAAGATCCAATGTCAGCATATTGAATAATAAATACAGAGTCTCAACATTGAAGAAAGATTTACAAACACAATAAATGGCTAAATAAGTGGTTCCTTATTTCCTTCATAGGAATCCAATGATATTATGATAATATACCACTAAGTATAAATAAATAATATTATATAAGTCTGGTGATGACAAGATTTCTAGAGAAGTTAAATACTTTTCAATTTATCTGAATACTTAATCACACTTTCGGATCCAACTAAACTGTCCGACCGTTTTCAGGATTTAGAAAAATAGAGCATACTTATTCAAGGCCTAGAAGATGAATCAATTTAGTGCAATCAACCTACCCATGAAGATTCAAAACTCATTGACATTTTATGACGAATCCATAGATGTTAGATAGGATAACTGATTTGGGTCTTCTTGGATTGCTCTATCATTGATTAAAAGATCCTAAGAGGAGTGTAAACATGTATTTTTTTATTCAGTTTTTAATTCACTAGTCAGTGGTTTATGATATTTTTTTAAGGTCGACCTAGTAGTTTGTGTCTTCTTTGGTTGTAACCATTATATCACTATTGCGCGCTTCTATATTTATTTTAAGTTGGTTACAAAATTCCTTATTTACTAATCTTTGATATATTGCACCTCATTTTTAAGACCAAAATATATTACCTTATAGTTTATCCCTTACTCAGTTTATAAAGGTTGAGTGTTCTTCATCATCTGACATACTGTGAGCTGGTTGTACCCCGAATATGCTTCTATAAATGATTTCATCTTAGTTCCCAAAATAGTGTATAATAAATGCACAATATTAAGAACATGTCCTTTAAGCATGCTTGATTGAAATCCGTGAATTCAATACATATGTGCTCTTAGTTGTTTTTATTTTTTACCGAAACTGGATTTGTATTTTAGACTGGGTAAAGAGCTACCTTGATGTCGCTAATTTGACTTAGTTGAATTACTTTGGCTATCGTAGCATACTAGCGTGGCTAGTACTCTAG
Source organism: Limnanthes douglasii subsp. nivea (assembly GCA_036936605.1). Taxonomy (NCBI): domain Eukaryota; kingdom Viridiplantae; phylum Streptophyta; class Magnoliopsida; order Brassicales; family Limnanthaceae; genus Limnanthes; species Limnanthes douglasii. The sequence continues at coordinate 279,731,021 of JAUPFV010000004.1, forward strand.
TTACACCTTGCATAACCCAAGTAAATACATCCAATTTTATGGATAAAATAGTTAGTAAATTTGTTCGGAGCACCCCTTGTATTTCTCAATCGATGCAGACTATTTGTCCTACTTTAAATGTTACTTTTTGTATTATTTCCTTAGGTTCCACTATATGAGGGACCTCCATCAGATCATTTATATCGTATAAGATAATGAGGTCTAAGTTAATTTTTATTAGGAACAATAAAAACATAACAATATTTAGTTACGCGTTGAATACTGCAAATTACTCTGATAATTCCATTGACAACATATCAAATGCACTGATGCACGATAGATACAATGACGTGAATTGGTTGAGCCATGAGCGTTTAAAGATAACATTGTATAATAAATGACCATCTATTACCATAAATAGGCAATACATATGTTTTTTCACTCCCTTTGTCCTATGAAGACATCTAAATTTAGTTCGCGAAGTACCAAGGTCTCAACTTTGGTGACACTTGTCAAGATCCTTTTGGAAGTTTCTAGTGGTGTTATACCTCGAATATGATCATGCCTATTTTTGAAAAAGATATTAGTTGAGTTTCATGTATAAATCATAATTCTTTTAATTTCTATGTCGACGATCTAAAAAATAATGATTATTACATCCTTATAAGGTCATATTACCCCCTCTCAAGTCATCATCGTCAAAACCAATGAAGGGGTAAAGATTTATGTAAATGATAAACCAAAGTCTGGCTTATCTGCTGAAATTTGAGATCAACGAGTGGTGCTTTTGAGATGAAGTTGTGATTTCGATGGTGCCTATGATATGCCTATTTATACCATAAACCAAGTACTCGTTGTAGGCTTCATAGATTGTTGAGGTTTCAAACCACCCGCGAATCCGCCTTTAAGATATTTGTGTGAGAGGGATCGACCCAGGGTGTTGATAGTCGATTTACTGGACTGTTTCTAAGAACGAGAAAGGCTTGACCCTTGATAAATCCAATAAGTTTATCATTGTTAATTGGACTTTGGATTTCATCATTTAAGCATTCCTTTGATTGATGATCGTTCTCAATACGGTACATACATAATTTGTTAATATTTATTCTTTCTTTAGGGTTCACATACGTTATGGTTTTCGAAGTTAGACTAGATTTTTGGCTTAATCGTATATATTTTTTATATTCTCAATAAGTTTGGTATATTAAATGTCCAAACCCCTAGTGGGCTAAAAATATAAATCCCATGTGGGTATTTTATTATGATAAAAGAATCATCGATGTGACCTTTCAAAAACATGTCTGCCTATATGGATTGAAGCAACAAGTAGGGGACCAACAATGATATAAGGTGGGTGATATGAATAATGCGCATTGGGTCTTCCCGTTAGTCTCACACACATAGTTTTTTCAAATTTGATTTGCTGCTGGGCTAAGAGGCAGCCTAATGGCAGAGTCTTGTGCTTCATAATATTTTTAACCAAGAGGCCGAGGAAGACCTTTCCGTAGGTAGGCGATACATGGTACCATATTATGGTATTTTTCCAAGTTTTGTTTTTGTTTTGACAATTTTGTGTGTGTGTCGTCTCTTAGTTTTTTCTTGGGCTAATGCTTCCAAAGTATGATGTAATCCCCGCTTCCTTATATTATCTTGCTCCCTATAATGCAACCACGCTACTTGGAATATTATCGAAAATGTTTGGTAAAAATGCATATCATCGCCTATAAACCCTAACATCTAGTTGCAAATTTGTTTGATATGATGATCGAGGTCGTATGTCATGTCGTACTTATCCATTTTATATTGGTTAAAGTTAGGAGACAAGTTCCACTGTAATATCTATGGTGTTAGTTGGATATGATTATTATTATCTCGTAGTGTGCTTCCACCATCAATGGTTTTTCTTGATTAACTAAATGATTTTTGACTAATTATCTTCATCGATTTTAGGCTTTCGAATCAGACTTCATAAAGCAACTAATTACCTTAATCGTGAATGATTTTCCTACTCACCATCGCATTCGAAAACCAATTTCACGATATTTGTTTTTGATTTACTTCAAATTTTGAATAGGCACTTGAATCTCCGCTAAAACTTCAATATTGTGAGGTTTCTTTCTGTATATTTCCATTTTATGAGTGATCTTTTATTTTTTTATTCGTGATTCTTGATGTTTGTTTTAGAGAATATTTTGATGACTGCGACATAAACTTTTCTTCTCGCTTCGATTCCTTCTCATTTCCCAAATTTCACCACTGATGATGACCTATGCTTCATTCCCTTAATTAATGGTCTAATTTCTACCAATTGACTTTGTACCAAATTGTTTTCATCCGATAAGTTTGTGGTTGCAATTCCCAGAATGAGTACCTTAGATCAGACGATTCTTAGATTTTTTTTTTTTCAATTCCCGAATATGTGATCATTATTGGTAAATGTTAGAGCTTGAACTCTTTGAAAATAAAAAATTCCCATAGATGGTTTCAAATTTGATAAAGGAAAATACTTTACAAGTATAATGCCAAAATAATGACTAGTGCTTGAGAAATAATTTATAGTGAAAGAAAGTGAAGTATTAACTTATGTGAATTTGAACAGTAACTCGTCCATTGACAATCGAATTTAGTATCAGATAGTCCATAGACTATCGAGTTTGGATAAAGTTAGTCCTCCTGCGTGTGTTGACTATCAATTTTTATGTCATATAGTCCATCAACTATTCATGTTCGATAAAGTTAGTCCGTTGACTTTCTATTTTTGATAAACTTAGTTCCCTTAATAAACATGTGCAGGGGAGTAACTTTATCCAAAATGGATAGTCTATGGACTACCTCTGAACTTCTGAAAGTCCATGGACTATATGTCACCAAAATACCAAACTTTTGAAAGTCCAAGGATTATATATCACAAAAATGGATAGTCAATGGACTAGTTATTGTTCAAAGCCTATTAACTTTTGAAAGTCTAAGAGCTTGAATTCTTTGAAAATAAAAAAATTCCCACAGACGGTTTCAAATTTGATAAGGAAAAATCCTTTACAAGTATAGTGCCAAAATAATGACCAGTGTTTGAGAAATAATATATAGTGAAAGAAAGTGAAGTAGTAACTTATGTATATAAAATGTGATCACCCCTCAAATGAGGATTTTGGCCTTTATTTTTGGAGTCTCTAAGAAACCTTAGACTAATTACAGTTACATGTGTAATTCAGATATAACCGCCTAACAAATATTTCTAATAACAAATTATATAGTTACACGTATGATCATTTTTGTTGAGCTCTTTGTATGCTCATTTCACATATCTCTATGACCGTTATTTAGTATTATTTAGTTTCTCTTACACATTTACATGACTTTTTTTTCTTATGACTTTTACTTCTTATTTGATCTCTCTTTTGATTGGTTCGTCTTACATCTTCTTATGATATTTGCTTCTTACTTGATCTCTTTTCTGCTTGATTCGTCTAATCTCTATTTATGACATATGCTTCTTACTTGGTATATCTTATGCTTCAAATTACTTGACCTCTGCTTCTCATATGTTATGTTTCGTCTTCCGTATGCCTCTTATTACCTTATCAGAACTTAATACATAATAAGTTCCTTTATAAATGTAATTACATAAATGCATTAAATATTGTATCATTATACATCTATTATATCCTCATCAGCCACTTATTACTAGGCTCAACCCATATTAACAAATATTTTTCGTGATGGTTAGTAGGAGTTTGACTCCTTGAACGGGAACGGTAGCGTTTGCAGCGGTGGCGTTTACCTTTGCTTACTAACTCTCTTTCAGATCCGCCTATAGAGCATTTAGCCTTCAACCTCATCATAAACGATAATCCTCGTGCTCTCGTCATGGGGACCGGTGGAGAAAATTATGGTATTATGTCTTTGATACACTTCAAATGTCATCAGTTCCATCAGAATCATCATGTTGGTAAAGATGATGGATATTTTAAATATAGTTTTTTTTTTATTTTTCATCTTCTTGACAATGGACCCAATCGATAAAGTATTTTTTTTCGATAACCATCTTCATAAAACAAAATTTCTCCATGCAGTTATCCTGCAAATCTTCAATATGTTTTTTTATCACGATGAATAAATCTACTGACATTTTTTCGACGATTAAGATGTCAGATTCAGTGGTTTGTAAATTTAACATTGTTGAATGTTAGGTTTAGTTTCTTTGAAACTGGCGAAAGGTTTTTTTGGAACGTTTGAGTCTTATGAAAATATTCGCTTCTCTGATGAGTGTGAATTTGATCCAAATGAAGTATGCGATCCATAATAGTGAAGTTATAAGCAATTAAGGTTTTCAGAAGTATGTGAGCCATACTAGTGAAGTTATAAACAATCAAGGTTCTTTGAGATTCGAAAGTGAACAAAAAAATAATTTATATAGAAAGATAATAAAAATTACATCATAAACTTTTACGTTGGAGTTTTTATTTAGAGTGTTTTATTATACGAGAGACCGAATAAAAGGAAAAACTTCTTATTGAATCTTTATTTCTAAAGTAAAGGTTAAAAATATATTATTTATTATTTTTGGAGAAAATATATTTTATCTAATATAAATTTATTATACTAATATTTTCTTATTAAATTTTCGTTAATTTATATATTTTCAACTATGATAATTTTGTTATTTTAATTCTTTTGAATATTCATAGATTAATAACCTAAGAAAATAATTGTAATCTCATATAATGGTCATTTAACCCACATAAGCAACTATGGATAATGAGTATATCTAGGACACATATAATTATTTAGCACATATGTACAAATACACATGTCGTGGTATTATGATATCCTTAAATTATTGTTAATTTTCCTTAATAAATTTATAAAAGTCAAATTTCAATTTTATTTTATTTTATATATTTAACAATATATATTAAGGGTAATATACCAATTACCACCCAACATCAAACTTATTTACCAATAATCATTTAAGGTTTGATAAAGTATAGATAACCACATGCTTTTGAATTAAAAGTACTAAGAACCACTTGGACTTTTTGAAATACCAATCATACCATTATTTTATACCTTTAATATAATCTTCAGTATACTCAATGTTTAATTTGTTATTTTATAATAAACGATCGTTTATCGATTCAGATGATTTTCATTTTCTGTTTTTGTTTTATTCGTGTCGAATAATTGTGTGGTTGTTTCATGATTTGGATGATTATTTTAGTTATATCAATTTCTTGATCTCATACATTTATGTAGTTTGTTTTGATAATTATATGAAACATATGATTTTGAGAAGACAGATTTGTGGATTTTTTGTTTTTGCAGGTGTGGTTGTGTAATTACGTTCATTTTAGATGCGTAATTAGTTAGTGTTGTTTGATTACAAAAGTACGTTCAATTTGGATGTGTAGATACGCTTTGCTTGTGTAATAACTATTTTTTGTGTTTTTTTACTACAAAAATATATGAAAGCTGGCTGCAAAAATAATCTCACCTTATATGGAGTCATGCTATAATTTAAGTTCTTATAAAGAAACTTATTCTCGAGGCGTACTAATTTAAATACTTTTGAATGGAGCTTATAGTTCAAATCAATCTCATACTGTTTTTCTACCTAGGTTGTAAAAAAGAGTTGGAGGTACTAAGAAGAAACATATACTATCCAGAGTTGAGACTTGATTCATAATAGAAGATCTTGTGAAGAAAACATATAAAATAAAGTTTTTATTTTTATTTTTATTGGATATGTTCTTTTTATTCCATTTATATTATGTTTTACTTAAAAAGTTTGGAATTAGATATTTTTTAGTTATGAAAGTAACTATTTGTTAGTTGTGTACAAAATTACATTCATTTTGGTTACAGAAAAAAGAGTTGTTGTGATAAAATAAAAGACTATTTTAGGCGCAAAATTATGTTGTAATCGGTTATCGAATTACGTTATAATTGGATGCGTAACATTTTTCCTGCGTAAAAAGATTTTCTTCTGTAATATACAAGTGTAACTGGGGTACAAACTTATGCTTTAATTTGTCGCGGAATTACCTTACAAATGGCTGTAGTTGTGAAATAAAAATACATAAATAAACGATGAAAGAAAATTAATACTCCTAAGAAAAAATAGTTTAGTTTAGAGATATACCAATTTTAGAAAAAAATACATATAAATTAGTATTTACACTAAGTGTATTTTGGGTATGTAAATATTGGACGTGTAGAAGTTTTTTTAGGTTTAATATATAAAAATAAGGTGGGCCTCGAAACTAACTGTATTTTGGGCGCGTAAATAAGTCTGAATTGGTTGTGTAAAAGTTTTTTTAGGTTTGAAATTCAAAAAATAAAGTGGGTATGGAAACTAACTGTATTTTGGATGCGTAAATATTCAAATTGGATGTGTAAAAGATTTTTTAAGTTTAAAATACAAATTATAGTAGATCAATCAACTAATTGTATATTGAGTGCATTGATAAGTTTAAAGTGGTTGCATAAAATGTTTTTAGGTTTGAAATCCAAAAAGGAAAGTAGGTATGGAAACTAACTGTATTTTGAGTGCGTAAATAAGTTCAAATTGGTTGCACAAAAGTTTTTTTAGGTTTGAAATATAAAAAAAAAGTGAGACTGGAAACTAACTGTATTGTTGGTTTCGTAAAATCTTTTTTAGGTTTGAAATACAAAAAAGAAAGTGGATATGAAAAATAATTGTATTTTAGGTACGTAAATAAGTCCAAATTGGTTACATATTAGCTTTTTTAGGTTTGAAATACAAAAAATGAAATGGGTTTGAAAACTAATTGTATTTTTTTCGAGCTCCGATTTGAAAGATATGGATCTTTTAACAAATAAAATAAAAAGAGAAAGTAAGAAAGAGAAATTTTGGTTACGTGGTTGTTGATGAAGGGTGATGGTAGTTAGGGTATTAAAATAATGTTAGGTATTAAGTGGCTGTTTACTAGTTGGGCTTTGAACAGTACATTGTCCTTCAGCTATCGCGTTTGGTGGCAGATAGTCATTTGACTTTCAAATGTGCGTTGACAGTACCTGGACTATCGCGTTTGGATAAAGTTAGCCCACCAGATCCTCTGATTCATGAGAGGCTGCCACCTGTCACCATAGTCCCCAGATATTTGTATCACCGCTAGTCCTTGAGTTTAGTTATCCGTAATATTCTACATTTTAGGTTTGACCTAAACTCAAGGGACTAGTGGTGATACAAAAATCCAGGGACTATGGTGACAGGTGACAGCCTCTCATGGATCAGAGGATCTAGTGGACTAACTTTATCCAAACGCGATAATCCAGAGACTGTTAACGAACATTTGAAAGTCAAGAGACTATCTGCCACCAAACGCGATAGTCGAGGGACGATTTACTGTTCAATGCCTTAATAGTTGAGTTCCTCATTCGAGAATATCCTCCCTTCTTCCACTTCGTCCGGAAGAGTAACTAGGACAAACTCGGTCACCTTTTCATGTTCCAATGGAACACTTTCCATTTTTTTTATTATTCTCAAAGGAGAATATTTTTCTTTTTACCAAACATCTGCGGATCCAATCACAGTTATTTACTTATTTCTTTTTCTCTTTTTCTTTTCTTTTTTCTTTTATTTTTTATTCTCTTCCATCATTTTAATTCTTGAATATTCAGACAATAAAAACATTGAGACAATATGAATTCTACGGAGTTTCCCGTACTTGATCGAACAACCCAAAATTCTATAATTTCAACTACGTTAAATGACCTTTCAAATTGGTCAAGACTTTCCAGCCTATGACCGCTTCTTTATGGTACGAGTTGTTGCTTCATTGAATTTGCTTCATTAATAGGTTCACGATTCGACTTTGATCGTCATGGACTGGTACAAAGATCAAGTCCCCTGACTGTTCTACCATAGAGGCCAACGATAGACAATAACTCCTCTCCCGAACACAGCTTACAACTTTCATCGTACTGTGCTCTTCAAAGAACAACTCTTCTCAAAATATCAAAATGTGCTGAGTTGGAATCCCATTCCAACTAAGGATTCTTATGGTTCCGGAGGATCCAGCTACATGAGAACCAGTAACGGAGAGCTTTCCCCCCTTTTCCGCGCCGCCTAAAAATTATTTATACACAATAACGACGCCAAGTGCTATTTTTACCCAAGGTTTTGCTACTTCGGGTGTTTTAAACAAAATGTCTCAATCCTGCTGCGCCTCAACGTATTTCGGGGAGAACCAGCTAGCTCTGGGTTCAAGTGACATTTCACCTCTAACCACAACTCATCCGCTGATTTTTAGACATTAGTCGGTTCAGACTTCCACTTAGTTTCACCCAACCTTCATCCTTGTCATGGATAGATCACCAAAGTTCGGGTCCTGTCTTTAGGATCTGATGCTACACCGCTGTTCAATACTTTAGAGGATCTACTCTATTATATAAGTGGATTCTTAACTTTTATTTTATTTGAGTATTAAAAAATACTAAAACGAAATTTGGTATCAAATGACCGTATAATAGTTGAGTGGGTAGTTAAAAGATAGTATTTTCTGTGTTTTTATCCGGTAGATTATTGGTACTCAATTAAATGATATAGATGAATTTGTTTTAGGGCTAAATAGCCCATAGATCAATATGTAAAGGACTTGAAAACTGAATTAAGCAAAGTAAATGCAATTGACCACGAACCACCTTCAACGAGCCGACGTTCTCCGGCGAGTTAGTAAGGTTCCTTCTCGTCCTTTTCCGCAAGTTCTTCAATTGCTTTCCTTCGATTGTTATTTCTCCTCTCTTGTAGTCTTATTGACTGTTCGTTATCGTCATTTTTGGGCTGATTCGATATCAGAATGGCGTTCAAGCAACACATCAAATACGAAAGGGGGGAAATGTTGAATCCGATTCCCCAAACGATGGAATTGAAGTTAGACGATGACTATGATAAGAAATGATGTTCAGTACAGTTCAGGTACATGTCGCTCCTCTCTTTGATTGAGATTGAATTCGTATCCACCAATATGATAAGATTGTTAGATTAGGGATCCAGAGAAACCCTTGAATGAAGCAGATTCAATTGTTTTAGAAGTATGGTTATTATTGTGTGATTTCTGCACTTGCTATGATAGTGTTTGTCACCGAATTCTGTTCTTACTAAAGACCTATTGATCATTTGAACTTGCTTCCTTCGTTGTCATATGGTTTTAAGAGGGCTTTCTTCATAGTTTTAGTTTAGTGCTATGTTAGAGCTCTATCTTAATCTAGAAAAGTTCATGTATATTAGCTCTGGCTTCATCAGCCATTTCATGGCTCCCTTATTCTTTTCTGTGTTGCCAACATTGTTGTGGCAACCACCACATCAATTAGGATGAGAGACTTTAAAACTCATTTGAAGAACTTGACTTTTTAATGATCTAGGCAAATTCTTTACAATAATGTCGTAGATTTGAAGGAGTAAACCAAGTGAGGGAGGAGTTGTTACTTAGACGATGTAGAAATTATATCTCGTCGATATTCTTTTCTTACAAGAGATAAGTAATGTTTGATTTCATTGGAGCCCTCTCTTTCTCTCTGCCATCAAGCAAATTTATATTTTGGGGATTTCATAATCACAAAAAGTTAGCTAGCTAAATTCTTAGTGATTAAACGTCTCTAAGTTGATGAAATTCCTTGATCATTTTAGCAAGACTTTATTACTCTTAGTCATTATGAAGCTTAAATGTAATTCTTTTGTTTGTTACGATTTGTTGCTGCGAGAACCAAAGAATTGATTGTTATAATCTACGTCATTATAAAACTTAAAGGTAATATTTTGTTAGATTATTAAGCTTTAAAGGTATCCTGCCAGAAGCAAAGAATTGATTATTAACCTTTCATTTCAATTCCTCGTGACAAATTTGCTTTACCGGAGTTTATGGCCAGTCCAATGTGGTATATCATTAATTTATGTTTGTTTTTCTGCTAGGAATAAGACTTAAACATGTTTTATAACATTGGACATCCAATGGGATGTTGCCAGAAGCACCTAACAGAATTGATTATTAAGTTTTTATAATTCAATTCCGCGTTACATAATTGCTTTAACGGGGATACAGACATGCTTCTTATTAGGTGATAATGTTCATCCACCTATATATATATATCTATATATCTTCTGTAACTCAAAAACAGAAAATTCAGTCTATAACTTTTAGTTGGAATAGTCTCGGCAATGTCTAAACAACAATTATTTGACCTGAATCAGCCTGCTGAATCTTCAGCATCCTCAGACCAACCTCCCAGCCCAATTCAAGGTTTTGAGCCAATGCCTCCTTTGGCAATGCCATCACCTTACTATCAACCTGCGCAAAGGGTGAGCTCGACACTTGTTTTATTATTTTTTTTAGAATTGATAATGGATTTACATGTTACATTTTTTAAGTACTCTTTTTATGTGGATAACAGGTCGATTATGGTCGAGAAAATGCATTTAAGGATTTATTAAGAACAAATACGACGTTGTTCGCAGAGATGCAGCGGATAGATGCAAAAACTGCTGGTGCGTTTTTTTTTTGTTTTAAAATAAATATGTATAGATATATAAGTTTTCAATTTCCGTTGGTAAATGTTTTTATATCTTTTTCCTTTTTCGATGTTTGTTTACTTCATTTTTTTGGATTTTACAAATCTTCATAAAATTATATAAAAAAATTAGAATTTATTTGTGATTATTATTTTTGAGAACTTTTCCACTAGAAATAATTCGGTTTTTTCATGTCGCTAGAGATAACATTTTGTAAAACTGGGGGTGGTATTTTTGGCATCCCGGCTTTAGCCAGGGCCTGCCCAAGTTATTTTACTTTATTTCTTTAATTTTTTAATTTATTGCTTGATTGATCTTTTAATATTTACTTTTTAAGTTTTTAGATTTTTAATTTTGTTTTTGAAATTTTAAACATTTTCAATTGTTTTTAATTTATTTTTAGTAAAAGTAATTTGTTCTTTTCACTTGACTAGTGATAACATTTTGCAAGAGAGGGTAGTATTTCCTCTATTATAACGGGACTATTTCCTTTTTCTATTTTGATGACAAAATATAGAAGTTAGGGGTCCTCATGCATTTTCTCTCACAAGGATGAAGAAGGCTATGGAGTCGGCTTTAAAAGCCAAGGTACCGATAATCTTTTTATCTTCGTACCTTGTACATTCTGAACTGTGCTTGGTTTCAAATATCTGAACTTAATGTTTAATTTCTAATATTTGTTTCGTTCTACGGTAATGAATAAGGTGATCTGTGATGAGCAGGCGGTGAATGCAGCAGATACTTCTGTGGTGCTTTCGGAAGGCATGGAATCGGTTGAAAAAGTCAAGGTATCAATATATATTTTATCTTCAAACCTTGTATTCTGAAGTGAATGTTTAATTCTAAATATCGGTTGGAGTTCTACGCTTAGGTGATCTGTGATGAGCAGGCGGTGAATGCAGCAGAAGCTTCTGTGGTGCTGGCGAAGGGCATGGAAGCGGTTGAAAAAGTCGAGGTACCAATGACTGTTTTATCATCAAACATTGTATCTTCTGAACTGAATGTTTAGATTCCAATATCTGTTTGAGTTCTACACTAATGAATAAGGTGATCCGTAATGAGCAGGCGGCGAATGCAGCAGAGGCCTCTGTGGTGCTTTCGGAGGGCATGGAATCTGTTGAAAAGGTCGAGGTACCAATAATTCTGTTATATTTGAACCTTGTATTTTCTGAACTGTGTTTAGTTTTAAATATCTGAACTGAATATTAAGTTTACAATATTTGAGCCTTGTATATTCTACGCTAATTAATAAGGTGATTTGTGATGAGCAGGCGGTGGAGACAGAGGCTTATGTGGTGCTTTCGAAGGCCATTGAGTTGTTCATTAAGGATACCACCATCCGAGCTTGGACTCACGCCGATGCCGTTGGAGGAGACATTATCAGGACCGTCGGCCGAGATGACTTTGTTCATGCTTTAAGGAGGGATAAGTCTTATGACTTTTTGGCTAAATCCCTTCAGGATGCTAAAGATCTTGAAAAGGATGATTTTATGGAGATTGGTGAAGAAGCATCCCGGGAATGCAAGTGTTTTCTGCCTGGCCGTACGGATCAACCTCTAGAGACTTATATAGTAAGTGATCTTTAGTTTTGAGCTTGTATATGCACCTGCTGTTTAAGAAAGCGTTAAACTATCATTAAAATCTGAGATTTTTAATAGAAGGGTAAAAAGTTTCAGCTTTAATCTTCTTTATGTTGCAGATTGGTGATGGCGCATCCCGTGAATGCAAGTGTTTTCTGCCTCGCCGTACGGATCAACCTCTCAAGACTCATGTAGTAAGTGATCTTTAGTTTTGAGCTTGTATATGCAACTGCTGTTTCAGAAAGTGTTAAACTACTATTAAAATCTGGAATCCTTAAATCAAAGGGTAAAAAAATTCAACTTCAATCTTCTAATAGTTTATGGAACCGGGTGGAACATTGTCCTTAACATGCTCTTATTTACGAAGAAGCTACTTATTTTTTAAGGGTTTCTTCTAGTTTATATGAAATGTGTCTGTTTTGTCAGAGTGACAAGAAACAGAAGAGCAAGAAGCAGAAGAGAAATGCAGGGCAGGCAAGTGGCTCCAAAGGGAATGGCAAGCTCGACTAACCCTGTCGTGGTCGAATCAACTGGTTCTTATTTTGTTGGTGAATTGTGCTCTAGATTTGAGATTTCCAGTTTGCAGTCGTTTTTTATGAATTTTGAATTTGAACATTTTTGTGTTGTTTGCATATAATTGATGTTAAATTGAGGAAGAAAGAACTGTGACTTCTATATGTTTATCTCTTCTTGCATAAATAACATCTGCAACTACAAGTGCATCAGTAATTATGCACAATTTGCAGGAGCTAATTAAGTTTAACTTAAAGCATATATGTCGAGAAGACAACATAATTAAACCTTTTTTTTTTAAAACAATTGGATTTCACGACTACTAATCTAAAACTAAAATACGAGTAATAACTTTGATGGATGTAATTTTTGAAAATTCCATACAAACAATTTTTGGCTAAATGACATTTGTTCCATAAATGTTTTAATAGTCAAGGTGAGATAAATTTGCTTATGTTATGTTAGGGTGAGATAAATGCAGAACTGTAAACTTTAAAACATGATTTGCTAATCAAATAACGACTTTTTATCTAATCATTAATATGTGTTATAAACTAGAGTCGTACCTATGCTCATGGATCATTATACACGATTTGTTGGAGCTAATCGAGTTCATCCATCTCAAATATATATGTCGTGAAAGTAGCATAGAAGTGGATTTTTCCTTGCATTTTAAGAACGAACTCTAGATGGAATAAATTCATTTTTCACTTTGCAAAATGAATCTTGTATTTAAATAACGAAAAATGTATTATTGTTCTCATTTGTTTTAAACTGTAACCTTCAGTTGCTTATTTTAAATATATATAATATATGTTGTCGATAACTTCTTTTTAATTCATATATATATATATATATACCCCAAAACTTGTTATGGGATCCCATCCTAAAATAATCACCTATTTGGCTAAATATCCCTATCCATCACACATATCGGTGTTAAATACTACTTGACCGAACAATCAAATCTTATTTAATACGGTATCGTGCTACTTCGCATGACCCCAAATTTGACCAAACAACCAAATCCGAATTAACAAGGGTCATATAGAGCAACGCGACTGATAAGGAAAAGTATTCTTTAGGGACTAAAGTGATAAATGCTGTAATTATAGGATTAAATTAGACTTTAGGAGGAACCTAGGGGTTAAGTTGTAAATTTAACAATATGTAACCGTTTTCTCTAACTAACTCACCTGGCCTATTTAAAGAGGCTGAGAGAGTTATTTTGACCTATGAAATATTAAGAGGTACTTTTCACTACTTGAATTTTCCACTGTAAACTCTCTGTTCTGAATTCACTCGTGACAACTTTAATTCACACCAAATTGGCGCTAGAAGGAGGGGGACGAGGATACCTTGATCAACAGATCAAAAATCGACGTTCGAGTTCTCGTTTTTAAAGGTTTTTCGTTCGAATTTTCATATTTCGTTTGATTTTTCGTTATTTGAAGATGAATCCGGAGGAAGGTGACAATCCATCCGTTCGCAAGGCGATGGAAACGCTGAAATCTGATCTGCAAGAGGCAGGTAATTTTGTTCCAATTCAACCTGTTCAATTTGATTTTGAGGGAAAAATGAATGAAATGATTAGGAAGGTGGCTGAGCTTGACGAATTGGTAAAAAAGAAGGGAGATAATAATGATGGTGCTAGGCTTAGATCTAAGATTGCTGGGGGTGATCGGAATGATCAGTCGGATCAGTCGATGGACGATGGCGATGATCATTATGAGCAGCGCAAAGCACGTTTTGAGCAGAAAAAAGAATATAGCGGGATAAAGAGGAAAGAAAAATTACAAAGGCGATTGTATGAAAACTCTAGTGATGAAGAGGACTTCGAAGATTCCGAGTCCGATGAGACGCCGAGGTACGAACGCTCTCGAGGCTATTCAGGAAGAGCAGAGCGTGAGCTCCGACCAGCTAAGATGTACAGGGAAGGAAGAAAAAAGAAAGAAAGGCGAGTATACTCACCTCGAAAATACTCGCCTCGGAGGTGTTCACCTCGGAAATATGAGGGCGAGACCAGTTTATATGCAACTGTGGGAATGAGAAATGAGGACCAGTATGTCCAGGGGGTTGACTGGAGAGACTCACCATTGGTAAGGGAGATCAGATCTGTGCCATTACCGAGGCGGTTTGATATTTCTAAAGTTGAAAAGTTCGATGGGACTCAAGATCCCGATGATCACATAGAACAATTTAAAAACTACATGACTAATTTTGAAGATGATGATAGATTGGTGTGTAGAGCTTTTTCTCAAACGTTTAAGGGAACTGCGCTAAAATGGTTTAATAAGATTCCTAAGGAATCAATTGCAAATTTTAGAAGTTTCTACACCGCTTTTCGCAGACAATTTGTGGGAAGCAAGGAGATGAGAGCCAATGGGGACACGATAATACAGTGCAAGCAGGCTGTGGGAGAGAAGTTGAAGGATTATACCAAGAGGTTTGTGTCAACAAAGGCTGAGCTAGATGACTGTGAGGAAAGTGTGGCTATGGCAGCGTTCAGGCAGGGGCTGTTGCCTGGGGATTTAGCCGATGAGACAACGAGGCGCAGGGCGCTAACTTTTGGAGCTCTTATGGCTCAGGTTGAGGACCAGATTAAGGTCGAAGAATCGATGAGGGTTCGAGGAGGTGCTAGTACTGTTCAAAAAGGGAGTGGACAATCTAACGTCTCAAACAACAATACCTCGCGTCCGAAGAACAATCAAAATGTTTCTAACCGAGGAGCCTCGAACTCGTATCAAGGGGGATATAATCAACATAATTCTAACAACCAGCAGCAGTATAGATCCAGGTCGAATGTGTGGGTGAGGCCGGATTACTATGCAGATTTAACTGAGAGTGTGGCTTCAATATATGAAAAAACAAGAGGAACAGTCAATTTTAGAAAGCCACCAGCTATCAACAAGCCAAGGGAGGAGCGCAATAATAAATTTTGTAGGTATCATGAGGATGTCGGCCATGATACAAATGATTGCATTGCTTTGAAGAAGGAGATGCAAGTTCTGATCGAAAATGGAAAGTTGCTAGAGTATGTCAGGAAGAATGCCAAAACAACAGTTCCTAAAGGAGGTAATCCCAGTTCCAAGCAGGAAACTGCGTTAATGATTTTAGATGTTGCAGGTGAGGCAGATGGTTTCGATGTAGCCTCGGAATATGTCGAACCAGACCCCAGCCGACTTTTGTTAATGTCGATAGATGAGCCGATGCGTCAGGGACGTGTTCGAGATCTGTGTGCCTTTTTTGAATCATTAACCATATTTGGAGGGGATTCGATGACCAACAACACCAATAATTCGAGGAAGAGGCATATAGTAAATTTAACACGACAAATTGAGGGAGGTGCATCGGCACATCTAAGCAGCAGAAAGGATGTGCCCTTTATAATATTCGATGGAGATGATTTGAGGGGCATTACTGGGCCACATGAGGATGCGGTGGTCATTGGAGCAGAAGTATGTGGGATGGAGATTCGACGCGTACTGATCGACACAGGAAGTTCTGCTAATGTGCTTTTTAAGTCAACGTATGATAGGTTGACTGCACCACCTCGAATAGAAAAATCAGAGAGGACTATCATTGGGTTTACCGGCGCATCAGCAATTGTAATAGGTGAATTCGAAGGTGAAATTTCCTTGGGAAAAGGGCCTTTCAAGAAGAAAGTACAGGTACTTTTTGTGGTGGTGGATTGTCCATCAAGTTACAACGCTATTCTTGGGAGGTCATGGTTGGCCAAAATGTACGCTGTAGTTTCTACAGTTCATCAGTGTCTGAAGTATGTGGTCGAGGACAGAGTTGGCGTAGTCCGAAGTGACCAAAAGGTGGCAAGAGAATGTTATGCTGCTGCATTTAGGTTACATGGTAAAAGTTCTGATGATCTCATGGAGAGTTAGCAGTTTGGGGGGTTGTCTTGTAGTGAAACGGACGAGGGAATTGATGATCCGAGGTCAACCCCGAGTTCTGTAGTGGTCAATGAAGAAATAGAGGAATTTACTTTTAATAATGGCAGGGTACTTCGAATTGGCACTCTGTTATCTTTGTCGATGCGGGAAAAGTTGTTGAATTTTTTGTCTGAAAATTTGGATGTGTTTGCCTGGAGATCTGAAGATGTAGTAGGGGTCCCAAGCAATATCATATGTCATAGCCTAGCGGTTGATCCGAAGGTCAAACCAATTATCCAAAAAAGAAGGGCTTTTTCATTGGAGAAATCTGAGGCCATAGTTGCTGAAGTGGATCGGTTATACAAGATGGGGCATATTAGGGAGGCCAATTATCCGAGGTGGACGGCTAATCCGGTGGTAGTAAAAAAGAAAAATGGAAAATGGCGAATGTGTGTGGACTTCACAGATTTGAATAGAGCCTGTCCAAAAGATCCTTTTCCAGTGCCTCGAATAGATCAGTTAGTGGATTCCACTTCGGGAAATAAAATTTTGACTTTCATGGATGCGTTTTCGGGGTATAATCAAATTCGAATGAATCCGGATGATGAAGAAAGCACAACTTTTATTACTGATAGAGATTGGGAGAAATATTGAGGTGTACATCGATGACATGCTTGTTAAAAGCAAAGGTGATGATGAACATATTGATGATTTAGAAGAAACGTTTTTGAATCTTAGAGCCATTCAATTGAAGTTGAATCCAGAAAAATGCACATTTGGAGTCCGATCTGGCAAGTTTTTGGGGTATATGATTAGTGAGAGAGGAATCGAGGTGGATCCAGAACAGTTGAAGGCCCTGATATCGATGTCGTCACCTCGGAATATCAAAGAAGTACAAATGTTAACAGGCAGGTTGGCAGCTCTGAACAGATTCATTTCTCGTTTTTCAGATAAGTGCTTGCCTTTTTTCCAGGTGTTGCGTAAACCCAATAATTTCGAGTGGACTTCGGATTGTGAAGAAGCCTTTCCGAAGATCAAAAATCTTTTATCCTCTCCTGAAATATTATCGAAGCCTCGAAAGGGTGAACAGTTGTTTTTGTATATAGCAGTATCGGATTATGCAGTAAGTGCAGTTTTGATCAGCGAGGATACAAAAATTTCGAAGCCTGTTTACTATGTCAGCAAAAGTTTGGTTGATGCTGAGAAACGTTATTTGAAGCTCGAAAAATTGGCACTGTGTATAGTAGTGGCAGCAAGAAAGATGCGCCCTTACTTCCAGGCACATACGATTGTAGTTCGAACTTCATATCCATTAAAGAATGTTTTACAAAAACCAGACATTTCAGGAAGGATGACAAAGTGGTCTGTGGAATTGGGAGATTTCGATGTGCTATTTTCTCCTCGGACAGCTATCAAAGCTCAAACTTTAGCAGATTTTTTGGTGGAGTTTCACTCGAGCAGATCCGAGGAGAAAGATGCAGAAAAGGTGAATGAGAATCCGACGTGGACAATTCGAACTGATGGGGGATCCAGTAGTAAAGGGTCAAGTGCAGGAGTGGAATTGGTGGCACCAACAGGGGAATTTATGTTTCAAGCTATAAAATTTGGCTTTCATGCTTCAAATAACGAAGCTGAATATGAGGCTGTGCTAGCAGGGTTGCGGTTAGCGAAGATTTGTGGAGCAATGTTTGTGCGCTTGGAAACAGATTCACAGTTGGTAGTTAACCATGTCAAAGGGGTATCAGAAGCTAAAAAGGAGCGTTTGGTTTTGTACCTACAAGAACTTCGGGGGATGATGGCGCAGTTTGAAAATGTCGAAGTGGAGCATATTCGAAGAGGAAACAATACTATGGCTGATTCTTTGGCAACGATGGCTTATTCAGAAGAATATCCATGGATTGTAACTCAACCATCGCCTTCGATCAGATCGAATTCTGAGCAATGTGAAGTTGTTGATGAGGTGGTAAATAATCCGACGTGCGCTCGAGGAGATTGGAGGTTTGACTTGTTAAACTTTATTTTAAATGGAATATTACCTATGGATAAACACTTGCTCAAGAAAATAAAGTACAAATCCCTTGGCTATGTGGTACTGGATGGGGTGCTGTACAAAAGGTCTGCTTCAAAACCTTTACTACGATGTTTAGGCAAGGATGAGTCTCAGAATGTTTTGTCCGAACTGCATGATGGAGATGGGTCAGCTCATTGTGGGTTTAGAGCTTTAACGCGTAGAGTATTGTTGGCAGGATATTATTGGCCTACCATTTTGCAAGATGCCAAGTCATTAGTTCGAAGTTGTGACACTTGCCAAAGGTATGCAAATTTAATACACAAACCAGCAGTACCCCTAATGACAATTTCAGAGGCAATTCCTTTTGATAGGTGGGGAATTGATTTGGTGGGACCATTACCTATGGCTTCTGGAGGAAGACAAATGATTATTGTTGCGGTTGATTATTTTTCGAAGTGGGCAGAAGCAGAACCCTTAGCTGGGACAAAAGCTAAGGATGTAATCAAGTTTATTCAAAGCAACATTTGCTACCGTTTTGGAGTACCTCGGAAAATAACAACTGACAATGGTCCTCAATTTAATAACAAGGAAATGGACTCATTTTGCTCTTCGAAAGGGATACAGCAGTGTTTTTCCACTCCTTTTCATCCTCAGGCAAATGGACAGGTAGAAGTTACGAATAGATCTATTTTGGATGGCTTGAAGAAAAATTTGGCAGGAGCAGCAGGGAAATGGCCAAATTATCTCCAAGAAGTATTATGGGCATATAGAACAACTCCTAGAGAGGCTACAAAAGAGACCCCTTTTTCTTTAGTATATGGGATGGACGCTGTGTGCCCTGCTGAATCTACATTGCCCTCTTATAGACTACTACAATATTCCGAGGCAGATAACGACGAGGCTAGAAGGGTGGAGCTGGATTTGTTGGAAGAAAAAAGGGTCAAGGCACATTTGAATGTCATCCATTATCAAACATTAATGAGAAGCAGGTACGATGCTAAAGTTAAGAGAAGAGAATTCAAAATTGGTGATCTAGTGTTGCGAAAAGTGTTTCTACACACCAAGGAAAAACACCTCGGAAAATTGGCCCCGAATTGGGAAGGTCCTTACGAAGTTACAATGAGGATCAAACCAGGTTCTTACAGGTTATCAGATCGAGAAGGGAGGATGCTCAAGCACCCTTGGAACATAGAGCACTTGAAATTGTACTGTGAGTAAAATTGAACTTCGAATTTTTGTAAAACAGACATACTCTTTCCTTATCTGTTGGCCCAGAAAGGTTTTAACGAGGTGTCTGATTGATATTGAATTTTTTAATAAAATTTCTTTTGGCCATTGGTTGTTTGTTAATGATGTGTGATTTATTATTTTGGTAATTTGGAAAAGATTGATCATCTTTGGAAATTGACCAAGAATAATTTTCCGAAGCGATAGCTTTGAAGAAACAACCAAATTTTTCGAGGTGCCACGTCTTATGAGTGCATCTATTTTTCGAGGTGCCACGTCTTATGAGTGCATCTATTTTTCGAGGTGCCACGTCTTATGAGTGCATCTATTTTTCGAGGTGCCACGTCTTATGAGTGCATCTATTTTTCGAGGTGCCACGTCTTATGAGTGCATCTATTTTTCGAGGTGCCACGTCTTATGAGTGCATCTATTTTACGAGGTGTAATAACTTAAGTATTTATGTTTAAGAATAACCAGTTTAAACAAGTATGTCAGAAATTCAAGATATAAAAAAAAGGGGACAAGTGATTTCATCGTGGAATAAAATACGAAGTTTACAAAAAAGGAGGACAGCATTTAATCACATACACAAAAAACAAAAGCGAACTGTTTGGTCTATTAAGCATCATTCTCTTCTTCTTCATCTTTTGATGACGTCTCTTCGGAGTTATTTCCATCTTCTGAGGAAGAGCTTGGTGGCGCTTCGAAAGCTTCCTTTGGGCGTTGCTCTTCTGGAACTCGTCTCCAAAGGTTTGATAAGTCTAACCTTGGACAAGCAGCATGAACTTCTCGAAGGATCTGAATAGATGTATCAATTTGAGTTTTCTTCATGCCTTCGAGCATCACAAAACTAACCTTAGTTTCAACCTGTTTGACTGCAGCCTTCTTTTCTTCTTCGAATCCTGTTCGAAGTGTAGTAATCTCATTTTGGCTTTTTTCCAGTTTATCTTTTGTTTCCTTAACAAGTGCAGTAGCAGCGGAGATGGCAGTAGAATGTTTAGCTTTCAGACTTTCAAGAGCTCCTAGATGAGTAGTTTTAAGAGCTTCGATTTCCTCCTTGTGTTTTTTAAGAAGCTCTTCTTTCTCAGCTTCGAATTTTTGGAGTGCTTCATTTTTCGAAGTCTTTTCAGACTCTGTTTCTTTTCTACTCCTAGCTAGCTCTTGGGCAAGACGCTCCAGTTGGGTTTGGGATTTGCTCACCTCTTCGTATAATTTGGTGACTGCAGAAATTAGATTGGGGAAGGGTTGAAGAATTGAAATTACCTCATCGGATTTTTCTGAATGAGGAAAGACCAATGGTTGGTGAACAGGAGCAAAAGGGTTAGATGTTGAAGCTGTAGCAGCCTCAGTAGAATTTGGAGGAGCAACGTTGGCAGGTTGAGAACCAGGAAATACAAAATCTCCACTTGAGTTGAAGTCCTCGAAGTTTAGATAGTCATCAATTTGTTTATCTCCAAGGTTTATACCTCCTTCAGGATTCACCTCGACAAAAGTTTTACCTCGTGCCTCGGAAGCTAGCACAGCCTCTAAGATATCAGCCTCATTCTTCTCATTGGGCTTGTTTGGCTTACTTTTATCTTTCTTTTTTGGAGAAGTTTGTTTTTTCTTTGTCTTTTTCAGAATGGGCTGGTCTTCCTCGGATATGGTGGGAAGCGAAGGTGCAGACGTTTTTCTCTTCCTTACACTCTTCGAAGTAGTGGGAGGTTTAGTTTTGCTGGTGGTGGGTTTCTTCTTTCCTTTCTTTTTCAAAGGAAGATGGCTGTCACTCCGGTTCCGAAGAGGAAGATAGCATTTCCCATCTGGTGCAAGAATCCTCTCAACTGCTAGAAGGGGATCTGGTGGCGTCATCGGATCCTGAGGGAAGTCTGCCCCTAAGGATATGCGCCAGAGATGGCTGTTAACGAAGTTAATGGGCTCGAATGCTGAATGAAAACCATTGCCCCAAGATTTTTCAGCCCATTCAGCCATCTTTTGGAAGATAAGTTTGGCTTCTTTTCGACGACTTTTAAACCGCCTCGGAATTTCTAAAAAGAGAAAAATAGTTAGCTAAGTAGTTTGAATCAAAAACAACTAAATAAACAAGGGAAGGTATCACTTACTACTGTCTCTCCAGGTAAGGGTGAGTTTGGAAGGATTGGCATCGGAAATCTCTTTGCCATTTTCCCAGGCACCTGACAGAAAGACAAACCTTTGTTTCCAGAACTTATCGGCTTCGAGGAGGTCGTCGATAATTTTTAAGTCATCTTCAAGGGTTAAGTAATAAAAAGGCAAAACTGGGCCGTTTGAGACTTTGGTTACTGAGATGAAGTCCTCGATTTCGAGGGGAATTCCACCAAGCCTTGATACCATTATTGCTGAAAATAAGGTGAAGAGTAAGTTCGGAGTGACCTGTGTTGGGCACAGTTGATGGATTTCGAAGAACTTTACTATCATCGGATCAAGGGGAAACCGAAGTCCCCAGTTGAAGAGCTCAGGGTACACTACTAGCTCATCTTTTTGACAGTTTAAGGGTGTTTCTCCTTCAACTGGTAATCGAAGAATCATGTTGTCAGTTAACCCCCATAGTTTTCTGAGTTGCTCCTTCTCTGATTCGAGGTAGTAACTGTAAGATACATTCTTCAAAGCAAGAATGTACCAGGCAGAAAGAGGCTTGAGATTTTCTTGAACTAAGGAAGCAACGTTATCAGGAAGAGTAATAAGAGCTTTTTTCCCTCGAGGTTTCTTTGGAGGAGCTACGCCTTCAGCCTCGGATTCCTCCTCGGCATCAGATTCAGTAGCTTCTGAATCATCCTTTTTATGACCTTCCTCGGAGTGACTTCGAGTTTGTGTTTCTTGTTGAGTCACAGGAATTGGCTGACTACACTCTGGTGTAGTATCATCCATTTCTTGTGGGGGAGGAGGAGAGTGTTGAGGAGTGGAAGAGGTTTTTGTTTCTTCACCCATTACTAAGAAAGATGATTTTTTGGAACGTTTAGCTCTAATAGCCTCGAATTGAGGAGGAAGTGTTTTGGTTTGAGGGTTTTTTGTCTCTTCGAATTGAAGGACAGGTGATTTAAGTGATGATCTGTTATAAGTGGGTGGTTTGTCTAAAGTAACTACTTTAGGTTTCCGATGAGGTCTTAGTAGTGAAAGTTTGGTTGGATTTTGGAGAGAAGAGGTCGTTGAGCTACTTTCTGGGTTAGAAGTTAGAGGCGAAGACGAAGTAGCAAGGTTTGGATTAAAGTTGCCATATTTAAAAGTGGTGCAGGAAGAGTGAGGACCGTTATAGATCAACCTAGCAGCTTTGTATTCTTTGGCTCTTCGAGAAATACAAAGATAATCGTAGGCCCCAAATACTTGGTTACTGGAACCAGGGAAAAGATTTTTCTTTGATCTTACTGGTCTTCTGGGTTTGAATCTATTGTATCTAGGGTATCTTCTCATACAATGGTTTTTGGTATGAAAGGTTACTTGGTAAGACAAGAGAAGATGAACAAGAGAAGATGAACAGGTTGAAGATGAGTAGGTTGAAGATGAACAGGTTGAAGATGAGTAGGTTGAAGATGAAGAACAATCTGGAGATGTTTCAAAGGTGGATTCTCTAAAAAGCTCTTACTGAATGAATAGCTGAGTATTTATAGAGTAAAGAGTAACATCGAGAATGTGAAAGCAAGGAACAAGTAATCTCTTCTCATTCGCTGGAATATGAAACGAAAAGGAAACTAATGATGTCACAGGTCTACTACTAGCAGTCTAATCAGTCCATCGAGTAGAGTTTAGAAATTTCGAAGTGTTGTTAAACTATGTGTGAAGTAATCAGATGTAAAAATCAAAGGCAACGCAGTACCACAAGAAGTTAAATTCGATGAGGAGTTGAATTCGAGGCAGTTGAGAAATTCATTTGCACTTACTCGCCAGTTCGAAGAGACTTTTGGTTTATTGGATTTAATCATAATAAAGATACAAAATAATGCTGATCCGAAGAAGAGTTCGAAGAGCTAATAGTTCTTATACATAGATATATAAGAACTAGGGGGGCTACTGATAAGGAAAAGTATTCTTTAGGGACTAAAGTGATAAATGTTGTAATTATAGGATTAAATTAGACTTTAGGAGGAACCTAGGGGTTAAGTTGTAAATTTAACAATATGTAACCGTTTTCTCTAACTAACTCACCTGGCCTATTTAAAGAGGCTGAGAGAGTTATTTTGACCTATGAAATATTAAGAGGTACTTTTCACTACTTGAATTTTCCACTGTAAACTCTCTGTTCTGAATTCACTCGTGACAACTTTAATTCACACCAGCGACAGCTAACTAAGCTAAACGACCAAGTCATATTTAATACATGATCGCACGAAAAGTCGTGACCCCTGACTCGGTCAAACAACTAGGTTTCAATTAACAACCAAACATATTAAATACAAGGTCGCGCAAAGGAGAGTGACCCTTGGCTTGGCTAATCGACCAAGCCTCGTTTAATACCAAATCACACTACTATGCACAACCTTTAGCTTGACCATTTGACCAAAGCCAGTTCAATACAAGGTTGCACTGACATATGCGACCCCTGACTTGGCCAAATGGCCAAGTCTCAGATAATACGGGGTAACACCGATATGTGTGATCCTTGAGGTGGCCGATTAGCCAAATCTAGTTAGCAATATGCCGTACATTCGTGCATGATCTTAACTTTGACTTAACTCAAGTATTTATTAGCATAAGTTCACACTCTTACGTGCGACCTCTAACTTAGCAAGTGGCCAAGTCCGATATAACGAGGGGTCGGGTTGACCCGCACGACCCCTTACTTGGCCAAACAGCTGAATTCAACTCGCCACGAGGTCACGCTTTTATGCGTGACCCTAATCCTGGCCGTATAGCCGAGCTCATTTAACACATATTTGTAGACGAGGAAGAGATCTTTCGATGGGCCAAAACGGCCAAGCAAGAAAAAGAAAACCGAAAGACTCAAGCAGAGTTTTTCTCTATTGATACCACTAGTAGGATGAAGAGCATTCCAAAGATAGTACAAAGACTATATCTCAAACTGTATGGATAAATGATCTGACACCGCACGAAGGTGTAGCAAAAGAGACGTACCCGGATATATAAAGCAACAAGGAGAGCAAAAACAACTGAACCTATTGGGAGATGACTACCTAGAAAACCTCCGAACGGAGGCTAGTGTATAAAAAGTAATGAAATCAATTTGAAATTAGTTAAATGTTAGAGTAAATAGTGAAAATAAAGAATCATAGTTGTAATCGTTCTTATAAAATAATTACACGTGTTCATCTAAAAAGTTTGTGAATAACTTATCTTAAACGTTTCTTCGATCTTGCTTACGTGTTATGTTGTAAGTTCAGTTAGTTAGATGAGTTTTTATCTCAAAATTTTGGTTCCATGATAAAAAACGAGTTCAGCTTATATCCTAAGTCGCTAGTCCATACAAAATTTAATTTGATCTCCAACAATATTTTTGAGATTAGGAATGATGACAACAACCATGGGGCAAAAAATGCCAACACTTCAACTGATATCCCCGATAGAGTTGGACTTGAGAGTTGAAGATGAGCTCCTTAACAAGGTAGTAAGCCTTTAATAGAAAGAGGTAGATTTGGCGCCTTGCGTGAATATGGTGGATGACGTGACCTTCATCAATCAGATAATGATGAATAAGACGATGATCTAGTCGTCTTGAGGCTTAAATCAGGAAATAGTCCCTCGACTATCATCTTTTCTTTCATTTAGTCCCTCGACTAAAAAATCACCGGTGAGGGTCCCTCGACTATCCCATTTTATTTCATTTAGTCCTTCGACTTTAAAATCACCGGTGAGGGTCCCTGGACTTTGCAAAAATATATAAATTTAGTCCCTCATTTGGGGTTTTTGTTAGATTCAGGGACTAAATTTATAGATTTTTCAAAGTCCAGGGACCCTCACCGGTGATTTTAAAGTCGAAGGACTAAATGAAAGAAAATGGGATAGTCGAGGGACCCTCACCAGTGATTTTTTAGTCAAGAGACTAAATGAAAGAAACTGTGATAGTCGAGGGACTAGAATGCGATTTAAGCCTCGTCTTGACCAACAAGATGATCAAAGTATTAGTTCGGCAAGTGAGAGAGCTGGTCCAGGTGGCTAAGAGTATCCTCGCTTCTCAAAATGAAACTTGTTGACCTGGCCTACCGACCCCACAGTCGGGAAGAATGATTCCAGGCATACCCACCATACCAGAGAGGTGCAGTGTGGCCTTCCAACTGTAAACGACCATCACGAATTTGGCTCGAAAACTTTCTAACAATCTGCGGTCGACCTTGATGAATTAGGAATTCACTTGAGGATAATTCTATGTAAAACTACTATTCGAGGGACCAAATTCCAATTGAATTACTTTATAAAGATCTTTTAGAGAGAGAAAGTAATACACAGTATAGAGAGAGAGAGAAAATAATACTATATTTATCAACCAGCCTTATCAACTCGTTCGAGGTCTTTTTATAGTACAATGATGGGTCCCACACTCCTTAATTTCCAATAATTACACATCTAGTCCTTATATTTTACCATTTATTCATAATGGATACTCTTATAATACATTTTCCAATCCTTCCCTCGTAAAAACTCTTCTTTTCCAATTTTCCTCTGTATTTTTTATTCTCCCTTATCAGTAGCCCCCCAGTCCTTGTAAAAATATTTTTTACAAGGACTGTGATGATATCTTTGAATTTTGCCTATCCTTTTATTCTCCTCGAATAATGTCTCTTTGAATCCCAACTCTTTTCCTCGAATAATGTGTCTTCAAATCCCAACTTTTTTTCTCGAATAATGTCTCTTCGAATCCCAAATCTTTTCCTCGAATAATGTCTCTTCGACATATGCTTCTTCGAAAAAATACCGCTTCGAATTTGTTCTTGTCCTTTAACTCTACTTGGATATATTAACCATTAGCCTACCAATCCTTGCAATTTCTTAGCCAAGATTAAACCATAACTCAACATAAGTAATTTCTACCTTAGAAATTCTCTTCGAAAATAATCATATTAATATAGCCCCCAAGGCTTGGCGAAGAAATTGCAAGGATTAAGGTCATCGAACTTCTCAATATCAACTCTTCAACTTCCAGTCAACCATTTCCCACCTTTTTATGACGTCACCAGTCGTGATTCCTTGTCACCAAAACTTTTTAGAGATCTTATTACACTTCCCAACACTTTTCATCATTAGATTGCCTCTTCACATTCTCCTTCAGTTCTCGATTCGACACAATTGCACCTATGTTACCCATAACACCCCCAGGCAAACAAATGAAAATGTCCCCAGTCCTCTACTTCTTCTAAAAGCCCATTTACTTCTATAAATACTTGCCCCTTTGATTTTTAATCCAAACCTTTTGTTCTCAACTTTCTAGAGAGAGAAAGTTGGCTTATGCTCCCCAAGCCTCGTCGAATTACTGAGTGGCTGTTCATTAGCCAAAAATTCGAAGAGAAAGTTGTTGCTGGTACCTATATTGAGCCTTAACCCCAAACCTCGGTTACTACCTTCTACGGTTCCTGGCCCCCATCGGAAAATTCCTCTGCCATCATTCCTTTAGAAATTTCTTGCTTCAACCAAAATCCCAATCTTGAACCCCTCGAAACTATGGGGAAAGATAAACATCACAAACACTCTTCTGGAAAGAGAAAAAGGAATCACAACGAAAAAATGAGCTCTCAAGAACGCAAAAAGGCGAGGAAAACCCCTTCAGATACCCTAGAGCCAAATGTGACTCCAGTCCCAAGCAATTCTCTGAAAACTGATGCTTTAGGATCAAGCCTGCCAGCCACTCCTTCAATAACAGGGCAAGAGAGCCCTCGATTTTCTCCTTCGAGAACTACAATCACCGACGAGGATATACAATCATTTCAAAAGAAATCTTTGGAGATAAGGGGAA
Source organism: Limnanthes douglasii subsp. nivea (assembly GCA_036936605.1). Taxonomy (NCBI): domain Eukaryota; kingdom Viridiplantae; phylum Streptophyta; class Magnoliopsida; order Brassicales; family Limnanthaceae; genus Limnanthes; species Limnanthes douglasii. Next base: position 279,758,658 of record JAUPFV010000004.1, read on the forward strand.
GTCCGTAGCCTCGAAAAATCTTGAAACAGAAACGCCGCAAATTCCGACTGTCGAGAAAGGTAAATCCGATGGTCCTTCCACAGCTTCTTCTAGCCAGATAACTTCAACTCCCTTGGCAATACCGAAAAGCAGGCTAAAAGGATTGCCCCCGAATCCAAGGGTGACATTGCTCTTCCTTTAGAACTTGATGCTATTTGGGCAATAACATCCGAGGGATCGAGAACAAGCACCTAGTTGCACTTCATCACATCTCTTACAAATACTTCTCGCCTTCGGAGGAAACCATGCTAATGATTCGATGAGGTATCCCTTCGTACATTGGCATTAGATTCCCCTCAGAAGGTGAGACTCCTCTATCTGTTAATGATAATGAGCTAATTGTCTATACAGAGATCATGAACTGGGGGTTGAGATATCCCTTAGACCCATTCTTCATCGAATATTTTACCAAGATTGATCTATGCTCTTCCCAAGCTGGCCCAAACATGTGGTTCACCCTGATGGCATGTATTATGGCTTCGAGAATTTCGAGAAATGAATTCTCCTTGGAAGAGCTCATCAGATTATCTGGCCTAGCAAAGAATCCGTTCTTCCATTTTTACTCTCTGACCTTCAGTCGAGGTCAAAAAGTAGTGAAGGACTTATTGGAGACTGATAAAAAATGGAGGCAGTAATTCCTCTTCTTTTCCGGGAACTGGGAGACATGCTCTGAGCCAACCCCCTCGAATCCACACAAGCTTTCTCTTGTGTGGACTAACATATGTAAGTATTTTTTATTCACTTTTATTGTCCTCGAATAATCGTTTATGTACTTACTGTTCGAATTTTTGGCACAACTATGATTGGGATTTCGAAGCCCTACGCTGAATTTGTAGAAAGTGTCACCACAGTATTCACTAAGCTGTGAATGGGCCAAGGAGAACTGGGAAAACAAATTCCGCTCTGCTTTATGAATAACAACTTAGCCAAAAGTCGAATTTGGAGGCTGAATCCCCTCGACAGGCTAACTATGAAGGAACTGATGACTCCCCCTTCGCAACAAGAAGTCCTTGATTGAGTGGAAAAGAAAGACATTGTCATTTATCTTTCGAAGCGCTCTCGATCCATGAGCCATCTAGACGACTCCGAAGAGGAAGCATCGATCAAAGACCTTCAATCAGATTTTGAAGGATTAGTTGCTAACCAGGAGCCAACCTCTTCAGAAAATATTGTAGCAACCATCACAATTTCCCCTCCGAAAAATATGTCCACCCCGTCAAGAAAAAAGATGCCAAGACAAAATAAACCAAGAAGAAGGCTGTTTTGGAACCCATCCAAGAGATATCCGAGGATACTAAAGCACAAGATAATATCCAGGAAATCTACGAGGGCACTGGGACTTAAATTGTGGCAACTGACCCTGAGAATGAAGCTGGAGAAAATTCAGGCCAAGCACCCAATTCTCCTCTCACCCAAACTTCAAGTCCGTCTCCAATTGACACTTCCCCCATATTAGCACCGCTCCTAATTCCCCGAAGCGATCCTCCTAAAAAACGTTGACCCCAACATTCTAACTGGTGAGTCTTCGGATTTTGACCCCACAACAATAGGCTCTCCTACCAGCTCCTTCGAAATTCCTCAGAGTGATGAGTTTTCGTTAAGTGTTCGCAACTTACTGCATACTTCTGTCAAGATGGGAAGAAAAATGCAACATCTGGAAGATCGGAAAAACCATTACAACTTCAAAGCTTCCCTTGCTTCCGCACAACTTGAAGCGGTAAAGAAACAACACTCAATTTTAGAGAGTCAGGCTAATGCAATTTTTCAAAGGTTGTCTGTCTCGGAAAATTACGTCATTGTCCTCGAAAAATGCTGCCAGGAAGAAAAGAATCTCTACCAAAAGAAGACTGGGGCTCAAGAGAGATTTCTGACAGAACTCAAGAAAGCTCACCAAATTGCAACCCATGGATTTAATGAGTGTCTTACCGATTTCGAGTTTATTGTCGTGGAAAAGAAAAACTTACTGAAAACGATTGCAGATTTTCCTCAGCAGATAAAAGCTGAAAAAAGAGGTAGCTGTGAATGCTTATGCAACGAAATGCGTGGACAAACTTAATGCTCGAGATGCTACAACCCGAGCAGGGCTGATCACCCAAATTCATGCAGAATACCCTGAGTATGACTTAGGCAGTTTTTGGAAGATTATCTCCCCCGAACTTCGGCCACCTGACATTTTTGTTAGTGACGGTGAGACATCAGACTCCGAGGAGAGCGACTCCTCGAAAAATTCTCAGTAACACTGTTTTGATAAATTTTTTGTATAAGTTTTTGGATAAGTCCTTTGTAGATTTCAAGACAATTTTTTGTAATGGTATCAACATGTTCCGAGGAACATTCAATGACCTTCCTTGTATGCCATTGCATGGAATATTAATATTAGGATTTTGAACCTTATATTTAATATGAAAATGATTGTATGTCACCTTGCGTTGAATAAAATAATTGCTTTATGCCAATTTTACTTGGTCATAATAATCATTGTAAGTTGCTCTAAGGCAAACTTATAAAATGTCATAATTATTAATCCTAACAGCTCAACCACAACTTGTATCTCAGAAAGAATAATTCAAGGCAAAAGTTCAATTGTATTGATCAACTCATAATGACACCTCGTTAAAACCATCCTCTGCCTAACAGGGTAGGAAATAGTATGCCTTCGCTGTTTTTGTAAACCTGAAAATACACATAAAAAATAATTGTTACATGCCAAACTCTTCCTCATTCCAGATACAATTTTAAATGTTCTATATTCCATGGATGCTTAAGATATTGCCCTTCCTTATCTTTTAATCAATACGTTCCCCGCTTTACTTTCTCCGTTACTTCATAAGGGCCATCCTAATTTGGCCCCAACTTTCCAAGACTTCTTTCCTTGGTATGCTGAAAAACTTTTCGTAATACTTTGTCCCCCACCTTGAAATCTCTTTGCTTTACTTTTGAAGCATACCTACTTCTCATCAATGTTTGATAATGCAAGGACTTTAACTGCGCTCTTCATCTATTTTCTTCCACTAAATCTACCTTCATGGCCCTGCCTTGATCGTTCAAATCTTCTGTTTAGGCTGCCACATGATATGATGGGAAAACAATTTCCGAGGGAACAACCGCATCCATACCGTATACCAAGGAAAATTGAGATGTTGCAGTTGAAGTTCGAGGCATCGTTCTATAAGCCCACAATATCTTGTAAATAATCGGGTCATTTCCCAGCCTTGCCTTCTAAATTCTTTTTTAATCCATCCAAAATCATTCAATTGGTCACTTCCACCTGACCATTTTCATGGGGATGGAACAGAGCAGAAAAACGTTGTTGTATGCCCCTGGAAATACGGAAGCTCTTAAACTCATTGTTATCGAATTGAGGCCCATTATCCGTTGTGATTTTTATTGGCACCCCAAAACGACAACAGATATTTGAGACGACAAACTTGATAACATCTTTTGCCTTTGTCCCTGCTAAAGGATCTACTTCCACCCAATTGGGAAAAATAGTCAACTGCTAATTTTATCGTTTGTCTCCCACCAGATGCTATTGGTAGGGGTCCAACTAAATCAATGCCCCACCTATCGAACGACACTACTTCTGAAATACTTTCTAGCAGCACCCATGGCTTGTGTATTATATTGGCATATCTTTGACATGTATCACACCACTTTACCAACTCTTTCGCATCACCGGAGATGGTCGGCCAATAATAACCAGCCAAAAACACTCGTCGAATCAATGTTTTATATCCGCAATGGGCCGATCCTTCCCCGTCATACAGTTCTGATAGGAAAAATTGCGACTCGTCCTTAGCCAAACATCTAAGTAACGGTATGATCATGGATTTCTTATATAAGATTCCTCCTAAAAGAATGTATCCATGAGACTTAAACCTGACTCTCCTAGCCTCAGACTTTTCTGTTGGTAAGCTATCATTTTCTATGAAGTCTACGATTTCTGACCTCCAATCATTTGTGATCACACTGATTACTTCATCCATATTCATTAAATGCTCTGTACTGCTTACAATCGACGGAAGCTCCTGAATTACGACCCATGGATGACCTTCTAATTGCGAAGCAACTGCTGAGGAATCAATGATGAGATTTGCTTCCCTTCGAACATGCTCATACTAAACTTCATCAAATTCTAAAGCCAAGTCCTTCAAGACTTTCAAATACTTGACTAATTTATCTTTTCTCGCCTCTGACTCTCCCAAAGCTTGATTTATCACCAAATGTGAATCACTGATCAGTTTAACATTTGTAGCTCCACATATTTGAGCCAACCTTAACCCCGCCAATGTCGCCTCATACTCTGCCTCGTTATTAGTTTCCTTAAAACCGAAGCGAATAGCCTGAAATATGGTTATCCCCCTCTGGGGAAATTAACTGGACTCCTGCACCACTTTCAGAAATATTCGACCCCCCATCCGTTCGAACAAACCATTATGTCTTTCCTTAGTGGTCAACAATCTCCATGTCGTCCTTTTCTGAGTGGAATTCGACCAAGAAATCAGCTAAAACCTGAGCTTTTATTGTCGTTCGAGGCTCGAATGTTATGTCGAAATCTCCCAATTCAACTGACCATTTCGTCATCCTCCCAAATATATCCGGCCTCTGAAACAAACCTTTTAAGGGAAACGTTGTTCGAACTACAATATGATGGGCTTGGAAGTATGGTATCATTTTCCAAGCAGCTGTTACCAGGGCCAAAGCTAACTTTTCCAACTTGAGATACCGTTTCTCAGCATCTAGCAAACTTTTGCTGACGTAATAAATCGGTTTTAACACATCGACCTCTTCTCGGAGTAAAACGGCACTGACTGCACAATCTGATACTGACACATAAACGATCAACTTCTCTCCCACTAAAGGCTTGGAAAGTATCTCTGGGGACATCAAATATTCTTGAATCTGGCGGAACGCGGCTAAACATTCCTTGGTCCAACTAAACTGTTTGACAATTCTTAACACTTTAAAGAAATGCGCACATTTATCCGATGAGCGAGAAATAAACCTATTTAATGCTACCAATCTTCCTGTAAGAATCTGGACTTCCTTAATTTTCCAAGGTGGGGTCATAGTTGTCAAAGCCTTTACCTGTTCTGGATCAGTTTTGATGCCCCTTTCACTTATCATGTAGCCAAGAAACTTCCCCGATCGTACTCGAAAAATGCACTTTTCTGGATTTAATTTCAAATTGACTTTACTCAGATTATTAAAAGTTTCCTCCTAGTCAGAGAAATGATCTTCGTCCTGCAAATTTTTTACCAGCATATCATCGATGTAAGCTTCTATATTCCGGCCAATTTGCTCCTCAAAGGCTTTGTTGACCAAACGCTGATAAGTCGCCCCTGCATTTTTCAGGTCAAATGTCATGACCTTATAATAATATAATCCTCTTCCAGTGATGAACGATGTGCTTTCTTCATCTTTTGCATCTAATTAGATCCGATTATATCCTGAATAAGCATCCATGAAAGATAATAACCGATTACCCGAAGTAGAGTCCACTAACTGATCGATTCGGGGTACCGAAAAACGATCCTTCGGACAAGCTCTATTCAGATCAGTGAAATCCACGCACATCCTCCACTTACCATTCTTTTTCCTGACCAAGACTGGATTCGAAGCCCATACAGGGTACTGCGACTCTCGAATATGACCTATGTTTAATAATCGTTCAACTTCTGAGAGAATAGCTGCAGACTTCTCCTAAGAAACAAGTCTTCTTTTCTGTACAATGGGTCGAACAACGTGATGTACCACGAGTTTATGACATATTATTTCTGGAGGTACTCCTGTAATATCCTCTACACACCAAGCAAACATATTTAATTTTATCGACAAAAACGCAATCAATTTTTCTCTAAACTCAACATAAAGCTTTACTCAAACCTTCAAACTTTTTCCTTCTTCAAACTTATGTTCCTCGTGATCCTCATCCGGAACCAGAAATCCGGGGGCCTCCCTCGGATCATCACAAGGAGTGATTAACGAAAAAGTCCCCTTTAATTGCTACGCTTTTTCTGAAGCTTCTCCCCGAACTCCTTTCGAGGAAAAAGCTATCTGATAACATTCTCGAGCCATCTTCTGGCTGCTCCTGATCGTCCCTATATTATTCCCTACCACATATTTCAGGCATTGGTGCACTGCTGAGATAACACCATACATCCTGGAAATCCAAGAGTGACCCAAAATTGCATTGTACGAAGTTGGTGCATCTACGACTATAAACAAAACTTCAACTTCCTTTTTGAACGGGCCACGACCGAGCTCCACCACACACAGAAAATATCCTACGATTATTGTTGTTGCTCCTGTAAAGCCCACTATAGTTCTGTCGGATCGTCGTATAACAGGCGGGTCAGGAATTCTCCTATAGGTACTCATAAACAAAATATCCGCAAAACTTCCTGTGTCAATAAGTATCTTCTGAACTTGGTCTACGGCTATACCCGCAACAATAACCACCGCATCTTCATATGGACCCGCTACATTCCTCATATCATCATCATCATCAAAACATATGATAGGAAAGGGCAAGCGATGCATCTGCGCTGAAACCCCTGCTTCAATCTGTGTGGTGAGATTCACCATATGTCGTTTCCGCGAACTATTAGAGTTCCCCGCAGTGGTATCTCCTCCGAAGATAGCCAGCGACTCGAAAAAAGCACAGAGGTCATTAACTTTCCCCCTTGGAATAATCTCCTCTACCATGTTCACGTTATTTCTCCCTTCCTTAGGATCTAGATACTCTACCGCAATATCGAAAGCGTCAACCTCTTCGGAAATCACCATTACTGTGTCAGCATTCTTTGGGACAGCCTTTACTGCAACATTTTTTTGGGTGTGTTTTTTATAAATTCTAATAAAATTCCATTTTCAATTAAATCTTGCACTTTTTTTTCAAAGCAATGCATTCCTTAGTGTTATGCCCAATGTCCTCATGGTACTTACAGAACCTATTAGCACTTCTGCTTTCCCTCGGAGTTTTGAATTGGAAAAGGTTTTCTGAACTGCACTGTTGATCTTGCCCTATCAAATATCGTAGCCACATTCTCCGTTAACTCAGCAAAATAGTCAGAACGAATCCATTTGTTCGAAACTGGCCTTGTTCCTTGGTTATAGCTTTGCTGGTTATTATAGTTCTGCTGGTTTGTTCTCGGCCTCGGCGGATACTGACCTGCACCTTTGGCTTGAACACTAGCACGAGGACCTTGATTACTAGACTCAGACCTTTGAAATTGGTTATGGTCCAGCTGATCGCTTGATCATTTCTCGGATGCCTCAGTATCCTCCACTAAAATTCTTTTCTCAACTTGATCCAGTAATACCCCAAAATTCATTGCCTGACTCTCTGCTACCGTATCCTTTAAGAGTCTGGGAGAAGCCCCATCCTGAATGCTGCGAGTGCCACAGAATCTTTGCAGTACTTTATGTCAGTTTTTGTTTTAACGAATCAATTGGTGTAATTCTTCAAGCTTTCCTCGAACGTTTTCCTACAATAGATTACCGTGTCTCCATTAGCTCAAAATTTCTTGCTCCCCACAAAATGTTGTCTAAATATATTCCAGAACATGTCGAAATTCTTTATCGAGCCCTGCGGAAACCTGTTATACCATTTGGGAGCCACCCTTTTGAAAGTCTGCGAAAACGCTCTGCACATCAATTTATCATCGTCATCGAAATTGATCATGAAATTTTTGAATTGCTCGATGTGATTGTCACGATCCCGTGTCCCATCAAACTTTTCTAGCTTTGAAATATCAAAGTGTTTTGGGAGGTTGCATGCTAGAATTTCCGAGGACAAAAGAGAAATTCTCAAATTATGACCTGTCCTGTAGACATTAGCTCTTAAATTTTCATGGTTTGGAAAATAGAGTCCCTCCTCGAACGGCAGAGTGTATTGATGCTGCCACTCCGAATTCCGTTGATCGACATTTTGGTTCCTAGAAGGAAAATTCATTTGGTCATAACCCTGCTCATTAGCATGAGCGTGATAATTCTTTTCCCTCGGAGATTTTCTCTCCAAACTCCTTCCCCTCCGGTGTTCCGCATGCCTTCTGCCATATCTTTTCTTTCGATGACTCCTCCTCGGAGACGATTCTGGTGAACTGTAACGAGAATAATCACTTGAACCAGAGGATTCCAAGTGACGTTTTCCTTTCCTCCTCGAAGAACTTCGTTCATGACCTCTATATCTATCATCTCTGTTTTTAGGACGAAGGTCTGTTTCACGCTCTTCTTTTCAACTCTCAGGCTCTCTTCTCACCTCGGAACGAAGATTTGCCTGAACATTTTCTTTTTCCGCCCTCAATTTTTTAACCTCCAGCAGTAACTCATTCCTTCGAGTCAGCAGAACCGAGTCATCAAAGGTTTTTCCGACGCAACTGACCACTATGTGCCTCATATTCCATGTCATTCCGATAAGTGTTCCCCACGAGATTCTCCTCGCAGTCGTTAACAAAATCATCCCCTTGCCCTTCAATGATTCCACTCGGATTAGGAACAATTTCTAGAAAGCGATTGTCGTCTGGACAATCTTCGTTTCCCATAGATGGCGCCACTGATGAATTAGGAATTCACTTGAGGATGATTCTATGTAAAACTACTATTCAAAGGACCAAACTGCAACTGAATTACTTTATAAAGATCTTTTAGAGAAAGAAAGTAATATAAAGTCTAGAGAGAGAAAATAATACTATATTTATCAACCAGCCTTATTGTTGTGAATGAGTCAAATAGTGCCTTGATAGTGTACTGTGTCCGGCAGTTCGAATAGTGCCTTGACAGTGTACTGTGTCCGGCAGGACAGTTTTGTGTTGTGATAATGATATTGTCCAATTACTTCAAAAGAGTTAGTCTTGTGGTATGAGCCCATTAGGCCCATAGTCTAGTAAGTCTATTAATTCCCTATAAATAGATTACTAGGGCGACACAAAACACAATCTGAAATCCGTAACCTTTTCTATCATAGTGAAACTCTTTTCTCTGGCGGCGCCCGTGGACGTAGACAATTGTCGAACCACGTTAAATCCTGTGTTTCATTTAAATCTTTCATTCGCATATATTTTGTGCTTGAGCCATTTTGTGATAATTGCATAGTATTTTATAACAAAATTGGTATCAGAGCCACGTGGTGAAATTAGGGCTTTTGCAATTAGGGTTTCACAATGGCGTCTACAGCAACAAAATACATGATTGAAAAATTTGATGGGGGATCCAACTTTGCGTTGTGGAAGATTAAACTGAAATCTTCATTGGTACTGCAAGGGCTGTGGAGGGTTGTGGATAATAAGTTACCAGAAGAGATGAAAGAAGAGGAGAAACAAGATCTTCAAGAAAGGGCTTTGTGCTGGATTTTAATGAGTGTGAAAGACAATGTGCTTCGCGAGATTAGTGGTGAGAAGACTGCTGCCTGCGCATGGAGAAAGCTAGGAGATCTTTACTCAGAGAAATCAGTAGTAAACCGATTATATTTGAAGAAACGTTTGTATGATTTCATATTGAAAGAAGGTACGTCCATAACAGAGCACCTAGATAATTTTAAATCAATTATAATGGACTTGGAGAACATAGATATCAATATTGAGGATGAGGATCAAGCTTTGTTTGTATTGAGATCGTTACCAGCTCCCTATGAAAACTTCGTAGATACCATTATGTATGGTAAGGATAAGTTATCGTTAGCAGATGTCAAAGGGGCACTGAAATCAAAAGAGATGAGACAGTTGCAGCCAGACAATCAAGCTGAAAGGGAAGGTCTTATGACTATGGGAAGATCTAAAAGCAAAGCGAGTTCTTTAAGAAGGAAGAACTTGAGGTCCAAGTCAAGGGTGAAGCACTCAAACTGTTATGAATGCGGTGAGCAGGGTCATTATAGGAGAGATTGTCCGAAACTGAATGGTAAGAAGGGAAATCAAAAGGAAAATGCAGCAAACATTGTCGAAGGTGTGAACGATTCCGACGATAGTGAAAACAGTGGTAAAGGAGATGTATTGTCCGTGAGTTCAGACTTTGGGAAAAACTCTTGGGTACTTGATACTGGCGCTACATATCACATGTGTCAGTTCAAGCAGTGGTTTGATACGTACAAGCCAATGCAGGGAACTGTCTATTTAGGGAACAATCATTCGTTGACTGTTGGTGGTATTGGTAACGTCAGAATCAGAATGTTTGACGGGGTTGTTAGAATCTTGACGTGCTGGCATGTTCCTGGGTTAAAAATAAACCTGATTTCTCTTGGGACTCTAGACTCTCGGGGTTACAAGTACCATGCAGAAAATGGTGTAATCAAAGTGACAAAAGGCTCAATGGTATGCATGAAAGGTAGTTTGCAGAAGGGTCTTTACATTCTCCAGGGGAGTGTTATTATGGGCGATGCTGTAGTAGCATCATCAGGGAGTAATAGGCAAAGTAGGCAGGATCAAAATAAGTTGTGGCATTGACGTCTTGGTCACATGAGTGACAGAGGATTAGCTGTTTTGGGAAAGAGAGATTTGTTGAAAGGGTATAAAGCAGAATCATTGGGATTTTGTGAGCACTGTGTGTTTGGTAAACAAACTAGAGTCAAATTCAGCAAATCGGCTGTAAGAAAGACTAAAGGCACAGTGGACTACATTCACTCAGATCTTTGGGGTCCAAACAGAATTCCATCCAAAAGCGGAGCCAGATACTACATGAGTTTGATTGATGATTATTCAAGGATGGTGTGGGTTTTACTTTCTGAAAACGAAAGATGAGGCATATTCAACCTTTGTCAAATGGAAGACGATGATTGAGAAGCAAACATGAATAAAAATCAAACGTCTTAGGACAGATAATGGGTTAGAATATTGCAGTCGTGAGTTCAACGAGTTCTGCGAAGCTGAGGGAATAGTGCGCCATCGCACTTGTTCTAGAACACCACAACAGAATGGAGTCGCAGAAAGAATGAACAAAACGCTTTGTGACAAGGCACGAAGTATGCTCTCACATTCCGGTGTGGGAAAGGATTTTTAGGCTGAAGCTATCAATACAGCGTGTTACTTGGTGAATCGGTCTCCATCAACGGCTATTGATTGTAAAACTCCTTTTGAGATTTGGTCTGGATCATCGGCTGATTATGAACATTTGAGGGTGTTCGGTTGTCCTGCGTATGCTCATGTGAGAGATGGTAAGCTTGAGCCGAGGGCAAAGAGATGCATATTTCTAGGATATGCTACTGGAGTGAAGGGATATAGGTTATGGTGTACCTCTCCAAAGTCTCCAGGTTTTCTCATCAGTAGGGACGTTACTTTTAATGAGTTTGCTTCGATAGACAGTGAGAAGGAAGTAGGAGAAATGGTCGAATCAGGATCGGTTGTGAGTGAACAGGTGGAGCTTGAAGTAGAATCAGTTCCTAGCTGGTCCAATAATTCAAGTGGTTCTGAGGTGGATCCAGAATCAGGAGGTGAAGCGTCAGCATCAGATGATAGTGACGATGATGCGCCTGAACCAGAACAACAACCTTATAGCATAACATTGGGCAGAGAAAAAAGAGATATTAGACTTCCAAAAATGTATGTGAATCTAGTTGCATATGCTCTGTCAGTTGCAGAAGAAGTTGAGATGCAGGAACCTAGTAGCTACAGAGAAGCTATAGCGAGTTCAGAAGCAGATCGATGGATTGGTGCTATAGGGGAAGAGATCGAATCTCTTCAAAAGAATACTGTGAACGTTGGCTTAACTTTTAACAAAACCGATATTGGTGAATCGCTGAATAATGTTGCAGGATCATTGGTTGGTTTTGTTGATTCTGATTTTGCAGGTGATATGGATAAAAGAAGATCTCTGACAGGATATGTATTTACTCTAGCTGGGAGTGCGATCAGTTGGAAAGCACAGTTGCAAGCTATTGTAGCTTTGTCTACAATAGAGGCAGAGTACATGGCGGTAACAGAAGCAGTTAAAGAGGCAATATGGTTGTAAGGTTTGGTGGCAGATTTGGGCTTAGATAGGACTACTACAAAAGTGTTTTGTGACAGTCAAATCGCCATACACCTTACAGGGAACCATATGTACCATGAGCGTACAAAGCACATAGATGTCAAGTATCATTTTATTGGTGATATAATATCAAAGGGAATTGTTGATGTGAAGAAAATGTCTACACACGATAATCCAGCAGATATAATGACCAAGGCAGTATCAGTTCGAAAGTTTAGGGAATGCCTAAACTGGATCGGTGTTCGCAGTATAGAGTGAATGCCTTAAGGGCATTTGGTGAGTCAGAAGAAGAGAAGATTCTTTGTTGATAGTGAAGAAAGGATATTCGCCTCAAGGGGAAGATTTGTTGTGAATGAGTCAAATAGTGCCTTGACAGTGTACTGTGTCCGGCAGTTCGAATAGTGCCTTGACAGTGTACTGTGTCCGGCAGGACAGTTTTGTGTTGTGATAATGATATTGTCCAATTACTTCAAAAGAGTTAGTCTTGTGGTATGAGCCCATTAGGCCCATAGTCTAGTAAGTCTATTAATTCCCTATAAATAGATTACTAGGGCGACACAAAACACAATCTGAAATCTGTAACCTTTTCTATCATAGTGAAACTCTTTTCTCTGGCGGCGCCCGTGGACGTAGACAATTGTCGAACCACGTTAACTCCCGTGTTTCATTTAAATCTTTCATTCGCATATATTTTGTGCTTGAGCCATTTTGTGATAATTGCATAGTATTTTATAACACTTATGAACTCGTGTGTGGTCTTTTTATAGTACAATGATGGGCCTCACACGCTTTAATTTCTAATAATTACACATCTAGTCCTTATATTTTATCATTTATTCATAATAGATACTCTTATAATACATTTTCAAATCATTCCCTCGTAAAAACTCTTCTTTTCTAATTTTCCCCTTTATCTTTTATTCTCCTTTATCAGACCTAATGAGAATAAATCTGGGATAAAAAAATCAAAACCGAAAAGTAGAGAAGCACCCAAGGTCTGCTAGAAAATTTCAAAGTGTAGACGTTGGAGGCCGCCGATACGAGACCGACAATAGCTCGGTGGCAGGTCACGCATGACACTTTGAGAGGTGAGATATTTTTTGAAGGAACACACCCTTCATTAAGAGGTGCTCGATCAGTAACATGTGATGCACTAGTGGCTGTAATGTTCTTCATTAGCATATATATAAAGTAATCTCGAGCACTGCATGATATACTTCCTACAACTGATTGAGTATCTTCAGTAATGTGTCGCTCGTTTCTACTCAGCCTCCAAGGAGACGTCGTGGTTTTACCAAATTTCCCAAGCCTCAGTCCACATGTTTCCTCAGTTAGGCAAGCTTTCCATGACCCGATTCTCTTTCAAAAATGAAATAAAAAGAGGAACATGATATTTGAGGATCCTCAAGAAAAAGAGGGGATAAAGTCTTAGGGATTTTATATCGAGGTATTTTAACCTTAGCACCAAGGGGTTGACTGCCACGACCAATTGAAAGCATAAAAAACTTGTCAAGGCATTCTCCCCAAGTTTTCATTCTACAACTCTGTTAGAAAGGTGGAACGTCTAACCATGACCAACTTGATAACCTGAGCGCAAAAGCATATAAACCTTAATAATCGGACACCTAGAACCGGCAATGAAAGAATAAATAGGTGCTCTAAAATGAAAAATGGCTGTCGTAGTAGAGGAGGCCCTAATACCAAAACACTCATGGTAGCGCTTCCACGGTGATAAGCCAGCAATAACCCGCTATGGATCATGTCAAACACTAACATCTACGAATAGATAAAAACTCCAACCTCCTGGTCAATGAAGAATGACTTCATACCTGACAGTGCGAAACCGAAACAAGCAGTGCAATTACAATTGAGATCATGGGAACACGAAAGAAGAATGTTGGGTGTTGAAGACCAAGATCCGAAGGCTTATTTAAAGAGGGAACTAAGGTAGTATGTCAGGAAAACTGGTCGACACCAACTGAAACGACCACAGAGCCAACAAGACCGCCCCCCGGGATCGTTAAGATCAGGGGAAACAAGGCGAGAGATAAGTTGAAAGAACTAAAGGTAATGCGGAAGTAATGAAATTAAAAAGTGGTAAAGAAACCCAAGACATATATAATGACTCCCCATGTAGTACCAATCGAATAGGGGTACACCCACATATCCCCCGAATGGTACATCCCAAAGTTGACCTCGCTATCGATACACCAAGAGGTGACCTGATCCGTGTGCACACGATCAAAGCTTCAACACCATCTATCTTATTTACTGAAAAAAATCTGGAAGATGTCTTCCATCCCTATGATGATGCAATCTTGATAATGACTAACATAGCAGGTTGGAAGGTTCATAGGATCCTAGTAGATACAGGGCAGGAGTGGACGTAATGTTCAACTCCGTCATGAAGCAATTTCTCTTCCAAATAGTTCTTCCCCGACCTTCCACCCAAGGTGGGATTCAATGGTCGTGCCAAAATTCCATTAGGTAAAACGCTCTTGGAGGTGTTGATTGGGGCTTGATGGTGGGTCTAAAACTGAAGTGTCGGATTTCATGGTGCTGGATACCTCTACCCCATATAACTACATTATGGGAAGGTCATAACTGCATGATTTCAAAGTGTTTTTGTCTATGTACCATCAATGCCTAAAGTACGTTGTCAATGGAGAGGTGGGCATAGTCCGAGGAAACCATAAAATAGCTCGAGAAGGTCTGACCAAAGCTTTACAGAAAACGACCAAGGCTAACGAAACCAAAACTCGATCCAAGTTGGATGAGCCCAAAGCATAAAGAAAAGCCACAATAACCTTTTTTTTTTATGCTCTTTCTTAAAAGTTCACTATTATTTGGTATTGTTATTCCGACAAGTTAACCTAATCACTACCGATTGTAATCAACAATTTTTAAATACATAATTCCTTACTCCTTTCGCTTCCAAGATTAGAATTTATCTCTTAACTAATACAAGTTTACGCCTCAAACCCTTGTTTAGCCTGATGAGTCCGGATTTGTCACCACTCTTTATGAGAACCGGAAATGTTCAATTTGGACAACATCCACCTAACCGGATAGGGACAATTCGGACAACCTCCACTTACTGAACTGTCCGAATAGAACTAAAGTATTAAAAACTTAATCAATTCATGATTAAGCTGATTACTTGTTTACTTAAAAACTAGTGGGTCTTTAAACTCGACCCGAATCCATTAAACACAACCCGAAAGCCCATGTGGCCCAAAAGATAAGGGTATAAATACCCAACCACCTACATTAAATGAGGGTAATGAAAATTAAATACAACCAGGCAGCTCAATTATCCATCTACACTCTATCCAAACATTAAATACCTTTAAAATACCACAAAACTCTGGAAAAAATTACCCTCAAACGAAAATAAACCTCACCAAATTGGCGACCACAGTGGGAGGACGACGGTGCCTGAATCTAGCATTCAAAACCATCAGAAAAAACCAGTTCGGATGAATCCGGATGTGCAAGAAATACCACCAGCTTTGGCAGAAGTGGTGGGTGAAAATGATGAATACACGATCGAGGAGCGTGATATATTAAGAGTTGAAATAGAGGCTCTGAGGGCAGAAAGGAAAAAGATGGGCATAAAAGAAAAGTCAAAGACGTCAGTTGCTCATCACACTGATAACCCTAGAGAGCATGAGCCCTCAAAAACCCATATGAGCACGAAGAAGACTCGTGCTAGCTCAAAAAAGTCTCAGCGGTCTAAACCAGTGGAGAGCTCTGATTCAAACTCAGAATCTTCCAGCAGCTCCTCGGGTGAAGATGGAGTCGAAGAATCCCTGTCATCCAGCAGTGATGAAGGCTGTTCGAAAAAGAAACAAAAGTTAGTCAAACAATATTCAAGAAAAAGAGATAGACATGGAAAGTTAAAGAGGCATATAGGCAAAGGATCGTCTCATAGCCGGAGACACGTAGATCGGATGATGATGGATCCTTTTGCCTTCCATGATGAACCAGGTATCGTTGCAACTCCTAATGAGGATACCGTCTTCAGTCGTGGCCGAAATAGGAGACAATCTCCACTGTCCTCCAAAATCCTGTCCGGGAACCTTCCTAAGAGGTTTGACAGTACAAAAATGGAAAAATACGATGGCAGTAAAGACCCGGACAACCACTTGGAACAGTTCAAAAATTTCATGATGAATTTTGATGATGACGATAAGTTGCTTTGTAGAGCATTCTCCCAATCCTTTACGGGGAGTGCCCTGAAGTGGTAGGGGTGCATCAGAAATTTCGATACTTTTTGGGTGGCCTTCCGGAGGCAGTTTGTTGGAAGTAAGGAGGTAAAGGGCAATGGAGACACAATCATCCATTGTGCCCAAGAACCGAACGAATCTCTAAAAGAATACATAAGTCGTTTTGTGAACACCAAAAATGGGTTGGTTGATTGCTTTGAACAAGTAGCAATAGTTTCTCTGAGGCAGGGCTTAAACCCTGGAAACCTGGCTGATTCAGTAACCCGAAAGAAGGCCATGACATGGGGAGGTCTGTTGAATCAAGTTGGAAAGCAGATTAATGTTGATGAAACAAAGAAAACAAGGGTGCACAGACAGGTGAGATCTGCTCCAGCTGCACCAAATCCAAACCAAAACCAGTCCGGGAACAAGGCCAGGGAGGCCGGACAGAGTCATAACAGAGCCAAAGCTCAGTCTCAGCCAGCTGCTCCAGCACAGAGTCAACAATGAAATAAGCGAGGACCTTGGGTCCAACCGGAGTGGTTTGCAGAATTAAAAGAAAACGTAGCCACCATATATGACAAAACAAAAGATGAAGTACATTATAGAAGGCCGACTGCGTTACAATCTCCTAGGGAGAGCCGTAACAATTGTTTCTGTCAGTATCATAATGATACTGGCCATACCACCGAGGATTGTATTGCTTTGAAGCAAGAAGTCCAGAATTTAATTAAAAGAGGAAAGTTGGGAGCATATGTTAAAAGAAGAGGAGGCAATCGGCCTGATAACACTCATCGGGGTGGTCCAAACAATGCAGGCACATCGGCTCCGGAAGGGGCCATGGTGATAGTCGAGAGATTCGATTTAGAGTCATAGTACTTGGACCGTGATCCGACCCGGAATAAAGTGGGAATTATCGCAGAAAATTGCAAGCCGGTGTCCGGACTTATCGACTTTTTTGAGTCACTCAAAATTTTCAGATGAGACACCATGACAGCACCCACTACTTCTTCGAGAAAGAGGCATGTTCATACTTTAGCTACCCAACTGGAGGGAGACATAACTTCCTATCAATCACAGATTCCATTTCCCGTTATTGTTTTCGATGAGGATGACTTGAGGGATATAGCTGGTCCTTATGAAGATGCTGTTGTCATAGGAGCATCCATTGGGGGCAATGACATTAGACGGATTCTGGTGGACACCAGAAGTTCTGACAATATTCTCTTTTTAACTTCCTACAAAAAGATGAAAAATCCAGCAGTAATTCAGCGTTCAAACATGTCAATTGTGGGTTTCACTGGAAGCTCAGCAGATGTGATCGGGGTGTTCGAGGAGGAAGTTTTGTTGGGCAAAGGCCCTTTTGAGAAAATGGTTAGAATATTGTTCATCGTGGTGGATTGTCCCACTTGTTATAATGCTATTCTGGGGAGGTCTTGGCTCTCTAGGATGCATACGGTGGCCCCAACAGTCCACCAATGTTTGAAATATGTTGTGCAAGGACAAGTGGGAGTTGTTCGGAGCAGCCAAAAGGTAGCAAGAGAGTGTTATGCAACAGCGCTGGCCCCCAGACGTTGGGGGCAGTTCGGATTAATGAAGAATAGCAGTTTGAGGGGATTTTTGGGGGAGAGGGTGAGATTGATAACCCTAGAGAGACCCCTGAAGATTTAATACCGATTGAAGAAGTTGAAACACATTCATTGGCTGAAGGAAAAAATGTCAAGATAGGGTCTAAGATGACATTGGAATTAAATGGTAAGATGTTAAAGTTCTTGAAAGACCATCAACATGTTTTTGCTTGGTGAAATGCTGATGTTACCGGGGTACCAGCAGATATTATATCACACCAACTGTCCATCCGAAGGGACATAGCACTTGTGATACAAAAAAGAAGAGCTTTTTCAAAGGAAAAGGCTGATGTCATAGTTCAAGAGGTTGACCGGCTTACTAAAATGGGGCACATAAAGGAGTCTCAGTACCCTTTATGGATATCCAATCCGGTATTAGTGAAAAAGAAAAATGGCAAGTGGCGTAGTGTATCGATTTCACAGATCTCAACAGGGCTTGCCCGAAGGAATTATACCCAGTTCCCCGGATTGATCAGTTGGTGGATTCCACATCTGGGAACAAGCTGCTATCTTTTATGGATGCCTTCTCCGGGTATAGTCAGATTCAAGTGGATCCGAAGGATCAGGAGCATACTACGTTTGTTACCGATAGGGGCCTTCATTGTTACAAGGTGGTGCCGTTTCGGTTAAAAAATGCTAGGGCTACTTATCAGAGGTTGGTAAATAAGGCTTTTTCTGATCAAATTGGAAGAAACATGGAAGTATACATCGACGATATAATGGTGAAAAGTATGGATGAAGAGCTACACTTGGTAGATCTCCAAGAAACTTTTGCTAACTTAGTGAAAGTGAATTTGAAAGTAAACCCAGAAAAGTGTATCTTTGGAGTACAGTCCGGCAAATTCTTGGGGTATGTGATAAGTGAGCAAGGGATACAGTCTGATCCGGACCAACTTAATGCTTTGCTGCAGATGGAGCCTCCTCGAAATATTAAAGAAGTACAACGTTTGACTGGGAGGCTGGCTGCACTAAACCGTTTTATTTCAAGGTCTTCGGACAAGTGCGCCCCATTTTTTCAAACTTTAAAAGGTGCAAAAGATTTCAATTGGTCCCCACAGTGTGATGAGGCCTTCGATGAGATTAAAAAGCACTTGTCTTCCCCAAAGACTTTGTCTAAACCCATTGGTGGAGAAACTCTCTTCGTATATTTTGCCGTTTCAGATTGTGCCATAAGTTCAGTATTGGTAAGGGAAGTAGATAATTGTCCTCGTCCGGTGTATTACATCAGCAAGAGCTTGATAGATGCAGAAAAACGCTATCTGAAGCTTGAAATATTAGCATTATCCCTGGTGATTGCTGCGAGGAAGATGAGGCCTTATTTTCAGGCTCGTCCCATTATTGTTCGGACGTCTTTTCCTTTAAAAAACGTTCTTCAAAAGGCAGACGTTTCAAGTAGAATGATTAAGTGGTCAGTGGAATTGGGGGACTTCGATATTGATTTTGCCCCTCAGACAGCGATCAAAGCCCAAGCTGTGGCTGATTTCTTAGTTGAATTCCATTCAGATAGGGATACAAAGCAAACAACTGATGCGAAAGACAAAAAAGTCTGGGTCATCCGGACTGATGGTGGATCAAGTACCATGGGATGTGGTGCAGGGGTATGTTTGACCTCTCCGTACAGTGACAGAATGTATCAAGCTATATGTTTTGCTTTCAGGGCTTCTAATAATGAGTCCGAATATGAAGCTGCTATAACTGGTTTGAAATTGGCTCTTATTTGTGGAGCCAAAAGGGTCAAGTTAATGAGCGATTATCAGCTGCTTATCCATCATGCACAAGGTCAATCTGAAGCCAAAAAGAAGCAGTTGGTTAAATACTTACTTCTTCTTAAAGAAGTTGCTCTTAATTTTAAAAGCATCATCTATGAACACATACCCCGAACAGAAAATATACTGGCAGACTCCTTGGCAACCATAGCCTATACAGAGTCCTACCCTTGGATTCATGTGCTGGAGTGCCCATCCATTCGAATCAGTCTGGGTAAGGAAGAAGAAAATTTCGATATACAGATAAAACAACCTCAAGATTGGATATTTTCTCTCCTTCAATATCTCTCAGATGGTATCTTGCCACCGGATAAATCAATAGCAAGAAAAGTAAAGTACAAGGCTCGTGGTTTTATCATCTTAAGAGATATTCTTTATAAGAAATCTTATAGTAGACCCCTCTTACGATGTTTGGGGGTCGACGAATCTCAGATAGTGCTCTCCGAATTACATGATGGTGAGGGATCAGCTCACTGTGGATTCAGGGCTCTAACAAGGAGAGTTTTGTTAGCTGGGTATTATTGGCCCTCTATAATGCAAGATGCTAAGGAGTTGGTGAGGAGGTGTGACCCATGCCACAGATATAGAAATGAAATTCATATCCCAGCCATCCCTTTAGAGTCAATTACTGAGCCAATAGCTTTTGCTCGACGGGTGTTGGATTTAGTGGGACCTCTACCCATGGCGTCCGGAGGGTGCAGAACTATAATCGTCACTATTGATTACTTTTCGAAGTGGATTGAAGCAGCTCCGTTGGCAGGTACAACATCAAAAGTTGTTATAAAATTCATTTTATCCAATATCTGGTGCAGATTTGGAATTCCACAAAAGATAACAACAGACAATGGACCATAGTTCGACAACAAGGAAATTGAGAGTTTATGTGCCTCTAGAGGCATACAACATTGCTTCTCTTCCCCTTTCCACCCACAAGAAAATGGACAGGTCGAAGTGACCAACAGGACAATACTGTCCAGTCTGAAGAAGAATTTAGAAGGGGCTGCTGGAAAATGGCCTAGTTATTTGCAAGAAGTTTTGTGGGCTTACCGGACCACTCCCGGGGCTGCAACACAAGAGTCTCCCTTTGGCTTAGTATATGGAATGGATGTCATAGCTCCCATAGAGGCTACTCTCCCTTCATTTCGAGTTCATAATTTTTCCGAACACGCTAACGAGGTGGCTATCAGAGGCCAACTTGACTTAATAGAGGAAAGAAGAGTTAAGGCTCACCTTAGAGCTGTACACTATCAAGGTTTGATGAGAAGCAGGTTCGCTTCTAAAATTAAGAGAAGGGATTTTCAACCGGGGGATAAGGTGTTGAGAAAAGTTTTCCTACACATTAAAGAGAAGCAGTTCGCTAAGTTGGCTCCAACTTGAGAAGGACTCTATGTGGTCATTGAAAAGCTTAAGCCTGGGACATAACGGCTCCAAGACAAAGATGGAAGGATTTTGAATCACCCTTGGAATATTGAACACCTCCGGTTGTACTTGGAATAGAAAATATGTAAATATTTACTTATTTAAAAGTTCAGTAAATATTTGGGGGCATACTATTTCCTACCCTGGTGGCGCGGGGAGGTTTTAATGAGGTGTCCGGGATCTTTTATAAAATTTGATGCCTTCTTGAAAATCCGGAGTGTTTTCACTTAATAATTTTTGGTAAAGTTTTTATTTGAACAGGTCAGATTAAATTGAAGGAGTGATGACTACTTAATCATTTGTCATTGGAGAATTTAAACACTCTCACGTTAAAACATTTATGAAATAACCAAGGGCTGTTTAAACATCAGCCACCAAAATTTTAAAACTATGCAAGAGTTGTGCAAAATAAAGCTACCCATTAAAACATACGAAGTGCCTTGGCTATCCAAGGACTTTAAGTTGTCAAAGCAAAAAAGATTTATCCTGTCAAGGACCGGACACAGTTACAAAAAATTCCTTGGCCATCCAAGGACTTTGGTTCAATCAAAACAAAAGTGAAAAGATAATTGATACTCTAAGATTGAGCCTTTGAAGATGGCTCAGCCTCACTAGTTTTTTTCTTCTTGAGGTCATCATTTTCCTCATCTGGACTCTCCCCGATGTTCTCTTCTTCATCGGATGAGTCAGCACTGGAGTAATCATGCTTGTCACCATCAGCCATCGTGTGGAAGGGAAGGTCTTCGTACTCTACAAAAGTCCATAAATCTCCCAGATTCCTCTTCGGAAATTTCTCATGAAAGAGCAAGACCATGTCCGACTTCACTTTGGCGTACATTTCTTCCTGAGTGTCTATCACTTGGTTGGTATAAGCATGAATCCTAGCTTGGATTTTTGCCTCTTGCTCCCTTAGCAAATCAGCTTTTTCTTGTGCAGCCTTGGACACCGATTCCTCGAGCGAGATCTTGTCATTGGTCAAAGTATGAATGACCCTGTCCCTAGCCTTCACCTCCTCTTTCGAAGAAGAGAGATCTTTCTCCAACTCGGATTGCTTTATTCGGAGTTCTTTGATAGTATCTTCTAAGGTAGCTACCTTTGTGGCCCAACCCTCCTAGTTCTTATTTAACTCCTCATTTTCCCTCTTCAAAATATCAGCATTTTGGTTGGCAATGAGGAGATCACCATACAATTTCTCTTTGTCAGAATTAAGGGCATTAATAATAGTTGACTGACCTCGCACTTGCTTCTCCAAATTAAGCACTGGCCGAATATTAGTCAATATAGAGTGAGTTATAACATCTCTTTCACTTGAGACAGAGAAAGAATTACCATTGAAGGTAACGATGTTCGAAGAGCTTGGGGGGGGGGGGTAAGGTCCAGCAAAATCATCCATAGGGAGGTTTTCGAAGTAAAGACCAATTTCTTCAAGACCACTAATATCAACACCATCAATGCTGATATCCCCTCCTGCACCCCTCCGGTTTAGAAGTCACTAGGGATGCCTTCTGGATCAGTAAGGTCAACAGGGGGAAGGGGCTCCGAACGCCGGAGGGAAATCTCATCACCCTTGGAGGTTTTCTTCTTCTTGGCCTCCCTGTCCTTGCCCTCTGCTCCCCGTTTCGTATCTCTCTTAGGAACCCTTGGAGGTTTTGGAGATCCTATCACTTCCTTAGTACTTTCATGCTCAACTACTTCTAGAAGAGCAGCATAAATCTGTCCTTGATCTGGCCCCTCTTGGTTTGTTGGAGTATTTTCCTCCACTTCGGTGGGATTGGCTTCAACTGCACTCTGCTTGCCTTTACCTTTCTTTCCCTTCATCTTACTTGGGGCTTTGGCTCTACCAGGCAGATACAATGCCCCATCCGGCGCGTGTGTTCTTTTGAGGACTACTTCCGGAGGGGGTGGGGTGGTAAGTTCCTCCAAGGATAAGTCCCTCCGGTCAGTGGTATTCCAAAGGTAGGACCTTGTTAGATTGCTTCCGGTAAAGGCATTGTGGAAGAGATTCCCCCACATCTCAGTAGCCCAAGCATTTAGCTTGGTGCAAGTGGTCTGCCCAGCCTTCAAGTAGTCACTGAAGTCCTTAGGCAGCACTGCCAAGAAACAAAAAAAAAGACAAGTCAGATAAACAAATTTGTGAAAAATAAAGATGGGAATGTGAGATGGGATTCTTACCATCGCTTCGCCATCTACTGGTAAGGAGGCTCGGGTTGACACCGATTTTAATCTTCCTCCCATTCTCCCAGGCGCCACTCACAAACAAGAAATGAGTCTTCCAATTTCTTTCCGACTCGAGCAGATCGTCCACTTCTTTGTAATTATCAGACATGTTGAAGTGATAGAAGAGAATATGGTGGTTTCTGCAGAGGCTGGCCACAGTTGCAAACTGCTCTATTGGAAGAGGAATTCCGGAGAGCCTGGAGGCCATAATACAAACCATGAGAGTGTACCATGCATTAGGGCTCAGTTGGCTTGGGCAAAGTTTGATGAGGTGAAAGTATTTGACTATCTCCGGGTCTAAGGGAAACCTTAGTCCCCAGTTGAAGAGCTCAGTGAAGAAAACTATTTCACTAAGCTTGCAGTCCATTGGTGTCTCTGGATCCACCAGAATCCTTATTTTGGCATTCTTCGGCATCCCCCATTTTTTTCGCATCCGACCCAGTTCGGCTGTGCGGATGAAAGCATAACTAAGTTTTTGCAAAGCTATCAGATATTTAACACTTACATTGTGGAAACAAGGTGCTAATTTTCCCACAAGGCACTCCGGAAAATCCGGATGCCTTAAGCATCGTTTCTCCTTGCCTTTGTCCTTCTTGGAAGCTACAGCCTCACTTGTTTGTCCGGAGACTTCGGACTCAAAGGAAGCTTCTTCGATAGAATCCTCCATCACTTCTTCCATTACCATGGAGGGGTTTTCAGTTGTTTTTGGGTGATGGGAGCTAGTGGTTGGCTCAGCAGGCCCTCCGGATTGTTGAGCTTCACTGGCTTCTTGTAGTCTGGACTCCGGTTGGGGCTCATATACAGTGGTTTCTTTTCGGAGACTTGAACTAGATGCCTCCGGGCCGGACAGCTTGTCCTTAGGAATCTTAATGGGTGCCTCTGACCCTGTATTGCTATCTTTAGCCCCTGATTTGGAAGGTGTGCCTTTTAGAGCTTGCCTTTTTACCAAGTGACCTCTTCTCCGATCTACTAACTTCTCTGGAGAGGCATCAGCATCCGATCCCATGGAAATGAATGGGGAAGGTTTCTTAAAGCTGGTGACTACCTGCCCTGGTTCAACAGTAGGCTCGGATTCCTGAACCGATGAGCCCGAAACAATTGGTGAAAGGTTGGATTGGAAGAACCTCCTAGGTTTAACGCTTTTAGTTGAAGAAGAGCCTCGGTCAGGCTCTTTACTTGGTGTTTCTGGTTTGTCAACGGGGGAAACAGGAAGGCCTGCAGCAATGCACCTTTCTCATTCAACCTTTTGAGCTTTTTCTAATTCTAACAAATTGAGTCACCCACCTTTTATTAAAGCGTTTCTTGCTGTGAACATAAAATCGCACAAAAAGAAAGTGTTTTGTTTTTTAGAGAGAAAGCTTTGAAGTTTAGCAGAGCAAGGATGATGAAGATGATAAAACAGTAGAAAAGGGACTCATTTATAGTAAAGATAGAAAAGATTCTTTGATACCTAGGAGAATTTGAAAGGGTTGCAATGATTAAGAACGGCGTTGATGTCATCCTCATTAAATGAAGAGGTTGATTTTTGAAGTAAGTGGGAGCGCCGTTCTAGGGAAAAAAAGCGGCTGATGTGGCGAACCAGAGAGAGACACGTATCCCACGATTTCTGGCAAAAAACCGTTTAGTTTCTGAGAACTTTTTCAGTTTGGATAAAGCTATTCACAGTTCGAGAATCTGTCCGGACATGGCTGTGACTAGCTACATGCTATTTTTTAGGTCTTGCCAAAGGTCTTTGAACACCACCTAAAAAAGGGGCTACTGATGAGTCCGGATTATGTCACCACTCTTTATGAGAACCGGACAGGTGCAATTCAGACAACATCCACCTAACCGGACAGGGACAATTCGGACAACCTCCACTTACTGAACTGTCCGAATAGAACTAAAGTATTAAAAACTTAATCACTTCATGACTAAGCTGATTACTTGTTTACTTAAAAACTAGTGGGTCTTTAAACTCGACCCGAATCCATTAAACACAACCCGAAAGCCCATGTGGCCCAAAAAAACTAGCGGTCGCGGTGGCGCTGCAGTGACTAGAGATACAAGTGATTTCGGTGATCGTGAAGTTGCTGACCTACACCGTTAGGTGGCCGATCTTACCCGTCAGATGGCTGATCTTAACGTCAGGCAACAAGGCACGGAGGTTGAAGGTATCGATAACCCTTTTGGGGAGAGGTTCGAACAGAATACTTCTCACGGCCGATGCTGGGAGCTTGGATTTAAGGTAGACATCCCTGACTTTGATGGTAGCCTTAAGGCAGAGGCGCTTATTGATTGGTTATCTCAGATTGAGGAAGTGCTGGACTTCAAGGAAGTTTCTGAGGAGAGAAGGGTCGCATTGGTCACCATCCACCTACGCGGTAGGGCACATGCTTGGTGGCAGCAAGTAAAGAAGAACCGTGAGCGTGAAGGCAAAGATAAAGTCCGCAGTTGGGAGAAGTTCAAAAAACAAATCCGCAAGGCTTTCCTTCCTTACAACTTCGAGCGGGAACTATACCAGCGACTCCAGAATCTTCGTCAGGGACCCCAATCTGTGGACGAGTATACAGAAGAATTCTATCAGCTGCTGGCTCGTACGGATGTGACCGAGTCGCCGCGTCAGCGGGTATCCCGTTATATTGGTGGGTTGCGCCTTCAGCTTCAAGATCTGTTGAATATGTTCGACTCGTGCTCTGTTTCCGAAGCCCATCGGCGTGCCCTCCAGGCAGAAAAGCAGTCGGCTCGCCGGACCCAAACTGGCGTACGGACTGGTGCTCCTTCAAATATTTCGGCGTCCAAACCAGTTCCCCGTCCAACCCATGATCTGATCCCTCTTGGGCGCGGTGCGCCAAGCCGTTCTTCAAGCAATTTACATTGCTATGGCTGTGGCGAGTTAGGGCATCGTCAGGTAGAGTGTCCAAATGCTGCGGGTGCTAGGGGTCTTTTCTCTCACGAGGCGTTTTAACCGAATCCCATTGTTCTTGATGGTCCTCCAAAATTTGATACCTATGATGATGACTTGCCTGAAGCTGCGGAGGAAATTGTGACTGGTGATGTTGGAGCCGTGTTGATGTTGCGTCGCGCTTTCCTGTCTTCTCGCGTTCCTGATCATAGTGACTGGCTGCGGAATAATGTGTTCCAATCGACTTGCACGATCGGCGGGAAGGTGTGCACCTTCATCATTGATGCTGGTAGCTGCGAGAATGTCATCTCCGAGACAGCGGTTTCGAAGGGTTGAAGTCAGAATCGCACCCCAAGCCTTACAAGTTCGCCTGGCTAAGTAAAGGTACTGATATCACTGTATCTAAACGCATGCTTGTATCTTTTTCTGTGGGGCAAACATACCAGGATGAAGTGTTTTGTGATATTGTACCTATGGATGCCTGTCATCTATTACTTGGCCGTCCTTGGCAGTACAATCTGTCTGTTGTGCATGCTGGTCGTGCTAATACTTATTCATTCCTCTTTCGGGGAAAAAAGATTGTTCTTGTGCCAGCGAAGCCTCGACCCCTAAGCATTGGCTCTAATCCTTCCACAACGACTTTGCTGTCCCGTGCTCCTTTTCAAACAGTCATGGAAGAGGCTGGTGTGGTTTTTTTATTGTTTTGTGATCCTGTTGTGACTGATTCCCATGCGGACCCTAGCCCTGTCGTTCAGTCTCTTTTGCAGGAGTTTGCAGATGTGTTTCCTGAGAATTTGCCACCCGAGTTACCTCCTCTAAGGGATATTCAACATCAGATCGACCTGGTCCCTGGTGGTGCTCTCCCAAATCGGCCCTACTATCGAATGAGCCCGAAGGAGCATGAAGAATTACGCCGACAGGTGGAGGAT
The DNA here is from genome assembly GCA_036936605.1 of Limnanthes douglasii subsp. nivea. NCBI lineage: Eukaryota > Viridiplantae > Streptophyta > Magnoliopsida > Brassicales > Limnanthaceae > Limnanthes > Limnanthes douglasii. The sequence goes on from JAUPFV010000004.1 coordinate 279,785,706, forward strand.
TTGTTGGATAAGGGACATATTCGGGAAAGTCTCAGCCCATGTGCAGTTCTGGCATTATTGACACCGAAGAAAGATGGTTCTTGGCGTATGTGTGTGGACAACCGAGCTATCAGCAAGCTTGATTTGAAGAGTGGATACCATCAGATTCGGATTCGTCCTGGTGATGAGTGGAAGACGGCGTTTAAGACGCGTGAGGGTTTGTTTGAGTGGATGGTGATGCCGTTTGGTCTGTCCAACGCGCCTAGCACGTTCATGCGTATCATGAATCAGGCATTGAGGCCTTTCATCGGTAAATTTGTTGTTGTTTACTTCGATGATAATCTGATCTATAGTGCTAACCATTATGTGCATCTATCCCATTTACGTGAGGTGTTATTGGTGTTGCGTCGGGACACGTTTTATGCTGCTACTGCCAAATGCTCGTTTATGTCCCCAGCTGTCCAATTTTTGGGGTATATTGTCTCTGTTGAAGGGTTACGAGCTGATCCGAGCAAAGTTACTGTTGTGGACCAGTGGCCTCGACCTACTTCCATCACTGAGGTTCACAGTTTTCATGGTTTAGCTTCGTTTTATCGGTGTTTCATTGCCCATTTCAGCAGTGTTATGGCCCCGATTACGGATTGCATGAAGGGCACGAAATTTGGTTGGTCCGAAGATGCTGATGCAGCATTTGCAGAAGTTAAACGACGTCTCACCACAACGCCTATTCTGGTGCTGCCCGACTTTTCCCAGCCATTTGAGCTTCATTGTGACGCGTCTAAATTTGGTATTGGGGCAGTTCTTTCCCAGTCAGAGCGTCCTATGGCTTTCTTCAGTGAGAAATTGGCGAGTGCTAAGCTGCGATTTAGTACTTATGATATTGAATTTTGTGCGATAGTTCAGGCTATCAAGCAGCATTGGCGTCATTACTTGTTTCAGCGTGAATTTGTGTTATATACTGATCATGATTCTTTGAAGTATCTTGGCAGTCAAGATAAAGTATCTCATAGACATGCTTCTTGGATAGCTTACTTGCAGTAGTTCACTTTTGTCATCAAGCACAAGGCCGGTATTACGAATCGGGTTGCTGATGCTTTGAGCCGACGTCACACTCTGCTGACTGAGATGCGCGTTCAGGTTCCTGGCTTTGATTCTTTTGTTGACCTTTATGTTACTGACTCGTTCTTCTCTCGGGATATTGAACTGATTCAGCAGGGCGAACTTTCTGATTTTTTACTGGAGGATGGCTTTCTCTTTCGTGGAGTACAGTTGTGTATCCCTGACTGCAACTTGCGTCTTCAGCTGATCAAGGAGCTGCATAATGAAGGTCATGTGGGCCGTGATCGAACATACCAGTTGCTGTCCTCATCCTATTTTTGGCCTTCGATGCGGAAGGAAGTTGGTCGTTTTGTCTCCCGTTGTCGAGTTTGTCAGTTGGCCAAAGGAACATCCACAAATGCAGGTCTTTATTTGCCACTGCCGATTCCTGCTCAGCCCTGGACCGACATCAGTATGGATTTTGTTCTTGGTTTACCCCGGACTCAGCGTGGATTCGACTCTATTTTTGTGGTGGTTGATCGTTTTTCTAAGATGGTACACTTCATCCCATGTAGAAAAACATCTGATGTAGTGTGTGTCGCGCAGCTTTTCTTTCGAGAGATTTATCGTATTCATGGCCTTCCCAGTACCATTGTTTCTGACCGTGACACCCGGTTTGTGAGTCATTTTTGGCGCAGCTTATGGCGTATGGTGAATACACAGCTCAACTTCAGTAGTGCTTACCACCCCCAGACGGATGGTCAGACAGAGGAAAAGTCCAAACAAAAGCCTTGTTTATTTTATTTTATTTTATTCAAATATATTATGTATTTAAATCAAATCTAATTATATTAAGATTTTATTTTATTTTATTTTATTTTAAAATATTTATTTTATTTTCTTGTATTATAATTTAGGTTTTTGAGAAGCTCTTATATAAAGCCTCATATGCCTTCAGTTATTTTAAGTTTTTGGAATAATATATTTTTATCTTTGAAAATTTCACTCTTCGTTACCCTTAGATTACAGTTTCATCTATCGTTGCTTCTTCTTCTATTTTCATCGCGTCATCAGTTTGGTATCAGAGCCTCAGTTCCTGCTACGGGTCAAACATGTTTCTGAATCTTGATTTCATCTGATTCAAGGTCTAAAGGAGAGAACAACATACGGCCATGAAGACCTCAAAGATCGTTTGGTATGCGGGAGACACACTAGGCGTTTCAATGACGATCATATTGACCGGTTACTGAAGGAGTTTAAATTGGCTACCAATTGTCGAATCAAGGTAAAAATTGCTTATCGATATGTTGTCTCAGGCTATGAAGAGGTTTTTAAAACCATTTTTTTCATCAACTAGACATGGGGATGTTGTCTTCAGGCTATGAAAAGGTTTCGAAACTATTTTTTTTCCTTCAACTGGATGACTTCAATATGATTTCGAATAAGGAACACTCGAGAAGAATTTATCTTATTCCGATAAGGTCAACAGTTATAATTCCCAATGTAACGATTGAATAAAATAAATTAAATAATTTGGGTTCTTGATGGTGATGCTGCTGTGAATTCGATGACGAATTCTTGTCAACTAGGAGAGGATGATGTAGCCCAAAAAGTCCAAGCAAAAGCCTTGTTTATTTTATTTTATTTTATTCAAATATATTATGTATTTAAATCAAATCTAATTATATTAAGATTTTATTTTATTTTATTTTATTTTAAAATATTTATTTTATTTTCTTGTATTATAATTTAGGGTTTTGAGAAGCTCTTATATAAAGCCTCATATGCCTTCATTTATTTTAAGTTTTTGGAATAATATATTTTTATCTTTGAAAATTTCACTCTTCGTTACCCTTAGATTAGGGTTTCATCATGTTACCCTTAGATTATGGTTTCATCAAGTACCTTCATAAGACGTTTGTCAGAGAGTTGGCTCATAGATTTGTAAGAAGTAACGTATCACCCTCAATGCCAACCTTATCATCTGTAAACTCATACGATATAGTAGGAGAGCAAGGGATACCAAGAGAGGAGCCGTCAAATTAAAACTCACAAGAGCCTCAAGATTAGGTTTAAGAACCAAATGAGGGTAACTCTCTTTACTCGCTTAAACAACCATGACAAGATCGTGATGCTTGAACACGTTGGTATATGGGATAAGTATATTCTCTTAAAAAATCTTAAAAAGTCTCACTTTGTGTTTCTATTGCATCTCGGCTTCCCTAGAACGATTTCCTATCTGGGGCCTTAGAGTTAGGGAGTATCAGATCAGACATTCCACTTTTATACCGCGATATAGTTTCCCTTTCTCTAAAATCAGACAAAAACAAAAATCAGTTAGGATGACAACAAAAACGACATTGGTTTCCTCTAAGAGAACCCCAATAGGACATATGAGAACGAGACGAAAATGAGAAAACTCGTCGAAACCAACACTATGGTGAGTAAATGTATGCTCAAGAACATTTTTGGTATACTGATGAGGCACTTTCAGGAACATAAGCAACGATAACCCGACCAAGGCCACAGGCGGGTTGAGTGAATTTGAGCATGAGATTCACTTGGAGACTTGACATGAGGATACGCTTAGTTTAAAATTTGGAGCTGATACAATTTCGGTCTGATAAATGTGACTCAATAAAATCGAACTTACAGTTTTTGGGCATGCAGATACAATGGAGAAAATACCGAAAGTACGACGTTAAATCTTGTTAAGATTTGGGTTTGGCTAAAAAGACTATATTAGAGGATAAATAAGAAAAATAAATATAAGGGTTAAAGACTCTACCGGAACATATTGGGTGATCTTATGCTAAAAGAAGGATCAAAACAGACCACCACGACCCGTTTATGAGAAAATATTAAAACATCCATTGCTTGTTAGATTGAGGTAAGCCCATCATTACAAGAGGAGAATGAATTTGTCTAAGTCTAATGGCCACTCAACACTGATAGAGAAGACTCATGTGACGGGGAATGAAACAAAAATTACGCCCGCAGAGACAGGCATCGGGTTGTAAAACAAGTGTTGGGGGTGGAAAGAAATGATAAACGTTCTTCAAAACAAGACCACACCGATTCAACTGATTTCAGAACTGATGAATCCTCGAATTAAGAAGCCCGACGCCAGAAGAGGAACAATAACTTGACCAGAAAGATCAGGTCCCGACGCAACAGGTCGCGATTATTTGGCTCACCGAAGTGTAAAAGAAATAGTGCTGAAAAGAGAACGTCGAAGTCTCATGAGAAAGAAGAAATAATAGCAGCCAGTAAAGAAGAGCGAGTAATTTTGTCACAAGTTCAATGGCAGCCATCGAGAAGTCAAATGCATTGGTAAAGGGCCGGGAGTCAGTTTGCAAGTCCGAACAATGAGGGCCTGTATGGAATCCACACTGATGGCCTGGGGGAGTGGTGCTTATGGTTTTGGGTATAATAAGAGTTTTCGGGTGAACGTGGACACTATTGTCAATTACAGACATAAGGTGGTGAAAGTCACAGATATTACACTAGACATTTCGTGGTTGATAAAACCGACCTTGACCACTGTGACGAAACAATGTCTTTAACTGGATATCGGTTAGGATTACTCTAGGGACCCATGAAACAAGCCGTAACCAAGAAACAAGCTTTTACTTTTTCCGTTCTACTAGTACAGGTAGAGAAGCAGATATTGCTTGAGGAAACAAAGGCATCTGAATTAGTCGCTCAAGTTTAGCAGAGCGCGTAGGCTGCGGTCGTCACTCATCAGCATAACCAGTCAAAATATAACCCGATTCCGCAGCCACAACCGGCAAATACTTTGCCACCCGGGGCGCAATCTAATCCAGTTAAGGTACAACCGTCCTAGCCCCAAATAGCCAAGTAGAAAAATTAGGTGGTTACCTGACCAATATCTAACAAGTGGATCCGCCCCGCACATTACGCTGACCTTACGAAGTGTGTTTCAACTATTTTCGGAAAAAAGAAAAAAGAGTGGAACTTACCATAAACCGTTCCTGATCTGGATCCCTCGGGAAAGTCGAAACAATCGGCATTGTAGGTACCACGAAGACGTAGGTCATGACACAAAGTACTGTATCGCTTTGAAAAAAGAAATACAGATGCCAGTAAAAAACGGGAAGCTCCTTAACTATGTGAAAAAACAGGTGCAACAAAGTGCGGCATCCAAATAAATTGTGGCAGTGCAAAAATCAGAAACAACGATGGGTATAACCGAAGTTACCGACTTGTTTGATGTGCCAATAGAATATCTAGACCCCGACGTCGATCGTAATTTTATCGGGGTCACTGAAGAAGAAGTCTTGGAAGGCAGAAAAAAGGTAAGTAGTCTTTGTCAATTTTTTGAGTCTCTAACAATCTTTGGAGGTGATTCGATGACAGGAGTCACCAACTCTTTCCGAAAGCGACACATCGTGAAATTAGTAACTCAACTGGATTCCCGAACTTTGTCTCACTTGCATGAATGAGGAGTGTGAGAACTATGAATTCACAAAAGGAAAATCTTTAAAGCTCGGTACAAACTTATCACCCAATTTTCGTGATAAACTAATTTCATTTTTGAAAGAAAGCCTACATCAGTTCACTTGGTGCTCGGAAGATGTAACGGGAGTTCCCGACAGTTTAATTATTCATAGTTTGGCGGTCAATCAGAATATCCGACCAATTTCGCAGAAATGCAGAGACTTCTCACCAGAAAAGGCCGAGATAATACTTTTGGAAGTTGAAAGAATGATCAACTCGGGTATATAAGAGAGTTTAAGTACCCGCGGTGGACATCTAACCCCGTTCTGGTAAAAAATAAAAATGGAAAGTGGAGAATGTGCATAGACTTCACCAACCTCAACAGAGCATGTCCTAAGGACCATTTTCCAATGCCAATAATTGATCAATTGGTAGATTCAACATCTGGAAATAGACTGTTTTCTTTCATGGACGCATACACCGTATATAATCAGATCAAAATGAACCTCATGATCAGGAAACACAACTTTTAGAACCGAATGAGGTTTATATTGTTATAAGGTTATGCCTTTCAAATACGGACACGACGTACCAGAGGCTAATGAACAAGGCCTTTGAGAAACAGATCGTGCGGAACGTCGAAGTTTACATCGACGATATGCATGTAAAGAGCAGGACCGGTGCGGATTATCTAACCGATTCGAAAGAAACTTTCGATAACCTAAGGGACATAAATCTAAATCTTAATCTAGAAAATGTTCTTTCAATGTTCGATTGGGGAAATTGTTGGGTTCTTGGTCAGCGAAAAAGGTATTAAAGCTGATTCCACTCAATTGTAAGCCTTAAGTAACATGACACCCCCGAGAAACGTTAAATAAGTACAAACACTGACAGGATGGTTGGCGGCCTTAAATTGATTTATATCCCGTTCTTCTGATAAGTGTGCCCTATTTTTTCAAGTCTTAAGCAATTCCAAAACATTTGCGTGGACGCCAGCATGTGACGAGGCCTTTTTGGGAATTAAAAATTATTTTTTATCCCCGAACTTGTTAAAAAAACCTTTGAGGGGGGAAACTTTGTTTCTATATATGTCGGTATCAGACTATGCGGTAAGTGCGGCATTGGTCAGCGAAGCGGGAACAATCTCTAAAGCGGTCTACTATGTCAGCAAAAGTTTGATGGACGCTGAAATAAGGTATCTAAGACTTGAGGAACTGGCTCTGGCTCTAGTAACCACGGCGCGAAAGATGCGGCTCTATTTTCAAGCCCATTCAATAGTCGTCCGAATGTCTTTTCCTCTAAAATACATGTTGCAGCGTCCAGACATTTCAGAACGAATGTCCAAACGGTCGGTATAACAAACCGGACGATTATAGACGGACTTAAGAAAAACTTGGAAGGGAAAGTCGACAAATGACCAGACTATCTCCAAGAAGTGCTTTGGGCCTATCGCACGACCCCCCAAACAGCGACCCAAGAATCACCTTATGCACTAGTTTACGGTATCGATGCGGTAACCCCTGCAGAAATAATTTTTCCTTCCTTCAGAGTCGGGAACTACAACGAAGATAAAAACAACGACGACCGAGCTTTGGCTCTGGACAAAGAAAGACAAAGCCGAGCGCACCTAAATTCATTACATTACCAAACCTTGATGAGAATTCGATATACCTCAAGAGTTCGTCAAAGAGAATCCAAGGTAGGGGACATGGTTCTACGAAGGGTGTTCCAACATACCAAAGATAAAAGCCTCTGAAAACTAGCACCAAATTGGGAAGACCCCTACCAAATATTTGAAAAAATAAAGAATGGTACCTACAGACTCAAAGACAAGCATGGCCGACTCCTGCGACTTCCGTGGAACATCGAGAATCTTAAAATCTATTTAGAACTTTTGTTATAACCTTGTAAAAACTCTTGATCGGGGATACACTCTTTTCTACCTTGGTGGCGCAAGGAGGTTTTAATGAGGTGTCCATGACAACCGATCTATTTAATCTACCTGTTTTGCCTTTATAAAAAAATGAACAAGCGCAATACCAAAATGCGAGATCTTTGGGAAAGTTCATCAACTAACAAGCTGATAGACACGATCCTTAAGCTCAACAGTACAAATGTTTCAGTTTTAAACTGATCTACATATTTATACCGATCCTTGATGGGTTTTTCAGTTTTAAACTGATCTACATATTTATACCGAGCCTTGATGGGTTTTTTCAGTTTTAAACTATCTACGTATTTATACCGACCATTGATGGGGTTTTCAGTTTTAAACTGATCTACATATATGTACCGACCCTTAATGGGTTTTTCAGTATTAAACCGATCTACATATTTATCCTAAATTCTAAGGGATTTTTCAGTTCTCAATTGATCTACATATTTATTCCAAACTCTAAGGGATTTTTCAGTTCTAAATTGATCTACATATTTATCCCAAACAATAAGAGATTTGTCAGTTCTAGGACGACCTACATATTTATCTCAAGCTTCAAGGGAATTGGTGGCAAATAAAAATACAGTAAAAGCCTCAACAATTGCAAAGCAATGCACTAAAAATCCACAGTCTACATAATCGCCTTTGAAATACACACCGATAATAGTCTTTTGGGACACTGATTACAAAAACAGCAAAAAATTACAAACGGGCACGCCTACAAAGGCGGCATATACCAAAATAACATAAAACATAACTCTGTCGAGATTATCAGACGTCTTCACCCTCGAGATCATTTTCAGACATGCTCGCATCATCATTTTCTTCATCTTCACAAACAACATCGGGTGGACGATCTTCTTCGGGAACATATAACCACATCGACCCTAAAAGAAGGTCAGGAAATTGACTATGGAAGTTTAGAACGTATGCGGCCTTAGCATCTGCCACTTCTCGTTCCATCATCTTTTTGCAAGAGGCAGCAAAACGGCTGTTTTCCTCCTTGCTTTGGACCTGAAGTTTGTCAAGACCTTTCGTCTTCTTTGCTACTAAGAGCCGGAGAAATTGGTTCTGGAGTTTCTGAGCAATTAGGATGCGACCTTTATCATCACGATCCTTCTTGACTTGGGAAAGAGAATTACTCATGGATACCTTTTTTTTCCCGAAGGACTGTCGACTCTGCTTTGGCTTTTGTCGCCCTTTCTTCAGCCTCTTCGACCTTTTTATCCAGATGTGTCCGATTGTCATCTTGTTATTTTAGTTTTTCTCCAAATTAGCTAGATGTTTATCAGCCACTAATAAGTCGCGACTCAACTGCCTTGCCCGCCTATCTTTCATAGCCAGCGGCACAATCATATTATACAATGACAAAAACAGGACGTCAGAACATTCCAAAGGAAAATCCTTTATGCTCCCGGGCACCAAAAGCACGGGCAGACCCACCCCGCTCGATGATGCTCTTTGTACAACATTTTTCCACCAAATGGGTGGGCCATCATCTTCTTCAGAGCAAACTCACCCACTTTTTCTTCATCGACAATCACCACGACGATTGCGTTTTCCCGTTGTGGGCAACTTCAGTATAATAGGGTCAACAAATTTAGTACCTTCTCCGTATTGTTCAAAAAGGGCCGGGATAGTAACTGCCTCGACAACCGGCAAAGTCATTTTGACCTCCCCAGTTTTAGAACTAATCTTCTTCTTCCCCACTTTGGACCTCTTGGCATCACCATCGTCGGTCGCAACTTTCTTTCTTTTCTTCTTAACCACCTCCTCCTCTTTACCACTAACACCATGATCACTAAGAACTACAGTAGTTCCACCAGCTGCAGCAACCATTGAGTCGTTACTCGTCAACGTTAGCTTCATCCCTGTTTTTTTGCTTAGCAAGTTCATCAGATTTAGAACGCTTGCTTGGCTCCCTATTACGCTTGGGAAAAAATAAGTGTGCATCAGGAGCATTGGTCTTCAAAACCAAATCCACTAAGTTGGGTGGTTGACGCAACTGTTTAGCGGTCAAAGGCTTGTCTGAGCAGCGGCAAAGATTACTACTTATTAAGTTCGTATTCTTGAAGCATCGATGGAACGCTCGGCCCCAATTCTTCCGAGCGTAGTATTTTAGCTTTTGGAAAGTCACCTTGGCAGACTCTAAATGTTCTTTTTTTAGCCCCCGAATGATTTCCTTTGTTACTGAAACAAATAGTTATTTAAAAAAAACTATACTTACCATCGTGGACCCATTTGCGTAATAATCGCCTCCGATTATTAGATGAATAAGGTCGACCATTTTCCGAAGCCCCGCTGACAAAAACAAACCGGTGTTTCCACGACTTGTCACCCTCTAAGAATTTGTTCACTATATTCCAACTATTTCCCAGAGAGGAATAACAGTAGGGCAGCCTGGGTGATTTAGAAAGGCCCATCATTGCGACATGCTCTTCCATTGACATACGATGACTAGATAGTCTGGAGGCCATTATACATGACATCAGCGTGTACCAAGCATGTGGGGTAAGTTGAGATGGACAAAGGCCGAGAATTTTAAAATATCTCACAATGCCGGGATCCAGAGGAAGTCTAAGACCTCAATTGAAAAGGTCACTAAATATAATTATCTCTTGACTTTGGACAGACAATGATGTCTCCCCAGGAACGGGAAAATAGACAGTTACGCTCCTAGGTATGTCCCATCTAACCTCTAGATCCGGTATTTCCTTCGGGGTATAGTACATATAATTACTTGTAAACAAAGTAATAATGTTGTCCCTGGACAAACCGTGGTGGTAACCGGTTGTAACCGCATCAATCTAGGGCGGAAGAGGCTCTTTGTTTGGAGTGGCATTGACAGCACCGTCGCCTTCAACCATAATCTATTTTCCTTCCTAGTGCTCTTGTTTGACATCAACATCAAGTGACAGACCCAGATTTTTATCGTTAGCAGCTGGTTCTTTTCCAACACCGACAAGATCAATTTTCTCCAGAATTTTTGGTTGGACTGTAACAGTAGCTTTGGCCGTAGCAACACCATTTTGCCTCAGGAGGGTATGTTCATTGGCGCAAGTTTTAGTGAGAAAAGTAGGGATTCTCTCTTTATGTGTCGCGTCTTCCATTAAAACTCGGATAGGATCGGCCGCGACCAAAACCGAGTTTACAAAGTTTGAGCTACTACGATGTGTTTATGCTGTGGTTCGTTTTCTTTAAGATTTTTTAGTGCCATTTTTTTTCTGACGCTCAACGTCCTGTTGAACGGCACCCCGAGGAGTGGCAGCGGTATTGCAATCGGTTCAGACGCCAACTATTTTTTTGGTTAATTGGACCAACTCATTTGAAGATGAAGCACTTGAATCACCCATAACAAAAAATTGGGATCTCGACTTTTTCGACAAAATAGCGTCGGTACCGCAAGGGCCGACAATATCGCCAATGAGAGTCACTAAGTTAGATGACACCTTGCCTGAATGGACGGGTGAAGGACTAGGAGTAGGATCACTTGAAGAAATGAGGATCAGATCCTAGGCCTGGTCAAAAGGAAATTCTTGTTTCTGTGGGTAACGGTGATGACCGGACAGGGTCGTGAGGAACGGGAACGGGCGATTGAAGGTTTTTGGCAGAATCCAAAATCAATCTCGTAGCTCTATACTCTGCAGCTCGTTCAGTAATACTCGTGTAATCTATAAACCCAAAGACAGGTTTCTTTTTGGGTTTGGGATTTTGATTTATCTTTGGGACGTTTTTTCCCATAAACACAAGGCTGATTCTCTCTATAAAACTAGCAAAGTTGAGACTTTCTCTTACTAAAATTCTTTTTGGAAGCAGATAGTGAATGAGAGGAGAAGGTATTTATAGAGAGCATTTTCCTCAACGGACTCATGTGTGAGCAAGATCAAACGAAAAGAGTAGTGGGAAGATGAAAAGTTGCCTAGAGGAACGCGTGGTCAGACATGCTTTGAATAAAAGGATGACACGTGGTAAATATCAGCAGCTACAGTGGGGCCGGGAAATGATTAGTGTAGTTGAGTAAGCGTACGAGGGCGTCGAAATACACATGGCACTCAAACAAAATCGACACGTATACCAACACAAAAAAAACACAACATATCACTGTTTAAGTGGGCTGGAAGGGCTTTTTTAAATTCGGATAAGGCCCATAAGAATAAAAAATTCAGTGAAATAAAGGCCTGGAAGTAAAAACCAGAAAGATTGACAACAAAGTAGAAACAGGTCTGACATTTTGCTCAAACACCATGAGTAAAGCGATAGGGATTGACAGAGACTCAACACCCGTGTGGGTCGTTAGCCACGGGAATGTGAGACTAGAACCCACTTATGAAATGCATAAAACCCGAAGCTCTTCCGCATACGAGGCCAATCCCGATGCAGTAACAAACCAAAAGCGACTCGAGCCAAGCTATAACAGTCCTCACTCCCGCACTCGTGAAGACTGAGGGGGCCTACTGATGAGGCAATAAACCGCCAGGCTCGATTATCGGGTCGACAATGGATAAATAAAATAAATGTATTTAACTAGTTGTTAATTTGTCACAATAATTGGAGACAAATATAACCCTAAATATTAAATATGAGGAAAGTAATGGAGTAAAGTGTAAAAATAAATGTTGAAGTAGAAGGACCACAAAGAAATAAGGGGGAGGAGACCACCTCACCTACTATATAAAGGAACACCCCACATTTTTTTGGAAGGTGGGCATTAAATAATATACTTTCTCTTTCTACTTTCTCTCTCTACTCTTTATCCATGAGTCACATCAAACCCTAATTCCAAGGTAACAACTTTATCCATATTTAGTCTTATCATTGGGACCGTCTGTGGGAAAAGGAACACCCCACATTTTCTTGGCAGGTGGGCATTAAATAATATACTTTCTCTTTCTACTTTCTCTCTACTCTTTATCCATCAGTCATATCAAACCCTAATTCCAAGGTACCAACTTTATCCACATTTAGTCTTATCAATGTTAATTTCTCTTCTTCTGCTTCAAAACTTTTTGAAGCTTTTTTTAAAATATTTTTCAAGATTTTAAACCCCAAATATTTTTGCATTAAGAATATCTTGATTCTCACCTATATTTTATCATATTATTATATACGTTCTTGTAATATTTGAACACGCTTGTTATTTTCTTGGATGCATTTAGAATGAATCACCACATTCTTTGTTCTTAGTTCACAATTTTTTTCTATATTAACAAACATATCGTCTATCTATGGCTCAATTGGATCTATTTATGGTAACTTAATTGATTTTATTTTTCTTGCTTGAAATGCTTTTTTTTCGACAACCACTTATGCCTCAACTTGTTATGTCTGACTTCCAAAGTCTTTTGTTTTAATTGTATGCCTTTTATTATATGCTCATAGAGTGTTGTTTCCAGCTCCAGAATGACATCATACAACTCATATTTAATTACACTATCTTTATGATGATTTTATCTTCGATATTTACTTATTTTTCTTCAAATTTAACATTTTTGAGTTGTTCCTAGATATTTTCAACATTTGTTTCTCATTATTTTCAACCATTTGTTCCCCAATATTTTAAACCATTTGTTCCTCAACAATCATAACCAAAATAAGTCTTCAAACAAGAACAATGAGTAAAAGAGAAGTGAGCCACAACACTTGTTTTTTGAAGGGTCTCAAACCTTTTAAATCATCTCTCATGCGAAAGATGTTGATCATACAAACAAACTTAAGGAGTCTATCCTGACTGGACTGCACAAGTGGGGTGATGGTATACCATCCAAATCGAGTAATGTAGTCATCATACTAACTCATTGTCGACCTCTCATATGTAGAAATAAAACCGGTAACCGATCGTCGACAAGTAAATTAGTACAAAAATCTTGCCAAACTGTCCCAAAAAAGGTAACGAGAGAGATCTATCTTCTTATACAAAGGTTTTAGTAACATAGGAGGTACCGATGCATCCTGGATCCGTCTAAACTGATGCATCACTCTATCAAGCATATGTTATAAACTGAGCTCTCGTGTGTCTTATGACTCAAATAAGACTTGTAAAACAGAAACAATACAATATGTTATAAACAATGTTAAGTTAAACGTTTTAAATATTGTATAAGTACAAGTTTGTGCACTTACATCCCTTTTTTAAATCATTGAGAGCGGCGCGGGCATTGGATTTAGGCTGCACATTAGATACCAGCAATCTATTTAACAACCAACTAACTATCTTCGGGCTCATAAGGACGTAAGATGAGTTGTGTTGAGCTTTTAGAGCTGGAAAGTGGTAGTATATCCAACAGTCTAACATGGCCACAAAACCGTATAAATTCTACTCTGAAGATTTGAAAGCATCCTCAAGTGCATACAAAACACTAACCCTCCAAGCTATATCTCACAACCCAACTTTTATATTCTACAAATCGTAAAGATAGTCGGCCTTCACGTTTTTTAGATTGGTATTTGCGAATATAGTGCATCCGAAAAAAATAAAAAGTATATGCGTTATACTTCACGGATAGCCTCTGGGTCATTAAAATAAAGATACCTCGTCCAATACTTGATGAGTGTAATGCTTAGACAGTTGAGCTATGATATGTTCGAAAGGAGTACGTGCGAGATAACTCGTTACGCACCTATGGTACACGACCATCGGTGCATGTACAACGTACCAATGGTACGTCGACGCAACACCACTAATGCAGTGTCATATTCTTGCGATTTTGGCGAGGAAGAGGACATCCTACACTACATAATAAACCCAAACGCTCCAAAATCATCATAACAAAATCATAAATGCATAGACTTTAACATACCATAAACTCCACAACAACAAACATGCCTAGAACAATATACTAACTAATAACATAAACAATTCAAAAAATTAATCCAAGAACACTATATTGAACAAAATAGATTCAAAAACAAATTTAATAAATTGAATCTCTATAATTTATTCAACAAAAACAAATAAATTCATAAAACTTAAATAATCATTCATCTATAAAAACAAAGCGAATAATAATTTCAAAATTATAAAAATAAATAAAAAACATTCATAAAATTCAAAAAATAAAATCAAAAGAACTTATTTTAATAAAAAAAAAGCATCGAAATTTTTTATTTGGAGGAAGGTGAGTTTGTCGGAGGAAAAAAAACGACCTTAAAAAAAAGCTCAATGTTAATGAAAGTTGCTGTAAATTTGGTTGTAAAAAATTAAAGTTTAAAAAAAATTGCGAAAGACATAGAAAGAGTTTTTCTGGTTAAAATAATAAACTAGAGGGATTTTTTAATTGTTTTCACATATTTTAATAAAAATATTTTTGTCAAAAGAATGTGTATAAATAAATGGGATTAGACATAGTTTGTATCAAAATAGTTTGACCCTAGAAGACAAGAGACACAGGGCAGAAAGCAGAAATTCACAAGGTAAATGCGATCGAGGTAAGGAACGATCCACAAAACACCTTCAACGAGCCGACGCGGATCTCTCCGGCGAGTTAGTAAGGCTCCTTATCGTTCTTTTCAGCAAGTTTACTCTAAATGCTTTCCTTCAATTGTTATTTTCTCCTCTCTTATTCACTCTTTCTTATCACCATTTTTGCAGATCGAGAGAATTAGGGCTGATTTATATCAGAATGGCAATCAAATACGAAAGGCGAGAAATGTAGATCCAATTCCCCAAAACGAAGTTACACGATGAATATGATAAGAAATGATGTTCAGTTCAGGTGCATGTCACTCCTCTCTTTGATTGAGATTGAATTCGTGTCCACCAATATGATAAGATTGTTAGATTAGGGTTCTTGAGAAACCCTTGAATGAAGCAGATTCGATTGTTTTGAAAGTATGGTTATTGTGTGATTTCTGCCCTTGCTATGTTCATGAATGTTTTGTACTGAATAGCACTTGCTTCATCAGCTGTAAAGAACTTGACTGGCACTGGGCAAATTGTTTAACATAATGTCATAGATTTGAAGGTGCAAACCTAGTTAGCGAGAGAGAAAATCTAATTTCAATTTTGTGTGTTTTGAAATGGATTTGGAAGTGAACTAAATTGTTTATCTTTACATGAGATAGTAATGTTGATTTCATTTTTATTAGGGTGGCTTTCCAATGGGTTGCTGGCAGAAGCAAAGACTTGATTCATAATCCAATCCCTCGTGACAAAATTGCTTTTTAACGGGGTAACAAGGATTCAGTAGACTGGTTCAGTCTTGAGAGGTTGATCGGCACAGCGAAACAGAAAACACTTGCATTCACAGGATGCTGCTTCACCAATCTGCAACAAAATCGTCCTTTTCACGATCTTTATCCTGAAGGGCTTTAGCCAAAAAGTCATAAGATTTATCCCTCCTTAAAACATGAACAAAGTCATCGGCGGATGGTCCTGATAATGTCTCCTCCAACGGTATCGGCATGAGTCCAAGCTCGGACGGTGGTATCCTTAATGAACGTCTCAATGGCGTTCGAAAGCACCACAGAAGCTTCTTCCACCAATGGATAAACAACACCAGTTTGACCTGAACTAGTTTGCGGAATTCTTGCCATCCTCAGGCCAACCTTCCAACCCAATTCAGCGTTTCGAGCCAATGCCTCCTTCGGCAATGGTATCGCCCTACCACCAACCCGCGCAAAGGGTGAGTTCGATATTTGTTGTTAATAGTTTATAATGGATTTACATGTTATATTTTTTTTGTTACTATTTCTATGTGGATAGCATGTCTAGTATGGATCAGACACGCATTTAAGGATTCACTTAGACTTGCTTTGCAGAGAGAGAGAGAGAGTGAGAGAGAACAAAGCAAGATTAAGCCCCTTTTTTTTCCCTCTCGAGATAGTTCATATTATAGGTGCACCAGAAAAAATCTAAAAAAGAAAACCAATTTTCTTCAGATTTCTCAGTCGTGGAAGAATCAGAGGTTAAAGTTTTTATGAAATTCGTTTCTCGTGTTATTCTTTTGTTTGATTTTATAATAGAAAATGAACTTGTGATTTCAGCAAAGGAATCAGCCACGATCACATTGAACACGGCAAAAGAATCAGCCGCGAGGATAATAGTGTCGCAGAAGAAAGCACAACGATTTCAGCAAGATCTGGTTACTACTAAAGACGAGTGGATTCATTTGTTTCTTCGACTTTAGCAAATTTTGGATGCGAAGGTATATATCTTGTTTTGATGTCGGAATCTTAGTAAATGCTTTGGTGGGTAATATAGTGGTGGAATTTGAGTCATTTGTGGAAATTATAAGTAGTTTGGTTTGAGTTTTGCTCATTTGATACTACTTAAAATGAGAGTTTTAGTTAGGTTTTTTGGTTAAAACTATGTCTATAGTTCATTTCTTTTTTATTATTATGTCTAAATTTTTTTTTCATACAAGTTCGAGCAAAGGATCAAACTTGTTGGTGAGCTTAGGTAATGTCCAAACATAAAATTAGAATCGAGCTTAAGCTTTGCTAATATCTTACAAGCTCAGTTTGGTTTATTTCCGCCTCTATACATGCCTTGATTAAACTACACGGTGTGCTTTTAAGGAATGCAATTTTATTTATGCTTGCTCGCTCTTTCACCTACTAGTAAATGCATTTTGTTTTCGATCAAGGAAAAAATCTTTTAGCATCGTATTTCGTTTCGGCGAACCTTTAAATAGGTTTTCTTGACCTTACTCGATATGCTATCCGCATAAAACAGTACCCAAAAAGTGTAACATATAAATCCGTTATTGATTATAAAAAAAAAATCAAAATTAACGTCGAACTGATGCTTCGTGCAGGTTGGTGGTACGGTGATAGCATTGCTGAAGGAGGCATTGGCTCGAAACCCCGAATTGAGTTAGAACGTTGGCTTGAGGATGATGTGGATACCGCAGACTTGTTGAGGTCAAATGGTCGATGTTTATCCATACGAGGCAGAGGCTCTATGGTGCTTTTGAAGGCTATTGATATGTTCATTAAGCATACCACCGTTCGTGCTTACACTCATGCCGATGCCGTGGGAGAACATTACCAGGATCATCCGTCGAGATGATTTTGTTCATATATTAAGGAGAGATAAATCTTATGATTTTTTGCCTAAAGCCTTTCAGGAAGATAAAGATTGTGAAAAGGATGCTTTGTTGCAGATTGGTAAGGAGCATCCCGTGAGTGCAAGGGTTTTCTGCCTCGCTGTGCTGATATAGTAAGTGATCTTTAGTTTTAAGCTTGCAAGTGCTGTTTAAGAAAGTGTTAAACTATTATTAAAATCTGGAATCCTTGAGAAAAGCTGGACTCCTTAATAGGGTAAAAGATTTCAGCTTTAATCTTCTAATAGTTTATGGAAACATAGTCCTTAGATGATTATTCTTAACTTCTGAAATGTGTCTGTTTTGTCAGAGTGACAGGAAGCAGCAGCAGCAGAAGAAGAAAATTGCAGGACAGACAAGTGGCTCCAAAGGGAATGACAAGCTCGACTAAATTTTCCAGTTTACTGTCGGTTTTTTTCATATAGTTTACATATAATTGATGTTAAATTGAGGAAGAAAGACCTGTGATTTCTATATGTTTATCTTTCCTGTGTATATAGCAACTACAAGTATTAAATTTGAGATAGCATAGTATGTACTATGATTATACTCTTACATGACATGCTATACATTATGTACATGTAACTAACTATTTTTCAGTACAACAATGGATATCTTATTTGCCATCAAACCTCATGTCTAATATGTTCACCAAATTATTTTTCCAAGCCCTTCTCCCCCTCTATTAGAGATAGAGATAAACCATGTTTAATTCATGTTACTTCGAAAAACTGCGACTTCGTCCGAACTAGTCTGTTTCCTCAACTCATTCGCAGGTAATCTGCACAACAAATACAAGTGATGTAAAAACCTATTACTAGTTTTTATAAGTGAGAACCAGAAAGAAAATTGGGGAAAGAGAGTAGATTATAGTGTGATAATAGTTATGTTATGAAGAAAAAAAAGTTGCGAAACATGTTCATTTCATGTTTCTTCGAAAAAACTACTTCCTCGGAACTAATCTGTTTCCGCAACTCATTCGCTCGCAGGTAATCTGCATACAGCAAATACAAGTAAACTCAAAATCTTTTACTGGTGCAGGAGAATTAATAAAAATGTAGGAGAAATGTGTAGCCTGAAGGATGAGGTGATGACAGAAGCATAGAGAGCACAAAGGAGTGAAATGCCATATTTTGCATGCAACTCATCATCTGTGCTCTCTATCTTCTGTCAGCAACACCATTCATTCCCTCCTTACTATATCATGCTCATGCTCATGCTCATGCATGCATCATAATAGTTTTCTATATTTATTTTTGAAAGAACCAGTTGGTTGGTGCTATTAAACAGACTCAACATGAACGTGAGATTAGAATAAAAGCAAATAAGTGTAATTATTTTCTTCTAATAAAAAGATAATTTGTAAGTAATTAAGGAAGATCATCAGACTCCTATATAGAGAAGAACAGAGGCAAAGTTTGAGAGTTTTTGTTGACATAATTGATTGCCAATACTCGGTATATTTATAGGGCAGAGGAGATACAAGTACCAGAGTGTGAATGTAGCATTCAAGTTGATTCTGTTTTTGGGACACTAACTAATATTCTCCTTTTGCTATAAACCATAGGAAGATACTATATGAAAGTAAAATAAAAACACTCATAGATTATAATGTATATTTGATTGGATATAAGTATAATCAAAATGTATAATATTGAAATCTTGATGAAATAAGACGATCCAATTTGGGGCCGAATCGGCAGAATTAGTCTAACACCGGTGGAATAAATTAGGAATGAGATTAGTGTTAACCAAAACAAATTGGTAAATATATTTTGGATCTCCCCTATAAATATATTTTGGATCTTAGTGTCATGAGTTCGAGTTCCTCTACATACGCTTTCTCGGCTGAGCCTGTCACCTTGTGTGGTTTACCTTCTGGCGTTGGTTTGCAGGCTATCGCGTCAGACTGAGGGTTTACCCTGTGCGCACTCATTGCACTCTGAGTAACGGCTGCGGGTTCCCTCAGGAAGGAAAAAAAAAATAAAAAAATAAAAATCCAAAATTTATATGTTTGTGATAGGAGCTGGGAGATTACATGCAAACGAAGACACCGTACATCTTTGAATCAATTCAAAAATGTTTGTAGCGGAAACTACTGGATCGTTGCGGCTCTGCGACAAATTTTTTATAAAAAAAATCGGTCAGAAGAACAACAATAACCATAGCTCGCAGCAACGATTTATGTTTATTGTGGCCGTAATAATCAAAATGCGTTTTTTTAAATATTAGATATTTTACTAGACATAGTGTTTTTTTAGAGATTTGATAAATCTTATAAGAAAAAAAAATCTGATTCTCCCTAAATTTAGAAAGCTAATAATCTTATTCATTTGCAAAAACTATATCAAATCGATTTTTGATTTCTAGATTTTTTATACCGAAAGTTAGATGACTTGCTATATCCCAAAATAACTTTTAATAGGATTTAAACAGTAGATATATTGAAATAACTTTTTTTTTTGGAAAAACATATTTACACGCGTCTTAAGCCTTTATTTTTTTGCGATCTTTCGACGAGAATCTTACGACATATTCATTATAATATTTTTCTAACAATAAAAAAATTTAATGTTTACGACAGCAGAAACAATAATTTAAGTTTATTTATCAACATCTAGTTCGTTTGGGCAGTTTTGATTCACATGTTGGAAAGACTTTCCAAAGTTAACACTCTTATTGATTACATTAAAAGTTCATTATATTTTTTATCCCAATTTGAAGAAACTTTCAGATCCTACCAACAATATTATTGATGAGATCAAAGAGAAAACACACAAACAAATATAAGATGATTTTATATATCAATGACATATATTTTGAATATTATTTTAGACCGACTGTTCGATCTTTATACTAGTGAGACTTCACGACTGAAGATATAGAGTACTATTAAAGAAAATTACAAAATTGAAGACAAACGTACGAATAATTTTATTTTATTTTTATTATCTCAAATGCGTGAGTTAGGGCTTCCGAAAATTTTCAAATAAGATCAATTATAGAAAAATTTCCTACGTGTGAAGAATTTTTTGGAATGATATTTCACAAGTACGAAGATAATAGTTTGGAAAAAAATTTAAACACGTTTGAAGATTAATTAGGAGTTGCGTGTTATAGGTGTAAAAGAATGATCTGATGTGAGATCTCTTAGGATTGTGAATGTAATAAAGCTTATACCACAAGAACAAGAAGAGAAATTTGATCACAAGTCATTTGACACTAAGATCACGGATACCTTTAAGAGTGCAAATACAAAATGGTTGCATGTATGGCAAAGTGAGTCATTTTTTCGTAGTTGCAATATTATTACGATGGTGAGAAAAGTCAATATTATAAAGGACAAGACTCGTGGTACAATACATTTGCATCGGTTTATGTTTCCAAAGAAAATATATATAAAAAACAACGAAATAGATAAATAGTACAAAATACGTAAACATGGAAGACACAAACAAGTCTAAGGTAGAATGATGTGGTACCGTTCAGTTTGTATTTACGAGTGGTAAACGAATAATTCTTGCGAATGTGCTTTATATTTTGAAAATAGACAAAATTTTGTTTATGGTTTCATTTCTTAGGGATAAAAAAGAACGTGTATATCCATTCAACTATGGAATATATATTGTTAACGTTGGCTATAATAGAAAATGAAGTTGGATGGTTGAAAAACACATTGTTTAAAATTCCATTCACCTCTAAATGAAACATGACAATTCAAATACATTATGATAGTCAAACAATTCTGAATAGAGCCTAAAATGATATCTTCAATGAAAATCATAGACGTATAAGTCTAATAGATAAATGAGTTATAAAATTGATTCATATCAGAACCATATCAGTCTCGTACATGTGTTTTAATGACAACCAAGCATATCAATTTACAAAATTATTGACTTGAGAATTGGTAAACTCTACATCGAGATTAATGGAACACTTGTGGATTGTTTCGCATATTGGTCTACCAACGTCCACTTACTTGAGGGGTTTTTAGAGAGGTGACATCCTGAAACCAATAATTTTCCCTTTTTCGGTGAGATGACAATGACAATGGATGATTTACACGTTATCACCGTTCTTCCAGTGGTTGGGGTCAATTGCAACATTATTGAGTTTCCTAGTGCGGATCAAAGAAATCCGGTTTACGCTCTCCTAATAGGTATCGCTAAAGAAGACTTGGTAACAAAAATTGGTGAAAACAAGGGGGAGGCAGAAGGCACGTTCGCCTCATTTGGTGGAAAGAAAAAATCATTTAGCCACAGTTTTTTGATGATGCCATAAGTGAAAATGGTGTGCGCCTTGATTGGGCCATTTTTGCCAACAAATCGGGAACCAATATAAATCTTGACTATTTATAGTTCATCGAAGCATACTATCCACTACGAATCATTAAATAGATGGGTCGCGTTCAACAAGTACCTGGTCCACTAAGAAGTATTTGGTTCTAGTAGGGTTCATCTTACAAATACTCTTTATAATTAGGATACATGGGAGTCCCATACTATTAACATCATGTTTCAAGGTGGAGAGTACATACTAGGTTAAAAGCATGGTACCACATTGACGTATACTGTATGGGTACCAAAAAACTTATGGTACATATTTCCCGATCTTGAGTCGCGTCCCGTCGATGCATATGCAAGGGTGAATCCATCCACTACAACTCATCAGGCCAAGCTACATGATTTGATGGTCACCTACTCGAGATGGAGGTTATGGAGGAGAGAAACCATAACTTGAGTATGAAGCAGATTTACGGGCCCTTACACGAGTGCTATAGGCTTGCACACCAATACAGGGACTAATTTTGGTTGTATTTAGTTTTGTTGACGATATGACTGTTTAGTATGGTTGATGTTTACGTTATGACTATTTAGTATTGTTGATGTATTTATTTATTTTACGACAATATTATTCTAGGTTTGACGTTTACATTTCTCTTATCACGATGTTCATTATGAGTTACAAATATTGCGTTTCCTCTAACTTGATGATCAATGTATGTTACAAAAAATGTATTCAAATCTACAAGCCTTATCCTTTTATCTAGATCCATAATTTTTAGAACTCAACCCCTAAATACATAGTCAATGCATCACGTGGGTTTAACCAGATGTACATAGAGAAATGTGATAGGTAGACGAGGTGAAAACTAGATGACGGATCTAATAGAACAATAGGTCCATTTTGTTTTTAACCTCAACATAGAGGAACGTCATACTACATTTCAAATGTTTAACTGTTTGGTCACTGATAGTTTAACGGATGGCCAGCTTGATTCCAAGCGCGTCCAAATACTAACCAAACGAGAGGAAGCCAAGATGGATGCACAATATGACTACAAATAAGCAGTCACACAAATTTTTGTGAAGTTGTCGTCGTTACATTTGGTTAAGTACTAAGTTGTTGTCGTTTAGTTATGTTATGTCGTTGATTTTTATTGTTTGAGTCTTCCAGTCGTTTGCACCTGTTTAAAGTCAAATTTTAGTTTTTCATTTTCTTTGTTTATTTTCGCGTGAAATGTTTGTAACGACATAACTTAATGATTACTTATTTTGAATTTTAATTTTACATATCATAATTTATTCAATAGCCAATTTTCCAAACTTTTCAGAAGCTTTTATGCACTCGGGACTCGCGCATATGTACGAATCCACGTATACTTGTTTTGAGGATGCCTACAACAGTACGAGCTCACTTTGTGTGCGAGTGTACATATCCACACTCACTGTGTGCGTGAAAACTTCTATAAGTTTATAACAAAACTCAATTTTGTTTTGTATTCTAAAAAAATATGTAAATAATACACGTAATAAAAAAACAATGCTAATATGAGTCTTATAATATATTTTAACATCTCAAAGTTATGTAACAAAAGTTAAACAGGTTGCAAAAAAAAAAGTTATAAGTGGAATTAATCATGGATATTCGATCAAATCGTAGAAGGGTGTTGGTCCATCATGCGTTGTAGATGCTTGGACATGTTTGATTTGATGATATTTGTTGAAGTGTTTCTCGAGCGGAATTGACCAACTAGTAATATCTCATTAGTGCGGAACACGAACTAACTAGGATATATTTCTCGTGACGGTCCATCCAAGACGACTTTTAAATTTAGATTAAATTATGTAACAAAACACATAGCATTTGTTCTGATTTCTACAAAATGCATAAAAGTAAATTACAACAATATCCTAATTCTTTCGATCAAAAATTAAACAATGGAAAATAATTGTGCGTGACTCTGTACATTGTATTGTATGAAGCTTTGGTGCTTCCGATTGTGATTGGTGTTCGAAAATGTGTTGATGTAGCTATTGTGGTAAAAAATTGATATTAAAACTGAAATTTGGATTTTTATAGGACTAAGATATTTTAATCATTTCAAATATAAAAAAATTGATTTAAAATCCTCGTTTTAAGCGTATGAAATCTCATCTTAACCTGACCCTTAAAATTGTTATATTATTTATGTAAGTGCTTTCCTTTTCGATCCGACCACCACTAAATATAATTCTCCCTATCTTGGTAAGTATGATGCGATTTGGATAACAAGAATTCGTATCGGAATAGTCCAATACATATGAAAGAGAAGCTACGGAATCGGGTACCAGGAGAATGTGTTATCTTCAATTAGATTCTCAAACTTCTATCAATCCTCTAGGGGATTCGAAGCACGTAGGGACACTGAAAAGACACCACTACCCTCGTCCAACCATCTGTCACCTCCCTCTTCGTTCGAAAGTAGCTCAAATTCTATTTTTTTTCCTCTTAAATTACAAAAATAACCCTAAAGTTAGTGAGGTACAGTACACCACGGTAGTAAATTGGAATAGGATGTTCCTAGACTTTTCCTCTCTGGGAGAATCGCATATTGAACTTGCTTTCTTCATATGGCAACATTCTCATTACTTCTTTATTCCACATTTATTTTATATTAAATGATTTATTTATTCTTATTAATTTTATATATTATCTTTTAAATCTAACAAAACCAACTCATTTAAATTTTTTATAACGTTGGTTATATATATAAAATTCATATATTTACAAATTCAAAAAATCAAAATCAAAATTTCCCAAATTTATAAATTTTAACAAAACATAGATAATAATTAAACTTAAAAATAAATGAATCACCAATAAATTTTATCAGTTTGTCGCTTATCTCAAAACGATGACTAATACTTGCTCTTATATAAACACTCAATCTTATTTACCGTTCGTTGAATTTGTTATAGACCGCATGCATATCTTATTAGTATATCTTACTAGTGACTAACTATTTTTTTTTCAATTAAGATTTAATATTCAGAATTATATATATATATTTTATATTTTATACATGCCAAAATCAAAATAAAATTAAAAAAAATCGAACAAGAGGTGTTTTTATTTTTAAAACTGTCGACGAACTACGTTGACATCCGAGTCCAATAATGTATACTAATGTTGATGTACTATGTCAATATTAGTGTAATCTTCTAAATTGTTTTGATAAAAAACTAACCTAAAACTTTGAATAAATAATGACAAATCTTATATTTTAGCTCAAATTCAACTAAATAACTCTATAGATTCAATATACATGCTTAACCAACAATTTTACAACCTATAAGTAATTTAAAACATTAAACTATTTAAAGAATATTGTTCTAAATACTCAAAAGCATTCATTTAAGTAAAAACCAAGTATGATTCCCGTTTACAAAAAATTAAATAAAACTAATTAAGGATCTAATAAAAATTTGTTTACTATATGTTTGAGCGATACAAAGATTGGTGTTGTTGATATTCTTGATGTTAAAGAGTCTTTTTAGAGAAAAGGTAATTTGTTTTGAGAAAAAAATATGTATTTAACATTTACCCTATCAATACCTTGTTATTGGTCTGAGGTTGAAATGATAAATTATTAGGGACCGATATAGGAAATTGAAAAAAAAAAGGTTGTATACATGGGCGGATCCAAAACTAAAATTAAGAGTATGACAAAAATTGTAGTAATTCTCCATTTCGAGGGCGGTCAAGCAATATTGCGTCCCTCTAGAGACGGGCCCGTGTGAGGTGTTTCGTAACACCTCAGATCATGTTTTTAGTTTGTACATGAACTACGTTCATCACAAGTGTACAACTTCTTCAACGAGGAAGTAAGTTCATCAAAATCACACGTTGGAATAAAGAGTGTTATTTTTGTTATTGATGTTTTTAGCCTCGAGATTCCCTATTGTGTTTCGCGTTGTACAATATTCTTCGCAGATAAATTGATAGACATAATCGGGCAGTGAAGAGGTTATGTCGACGTCATTTGGTCCACTTATCAAATACTTACTACATTGGTTTAAAATCTTCCTCTCGTCGAAGCATTCATCGAGCGCTAGCACTCATACATTGTGTCCTTCCATTTTTATTTTGATGATATGACGGTTAAATTAGACGATATCCACGCGATTACGGGTCTTCCTATTAATGGGGAATGTTTTGATCTTAATGAATATGAGAATGGGATTGTTAGGGTCATGGATATGTCATACTGTCTTGGTGTTCGTATGAAAAATATTATTAAATAATATGATAATAAGAAAAATAAAAGTAGTTATTATGTTCGTTTATAATGGTTCCGATGACTTTTTTTTGTAGGAGATGCTTATGAGATAGTAAGATCAATGATGCATCTGTCATCCATGCCACTCGAGCTTATTTATTTAATATTTTTGGCTTTTGCATATTCTCCAACAAGACAACTAACGTTATTTCACTTGATTATTTGCAATAAATGGAGCATTATAACATTATGTAAGTGTAAATTTTTTGTCAATTAGTATTAACCTAGTTGCACCATGCACTTGTGGAGATATCAGTTCATGAGATTTAGGGGTTTTGTGGGTTCATATGTATGTTGGCAAGGATATTCAATAATTTTCACAAGTTAGCGCCTCTCTTATACAATAAGTACTTTATCACTACCATATTTATATAAATATGCGCTGCTCAGTGTTCGTACACAATCACGTACTCAAGAATCTTATTGTTACACCACAACTATGTTTCGACACACCGATTTAAATTTAAATTTACATTTGAAAATGTTTTCTTTATTTTGGTATGAATTAAAATATTATTACATTTTGTATAAATTTATTGACATATTAACTTTTATCTATATGCATATATACAAACGGTTCCACCGTTCTATGAGCTTTATTGGATATATACTGCGTTGAGGTTGTTTGACATTTTCGTAACTTATTATATGTTTTCCATTACTCGACACTTGGGTTATGTCGAGATAATACCATGTAGAGTACGAGATTTTTTCCAGGATTGCTAGATGTGGCCAGGATAGTACGGATATAACTTACCTTATTTGGATAAGGAGTAAATTATAGTATGTATTAGAGAACCCACATACGTGTCGTTGCGATACATATATTGGGAATAACCCTTTTACGATCACGTATTGGACCAACACAAATGAGGGTTAGTATCGTATTCTCAAGATGGAGGCACATGATGATACCATGACAGTGGATGAGAAATTAGAGTATTTAAATGAGGTATCTTGTATTGCGCACATCAACATTTATTGAGTTTGTATCTTGTTATGAATTTGCTTTAGTTTTTATTTTAACTCTATTTTAAATATCATGTTATGACTTTGTTTTATTATGATTATATTTTATGATCATGTTACGACTTTATCTGTACTTTATCTTGGTATTTTAGTTATCACTTTGTTTTTTTAACAATTTATTGTTTATTACAAATATTATATTAGCAAAAACGTTATATTAGATAATGACTAAGTTTGATATTTGGAATGTATTTTATTTTAATAATTATTAAGTTAATTCTAAATAACTCTTGATTCATGTACTAAGATGATTTTTAAAGACTTTTCAGTAACAAATTAACAATACCACAAATCACATACAACATGTGACGAAATCCAACTACATCATGAGATGTGCGTGAAAAAAACTCAATATACAATATTTATAACAGAAAAATTAGCCTCAGTTTATCCTCAAGCATCCCAACTAATTCACGAGCTATATGGGTGAAATGCTCTATATTCAATATTTAGAAAAAAGATATAGACCTTGCTCGTGCTCAGCTCGTGATAAATTTCTCCTATGTCCAAAATTGTGCGCGAAAAAAGCTCATTGTTTAAAATCTGGAACAAAACATTTAGCCTTCTTTCGTGCTCAGCTTACGATAAATACCACTGATGTTACTAAGTTAATCAATAATCAAATGGTTAATGATTTAATTTATATGCCCTCTTATCTTTTGTCATTTATTTCCATAATATTACTAATTTATTTAATACTTCAAATAACTTCTTAATAAAACAAACGTTTACAATGGTAATATAAGAAAGTTGAAGTTGAAAATAACCATACTATTAAAAATATGAATGTGAAAACAACGATAATATAGCAAAGTTGAAAACTTGAAAATAACGAGAAATTAGGAAAGCTTAACGAGAACAACAAAACTAAAATATGTCGAGCCAATTCCATTTTTGTGCCTTCCTTTTTTCTTTGTAATTTGCTTCCCTATGGGCTTCTGATGTCGCGGCGGAAACAGAAGAAGAAACAACGATAGATGAAACCCTAATCTAAGGGTAACATGATGAAACCCTAATCTAAGGGTAACAAAAATTGAAATTTTCAGAGATAAAAAATCTATTATTCCAAAAACTTCAAAATAACTTAAGGCATAAGAGGCTTTATATAATAGCTTCTCAAAACCCTAAATTAGAATACAAGGAAATAAAAGAAATATTCTAAAATAAAATAAAATAAAATAAAATCAAATCAAATCTTAATATAATTAGATTTGATTTAAATACATAAGATATTTGAATAAAATAAAATAAAATAAAAAGGTTTTTGTTTGGACTTTCTGGGCTACATCATCCTCTCCTGGTTGACAAGAATTCGTCCTCGAATTCACAGCACCATCACCATCAAGAATCCAAAATATTTATTTTATTTTATTCAATAGTTACATTGGGAATTATAATTGTTGACCTTATCGGAATACGATAAATTCTTTTCGAGTGTTCCTTATTCAAAGTAACATTGAAGCCATCAAGTTGAAGGAAAAAAAATAGTTTCGAAAACCTTTTCATAGCCTGAAGACAACATCCCCATGTCCAGTTGATGAAAAAAATGGTTTTGAAAACCTCTTCATAGCCTGAGACAGCATCTCGATAAGAAATTTTTACCTTGATTCGACGATTGGTAGCCAATTTAAACTCCTTCAGTAACCGGTCAATACGATCGTCATTGAAACGGTTGGTATGGCCCCTCATACTCAAACGATCTTCCCGATCTTCATGACCATGTGTGCTGTTCTCTTCTTTAAACCTTGAATCAGATGAAATCAGGATTCAGAAACATGCTTGACCCGTAGCAGGAACTTCGGCTCTGATACCAAACTGATGTCGCGGCGGAAACAGAAGAAGAAACAACGATAGATGAAACCCTAATCTAAGGGTAACATGATGAAACCCTAATCTAAGGGTAACAAAAATTGAAATTTTCAGAGATAAAAAATCTATTATTCCAAAAACTTCAAAATAACTTAAGGCATAAGAGGCTTTATATAATAGCTTCTCAAAACCCTAAATTAGAATACAAGGAAATAAAAGAAATATTCTAAAATAAAATAAAATAAAATAAAATAAAATCAAATCTTAATATAATTAGATTTGATTTAAATACATAAGATATTTGAATAAAATAAAATAAAATAAAAAGGCTTTTGTTTGGACTTTCTGGGCTACATCAGCTTCGATGCACATATCTTCACATCTCTTGGTTGTGATGTGGTCGTTGATGTAATTCATCTATCATTTTGTTAATGCATGGATGATAAGACTCTTGTATAGCTCAAATGCAACTTGGGTTTCTTTGTATCCAATGTTAAAAAAATCACATATATTTTGAGGGTCTTTAAATATTTTCACATTTTCTAACGTCTTCCCGACTACGTGAGGCTTTTGGTGGATTAAAAGGATCCACAACGTGAGGTAGTACAACCCTCAGACTAGTGCATCTCAATACCATTCGTCATATTCTGGAATAGTTTTCCTTACTTATTCAGTGCCTTTCTTCAAATATGAATCTTCTGTGACATTTCATAACCTTTTTTAATGTTTAGGGTTGATTTTCACTATGAATGAAGCTTTTATTTATATAGTCATAGTTAATGATAGCACTATCCAAAAAGACTAATTAAATTCTAGCGCATGTTAGATATAAATATCGTGATCCATGAAAGATAATCAAATAACAACACGTATTGGATAAGATAGTGTAATAAACAAGGACGAATGAATTTTCCACACATATTTTAATGTCATTTATGAAGCATTTTTTTAATATTAACGCGTAATTCAATATTACTAGATCAATCACCTTAATAATAATGTTACTAGATCTTTCACCATAATAAGATACATTACTATTTCAAGGGACTAAACAAATTAAAGCATGAATAAAACAAAGTGCACACATTACATAATTAAGTTTGAAAGAATAATTATAATCAAACATTACATAATTAAGTTCGAAAGGAATAAATTACATAATAAAAAACATTTGGTTAAATATGTTACTTTTGGGTCTTCATTAAACAAGACCAATTACTTGATCTATAAACATTTGTTGAGTATTGCGTAGTACAAAATATTTCATGCACTTGCTTCTTCGTTACATAAGAACGTCCAAACGGTGTATAGTTTTGCATATTCCATTTGGCCTCATGTGAACCTACAAACATTAATGTAAGAATTAGGGAAACATTATAAACATAATTTGACATAAATTAATTGATTTACTTATGAGTATAGAATGACATTTATGCAAAAAATTAACTCCAATCTCTTTAATAGGTTCCGAATGTGGTGAGAAACCACATAAAGGTAAATATGTTGTTGATAATTTGATAGAAAAATTATATACCATGCACTGATAATGAATGGCTGCAACACTCGCGGTGTCGGGTAATTTCATCAAATAGTTATGGTATATCGGGTGATTTTTGAACCAAACTAATTTATCGAGATCTTTCTTTACAGACTTTTTGTATCATACACATCCAATCAAAAGTCTTGGTTCTCATTTAATTCGAAAATTAAATCATGTTTCATGGATGACTAATTATTCTCAATACAACATATCTATTTAGCTACAATCTGATAAGTGTCTCGCACAATGTCTTTCATACTAGAAATAAGGGATGTAAAAATTTGTTGATGTAATCCGCGTAAAGAAATCATCTCTAACCTTTTTACTAGGTTTTCATACTCTTTTATCGTTTGGGGATTTTTATTCTTTAGGTGTAAACTTTAGGTATTAGGAATGAGCTTCATTTTTATTTCGTGTTATCTATCCCATCGGGCATACTAGCATTCTCCGTTTGTTAAATGGCATGATCAAAATAAGATTTTTATCTTTTCGTCTATCCGGGTTGGAACTTCTCTACTTGTAGTAGTAACCAATTTGTTAGGCTCTACCCACGACTCATTTTCAGATTAAGAGTTTGCAATATCATATATATATAATATGATCTTGAATTTTTGGATCGTAACCACGGATATAAATGTCTATTATTCCTAATATTTTTTAAAGTATCCTTAGATGTTGTTTTATCCTGAGGAATGATGTATAATGTTCTCCAAAGTATATTGCATTTGACTTATGGAATTAGCCTATAAAATCTATCCATCATTATTTTCCAAATGCGCAAGAGAAACCATGTGTTTTTTAACAATACAACCACATATTATCCTAGCGTCGCTTATGTCTTTAGTCTGTTAATAATTATCTCACAACATATTCAATACAAAAATAGATAATAAACTTATTAAATCTTTAAATATATAAATTATATGCATATGTTAAATGTTAAATTACTTCTCTTTAATTATTAAAAAAACCTTTGAATATTGAAGATCAATCAATGTGTGAAATTTGACAAAAAAAAATTCAAAGTTCAAATACTCAAATTGATGTAGCGTTTTAGAATGACGTAAGCACTCTTTGTCTTGCCAAAATACAAATTAATAGTATGATCATAACATTAATTTTTTTAAAGGTAAATTTGAAAATTAAAATCACTTACCCATTAGTTTTTATGTTGCCTAAATATTGAACATAGTTGGTCAAGTAAGTAACAATATTTTTTCTTAAGGTGTTCTACAAGAATTTATCAAATATTATATAACATTTGGACTAAAGGTAAATACTTCGTTCATTGAAGCTGGTTTGTGTGAAAGTCTTTGAATATATTTGATTCGACCATGACATTATAAAAACTCATAAACTCATTTGCATCATTCGCTTTAACTATCATATTTGTTTTGTGTTCACTCATTTGTTTTGTTTATATGTTATTGGATTATGTCCAAAAATATGACTTCAATAGCTCACATCAACACTAAGTCCCATTCTGTCATAAGAATATTAAAAGACAAAAATAGTATCCATCATCGCCATATATAGAACACTTCAAGCCTATATGTAATTTTTTTCTTCTCTGAACTCATAAAAAGGAAACCAACACAAAATAATTTTGTTGAAGTTACACAAATAATTTTGAGCAATGGCATTTTATAACTTGTTATTTTGAAGTATTATCCATTATAAGTACTTGTTGGAATATACACAATAACTTAATACTTGTAGAATGCACAAAAACTAGTTCGGTGATCACGTTCATTCCCATGATTGTTCAATTCCAAACAAAATAATTGTACCCTTCATTTTTTATAACAAGTATTACATTTAGGTTTAGTCGGTTTTTTCAATAAACTGATGTTTTTGTTGAACATTATGGCTGATGTGCATATTGCTTAATATCTCAGTGTTATAGTTATTCAAACCCACATATATTTTCTTAGAGCGATAACTAATTAAAGTTAACTTACATATTAATTTTTCTTCGTCTGGTTTGAGTCTCTAAGTTGGTGAATGATTATTAAATTGAATTATTAATATGTGGTTGTGCTACCAGTCCATAATGATCAATCTTTAAAAACCATAAAGTCCATCAACTGAAAAATCTCTCGACTGAAATTAACAAAAAAAATTATTTATTATTTATTTCTTTCACACCATTTCTACTAGAGTATGGTTTAAAACTATCATACCTCTTATATTTGTTATATAATAATTGCGTTTTCCATATTTAACATCATCACATAGGGGTAATAATAATTACGAATCTTATCTTTCAACCTTTGCTCATAATACATGTGTCCAAACCACCTTTAATGTAAAATACATATGTATAATCGATCATCAACCATGATGGTTGTTTGGGTTCCTATAATACTCAATCATCATCTCAAATTAGGAAAAAAACAATAAATAAACTAATACATCTAAGATAAGTCTAGGTATTTTCGTACTTCACGAGAGATTATTCTAACTATAATCACGCTCTAAAGTGTGATTGGTAGCGAAGCGGAAATAGAAGAAACAGACAACGATAAAACCCTAACCCTAGGTTAGAGAAATAAGGAGACTCGGAATAATAATTCTCAAAATTCAATTAATCAAAGTCTGACGGTAAAATAGGGTATAAGATGCTTTATATATGAGACATCCAAAACCCTAATAAAATATTCTAAAAATACAATAAATATATTAAAAATAAAAATCAAATATAATCTGAATGCAATCAGATTTGATTCACTAATTAAAATATTAATTTTAAAATAAAATAAAATAAAATATCAAAAATAGTAAAATATGATTTTCGGACCCTAAACAGTAGAATTTGAAGTCCGAATTTCGTGACAAAGTCACGCTTTTGACAGTTGTTGGGCTCGTCGAGACGTTCGATTTGAGTACCAATTTCGCCTAGTTTGGATACCCGAGCAAGAAACCAGTCTGTCTGCAGTCTTCGCTACATCATCCTTCCCCGGTTGGGAAGAATTCGACCTCGAATTCGAAACGTTGAAACATTGAAAGAACTAAAAAAATATTAGAGTATTCACCGCCAATTTCAACTGATACCAGCATAAGGGTGTGATAGGTAAGAATCAGAATGTTGTAACTCTTTTCAAGAAGTGGTTTCTTAGCTTTGTCCCTATTTACCATGTCCTCGACATTACTGTGATCAGCAGTAACAAGATATACTTCACCCACTTGTTCTATGTCTGTTTTATAAACCCATTTACTAAGCACAACACCCTTGCACGTGTAAAAAGTTGTTGTCTTTCCAGTTCCAGACTGTCCTTGTTGTATCACACCAAGACCCTTGCAGAAAGTAACAATTCTTCTTTGTTGAATATTAGATGACTTCTCAAGTTCTTCAGAGTATATTTCTGCCAGCAGATTTAAAACACTGCAATCTTCTACTTTTAACTTGTTACTATTTCTTTTATTTTCCGAACAATCACACAAAACTCCTCCAGGTTCTATTACAAAACCTAATCTTTTATCCATTAAAACACTATTATTTTCTTTTATCAATTTACTCATAATCTCAAACACAAAAATATCATCTTCCATTTTTCCAATACGACAACATGTATCCACTGAAAACCGAATCAAAGGTTTGATTTTAGGATAACATAAAATACCTGGAAGATGCATCTCCACAATAAAATCTGCTAGTTTGCAGTGCTTCTTCAATAGAAGGTCTGAAGCGATGTAGTCGGGTGTATTGAAGCCTGAGACAATATCTCGATCTACAAGTTTCTCCTCAATATCAATTAGATCTTCATCATCCCAATCAGCATCATACTCATCGTAGACTGGTTTGTCAAATACCAACCCAGATACATTTTCAAAAATATTTGTATCATAGGCTGGTTTGTCAAACACGGAGTCAGACACAGTTTTAGCATCACAACTAAGATCGGCAGCTGATGCAATTTGAGCATGAAACTCCTTAACTGGTGGTGGTTTTGGAGACATTACTCTAGATGGCACTAATATAAACTTGATACCATCTTTCAAAAAACTGTATCGATTTGCTCTACTATCATAAGTAGAATTTCTCTTAAATCGCCATGGACTTCCTAAAACTAGATGGCAAACGTCCATAGGAACTACGTCACACCATGCTGTATCTTTGTAATTACCAACAGAAAATTCAATTTGACACCATTTAGAAACTGTTACCTCAGTGTACTCTATCAGTCCTGACAGTATGTATGGGTATGGAAGAGCTTCAGTCTTCAACGCCAGTTTCTGAACAGCCTCCTCTGAAATCAGATTCTCATAGATATCTGAATCAATTACAAATTTGCAAATTCTTCCTCCAATTGTGCAGGTAGACTGGAAGATGTCGTTCTCTATTCTAGCCTTCAAATCAAGAGGTACCCGGAACATGATTCCTGTATCTGCGTAGCAGGAATTGTTGGGCTCTGATACCAATATGGTAGCGAAGCGGAAATAGAAGAAACAGACAACGATAAAACCCTAATACTAGGTTAGAGAAATAAGGAGACTCGGAATAATAATTCTCAAAATTCAATTAATCAAAGTCTGACGGTAAAATAGGGTATAAGATGCTTTATATATGAGACATCCAAAACCCTAATAAAATATTCTAAAAATACAATAAATATATTAAAAATAAAAATCAAATATAATCTGAATGCAATCAGATTTGATTCACTAATTAAAATATTAATTTTAAAATAAAATAAAATAAAATATCAAAAATAGTAAAATATGATTTTCGGACCCTAAACAGTAGAATTTGAAGTCCGAATTTCGTGACAAAGTCACGCTTTTGACAGTTGTTGGGCTCGTCGAGACGTTCGATTTGAATACCAATTTCGCCTAGTTTGGATACCCGAGCAAGAAACCAGTCTGTCTGCAGTCTTCGCTACATCAGTGATTATGCATCCTAATGTCACACCTAGGATGCGATGATAACAAACTGTTTCGCACCCAGGTGGCGACTATAATTTCTAGATCGCAAAACCATAACAACTTTCTCATTGTTATTCGCATGTTGGGTGCAAAATTTTATAGTATTATCACACTCTAGGTCCGATTTTATTAAGGTTAATAAGGCTAGTTGCTCTCAAACTTAGTTTAAGGATATCAAACTTAAAAACTTACATTTACTAGTTGTTTTGTGGTTCTCTGAAAAGTCCTACATCTTGCAACTAAATTCGTGTTTCAGAACTCGAAACGATGTAGATATATTATAACAAGTAGTTTAGGAAAAAATTATGTTTTATATTTAGGTTTTTAGATGTTTTTTATTATTTTTGGTCGGAGTGAAATAACGTAATTTATTAGTAAGTTTGTGGTATTTTGGTTCTTCTAACTTTTAACAAAAATTAACCAAAAAGGTGAGAGATTGAATAAAAATATGTCAAGATAGAGCCTGAATAATTTTATTTTCTTAGTACGAGCATAATTTATAGATATTAAAAAAGATTAGTAACTTTTAGAAATAGAATAAGTTTTTTAAATGTTGAAAATTTAAATGTGTTGTTTGATGTTTGTTATTGTATTATATATATATATATATATATATATATATATATATATATATATATATATATATATATATATATGTTTTTTTAATAAAAACTATCTATTCTATTTTATGTATGTGTTTACATCTATTTTTATTAATATAATTATTTAATTCATTATGAAATTTTATTTTATCGACGAGTAATGTTTTAATATATCAATATGTTTTATTAATTGTAAAATAATTAAGTAACAAAAAAGTATCTAATAAAAAGATGGATATAATAATTTTATCTAGTAAAAATGAAAATATGATAAGTTTGGTTTAAAAGAGTATAATTTTATCAAACTTGAGAAATTTGATACACAAATTTTTATCGAAGTTTAATCTCAATGACGAGAAAACTACAAATAAAGTATGATGAAGATTTGATTTATTAACATAATATTTTATATGTTTCATATAGTTTTTTCACCTTCAATATCAAGATTGAGTGATCTATTTATAATACCATGAATCATATTCTTAGGTATAGGCTATAAATAACTCGTCAACAAATGTAACCCTAAAATACTACATAGATGTTGGGTCTACCATTACATGCATAGACAAGAACTGTTGAAACTCTCTTATGCTTGAGTCATGAGTTAGTTACGGAGACATGTACTGATCACAAGGGCTGATATAAGCTTTAGAAGACTGGAAATCATTAATTTGAAGGAATTATATATTGAATTAAAGCAGACTAGCTGAAGCAAAATGATTGAAGCAAACTGATCGAAATTAACACTCTCATATGAAGCGTGAATGATTGTACCACCACTATGACAGTGTGGAATATTCTATTTACTAGGTATCATATGTTACTTAGGATTTCCTATACATAATGGAATATGAGTTATTTCATCCGCTGATTAATAGGTTTTGATTTGGAGCGTATGATGAAAAATTAAGGTTTTTCCTAAACGTATAAATATAAGAAGATATTGTTGTACAATGTCTAATATAAATGTGATGTGATACAGCTGTAATTTTAGAGAGGTGATTACGTAAGAAGATATTTACTGAGAGAGTGACATAACTCTAAGTCTTTTGAGAGATAAGTGAGGTGAGAGATACACACTGAAGATAGGGTTTTATGAATCACGTTATCATTTCTTACAAATAGTTATTGAGTCTTTTATGTTTTGAGAGTCTTTCTGTAAACCTACTTATATATAGAAGAGTGTTTGTTTCATGTGGATGTAGGATTTCTTCACAATCGGAACCGCGTTAAATATCAACTTGTGTGTTTGGTTTTATTATGCTTTCTTTTATTTGTTACTCGTCTTATACATAGAAATCTGATTGTTCTTTCGTAGGTTTATTTAATTATATATAGGTTCTTTCCATAATAGATTGATGTACTAGTTTAACCCTTAACAAGTCATACGATGAGCAGGGATAAATTGTATAAGGAGTAGATTGATCACGATATGTAGGTTAGAAAATTAGATCTCGTTTGGAAAACCAGAAAGCCTCAAAAGATGAGTTTGATGAAACTTAGCTTAGAAATATTGGACGGATCTAATAATTTTAATATTTGGAGAATTAATGTTAAGGGTTACCTAGTACAGAAAGGATTGGCGGTTGCTATCAATGACAAACTTACACAGGTTGATATCATGGTATTGTCTAATGCTCATAGTGCCCTTATATTAAGTTTGGGAGATGAAGTGCTATGAGAGGTATAATAAGAGCTTACGATATTAGGGATATGTAATCGTCAAGAGGTGAATTACATGAAGAAGTTCTTGCAAACAGACTGTATCTAAAGAAACAGATTTATACATTGTCAATGGATAGTAGCACAGAGATGTGAAGTCACCCAGATGCTTACAACCAAATCGTACACAACTTGAATGCATTTGGTATGAAGGTGGATGAATAGGATTAAGCAATCATCCTCTTGATCTCTCTACCAAAGGATTATGAATAATTTTTTGGCATCATTCTCTATGAGAAAGACTCCCTTAGGATGGCCGACGTCAAGAGTGTCTTGAGCTCCAAAGATCTTCAAAGGAAAAGTGTTCTGAATGGTGAATCTGAGGGCCACAGACTGAGTGTGAGGGGCCGATCGGGAATACAAGATTCAAGTAAGAGAAGAGAAAAATCTGAGTCGATGTCTGAAAAAGGCTGAGACGGGTTTAAAGGTGGTCTGTTGGATATGCCGGAAAAATCTCAGTCGATGTCAAAAAAAGACTGGGACGAGTTCAAAGGTAATCTGTTGGATATGCAAGAAAAAGGACATATCAGAACTGCCAGAGAAGGGAAAGGGAAACAACTATCAAGATACCAAAGTCGTAGATGTTGAAATGATGTTTGATGATTATGAGTACGCGGATGGGTTGATGACTTATTATTCTTGCAGTTAAAATGATAAATGGTTGCTAAATTCGGGTGTGTCATTTCACATGACTTCCAATAAGAATTGGTTTGAAGACATGTGAATACTTGATGGTGAAAGGTTCTTCATTGGTAATGATAAATCTTGCGATGTCAAAGGGATTGGAACGGTATGAATCAAGTTTTTTTTTTATAGGAATTAAGAGAGTAATTAATATTGTAAGGTATATAATGAGGTTAGACATTGATGGGTCGGAAATATTTTAGAGTGAGATCATGCATGATGGCTAAATAATTTGAGGGGTCGTTCTGGAACCTTTACAAGGGGTAGTATTGACTATATCCAAACCGTGATCCAAACATCATTTATGATATGCTTAAATAAACACCTCACATGTAATGATTAACCAAGTAGCTTGTTAACACGCCTTATTACCCGTTAATAAATTGGGCCTGACCCATGACTCATCAATTTAAGTGTTAGGATCCTTAAACCTGGCCCATGACCCTAATCTAATACTATAAATACTCTAAAAACATCATTAAGAATGAGAGACAAAAAAAATCTCTCGACTCTTTAATTAACTTTTAAAGGCCTTTTTCACGATCTTCCGTAATTAACCAAATAACCAAACCAACTTATTACTAAAAACTACCCCCAATATATATTTTAATCTCATCAGTTTGGCGACCACTAGAGCTGTCGACGGTTCTTCGGAACCGAGAACCGGACCGGGACCGAACCGATAAGGACCGGACCGAGAACCGGACCGAACCTTAACGGTTCGGTTCACGGTTCCATTCTAAAAACCGAAAACCGATAAGGAACCGAAATAAAAAACCGGTTAGGAACCGAACCGATAAAACCGATAAACCGATAGGACCGATATGGAATCGAACCGATAAAACCGGTAAACCGATAGAACCGATACGGAATCGAACCGATAGAACCGATACGGAATCGAACCGATAGAACCGATAAATCGGTAGAACCGATAAAAAATCGGACCAACAAAACCGTTAGAACAGATTATTTATTATTATTTATTATTATTATTTATTCTTTTATAAATTATAGTACCAAATTAATAGTTAATTACTGATTTTCAAAAGATTAATTTATAAACTTTAATTTTTATATTATTTACTTCAATATAAAAAATTAAAAATTAAATTTTAATTAAATTAAATTTTTTTAAGTGGACCGAACCGGACCAAAACCGGACCGATAACGAACCGGACCGAAACCGGACCGGACCGAAACCGGACCGAAACGGGACCGGACCGAAACCGAACCGAACCGAACTCGGACCGA
This sequence comes from Limnanthes douglasii subsp. nivea, assembly GCA_036936605.1. Taxonomy (NCBI): domain Eukaryota; kingdom Viridiplantae; phylum Streptophyta; class Magnoliopsida; order Brassicales; family Limnanthaceae; genus Limnanthes; species Limnanthes douglasii. The sequence continues at coordinate 279,825,331 of JAUPFV010000004.1, forward strand.
ACCGAAACCGGAACCGAACCGAACGGACCGAACCGGACCGAACCGAACCGAAAGCTTAGCGGTTCGGTCCGGTTCCAAAAAAAAAAACCGAAAGCTTAACGGTTCGGTTCGGTCCGAACCGATAAGCTTAGCGGTCCGGTCCGGTTCCGGCAAAACCCGGACCGAACCGGACCGATAACAGCCCTAGCGACCACAGTGAAAGCGGAGACACCCGGATTACGATAATCCAAAGTTTCAAAAGATTTATGACAAGAATTGAAGAATGGGTAATGAAATGCATGTTGATCAACACCCACTAAATGAAGAGAATCCGTTTGGGAAGCTCAGATAAGGGCTTTGTTTGAAAACGACGAAAAAGAAGAAAGAACCAAAATAAGAAATGAGCTTGCTGAATTAAGAAAAGAAATCAAAGCAATGAAAATACATTGGCAAACTGAAAGAGACTTGGTGGAGCCATGAGATAATCCGTCAGGATACCCGAAGCAAGTGCAGAACGTTCCTGTAAAAACCCTCAACAAGAGCTTCATGATGAAAAAGATCCCAGCTCTTCGGATACCGGCAAACGTTTGTCTTTATCAACTGATTCTTTTTCTTCCTCCACTAGTAGTGATTTTTATCAACAAAATAAAAAAAGATAAGCATCGGGATAAACGTCGGGGAAAGAAAATTTCTAGTAGAGACAAAAAATTGAGAGATCAGGAAACATCGGGGAAAAGCCTAAGAAAAAGAAGAAGTTAGATTATAAAGGGAAAACTAAGGGTTCGACTGATCACAGTATGGATCAGCCGCTGAGTGATCCATTCACTGTTCGATCTGAATCGGACATATTCGCCGAACCTAGTGAAATACATCAGTCTAGCCATGGAATAAAAATATGATGAGAGTAAAGATCTGGATAATCATATGGAACAATTTAAAAACTTTATGATTAGCTTCGATGATGATGAAAAAGTTTTTTGTCGGACATTTTCTTAAACGTTTAATAACAGTTCTTTGAAGTGGTACAACAGACTCCCGGAGGGGTCGATTAATTTTTTTGATATGTTTAGGATGACCTTCCGATGACAGTTCCTAAGAATTAAAAAGTTAAGAGGAAATTGTGATACCATAATCCATTGTCACCAGATGGCTTCAGAAACCTTAAAACAGTAAGTTATTCGGTTTGTAAATACTAAAAATAGTTTAGATGACCGCTATTAGCAGATGGCCATAGCTTCCCTCAGACAAGGATTATTGGCAGGAGAGTTGGCTAACACAGTCACACGAAAAAAGGCTGGAAAATATGGGGTTACCTTTTGAATCAAGTTGGAAAAAAGATCATCGTAAAAGAAACCAAGCTACCAAGGCATCCTTGGCAGAATAAACCTCTTGTGGATACTTCACATCAAGAAGCTACTAGTCAGTCGCATGTTTCTTCTAATTATCGACCCTAGGAATCAGGTCAAGGATCTAGATGGTCTACATGGAACCAACTTAGCAATCCATGCCAAGAGAGAATCAGTGGGTTCAGCCTAGTTACTTTACAAAATTAATTGAAAATGTGGCAAGAGTATATGATAAGACCAAAGAACACATATAGTTTCGAAAAGACCTTTACATATCCAAACTCCAAGAGAAAACCGAAATACCCGTTTTTGTAAGTATCGTGAAGACACGAGTCATGACACAAAATATTATATAGCTCTGAAGCAAGAGATTCAGTTGTTGATCCGAACTGAGAAACTGACAACCTTTATAAAAAATTATGGCTCGAGCAGAAATCAGGTTTTGAATATACCCGACTCAAACATTAACAAAGAACAAGCTAGTACACTTAATGTACGAAGACCTGCTTCGGATATCTCCAAAGGAGAACAAACCATGATGATTACAGATAAGTTTCAAGATCCATTTGATTTGGATTCGGAGTATTTAGATCCAGATCCTGATCGAAATCTCGTTAACATGTTAAGTGAGGATAATACAAGGGTTTCCTATTTATGTAAGATTTTCGAGTCATGTACGATATTCGGAGGGGATATTGTAACGACACCTTCGAATTTCTCTAGGAAAAGGCATGTCAACACTTTGGATGTGCAATTGAAAGGGAAAATGCCAACTCATTTATATTAAGAGACTTTACCATTCATGGTCTTTGATGAGGATGGTTTGATAAACGTTGATGGACCATATGAAGACGTTGTTGTTATTGGGGGCCTCTATAGATGGTACAAAGGTTCGAATAATTCTTATCGATATCGAAAGTTCGGCCAATGTGTTATTCATTTCGGCTTACAAACAAATGAAAAATCCCTCGGCGATCTAACCTTCAAACCGAACCATCGTATAATTTACGGGTAATTCAACTAACGTCATGGAAGAGTTTGAGGGAGAAACAACTCTTGGTATGGGGCCTTTCAAGAAAATGTTCCGAGTATTGTTTGTAGTGGTAAATTTCCCAACCTACTATGATGTCATTTTTTCCAGGTCATGGCTCTAAAGGATGCATGTTGTTGCATCTACTGTTCATCAATATCTAAAATATGTTGTTGTGGGAGTGGTACGGAGCAGTCATAAAATAGCTAGAGAATGCAATGTTGCAGCATTGGCTCCAAACATTGTCAACTTACCAACTGCTAAAATAACAATCAAATGGGTCCTCTTCGGAATACAATTGTATAGATGATCCAAGGGAGACTCACAATGCCATTATTCTGATTGAAGAAATTAAAGTTCATTGTTTGGGGAAAGAAAGAAATGTTCAAATTGGTTTGAAGTTATCAACAAATCTGGAAAATGAGTTGCTAAAATTTATATCTGAATATCAACATATATTTTCTTGGCATTATAAAGACTTAACAGGTGTACCGTCTGATGTCATTTTCCATAAGTTGTCGGTACGATCAGATGCAGGTCATGTGATCCAGAAAATAAGGGTTTTTTCTAAGGAAAAATCAGAAGAGATATGTAAAGAAGTAGATCGGTTAATCGAGATGGGTCACATAAAGGAGTCACCATACCCCTTGTGGACAACCAATCCAGTTATGGTAAAAAAGAAAAACGGGCAATGGTGCATGTGTATCGATTTTACTGATCTTAATAAAGCTTGTCCCAAAACCCTTTCTCAATTTCTGGAATAGATCGACTGGTGGATTCCACGTCTGGCAACAAATTGTTATTTTTATTGGACGCTTTTGCCATATATAATCAAAATCAAATGGATCCAATCGATAAAGATCATAATATATTTATTACTGACCGAAGGCTACATTGTTACAGAGTAATACCTTTCGGATTGACGAATGCTGGTGTTACTTATCCACGTCTCGCTAAAAAAACATTCCCCAGTCAAACTGGTAGAAATATAGAGGTATACATAGATAATAATTAATCTGATCTCATAAAAACGTTTTCTAAACTTGAAGCCATTAATTTGAAGCTAAAACCGGAAAAATGTACTTTTGACGTTCGGTTCTGAAGATTTTGAGGTTAATAATCAGTGAGAAAGAAATTTAAGCGGATCCAACACAGTTGAATTCTCTGTTAGCAATGGATCTACCCCGATCGACAAAAGAAGTGCAAATACTCACATGAAGGTTAGCAACATTGAATAGATTTGTATCACGATCTTCGGATAAATGCTACCAATTCTTTCAAGTATTGAGAAACGCAAAGTATTTTAACTGGTATCTGAATTACGATAAAGATTTCATCGAAATAAAGAGACATTTGTCCAACCCGAAAACTTTGTTCAAACCAACAGAAAGGGAAAGACTCTACATATATTTGGTGGTTTTGGATTATGTTGTAAGCGCAGTGTTAGTTTGGAAAGTAGAAAGTTACCCCCACCTCGTATACTACATTAGCAAAGCTTTACTTGAGGCTGAAAAGAAGTATTTGAAGCTTGAAAAGCTGGCTTTCTCTTTAGTCATTTCATCCAAAAAAATAAGGCTCTAATTCCATGGACATTCAATCGCAGTTCGAACGTCTTTCCTTGTACAACCATGTTACGCAAGTCAAATGTTTCGAGTCGAATGACGAAGTGGTCCATTGAATTGGGTGATTTTGAGATTAATTTTTCTCCTCGAACAGCTATCAAAGGTCAGGCCGTGGCAGATTTCTTGGTAGAGTTTCATTCTGATCGAAAGAATTCAAATGAATCTACATATTCACAGAAAAATGAATGGGTGGTTCGAATTGATGGAGGATCTAGTAACATGGGATACAGATCTGGAATATGTTTAACTTCTCCATTTGGGGATTCTATGTACCAAGCTATTCGGTTCGGTTTCCAAGAATCAAATAATGAATCCGAATATGAAGCAGATATCGTTGGTCTGAACCTCGCCCACATTTGTGGAGCCACGACGGCTCGACTAATGAGTGATTCACAACTATTAGTTCACCAAGTTCAAGACTTATGCGAAACGAATAAAGAGCAACTAGTGAAGTACCTCCAGATATTGAAAGAAGTATCAACATATTTTGAAAACGTGACCCGGGTTGATAATTCAATGGTCGATTCTTTGGCTAATATTGCATACGCTGAAGCGTTTCCCTAGATTTTAGTACAATAATTTCCTTCGATCACAACAAATTTTTCAAAAGACGATCTTAATATTGAAGACAATTTTCAAATATCAGTCATGTCCAATCCGGATTGGAGACGTGAAATTCAACTATTTATAACCAATGGGTTTGTAGTTTTGGGAGGAGTATTATATAAAAAGTATTTCAGTAAACCGTTGCTCTGATGTCTTGGATCGGATGAATCTCAATTTATCTTATATGCACTTCATGATGGTGAAATATCAGCTCACTACGGATGCAAAGCTCTCACCAGAAGGGTTTTGCTAGCAGGATACTATTGGCCAACCATCATGGCAGATGCTAAGGAATTGGTTAGCAAATGAAATCTTTGCCAAAGGTTTGGAAATGCGATTCATGTCCTAGTTGGCCCAATGCAAAATACATCTGATGCAGTGTCTTTTGATAGGTGGGGACTTGATCTTGTAGGGTCTTTACCTATGTCGTCTGGAGGGCGACGAACCATCATGGTCACAGTAGATTATTTTACTAAATGGGTAGAAGCTGCACCACTCTCGGGACTACCTCCAAGGAAATTATAAAGTTCATCTTAGCTTATATATGTTGTCGATTCGAAATACCCCAATGCATTACAACTGATAATGATCCTCAGTTTGATAACTAGGAAATAAAAGACTTTTGTGCTTCAAGAGGGATTCAATATTGTTTCTCTTCTCATTTTCATCCTCAAGCTAATGGTCAGGTAGAAGTGGTTAATCAGAACATACTGAAAGGTCTTAAAAAGAATTTGGAGGTAGCTGCAGGTAAGTCGCCGAACTAATTACATGAGGTATTATATGCCTATAGGGATACTCCACACTCCGCAACTCAAGAGACACATTTTTCTTTTGGTATACGGGATAGATGATATTGCCCCGATTGAATCCACTTTTCCTTCATATAGAATTCAAAACTATGTCAAACAAGATAACAAAACGGCTGTACAAATTTGACTTGATCTCATTGAATAAAGAAGACGTCAAGCTCATCTCAGAACGATTCATTATCAGGGGTTGATAAGAAGCAAGTATGCTTCCAAGGTTCAAAGAATAGATTTTAGTGTCGGGGACCGAGTTTTAAGAAAATTATTTTTGCATACCAAGGATAAGAGGCTAGTAAAATTGGCGTCGAATTGGGAAGGTCCATATACAGTTGTTGAAAGGATTAAGCAAGGGACTTGTCAATTGTTTGATCAAGAGGGAATTCCTTTAAGGCACCCGTGGAATGTAAAACACCTAAGGATGTAATTGGAGTAAATTTGTAAGGATGTATTGGTGGCTCGGGGAGGTTTTAATGAGGTTCCTGATTTGTCAATCAACTTCTTTTTGCCCTTTGAAATAATTTGTCTCTCTAAAATTCATATTTTCTTTCGATTAGATTAAGTTCGAATGACCTAAATATAATTTCATTTGGTCTTCGAATGGATTACCTTCGAATGGATCAAGGATAAGTTCATATTGCCTTTGAATGGATTGCCTTCATATGGCGTAAGAGTAAGTTCATTTTTGCCTTCGAATGTATTACCTTTGAATGATCCAAATATAAGTTCACGATGCCTTCGAATGGATCACCTTCGAATGACCTAAAAGTAAATTCATTTTTAGCTTACAAATGGATTATGTATATGTTCATATCGCTTTCGAATGAGTTACTATCAAACGGCCTCACTATACGTTTATATGCCTTTGAGACTTTAATTTTTAAAATTAAAGAAACCAAAATTGAAGTGTAAATAAAAATGATTGTGTCTAAAAATACCTTACAAAATTCCTTGCTATACAAGGAATTTGTTCAAAAGTAGATTACAAATGTATTGACCATCCAAGGACTTTCCGACAATATATAATATAAAATTTCCTTACATCTACGAAGGACTTAAAAAAAAGCTTGAGAACCAGGAATTGTTACTATTTAGCTTCTTCATCTTTCAATCTCTCTCATCGATCCTACTTCATCTTCTCCATCAGAACTGCTCTCCGAAACTTCTTCAGAAGCAGCCATCTCATCGGCCACAAAAATTCTCGGAGGTATGAACTTATCTGGAACCAAACCCTACAACGATCCGAAGCTTAGATTTGGAAATTTCTTATGAAATAACAGTACCATGTCTGAGGTAATAGAGGTATTCTGAGCATTCAGTTTGTCCACAGTGGCATCTACGTATGCTTCCATCGCATCTTCGGCTTTGTGGGTCAATTTGGCTTCTAGATCTTTAATTTCTTCTTCCAACCCTTTTTTATGTTTCTCTAGAGATTTTTTCTCGTTCATAGCATGATGCAAATATTATTGACCAGCCTTCTATTGATCCTGCACCTAGGTTATCTTTCTAGAGCTAGATTTTTCCAATTCTTTGAGTTCATTTTGAATTTTGGTTACCTCCTCTTTAGACTTTTCCATTTCCGATTTAAAGGTGTAAGCTTCCTTGATTGCATCATCAGCTTTAGTTTTTTCTGCATCAAAGGCATCTTGAAGTCTATTTTTCTCTTCATCAAAATTTTGAATAGCTCCTCCCTGATTTTTAACTTCTCTTTCCAGTTCGACTACATGCCAATAAAAAACCATGATTGAATATCCTACAATATTTTTTTCCTTTGAAATTTCAAAGAAAGTACCATTATATATCATGTTAGGACCAGAACTTGGAAAGGATTTATTAAAATCGTTGTAGTCGAAACCAGCTAATTCATCTAGGGGATTGTTCGCCCCGACGGTACCTTCACCTTCAAAATTTGGAAATAGAAAAGGGGATTTGGTGTACGAATAACTGGTACCTGAACGTTCGGATGTAACGATAAATCCGAATTAAGTATGACCTTGTTCTTCTTCTTTTGTTTCTCTCCACTACTTTCTGCATGTTGCTTTTGAGTTTTATTTTTTTTCTCGGTTACATTAATAGGTACAACATCTTCCTCCACCCTATCTGCCACGACATCCAACAAGGATGCATTTGATGAGTCCGGATTTATTCACCACTGCACACTGAGAAAACCGGAAAGGGGTAATTCAGACAAAAAGTGCCCACTAAACTATTCAGACAGGATAAAAGTATTAAAACACTAAACACCTTTTGACTAAGCTAGGTGCTAATCTACTTAAGAACTAATGGGTCTGTTAAACTCGACACGGGTTCACAACTTGACCTGAAAATCCCATGGGTCCATAATTAAGGGTATAAATACTCAACCACTTTCATTAATGAAGGTAATGAACATTTAATACAACTAGACAGCTTAAATCTCTCACTACAAAACACTTAAACATTTAATACCCTTAAAACTCTTTAAAACATTGGACCAAATTACCCTCAGTTCAAAATAAACCACACCAAATTGACGACCACAATGGGAGAAGAAGGTGCCTGAATCTAGCATTCAAAACCAGCAAGAAAAACCAGTTCGGATGAATCCGGACGAGCAAGCAGTGCCACCACCTTTGATAGAAATGGTGGGTGAGAACGATGAGTACATGATCGAAGAACAAGACAGGTTAAAGGCTGAAATAGAAGCGTTGAGAGCTGCTAAAAAGGTAGAAATAGGTTTGAAGGAAAAGTTAAAAGTGTCAGCCATTCACCATACTAACAACCCAAGGGAGAATGACCCATCAGCAAAGACTTACTTGAGTACAAAAGAGACCCATGTCAATTCCAAGAAATCTCACCGGTCTAAGCCGGTGGAAAGCTTAGAGTCTGAGTCCTCTAGTAGCTCTTCGAATGAGGATGAGCTTAAGGAGTCTTTGTCATCTAGCAGTGACGAGGGCAGATCCAAGAAGAAGCAAAATTTGGTTAAAAAATATTCGAGAAAGAGGGATAGGCATGGGAGGTTAAAGAGGCATCTGGGAAAAGGGTCGTCGCACAGCCACAACCATAACCATAGGTATGTGCATCAGTTGCTGATGGATCCCTTCGCCTTTCATGATGAGCCATGCATTTTTGAAGCACCTAATGAAGACACTGTCTTTAGTCGTGGCCGGAATTGGAGACAATCCCCATTGTCTTCCAAGATTCTGTCCGGAAACCTTCCGAAGAGGTTTGACAGTACTAAGATGGAAAAGTATGACGGGAGCAAGGATTCGGACAATCATTTGGAACAATTTAAAAAAATTATGATGAATTTTGATGATGATGGCAAACTGCTTTGTAGAGCCTTCTCTCAATCCTTTACGGGGAGTGCTTTGAAATGGTACAATAGCCTACCACAAGGTTGTATCTGAAACTTTGATACGTTTTGGGTGGCCTTCCGGAGGCAGTTTGTTGGGAGTAAGGAGGTTAAGGGCAATGTAGATCCGATTATTCATTGTGCCCAAGAGCCAAACGAATCACTAAAAGACTATATAAGCCGGTTCGTGAACACAAAGAATGGGTTAGCTGATTGCTTTGAGCAAGTAGTAATAGCTTCCTTGAGGCAAGGATTAAACCCTGGGAATCTGGCCGATTCGGTAACTAGAAAAAATGCCATTACATGGGGTGGTTTGCTAAACCAAGTGGGAAAGAAAATTAATGTGGATGAAACAAAAAAGACAAGTGTGCACAGGCAAGTGAGGTCTGCCCCAGCTGCATCAAACCAGAACCAGTCCGGTTACAAGGCCAAAGAAGCCAGACAAAAAGACTCAATCTCACCCAGCTCCAGCCCAGAGCGAGCAGTTTAGAAATAAACGAGGACCTTGGGTCCAACCGGAGTGGTTTTTTGAATTAAAAGAGAATGTGGCAACCATCTATGACAAAACAAAAGATGAGGTACACTTCAGGAAGCCGACAGCGCTTCAATCTCCTAGGGAAATCCGTAATACTTGTTTTTGCCAATATCATCATGATATTGGCCATAACACCGAGGATTGCATCGCCTTGAAACAAGAGGTACATAATTTGATTGAAAGGGGAAAATTGGGAGCTTATGTCAAGAAAAGAAGTGAAAACATGCTTGATAATGCTCACCGCGACTGGCCCAACAAACAATGCAGGGACATCAGCTCTGAATGGGGCCATGGTAATCATTGAAAGATTTGATGTGGAAACAGATTATTTGGATCCTGATCTAACTCGAAACAAAATGGGGGTGATAACAGAACATACCAAGACAGTGTCTGGGCTCATAAGCTTTTTTGAGTCACTTACTATATTTGGGGGAGACACAATGACTGCGCTGACTTCTTCTTCAAGAAAGAGGCATATTCACACTTTAGCTACTCAGTTAGAGGGCGGTATGTCATCCTATCAGTCCCAAATTCCTTTTCCCTTCGTTGTTTTTTATGAATATGATCTAAGGGACATAGTTGGTCTTCATGAGGATGATGTGGTGATAGGAGCATCAATTGGGCGCAATGACATCACACGATTTTTGATTGACATTGGTAGCTCAGCCAACATTCTCTTTTTGAGTTCCTATAAATAAATGAAGAACTAGCAGTAATTCAGCTTTCGAACAGGTCCATTGTGGGCTTCATTGGAAGCTCTGCAGATGTGATTAGAGAGTTTGAGCAGGAGGTTTTGTTGGGCAAGGGCCCTTTCAAGAAGATTGTCAGGGTACTTTTTGTTGTGGTAAATTTCCCCACATGTTACAATACGATCTTTGGGAGATCCTGGCTCTCAGGATGAATTTTGTGGCTTCAACAGTTGACCAATGTTTAAGGTATGCAGTCCAAGGGCAAGTAGGATTTGTCCGGAGTAGCCAAAAAATAGCAAGGGAATGTTATGCAACTGCACTTGCCCTTAAAACTTTGGGGGCAGTCCGGATAAATGAAGATTAGCAGTTGTTGGGGCCCTCTGAGGGTGAGGGTGAAATTGATGACCCCAGAGAGACCCCTGGTGTTTTGATACCAATCGATGAGGTTGAAACCCACTCTCTGGCTGAAGAAAGGAATGTTAAAATTAGCTCCAAGATGACACCAGAATTGAGGAAGAAAATGTTGTCCTTTTTGAAAAATCACCAACATGTTTTTTCTTGGTGTAATGCTGATGTAACCGGAGTGCCTGCAAATGTTATATCACACAAACTATCCATCTAAAGAGATGTTGCACCTGTTGTGCAAAGAATGAGAGCTTTTTCTAAGGATAAAGCTGATGTCATAGTTCAAGAGGTTGACCGACTTACCAAGATATGGCACATAAAGGAGTCTCAATATCCTTTATGGACAACCAATCTAATGTTGGTAAAGAAAAAGAATGGAAAGTGGCGTATGTGTAACGACTTTACAGACCTCAATAGAGCTTGCCCAAAAGATCTTTACCCAGTTCCCCGGATAGATCAGTTGGTAGACTCCACATCTGGAAATAAGTTATTGTCATTCATGGATGCCTTCTCCGGTTATAACCAGATACAGGTGGATTCAAAGGACCAGTAACATACTACTTTTGTTACAGATAGGGGCCTCCATTGTTACAAGGTGATGCCTTTTGGGTTGAAGAATGTTGGGGCTACCTATCAAAGGTTGGTGAACAAAGTATTTGCTGATCAAATTATGAGAAATATGGAAGTATATATTGATGACATGATGGTAAAAATCTTGGAAGACGAGTTGCACCTAGCAGATTTTCAAGAAACTTTTTCCAATTTGGCAAAGGTTAATTTAAAATTAAATCCAGAAAAATGTGTTTTTCGGGTGCAATCCAGAAAGTTTTTGGGGTATGTGATAAGTGAGAAAGGGATACAGCCTGATCCGGATCAGCTTGATGCCTTATTAAAACTGGATCCTCCTCGGAATGTTAAAGAAGTGCAAAGGTTGACAGGAAGGTTAGCTGCATTGAATCGTTTTATCTCAAGATCTTCGGATAGGTGTTCCCCGTTTTTCCAGACTTTAAAGGGTGCTAAAGACTTTAACTGGTCTCCACAATGTGACCAGGAATTTAATGAAATAAAAAAGCATTTATCTTCCCCCAAAACCCTTTACAAACCTGTTGATGGAGAAACATTGTACATATACCTAGTTATGTCTGAATGTGCTATAAGTGCGGTGCTGGTAAGAGAGGTGGACAATTATCCTCGTCCGGTGTACTACATTAGCAAGATTCTGATGGATGCTGAAAAAAGGTACTTAAAGCTTGAAAAACTAGCATTAGCCTTGGTAATTGCTGCCAGAAAAATGAGGCCCTTATTTTCAGTCTCATTCTATTATCGTTCGAACGTCTTTTCCTTTGAAAAATGTCCTTCAGAAGGCAGACATATCAAGAAGGATGACCAAATAATTAGTAGAATTGAGCGATTGTAATATTGATTTCGCCCCTCGAACTGCAATCAAAGCTCAATCTATTGTTGATTTCCTGGTTGAGTTCCATTCGGACAGAAGTACTAAGCAAGCTGCAGGTGAGAAAACTAAGAAGGTATGGGTTGTCCGGACATATGGTGGACCAAGTACCATGGGTTGTGGTGCTGGGATATGTTTAACCTCTCCTTATGGTGATAAGTTATACCAGACTATATGTTTTGCTTTTAGGGCTTCTAACAATGAGTCCGAGTATGAGGCTACTATAGCTGGTTTGAAACTAGCTTTTCTGTGTGGGGCTAAAACAGTTAGGTAAATGAGTGACTCTCAGCTTCTTGTCCATCATGCCCAAGGTCAATCTGAGGCAAAAAAGGAACAGTTGATCAAATACTTGTTTATCCTTAAAGAAGTGGCAGCTAACTTCAAAAATGTTAGCTATGAGCATATACCTAGATCGGAGAACACACTAGCAGACTCTTTGGAAACCATAGCATATTCTGAGTCCTACCCATGGATTCATGTGCAAGAATGTCCATCCATACAACCCATGCAGAGTAGGGAAGAGGAGGAAAGCCTAAGTATACAAGTGGTTCAACCCAAAGACTGGAGATATCCCCTTCTTCAGTATATCTCAGATGGCAATTTACCTCCGGATAAATCTGTGGCAAGGAAAATAAAACATAGGGCTCGTGGTTTCTTAATCATAAGAGATGTCCTCTATAATAAGTCGTTTAGTAGACCTCTCCTGCGTTGTTTGGGGGTTGAAGAGTCCCAAATTGTGCTATCAAAACTACATGATGGGGAGGGATCAGCACACTGTGTCTATAGAGCTTTAACCCAGAGGATTTTGTTGGCCGGATACTATTCGCCATCCATCATGTTAGATGCCAAGAAGTTGGTGAACAAATGTGACCCATGCCAAAGATATGGCAATGAAATTTATATTCCAGTTGTTCCTCTAGAATCAATTTCTGAGCCGGTGCCTTTTGCTCGTTGGGGGCTGGATTTAGTATGGCCTCTACCAATGGCATCTGGAGGATGCAGGACTATTATCGTAGCCATTGATTATTTCTCAAAGTGGATAGAAGCAGCTCCCTTGGCAGGAACTATTTCAAAAGCTTTCATAAAATTTATTCTATCCAACATTTGTTGCAGATTTGGGGTTCTACAAAAGATAACCACAGATAATGGGCTACAATTTGATAAAAAAGATTTGGAGAGTTTCTGTTCCTCTAGAGGCATTCATCATTGCTTCTCTTCTCATTTCCATCCACAAGAAAATGGTCAAGTTGAGGTGGCAAACAGAATCATTCTATCAGGTCTGAAGAAGAATTTAGAAGGGGTTTCAGGAAAGTGGGCAAGCTATTTGCAATAAGTATTATGGGCATACCAAACTACTCCTGGTACTGCTACACAAGAATCTCCTTTTGCCTTGGTATATGGGAATGGATGCAATTGCTCCTATAGAGGCAACTCTTCCATCATACAGAGTCTACAATTATTCCAAACAGGCTAATGAGGTGGCAATTATAAGTTAGTTGGATTTAATAAAAGAAAAAAGGGTTAAAGCTCATCTTAGAACCACCCATTAGCAAGGCTTGATGAGGAGCAGATTTGCTTCCAAAGTCAAAAGAAGAGATTTTCGACCAGGGGAAAAAGTGTTAAGAAACGTTTTCTTGCATACAAAAGAAAATCAGTTCGGCAAGATAGCTCCAAACTGGGAAGGGCCTTATGAGGTCTCCAGAAAAATTAGGCATGGAACATACAGGCTTCAAGACAAAGATGGAAGAATCTTAAAGCACCCTTGGAACATTGAACACATCCGGTTATATCTGGAATGAAAGTTGTGTAAATATTTACTTGTTTAAAGTACATGTAAATATTAGGGGGCACAGTCTTTCCTACCCTGGTGGCGCGGGGAGGTTTTAATGAGGTGTCCGGGTTATTTCAATAAAATTTGATGCCTTCTTAAAATATTCAGAGTGGTTTGATTGAAATTTCTTTAAAATTCTTCTAAGTATCTTTGGAAAATCGGGCTGGCTTGATTGAATGATGACCATTAACGTTTGTCATCGGAGATTTTAAACACTCTCATCTTAAATACTTGTAAAATTAATAAGGGCTCTTTAAACATCAGCCATTAAAATTAAGCAAGTATGAAATAAAGCAAAAGTTAGCAAGGTAAAACTGTTCGGCTAAAGAACATGTGATAATATTGGAACACAAAATATGCTTTGGCCATCCAAGGACTTTGAGTTTGAAAAAAGATTAAACCGGACACAGTTACAAAAATGCCTTGGCCATCCAAGGACTTTAGTATTTCACGAGATTAATAAAAACAAGTAAGAAAAGATAGTTAAAACCTCAGGGTTTATTCCCTTTGGATGTTCCTGCACCGTATTTTTTCTTGGGAGCTTTGGATTCACCAATGGAACTCTCTCTGGTTCCTTCTTCCTCATCGGTAGTATCATCAATACCACTAGAATAGTTCTTCTTATCACCATCCACCATCATGTGGAATGGGATATCTTCATATTCAACATATTTCCACATGGTACCAAGCGTTCTCTTCGGAAACATTTGGTGGAAAACCAAGACCATATCAGATTTAACTTTGGCATACTTTTTTTCTAGGGAATCTATCACCTTGTTGGTATATGCATCAATGCGGGCCTGAATTCTCTGATCTTGCTCTTTCACCAAGTCTTCTTTCTCCTTGGTAACCTTGAACATAGCCTCTTCGAGAGAAGTCTTGTCACCGGACAAGGTTCGGATGACATCGTCCTTGGTCTTCATGTCTCCCTTCAAAGTGAAAAGATCTTTTTCCAAACCGGAGCATTTGGTTCGGAGCTCTATGTTAGCTGTCGCCGAAGTAACCAGCTTGGTTACCAGATCTTCTTTCTCCTTCTTCAACTCCTAAAGCTCCTTCTTCAATGCCTCAATACTCTGGTTGGCATTGAGGAGGTCAGTAGACAAACTCTCCTTGTCTGTGTTGAGGGTGTTGATGAGGGCATACTGACTTTTTACTTGCCTCTCCAAGTTGAGCACTAGCTGAATATGGCCCAGCAGAGAGTGAGTCACCACATCGTGTTCCCCTGAGACAGTAAAGGACTTACCATTAAAAGTCACCATATTTGAGGAGCTTGGAGGAAGGTAGGGGCCAGCAAAGTCGTCTTTCTCAAAATCATTGAAATAGATACCAATGTTTTGGAGGCCACTGATGTCTACTCCATCAATATCCCCTCCGGTACCCTCCCCGGTGTGTAGATCGGTGGGTATCTTCTCTGCCAAGGTGGGATCAGTTGGGTCGACCGGAGGTAGAGAATCCGAGGGGCGGAGGAATACTTCATCCCTCAAGGTTACCTTCTTCTTCTTAACAATCCTCTCATCGATGCTAACTCCCCTTTTTCGGTCCTTTTTAGGAGGCCTTGGTGGATTTTGAGGTTCACCTGCCTCCTTGATGGTCTCATCCTCGACTACTTTAAGAAAAGTAGCATCAATCTCTCCTTTGGCCTGCCCTTCTTGGCTCTCCGGAGCAGTCTCCTCTGCAGCACCCCGAACTGCCTCTGCTGCAGCCTTCTTTTTCTTGCCCTTCCCTTTCATTTTGCTTGGGGCTTTGGCTTTTGAGGGCAAGGCCAGTTTGCCATCCTTCTCTTCTGTTCTATTAAGTATGACGGTCGGAGGAGGTGGGGTAGTCAGTTCCTCCCAGGTAAGATCTCTCCGACCCGTGGTATTCCACAAGTAGTATCTCACCAAGCATTTAGTTTGGCGCATGTGGCCTGCCCCTCCTCCAAGTAGCCGGTGAATTCCTTCGGAAATACTGACATAAGAAAGTAGGTGAATTAAGGGTGGAAGTTTGGTAAAAATAAAAAAGAGAGAAAGACAAGTAAAACTGAATACTTACATATGCTCTTCCACTTGCTGGTAAGCATGCTGGGGGTTGACATTGGCCTTAATCTTTCGCCCATTCTCCCACGTCCAACTGATGAAGAGGAACTGGGTCTTCCAGTTTTTCTCTGACTCCAACAGGTCACCCACCACCTTGAAGTTGTCTCTCATGTTGTAGTGGTAGAATGGGATGTGATGGTTTTTGCATATGCTGGCCACTGCAGCAAACTACTCCATGGGTAGAGGAATGCCGGACAATCTCGACGATATTATGCAGGCGAGGAGAGTATACCAAGCATTATGACTCAGCTGGCTTGGACAAATTTTAATCAGGTGAAAATACCTGACAATTTCTGGATCCAAGGGGAATCTGAGCCCCCAGTTGAATAGCTCAGTATAAATGACGATCTCGTTGAGCTTGCAGTCCATCAGAGTTTCTGGTGTGACTGGTATTCTCACCTTCACTGATTCAAGGATCCCCCACTTGATTCAGATTCAGCCCAACTCAGCGGTGTGAGTATAGACATAATTGATGTTCTGCATGGCCAGCAGATACTTTACATTGACCTTCTGAAAATAAGGTCCCATCTTGCCCTCCAAGCTCTCCGGCAGCTCCGGATGAGTTATTCTCACTTTCATCGTGCCCTTTCTTTTTTTTATCAACCGCAACGTCCTTAGTCTGTCTAGAGGCTTCAGTCTCAAAGGGGACCTCTTCGATGCTATCTTCCATTACTGCTTCCATCATTGTGGAAGATGGAAGAGTGTCAGCTTGTGGATCAGTGGTCTGCCCGGATGGCTGAGCACCAGTTTCTTTTAGAGGTCTGGTGTCTGGTTGAGGCTCAGCTCAGGAGGATTTTGTTTGAGGGATTATTCTAGTTGCCTCTGATCCAGAGGGTTTGTCTCTTGGGGATCTTATAAATACCTCCGATCCGGAGGATTTATCTTTGGTTGCTAATTTAGAAGTCCCCGTTTTGGAGGACTTGGGTTGTGAGCCTGTTGCTTGGCCTTTCACAAAGAGCATTGTCCGACGAGGGTTGGTTTTCTCTGGGGATTTCTCGATATCAGACCCCATAGCAATAAACGGACAAGGCTTTCTGATACTTGATACTGCTTTCTCTTGAATGTTAGAAGGTTGAGACTCCTGGACCGAGGAGCCAGATGGGATTGGCGAGAGGTTTGGCTTGAATAAATGTTTAGGTTTTGCGCTTTTGGTAGAAGAAGATCCTTGATCATCTTCTAAGGATGGTGTATCAGACTTATTGCTTGGAGAGACTGGAAAACCAGCAGCAATGCGTCTCTCCCGTTTGACTTTTTTCACTCTCTCTAGTTCAGAAAGATTTAACCAACCACCTTTCACAAGAGCATTCCTCGCTGTGAACATAAAACTATCCAAGAGAGGTTTTGAAAGAAAAGGTGAAAGGTTCTGAGAAAAGAAATTATGGAGTGGTGAAGATGATGAAACTGTGAAAGAAAGTAATTTATATATTAGTAAGGCAAAAAGTTACTGATACCTAGGAGAAAACGAAAAGGTTTAGGTAATGATTGAAAACGGCGCTGACGTAAGAAGCATTAAATACAAGAGTTTTTTTTCAGGCTTAGTGGGAGCGTCGTTCTAGGAATAAAACGGCTGGTAGGAGAAATTAAAATGCAACACGTGTCCACGATCCAAAGAAAAACTCTTAGAATTCTGAGAAAACATTAGTTCGGATAAACCTTGAACCAAACACATGAGCGATCTGGAAAAAGTTGTTACTGGGTGAGTTTTTTAGTCCTGCCAAAGACTTTTGACAAAGCCTAAAAAATGGGCTACTGATGAGTTCGAATTTATTCACCACTGCACACTGAGAAAACCGGACAGGGGTAATTCGGACAAAAAGTTCCCACTGAACTATCTGGACATGACAAAAGTATAAAAACACTAAACGCCTTTTGACTAAGCTATGTGTTAATCTACTTAAGAACTAATGAGTCTTTTAAACTCGACCCGGTTTCACAACTTGACCCGAAAAGCCCATGGGTCCATAATTAAGGGTATAAATACCCAACCACTTTCATTAATGAGGGTAATGAACATTTAATATAACAGGAAGCTTAAATATCTCACTACAAAACACTCAAACATTTAATACCCTTAGAACTCTTTAAAACATTGGATCGAATTACCATTAGTTCAAAATAAACCACACCAGCATCGATTATTGGTGATTGTCTTTCAGTATTTGTTTCATCGATACCTTGCGAAGCACTTTTCTTCTTCAACTTATCCATATGATTGAGGGATTTTCTTCTTGTTGGAAGATGAACCTTCCTATCGGCCTCTTCAATCCTACATAAAACAGCAGGGGCACAGGATGTGTGATGAATTCTTTCCATGCCAGTTCTCTCTTTGAGCTGGTCCTCCAAAGGTGACTACGAGTTAAATTCCTGACAGTAAAACAGTCATGGAAAAAGTTGTTTCATTTCATCTCAGCCCATATATGCAACTTCCTGAAGGAACTTTGAGCTGCTTTCAAGTGATGGGTGAAACGATTCAAGAGAACTGCAGATAGAAGTAATCAGGTCGGTGTCTGAAGTAAAAATAGACAAATTAAAATGTCAAGTAGAATAGTTGGGTAAGATTACCTGGACATTTCCAAAATCTGGTGAGCTTGCTTGGGTTTCCTTGAGACAAAGATATTTTTAGACCATTTTCCCATCGTCCACTAATAAACAAAAATTGTGTCTTTCATATCATATCTGACTCCAACAAATCATTCACAACTTTGAACTCATTTCCTATATTGAAATGGTAAAAGAGGATTTTGGAGTTACGACATAATCCAGCAATGGCTTCCATTTACTCAATTGGCATAGGTGTTCGAGACAATCTTGATGCTATAATACAAGCGAGTAGAGTATACCACGCATTTGGACTAAGTTGACTTGGACATAACCTGACCAATTCGAAATACCTAACAATTTCGGGATCTAGGGTAAACCTCAGACCCGAGTTCAACAATTCAGTAAAAACAACTAACTCGTTCGAACCACAGTTCATCAGAGTTTCTCCAGCCTTGGGTAATCTAATCCAAATCGTATCAGGAAATTCCCATTTAGTACAAACTGCCTCTAGTTCTTTCTCATGAAAATAAACATGGGTTATCTTATTTAAAACTAAAATATATTGTACGGTTACTTTTTTTAAATTAGGGCCAACTCGACCAACCAGAGAAATTGGCAAGTCTTATGATTCTTCCTCAACTGTATTTTCTTTGTTTCGAGCTCTTCTCCTTGTAACAATCCGCTCAAGGAAAGGTCTAGAAGTTTCCCCTGTCTGGTCGGATGTTTCCAGTATGCAATCCACACTTGAATCCTCCATTACTCCCTCCATGACTTTAGGATCTCATTCTAGTGGACCAATGGGAAGCAAATGAATTTTTGTTTGGACTTGGAGATGAAGGAGAATCAATAAGTACCAATGGTTCGAGGGTCGATCGAGTTCTTGTTGCTGATGACCTAGTTATCCGAGTTGGGATAATCTCTTCTGAATCTGATCTCATTGTTTTAAATGTTGAAGAAATTGGGTTACTCGAAGCTTTATGACAGGGAAGTATTTTTTATGAGTGATGGGGATAAGTCGATGAGTGGGAAGTGTTGGATGTTTTGAGGAGAAGGTTTTAAGTACCATGAATTATTGTAGATGATTCTGGTACAAGACTTCCAATACAAGTGTGAGACCCTCTGTACTCTATGACTCGAGTAGTGACTATTGGAGGAGAAGAAGCGGGAAGACCGACAGTTATTTGGGCTTTCCTCTTATCTTCTTCTAATTCATATAAATTTAACCAACCACCTTTTATTAGAGTTGTCCTCGCGGTAAACATGCAATTACCGATGATTTTCTTTTCTTTGAACATGTAATTTAACCCCTTTGAAAACGTATAAGACTGGCCAAATGAAAACTGGTTTATATAGAGAATTAGTGGAGCAGTTAAAAGTCACAAAACCTTATTAGAGAAATACTTAAGTACCCAAGTTACCTAGGTAAAGGTAAGCCTAATGATTATACTCCATAGGCAAATTCAAATGCCACACGTTAATTACTCCATTTTACCTAGGGAGGACTAAATATAGAACTCAATTAGAAGTTGACACGTGTAAAAGATAGGCGGCAGAAATTATGCACAAATCCAAATTCCTATGATCGAAACTGTTGAAATTATGGAAAAACTCAAACTTGAGAATTAGACTTCAAAAACTGAGTTTTTAAATACTAATTGGGGGATATATGATGAGCCGGAAATCTTTTAGAGTGAGATCATGCCTGATGGCTAAATAATTCGAGGGGCAGTTCTACAACCTTTACGAGGGGGAGTATTGACTATATCTAAACCGTGATCCAAACATCATTTATGACCTCATCAAATAAACACTTCACATGTAATGATTAAGCAAGTAGTTTGTTAACACGCTTTAATAACCCGTTAAGCAATTAAGCCTGGCCCGTGACTCGTCAATTTCAGTGTTAGGATCCTTAAACCCGGCCCGTGACCCTAATCTAATACTATAAATACTCTAAAAACATCATTAAGAAGGAGAGACAAAAAAAATCTCTCGACTCTTTAAATAACGTTTAAAGGCTTTTTTTTTACGATTTTCTATAATTAACTAAATAACCAAACCAACTTATGACTAAAACTACCCCCAGTATATATTTTAACCTCATCAAACGTAACCTTATTTATAACTGGTTATTACATGAGGAAGGGTTTACCTATAAGGATGGAGACGACCAACTTAGGATTTTGTAAAGCTCTCTTGTTTTTATAAAAAGCTTATATGACTAATAGTGTGTTAGTTCTCGAAGGTATTAAAGTAGTGTGGGGCTTTTCTATTATGGTGAAAGATTATAACAGGTTTTGGCATCATCAATTGGGGCATTTGAGTAAGAAAAGACTCAACGAAAGATTATACTAGTTAGATGGTATAACATTTCAGAAGCTGGTGGTGAAGTTTCTGCCCAACAACCAACTTCCAATTGAGTACTTGATTTTGTTCATTCAGACCTTTAGGGTCCAGCACGGGAACCTACCATAGGTGGTGCAAGACAGTTTATGTTTTTGATTGATGATTATTCTATGAAAGTATGGGTTATACTTTTGAATACCAAAGATAAAGTGTTTGCTTACTTTGTGAATTGGAAGACTTTGGTAGAGAATCAAACCGAGTGTTGAAGAAGCTTCATTCTGATAATGTCTTGGAATATGTGAACAAAGAGTTCACTAGCTATTATGAAAATTTTAGAATTACAAGACATCAACCCGTACGTGAAACTCTCTAACAAATGGGTTTGCTGAGAGAATGAATCGAACCTTGTTAGAACGGGTTAGATTCATGCGTAATACAGCTGGTATGGGTCGAAATTCTGGGGAGAAGCCGTGACAATAGCTATATATCATCAACAGGACTCCATTTACGGTGCTAAATTTTATTTTTCCTCAAGAGACCTAGACTGGAGAGAAACCTAAGCTAGATTATTTAAGAGTATCCTGCCTACGCACATGTGAAGCATGATAAGTTAAGGCCAAGATCACTAAAATATTTGTTTTTTTGAATATTTGGAATGAGTAAAAGAGATTAAATTTTGATGCCTTGAACATGGACATTGGAAAAAAAAGCATGGACGTAATTTTCAATAAAGAGGACATGTCATTGAAGAATGCGGTGGAGACTCAATCTAGTACTGCTGGGAAGAGATATGAAGTTGATGATGGATCTGATTTATAAAGTGAAGTTGGTGATAAAAGAATATTTTAGGTCTGGTTTTATCACGGGTTGTACAGAGGAAGTTCAACCACTTCAAGAGTCTGAAGCAGAGCAAGGGTCTATTACTCCACGGTCATTAGATTATTAGGTAGGAGAGAAACATGAATGTGACAGTATTCAACTGATGAGGGATAGAGCACAGAGACCAAGCAAACAACCGCGGAGGTATGGTTTTACAGATGTAATTATTTATTCTTTCGATTTAAATGCAAATAGATGTTTTTGAACCCAAAATTTATCATGATGTTATCAAGATGAGTAATAAAGATAAATGGCTTATGGCTTTGAAAGAAGAGCTAAGATCTCTCAAGAAGATGAACACCTATATTATTATGAAGTAGTCCTATGAGAAGAAGGTGGTTGGGATTAAATGGATATTCAAGAGGAAGCCATGTATTCATGGTGTTGAGTTACCCAGAAACAACACTAGGCTCGTGGCTAGGCCCAGGATGGTCGAAGCAGATTGGCGGAAGCACGGTGGTCGAAGCAAATTGATCAGAAGCACTAGTCTGATCCAGAACACGCTAGATTGTACCACCACTAGGCTGAAGCATAATATTCTATTTATTAGGTCTCATATGTTACTTGGGTCTTTTGATATTAATGTAGTATAAGTTATTTCAGCGGTTTATTAATGGACTTTAATCTGGAATGTCTCATGAAAAAATAGGATTTTCCCTAAACCTATAAATAAAAAAAGATATTGTTATACGATGTGTGACATGACTGTGATGTGATGC
The DNA here is from genome assembly GCA_036936605.1 of Limnanthes douglasii subsp. nivea. NCBI lineage: Eukaryota > Viridiplantae > Streptophyta > Magnoliopsida > Brassicales > Limnanthaceae > Limnanthes > Limnanthes douglasii. The sequence goes on from JAUPFV010000004.1 coordinate 279,847,524, forward strand.
AACTGTAATTGTCGAAAGACAATTACGTGAGAAGATATTTACAGAGAGTGAAATAGCTCTAAATATTTTGAGAGATAAGTGAGATGAGAGATAAACATTGAAGATGGGGTTATGTGCTATCTTTTGTTACAAAGAGTGATTGAGTCTTTTGTGTTTTGAGAGTCTTTCTGTAATCTACTATATATAAAAGAGTGTTCGTTGCCCGTGGATGTAAGATTTCTTCACAATCCAAACTACGTTAAATACCGTTTTGTTTTTGTTTTGTTTTATTACATTTTTTATTATTATTTATTGATCGTCTTGTACATGACAATTACATCGTTCCTTCGTAAGTTCGTTCAATCGTATATCAGTTTTTGCCACGATAAATCGGTGTACTTGTTTAACCCCAACACCTAAAAATAGAGGATGCGTGATACATATTAAATAAAAATGTGACAGTCATCCACTATTCTTTTTTATTTTGTTTCTCCTAACCAAATCGTTTTAATCTCTTTGTCATGATGGTGTTCGAAACTTTATTCAACATGTGTATCTGCAATGCATGGCTGAAGATCTCAACTCCCGACGAGGATTTACGTAGTCAACATCCTCCACACATTTGATAAACCTCGTAATGATGATATAAATTTATGGTTAAAATCTAATATATTCTTGCTTTGTAATTTTTTAAAAACCAATATTAACCTCATCATATCAAAATCTATTATTATATGAGATATTATATCCGTATTGTACAACATTATCTTCTAAATAAGCAATAACATTTATTTTTTTTATTTTAGTAATAAAAATACACATCACACGCGGTAAATCATATAAAAAATAATGATACAAATCAAACAAAATATATATATATATATATATATATATATATATATATATATATATATAAAAACATATAAAAAACAACTCTACAAATAAAACAAACCATTTTTAATATATCATATTAAAAGAAAATTGTGGTCAAAATGAAAACTCCAAATCGTGTGAAACTAGTTGAAACTTTTGAAAAACAATATTTAACTTGAAATAAACTTCTACATAATTTTATTGACATAACAATATGGAATTTTTTTTGTAGTAGTAGAGCTTGAAAGCATAATTCGAGTGTTGACTAGCTTACTCTTTTATGGCACCATCATCAATCAAACATTATTCTTGAAAGCTGTATTTGATCCACATAAACCCAAACCACATATATTACCTTTTTTCAATTCATTTCATATCCTAAATTTATCGCCAACAAATCAAATGGAATCTGACAAACATACTATCTTCAAACATACATAACTAAATATTTATGCCACGGTTATTTTTAAATATAAAAAATACGATAAACCAAATTTCTCAGAAAAAAAAGAATATAAAATCAAATATATTCTAAAAAATTTAGCCAAATTGATAGAGTTCTTTACAAAAATTTATTACCTTGACAATTTATTTTTTTTATGTGGTTCTTAGACTATTGCGTCATATCGTATGTGACACCGCCAGTTTTTTTAAAACCATAACAACATATACAAAAGATACCACGAATAAAAAAAATCTAATGAAATAAGGTTGTATATAATGCATATGATTTAGATCCAACCTTTTTTAAAAAGGTAAAAAATATCAAAACTATAGCTAACTATTTAAATTTTTAAATTTACAAAAAACAATTCGTTATATAAAACTTACTAAAATACTTTTTGATATAAAACAAAATAAAAATGAAAAGCTTTGTTTTTTTTTCAATTTACAATTTGTTTTATAATCGAAACTCATGAACCTCCCAAATTAAAAAGCTTTGCAACATATTTTATAAAATTAATAGTATTTTAGCATAAATCAACTATTAAAACGGATAAAAACTTTGCAACAAATTTTAATAAGATTAATAGCATTTCAGCACAAACCAACTATTAAATCAAGTAATTTACGCGAAAAAAAAATTTCTATTCCATTCTCAATTTTCGAATTGAAATGGTTTTGTTAATTTTAACACAAGGGCTTTGTATTGCTTGCTCTTTTTGAAATGTTTTCTACTCCAGTGTAACTTTCTTCAGCCAGTAGCAAGATTCAAAAAACACACTAAAAGAACAACAAAGCCAGGCAGTAAAAAACCAGTAGTTCTTTGGAAATTTATTTTCTTTTCTAGTAAATGTCGAACAAGTAGCCGCTCTTTTGATGTGCAACTTTGAGCATTGGCCCCCAAAGTTTCACAGTTTCTCTTGCCATAATGTGGATCCGTCTCAGCTTCATAAACTACTAGGGATGTAAAAAATAAAAGCTACATTACGACCATGCATTTAGATTTCAACAAACCTTCTATCATCCTTGCATTTATTTTTTCTAATATTTAAGATGAAATTATAGTTTCTTTAGGAGCACTGCTTGCGAGATATACCAGCCGTTGAGTTGGGTTGGTCAAGTAATCCACCTAGTGATGTATAGTTAGCATTCTTTATGCATCTTCTGAACTCTATAGTTAGCATTCTTTATGCATCTTCTGAACTCGTCACCGATCATGATATAAGCCTGTTGGATAAGTTGAGTAAATACAGCTCCTGTGTCAATGATGGTGCCAGATACAGATACCTGGTTATACATAGAGCACTAGCCGGAATATTGAATACTTTCCTCCCGGATTTGTTTTATTCAAACGTAATCTTGCTAATTCTAGTTGATCCACAAGAAGAAACACTTCCTGTTATTGGGAAAAAAACACATAATATGCTATAAAGAAACCCAGAAACAATTAAATAAAGAACATCATATGATAACAAAATCGAAAGAACTTACTCGGCTCCGATATTTTGGCATATTGAATGCAAGCATAATTAAACATGCGCTTTTGTATGATCTGCAATAATGAAAATGTTGCCTAATAGTAATAAAAATGTCAGGCAACAGATCTTGGATATATGGATAAAACGTAAAGCTTCTTCGTATCAGTAGTACCCAATCCTCAATATGGAGAAGTTTGCAATTTCAAAAATTCGATGTTCACGCGCAAAATTTGTATACCTCTGCCTCTATTTTACAAGACATGCAACTCATAAGAACTAACTAGTTGCCGAGCTGTAAACATGCCAACTCATAAGAACTAAATAGTTGCCGAGCTGAAAACATGCAAGCCCAACAACGCCTTGTAGTGTCCCTTTTCGATTTCCTCTTCTTTCACTTGATGGAGGAGGAGGGTTTCAATTATAAAATCCTCGTTATCAATATCACTAACTTGTTTTCTTCTCTTCTTCTTAGCATGACTACGCACTAGATCATCGGTCAAATCTGTATCCCAAGGATTCATAATCTTATTAATACGCAGCTTGGCAGCTTTGATCTTTTCTCTCCTCTTTTCGATTGCCGATTTGCTTTTGATAAAAGAAGGAGGCATGGGATCTAATCCTATATCTTTCTCCAGCAATTTCTCTAACAAAATCTTCTTGCCTAATTCTGATTTTCCGCTCCACCAGAGACCTGTATCTAACTCTTTAGTCCTTTTCCACATCGTCTCCTCGTCATCGTCATCCATCTCACTAGCTAACCTTTTCTTCTTGCTATCGATGTCATTAGCAAAATTTTTATACATCATCGATAAACACTCGGGTGATATAAGAGGCACTTCTGCATCATTAAGACTCGGCCTTCCTACTCTATTTTCGCCAACTGCTTCAAAGTATAGCAACTCTCCTGCGCCTTTATTATTATCATCATCCCAATACCCACCATCTTTACTTAAACAAACCGTAAGAACATCTCCCAAATCAAAAGCACTATGAGTTGATTCCTCAGAATCACGCTTCTTCATGGCTTTAGATTCCATATAACCAATCACAATCGGAGCGTGTTTGACGATGTTCTTCGTGGTGATATCTTCCGCCCATGGCAAACTTGTTCCCTTAGCAACTTTCACGAGAGTCTGCAAAAGCTCCCTGTAACGCCTCTCGCACGTGCTCAATGGAATTTGAACCTCCTTTGACAGGTCCTCAATACCCACTCCAATCACATCATTCATCTTCACCACGAAAGCCAGCACTGCCACAATTAAAGGCAGTGGCCTTCTCCCTGTAGATAAATTCCACTTAATTGCACAGTTTATCAAAAACACTCCCTGACTCATTATCCTCTTCTTCTTTTCCTTTTCAACCCCGATTAAAATCAATGAATTTTTCATCGTCCGTGTAAATGAACTAGTCAGATCGAACTCCGGTAATTTCAGCTCTAAATGCTTTACGACACGCATAATCATTCTCCCCAAATCATAAACATCGCAGCCGATCATCCGCGATATCTCTTCCATTGGCAAAACATTCTTATCATCTATTCTCATCACAGCATAAGCACAAGCTCCAACCAAAACTCGAAACCATTCGCCTAGACCAAATTCACCATCAGTGATAGTGTGGATCATGGTCTTAATGTCGCTACATTTACCATGCAAATTTAACATAGAAGTGACTTCTTCGATAACCTTTTGTGCCTCGTACAGTTTCTTCGCTTCGGTATCTAAGCCAGTACCACTGCCTGAGTATCCAATGTGGATAGAGGTTCCACGAGGACCTGCTAAGCCTCCAAGTTGGGCATCAAAGTTATCAAACTCTTGTATAATGCCGCAATCGTCGCACACGAGATTACCAGATATATCGTCCCGGACCAGGTTTTTGCTTTTGCATGAAATGCAAGGCATTATGAAAAGCTGAGATTAAAACACTAACTAAATCTCGATTATGCTTGAACCAACTCAGTGACGGAACTACTCTTGTTCTCCACCGATACAAGACCGGACTCAGTCCCTCAAAGAAAGAAGGGAGATCCTTTTAGTTCGACTCAAGTAAACACGATGCCGGGTCTGAGTCAGCAATGACAGACAGAGAAACAGAGAGGGAGAGATACTAAAATCCTGCTAGAGAGATAGTGAAAGAGAATTAGGGATAGCCCTCTTGATCAAGATAACAGAATCCTTATCATGAGAATAGCAGCAAGTAGGTAACAAAAGTATGACCAGAGTCAGTTGAAGGTTTAATAGAGAGGAGCGAATCATCTTATCATATATATATATATGAATCGGTTTAAAACGAGAACACAGACAAACCTAAACTATTCCAGATTCACGAAGCGTAGCTTCAATAGAAACTATGGTTTACATTTTCTTAGTACATTAGGGATAAAGCAGTAAGGGATCTTCTCCCTACACACTAAACTAGCTACATTATCACACAGAATTGTCTAGCAACCTTCTTTCTCCTTTTAGCCTTTGCTTCTTAATTCTATAACAAAAGCAAACCTATTTCGATTGAATTCCAAAACTCTACCACGATCAAAGATTCCATTGTTTCCAAAACAGACATATTCTTCGAAATCATCGTTGAAAACCATTAACATATACATTAACAATACAGCTACTTCCAGAAACTAAAAAATGCATTGAACAAATTAATCCAACAAACAAGCTATTAGACTATAATCTCAGAAGAAGAAAAACCTAACAAAAAAACCCCAAAATTGAGAAAACAAGTGACAAAATCAAAATAAGAAGGTGAAAGGAGATACACACCTGCCTTTGTGTTCATTTGGATAGAAGAGATTATTAACGGAAGTCCCTTGGGAGGAGGTCTTACGACTATAGTAATATAAGAATAAACTAGTTATAGCTATAGCTATGGCGATTTCTTTTTCTTCTTCTTCGACACTCCACAGACTCTTCGTCTTCTTCATTCCTCTCTTTTAAAAATTTTGAGACCGATAATTGGTGTAAGCAGGTTGGTTCGGGTCAGGCCCAAACACTAAAAGATATTTCAGAAGATAATTAATTTTTGAATTAAAATATCAATTAAAATATCGCTTAATTTCAGGGGCTTGCTTATAAAATTCCTTATTTAGAGAATAGCGTTATCAAATCTGATCAATAACTTCCAGGTTTTGGATTAAGAAAACATTTAGTGATATTTTTACGCGGCACCAAAATATATTTTATGGATACATATGTAATAACATAAATAACATATTATATTCGGATTGTAAGACTAATTAAGTTGTAAGATTATAGTCAGATCAAATTATTTTATATGATTACATCTGAGATTATACTTAGAGCAAAGATTTTAAATAACATTAAAATTTATTTTACAATTGTAAGAGCTTATATGTCTGTACTTATTTTTTATATTAAATACTAAAATAGTAGTAAAATCAAGATAAATCAAATGTCCGACAGTGCGGACCATCTGTCATGAAAAATAGATATTGATGCTCAACTTTTATATTCCATAGCGGAGTAAGCTTGTTTCAAAGTTAATATTTCTAGTGCATTTTCGTTATCTATAAAAAAAAATTAATAAATTCGACTCCCGAAAAATATTTAAGAGTATCCAAATTTTTATATGAAAATATTTATTCAAAGTATTCTTTAAATTTCATCAAATTATCCGAATTATCCTCATAAATAATCAGGTCATCAACATAGGTCAATACATATATCATATACTCATCTCGAGAATAAGAACATTATGAATAATCTTTATAACAACTCGCTGAACCAATATCGAAAAGCTTGCTTCAAATCATATAACAAATTTTAAAGCCTATAAACTAGTCCATCGTGCCCATTATCAAATCCAGAAGACATTTTCATACCCAGTTCATCACTCAAATCATCATGAAGAAAAGCATTATGTACATCCATCTCATGTAACTCCTAATTTTTTTTTGTAATAACTAAGAATAAACGAACTGTGGCAATATTTGCAACAAGAGCAAAGAGTACACTTCTTCAACTTTACTTAATCTTATAAATCTACTCACTTCATAATGTTTTCTCTCATATAGGTAGTGGTTTACGTTCCAAGCTTCATTCTCTTCCAAAGCCTGAGTTTTTGTTTGAATTACGTCCATCTAACTTAGATCTCTCATTGCTTATTTTAATAATTTAGGTCAATCCTTAGAGGTATTAGTTGTAAGATAGTTATGGTGTGTCACTGACAAACGAGAATTATTTTCAAAATAAGTGAGAAAATAAAGATTTCTGTGATCCGCGGATGGTTTGCAATTTACAACATTGAGAGAATGTAGATGAGCTAAATGTACTACTGTAAAAATCTTCCAATTAAACATACAAAACCTTAATACGCCTGTCTTTAACCATCTCAGGTGTTAAAGGAGGAACCACAATATCCAAAACTTTATCAGTATTATCTAGAGACGAATAGTGAGGCGTAAGGGGCACCACATCTGCTGCTCGCGGATCCACTTCTTTGGTGGGGTTCTCGACTACATAGAACTCACCATCCGCCCAAAACTCAGGAAATTATAAGCCCATTAAAACATCAGACTTGTACCTTACAGTATAAGATTCAGCAACATAAGTAATGGAATAAAAAAACTTCACATCAGGAGAGACATTAAACTCACGAGTCTCTAGATCATAAACTTTCCAACACTTCTTAGCATATAGATACCCTACAATTGTAAACTTTCTACTACGACTTAAAAACTTATCAGTATTAGATATTTTATTATTCACATAGCATAAAGATCCAAACATACACAAATTTGACAGTGTAGGAGGAATACCAAACAACAATTTAAAAGGAGTCTTAGATCCCAAAACATGTGAGAGGGTCCTGTTAAGAAAATATATTGCAGCAAGAATGCATTCTTTATATAATATAAGAGGTAAATTACCCTAAAATATGAGAACCATAGCAACATTCCAAATATAGCAATGTTTTCTCTTTACTCTCCCGTTTTGTTGAAATTGCATCCACGGAAAAAGTTTGAAACACAATATATTTAGTCATCAAAAAACGTTTTCTGGAAAAAACGTGGTACCATTATGATTACGCACAGCTTTAACCACACTATTTAACTATTTGAATTAGTGTTCTTCATTTCAGACTTTGACATTAAATCACTTGTGAGGTTGGCAAGATTTTACTCAAATGATTTTGAGGATATTAGTGATAATGAGTTGTTTAGCCAACTTGAGACTTATATTGCATGTGTCAAGATGGATGATAAATTTTCCAATTTGAAGAGTATATCGGATCTATGTAACACTCTTGTTCGTGCAAAAAAACATAAGATATTTAGATTTGTGTACACACTTTTGAAGTTATCTTTGTTATTATCGGTTGTTACCGTAATTGTTGAGCGGGTATTTTTTGGTTTGAAATATGTGAAGAATGAGTTGAGAGATAGAATGGTCAATCCATGGCTTAATGATTGTTTAATGACGTTGTGGAGATAGAACTGTTTTCAACAGTCGATGATCTAGATATGATCAAACACTTCCAACACATAAGTAAAAGGATACTGCATTTACACTTGGACTAGACTATATTTTAATTTTGAGTTGTAACTGAAATATTTACATATCTTTATTATGCGATACTCAGATATCTATCTTTTATTGATTTTTTCCATAATATTTTTTTCATACCATAAATTTTAGTCTTGGATTCGCTACTGAGGGTATCCATACCCTCGTCAAAGCATGGGAACAAGATAACTCGAAGACATCGTCAACCTCGTCAAAGTCGTGTTATGTTTTGTGGATAAAAGTCGTTTAGTCGTGTATTTCTTATTGTACTCGAGACCGTCACAACAGCCCTTGCTCGAGTTCGCCTACTCAGTCCTGGAAAGCACTACTTTTTACTAAAGGCTTATATATCAATTGCTCCAACTTCCACTGTAAAACCATAGGCCATCTTGTTGAGCTTGTGCACGATGATCTTGTATACTGTGTTGGGCTAGACCGACGCATTCTCATGCGATCTATAAATATGATATCCATTATTGTTGGTAATTTTAGGTTTTTTAAAAAAGTTATTTTTTTGTATAAAACCAATATTTCTCATAAACAACGTCAATTAGTAAGGTAGATTTGAATTCGGTAAAGATGAATGCTCAGAGTTGTGATAATCGAGTGTACGAAAAGAAAGATACATCAATATATATATATATATATATATATAATCGACCCTCAAAATTGAGAGTTGATCATTTGTTTATAATAGCTTAGATAAGCCTCATAATGTGATAAGTCCAATTTGTTGTGAGATACATGATACAATACCATGACATGTCTAAGTGCGAGATACAAAACTATGCAAAACTGATTGTTAGACAAATCCAACCAGATCTAACGAAAAAAAAAATCAAAAAATATCATCGATAAATCTAGTTTTGTTCATTTTAAAAGACAAAACCGATGATATTTTCAAAAAATGTTCCGAACTATAATTTAAAAAATATTTTGTTTAAAAAAAATAAGTTTAGTAAGTGATAAAACATGATATTTGAAATATTATAAAAAATGTAAAATACTAGAAGAGTTAATGAAGTATCACGTTTAGAATATACTTGAAATGATAATTTTATAATTAAATTTCGTTAAATGTTAACCTTTTATAATATTATATATTTGATAGTTGAGGTGGTAATTTGATATTAAATTTCATTAAATGTTATTAGTTATGTTATCCTTTATAATTATAATATTATACTAAAAAATTCCATATCTTACCACTCAGATTTCCGTTATAATAGAATTAAATTTTATTACACCTAATTCGATTTCAATTATATTACTTGCGAGATAATTTAAATATCCATTTATAATATTAAAAAAAACGCGGAATAGTTAGTCTTTTTGGTTTAGTTTCTGTCGCTGATGTCATCTACAGTAACCCTAACCGAGCCTTTATTATTTTACATTTCCAATGCATCTTTTATGTCCGAGGAATTAAATGATAATCCAATAGCGATAGTGAGCGAGAATTGTATAGTGTGTAGTTCATGTGTCTATCATCTTGAAAAGGACAAATGCATGTCACAAAAAGTTGCATGTCAAACAAATAGTAAAGCTTCTTCGCCTCGGTGTCAAATAGTTGAACCCACAAGCACAGAGGTCGGTCACCGTTAAGTAGTTTTATCGGACGAATTAAATTATTGTTACTTATGATTAATTTTTAAAGGTAACTTATAAATTCGTTCAAGCGAATAAAAAAGAATTTGCAATCGAATATATTATAAAACAAGGATAATATTACAAATGAAAAAGTAAGTGATAAGTATGATCTTTTGTTTATTTTAAATTGTTTTTAGATGTTGGGCTATGTTCAAAAGTATAGCCACGTTTGATCCGGTCTTTTTTGCGTGCGCTGCAACGTGTGGAGTGCATATGGTTGTATCACCAGACAACGCATTTTTGTTATGGTGCGGTGTATATAGTTGTCTGTTAGACGATGTATCTTGGTTTATAGTGCATTGCATAGGATTGTATGGTTGGTAATGCATTCTGGTTTACAGTGTTGCGATATGGTTGTATGGCTGGCAACGCATTTTGGTTTACAGTGCAGCGCATATGGTTGTCTGTTAGCCGACGTATTTTGGTTTACGGTGTATTGCATATGGTTGTATGGCTGGCAACGCATTTTGGTTTACGGTGCAGCGCATATGGTTGTATGTTAGGCGACGCATTTTGGTTTACGGTGCAGCGCATATGGTTGTTTGTTAGGCGACGCAATTTGGTTTACGGTTATTGTTGGATAACACATTTTGGTTTACAGTGCAGCGTATATGGTTGTCCGCTAGGCAACGCATTTTAATTTACGGTGCAACGCATATGGTTGTATCGATAGGCAACGCATTTTGGTTTACGGTGCAACGCATATGGTTGTATCGCTAGACAACGCATTTTGGTTTACGGTGCAGCGCATATGGTTGTATCGATAGGCAACGCATTCCGGTTTACGGTGCAGCGCATATGGTTGTATCGCTAGACAACACATTTTGGTTTACAGTGCAGCGCATATGGTTGTATCGCTAGACAACACATTTTGGTTTGGTTGTCCGCTAGGCAACACATTTTGGTTTACGGTGCAGCACATATGGTTGTTCGCTAGGCAACACATTTTGGTTTATGGTGCAGCGCATATGGTTGTATCGCTAGGCAACGCATTTTGGTTTACTTCGACAATAAACTACTTTGATTGTTTCATCATTACTAAGATCTCTAAAAAAATAATATTTCACATCAATATGTTTACTTCTTCCGTGTAGCACGGGATTCTTGGAGAGTTTGATTGCTGAACTGCTATTACAAAAAACTGTAGTAGCTTCCACTTGCTTAAACTTGAGTTCTTCGAGAATTCTTCTCAACCAGACAACTTGACAAGCACAAACTGTAGCAGCAATAAATTCAGCTTCTGTAGTTGACAAGGTGACAATTTGTTGCTTCTTAGAAGACCATGAAATAGCCCCAGTGCCCAACATAAAAACATAGCCTAAAATGCTTCTTTTATCATCTTGATCTCCTACATAATAACTGGTAATAAAACCAAACAAGTCTAATTTTTCACCCTTCTTGTACAACAACCCAAAATCTCTAGTTCTTTGCATATAACGAAGGATTCTCTTGGCAGTTAACAAATGCATTTTTATTGGATTCTCCACATATCTCCTTATTAAACTCACATAATATACTATATCTGGTCTTGTTGCAGTTAAATACATCAAACTGCCAACAATTTGCTTGTAAAGTGTGTTGTCCACCTTCTTTCCTTCATGATTTTTGTTTAGCTTCAAACCAAACTCAGTTGGAGTGCTTACAGGATTGCAATCCTTCATTTGAAACCTATCCAAAAATCTTGCACATACTTCTTTTGAGATATAAAAATCTCATTAACTGGTTGTACTACTTCTATGCCAAGGAAATAATGCATCATACCAAGATCAGACATTTCAAATTCAATCGCCATGGATTTTTTTAATTCTGTAAACATTACACTATCATTTCCAGTAAATCTGAGATCATCTACATATAAGCAAACAATGAGTAGTTTTCCCTTATCTCTAATCTTAACAAAAAGTGTATGCTCATATGGACATTTGTGAAAGCCTTTTTCAATAAAATAAGCCTCAATGCGACTATACCAAGTTCGTCGAGCTTGTTTTAAGCCATACAAAGGTTTGTTTGATCTATCAACTTTATGCTCATTTCCAATCTTAATATAACCAAGAGGTTGTTCTACAAATACATGTTCCTCCAAGTTTTCATGCAAAAATTCTGATTTGACATCTAACTGAAAAATAGGCCAAGAATTACGCGCCGCCAATGCGATCACCAATCTGATTATATCATGTCTTGCAACAGAATCAAACAATTATGTATATTCAATCTCATATTCTTGCCTATATCCCTTAGCCACCAGACGCGTCTTATACTTTTCAACTTTTCCATTTTCTTTTAGCTTTGTTTTGAAGACCTATTTTACACCAATGGTTTTATTCCTTTTGAAAGATCAATCAGCTCTAAAAAATTATTATTTTTTCAATAACATTAATTTCATCATTCATCGTCTTCCTCTATTTTTAATTTTGACAGCACTTTCAATGAATGTAGGATCACTTTCAATGAATGTAGGATCAGCAAAGTGAGTTACTGGATCATCAATTTCAGTTTCCTCATAGTCTTCCATCCATGCAGTCCTTTTCCGAATATGAGGAGGATATTGAGCTGCTATATCATTAGCTTATGCTTCTTGATCATTAGTTTCGACTACTATTGGTAAAATTTCAGCAGCTATTGGAGTTGCTTCTGATGAATTTTCAGGCATAAAGGTTCCTGGAATTGGTTCGATTTTAGAATCGTTGTCAAAGAAAAGAACTTGAGTAAATTCTTTCCCATTTCAATCCCAAGTGTTTTCTTTATCAAAGACAACGTCTCGGTTTGTCACAATTTTCCGAGCTAACGGATTAAACAACTTATAAGATTTAGAGGTTTCACTAACACAAAAAACATATTTTTCTCCTTTATCCTCAACTTTCTTCCTTTTCTCATATAGGATATGCGCATAACCAATGCAACAAAAATTCTAAAATAATCTACAATTTGTTTCCTTCCACTCTAAGCCTCCTCTAGCGTCATATTTAGAACAACATATGTAGGGATTCTGTTCAAGATATAAATACTCTAATTTATTGTCTGAGGCAAAAAATATTTTAGAATTCTCCCTTTTGCCAACAAACTTCTCACCATATTGAGGATGGTTCCATTTTTCCTCTATAATACACCATTTTGTTGTGGTGTATAAGTAGCTGTTAACTCTTTCCGAATGCCATGAATATCACAAAGAGCTTATGGTTCTTTTTTTATAAAATATAAAGCCAAGTTTTTCGGGTAAAATCATCAGTGAAAGTAATTAAGTATATTTTAACTCCGTTAGAAATAGGTGTTATCGGGCCACAAATATTAGAATGAATTAGCTCCAAAACTCATTTGCTCGCCATGACTTCCCTTGGGTAAATTGAGAACGATGTTGTTTGGAAGCAACATATTCTTCACAAACTTGGGTTGGAATACTAATATGAGGAACACTTGTCATCATATTTTTATGTTGGAGGATCTTTAATCCACCAAAACTCAAGTGGCCATAACGAAAATGCCACAACCAAGAAGGATCTTTACTTCAGCGACCAGACAAGTTTGCACACTTTTAATCTTCAATGGAAACAACCTATTTGAACTCATTGGCACAACAACAATAGCTCCTCTAGTATGATCATAAATCTCACAAACACCTTTTTGAATAGTGATTATATAACCTCTTTCTAGCAATTGACCAACACTTAACAAATTACTTTTCAAGCCAGGAACATAAAAAAATATTTGAGATTATTTCCACAAAACCATTCTTGGTTCTTATGTCAAAATAACTCTTTACTATCACCTTCACAACGGAACAATCACCAAAACTTACTATCGATCAAAGTTTTCATTTAAATAAGAAAAAAGAAGACTTACTCCCACACATGTGGTTACTGCAGCCCGTATCCACATACCAAACATTAGACTGAGATTCTAGATTAGCTTGAACGGTCATCAACAAAGTTTTTACTTCCTTAGTTTCGACAAAATTTTATTGTTCTTCATTTCTTTTGTCATTAGGCGGCTTAGTATAACATTCAGAATGATAATGACCAAATTTATGACATCTAAAACACTATACCTTGGATTTGTCAAAATGTTGATCTCGTCCTCTGCCCCTGCCTGAAAAATTATCATTATTTGTTTTAAACTACCTGTTTCCATCTCTATTACCATGGAATCCTCTTTCTCTACATGTACTTATACCTCTTTCTCTTCCTCTAAAGTTTGAGAAATTAGTATGGGTAGAAGCCTTCAAAACCTGCTCCTCTAAATTTGAACTGCGGTTCATCTTCTATTCATAGACCAACAATGAGCTTTGTAGTATATCAAGAGAGAATGCATCTATGTCTTTTGATTCTTCAATTGAACACACGACATAATCAAATTTTGGTACCAATAATGTAGTATTTTCTCCACAATGGTAATATCTTCCATCTTCTCACTGCTGATCTCCATAATCACGGCACAGTAGCTGGTAACAGATTCTCCATCCTTCATCTGTAGAGTCTCAAAATCTCTTCTCAAAGCTTGAAGCTATGCACACTTCACTCTAGTGGAGCCTCGATATTTTTTCTTCATGGAATCCCAAATATCTTTGGAAGTTTCTTGGCTAAGAATTGTTTCCAAGATGGACCGAGAAATTGCCACAAAAATATAATTTTTTGCCTTCAGATCTTTTAGTTTTCTCGCTTCCAACTGTGTATTTACAACATCTGTCTACACAACACCTTCTGCTGGTTTTGCTACTAAAAAAACAACAACCATCCAATATTATTTGGACCTTAAGAAATTTTCCATAAACATGCTCCAATGATCATAGTGACCATCAAATTGTGGAATGGATGGTTGTACAAAAATTTCTGAAGACATCGAGTTTCTTTTTTTTTTTTCTGGAAAAAAAATTGTCTTTTCTATTCTGAACAAAATTGGCCTTTTATTTTTGAAAAAAAAGGCTCTCATACCACTATTAGCTGGAAAATAAAATTGAGAGAGAAAATTGAGAAATTTAAAATTGTCTGCGTTAATGAATTGATAAAAAAACACCTTTAAATAGGCTTTAGACGAAATTTCTAAAGTTTTGGTCAAACTTAATAGAGAGCTTTAAATGAAAGTTAATACTCGTAAAAACTTGGTCTAATATATTAAATAACTTTGAATGAAAATAAATAAAAAATAAAATCTTTAAACTTTAACAAAAAATACTAGAATTATAAAAAAAGTTAACCATTTAATTTGCCTCATAATATTAGTATAAACTCATTCATAATATTAGTATAAACCATGTGCCATTATTTTAGTTTTAACTTGTTTGATTTATTTTTATTTTTATTTTAATTGTTTGATTTAATGTTTTAAATTTAAATCTAATTATATAAAATGAACATTTCATAGTTAAATTGGTAGGGTAACCTCATTCAATATATATATATGAAAATTGTTAAAGAAAAGAAAATTTTATTCCGTGGAATGGCTTGCTTTTTTAGTTTTTTTGTCTAGCGGTAATTCTATAAATATTGAAAAACGAAAACATGCGATTTTACGGAGTAATTTCGATTTTAAGAAGAATGATAATATTGAAACTTAAATTTTACAGTCCGTTTGGATTGAGGAGTTACTTTCTACGATATATTTTTATTTTGTCTAGGATTGGATATTATACTATAATGAATATGTATAGATGAAAAAACTTCCACTGTTGATCAAAATGTTTTTATGTGGGCGTGTTTTAAATTGTCAGATGTTAGTGTAGTACATACGATGAAGGTATTAGTTGTGTTTTGTCATTAACTCTGTAAATACGATGCAGGTATTAGTTGTGTGTTGTCATTAACTCTGTAAATATGATGAAGGTATTAGTCGTGTGTTGTCACTCACCGTAAATTATTATTTTTGCAACAAAATATTTTTGTTATCACTAGGTAGATGTGCTTTACACCCCATCATTGGTTATATATATGTATTGTGTTTCAAAGATGAAAAAGTGGGTTATGGATTCCTCAGTTTTAAAAGAGAAATACATTTAAGAGTTCTTGTAAGATACATTTAAGAGTTCTTGTAAGATAAAAACGTATTAAACATTGTGAGCCGAGTGACCTCTCTGTAAACTTTTACTCTGTTTTGAAAAGCTTTGTAACAGATTGTGTGAGTGGTTATATTAATTCCATCATTGAGTATTGTAATCGTTTGTTGTTTGTGACTAAAGTCTACCATCCTATTATTTTTGTAAAATGTCATCATCATTGTTAGTTTCGACAAAATGTCCGAAACTGTAGTTATATTGTGATTTTGCCCAGCAAATGGTTCGAGAAATATGAGATCTGTAATAATATTTTTCGTTGGTGATAAGCACAAAGTGCAAAGGCTAAGATCGTTCAGATCCTAAGCATACAGTTTATAATCTCACTATAAAATCAAATACAGTCATAAATATGAGTCGTACGAAGTTTAATCTTGATAAATTCTTTGGAAATAGTAATTAAAATTAAAATCGTAGCATCCCATATACGTATGCAATTGATGAATAACTTTGAAAAATGTCATGAAGAAAGATGTTTAGGTGCTCTCCAAAATCTATAAACCTCTAATTGTAAATTTGGAAAATAAAGTATTGTTGAGAAGTGATTAAAAAACCTATCACCATTTGCATTTAAAATAAACTCGACGTTATGTAAAAATTAAAGTATTTCTTAAAAAATATACTTGTTAACTGATAATTATATGAAAATTTAGATACACTTTGGTTATTTTAATAAATTCATTTTTAAATAAAATACCAGAACATTCTAATTATCTTTCAATTATTGCATGTTGTATTCACCGCAATCAGTTCCAATAATATATACAAAACTCTAGTAGTAATTTGATTTCATCCGTAAAGTAGAAATAAAATGTTTATAACTTTGTTTTACTAATAGTTGCCATTTTGATATTATGTTTTTTTTAATGAAAACTTAAATTAATTAGAAAAATTCATACATGGTCCTGGGGTATACCCCGCGAGGTTACAACATCTAATCATCTAGAACAATAACTACTAGAAAGTCAAAATAGAGGTGCCCGGATTTAAGAGTACGACACCCGGATAAAACAACATAATCTTGTAACATGCAAATGACTAGGTGGCTGAGGTGGCTGAGTGGTAACTCCATGAGCATCCCATCCGAAATCCACGCTCCAGTCCAAACGGAGAATACCTGTATCACAAGAAAGAGTAAGTTAGATTTAAATATACTAAATTTTCCAGCTAATCTTGGTACCATGAAATCTAAATCGGAGATCCGATAAGATATGATATGATATCGCTGAGGCCAAAGCCGGGGCAGATCCAAAAATTCTTGAATTCCGCTTTTTCCAAATGTGGTAGATAACCGCATTGAAACAAGTTCACCAAATACTCTGGTTTCGAGAATTAGACCATCTTGATTCCTCATCAATCCAAGATAGCCAGGCCAAAGAATGAAAAAAAGCCAAGTTTGTTAATGGTGTAAGCCCAAATGCTCTGAGAGTAACTACATGCAAAGAGGATATGAGATGTAGTTTCTGATTCAGAGTGGCAAAGGGTGCAAGTAGCTGGGATATTATAACCCCAACTACGAAGCTTGTCTTTAGTGCAAGCTTGCCCTTGATAGCCAGCCAAGAAATAAAAGAGTGGCGCGGAATATTGTATTTATTCCAAACTAACCCCGCCCATCCCTTTTCAGGGGCAGGCTTACGAAGGACATTGTACGTTTCCTTAATTGAAAAGTTGTTACATCCAGCCTTTGCCACCCAAAATGGAACATCCTTTGATAGAGTGTTCGGATGGGGAAGGGGGAGGATAAGCTTGTGGATTTTGTCCAGGTGGCCTCGACTGCGCACTCGAGCCGATCTCAGATTTGCAGGCCAATTCTATTCACCATTGCTGATAATGTCCGAAAATTTTAAGTTGCTTCTCAATCGGGAGTCGCTGATGACTTTAGTCCCATAGTGGGATGCGAGAGACGAGAAGATGAGCCATGGATCATGCCAGAATAAAGTGTTCAGTCCATTTCCGATAGCCACCCTGTATAAATTACGAGCCAAAGGCCGAAGATAGAGATTTTTTCCTCCAAATCCAAGTGGACGAGGATCCTTAAGAAACTTCCCAAAAAAATTTATTTTTTATCTTTTCGGCTTTGATCCACTCGCACCTGATAGATTGATTCTTATTACTTACAATAGACCATAGGTGCTTAAGGACGGCCGCCTGATTCCAGATTTTTAGGTCTAGGATCCCGAGGCCGCCCTCTTTGTAAGGAGTGGAAACGGTCGTCCAGGCAACTTTAGCCTTATAAATTTTCATTGACGAACCAGACCAGAGAAAGTGACTGAGATATTGGTTTAAATCTTTAGTTATCCTAGAAAGTAGGATAAAAATTGAGGACCAGTAGACCTGACCCGCAAATAAGACCGATTTGATTAGTTGGAGTCTACCTGCATAAGAGAGGTGTTTGGTAGTCCAAGAATCAATTCGGGAGGTTATTTTGTACAGGAGGGGGCGACAGTCCGAATGAGTGAGTCTACCGGTGATGAGAGGAACTCACAAGTACTTTACCGGGAGAGAACCTTTAGGGAAATTCAAAATGGTTAAAAGATTCGACCGAAGGTGATGGTCAATGCCCGAGAAGAAGATATGACTTTTTGAGGGATTGACTTTGAGACCAGAGAGAGTAGAAATCATCCAGAGCATCCTTGATGAGATTGAGGGATCGAGTGTCACCATGACAAAAAATCATTAGATCATCTGCAAAATAGAGATGGATGATTTTCTGCTTGTGACATTTCTAATAAAAAACGGAAAGTCTGATCCTAGATTTTCTCTTTGAGGATGCCGGAAAGCACTTGCATAACAAGCACGAAAAGAAGGGGAGAGAGAGGGTCACCCTGGCGAAGACCTTTTTTACCTTTGAAATTTTTATGAAGATCTCCATTAATGATTATAGAGTAGGAGGGAGAAGAGATGCACTTGAAAATCTAAGTGATCATCTTCTCAGGAAATTGCATTGCAACTAAAATATCAAGAATGAGGTGCCATCGAACATTATCAAAGGCCTTCATAATATCTATTTTTAGGGTAACCCTTTTTCCTCTACCGTTATTATTATAACCCTTAAGAAGCTCCTAAGACAGAAGGATGTTATCAGAAATGTTCCTTCCCGTTACGAAAGCCGATTGGGATGAATCGATCAGATAAGGAAAGGAAATTTTGATTCTGTTGGCCAGAATTTTAGAAATGAGTTTATAGACAACATTGCAAAGGGCAATTGGTCTATAGTCCGCTGGCACCGAAGGAGTAGCCTTTTTAAGGATAAGAGCGATAGAGGTCGCATTTCAATATTCGATCAGAGTTCCAGTGAGAAAGAACTCTTGAACTCCCTTACAAATGTATGAGTCAACAATATTCCAAGTGGATTTGAAAAAACTGGAATTGAATCCATCAGGACCAGGGGATTTGTCACTATCAATACTGTAAATAGGGAGAAGCCGGGCTTTAATGTTTTTGTGAAAGAATTTTGAATTCCGATCTCCTAGCTTGATCCAATTTTCTCTAGATTTCTACTTAAAGAAGGATTCTTTCGCTCGACTGAAAAATGTAAAACAATCAGAAGCCTCTGATTCTTTAGATACAAGAAAAGGGTTGAGAGGATCAGTGGCTAGAATTGATTGAGCCGCAAACAAATCTTTTTGGGCAGCAGAGGCGATGTAAGAAATGTCGTTGAATTCTTTGCGATTAAGAGAAGCAAACTAAGATTGAAGACGAGATAGCTTGTCCGAGATCATCCTCATACCTCCAGAGGAGGTAGGGGTGGTCCAACTCGAGGAAACAATTTCCTTAAAGTGGGGATGGGACTGCCACATATTGAAGTAACGAAATGGTTTTTTCCGCCTAGGACGGGGGAGGCCAAGGTTGAGAGTGACCGTAGTATGGTCGGACGTACGAAGGTACCCAAAATGGACACTAGACATAGGGAAAAGGTCATCGCAATCTGGGTTGACAAGAACTCGGTAAATTTTTGAAAGAATAGGATGAGCAGGCTGCTTGTTAATCCAAGTGAAAGGGAATCCAGTAGATCGAAGATCACTGAGTTCACAATGGTAGCAGCAGTTATTGAAATCATCAATAGCTGAAGACCAAGAATCAGAGGATCCCAGACGCTCGCATGGGTGACGGATCGCATTGGAGATATTATAAAAGTGGCTCTGAAATTGTGACATTTAGCCATACAGTGGATTAGCTGGGGAGATTGGGAAATTCTAGTTATAGTAATGACACTAGGGTTCCAGAGAATCCAAATTCTACCTAAATGATGGGTCGCATGATTAGTAACTACATGCCAATAGGGCATTATCTGTCTAATTATTTGGTCGACTTTCTGAATTTGGACTTTAGTTTCAACAAGAACTATCAAGGAGATATGATTGCACCTCATTCTTGGTGTTTTAGTATTCAAATGGTTTAAAACAGAGATTGATGATTTTCTGCTTGTGACATTTCCAATGAAAATGGAAAGTCTGATCCTGGCTTTTATCTTTGAGGATGTCGAAAAGCACTTGCATAACAAGCACGAAGAGAAGGGGAGAGAGAGGGTCACCCTGGCGAAGACCTTTTTTACCTTTGAAATTTCCATGAAGATTTCCATTAATGATTATAGAGTAGGAGGGAGAAGAGATGCACTTGACAATCCAAGTGATCATCTTCTCAGGAAATTGCATTGCAACTAAAATATCAAGAATGATGTACCATCGAACATTATCAAATTATTGAATACAAATTATATCTTGACATAATCATATGGTTTAAAATTACACAACAAATTATTGAATACAAAATTCTTCCGAATGCACCAAATAAGTTTAGTTTAAAAAAACACATGACCATTGTAAGATTTACTTTTATCGCGGTATTAATATTTAATCAAAACAAACACTTATTTTAAAACAATTGAGGTTTTATTTAGTGGTTTCAGATTCTATTTTTAATTTGTTAAATTATGCTTTATTATTTTTGTTTCGTTTCTTTTGGTATTAAGATTGTGGAGATATGTATATTTTATATTAATTTTAATTTATTTTTGTACCTACCACTTAACACGTTGTTAATGATTCCATTAATATTTTAGAGTTTTAATTATTATTTTTTTGTTTTGATATTTACTATTCGAATCGATTTGTATTTAAAGTATATTTGAAATTGTTTTTCTTAGATTTATTGATATATAATCTGTATTTTGTTGTCTCGCAAAAAAAATGGTAGTGTGATTTATGGAGCTATGAAAATATGACAATCGTAAATATATATTTTTTTACTTTTTGGAAATATCATGAAATCACTTGTAGGTTCTTTTATAAGTTGTAGGTTCTTTTATAAGTGTTATACATTTGCGAAAATACGATAAACTCATTTGCAAAAATATTTTTAAATATGTTGTTTTCTTTTTTTATTATTATTATTTGTTAAAAGAGTGGAATTTACCAAAAAATTAAGACAAAACCACTTGTGGAGATACATTTTTATTTTTGAAAAAAATAAGGTATGATCTACTTGGATAAATAAGACAAAATTACTTGAGAAAATATATTTCTGTCTATAGTAAATACTCAGGATACAGTCTGGAACACAGTCAAAGATTATATTTAAGCTTGGGGTAAAAAGGTTAAGAGTGGACTTATAGTTTTGTCGGGAAGTACACTGGTAAAATAGACGAAGCCAAGTGTAGGAGTTAAACTCAACGTGGATGGACGGATCGTTTAACAATGGGTGTAGGAGGAGGGTTCTGAAATGTGAATTCTTCATTTTTAGGTGTACTCTGAGAATCAAGCTTGGTAATGTTATATTTTCAGCCATAATTTTATGTGTTACAGTTTAAGTTATATATGACATTGGATCGTAAGTCTGGGGTGATTGTTATAGAGTCGGACTCGCGAGGGTTACACGCCCTAGTGAAAGATGTCACGACAATGAGGGTTGTTGGGAGGATGCACTCATAAATGCAGAGAGATGTTTTCCAATAATAAAAACTTCAAATTCGACAATGTTTATGGAGAAGCTAATTATTGTGTTGACTCGATTACCAAATGGGAGAAGGGCTTCGTCGATGGATCTGACTCCCTATGTGAATTTACCCCACGAACCAAACAAGCTTCTTATGAAATGTTGATGATCTACTTCTAGATTTGTATTGTACACTCTCTCGGTTTAGTAAGACTTTTTTACCATCATTTAGTAAAAAAAACATACTGTACCCACCGGTGGAAATACAGTTCTTTTATTACGAAATAATGCATTTTGACTTGTTAAAGAAAAAGTTATGAAGTATTTAAAAAATTAAACTTATTTTATCTTCGCAAATAAATATAACCTACAAAAATAGAACGAACTAACTTTAAAAAAACAAAAATGACTATAGATCTACCAAAACATAAATACAACTAGTAGAATTGATTCACCAACAAGAATAAAATATACAAGAATAAAATAAAACTGATTTGCGAAAAAAAGGAAAATCTTGGGTTGGTTTGTAAAGTTTTTCTTTTGTTAAAATGAGTATTTAAAAAAAAATTAAATTTGTTGGTTTGTGGGTGAGAGTTGCATATTTTTTTTTCTCTTTAAAATTATCTTCTATCTATATATTAAATTTTCCAAATCGTTTATATAATCGGAAAAATAGCCGGTCCCTACCGCCAAATTACCCTGAATTTACTATATAGTTTTATTGTATATATATACCACAGAAATCATCTTTTAATTTTCAATTTAGATTAGTTAACCTTGTACTCACTTCTGTTTCCTAGATGTTTTTTTGAAAGAGAATTACAGAAATGTTTAAGATGAATCAATCAGTCACATCTCTAAACCACAACACAACATGACCTGAGCTTTATTAAAACCACTGCAAGTGCCAAATCTCCAGCACAATTCACTGATACAACACATTACACATAAAACTGAAACAAACCCAGCAACAACAACAACAACAACCGACCAACTTATGTTTAGAGGACCACAACACAACCAAAATACATTTAAAATTGAAAGAAAAACACCAACAACAACAAGCTCAGGTTACTTAATTCAAACACAAGGTATCTTCAAACATCTTCTGCTTCTACTTTCTCCTGCTCCACCTCACTGCGACAAACACAGACACATAAACCAAGCTGCGATAAACACAGACTAACGCCGGCGAATACTTACCATTTTATCATAGTATCAAGATTGTTTCACTAGTTCTTTAGTTTGATAAAAGAAAAGTATTCATTACCTTGGACCGTTTTCACGGTCAATCGGATTTGGGAGCATAGATGGTTCCTGAGGATGTTCAACCTTCTGCATGCCTTGTCCCTACAGGAGAATCATGGGCTGTTAACACAAAAAATCAATATACAAGTATAAAACTATATGCGAACGAGATTTGAGTCATATCATATCACTCACTATCTTCTTATCATTTGTTGTAGAACACTCGCACGTACAAGGTCCTTTTCCACCCATCTGCAACAAATCAATTAGCCCAGTTTTCTTCATCACCAAACTAATTAAGAGATTCTTTGTATAAATTAAAAAAAAAAAAAAAACCTTATCAAAGGGGAGAACATCAACCAAGAAGTCAAAAGAATCAGATTTGCTTAAAGCATGAGCAATGTCAGTGACACCCATGACCCTGCGCTTGTTCTCCTCAGCATGCTTCCAGGCTCGGAGAGTCATCTCCATAATGAAGAACTCAACAGCCTTCGCCATCACCACAGGAGCTTCTCCACTGACCATCTGATCGATATAAACTTACCCAATTAGCGTCAAACTCAAACATATACTTTGAAATGAAACAACCAATTTCGACCCTTTTGTTAATCAAAATTGATTATTGAAAAGATTTTAAATGTATTTCACCTTGACATCTTGATCCGCTTTCATGACCCTCTTAACCCTTGTGAGAGGTAGTGCATGTTGCCCATCAAATTCTATAATTTCATCATCGAAATAATAACCAATTAGTTCTTTTCGAAACACTTCTTTACATCAGTGTACAAGATTTGCGGAAAAATTAGTTAGTACGCACCATGAGTATTATCAATCTCCTTCATCCGCTGGCTCCAGAACTGCGACAAATTTCGTCTCATTGTATCTACGGATGGATCCTTTCTATCTTCATCCTTGACACGCTATCCACATATAATGAGCACCCACCAAAAAGTAAATTTATATTACATGCAGGTCTATATAAATCATGAACTGACTACAAAAGTACTACTGAAAGAGCTCACCTTTGGTGTTGGTTGGTGGTGAGGGCACTGCACCCCTGAGGGAGGCACTGGCACAAAGTCATGAACGGGTTCGTGCGATTCAGTCAAGGATGGTGAGGATACCACGGACTTGTTAAGGTCGATAACCTGCTTATCCATCACCACAAGCTTTTCTTCTTAGAAATAAGTCTAGAGCAAGATAATGTATGTGTGAGTTTTGTATGCAAGGTATCACAGAAAGAGAGACTATATATAGGAGAATATGATCCAAATGAGTTAATAAGCCTTAAGTAATGATCAACGAATAAGCGTAAGCTAAACCTTGATTACAGAATTAAACCTTGCAAATTATGTGTCCTCTCTCTAAACCACACACACTTGTCTAAAACACGCGCACCTCACAGCTGGATAAAAAACCAGACCTTCACCGTGTAGATTTTGGCAGTTTCTGACATTTAATCAACATATTACCCTAATATTTTTTCTTGGCCTTCAAGTTAAAACAAATTACAATCAAGTTTTTGAAAGTTACGCAAATTGAGAACAATAAGTAGGACACATAAATGATATAACCACATTGGGCTGCCAGCACAGAAGAGGGCAGGGGGGTAAGCAATAGATTTATGACACAAAACATAGTGAGTTAATAAGCTTTTCGTAGTGCGGTGTGATGGTCCTGTTTTAGAGTTTTTCTGCAGAGGTTAACCAACAACTAGCTTTGGTTTGTAATTCGATACACAAGTTATTTTGACTTCCTGCACCTCATTTATATTTAGTTAATGCATTTCTGGTCATTTTCAATGCATGTTCATACGAGTCAGCTTGTTACATAGATCTATCAACTTACATACACTTAATCACTAAGAATCTAGCATATAAATCTCCAAATAAAGCAGAATTAGATGGTGAGCAAAGACAAAAGATCCAGTTCTACAAAGGGAATGAATGATAATACATACTTTGAATTCATTAAAAAAATTATTTCCTAGTAATCTAATACTCGTTGAAATTCACTTCGATATCTAATTGAACATATAAAAGTAGAAATCAGATCCAAAATTCAACAAACAAATTTGAATTATCCAACTAAGCAATTCAAAATAGGACCATAAAATAACTAAATTTCTGTAGATCAAATGCTATCTACACCATAGGCAGATATTCCGACGGATGACATTTTCGGCAAAGTAGTTAAGCGAAAACATAAAAAAAATTAAAATTTGGCATCAAATATGGAATCACCTGTACGAAACCAATAATCCTATTATCGATATTTATCAAACATTTACTAAAGAAAGGTAAGAGCATCCTATGGGCTAATCCTAAGCAAGTTTCGACGTCCATAAATCTAGCTATTATCAGCAACACAAAGTTCAGGGAGTGAAGCCTAGATAGACATAGACATTTTGTGTCCGCAAAGTTAAACATAACACTACGAAAGGCAAGGTAAACAAGCCCTTCAAGACCATATAAATCTACCGAAGGCCTAATCGAACAAACTGAACCATTAATCTAGTGACCGACAACCCTTAAAACATAGAGATCCATCGTAATCGAAATGACTTACTTTGAAGATATACTTATTAACATCAATCAATTAGTTCTATTATCCATGAATGATAAAATTTTAACTATTTAAACATTTTACTAATTACTCAACCCTTGAATACTAATTTCTTGTTACCAAAGGTGATAAATAACTATATGATTCACAAATAATTCACTATTACAAGCCATTAAACCCACAAGATATTGGGTTTTACTGGGGTTTTTAGAACCCTAATGCATAAACAAATCATATAACAACGATCTAGACTATATAAACGAAACAAATGAATTGAAGTCATGCTATAACGTGATATATATATATATAAAACTAAAAACAGGAATCGGAGATAGATTACCAGAAAGATCGTTTCTTGACGGACTCATCGGACCAAAAAGATCGTTTCTTGACGGACTCATCGGACAAGAAAGATTGTTTCTTTCTGGATTCATTGGACAAGAAAGATCGTGTCTTGACGGACTCATCGGACTAGAAAGATTGTGTCTTGACGGACTCATCCGACAACCTAATTTCCGTCTTCAGTTTGACATCTTGGAGCAAAATGTTTTTGTTTTCTTACTCTTTTATATACAAATTTTAAATACAAGAGTAAAGTGGATAGATTAACTAACTCATTAACTATAATGATTAGTAATTAATTAATTTTAGTTATAGTAAGGTTTCTATTTCTATATTTGTTGTGTTGCTTCTTAAATTTTTTAAACAATTTATTTATTAAGTGTCATAAACTAATAACCACTACATTTAAAGTAACCAATTTTTTTTAATATCTTTTCTTTTTAATCGAATTTCAGTTTTTTTTTTTAAATTATAATTAATTCATGTTTATTTTAAATAATATCATAAATAATTCATATTATTAAATAGCTTTTTTAATTAAATAACCATAAATTTGAAATTTGAAATGGAGCTAAAACACGTTTTACTCCGAAATTTTGTAGGATATTACTGAACATTGTAAATAAATCAGATGGAACAAAGGAAATTATAATTCTCTCAAATTTATTCCTCGTTTATCAAAGTTTATGAATCGAAATTTTGATTTCTAGTTACTTGTATCAAATTTCAAGAGATTTGTTATATCGAGAAAGAACTTTCCAAATAAGTTCAAGTAAGACTGACATTAATAATTCTTATTCAAAAGTGTGTGCAATAGGTGTTTAAAGTCTATATTTTTAGCGATTTTTCCAACAACTTTTTGGCGCAACGATTCTGTAAGTTTTTTTGTCGTATTAAGATTTCTAATCATGGTGTAAAATCTGAGTTGACGGATTAATCTTAGGTTACAATGATTATCAAATATAAAAAAAAAACAATAATAATAAACAAAAAACAATAGCTCTTTCAGTTTAGTAATAGTAAAAGTAAAAGTGAGATGACGACGGAGAGTAATCTTGTGCAACCATCAATTCCGAAGTTGGATGGACATTATGATCGCTGGTCCATGTTAATGGAAAACTTCCTTAAATCAAAAAAAAAATATTAGAGTTTAGTGGAATAAATGATTCTTGCAACAATAGAAGGCGTGGTTATCTCAGAAGAAAAGAAGAAAGAAATTGAAGATCTTAAACTGAAGGATTTTAAAGCAAAAAACTACCTCTTCCAAGCCATAGATCGTCCAACTTTAGAGACCACTATGAAGAAATACACATCTAAGGATATTTGGGACTCCTTCAGAAGCACTAGGGAACGACATAAGTCAAACGTGCACAATCGCAAGCTCTTCGGAAAGAATGGGATATTCTTCATATGAAAACGGGAGAATCTATGACTCACTACTTTGCTCAAACTCTCATAATAGCTAACAAGATGAGAATTCATGGTGAGAAGATGGTAGACATTGATATTATAGAAAAAATATTAAGATCCATGAATTATAAGTTTGATTACGTAGTTTGCTCGATTGAGGAGTCTAATGATGTAGATTCCTTATCTATTGCTGATTTACAAATTAGTTTGTTAGTGCATGCGCAAAGCATGAATATCCATGTGGCTGAGGAAGAACAAGCACTTAAAGTAACATATGATGGAAACCTTGGCAGCGGAGGAAGAGGACGTGGTGGATTTCGAGGACGAGGTAGAGAAAGAGGTAAACAAGGCTAAATATGCAGTATCTCCTTCTTGAGAAAGACCTTTACCACTTACATAATCATCCATCCATCTTGGTGCCCTTCTAATTATTCTCTCATCATCAATAGACTAATGTTCATATGTTTATTCAAATGAATCAATATTGTTCATTTTATTATTTGAGCCTTCACATTCACCTTCACTGTGAGTATGAGTACAACATTCCAAATCAACCATAATTTCTTCATGGTGAGTTTTATACCAATCCCAACCACTATCTACTTACGATTATCTTTTGTAAAACTGGATCATAGAGCCTATAAGCCTTCGACTTCTTAATAACTCCAAGTAATACACATGCTTTTATCCTCAAGCTTTGTTCTCTTTTTATCTGGAATATGAACATGTGCAATGCATCCAGAAATTCTAAAGTTTGAAAAGGATGGTTTATATCAACTCCAAGCATCTTCTAGAGTAATATTTCTTACTGGAGCGGATATAAACCATTCCTTTCACACTTTAGAATTTCTTACAAACCTAGCACCATCAACTGGAGCGTTTCATGTCTCTGCTGCGATGTTCGAACAATAACTTCAAATTCAGAATAGGAAAACGATTTATTTGTTGTCAGTGTAGAGAAATAAGGGATTTTGTTTTTATTTTCAAAATTTTTGAGAATAGGGTTTTGGCGTGAAAGTGAAAGGTAACTCACGTAAGGTAAATATCATCTGTATTTTGTATCAATATGTAGCTCGTAACCTAAATCAAGATTGCTGAGCCACATTGTTTTTAAGCTATAATGATGCTAAATCAACTAATTCCTAGACTTGACCTTTTTTATAACAAATTAACCTACTTCTACTCTTACTCCTATTCCTAATCTTAATCCTTATCTATTTAATCGCAACACTTCTTTTCTTATTTATAGTTTAAGTATCACTTACATACATACATATATAATTCGCCCTTCTATAATCAGAGTATGATGAGTTTCTTTTCTCTCGTTCTACTATAACAGCAAGATGGTTTTCTTACAGGTAATGCAAACAAATTATTATCTTAATTAATTGTTCTTTACTTTTATATGAATCTTCACGCACTTTATTTTTATTTTTGGTGCGGTTAAATTATTTTGATTAACAAATCAACCATTTCATACACTTTATTTCATCTTGTTATTAAATCTCTTTGATTAATATAAATCAACCACTAATTTGTTGTTAGTGGTAACATCAATCTTTCACAAAAACAATCAGAGAGTTAACAAATACCTCTATTTTTTTGCAGTGCTTATAACAACTCTTCAAATGAATTTAACAGGTTTAACCAAAATAATTTACAAAAGAATCCAAGAGGTTGATCCTCATAATGTGCATGTAATTTTTTCCTATTTATTATAAAAAAAACTACGACCAAGATAATAATATGATCCGTTTAGCTTTTTAGTCAGACAAAATACTCCATGAAGAAATAAAAAAAAGTCAAAACAGAACTTATGCGGATGTACGCATGCGCATGCGTGCGTGCACGCGTGAGTGTTCTGAAGAACTATTTACATGCGCGCGTGAGTGTTCTGAAGAACCATTATGTGAAAAAACTTAAAGAATTTCAGTTTCCAAAACGTAATCGTTCGGTTTCCTGCAATTTGATAAACTCAAATTTACACTCATAAAGACAAAGTTGTTTCTTTACTTACTTTCTTGATATGAGTATTTGATTTCCACTTAGTCTGGACCTGTTGAGATATTTTGAAGTGACTATGATTTGTCTGATTCAACATGATCATAACGTTTACAGGGTTTTTATTTTGGCCATAATTTTATCACCAAATGTTTTATCAATGCTTCTACATGACTGAGTTTTTTACCATGGCCAAAATCTCTGGCTGAAAGACGCGCTTTTTTTAATTGCTTGATGGCTTGGGATACAAAAAAAATTCATGAGTTTATAAATTTTGACAAAATATAAAAAGATAAATGTGTATATACCTCCGAAAAATAGGAGACCATGGGAAGAACTAAATCATTGTTGTAACCGAATCTGGGTTTCAAAGGTAACTTGTTGTCCCTTTCTTTTTCCGTTTCTACAATATTTACTGTTGTGATTTTGCTTTATTTGAGTACGACTATACATTGAATTATGTTTACGTGCTTCATCAACTCCCAATTTTGAGTTTATTTGGATACGACTATAACTTGAATTATGTTTCCGTGTTTCATCACCTCCCAGTTTTGAGTTTAAGTCAAGCTAGTAGAAGAGGCTTCTTTATTTTCTTATTTTTACTTTTCGATTATGGTGCTCAATTTTTTAAAATAGATTTTGGTCAAATATAATAAAATATTATTCGAAAAGAATACAATAACCATTATATTTTAATAGTTTTTTGTGATGACTTTATATTATCTAATGTTTTTATTTATATTTCATTACAATCGGTTAATTTGTTTATATTTATCCTAGGGTATATCTTTTTAGTAATTTTATAAATAAATAAAAATATGGTTTTCATTTTTATTTACTTTTATTATCTTATCAAACTTAAAAATTCAACTTAAAACCATGTTTTATAAATTAAACTCTGTTTAAAATGTTCATACTAAACCTTTTCAAACTAAACTAAAAACTTAAGATCATATCACTTGATTTCAAGTACAAATAGAACTGAACTCTATTAAACTCAATTCGGTTTCAATCGTATTGCATATTAAAAATATTGTTGCGAGGTCCGAGCTTTAAAGTCGAGCCATTTATTGTTTTACAGTTCCGATGCATCTTAATGTCCTGAACTTATCACCAACGACTTGAATGGTAATCTAGGCAGCCACTGTGAGCAATTGTATAATGTGTAAATTTTGACAAATGTAAGTCACAAATTTGCATGTCAAACAGATTGCAAAGCTTATACATCTCGTGTCAGATAGGTGAACCCACAAGCACAAAGGCGTTGAATTTTTTTACCGTCAAGTTTTCTTTATTTCAAATCTTAGGCTAATACACTGCCTTTCTCTATACACCGGAGATAGTAGGATTGGTAAACTTTGGATGGTGATTGATTTTAAGCATGATGGCCAGTAATGGCTGAATAATAATGCTAACAGTAACAAAAATAAAAAACGCATGATTTAGATAATTGTTGGATCTATAAGGGGAGGTGTCCAGCGAAACGTAACACAGACAGATTTGGCGTGCCCACGATAATTTATCACGGCAAGCCGGTAGTTTGTCGTGCGTCGGAGCACGATTTAACTCACATACACAATTCTTACCGTCAAAATTGTTACAATCACGATTTACACATTACACGACTTACATAAAAGAGTAGTTTTATTAGTAATTATGTTTTGATTATTCATATAATTTAATTAAAATATATGCATGTATAATATTTTAGTTTTTTTTGACAAATATAGAATAAATAAATAGTGTTATTGCTTGATAAACTAATTATTAATTAGGAAGACTTATCATTTAAGATCCTTCCAACAAATTTATTCCGAATATATGTTCAAAAAATTTAAGAAATTCTATACCTAAAATACTCTTCTATATAAAATCCAACAAACAATTGGTCTCTCTCTCTTTCTCTCTCTCTCTCTCTCTCTCTCTCTCTCTCTCTCTCTCTCTCTCTCTCTCTCTCTCTCTCTCTCTCTCTCTCTCTCTCTCTCTCCTCTCTCTCTCTCCTCTCTCTCTCTCTCTCTCTCTCTCTCTCTCTCTCTCTCTCTCTCTCTCTCTCTCTCTCTCTCTCTCTCTCTCTCTCTCTCTCTCTCTCTCTCTCTCTCTCTCTCTCTCTCTCTCTCTCTCTCTCTCTCTCTCAATTTTAAAACCGTAATTCGAAAAAAGAATCCGAAAATACCACTGGTCTTGTTTTTTAAGACGAACAAAACTAGTATCACTCGTGATATGTTTTGAAGTTTTTATAAAAAAATATATTTTACACAAATTTCTCATTACATAGTTTCGCATGTATCGTAGTGGGTTGGTTTCGTATCTAGCATCTACCAAAATACCACTGGTCTTGTTTTTTAAGACGAACAAAACTAGTATCACTCGTGATATGTTTTGAAGTTTTTATAAAAAAATATATTTTACACAAATTTCTCATTATATAGTTTCGCATGTATCATAGTGGGTTGGTTTCGTATCTAGCATCTACCATAGTGGGCCTTCACATCTAGCAGTACAAAATTTAAACAAGTTTCGCATCTAGCATAACAGAGGAGGTTTCACATCCTCTTCGTTTACACTATAAATTTAAAATTTAAAATGTCTGTATCTTTTAAACCGTAACTCGGAAAAAAAAAACCAAAAATACCATTGGTTTTGTTTTTTTTAAAACGAACAAAACTAGTATCACTCATGATATGTTTTAAATTTTGTTTAGAAAAAATATATATTACACATGACTTGTATGCTCATCTGGTTCACCAAATGATTTAGTTTTTTTGGATCGAAGTAATCAATCAAACATGACTTATATATGACTAATTTTATTAATGTTGTCAAATTCTATAACATCATTTCATTTACTTCTAAATTAATAAATATGCTAGAATTGGTTGGGATCTTTCAGGATATTTAACAAGGTATGGAATTATTGATCTCTGAAAATTAGGATATTGTTCATGAAAAATACTTCATTAGTACAGTTGGGTTTTTTGAAAGGTACGTTGTTATTCTTTACTTTTTTAGTTAATGCAAACTTTACTTCTTTGATTTTACTGTGTCTGTATTTGATAACAATAATGGTTGTATTTGTTGATTCTCCTCAGCTTTTCTTGTTGTGATGCCACTTAACATAAATAGGGAAAGACATGCTCGTAAGAAATATGATATATTGTCTGAAGAAGCCTCTTCCTTTTATTATTCTTACTCTTCCATTTGGTATCTTACGAGTTTGTCTATAGCAGGTCATGGTCGAGTATTAGAGTTTGTGGTAATTTTTCTATTTGTGATTCCCATAGAGAGAAGAATATGGAGGAACATTCTCTAGAGCAGATGAATATAGAGAAACATTATTGAAGGAAAACGATCGTGGAGATATATTCTCCTAAGAAATAATTAAGTACTACATCGAGTGATGTAGTTGCACAAGACAATGACTATATGGCCTTTTGGACAAATAAAAACGGGCTTTATTTGGGGCTCGGTTATCCAAATTAGGCGTTGCGACCACTCAAATCGAACGCATCAAGAAGCCCAACGATTTTCGAAAGTATCACAAGGGCGAAGTCTAGTGATGAAGTTCATGCCCAAAATTCCATCGTTTAGGCCCTCTTTTTGTTGTCTTCGTGAATTTTCTGTATTTTTCTATTTTATTAGATTTAATTAAAATACTTAACCAGATCCAATCGCTTTGAAATTGGGCTAGGATTTATTTTATTTCGTAAGGAACAAGTTGTAATTTTGGCGTAGGGTTTCAAGCACTTCTATAAAAGGCTCTTAAACCCTATTTTTGCCGTCAGAATTTTTGGAATATAATTTAAATTTTCTCTTAAGTCTCTTATACTCTGACCTAGGATTAGAGATTATCTATTCTATGTTTTTGTATTCTTCTCTTTGTGTTTGTCGTTGTCTGTTCAACCTCATATCTCGATGCTACCATATTGGTATCAGAGCAACATAGCTCATACGGCGTGGGTTACAAAGGTATGCCACCAAATAGATCGTTGCGTATGAAGTCCACTCTTCCAATCGCAGAATCGGTCGACCGTGATGAATTCGAAAACTGATTTGACCAGGTTGGTGAACAGATGTATTCGTTGGAAAACCAGATGAGAGACGTACATGAAGTACTATAAAGGATGTTGAATAACCGAACCAACAGATTTCAAGCTCCAGGTTAGAGAAACTAGCCGTCAAGATCTGAAAGAGAGATCGGCCACGAGCAGAATCTGTTTGCTCCTCGGAGAGAATAGGGTAGAGGTTACTATTAACCACAAGACTATCCTGAACAAGTCTTTGAGCAGCCGTCAGCGAGAGATTTTGATCAGATTGCCAACAACCGGTGGAAATCTGGATTTAAACTTGAGATCCCAGACCTCCAATGGGGTCTCAAACCGGAGGAGTTTTTAGATTGGATCACCTCAGTTAAAGAAATCTTTGATTTCAAGAAGGTTCCGGATGTAAAACAGGTACAGTTGGCTGCAACTAAGTTCTGAGGCCGAGCTGTATCTTGGAGGCAGCAACTCAAGGAGACCAAATCAAGGTAAGGTAAGCCAAAAATAACAATTTGGGCTAAATTTGTTAAGCACTTGAGGGCTGCGTTTTTGGCTTATAACTATGCGCGTTCAATGTGCCAGCAGTTCTAAAACCTTAAACAAAGGTCAAAGATTGTTGATGAAGGCACTAACGATTATTTCAAGCTGCAAAACTGTGTCGATATTGTTGATTAGCAGATCAATTAGTATCTCGCTACATAGATGGGATGAGACAACAATTTCAAGACCAGTTGAAAATATTTGACCCTGCGAATGTGTGTGAAGCACATCAACGCGCACTGCATCTAGAGAAAGCCCTTTCACGAAAGCCTTATGGAAGAGATACTTCCAAAACAACTCCAATGACGTTTCCAAAAAGGACGGTTCCAGGTCCTAGACCAGAAGTACCAACTGCCACCCGTATGCGTACAAGTGCTAATTTCCAGGTCCCTAGTCGCACAGGTACTTCTTCGCATGTCAGGTGCTACCATTGTCATAAACTAGGGCACGTTGCTTTAGAATGTCCAAAATTACGACAACAACCACAACAGTTGAGGGGTTTGTTCACTGGAGCTGCTGATTTTGATCTGGAAAGTAACCCACGGTTTGATGAGGAACTAAAGGATGTTGTTTATGAGGTTCATAATGACTAGGTTACAGGAAAAGATGTTGGACATGCATTGGTTATAAGGCGTGTCTGTTATATGCCCAAAACAAGAAGTGAAGGGGATGATTGGCTACTAAACAATATTTTCCAGTCGACTTGTACTATTGGGGGAAAGGTATGCAAATTCGTTATTGATTCAGGGAGCTGCGAAAATATTATTTCTGAAGAAGTTGTACAGAAGCTGGACCTGAAAACAGAAGACCGCCCAAACCCCTACAAGCTCGCCTTATTAAAAAAAGGTAGTAAGGCAACAATTTCTAAAAGATGTCTGATGTCTTTTTTATGTTGGTAATTATAAGGATAAGGCATGGTGTGATGTCATTGCTATGGATGTTTGTCACTTATTTCTAGGCCGACCATGGCAATATGATAGAAGTGTCACATAATATGGTAGGGAAAACCTTTATAGTTTTATATGGAATAACGTTAGATTCATATTAATACCAACTAAGGAGGTATCCCCAAAACCTGCACTTGTTGTATCACAGGAGTCGGGTAAGAACTTTTTAGCTCGAAAAGAATGT
Source organism: Limnanthes douglasii subsp. nivea (assembly GCA_036936605.1). Lineage (NCBI taxonomy): Eukaryota > Viridiplantae > Streptophyta > Magnoliopsida > Brassicales > Limnanthaceae > Limnanthes > Limnanthes douglasii. Next base: position 279,882,727 of record JAUPFV010000004.1, read on the forward strand.
ATAGAGCATGTTAGTGATACAAGAATTATCTATCTTTTGGTGGTTAAATAATTTAATGTTGATCCGTTTACGGGATACCTAAGCGCGTTCGACTATTATTAGCAGAATATTCTGTTGTCTTTCCCGATAATCTGCCTACAAATCTTCCTCTATTAAGAGACATCCAGCACCAGATTGACCTTGTACCGGGTGATAGCCTACCAAACCGACCGCATTACCGGATGAGTCCGAAAGAGCATGAGGAGCTCCGTAGACAGGTGGAAGAACTGTTGATTAAAGGGCACATTCGTGAGAGCCTTAGTCCTTGTATGGTTCCTGCGCTATTAACACCAAAGAAGGATGCCTCAATGAGGATATGTGTGGATAGCTGGGCTATCAGAAAAATTATAATAAGTTATCGGTTTCCAATTCCTCGCCTAGATGATATACTGGATCAATTGAGTGGTGCTACCGTGTTTGCGAAGCTAGATTTGAAGAGCGAATATCACCAGATTCGTATTCATATGAGAGATGAGTGGAAAATAACCTTTAAAACCCGATAATGTCTGTTTGAGTGGATGGTCATGCCATTCGGATTTTCCAATTCTCCTAGCACGTTCATACGGGTTTTGAACTAGGTATTTCTCCCGTTTGGAAAATTTCTAGTTGTGTACTTTAACGATATTCTCATATGTAGTACTACCGAGGAGTTTCACCTCCAGCGCTTACGGCAAGTGTTGGTTGTTTTGAAACGAGAAGAGTTTTATGGGGGCACTCGACAAGTGTTGCTTTATGACAGATTCAGTTCTCTTCTTGGGGTATGTTGTTTCAAAGGATGGTTTCTTAGTGGATAAGTCGAAAGTGGAAGCAGTGCGTGACTGGCCTATACCTACTTCTATAATCAAAGTTCGTTCTTTTCACGGGCTGGTTTTATTCTATAGGAGGTTCAAACATAACTTCAGTTCTGTCATCGCTCCTATTACAAATTGTATAAAGGGCAAGACATTTTGTTGGACCCCTGAAGCAACTACTACGTTTGAAGAGATCAAGGTAAGACTGACCACTGCACCTATTCTGGTTCTACCTGATTTTTCTACAGGGTTTGAACTGCATTGTGATGCGTCTGGATTGGGCATTGGAGTTGTACTTAGCCAACAAGGTCGACCTGTAGCCTACTTCAGTGAGACGTTAAGTGGAGCTAAACTCAACTACAAAACCTATGATGAAGAATTTTATGCAGTTGTACGGGATTTGAAGCATTATAGTTCCTACTTGACCTATAATGACTTTGCCATATACACTGATCATGATGCCTTGAAGCATCTGCAGAGTCAGGAGAAGCTCTCTTCCCGTTATGCGCGTTGGGCAACGTTTACTCAACAATTTACCTTTTCCATCAAGCACACTTCAGGGGAAGTTAACCGCGTAGCTGATGTACTTAGCCGACACAGTATGATGATTTGTATGGAAGGAGAGATTATAAGATTCTAGATGATGAAATACTGCGTATCGATCTATATTTTGGTCCTATTCTAGAAGACGTCGGCGCAGGTTTGAGAAAATATTTTGCAGTGAGCAACAGTTACCTCTTCAAAGGTAACGTACTCTGTATTCCTGAGGGCATTTTGAGGTTATTGATTTTACAGGAGAGACATAACAAGGGGCATGGTGGTAGAGATCAAACCCTTCACTCTGTATCCAGTCAGTTCTTCTGGCCACATTTGAGACGAGATGTTATCCGTTTTGTAGCTGGTTGTCGGGTTTGCCAAGTGACAAAATGCACATCCTCCAATGTAGGTATATACATACCACTCCCAATACCGGAGGGACCATGGCGAAGTGTCAACATGAATTTCGTCTCTGGACTGCAAAGAACTCAGAGAGGTAACGATTCTATTTTTGTGGTGGTTGACAGGTTTTGTAAGATGGCCCACTTTATTTTCTGCAAGAAAACCACTGATGCTGTAAATGTTGCTAATTTATATTTTCGTGAGGTCTATTGCTTACATGGCCTACCCCTGAATATCGTTTATGATCGCGATACGCGGTTTGTCGTGCATTTTTGGAGGTGTTTGTGGCGCCTCACAAACACAAAGCTGACTTTTAGCAACGCGTATCACCCGCAGACATACGGCCAAACCGAGGTAACTAATCGAACGTTAGGAAATGTTGCGCACAAAGGTATCCATGAACTTGAAAGCATAAGATTCTCGCCTTTATCACATTGAGTTCGCCTACAACATGCACCACAAGCGCACAACTGGGTATAATCCCTTGATGGTAGTCTATGGTTCTAACCCACAGGGTCCTATGGATTTGGCTTTCCTAACGCTTGACAAGGTTCCAGCTAGGGTCGAGACTGTCATCGTTAATCTATGGGAGATCCATGAGAACACACGCAAACACTTGAAGGAAACAACACATAAGTACAAGGTTGCTGCAGATAAGAAGCGACGAATAGTGGAGTTTGCAGTAAGGGACTTTGTACGGCCAGTTTTGACCATAGATCGCTATCCTGCGTACAAGTACAACAAGTTAGCTGCAAGGATGGTGGGTCTGTTTGAAATCATTAAAAATATTAATCCCAATGCATACAAGTGAAAGCTACCCGTTCACATGCAGACCCATAGTATTTTCAACGTGACACACCTGATGCCATTTACCAATGCTGTTGAGGATGATAAATCTGAGAATTCGTGGGCGAATTCTTCCGAAGAATGAGAGGATGATGTAGCTGCACAAGCCCATGGCTATATGGCCCTTTTGGACAAATAAAAACGGGCTTTATTTGGGGCTCAATTATCCGAATTAGGCACTGCAACCACTCAAATTGAACGCGTCAAGAAGCTTAACAATTTTTTAGGCCCAAAATTCTATCGTTTAGACTCTCTTTTTTATGCTTTCGTGAATTTCCTGTTTTTTCTATTTTATTAGATTTAATTTAAATACTTAACCAGATCCAATCGCTTTGAAATTGTGCTGAGCTTTATTTTATTTTGTGAGGAACAAGTTTTAATTTTTGCGTAGGGTTTCGAGCACTTCTATAAAAGGCTCTCAAACCCTATTTTTGTCGTCTGACTTTTTGGAATAAAATTTTAGTTTTCTCCAAAGTCTCGTATACTCTGACTTATGACTAGAGATTATCTATTCTCTGTTTTTGTCTTCTTCTCTTTGTGTTTGTCGTCGTCTGTTCAACCTTATATCTCAGTGCTACCATCAAGAGATACTAGTTTTAAAAAAAATATGCTGCTCATTCTAGTGCCAAGAAGCCCATTGCCAAAGTTCATGTTGCATGTAGATCCATTGTTATGGATGTTATTGGCTTGAGTAAAAGAACAAAATCTTTGTTAAGTGTTGGCGAATATGAATTCAAGGTTGAGGAAGATATCATGACTTTGTTAAAGCGTCGAAAAACTTTGAGAGCCAATAGTAGTGTGTATTAGAGTATTAATGTTACTACTAAAATCAATTTTGTATTTAAGAATGAACTTATTGTACCTTCGACTCATGTAGATTTGCAATTAGATATTATTGCAATTACATTTCTCTGTCTCCCATCCTTTATCTGTTTTAAAGCAAATTTTTGAGACAGCTATCTTAAAGTCTTCAAATTTCTGTAACTACTCGTGTAAAGCGCCGAATTACTATATTTGTTTATTTTTATGAAAACTTGGCTAGTATAGGATTGTTAGCTATGAGTGTCATTGTTCCTTGTCATATTGAATAACTATTTATATTTTAAGGTGCTATGCGGAAGAAAGTCCTTGATATTGTTGAAAAAAGACAAAGAAGCTCTAATTGAGGTTAACCATGAGTCTGATTTTTAAATATGAGGCTGCACGCCATTCTTTTAGGGGAAATAATTATTGGAAAATAACACAATGAGTTTTTGCATCGAAAGTTTCAAATAAGTATATCCATGAGTTCTTTTAAATCACAGAAGTGGTCATTTGTAAAAGTAGTATTTCTTATTGATTATGAAACTGTTATTGAGGCATTTAAGGCAACCGAGGTTGTGGTGAATGATTCTTTAGAATTATTAATTATTTTAGTTATTAATTCAGTGAATGTGAAACACAATGTATGAAAAATATATTTTTGCCACCACTGAATCTTGTGCTAACTCGTTAGTAACTCTGGTTTACATATATCTACCGTTGCAAATGTCTCTGAAATGAAGACATGACTATAGGTCCATGTGATGAATTATCTAAAATTAATGCTTCCATAGCCTAGACTTTTCCTCTTAAAGCATTATTTTCTTTTAATTTGGAACAAATTATTGAGATAATGACTCAGTTTGCAGCTTTGGTAAGCCAAATGAAACTTCCAACTAATATCACTTCCTTAGACTTACCCAATAGGGAATTAAATTTAGAATTTGAGGTATACTAAACGTGTCTTTGCGTTTCTTATTTTGGAGGCCTTACCATACTTCATCAGTATATTGTCCATCTTACATGTTATTTTTATGATCTTCAAACACTTATTGAAGGCACTCTTAAACCTTTTGAAGAGAGTTTTGATATGAAATATGAGTTTCAAACTAAGATTTATAACAAAAATGGGCTAAAGTTTGGGTTTGAAAGACTCTTTAGGAATGAAAGAATTTTGAGATCTTACATGCCAACACTAAAGTCAAGGCTCGATTGAAGGAAGAACTTATAAGTAATTATTTTGTTTTATCTCAATTGGGTAATGCACCGGTTCACACATAAGAGATGATCTTTGCGAGATGCAAGTTTGGTCATTTTTTTAAGCATGTTACTTCCATTCAAGGGAACATACTTTCTACCTTAAGGACAAGTTATATGTTTATAAACGTGAATTAGGTATTGTTGCTGATCTTTGGTCGTTTGTTAATAAAAGATGATCTCTGTCATATGAGGTTACAAAATATATTAAAGAAAAAACACTTCAAATTGATGAAGGAGTTCTCAACAAACTAAAAAAAACATCATTATTGGTATTTGGAAAGACAACCGTGGACTAAATTTAAGACCTCGCAAATTTCTATTTTCTGAAAAATGAAGTTCCTATATTTCCTCCAACTAAATCTTCAGAATATAAAGAAGATGAAGGTACCAATAAGTATCTCCTGAAGCCTCGGAAAATTGAAATTATATTCACAACTCTGGTACTAAAGGTACTTCCAAAATGATTTAACCAATATGGACGTGCTCAACCTGTAAACCCAAGATGTGTAAACTCTTTATTTTTATCAAAATTTTAAATTAACTCATATACATTTCTACGAATGACTGTAACTTTGACAACCACTGGTTTTTTTGGGGTAGTGTCTAGTTGACTAAGTATTGTGCTTGATTAGTTTATATCTCGTTGATTATGTTTTATCATTATATTTTATTAGTTCGTCATAAGTACATGATCACTTAGCCCATCAACATATTATATTTCAATATTATCTTTGAATAATTGATGTCAAATAAATTTGGATGTAATTTTTTTATCATGTTTAATATTGATATATAGTCTGGATGTTTACGACTCCTTGCATGAACATATTAAATTTCAATATAAAAGATTAGACTTATAGTCATATTCGTTGATTGAAATATAGTCAAAGTGTTTATGTCACATTATGTGATCATACTATCCTTTTAATAATGAGTTTGACTTATAGCCATATTTACTGATTAACCTAAAGTTTGACAGTTTACAATCCCTTGTGTAACTTTATCAAACATATATAGTGACAAGTTCGAATTAATAAGACATTTTTTATTCTTAATATTTAACAGTTGTATTACCTTTCACATGGATTATCTCATTATTCACTAAACGTGTAATATTATACCCCAATTTACTAGTATTCTTTTTAGCTTCTTCATAATTTAACACCATCTTTTAACTTTAACTTTTACCCTTTTTTTTAATATTTTGTATAATTTTTTATACCTTAACTGTATACAAGTTATTAAAATAAATATAAATGACAAAAAAATATGTATTCATAATTTCCCCTGTAATGTCTCATTGAAAAAAATCATCACCCCACCAGGGTAGGTTAACGATTAATTTGGGTTAATTACGCTACAGTCTTATAAAATTTCAATTGTTGAGTATTACATAGATATTTCAATATATTTCAAATTCATATCTACAAGTCTATAAGATGTATGATGTTTCTTTGTGATAAGCTTAAATGGATTATCCTAATTAGGTGCTAAATTCTCAACATTCTTTCTATTTTATTCTTGAAAATCTTTTTTGAAACCAAATATCCCTCTATTAAACTTTTATGCTTTAACTTTGAATTAGCCCTACTATTCACGAGCCAATCGTAATATGTAGCTCATACATACGCATGAGTTCTTTTTTCCTATATTAGATCAATATAAAATTATCTTTCCTCACCATTTATGCTTGAAAGAATAAAACTTATCTATATGATTTAGAATCACAATATACAATAGTACCACTTCTTCCATGCCATCAACTAGATAAAATGAAGTTTCACTTAAATTTTATCTTGGAGTTGTCCTTTGTGCCTATAAAACTTCTTATAAACAATATGTCCATTTTAACTTAGTTACTTAAAGTGTCTTTTTATTCCATTGATTATAGTCATGTTAGTAACATACACTAACCATTAGCTTGAGGATAATATAAGTAAAAAATGTTGCTCCACTCCATAATGTTTACAAAATACTGTGACCATATCATTTTTATACTGTAGACCATTATATGTCATTGATATCCAATACATCTCATACATACACAAAATACTACATTACAAAATCTCACAAAGTTCTTGTGCATGAGTTCTCGATAACGTCTTATTTTCAACCTACTTGGTAAAGTAATGCGTTGTTACTAATAAGAACTATATTTTCCTAGTTGTCATAAGTAAAGGACCCATAAAATTAATAATCTATTTATCAAAGGGACAAGAAGATAGAGTTAGCATCATAGCCTCACTTGGTCGATGTTTTTAATTTGAAAATCATTGACAAGGCTTACGATTTTGTACCATATCCTTAGCATTTATTACTACACGATCCTAATAATGTACTAGAAAAAAACCATCTAATCAAACCTTTATATCCACAATGAGCTCCAGAAACTTCTTCATATAGATCCCTTAAAACAACTAACGCTTCAAGCTAACCCAAATATTTTAATCAAAGTTTTGTTGTGTTTTTTAAGTTAAAGAACCTCTTAAGAAAATATAAAATTTACCCTTATTTTGAAAGCTTGACTTAACAAATACTCTTAACGCCCTTCATCACTTTCATTTATTAACAAGACCTCAACATTTTCAACCTCTATTTGGTATGATGGATGTTATTTTTTTATTAAAGGACAATCTTTTAAGAAACAAAATTTAGCCAAAATATATGTCTCGACGTTCAGTTTACAAGGTGTTTGTTCAAATATAATACTTTCAAAACATGCCTCCAATTTCTTCAACACCTCCAAATAAACTCTCGTATTTTCTTTTTTTGCATCATATAATCCTCTAGCTTGACTAATTACGAATAATGGATAATAAATTATCTTAATATTTTTTGCACCATAAATGGGAACTAATTTTATACCCACCAAAATCGCTTCGTATCATGTATCATTATTTGTTATCTCAAATTCAACCTTAATCAAATACTTAATTTTTTCACCCCAAGGGGTTTATAGAACAATACTAGCTTGTTCACCATTTGTTGTTGATGTTTCGTATACTTGAATTACCCATTGGCAATATGTTTTCACAAATTCCTTCAATTCATTAATAAAGTATACTATAACTTGTGCATTAATTGATATAAGAGGTTTGAACTGAATTTGATACTCTTCCAATTATATAGACCGACGCGTAAGATGACCTAAAATATCTAGATTTTTAAAACATTCTTAAGAGGAAAAAATGTACGAACTATAATGATATAATTTTGAAAGTATGAATGCATATTTCTTGCTGCTACCACCAATTCTGATGAGAATTTCTATAAATTCAAATACCGTCTTTCAGCATCTATAAAACAGTTGCTTACATAATTTATTGGTTTATGAAGCTGATCATCTTTACACCCTAAAATAACACTTACAACAACATTTGACACCAATATATAAAGAAATAAAGAAATAAAGATTCTCCTTGTACTGGTGTAGACAAAATTTATGTACATGTCAAATAATTCTTCAAATCATCAAATCCCTTAGTACATCCATCATTTAAATGGAACATTTTTGTTTATTTAAGAATTTCAAAGAATGAATGACTCCAATCATATGTTTTTGAGATAAAATAAGATAACGTTGTCAAATGACCCGTCAACTTTTATACATCTTTAATAGATTTAGGCGAGACCATATTCAATATTGTTTTTACTATTTATGATATGTCTCAATACGCTTCTTACTATTTACGAAACCCAAAATTTTCCAGCTCGTATAATAAATGAACATCTGACACATTCAAATTATACTTCACAAGGTTATCAAATGTTTCCAATAATGCTGATATATGGTTATCCTCATCATTTTCTATAATCATATCATAAATATAAGCCTCCATAGTTTTTCCTAATTGCTTTGTAAGAGCATTATTGACGAGCCTTTGGTATGTTGTATCAACATTTTAAAACATAAATATCATCACTTGATACCAATATAAACCTCTTTTAATCATAAATGTTATATATTCTTCATGTTTAGCATGAATATTAAAAGCTTTACTTTGTTTCTCTCAGTTGACTTCCAATTCTATCAAATTTCCCTCTTTAATTTCAGTGTCAATGCATCATCTATTGGCATTTTTACTTGCAAATCACCTCGTATGTCGTCAATCTTGTCCACTTGAATTTCCACTATAGACTCATCTTGTTTTATTGGATGTTGATCTTTTAGTGTACTTTTAATTATTATCGGATGATTATGTCCCAATTAAGTGACATTTTATAACAATGCTCAACTACTTTTTGACTTTATTTGACAACTCCAACATGATTTGCAACAAAATAATTGACAAATTTCAAAACTCAAAGAAAAAATATTCAAGTTTTTTGTTAAAATTAATCATCATTGTTTTCTCCAAATTCCAAACTCAAATGACTTCCAAATGTATAAACTTTCTTATTTAATTTTAATGTAAATTAAATCATCGACTGGAGCTGTTAATTACAAATCTCACCTTGGGTCATCAATCTCTTCCACTTGGATTTCCACTAGAGGCTCATATTTCTTTATTAGATGTTGATCCTCCAATACACTCTATAATTATTATGGGATGATGTTATCTGGATTGAGTGATAATTTATAAAAATCTCGAGCTACTCTTTGACTTCCTCTGACAATTTGAACATGATTTGAAACAAAATACTTGACACAATGGTAACTAAATGAAGCCACTAATTTGATATTTTGCAAATATGGATGACTTAAAATTGTGTTGTATGAACTTGGTGTATCTAGTATCATAAAAAGTGTTGTACAGTTTTTATATCTGACCAACACCAACACTCACCATAAATTCTACCTCACCAACACACACAATCGACCTTCTCACAAAACTTACCAAATATCTTTCAATTTTTTCATATGCAGATACACCAATCATTTGTTCATAACTAGTTTTATACAAAACATTAGCCGAACTTCTTGTACCAATCATAATACTTTTACTTATCATCCTGATAATTTATAAAGTAACCAATGAAGCATCTTGGTGCGGACTCACAAACCCTGTTAAATTATCATCATTAAAAATAAACAACAGTTTTGGAAGTCTATTTATATGCAATGGTGATTCATCAACACGATGCACTTTTAGATCATGTACCTTAGAGACTTATTAAAAGTTTTATCTAAAGCATCCTCTCCATATATGATACCAAACTATTTTTTATTAGCTTGATTGTTTTATGAATAATTACCTTTTTCATTCTCTTCTGATTTTTAAGACTTTTTTTATGAACTCAATTAACTCTCTACTAACAAGCAATCTATGAATTGTATCATTCAATTGAAAATAATCTTATGTTATATGTCCATGATCATTATTATAGCCATAATTTTTTTTCATTATATGGAGCAAACGTGATTTTAGGAGGCTTATAACTCACTTTATCCCTCGTTTTATCATAAATTGTTGTAATTACTTCTGTAAATAGTATGAACCTCCTATTCACATTATCATAATATGAAAATCTAGCCCATTTAGGTTGAATTTTCCATACCTCGTCATTTCTCAAATAATCTACCATTCTTCTACCAATCATTCCAAACTTTGTTCTTGAAATTTACTTGGTATAACTCAACCTCGTTTTGCTTATTCTCAATAAAAAAATCAGATCTTCTTAATAAATATTTCATTTTATCAACTTGAAATTTTATTAAATATTCTAAAAAATAAAAGTTAAAGGAAGACTTCTCTTAAAAAATCGAAAACAACTTCATCTTACATCCTTCCAAACTATTCATTTCTTGAAGAAACCTTTGAACATAATTTTTCAAGACTTCTGTCTTTTTTTAGAAAACAAATCATGATATAATCACCATCATTTTCAATAATTTTGTTCCAAATAAAATGACTTTAAATGCACTCCATAATTATTCAAAGTTACACATTTCTCTAGGTAGCAAATTGTTAAACTATGAGAAAACATTCTCTCTAAACTTCATACCCAACATCGTATTACAAAACTTTTCAAAATAATATTATATATCCCCAATCTGGTTATACTTATCAATTCTATACAGATCCAACCTTATAGATATTTTACCTTCAAAAAAGTTTCGAGACAATGCTTATTGTGCCAAAGTATACGAGGCTAACTTTGGATTTTTAATTGTCTTTTCATGTATTTTAAATATATTTTGATATGATTTTATTACTCGAATTCTCGTCCTTATTATCACCTATTTTAAATATATTGTGATATAATTTTATTACTCGAATGCTCGTCCTTATCATCACCTATTTTAAATTCATTTTCTTCATTTTGAATTATATTTTCATCCAACAAAAAAATTTAATCAAACTTTAGTATTTTTAATCATTAATTTTTTTTCTATAATAAATATAACATTTTGGATATTTGTTCCTTTCTTATTCTTCCCTTATCATCCTTTTTTATTTTCAAAAAAATTAGATCTATTTTTATCTTTTCGTAATTCATTTATTTGCATTCTTAAAGTAACTAAATCAACACACACTTAAGAATTTCCTTCATTACCAAATACATTACCTTGTGTTGATTTGCAATATGTGGAGGACGCATTAAAATCATTGGAAAATTACCTTATATCTCATTGTACCACAAGTGGGCGAAAAAATATTAGCATTTCTTCCACTAAAAACTAGATATCTATGGTTACCTTGTACTTTAATGTCTTCACAAGCTGGAGAAAAAACATTAGAATCTATCAAAACCAAATATAGGGAACCATGTACCTATTTTCCATGAGACACATCTCTCTCTCTCTCTCTATGTCTGAGCGAGCCATCACCATTGATTTGGGTTGTCACTTTGCAAATACATTCCAACAAATGACGTCAATAATATAATAAGGTAAAACCACATCGAAGTAAATGCAAATGGAGAAAATGACTAAACGACTCAAGAATTAGAGAGAAACAAAGTAAATATTGTATTACTCAGAAATCAATCACACTCAAATGGAGGATTAGATCCTATTTATATGACTAATATACCCTCTAACTACCTGGGATATTTAAATATTATTATTATACTAAGCTAAAGTTTTCTTCACAATATTTTTTTGTCATCTATTTTAGCCCGTCAACATCCTTACGTTGCTTAACTTTTGATACTATGTCATTCACACTTAAAACCATCATTATGTTTATGTTGTTTTATTATCATCTTATTATATTATTTAGCCTCTTGTATTTGGTTCCTTCATCTTTCTCAATATTCTCATTTAGCTCATCTTAATCACATTCTATGTAGCTCATCCATTTCCTTTTTTTTATTTCTTCATTTTCTTATTTAGCTCGTCTTAACCACATCTTATATAACTTGTCATATTAATTTTATTGTTTAACCCAAATGATTTGTAACTCCTCAATATATGTTCTATTATATTAAACCCTTCCTCGTCTAATATCACAACAGAAACAAGTTTATGTTTAACTTTAGGTACATACTTTAAGTTGCTAATCACTCTATCAAGTCTTATAGACTACTTGAGTCGAAGCGTTCCTACCCATTTAACGGCACATGATTCATCATTCCCAAAGATGATCATTTCACCTTTAAACAATCTCATGTCGTCAAACCAAGATTTATTTGGATTCATATAGAATTATGTGATCGAATTTAACACCCATTTATCATTATACATGGAAGATGAATAAGTCATTAAACCATCAGTTTACTCACAACCATTGGATACCATTGCAATATATTTGGCTTTGGCTTTTGAATAATTGTTTCCTTTTATCTTCTCCGGACATTTCTTAGTGATATGACTTTCCTTCTTGAAAATTCAAAATTTCACTTTAGAACCTATCGTAATCCCCTTGAACTTTGACCGAGTGTTTCATATATTTTTACTTAAATCTCTCATTCAAGGTGTGCCCCTTACATTCAGTCCGGGACTTTTGGAGTCATTATTCAAAACATTATTCCTTTGAATATATTTTGAGTTCAAAATAATCTTTATTTCGGCCATCACAAAGGACTCTTTGACATAGAGACTGATGCCAACAAATATCCCATACACCTTCCGTAAAGAACTTTACCTCATCTTTGACCTTGAACCCAAATGCATTCAAGTCAATAATTATTCTATTGAAATCTTCTAGGTGTCTTCATCTCTTTGATTCATCTATTGACATCATATAAAACTATTTTTTGAGATGTAATATATTTTCCAAGGATTTCTTTATGTGAATGGCCTTCAATTGATTTCATATGCCCAACATTATAGTCTTCATACACCTCTCGAAGAACTTCATCCATAAGCTTAAAAGGACGAAACTATGAGCTTTGGATAACACTTCGACACCAATTTTATCTGTAGATTTCTTATCAATGGCATGAACCAATCTCTTATATATTAGAAAATACATAACTTTAATTTTTTAGAGGTTGAAATCATTATCTTTGTCAAATTTTTCTAGGTTAAACTTCAATAGAAATCATCTTGGTGGATTTTCTTGGTTTCTCAATAAGAAGATTATCTCCAACCTCAAGATCTGAAATAATCTTTGTCCTCTCTTCTTTGTATCAACACTTCAACCATTGTTGCTTCAGACTATCCACGCTCATTGCGGCACTTGTTAAAAAAACACTCGTCCTAAAAGAGCACTCCACCGTAGAATAATCAACAGAAACCAAGCATCAACGACATCTAACCTTTGGACAATGTTAGCATCTCAGTTGCTTCAGTTGAAGACCATTTAGTTTAAGTGATGAATCTGGAACAATAACAGATATAACAACACAGTCTTAGCTCGTACTCAAAGTATAATTCAACTTTGAATAACAAACAAGAAAATAACATAAATATAAACCTAAGCACATACACAAGACATATTTAACATGATTCAATTTGTGAAGAAAACTTATATCCACGAGCAACAAATACCTTGTCTTATATATAGGAGGTTACAGAATGAATCTCAAACATTAGACACTGAATCACTGAATTATGTTACAAATATCTCTTCTGGGCTTACAAAGAAAACTTGAATCTCATAATGCATATTAAAGTGTTTATCTCGTAACTCAACTATAACCAAAGCTTCAAGCTTTCTCTCTCTCTAAAGCTAAAGTTTTCTCTCGCTAGAAATTGTAAACTTGTCGCTCGTCCATTGTCCCTTTCACCACTAATTATGTTTCTTTTCTTTATAAATTTAGAATGAAGATCTTACCTTCAACAAACGCTCCATATTAAATTTTGAAGGATTAAAGTTTTAATAAAACCTTAATCTTTCAAAAGATTATCCAAATTAAATCACATCAATCAAGTATTGTAATAAAACCATAAAGCCCAGTTACATCAGGAATAAAATGCAATGTTTTAGTAGCTTCGATCTAGTAGAAAACAACTAGCATGATATTCGGTCAAATTTTCCTTTAGGTTACGACAAACGTCTTTGTACCTAAGTCTAGCCCACAACTATGTCTTAAGAGAATCCAATTGTTCCTGCATATAAATGTATTCAATCTATGTAGTCTTTCGTCAATACCTCAATTAACGAGTTACTTTTAGTCTAAACTTAACATTTTGCATATGAATTAAAAATGACTGACAGTCATTTAGATAAAATTCGGATTCTCTATCACGTTTTTTATAATTTGAATTTGGATTTTGTTCGACCCATTTTAGATCAATATTTTCGAATTTGGTTAGTTTTTATCTGTATATTTGACTATGGACGACGAACACTAGTTTTTACTATTTAGACAGTTCGATTTATCCGGTTCGTTTCTACTCAATTTTGATATTTAATTGTAAAAATAATAATATATATACTTTTGTTGGGAATATGGGTGTTGTGAATAGGGTTCCGCATATTCCGCCTCCGTATATAAGTAAGAACACAACTGATCTCAACACTAGTATGGTATTGTCCGCTTTGGCACCCGAAGGCCCTCACGGTTTTGTATTTGGTCCACTACCAAAAGGCCTCATACTAGTTGAGGTATGTTCTTACTTATATACCACTGATCTTTCCCATGTTTAACCGATGTGGGATGTGGGGCTTTGGTCGCCATCCTAACAAATCCTCCTCTCGAACAAAGTACCACTTAGCCTCCTTCTCAATTGACTTTCATCCGCCCACTCTAATCAGGTTGGAGACTACCTGACCATAGAGGCACTACGGATGTTACTTCTCACCTCCTCTTAGACCACACTGTCTTGTTCCTTAGCGCCACTCCAATCAAGCCACACTGCTTGATGAGCCACGGGCACTCTAAACTAGGATCTCTAGAGCATATCACCTTGATCATATGGCTACTGGTTCATCATGTTCGACCTCCGAGAATTTCACCACCATCGCGTTCCGTCTGGGCCTGACGCTCTGATACCACGGTGTTGGGAATATGCGGGTTGTGAATATGGGGTTCCGCATATTCCTCCTCCGTATATAAGTAATAACACAACCGATCTCAGCACTAGTATGAGGCCTTTTGGTAGTGGACCAAATGCAAAGCCGTGAGGGCCTTCGGATGCCAAAGCGGAGCAATTCTGTTATAAAATACTATGCAATTATCACAAAATGGCTCAAGCACAGAATATATGCGAATGAAAGATTTAAATGAAACACAGGATTTAACGTGGTTCGACAATTGTCTACGTCCACGGGCGCCGCCAGAGAAAAGAGTTTCACTATGATAGAAAAGGTTACAGATTTCAGATTGTGTTTTGTGTCGCCCTAGTAATCTATTTAAAGGGAATTAATAGACTTACTAGACTATGGGCCTAATGGGCTCATACCACAAGACTAACTGAAGTAATTGGACAATATCCAACACAAAACTGTCCTGCCGGACACAGTACACTGTCAAGGCACTATTCGAACTGCCGGACACAGTACACTGTCAAGACAGTATTCGACTCATTCACAACAAATCTTCCCCTTGAGGCGAATATCCTTTCTTCACTATCAACAAAGAATCTTCTCTTCTTCTGACTCACCAAATGCCCTTAAGGTATTCACTCTATACTGCGAACACCGATCCAGTTTAGGCATTCCCTAAACTTTCGAACTGATACTGCCTTGGTCATTATATCTGCTGGATTATCGTGTGTAGACACTTTCTTCACATCAACAATTCCCTTTGATATTATATCACGAATAAAATGATACCTGACATCTATGTGCTTTGTACGCTCATGGTACATCTGGTTCCCTATAAGGTGTATGGCGCTTTGACTGTCACAAAACACTTTTGTAGTAGTCCTATCCAAGCCCAAATCTGCCACCAAACCTTGCAACCATATTGCCTCTTTAACTGCTTCTGTTACCGCCATGTACTCTACCTCTGTTGTAGACAAAGCTACAGTAGCTTGCAACTGTGCTTTCCAACTGATCGCACTCCCAGCTAGAGTAAATACATATCCTGTCAGAGATCTTCTTTTATCCATATCACCTGCAAAATCAGAATCAACAAAACCAACCAATGATCCTGCAACATCATTCAGCGATTCACCAATATCGGTTTTGTTAAAAGTTAAGCTAACGTTCACAGTATTCTTTTGAAGAGATTCTATCTCTTTCCCTATAGCACCAATCCATCGATCTGCCTCTGAACTCGCTATAGCTTCTCTGTAGCTACTAGGTTCCTACATCTCAACTTCTTCTGCAACTGACAGAGCATATGCAACTAGATTCGCATACCTTTTTGGAAGTCTAATATCTCTTCTTTCTCTGCCCAATGCTATGCTATAAGGTTGTTGTTCTGGTTCAGGCGCATCATCGTCACTATCATCTGATGCTGACGCTTCACCTCCTGATTCTGGATCCACCTCAGAGTCACTTGAATTATTGGACCTGCTATGAACTGATTCTACTTCAAGCTCCACCTGTTCACTCACAACCGATCCTGATTCGACCATTTCTCCTACTTCCTTCTGACTGTCTATCGAAGCAAACTCATTAAAAGTAACGTCCCTATTGATGAGAAAACCTGGAGACTTTGGAGAGGTACACCATAACCTATATCCCTTCACTCCAGTAACATATCCTAGAAATATGCATCTCTTTGCCCTCGGCTCAAGCTTACCATCTCTCACATGAGCATACGCAGGACAACCGAACACCCTCAAATGTTCATAATCAGCCGACGATCCAGACCAAATCTCAAAAGGAGTTTTACAATCAATAGCCGTTGATGGAGACCGATTCACCAAGTAACACGCTGTATTGATAGCTTCAGCCCAAAAATCCTTTCCCACACCGGAATGTGAGAGCATACTTCGTGCCTTGTCACAAAGCGTTCTGTTCATTCTTTCTGCGACTCCATTCTGTTGTGGTGTTCTAGAACAAGTGCGATGGCGCACTATTCCCTCAGCTTCGCAGAACTCGTTGAACTCACGACTGCAATATTCTAACCCATTATCTGTCCTAAGACGTTTGATTTTTCTTCATGTTTGCTTCTCAATCATCGTCTTCCATTTGACAAAGGTTGAATATGCCTCATCTTTCGTTTTCAGAAAGTAAACCCACACCATCCTTGAATAATCATCAATCAAACTCATGTAGTATCTGGCTCCGCTCTTGGATGGAATTCTGTTTGGACCCCAAAGATCTGAGTGAATGTAGTCCACTGTGCCTTTAGTCTTTCTTACAGCCGATTTGCTGAATTTGACTCTAGTTTGTTTACCAAACACACAATGCTCACAAAATCCCAATGATTCTGCTTTATACTCTTTCAACAAATCTCTCTTTCCCAAAACAACTAATCCTCTGTCACTCATGTGACCAAGACGCCAATGCCACAACTTATTTTGATCCTGCCTACTTTGGCTATTACTCCCTGATGATGCTACTGCAGCATCGCCCATAACAACACTCCTCTGGAGAATGTAAAGACCCTTCTGCAAACTACCTTTCATGCATACCATTGAGCCTTTTGTCACTTTGATTACACCATTTTCTGCATGGTACTTGTAACCCCGAGAGTCTAGAGTCCCAAGAGAAATCAGGTTTCTTTTTAACCCAGGAACATGCCAGCACGTCAAGATTCTAACAACCCCATCAAACATTCTGATTCTGACGTTACCAATACCACCAACAGTCAACGAATGATTGTTCCCTAAATAGACAGTTCCCTGCATTGGCTTGTACGTATCAAACCACTGCTTGAACTGTTGTTCCCTAAATAGACAGTTCCCTGCATTGGCTTGTACGTATCAAACCACTGCTTGAACTGACACATGTGATATGTAGCGCCAGTATCAAGTACCCAAGAGTTTTGCCCAAAGTCTGAACTCACGGACAATACATCTGCTTTACCACTGTTTTCACTATCGTCGGAATCGTTCACACCTTCAACAATGTTTGCTGCATCCTATAATGACCCTGCTCACCGCATTCATAACAGTTTGAGTGTGAATATGGGTTCCGCATATTCCGCCTCCGTATATAAGTAAGAACACAACCGATCTCAACACTAGTATGATATTGTCCGCTTTGGCACCCGAAGGCCCTCACGGATTTGTATTTGGTCCACTACCAAAAGGCCTCATACTAGTTGAGGTATGTTCTTACTTATATACCACTGATCTTTCCCATGTTTAACCGATGTGGGATGTGGGGCTTTGGTCGCCACCCTAACAACTTTATTGTTATATATATACTTTATTGTTATATATATATATATATTTATTTATTTATTCGGATTGGATCACATTTTATTAAAATCGGAAAGCATTCCAATCCGTTAACTAATTAAAATTTAAAGAATTACATTTATCCATTATATATTATATATTATATATTATATATTATATATTATATATTAGACTAGACAAAAACCGACCGGATCAAAAGATCAGTTCCGATCCGGATTCATTCATTTAGTAAACCGATTTTATAAATAAATTTTATTTAAAATGAAATATTATTTATTTCTACATATTTCACTATTATCAAGAAATTACAAAAATTTCCTTGACTTAGTATTTTTACTTTATTCTATTTAATAATAAAAAGAAAAATACATGTGTAGAAATCCGAGTCTTCCTAAATGATACATAATGAATACTTTGGTATTCTTACTTTTTATTAACTTATGATTTGTTTCTTAAGAAATTATTGATTAATCCAACTTATTCATTTTAATGAATTAAATCAAATAATTCATAATGTTCATTGCGAGGGTTTTCTTTAAGTGCACGTTTTAATGAAGTTAGCAAACGCTATTTTTGTGAGGTTATTTTCCTTTTAGCATTAATGGATCATAATTCATTGCTTAAGTATACATGTAGGCGTTAATTTTTTTCAAATAAAAAGTTTATAAATAAAATCGCATACCTAACATAAAATTCTACGTTTTAAAAACAACTTCCGAAATATCATGAAGATCGTTGTTACTCGTATGATTTTATTTTCTATTATTTTTGGACTTTTTTTAGGTTTAGGTGAATGTAAGTATTTTATTTAATTTCTTTTGTTTAATTTTTAATTTTATTACGATTTGATACTAATAAATTAATGTTCAATAATATTTTATTAATAGGTGGCCGCCAATTTGAGTTGTCGGAAGCAAACAACAAATGTGCTTTTTCAGCTCAATGCTTAGTGGACAATGGGCCTGAAGATGGGCCTAAAAATGGCTGTTATTGCTGCATTAAATGGGTACAATGTTCTACTTCAAAGGAGGAATGTGAGAAAATATGTGCTCAGCCTCTTTAAATAAAACAGTGAAAGAAAAATATTAGATTTGGAAATATTCGAATTTTGTTTGGACTCGAAATGATCGTGTATCAAAGGAAGAATAAATATATCTCAAATATCATTATAACATATTCGTTAGATTTTTTTTTTAATATTAAAGGTTTTTCTTCTTGGATTAGTGAGTAATTAAATTAAATATCTTTTGTGTTATAGTATACCGCAAGATAATAATTATTTTTTATACATTGAAGTTATTTTGTATAAATTTTAATATATAATTTTAAATTAATTATGCTGTTAATTTTTCTCACCACCTTTTTGTTTCAAAATAGAGTTAAGTGTTTAACTAATATAAGTTAAGACAAATTTTAATCATAGAAAGGTGAAGTTTAAGTCACATTTTTTAAAAAGAATTATTTTAATTATTATTCTTTTGATTTTTTAGGAAGTTCTCTTGGGATATTACAAGTTTTATGAATTCGTATATAAGCAACTAGAAATTCATATTCAAATTCGACAAAATATGAGTAAAGTGAGAGAGATGTACGTAAAAGAGATTTTTGAAATTTTAACAAAATTGTATCTTGTTCTTAAAGTGTTTACATATATATTGAAATGACTAAATCCTTCCAAATGGTTTTAATTTTTCATAAATATGTGGGTAAAAATCACATATTTTCAAAAAAAACATTTTTTTCTTCAAACTTCAAGTATTTTAAAAAAACACAACCTGAATGATTTTGCCGCGATCAGTTATGTTCTGGTCGTGACAAAGTGCATGTTGGAGCAGTTAGCTATCTTTGGTAACCGAAAATTCAAAGTTGGTCGCGACCAATTCAAGTTTGTCCCTACAAAGCTGATTTCGTCGCAATCAGCTCTAGCGTGGTTGCCAAAAAGCTGAATCCGTCGCCATTAACTGTAGCATGGTCATAACGACGTGTGTTTGAATAGTTACAGTATTTCTGCCTATTGGATTTGCTGGGACTAGCATGTATGCTTGTCGCGGAAAAGTGTACTTTATCACGATCAACATGTACCCGATCACGGCAAACACTGCACCAAAATTCCAATAGGTTGTCCAAGCGTACTTCGTCGAGACCAACCTTGTACTTGCCGCATCAAAGACTCATATGCTTAGATCAAAGTTATTGTTGCTTCACCAACTCCGATGATTTGAACACATCTTCAAATCAACCACATTTAATCAATACTTCTGACAATCCTCTACTTGATTAAATGCCATCTCTGATCTCTTTATTGAGATATTTTTTACAAATAAAGTAAAATATATTTTGATTTAGATTTTACCTTAAAGATATGGAAGTTAAATTGTAAAGCATTGGTGATCGTATTTGACCTAACCGATGATCACACACATAATTTGTTTATCAAAATATTTTTCCACATTACACTTTACCGCTATTTTGGTCTTGTGTTTTATCCATTTCCGGAATCATAACTTGAAAGAAACTCATTCTCTCATGAGATACAGCACCACCCATAGATTCTTATAAGTATAATTTATAAGTTTAGGATCACCAAACTTTCCCTTCAGATAATCTCCTTTTAGATTCACAACCTTGTAAGAAGGATGAACAACAACCTTGATCGAAAGATTCAATAACATTAGTAGTGGAGATACTAAAATTTAAGGTAAAAGTTTAGGTATTATCTTTAATTTTGAGTAGGGGGAAGAGAGATAAGAGAGGTTCTAACTATCAATAAGTAGAAAGAGAAAATCAACCATTCCATTAAATACTATTTTTGGACTATTTATAGGATAATTCCTGTTTATGGGCCAACCAGGTCGGATCGTGTGTTCGGGTCAGTCTTATGAGCCCTCAGGCCTAAGAACATTTGAAGTTGGCACACAGCTTAGTCTTCAAACACCCAACTTGCATAGTTTTTATTATAGGTCTAAAGTACCCCCTAATACAAATCCGACCCTATCAAGTAGAAGGATGATCAACAACTTTTGTTCTTTGCAATTTATTTTTTCCATCTGCAGCATGGGAAGAGTAGAACCAAAAGTCTTAGTTTTGGGTCAGAAATGTTTTACCACATAATTCCTCAACGAATGATGACAAGAATCCCCTACTTTAAAATGAGAAGAAATATAGGAGACACAACAAAGACAGTTTTGGACTTAGGCATTATGGCCTTGGTTGGTGAAGTTTGTAATTCATTGGAAGTTTTGACTGGCATGGACGAGATATTTATGGTCATATATGGAGAAAAATTGGGATAGAATCTAGATTTTATGAAGTTAAATGCAGCCAAATTGATTACTAAGTATTAAGCTATTTTTGGTGGGCATAATCCACAAGAAAAGCATAGTTGGACTTAGCTTTGCGCACATGCTTAGATAAAAAAATCTAAATTAATAAACTTTAAGTAGAAAATAAAATAAAAAATAATAATTATAAAATTTTAAAGAGAAAAAAATAAAGAAAAAACTGGAAAAAATATATATGGGAAAGAATGAAGATATTTATTGGAAAGGTAACTAAATCACAACTCTTGATTTCTTTATGTATAGAACTCTCAGTTTGTTTTAGAGACGCGTGTCACGGATTTAAACATATCAAAGTGAAGTTGAGAGGGCAATATCACACGTGTTAGAGTTACGATAGTTATCTACGCTTGTGACACGTATCATAAAACTTCTCCACTATCCAATATACGACAATTTGAATTTTAAATATCATAACTAAATGTTTTTCACTTCTTGTGAATTCAAGCAACCAAACTTCCAACAAAACAGAGTTTTTAAACAAGGGAGTCTTGGGAAGCATATTACATGTTTACATATTTGATTTTATAATAGTATTATTGTTATGTTATGTAATGAAAAGTATAGGGGGTTACTCATTACCTTCATAAATAACCTGAAGTAATATTTAAAGCAAAAAATTGAACTTCCTTCAACTGCGCAAATTTCTTGCTTATGAGATAACTAGCTAGCAATGAATAAAAAATAGAATAGTGTTATTTATTAAGGGTGAGAAAAAACCGAAAAAACCAAACCGACCGACCAAACCAAACCAAAATGGGCCGGTTTGGTCGGTTTTTTTTAAAATTTAAATTTCAGATTTGGTTTTAATTTTTCAAACCAAATTAATTTCGGTCGGTTTTTGTTTTGTCCAGTTGACCGACCGAGTGACCGAATTTGCTGGCTATATATATATATATAACGATTTCATGACTTGTAAACACACGTCCCAGCGGTTACACCAAACTATCTAAAATCCTTTTACCCTGTGAGTGATGGCTCGAATCTCAGATTCTGCGAAAGAGTACTTTTACGTGACTTTATCATTCTTTTTACTTTTTTTATATATTACGTCTTTTACGTTTTTTATTAGGTGTATTTTAAGACTGTATTTTTTTTATATATTATGTCTTTTACGTTTTCTATTAGGTGTATTTTAAGATTGTATTATATATATATATATATATATATATATATATATATATATTATGTCTCTTAACTTAACTGTTGGAAATTCAAAAAATTTAAGTTAAAATTTATTATTTTTTTATATTAATATTCAAAATTATTTAATCATTTTTTTATTATCTAGCACCATAACAAATGATAATCAATTTGTACCGAACCGATCCGACTAAATCGCACCAACATTAAACCAAAAAACCGACCGAAACCGAAAAACTAAATCGGTTTTGGTGTGGATTATTTTCGACTGAGGGTAATTTTGTGAGGTTTTTTTATGGTGTTTCAAAGGTATTTAATGTTTGGGTGTTTTGTAATGAGAGATTAGAGCTGCCTTGTTGTATTAAATGTTCATTACCCTCATTAATGAAAGTGGTTGGGTATTTATACCTTAATTATGGGCCACATGGGCTTTCGGGTCCTACTTATGAAACTGGGTTGAGTTCAAAAACTCATTAGTTTATTAAGCAGATTAGCAATTAGCTTAGTCAAAAAGTGATTAACTTTAAATACTTTAGTCCAGTTCGGATGGTTCAGTGGGTGGTTTTTGTCCGAATTTCCCCTGTTTGGTTTCTACAGTGAGTGGTGAAAATTTCCGGACTCATCATTAGCCCATTTTTTAGGTTTTGTTCGAAGGCCTTTGGCAAGACCTAAAAAATCGCTTTTGAGCACTTGTGACATTTTCCGGACGAATTTCGAATTGAGTAAAGGACTTATCCGGACTGAAAAACTCTTCAGAAGTTCAAAGGTTTTGCCATGGATCGAGGGACACGTGTCCCCTTCTGATTCGCCTCACCAGTCGTTTTTCTCCTAGAACGACGCTCCCACTCATCCCAAAAAGTAACCTCTTCAATTAATGCTTATGACTTCAGCGCCATCTTTAATCATTACTTCCACCTATTCGTATTCTCCTAGGTTTATGGGTATCTTTTTGTCTCTTTAGTATAAATTACCTCATTTTTCACTGTTTTACCATCTTCATCACTCTTTCACTCTTTTTCTTCAAAGCTTTCATCTCTCTTTTCAAAACCCTTTTTAGTGTAACTTTATGTTTACAGCAAGAAACACACTTGTAAAAGGTGGGTGGCTTAAACTTTCGGAGTTAGAGAAAGCACAAAGAGTCGAACGAGAAAAGCGCATTGCTGAAGGCCTTCCAGTTTCTCCCATCGAAAAATCTGAAACACCAAGCTCAGAGCCTGATCGAGGTTCGTCTTCTGCCAGAAGCTCCAAACCTAGAAGGTTATTTCAACCTAGTCTTTCACCAATCGTCTCAGGCTCATCGATTCAGGAGTCACAACCTACTGTCGAACGGGAAAAGGGTGTTATAATCACAAAGAGACCCTCTCCATTCATAGCCATGGGATCAGATGCCAATAATTCCCTAGAAAAGCTAACGCTTCGACGAAGAGGTCGCTTAGTAAAAGGCCAGGCTGTTGCTCCACAGTCTAAATCTCCAAAATCAGGGCCCTCTTAGTCTGGGGCCAACGACAAATTTACAGGGTCAGAGGCACCCATAAAGGTTCCTAAGGAAAAATCGTCTGGTCCGGAAGCCACCAGTACAAGCCTTCGAAATGAACCCTCCGAATCTGATCCCCAGCCGGACTCCAGACCGCAAAAGGAAAGCGATGCTCGGCCATCCAGGCAGTTTACTGAGCCAACCACCAGCACTCCTCTACCAAAAACAACTGACAATCCTTCCATGGTGATGGAAGACGTGATGAAGGACAATTTTGAAGAAACCTATTTTGAGACTGATGTCTCCGGGCAGACGGGTGAGGCTGCCATTGTCAAGAAAAGTAAGGGTAAAGAGAAGCTGTGTTTAAAACACCCGAACCTGCCGGAGTGCCTTGAAGGCAGAGTGGGACCTTGCTTCCACAAGGTGAGTGTAAAGTATCTGCTAGCCATGCAGAACATTAACTATGCCTTCATTCATACTGTTGAACTAAGATGGATCCGGACGAAGTGGGGGATCCCAGAATCTGTTAAAGTGAGGATATCGGTCGATCCGAAGACGCCAATGGACTGCAAACTAAGTGAGATAGTTTTCTACATGGAGTTATTCAACTGGGGGCTTAGATTTCCCTTGGACCCAGAGATCGTTAGATATTTCCATCTGATAAAGATTTGCCCAAGCCAACTGAGTCCCAATGCTTGGTACACTCTCATGGCCTGCTTCATGGCCCGTTGGCTCTCCAGATTCCCGCTTCCGATGGAACAATTTCCTGCTGTGTCCAGCCTTTGCAAGAACCACCTCATCCACTTCTACCATTTCAACATGGGCGACAATTATAAAGTGGTGGATGACCTGCTTGAATCGGAGAAGAATTGGAAGACTCAATTCTTGTTCATTAGTGGTGCTAGGGAGAATGAGAGGAAGATTAAGGCTGGTGACAACCCAAGCATGCTTACCATCAGATGGAAAAACACGGGTTAATATTTCATCATTTTTTTTATTTTCTTAAAAAGTTCGTTTACTTAAATATTCTTCTTCTTCTTTTGGTAGTGTTGCCGAAGGAGTTCACCGACTACTTGGAGGAGGGGAAAAATACTTGTGCCAAGCTGAATGCTTGGGCTGCTGACAAAAATGGAAATCGCTTCCACAATTATTTTACTGGTGGCAACCTGGTGAGATCCCATCTCTGGAGCACAACCGCCCGGAGAGACTTGTCTTGGGAGGAATTAACCCCACCGACTCCTCCGGGTGTCATTCTATAGAGGACAGATGCAAAAGATGGGAAGCTGGCCTTGCCGGTCAAGGCTAAAGCCCCAAGTAAAATGAAGGCCAAGAAAGGCAAGAAAAACCAGATGTAGCTGAGGTCAACCAAGGTGGTGTTGAGGAGACTGTCCTAGCAAACCAAGAGGTGCAGGATCAAGGAGGAATTGATGTTGCCTTGCTTCAAGTGGTGGAAAATGAAAGTACCAAAGAGGCAGTTGGAGTTCCAAAACCTTCAAAAGCTCCCAAAAAAGACCGCAAACGGGGAGTATAAGGTGGAAATAGGGAAGCCAAGAAGAAGAAAACCTCCAAGGGAGATGAAGTTGCTCTCCGGCCTCCGGAGTCTCTTCCTCCGGTTGACCCAACAGACCCAACTCAAGTAGAGAAGATCCAAAGTGACTTTCACACCGGAGAGGGTGTCGGAGGGGATATTAACATTGATGGTGTTGACATTAGTGGCCTTCAAAGGATTGGCCTTTACTTTTAAGACCTTGAGAAGGACGAATTTGTTGGCCCTTATCTCCTCCCAAGTTCTTCGAACATCGTCACTTTCAATGGTAAGTCTTTTTATGTTTCAGGAGAGAAGGACATGTTGACCCACTCCTTGTTGAGCAATATTCAACCGGTGCTCAACTTGGAGAGACAAGTGCGAAATCAATCAGCCCTCATTAACACACTCAACTCAGATAAAGA
The DNA here is from genome assembly GCA_036936605.1 of Limnanthes douglasii subsp. nivea. Taxonomy (NCBI): domain Eukaryota; kingdom Viridiplantae; phylum Streptophyta; class Magnoliopsida; order Brassicales; family Limnanthaceae; genus Limnanthes; species Limnanthes douglasii. Next base: position 279,908,902 of record JAUPFV010000004.1, read on the forward strand.
AAGCTTGTCTAACGACTTCCTTACTGCCAACCAGAATGCTGAGGCACTAAGGAGAGAGATCGAGGAGTTGAAGAAGGGGAAAGAGGATTTGGTCACCAAGCTGGCCACTTCGAAGGGGGTTAACAAAGAACTCCAATCCAAGTGTTCTGGTTTGGAGAAGGATCTTTCCACTTCAAAAGATGAGGTGAAGGCCAAAGACAATGTCATTCAGACCCTAACCAATGACAAAATTTCGCTTGAAAACGATGTGTCTAGAGTTAACCAGGAAAAAGATGATTTGATAAAGGAGCAGGAGAAGAAAATCCAAGCCAGGATCGATGAATATACCAACAAGGTGATAGACTCCCAAGAGGAAAGGTATGCTGAAGTCAAATCAGACATGGTCTTGGTCTTTCATGAAAAATTTTCGAAGAGGATATTTGGAGATTTGTGGCAATTTGTGGAATACAAAGACCTTCCTCACCATACTATGGCCGATGGTGATAAGCACTGCTATTCCACTGGTTGGGATGATACTACTAATGAAGATGAAAGGACCGGAGAGAGTCTTGATGAGGAATCCAAGGATCCCTAGAAGAAACCAAGTGAGGCTGGAACATCTAAGGAAGCTCAGCTTTAAAGTTTAACTATGTTTCTAATTTTCTTCAGTTTTTGTGTTAGACTAAAGTCCTTGGATGGCCAAGGTATTTTTGTAACTGTGTCCGGCTCATGTCCAGATTTTTCTTTTAGAACTCCAAAGTCCTTGGTTGGCCAAGGCACTTTTTCATATTTTAATATCATTCCCCGGTGTTAGCCAGACAACTTTACCTTACACAACTGTTGCATTGTTTTATAGTTACCCAATTTCGATGGCTAATGTTTAAATAGCCCTTAGTTATTTTACAAGTATTTTAAAGTGAGATTGTTCAAATTCTCGGATGAAAAATGTTTAAATAGTCATCATTCTACCAATTCAATCTGGTCTGCCATTGATACTTTAAAAAATTTCAAAGAAGCTATCAATTGAAACACTCTGAACTTTCAAGAAGGTATCGAATTTCATTAAAAAGCCCGGACACCTCATTAAAACCTCCCCGCGCCACCAGTGTAGGAAAGAGTATGCCCTCTAATATTTACATGGACTTTAAACAAGTAAATATTTACATAATTTTTATTCTAGATACAACCGGAGATGTTCAGTGTTCCAGGGGTGATTCAGTGTTCTTGTACGTGCCAGGCTTAAGCTTTTCACTGACCACATAGGGTCCTTCCCAAGTTGGAGCTAGCTTGCCGAACTGCTTCTCCTTAGTATGTAGGAATAATTTTATTAATACCTTGTCCCCTGGTTGAAAATCCCTCCTTCTAACTTTGGAAGCAAACCTGCTTCTCATCAAACCCTGATAGTGTGTGGCTCTGAGGTGAGCCTTAACCCTTTTTTCTTCAATCAAGTCAAGTTGACTTCTGACCGCCATTTCATTAGCCTGTTCGGAAAAATTGTGGACTCTAAATGAAGGAAGAGGTGTTTCTATAGGATCTATTGCATCCATACCATATACCAAGGCAAATGGGGATTCATGTGTAGCAGCCCTAGGAGTAGTCTGGTAGGCCCATAATACTTTTTGTAGATAATTTAGCCACTTTCCAGCAGCCCCTTCTAAATTATTTTTAAGACCAGACAGGATGGTTATGTTTGCCATTTCAACCTGACCATTCGCCTGTGGGTGGAAAGGAGAAGAAAAGCAATGTTGAATGCCTCTAGAGGCACGGAAGCTGTCCATATCCTTGTTATCGAATTATGGCCCATTGTCTATGGTTATCTTTTGTGGAACCCCAAACCTGCAGCAGATATTAGATAAGATAAATTTTATAACAGCTTTTGAAGTAGTTCCTGCCAATGGGGCTGCTTCTATCTACTTTTATAAATAATCGATGGCAACTATGATAGTTCTGCATCCCCCGGACGCCATAGGTAGAGATCCCACCAGATCCAGCCCCCAACGAGCAAAAGGTATTGGCTCAGAAATTAACTTTAAAGGGACAGCTGGGACATGAATTTCATTACTGTATCTTTGGCATGGATCACACTTTTTTACCAATTCTTTGGCATCTTCCATTATAGAGGGCCAGTAGTATCCGGCCAACAAGACTCTTCTGGTTAAAGCTCTATAACCATAGTGTGCTGACCCCTCACCATCATGTAGTTCGGACAGCACCACTTGGGACTCTTCAATCCCCAAACATCGCAATAGAGGTTTACTAAAAGACTTCTTGTAAAGAACGTCTCTTAGGATTACAAATCCACGAGACTTATACTTTACTTTTCTTGCCACTATTTTCTCCGGAGGCAAGATACCATCTGAGATATATTGAAAAAGAGGACACCTCCAATATTGATGTTGACTTACTTGTATGTTTAAACTTTCCTCCCCTTCCTTGCTCTGATTGAGGTGAATTGATGGACATTCCTGCACGTGAATGCATGGGTAGGACTCATAATATGCTATGGTTGCCAAGGAGTCTGGTAGAGTATCTTCTGTTCGGGGTATGTGCTCATAGGTAATATCTTTGAAGTTAAGTGCCACTTCTTTAAGAACGAACAAGTATTTAATCAGTTGCTCATTTTTTGCCTCAGATTGACCTTGTGCATGATGGATAAGAAGTTGAGAATCACTCATTAACCTGACCCTTTTGGCTCTACAAATTAGGGCTAATTTCAAGCCAACTATAGCAGCTTCATATTCAGACTCATTATTGGAAGCCCTGAAAGCAAAACATATAGCCTGGTACATTTTGTCATCGTACGGAGAGGTTAAACATATCCCAGCACCACAACCCATGGTACTTGATCCACCATCAGTCCGGACAACCCATACTTTTTTAGTTTTTTCACCTGTTGCTTGCTTAGTGTCTCTGTCCGAATGAAATTCAACTAGGAAATCAACAACAAACTGAGCTTTGACTGCGGTTCGAGGGGAAAAATCAATATCAAAGTCTCCCAACTCCACTGACCATTTGGTCATTCTGCTTGAAACGTCTGCCTTTTGAAGAATGTTTTTCAAGGGAAAAGACATCCGGACAATGATAGAATGAGATTGAAAGTAGGGCCTCATTTTCCTAGCAGCAATTACTAAGGCCAGTGCTAATTTTTCAAGTTTTAAATACCTTTTTTCTACATCTATCAAGCTCTTACTGATATAGTCCACCGGACGAGGATAATTATCCACCTCCCTTACTAGCACTGCACTTATGGCACAATCAGAAACTGCTAAGTATATGTGAAGTGTTTTTCCATCAACAGGTTTAAACAAAGTTTTAGGGGAGGATAAGTTATTTTTAATTTCATCGAAGGCCTGGTCGCACTGTGGAGACCAGTTAAATTCTTTTGAACCTTTTAAAGTTTGAAAAACGGGGCACACCTATCCGAAGACCTCAAGATAAAACGGTTTAGAGCAGCCAACCTCCCTGTCAATCTTTGTACTTCTTTAATATTCCGAGGAGGCTCCATCTGCAATAGAGCACTAAGCTAGTCTGGATCAGGCTGTATCCCTTTCTCACTTATCACATACCCTAAAAACTTGCCGGACTTTACTCGGAAAACATATTTTTCTAGATTCAGCTTCAAATTCACGTTCATCAAATTGGCAAAGGTTTCTTGGAGATCTGCTAAGTGTAGTTCTTCTACCACACTTTTTACCATCATGTCATCGATGTAGACTTCCATGTTCCTTCCAATCTGATTAGCAAAAGCCTTGTTTACTAATCTCTGATAAGTAGCCCCAGCATTCTTTAACCCAAATGGCATCACCTTGTAGCAATGGAGGCCCCTATCAGTAACAAATATAGTGTGTTCTTGATTCTTTGGATCCACTTGAATGTGATTATACCCGGAGAAGGCATCCATAAAGGAAAATAACTTGTTCCTAGATGTGGAGTTCACCAACTGATCAATCCGGGGGACCGGATATAGGTATTTTGGGCAAGCTCTATTGAGATCAGTAAAATTGATGCACATACGCCACTTCCTATTTTTCATCTTTACTAACACCGGATTGGCTGTCCATAAAGGGTACTGAGATTCCTTTATGTGCCCCATCTTAGTAAGCCGGTCAACCTCTTGAACTATGACATCAACTTTCTCCTTAGAAAAAGCTCTCCTCTTTTGTACAATAGGTGCTATATCCCTCCGGATGGATAGTTGGTGTGATATAATATCTGCTGGTACTCCGGTTACATCAGCATTGCACCAAGCGAAAATATGGTGATGGTCTTTCAAAAAAGCTAACACTTTACTCTTTAATTATGATGTCATCTTGGACCCGATCTTGACATTTCTTCCTTCCTTCAGCCAGAGAGTGAGTTTCAACTTCTTCAATTGGTATTAAAACACCAAGGGTCTCTCTAGGGTCATCAATTTCACCCTCCCCCCAGAGGGCCCCTCAAACTGCTAATCCTGACTGATCCGAACTGCCCCCAAATTTCGAGGGGCCAGTGCTGTTGCATAACACTCCCTTGCTACCTTTTGACTACTTCGGACAACTCCCACTTGTCCTTGCACAACATATTTTAAATGTTGGTGGACTGTTGAAGCCACATCATGCATCATGGAGAGCTAAGATCTCCCCAAAATGGCATTATAACATGTGGGACAATCCACCACAATGAAAAGTATTCTGACCATCTTCTTAAAAGGGCCCTTGCCCAACAAAACCTCCTCTTCAAACTCCCCGATTACATCAGTTGAGCTTCCAGTGAAACCCACTATTGACCTGTTTGAACGCTGAATCACTGCTGGATTCTTCATTTGTTTATAATGACTGAATCACTGCTGGATATTGGCTGAACTGCCGGTGTCCACCAAAATTCGTCTAATGTCATTGCCCCCAATGAATGCTCCTACCACAACAGCATCTTCATGGGGACCAACTATATCCCTCAAGTCATCTTCATCGAAAACAATGAAGGGAAAAGGAATTTGCGATTGATAGGAAGTCATGCCTCCTTCCAGTTGGGTAGCTAGAGTATGAACATGCCTCTTTCTCGAAGAAGCAGTTGGTGCAGTCATGGTGTCTCCCCCTAATATTGTAAGTGACTCAAAAAAGCTGATGAGTCCGGACACCGTCTTGCAGTGTTCTATGATAACACCCACCTTATTTCGGGTTGGATCAGGATCCAAATACTCCGACTCCACATAAAACCTTTCAATTATCACCATAGCCCCATCCGGAGCCGATGTCTCTGCATTGTTTGGGCCAGTCCGATGAGCATTATCAGGTTTATTTCCACTTCTTCTTTTAACATAAGCCCCCAACCTTCCTCTTTCGATCAAATTTTGCACCTCTTGCTTCAAAGCGATGCAATCCTCTGTGTTATGACAAATATATTTATGATATTGGTAGAAACAATTATTACGACTTTCCATGGGAGATTGAAGCGCAACTGGCTTCCTAAAGTTTACTTCGTCTTTGGTTTTGTCATAGATGGTTGCCACATTTTCTTTTAGCTCGGAAAACCACTCCGGTTGAACCCAAGGCCCTCGCTTATTTCTGGATTGTTGACTCTGTGCTGATGCTGGGTGGGATTGAGCCTTGGCCCTACTGGGACCCTGTCCGACTTCTTTAGCCTTATACCCGGACTGATTCAAATGCCAGTTTAGTGCAGCTGGGGCCGATCTCACCTGCCTATGCACCCTGGTCTTCTTTGTTTCATCTACATTGATTTGTTTCCCAACCCGATTCAGTAAATCGCCCAACGTCATGGCCTTCTTTCTGGTTACTGAATCAGCCAAATTACCCTGATTCAAACCTTTCCTTAGAGAAGCTATTGCTGTTTGTTCAAAGCAATCAGCTAATCCATTCTTGGTGTTCACAAAGCGAGTTATATATTCTTTCAAGGATTTATTTTTCTCTTGGGCACAATGGATAATAGTGTCTCAATTTCTCTTCACTTCCTTACTTCTAACGAACTGCCTCCGGAAGTATCAAAATTTCTGATGCAGCCTTGTGGCAAACTATTGTACCACTTCAGAGCACTCCCTGTTAAAGACTGGGAGAACGCTCGACAAAGTAACTTATCATCATCGTCAAAATTCATCATAATTTTTTTGAATTGCTCCAAATGGTTATCTGGATCTTTACTCCCATCGTATTTTTCCATTTTTGTGCCGTCAAACCTCTTAGGAAAGGTTTCCGGACAGTATCTTGGAAGACAATGGAGATTGTCTCCAATTCCGGCCACGACTAAACACAATATCTTCATTGGGAGTTGTAAAGATACCTGGTTCATCATGAAAGGCGAAATGATCCATCAACAATCGGTCTACATGTCTCCGGCCATGGCTGTGACCATGAGATGACCCTTTTCCTAGATTCCTCTTCAACCTTCCATGACTGTCCCTCTTTCTTGAATATTTTTTAACCAACTTCTGCTTCTTTTTAGAATGGCCTTCATCGCTGCTGGATGACAGGGACTCCTTCACTCCATCTTCGTTCGAGGAACTACTAGAGAATTCTGAATCTGAATCTGAGCTCTCCATCGGTTTAGACCAGTGAGACTTTTTGAGCTAGCATGATTCTTTTTAATACTTACATGGATTTTTGTTGATGGTTCGTGCTCTCTTGGATTGTCAGTGTAGTGAACGGCTGACACTTTTGATTTTTCTTTTAAGCCAATCTCCACCGTTTTAGCAACCCTCAAGGCTTCTATTTAAGCTTTCAATCTATAACGCTCTTCAATCGTGTATTCATCGTTTTCTCCCACCACTTCTGCCAAAGTTGGTGGCAATGCCTGCTCGTCCGGATTCATCCGAACTGACTTTTCTTGATTGTTTTGAATGCTGAATTCAGGCACCTTCTTCTCCCACTGTGGTTGCCAATTTGGTGTGGATTATTTTTTACTGAGGGTAATTTTGTCAGGTGTTTTATGATGTTTCAAAGGTATTTAATGTTTGGGTGTTTTGTAGTGAGAGAATAGAGCTGCCTGATTGTATTAAATATTCATTACACTCATTAATGAAAGTGGTTGGGTATTTATACCCTTAATTATTGGCCATATGGGCTTTCAGGTCATACTTATGAAACCGGGTCGAGTTTAAAAACCCATTAGTTTATTAAGAAAATTAGCAATTAGCTTAGTCAAAAAGTGATTAGCTTTTAATATTTTAGTTCAGTTCGGATGGTTCAGTGGGTGGTTTTTGTCCGAATTGCCCTTGTCCGGTTTCTACAGTGAGTGGTGAAAATTTCCAGACTCATCAGGTTTAATAATATACAAATCGAATTATTTCGGTTTGGTTTGAAAATTTATAAAAAAACCAACTGAACCGACCGAATCTCACCCCAACTACTTATGTCTTACTATTTTCTCTTCGGAAAAATATAGTTGTTTTTCCTCAACAAAGGTTTGAGGCAGTGAAGAGGTAATCATTTTTTTATTACCTGGCACCATAACAAATGATAAACCATTTGTACCGAACCAAACCGACCGAACCAAACCGCACCAAACCGATCCGACCAAATCACACCAACATTAAACCAAAAAACTGAACCGAAACCGATCAAAACTGAAAAACCAAAACCGAAAAAAACCCAAACTTTTTTAACTAAATTAGTTTATAATATAAAAACCAAACTATTTCGGTTTGGTTTGAAAATTTATAAAAAAACCGACCAAACCGACCGAATCTCACCCCAACTACTTATGTCTTACTATTTTTCCTTCGGCAAAATATTGTTTTTTTTCCTCAACAGAGGTTTGGGGTGGTGAAGAGGTTGTGATAAGACAAGTTCAAGGCCAACATACCTTAATAGTCACAATGCAACTATAATTGCCTCAGTAGCTTGGCAGATAGATAATTAGTTTCATATAAACTTTATTAATAAATTCATAAATATATACATGGGTAGACGCCCATTAGTCTACGATCTTTAAAACATGTTTTAAGTCTAATTAGACATTTGGGTCAGAATGTGGACACGTAAGGCCAATGCCGTGTATTAGAAGTCTTAAGCATACAGAATTAGAATTAGAAGCTCCCATCCCAATTCATGCATATAAATATTATCAGACTCATCATGGTTGAAAGTCCTTATAGATTTTGTAAAATTACTCTTTGTATTTAACTTACTTTCTTTCTAGCATTAACTTATACTACTTTTGAACCAGCTAACTTCGCTCCTTTTTAATATCTCGCTCATCACTTTTTATTTCACTTATATACACGATCCTCCACAATATTACTCTTTTCAATATGTTGTTTACAACAAGTTTTGGTCAATTATCAAATAACATACGAAGCTTTCGACTAACATGACATTTTTTTCATGTATATTTTTATATATAATTATTATGTCACACAAAATGTTACCAATTTCGTATCATATTGTATGATAAATATCTCAGACACTAAAACAAGACTAAATAAATTTTTATTAATAAATGTATAAATGAGTTATTTCAAATTTATTAAAATCTAACTATTTGTTAAAGTGTGTATATCCAATTTCATACAAACTATTAAATATAATAGATATTTATTCTATTAATAAATGGTTTAAACATATTTGTTATTATGTTTCATCCATTTTTTACTAAATTTTTCATGTTGCTTTCATGTTATATACAAAAGTTTATTTGTATTATTTTTCTTTTTTTTGTTTGAATATGACTTTCAAAAGCTTTTATAAAAAAAGAAGTCTTTTTTCTTTTTCTATATATTTTTAAACCAATTGATTGTTTTAAAAGAAATTCTATTATATGATTTAATATTTATTTTATTAAAAATAATTAATTAATTTTTTTTAATTTTTTAATTTTTTAATTATAAAATAAAGTAATATATATATATATATATATATATATAGAAACTACCCTATTTATAAATTTTTAAAATTCAAAAGTCATGATGAGTAAAAATTTTCTATAAAAAGATACAAACAGTAAGGTTAAGTATAAAATCAAAAATTAAATTTAAGTTATTAATAAATAAATTTAAATTAGGTTTTCATTTAGATGGATAAGAATTAGTTAGCATTGATTTAAAATAATAAATTAATTAAAATTATTTATAATTAATAGATTTTCGGTTTTCATCGTTTATTCGCATTTATAAATTGTGAAGATATAGGATATGTATTCAAATCTTGGGATATATAGTACTTTTACTATGGTTTTTTGGGTAATATAATCATTTGAATCATAAACATACACATATTATTATGTGACTATGTAGGTTCACAATTAAACCGTTATTATGTCAAACTACATGATATAACCTATTGAATCGTTCAATATTAATCGTAATTGTTACTTACTTGTAAGGTTCTTTATATTAACAACGATTTGTTTCTGCATAATAATATGCAAATATTTCGTTTTGATCTTCCTCTTTAATATCATTTGGTTTAAGATTTCTTTAATATTGTATAATTTCATCTCTAAAATCAGGAAAGTATTCATGTAAAGATAAGATGGAAACAAAAAAAAATAAAGAAAATCAAGCTAGGATTTTGTGTTTCTTCTAATTCAAATACACAAGACACATGTAGGTAATAATGAAGATATCTATTACCTAGGCCACTTATTTATAGACAATTCAATTGGGCTAAAACTCAAACTCAATTGTATCGAAACCTTTATTGTCTGCTTTTTATTAGGGACCACAACCCTCTTAATTGATTTTTATCAATTAACTATATGAACTTCTCAATTTATTTTAAGTGTTGATATTTGGGTCCAATATTTCATAAAACATAAATTCAATCTTATTCTACACTTATACCTTCATAACGGGTATTCACCTATACATCCAATTCTTATTTAATTATTAATATAATTAATCTGATTACTAGCCAATTAGACTGACTTATGACAATAACCAAATATATCATTAGCATACCGATCAATAATTTTTACAATAACCTCTCATTTGGATCGTTATATACTACTCAATGATATATGTATTTTAGTGGATGTCCTGATTTCATTGTCAATAGACAAACTGAACAACCTCATACACGATTAGTAAATAATAAAAGACTAAAGACCTCTTCCTCATAATCTGAATAGTTGGACGCAACAATAGTCACGTTATTGTACATAAATTAATCATGGTGTGTAAGATAATAATAATTATATGAAGTGTAGTCCCACAAATCTATTCTTAACTAGTCATATCTTAGTGGAGATGTATTGAAGAAGTTATAATTGTTAATAAATATTAACTAAACCATATATTGCAATACACCAAAATGTATACAATATAAATTGATTCATATTACAAAACTCCCACTCAAATCAATAATTGTATAAATCAACTATAACATCTTAATTGTGTGTTAAATGAAACCTTAAATAATATCGTATTTGTAAGAGGATCTTCCACCACAGAGTTGCATCGATGTGCTCCGTAATTATGACCTTTCTGAAGTCTTTCCTTAATATACAACAACTTTATGTATTTGTGTTTGGACTTAGACAAGCTCATGTTACTTTTAGAGTATTACATCGTAGAATTATTATCACGATATAATTTCGTGAGACCATCTATATCTTGCACAACACGTAATCTAGTAATAAAATTCCATAGCCACAATGCCTGGTTTGATACCTCAAAGTACACAATAAATTATACTGCCATAGTGGATGATGCAATTAGTGTTTTCAATATATTTTTCCATGATATTGCATCCTCATATGATAAGAATATATTGCCTGAAGTGATATTCAGTGTATCTAAGAATACACCAAAATTTGAGTCATTATACTTAATGATCTCCAGCATATCCGACTTTATATACCTCAACATGTACCTTTTTATTCTTTATAAATATCATAGCACCATTTTAGATGTATTCCAGCTATCTACAAACTTTAACATACATTAAACTCCTAACTTTTGAAACATAAGAGATCGTGTTCATTTTCTCGATCTCAAGTGTTGTCTTTGGAAATTGACCGATACTCGATTTATCACATTTTTCTATGAGGTTACTCAACGGTCTACAGTTTACCACTCAATAGCGTTGCAAGACACTCTCTATATACATTTTTGTGATAATCTACGAGTTTCACGAGAGCGATCCCGTTAAATCAGTATTCCTAACATAAAACTTGCATTCCAAATATTGTAACACCATTTTAGCTGCTTTCTAATTTACAAATATCGTAACACCAATTTAGTTGTATTCCAACATTCTAGAAACTTTAAAATGCATTAAACTCCTAACCGTTGAAGCATAAGAGATCGTGTTTGTTTACTCGATCTCAAGTGTTATATTTGGACATTGACAGACGTCTCAATCTATCACTTTTTTTCTCTGAGGGTACTCAAGGTTCTGCAATTTACCACTATGTAACATTGCTAATCTCTATATAAATATTTTGTGATAATCTATGAGTTCCACAAGATCGATCCCGTAAAATCAGGATTTCTAACACAAAAATTACATCATCAATATCTCTCATATCTAATTAATCCAATAAAAATTTATTTGTACCATATAACAATTACTTATTGTTCGAGGCAATCGGTATGTCATTGACAATTTGGTAGATATTGGCTTCATCGTATTATGATAGTAAACTTATCTTATAATCAACGTATGAACAATATTGGTTAGAGAGAAGTCATACAAATAAGATACGACTAATTTGAATCAAATAAATGTTATGCAGTCACACTTGATTTAGCTTATAATCACAACAATAGTCTCACTTATAATCACAACAACAATCTCAAAGAATAACGATGATTAGGTAAAAAAATCTATATAAAAGTATTAATTTTAAATATCTTAAAATATCTTTATAAAAGCATAAATTTCATAGGATAAAAACCATCATAATATCTTAAAGCTATCTCAGGTGGCACGTAGAGTAAAGTTGGCAGGACATGAGCTACACAACTAAATATTGATAACAATAGTTGTGTGATGTTCCTCACAACCAACCATACACATTTGCTTGAAATATTTTGGACACTAAAAGCATGAATCATAAATATTCATGTAGAAACTTATAATGCCAAACATGATAAACATCATACAAATAATCTTCACTCCAATTTATGTCAAAATAATGAAAGATGATGTAATCTGACAACTGAATGTCGATCATATCAAAAAAAAATACATTTTCATACTTTGTAGTAAAACCTATTTTTATTTTAAAAAGTAATATAAAGTGAATGACGTACAAAAATTTTGAAATCTAATAACTCATTGTCATTATTATATAAATCGATAAATTGATAGACTTGATCTCATGCAACAAGTTGTTATCATTTTTGAAGTATTCTCATTATATAATTATATATAAATGAATGAGCATGACCCAAACTCACACAAAATTCACAATAGAAAAAGTTTTTATTGTTATAAAAAAATTACATTTCAGTTTAAAGATAATTGACATCACATACTAATGATTGGTCAATAATATATCTAAGTATAAATTGGCATGAATATAGAGGTACCTACTACATGTGAGACAATTCCACTCAATGCATCTTAATATTTCCAGAAAAAATTTCTCATTTTCTTGTCTACCAAAATAACATCAAATAATACTCAACCTAACTACAAGCTTTGCTATTAGTGACCATCCAAAAAAATATGCATGAAGTTAAATACTTCAATTGAAAAATTGGCATACTCAATAAACTTACCTTTGAATAATTTAAAAAGTGTTAACTTTTCCTGAAGGATTTAAGGGGTGGAAATAAATCTAAATGAGAAATATTATAAAAAATCTTATAACTGTTAAAGTTATTCATGATATCCACTGAGATTTTATACATTCTAAAGCTATTTAAAATGTTACATGTATACCTCGTAGTCTCATGCAATGAGTGAAAGCATAATACATACCAAAGATTAAATCTAAATGTTGATCTATTACGTCAACAAAATACTTTGAGACACATTGCAAAGCCTTAAAAATTTGGCTCTATACTTGGTTATCTCAGCTAGGAAAATACAACTATACTTTCAAGGGCGTTAAATGACCGTTTAATATAGTATTCATTGTGTTAACCCCTATACAAAACCAAAACTTTTAAGATAATTAATAAAGTAAACCATGTCTATAAGAATGCAATATCTCATTTAAGTTAAGACCACTATCAATGAGGAATTTATGGATTATTTTATCATATTTTCTTTATTTAATCGATTTACAATGCAACTACAATCAAACTAAACAACAATATTTGATCACAACCAAGTAAAACTTGGGGGATGCACAATTGACAGAGCTTCCGCGATCAAATGTTGCAATTCAATATTATTTTTTCTTCTTTAAAACAACCAAATATATAAGTTACCATAAAAATAGGTATATAAGAACAAACAATATAATAAAACATAAAGAATTCATAATTGTCCCATAAATGGCTTTGATCTGCGGAGGCAGAAATCTCAAACTCATATTTAATTTGCATCTTAAAGTTAAGAAGCTTCCAAACAAATAAACACCTGCAAAAATGAATAAGAAAGTACATGAATACAAAAAATTATAAATGATACATTACACCATATAATAGAAGGAAAAAACACTCAAATATCAAAGTATAAAATAAAAATTACAAACACACTCATGTCATATGTTTTCATATAAAGAACAACCTAGTTATTCGTAATAAGGAGAAATTAATGATAAATAGTGCCACATTAGAAGAAATAACAATGAATATAGTTGAGGCATATTGACCATCACTATCACAAAAACATGTAAATACTCTAACAAGGGATATTCAGTTTCATGTGATTCTTACATGAAAAAACAAAAAAGATACATAATACAACTCGATGCATAACCATAAATAGAATAATATTGAATATTTTTTAGCTAACTTTTAGTATGTTGCATCATGACGATCGATGTAGAAATCATTCTTAAAAAATACATGATAACACATATCAATCCCATATATTTTAACCAATAAATCCCTTACAAAAAGTTACGATGAAAGATGATTGAGCTTAACTAGTTTAACTTCTTATTATACATTAAAAATCCATGTCTTTACATGCAAGCTTAAGATATATATGTCAACCAACATTAATATTACAGTTTATGTATGTTTGATCATCTCTACAACATTACAAATCAAGACATTATCAAGGTGCAACACATCACGGTGACCAATTCCTCCAACCACCATCTTTTGATTTTCTCTCATAACCAATCGTTCTCATTGTTATGCCTATAGTAAGCTCTTGTATTAGTTGGCTTATCTCATAAATCAAATAACTAAGAGTAAATAATTCAGTATGAGCCTCGTACATCACAATGTCAAAATCTATTTTCAAACGTTACAGTCGTGATCTGGTCACTCTAGTCTTTTCTCGTAGGTTTATTCTTTAAGGGCATCGTGAGACTCCTCTTCTGAGAGCCATATTGTGTTTGTTAAGGTCTTTACATATGTTCATTGGGAAAACATATAACTCGATATTATTATACTTTGTTGTGAATATTAGTTGTGAACATATACACAATTCTAACTCTTTAAAATCATTTATCAATCCATTTTCAATCCATCTATTCATAAAAACCCTAAGTTGAGAAATCATGATGGATTTTTTGCGCTCATTTAATCTCAACAAAAACTTGTAGGAATATAATTTTTAGAACAATAAAATAGTTTGTTGAATTTTTAATCAACGCGGCAAAAATCTTCTCTAAAACAAATAAAATAGATGAACAAGTTGTGAAGAGTTTACTACATATAATCCAAGTGAGGTATACCCTTCCATGAGACCCTTGGAATTCATTCTCAAGGTTAGTCTTTCTCAATTTACATGATGTAAAATTCATTCTCAGTTTTCAAAGGTTAGTCTTTCTAGATGATTAGTTTATTGTTCTTCTTGCTCTAAGAACCGGTTATGAATACTTTCAAAAGATGGCAATCAATCTCTGTATTTGATCTTGAAAGACGATAATGAAATGAATTTTTCAAAAGCGGTTGCTGTGTTTTACTCTAAATTCTAATTCGTCAACGTTAGAATAGTTGTGATGGAGAAATCGTTCTTTTATGTATTAGATATTTTTTTAACTCCATCATATAATAATTTATATTTGATGAGTTAATATCATTAAAAATAACGTCTTATTATTCTATAATTTATAATAATGAATTATATTATAATATTTAAATATTAAATTATTAATTTCAATATTAAACCTATAAACTAAATAAAAATTACACAGAATAATAACTATTAAAGACAATAATTAGAGTGTAAGGAGTTTTTTTTATAAAAAAGCTAGTGTGAAGGAAAAATTTGGCGAATTTAATTGGATTAGACGAGAGTTTTTAAAGGACGACTAGGTATAATATAATCAATAACAAATAGTAGGGTAGGACGAAAATGATAGAACATGATAAAAAGTAGGGAAAAAAACTATTTATGAAATTTAGAGTTAATTGGCTAAAAGATGATAGAATTAAAATTAGTATTTAAAACTAGTAGTCGAGACAATATAAGAGGTATAAAACAAGCCTCTAAGGTGGTAATCGAGTTGGTGGAGTACGGTATATTTGATACTAAAAGTCATGAGTTCGAATTCTTCAACAAACGCTTTTTTGAGTGAACCTGTCATCTTGTGCGGTTTATTTTCTGGTTGCAGACTATTGCGTCAGACGGAGCGTTTATCTTGTGCGCACTCGTTGAATAACGGTGGTGGATTCTAAAAAAAATATAAAACAACTTTGCTAAAAGAACTCACAATTCGTAAACAAATTTTATTATTATTATTTATAGGTAAAAAATTAGATCGACCCCACATTTAAATATGCTTATATACTTTTATCTTTACATGCTTATCTTCTCGTTTAATTTGTTTGTTAGTCTAAACTTTAATTTATATACCAAAAACTAATAATTATTTGTATTTTAGGGTCGAATAATATATGTATATATATAATTTAAAATTTAGTATTTATTTATTAATAATATTGGTAATTTTTTTTCTGGAGTGAATCCGCCGACCCTGTTTAATAAGTGCGCACAATGTAAACTCTCGGTCTGACGCAATAGCATGCAACCCAACGCCAGAAAGTAAACTACATAAGATGACATATTCAGAAACTTGAACTCATGAACATTGATATAAATTTGCCTTACCCGACCAATTTAACTACCTTAGAAGACTGGATAATTATTTTATGTCTAAATTAGTAAGAAATTATTAATATACTCATTAAAAAAGTACGTCGCACAAACACAATTTTAAGTAAATTTTGATTAAATAAAAAATTAAAAAAATGATTTATTGATTCAAAATTTGATTGAACTTTTTACTTCTATTTTCTTTTATATATGTTCAGTAAAAAAAATAACACATATGCAATATTTACAAAAACAATTACTTAAGTCGAGTGGGCGCGTTCAAGTTAAGTTTGGTTTGTTTCGTGTGTGGTTAAGACTACCAGGACGTGGCTGTTTTTTTCTGTTTATCGAACACGTGGCCGTTTTTTTACCTTTCATGAGATGAATCCTTTAAATCTTAAAAATTAAAATTGAAATGAATTGCTATTCTATTTATTAATCAATCATTCATCATTTTTAAATTGGTGATGAAGTCAAACATAACATTTTTCTTTCATGAGTTTAAAAATAAGTTTTTTCGACTCAATTAGTTTAAATATCGACAATCTTAAATATATCATTATCGATATACATAACAAATTGTATGTATTTATTCATAATAAAAATTAAATAAATATATTATTAATTCGAATTAATAAATTTTGATAAATATACCGTGGTTAAATTAAAGATAGAAAAGAAAAATTAATCTTAAAAATTTAGAAAAATGATACTCTTATTAATAAAATATAATATCATAAAACATTAAAAATAAAGTTTCAACCTAAAATTTCCAATAGAAAAGTTAAAATCACAATTTTATTTTCTACTCATATTTAAGTAAAATGATAAACACTCGTAAAAACGTAGTAGTCTTTGTCATTTGGACAAAAACCGAAAGAATTTTAAAATTCCGAAAGCTTAACTAATATCTTTTTTAAAAAGACTTACTATCAGATTCACGACATAGCACCATTAAACTTCAAATAAAATATTATATTGTTTCATCGAAGCAAAAAATCTCACTCATTGGAGTATTAAAGTTGGACGTAATCTTGAGACGAAGAGAATGCACAAAAGATGTACCATGCCTATTAATGGTAGTAGCCGATCGATCATCTTGTAATCCTGTATTTCAGTGTATCTAATTTAATAAAATGCACGTTCATCGTCTCCACAATACATTAGTATATTACATACATCATCAATGGCAAGATTGGGGTACTTCGTAGCAGACAACACGTAGTTTGAAATTTTTACGTTTCTTCTTTGACACCTACCGAATAAAAAATAATTGAGGGACCCATAGCTTTAGATGATGATGAGGATCAAATAGAGGACCCGTGTATAGTGGAACCATGTAGAGCAATAGAAGAAGTCACCATGTGAGCTAGAAAAATAGTCTGCAAAACTTTTTTCTATAAGAATTTGGATGTTATATATCTTGGTAGGGATATAATGTAATAAATGTCCAATAAAAAATATAATGCAATAGATTCCTATCAACAAAGATTGTAGGATATTAAAATAAAGTCAAACCATTCTCCCATAAAAAAATTAAAATTATCATAGTCGATGTAACAAGGCTAAGCCAAATCGCAAATATCAAGGAGGCTCTTTATCTTTTAAGGACCGAAAATCCATTATTGATCAAGAAGAAAAATGGCAAGTGGAATATGTGTATGAACTTCATTGATCTCAAAAGAACATATGTCCATGACTATTTCCGGTCTCGTTTATTCATTGATTGGTAGATGACACTACAAAAAATAAAATATTATCTTTTGTGGATGCTTATTCCATATACAATCATATCATCATGCATCCAGATGATGAATGACTCACTCATACCCTTCATGATCAAATGAGGGCTACATTCCTACAAAGTAATATTTTTTTCTTAAATATATAAGTGCAATTTATGACAGTTTTGTCAACCATGTTTTTTTTCAAATCTTAGTCACAAGTAGGAAATGCCAAACTTAAATAAACTTCAATAATCTTCGGACAAAAAATCTAAAACTGAATCCATGAAAATATACGTTCGGAGTTCGATTAGGTATATTCTTGGGAAATTTTATTAATGAAATGACATCGAAGTAACCTATACAAATTTTTATAATCTAGCAGTCATGAGATTGTCGTGAAGTATTACGTGGTTAAGATATTAGCATGACTACTGGGTACATTAAATTGGTTCATCTCTAGATATTTGGACAAAAAATGTGCCAGATGTTTCTAAATATTACAGGGGTTCAGACATTTCAGCTGGGCTCTTGTATACAATGAAGCCTTTAAAAAGATTACATAAAATGTAGTTACTCTCAAAATTCTAATATGAACGAACCCATATGATAATCTTTATCTATAATTAGCAAGTATTTTATCATAGAATAAGCGTAATCCTTGTAAAGAAAGAGGGGACCACTTGTTGAAAAAACTAATATGTCAGCAAATCTCTTCTCGATGCTGAGATCAATACTTACAACTATAGAATTTAGTCCAGAATCTTATGATGGCTGCAGGAAATATTAGACTTTATTTTCAAGCCCGCGTAATCATCTGAACCTCTTCCCTCATGCAAACCGTCATTTGTAAGTTAGATATCTCAAAAAGACTAACATAATGATTAGTAGAACTCATAAATTTCGATATTCAATTTGAACCTAAAATTCCAATCAAAGCACAAGCCCGAGGGAATTTCCTTATCGAGCTCCAAACAGAGAAGTCGATCGCTTCTGAAGAAAACCCAAAATTATATTGGATAATATGAACTTATAGAGGCTCTAACAATTGTATCTTCAGATCAAGGGTACAACTAAATTCCCCTAAGGGAAACCAATGTACCTATAAATCAAGTTTGGTTCTCATGACTCAAACAACAAGGCTAAATATTAAGCGACCATATCAAGACTCCAGTTAACCCACATATATGGAGCCTGACGTATTAAACTACTAATTCACTCACGATTGGTTTTTAATCATATTTTGGGGAAAGTCAAAATGAAGAATAAAAATCTCAACCTATATCTATAAATATTAAGAGTCAAAGTTTAAAAATTTGAGTAAGTTGAATTTGAACATGTAACGCAGACTGAATATTTTTATGCCTTACTTTTTGAGATAGTATAGAATTAACCATTTGGGTGGTCTATAAGAGAAACCAACATTTTCCACCGAAGAAAGTCAAGATCTTTAAATCTATATTGGAGATCATGGTTATTAACAACCCACTAGAATGTCGAACCCAAATAAGGCATACCTTTTCAACGAGGAACTTCTAAAAAAATAAAAGCTTGTCAATATCAAATATGCTCGTTTTGTATGGCTAGCCTAAACATTATATCGTGAATGGATCACTAGACCCATTTTTAGATGCTTCACTCCATAAAAATATTAAGTCGTACTCGAACTCCATAAAAAATAATGAGGGTTCACCATAGGTATAGAAATACATATATGAAGCTTGCTCGCATGATATTACTGACCAACAATCTGTGCCGATTTTGAGGTGTATATAAAACACTATAATACTTTCTAATGTTTTGAAAAATTCATTAAAGTCCTAGCAGTTCTCCTGAAGTATGTTTACAAAGAAATTTATTTTGACATATAGTTTATGAATATAGTGTAACCAATTTCTAAGACATCAAGGGGTCGACAATCCCTTTTAGCAGCAATTAACTAGTTCTCTAAGTGGGTTAAAACTGAGTAATTAGCAAAAATATAAGCTAAAATGGTCATCCAATTCCTCAAGACCAACATTTTCTGCAAGTATAGGTTTCTAATGGGAATCACATCTAGAAAATGGTCTACAATTCTAGAACGGATAAACTACATTATTTTGCAGAACAATGAGAGTCTAACAACATTTTCAGCATCATATCATCCCCTAGCTAACAAACGGGTTGAAGTATCTAACCAAACTATAATTGAAGGGATACATCACATGTTCAAATATTCTACAAGGAAGTGACATGATATGTTTGAAGATGTATAATGGTAATGCCAAACTACCCAAAAAAGCACAACGTGTGAGATTATTTTTTCTTGGGTTTAGAGGATGAAAGTTGTGGTTCCACGAGAGAAAATTTTTCCCAATCACCTATTACAATTAAGGAAAAAAAGAGGAAATGCGTATGAGATAACTTGATCTTATTAAGGATACATGTATCGAAACACACTTACACATTAAACATCATTGAACACTAATGTGTAACATGTATGATTTTAAGTACCTTTTATAAAGTTTTACGTACAAGATCAATTAATCATAACTATTTTCCTCGTTACCAACGATAAAGCGCTTGGGAAGTTATAGTGAAACTAGAAAAGATCATGCACAACGAATGCTAAAGTCAAAGCATAAAATTATAAGTTACTCGATGCATAAGGATAACCTCTACCATACCCATGAAATGTGAAACATCTAAAGTTTTATATAACATGGATCTAAGTGCATGTCATTAGATAAATATTTTCAAACTTGCAGATTATCGATATTTTTATTTATTCCAGGTGTACTATTTCTTATTTTGGTGACGCATATAAGTTTTAGAGAGAAAATTTTTTATTAATAAAATTATGATGTCATATTACTTCAAATATTGATACATATTAATACTATACTATTTTCTAGTGCCAAAGCAATATTTATGTGCCACATTTGCACTAATGTGTCAAAACAGCACTATTGTGCTAAGACGACACTGATGTACTAATACAATACCGGTATTAAAAAATAACATCAATGTATCACAGAAGCCCTAATGTGCATTAGGCGTTATATTCTAAAACTTGACTAAAAAATCAACCTCAATGATAACCTTAAGAAAATGTGCATCAACGATTAGGTTTAATAGTTTTTAAACGATCCCAAGATGGTCCAAGTTGGCCGAGTTGGTTCAGATCGGTTCAACGCAAACTAATACGATATAAATCTTATATGTCGATCGAGAATTTAGTCGGACCAAACGTTATAAATTAGTTGAAAAGATAATAATTTTAATAGATTTTTGAAATTAACTTATTAATATTATATAATTATATGATTATAATGTATAATGAAGATGCAATTTTATATATATGAATAATTTACAAATATATTAGCTTAGATATGAAAAATCATTTCGAAAATGCCTAATTTCGGCACCTCGCCATATAATAAGTATTATATATCAAACTGATTCAGACCCGTTTCAGGTTTTTTTTCAGAACCATGATTAGGTTTATTAGCCAAAGTCATTAATCTTGAGTCAGGTTTGATCGTCATGCAAGATATTTTTCTCCATAATGTTGTAAATTTAACCAAAAGATTAGCCTGGACCCCAAACGAAGTATCCTAACTTGTATAATAATAAACAAACAATTAAAATTATATCTATATACACCCAACCCATAAATTTAAGAAAATAAATAAATACGTTGGCAACATAAAATACAAATTCTCCTTAAGGTCCAAGCTCTTTTAATACTAAATGATTTGTTTCATAATAAAACATATTTTAAAAAATTATCACACAACATGAAAATTAAAGCATGATATATAATCTTAATACCAAAACCTCAATTCAATAAACAAATAACAATTCAAAAAACAGACGGAAGATAAACTACAGCTCTAATCAGTAAAGGGTGTTTGTTCATTTCTACGTTCATTTGTCCACACTAGACATCGATAAGTATAATAATAGTTATTCACTCAGGAGTGATTAATCATAGCATGAATTGGTTCTTCTAGAACTAGTTAGAAGAGGCTCATTAGTTCAATTTCTAGCATTTTTTCATGTATAAGTAAGAATATATTTGCCTCTTGTTATTTTCCATACTCCACCGGTTCACTAGCAGCGACTTTTCAAGTCTTTTTTTAAATGGGCTTCATGTTGAGCTCGTTCATTATTAAAAAATGGTCTCATGTTGAAATATTTATTTTATTAGTACTGAGGTCTTGACTTATAATTTCCCATGCATCGTCCCTCATGCATTCTCTAAGGTAGACAATTGGCTTTCTAAATCTTTGATCTTATTTTAGAAATCGACTAACTGAGATTTGACCCCTTCTAGTTAAACTAATCGGCCTATATTTTCACTTTAGATTTCTTCTCTTTACCTAGCTGACGCTTAAGTTGAACTTTAGAGTCCCAACGTATTTTATTTATAATGAGACTATTATTTCATGCAATATTACTATGAAAAACAAACAATTACTTACATTAAATCCTAGCTTCATTTTTAAGTAATCAGCTATATTATAGGTCTTTATATTCCGATGTTTGGCCTCGAACCAATGTTATTAGTTGGGAAATAGTATCATGTACGATCTTAGGTGCCAAAAAATCTGATGACTATTGAGGATGGCATATATTTTCCAGCTGAAGCTTCGGAGGGAATAATGTTTAGTAATGAGGTGTGCATATCAATTTGAATGATTTTTTTATCTTGTTATCATTTCTATCATGAGTGCAAGAGTGAAAAAAAGATTCATTACCTCTCCCAAGGGTCGTGTATAGAATATTTTTTTTACTTCTCATATTCGCTTTGAGTCGTTCAGAAATCGATTTTGTAGGTTTTGAGGCACCACTTTATTCCTTCATCCTTGGTTTATTTTTGGTAAGGCAACTACCAAATATCATATTTTGTTTCCATTTTTGTTTAATTTGATGTCTTGGGGAAACCAACACCTGCATTTACCATTTCATAATATTCATATGCTTGATATCCTCGGTTTTTTTATAACTTTCTCATGGTCGCCATCTTCAATAACAACATTTTTATCCTTACCTTTGACTATAACTAGTTAGGGGCCGCACCACCTTCTTTTATTATAACCCTATCAACCAGGGAAGATGGTCAACGAACTTATTTCTCTTAGAATAAACATATTTGGGTTTGGCATAAAATATTTTTCCTCTTAGATATTTGATTTAAAAATATTTATTTCTTTGACTATCAAAGCTACTTGAATTCCTCCTTTCATCATATTGGCCCCAAAAGGCCTCACTTGAATGTCTCTTTGTCTAAGGCCAATATCCTATGAAAATAAATATTGCATGAGTACATATATTGTGATATGATCTCTACTAACATCAGCGGCGTTAACTAAATATTTGATTTTTTGTCTTGGTGACTCCTCCTGATCAGCAAATGAGAAGGCCATATTAGAAAGTTTCATGAACATTTTCTCTCAAGAGACGAAAATCGAGGAGGAATACATGTATTCTAGTATTTGTTGACGAACACAAAGTATTTATTCTAGTTATTCTCAAAGTCCAAAAGATTATCACTACCTTATATTGATTAGGTAACGACATGTAGTAGTGTGAATTAATTTGGACGAGCTAATTTGGACTATCCTTAAGAACTTCATCATAAAAAAAAGTAAGTCCGCATAGTTGACAGCCATACTTAAGGCCATCATCAACCTCCAGCCATTTGAAACCAACTGGATGGGAACATTCCAAATAACTATAAGAAGTCTAGTGGAGTATGATGTATGGATTGCTGAAGCCCCACCTAAAAAAAGGTTTTGTAGAAATTGATGAAATTGTTCTTAATCATATATCTCATAGTTTTTTATCATGATTTTTTGCATTAGCACATTGAAAAAATTTCATCACAATATTTTTGTTTTAAGGAAGAATTGATTTCTAAGGGACATCAGAAACAAACACAGAACAAGTGGATGTTAGAACAACTGCAAGGGGTTGCACGCCAATGATAGTTGATCGCGTCTTTTGGATTATCACATTTTGAAGCGCCACCATTAATAATGATTTACGAATGATTATTTTATAATCATAACCCTTATAATTGGAAATCACAAATTTATTACAATCAGTTTTATTGAGTATGAGAGAAGAATAAAATATAAATTTATCTTAAGAGGGATTCCGAAAAAAAAAAGCCTAAGATAGGTGGAAAGGAAATAAAAAAGGGTTAGGTAATATAAGAGTCGGTATTTATAAATAAATAAATATCATCATAGCCATCTACATGATGTGATCCAACTATTGACGAATTTCCCTAACAATAAACTAAATGCAACCTAATAAGTGATGTTGCGCGTTGGAAACATGTCTTCACACGACTGTTTAACCATTATTTAAGCATGTTACTCTTTATTTTATCCTCGCACAATCAAATGTATGCCTATTGTGGGTTTATAGCCGTCTTTCTTTCACTTTTAAGGCTCAATAAACTACTGAGTTTGTTTTTTTGTTTGGAATAGAGCCAAAGTTTTGGTACATCCTCATTTTTATCACTTTTATGTACTAAAAATTCTAGTCACTTGGATAAAATCAACAAGAACGTTTGTTTACTTTAAAAAAAATACTCCAGTTAAGCTAACAACCTACTATTTGCTCATATAAATTTTTCTCTTTGGTACAATAGAGTTTTTTTATCTTTAATGGTTTATAGTGAGGCATGATTAGGGACACTACTAAACCAAACTCTCTAGACTTATGACACTGTGGCCAAAATTAATCGGGCATGGTAAAAGAAAGATCTAACAAAGCTTAGATAACAGCTCAAATCAAAATTCATAAGATTAGTTACATAGGCGGAGAAGCTTGAAAACTTAGGAGATCTTTTACCTTGCTACATAAAACAACATAAGCTCAATTATTCACATCAAACAAATCTAAAATTCAAAGGTCTAGTGGTGTGGAAAAAAATCCAGACTTAACTCCCCCGTTCGGTAAAATCAAGCAGTAACTAAGTGACCAAGGTGGATTTATCAATTTGATCGCAAAAGCAGTAGTTCAACTTTAAAAGACTATTAGACATATATTTATAATTTCCCTCACTTAATACTAGAAGCTACTGATAATAATTAAATATGTAAATTCGTCAAACTTTAATTAATAAAATAAAAAGTTAATAAATATATCGTATACATATCAATCTAAAATAAATTTAATAATAACAAAAATATTTTCTCCAAAAGTTCAAAATATAGATCAAACCAAACCAGTTTTAGATTTTAATTTAGAAATAAACTCATATCAACTGTCTTTCCTTGAATCAAATATTGGAACCTTTTGAATTCGTAATTGCTTATTAAATTTGTATATTTTTTCTATTAACTGGTTTATGAAATTTATGTAATTTTTTATATTTTTTACATAGATATTTTTTAAAATTTTATCATCCTGTTAAACATTTGACAAAATTAAATAAAATTTCATCATTTAATAACAAACACACCATTGTAAATAGTAATTTGATTTTTTCTTCTTATATAGTTATTCCCCTAAAAACATCACACGCTTATAAACTATCATTGCAATTATTATTTCATTAATTTACCTTGTAAGAAAACTCTAACTATTCTTAAAATATTGTTCTAGTTCTAAACAAATTTAACTTATTTGTTTGGTTGAAAAATACATTAAATAAATTTTTTTTTACAAATACATGGAGCATATCCCGAGGATAGTCATGAAATGAGTGGAAAAAAATAATATGAAAAAAAAAATTAAAGCAATACAAAAAAATAAACAAGATTGCGGAGACTCAAAGGTCATAAAGAGACTAAAACGTTAGAGTCCTAAACGAGCGAGATCATCAAAGCAAAAATAGAACGGAGACGCATAGGCGAATGTGCGAAAAGAGAAAAACATTATGCAATTCCTCTCCCTCCAAATGTAGTAGACAATCGTGCCAAAGCAGGCACGCCAAATGTTACGTAAACTGGAGGGAGGTCAATTAGATGTATCTTGAATCCAAGAGACCCTATTGTTATTACTACATAAATAATAGTATCCTAACTTGAAGCTTGCATAACCCTAGATACTCTGAGTGAAGCTGCCATCATAGAGGATCTGATTGATATTTTCAGAGGCGAAATTCCATAAGACGTAATTCGAGGATATTTAAACCCCAACTTAAAATCTTGTCGTATGTGGATAATTTTCCCTAAATAGAAAGTCGAATGATGGAGGAATGACAAATAATATAAAATTCGTAACATATTAACCCCGCCCACCCGACACAGGATATGTGCATACGAATGAATTTGTAGGTGTCCTTGATGGTGAAAGTGGTGATTTCTCTCTTAGCAATTTAGTAGTGGACGTTTTTGTGGAGGATGTTATGGGGAGGGGGAAGGGAGATGATGAAGTTGTTGATCTCGTGGAGATTGCTACAATTTCTAGCTATAGTAAATCTGATGTGAGCAAGCTAGTTCCAGAGCCCACCATGGATTATGTCTAAAACTTTAAGGTTATTGCCCAGCCTTGAGACATGTATGATATCAAGCCCGTAATGGATAACAATAGAAGAAGTGAGAAGCCAAGAATCGGACCAGAAGGAAGTATTTTCTCCGTTACCGATCGTTATCTTGTATAATTTACTAGCTAAAAGCCTAAAATATAAAATTTTCCTCTAAATCCTGGAAATAGAATAGCCAAGATCGAGAGCCCATAAATTATTGTTTTTAAACTTCTCGATTTTAATCTAATTGCATCAGATTGATTTTGTGTTATTATTAATTTATGACCACAAGGATGGCGAATTCCAAAATTTTAGATCAAACATCTAAAATTCACCCTCCTTCATGGATAATGTGACAATAGACCATACTAAGTTAAACTCCGATATATTTACCTCGTAACCGAACAAAAAAAAAGCGACAAAATTATTGCAAGGCTTCCTAAAAACCCTCAACCTGAGAATTAAAATAAATGCCTAGTAAACATAACTGGTAATTTTTTTTTATGAAATGAAAAAGACTAACATATAAAAAAATTTGCATCAACATAAAAAAAATTATAATCATATGAAATGTTATGGGTCCATCTAAATTTTATTTAAGAGCCATTCTAAAAATTTATATTTACAAATAATAACTTTTATTTTACCATACAATATGTGCTATACAAATATCTTCTATATAGTTTAATTTTAGAGAGCAGTATTATTCAAAAAGTTACACTTTTATGAAAGTATTTGACAAATTGGAAAATAGAAAAAAAATTACATTTAAAGAATAAAAAACATCAAATAAGTGATAATTTATTGTTTACATAAATATTTAATCTTAACTAAAACAATGGGTTTGTTGGATGCTCCTATGACCTTTAAAAACAAATAATCAATAGTAAAGTTTTTGTTTTTATTGCTGGTGTATGCATCTCATACATATATAATTGTGGTTGGTAAACAAGATGAGCCAATTATTGTGGCTGGCATCAAAATAGCTCAAAATTAAAGACAGTGACTCTCTTCTGGTATGTACTACTGCTGTCTGGTTCTAGTTCATACTTGTTCATTTTAATTTTCAAAGATGTGTTTCTTTTCTTTCAATTTTCAGTTCTTGATTCTGTCTACCTTAATGGTTCTTCTATTGAAAACATTTACAATTTGAGCTAAATGTGTCCACTTTTCTGTTAGATGTGGCCATAGTCAGCTTGTTTATAGATTTGTTTCTGTATCTTTAGATAAGGTTATGTCCTAGTACACCAGAATGATAGTATAACTTGTTTTGGCTGTTTTCTAAATAGATTTTGTGGAATGAGATGTCCTATTAAGGGAATTTCGGTACAATTGAGAAATGGCAAGGATGGACATCAATAAATACAAAGAGAAGAAACGTGCGGCGGAATCAGTTGAAGCGCGAACCGAAACCGAAGTATCAGATTCGACAAGGATGGCGAAAGATCTTTGTTTACAAACCGAGGTATCGGAGAAACCGGATACGAAAAACATCGAAAGCCTAAGGAATGAAGAAGTGGTGAGAGAAGTGGAGATGATGAGGCAAGAAGTAGGTAGATTAAAGCTTGATATAGCTTGTGTTAAGGAAGAAAAAACGCGAATAGTGAACGACATCATCGCCTCTGAACTGAAAGTTTGGTCGGTGGGAGCGCTGAAGCACGAGATCGATGTAGCTAACGAAGAGCAAGTGTTGGTCGAGTTAGCGAGAATAGAGGCTTTAAAGGAATGCGGAGAGATTCACGAGGAACGAGAGAAAAAGGCGAATGAGTTCTCTGTTTTAATGGAGGGGAAAACGAAGAAGCTAAAGGGAATCAAGGAAGAAGTCGAGAGATCGAAGGAGCTCGAACGTAAGTTGGCTCTCACTTTATCTGATGTTAACGTGTTACAGAACGAGCTTGGTCATGTTACGAAAATGGAGAGAAGGGTTCGACGAGAAACAACCTCCCAGCAAGAGCTAGAAGCAGCAAACAAGGAACTAGCGAATGCTAAAGCCAAAATGTTTGAGTATATGACCTCGATGGATTCTAAAAGAAAATTGATAAATTCAGTCAAAGAAGAAACAGACAGCTTGAAGGAACAAGCGAGAAAGAAGAACTCGAAGGTCGGACTTCTGAATACCAAACTGCTTAAAGCAAAATACAAGTTAGAAACAGAAAAGGCGAAGGCGAAGTATATCGCAACCGATGTAAACGAGTTATATACAGTCGCAGAGGCTGCAAAGAAAGAGAAGGAGCTTATAAGGTTAGAAACAGAGAAAACCGAGTCAGAAATAGACTCAACCGCCGATAAACTTGAAGCAGCTGTTCAAGAACTAGAGAAGGTTAGGTTATCAGAAGCTGCAGCACTCGAGAAACTAAAATACGCAGCTGAAAAGACAATGCAAGCTCGTAACACTACTTCTGTCCGTGGTTCGAAGATTACAATTTCCAAATTTGAATACGAGTATCTAGCTGGACGTGCAATTGTAGCCGAAGGAGTTGCAAGGAAGAAAGTTGAAGCAGCCGAGGCATGGGTTGAAGCTTTGAAGAATAGCGAAAAAGAGATCTTGATGAAAACTATGGCGAGGAAAAGAATAATAAAAAGTGACGACTTATCTGGAAAAAGCGCAACGGGATATGGTAAGTTAAGTTCGACAAGACGTGGAAAGGGTCGAAAGTCTATGTCAGTGGCAATAAGGCTGAAAAATACACCCGAGTACTGCGTTATCACTAAAAGGAGAGCTAGTATAAATTTTGCCAAGGTGCTTGCTAGCAAGAACAAAGAAGTTGCTTGAACATGTTTCTCGAGAGATAAGAACCATCAGTGAAACATCAGCTATCGTTTTCTTTATGTCGTCTTTGGTTTGTATGCCATCGATTGACATTTGAGTTCAAAATGAAAATGTAATGTTACGCTTCCGGCAATGCGATAATATGATTCTATTTAAATGTGAATGTTTAGATAATGATAGTCTATATTTTCATTACCACACTTGCAATAGTATATGGTTAGCTCAAACAAAATATTACTATCCTCTGATATTGATAGGGGAACAAAATAGATGCTCCATCGGACAGTTCTTTATATTCCAACTCTCAAAACACTATAATTAAAAAACAACAGCAATACTCAACATGATATAACTAAAACTGGACCTAAAACTGGACCGAATTCTCTTTTTAGTTGTATAAAAGAGCAGAAAGAGGCACAACAATCCTCATACCTGGTTGAAAAGGCGGTTTAACTATACTGAGCATTGTCTACACGTAACTGTTCCATAGCTTCTGTTAACATTACCGGCGTTTGAGTTTTGGCAGAGGTCTGATGCGGAGGAGGTGGAGGTTGAGATTTATATATCTGAGCACGCGCAAGATCGTCCTCAGGTTTAATCTCCTGAGTAACTGTTTCCCATGGAGCAATGCTAACCGTTTGAGGCTGGTGATGGATTTGCTGAACACCAACTGATTGCTGCTGGTGAACAAGGGGAACTGGTGTTGGACCTGTTTGGTAAACTTGCGAGGCCAACTCAGGTACATGTGATGCAGATCTGACCTCTACTTGGGGATTGCTGATATTCAAACCTTGTTGCATCGCCACATTGTAAGGTTGTTGGTTCTGCCCGACCGGTAAGTAGTAGACTGGGTATGACTGCGTCTGCTGATAATGGATCGGAAATTGTTGCTGTGCCATTGTATGATACATAGGGTAGTAAGCCGTACCACTAGTCAACACGCCTTGAGAATTCTGGGTTACGTAATGCTGCCCTGTACGAATCATCTGGACTTGTTGCCCTTGTGGATGATCCTCGAGTTGAGAAACCGGATACCCGGAAACCATTAGTGGATTGTTCATCTGGGTTCTTGACAAAAGATCAGGTGCATTGTTCTCTATTCCGATAGGGTTTGAAGCTACCTTATTCTCCATTACAGGAACTGAGATAATCTGTTCTTGATAAGCTCCCGTTTGACTATAAGTGCTCGGGGATGTCATACTATTTTCACGGTAAAAGGCAACAAAAAAACGAAAATTTCATGAACTGAGCTACGAAAGACAATGAAAGATGGGTTTTAAAGCTGATATAGACGAAGAAAACATACATGGTTTGATCATCAGAATCACAATGAACCAGCATTAAACACATATATAGCTTCCGAACTCAGGAAACTATAATGACAATTACATCTCTACAATACCATAATATGACTAAAAGATTGAACACGAAGAATCAGTGAAAATGCTAAAACTAAGACAATACCTTGCAACAGATTCGGCTGGGGCAAATTTGCTCCTATTATCCTGCAGATTACAATCGCTCTCGTCGTAATAGGCTTTAGTTGGCGGCAAATTCGAAGAAGAAGCCGATGAAGAGGTCGATCCAAAAGACGAGCTAGTCTCCAATACGATGGACTCTTGCCGGAAACCACCTCCTCCACCGACATCACCACTGCTTCCGCTGTTCGCATCGTTTTGACCTTCCAATCCGCTTTTCTGCATAATCCTCGCGCTCCTCAACGCATCAACGAACCATGCCTCCGTCCTCGGGTTCTGAAGCACCGGCGAGGCCGTCAACTCGGCCTTGAACGGTTTCTGATTCTCTGCCGACGGACTCGACTCGTTCTGAACAGAGTCAGGTCGCGTTTGGGATTTGACGGGGAAAAGAAACAACCGGATCCGAGAGGGAGCCGAGGAGGAAGAGAGACGACCGTGCTCGTCGAGCATGATGTTCAAATCGTCGTCTCCGGCGAGAGAAATCAGCGCATCCAGATCATGTTGAGGGAGTTGGTACTTGAGCGTGAACGGGCACTGGACCTTCAAATTAACGGCGAGGTGAGAAACAAGCGAAGCGAGAGTCAAAGAACCATCATGAGCGACGGGAACGGTGACGATGCGGGTCTCGCCACCGGCGTAGAAGAGAGATTTTACGTTTGGGCGTGAGACTATCTGACCGCCGTAACTGCACATCAGCCGTAGCTTTGCGTAGCTTTTATGACTAGATACGGTAGAGGTGGCGGGGGACGGCGGTGTATATTGCGTCGCGTCGACGGCGGCGACGGTTGACATAGCGGTGAGATCTAGGGTTTAGGTTTGGAACAATTTTTGTGTGTGTTTTGTCTTTGCGTGCGATTTGGGCGGGTAGGGTCAGGCGACGAATTTAGGGAGTCTTTTACTTTTCTATATTAATGCTTCGTTTGTAAATTACTTTTTTCTAATCTTGAATGTCCATATTAATTTGTATAGCTTATATAAATATTGTCTATTATTATAGAGTCTATTATAGATTCTACAAAATTAACTAATATATTATTAACCGGTATTTTTCTATATCTAGTAAGTATAGTTTAGAAATATATAAAATAATACTCTCTTCTTTTTATAATATTCGTGGTTTAATATTTTCTCATCCATATAAAAATAATATTTTTTTTTTATAAAATTAATAACGTGTAGTAGATATTAACTATTTTATTAGATAAAAATAGAATATATATATATATGTTTTATAAAAATATATTATGGTTGTATGGTTAATCATGTTAAGTCAATTATTAACCAAACAATTAAATATGAGATAAATATAAATATAAAATTAATTTAATTTAATTGAAACAAAATGGGACCAATACTGGCTGAATAAGTTGAGAATGACTTTCCATACCACTAATAAAGAGATAATACTAAATAATTTAAAATTTTGTATTTTCAATCAGGAAAATCCAGTATTTTTTATTTCCGAATTCTTAGTTCTAATTAGCAAAGGTACAGACTAGTTACGAATCGGGTATAGAATGAAAACTATTGTTTGTGGTTAAATGTTAAAAAATCAAGTTGGTTTGTTTCTTTTCGATGGAAGTTTTGATTTTTTCAGAATACATCGTAATTTTTAGCTTAATTTTTTTTTTCTAATAATCGATTCAACTATACCACTTCTACTATCTTTTTTCTCACCCTTATACTTTTCACCACATCCTCAACCAATATCAACCCTAATTAACCGCAACCTGCATTTGAATCCTTCCAAACCTTGATTCGATCAAAATTTCCTCCATTACTTCGATCAAAGAATTTATCCCAAATTAATTCAACTACCGATGATGCTATATCAACTATATGGAATTCATCTCAAGGATTACATCAACCAAATTCACCACAAAATACTTCAAATAATAATAAATTGTCGCACAAATAACCTCATCATATCAAAACCTTTATGGATGTTCTTACCGAAAATCTATTTGAAATCATTAATCAAATCACAATCACACGGTAAAAAAGATAATTTTACAGCAATCCAATTCTTAAAAAAAATCAAAACTACTATATTAAACAAATTGAAATACACCTTG
Source organism: Limnanthes douglasii subsp. nivea (assembly GCA_036936605.1). Lineage (NCBI taxonomy): Eukaryota > Viridiplantae > Streptophyta > Magnoliopsida > Brassicales > Limnanthaceae > Limnanthes > Limnanthes douglasii. The sequence continues at coordinate 279,941,501 of JAUPFV010000004.1, forward strand.
GTAATTAAATTCTCACATGGGAGACCCACGAAGCAAAATATCAAACCTTTATATCTTTTATTGGTTTTGTTGGTGAATATAACCTATCCATTTGGGATTTTCGTCATGTTCAATTAGAATTTGACCTTTTGGAAGACTATGCCAAAATCTGAAAAGAGCTGTTTGGTCCATAGGATAATACACAATGAGAATCTTGAAATGACAACCATATTTTAATCATAGATATGAATACTCAGTTACTCTAATTCGGGATCCCTACCAAATATGTCTGAATTTATGTATCTTGAAGAATCTATCTTCTCAATAGCTAAACTTACAGGTGATCCTCTTACAATTTGGGTTCCACCAAAAAAATATGGCTCGTTTCAATGTTTGCAGACTATGGGTTGAGCTGGACATCTCAATGAAACTAATACCTATAGTTTGGGTTGGCTTTGGGAATCAAATTGATATCCTAACATAAAATATATTTTTTGCAAGAAATTATATGTGAAGAAATTCCATACTAATATAATGGTTTTCACCATCTTGGACACAATGTCATAGATTGTACAAAAAGTTAATCTAACCTTACATCACTCACTTGAGAATACCAAATCACACCTAGACAAAAAATAGTCTACTCAAAAGCTGTATTATCTCTCACCATCCACAACTTGGGTTTTTAAACTTAAGTTTATCATCATCTCAAAACCAGAAATCATAACTACCACTCAAGAAAATCCAACAACAATCAATCCAACAATTTTCAGTAATGAAAACACGAAGAAAAATACAATTATAGTCTAGTCAGAGAACATGACACATGAAAAGAAATCATTAAAGCTATTATCTCATTAGACACAAATAGACTTCTTCCACTACTAGATGATTATGACTTCCCTCGCATATCTCATTAATATCCTCAAAATATTACTATTGGTAGCGTCCCCTAATCACCTATCCTAAAAAATATTGAACAATCACATGAGTTCAAAGAAGTAATAAGAAAACGAAAGAAATATAAGATATAACTAATTTAAAGAAGCTAAACAAAACAAGGCAGTTTTTACTAAAGGGTCCTTGAGACCCTTTCTTGATCATCTTTAATGCCACTCATAATCATTAATTAGAATGTGAAAGTAGTGGATAATAAAACCACAATTAGAAGACTCGTAACAATTAAAAGATCTAGAAAATTAAATTTTCTAGCTATACAAAAACCCATGCTAGTTGTAGAGAATAAAGATAAAATATTTATACAATTTGGTTACAAGTATAGTACAACCGGCCTTAATAACAAAATATGGGCTTCTGGAAAGAAAATTTTACAGTTGAAACAATCACAAATCAAGAACAATTTACCCACTTGAAAGTCAATCATTATACTCTTAATCAATTATTTCTAGCTACGATTGTTTATGCTAAAGACACTAAAGAACTTATGATAGCTCTATGGGATGGATTAAGGAACATTTCAGATCACAATAAGTTATGGATAGTTCTAGGTGATTTCAATTTTATCACATATCCTCAGGAATAACTAGGTTGTACATGTTTATGTTTGAAAAGTATGGATGACTTTAAACAATCAATTCAGGATTGCTCCCTTGAAGATGTTGACTTTATTGGTACTAGATTTACCTGGTTTAATCAAAGAAAGTGGAAGAGATTAGATATGATTATGTAAAATTCTGGCTGGCTTGCCTACTTTGTAACAACTAAATTCCATTATCTATCTAAGACAGGTTCAGACCATTCTTCTCTTAATATCAATTTCTCAGTTGTTAAGAATCAAGTCAAAACCTTATTCAATTTCTAAAATATGCGGATCCATCACCATGAAATCCTTAAAATAATTGGGCAAAGTTAGAGAGAATATATGATTGGACCTTATTTATATGTTTTTTTTGAACAAAATTAGAAGATTAAAACATCAACTAAAATCGTGGAACTTGAACAGTTTTAGAAATATGTTTGAAGCAATAACCAAATCATAAGAATTTTTTTAATATTTAGAAAAATATTTTGAATCAAGTCAAACAATAAAGGACCAGATTAAATACTCAAAAGCAAAAGTTATCCATCTACAACTATTGGCTAGAGAATAAACCTACTGGGAGTAAAAAAGTAAAGTTGGTTGGATAAAATTTGATGATAAAAAATCAAAATACTTAAAACAATTTTTCTTAAAAAACGTAATACTATCCATACAATGTTTAAAGGTGAAAAAACTGGATTAGAAACTAAGATGCCATTGGAAAAATCGGTTGAAAACCATTTTAAACATCTCCTAAATAAACCTTCTCCTCCTATGGACCTTGAATCTATCCATACAATTATACTTAAATTCGTAACATATCAAGGCAACTTAAAGCTCCTAACATTACACACTAAACAAGAAATTTACTTATCTTTAAAAAGTTTAAAGCCCAACAATATACCTGTTATAGATTATTTAATGCCAAATTTTACTTAACCCGCTAACATATAACTAGAAAATATATTTGTGTTGCCTTAGCCTCATTCTTTCGAGACCAGCAAGCTCCTCAAGGTATATTTACTACAATGATCTGCCTTATTCTTAAAGTTTCATCTCTTAAAACATAGAGTCAATATAGGCCAATCAGCTTATATACATTCTTCAACATAATACTTTCAAAAAAATTAAATGATAAACTAGCAGTTTTAGTCCATAAACTAATATCAACATAGCAATGAGGTTTTTTCAAAGGTAGAAGTATACAAGAAAATATCCTATTAACTCAAGAACTAATCTACCAAATTAACAGAAAAGTAAGGGGAGGTAATATGATGATTGGAATTTACATGAGCAAGACCTTTAATAGAATTTAATTATGGATTTGACAAAAAATAGATTGGTTGGATTACAACATGTAAAAGTTATGTTGGTTTCTTTATTATTGTAAATGGTGTTCTCCATGGTTTCTTCAAATCATCTAATGGAGTGAGGCAATGCAACCCCATATCTCATAGTTTATTCATAATTCCTGAAATAGTACTTAATCAGAGGGCTAAAATAACTTTATGACATGTACATTGAATTACATTATGAAACAGGGAGTAATATAATCATACTATGTCTTGCCTTTTCAGATGATCTTCTAATCTTTACTAATATCTCCTCCATTAATCTTAATAGAGTCGGTAACATCCCGAAATAATATAAAATATGTTTAGATCAACTAATTAATAATGAAAAAACTATTTTCATTACACCAACCAAAATGTCACCGTCGAGAATTAACCTATTGAAAAGGCTAACATGTTTTCATCATGGAAATCTACATTTTCAATAACTTGATCTATATCCACACAAACAATTCAGCCTTTATTATGACCATTTAGTGACTAAGATAAGAACAAAAATACAGGAATATGATGGTAAACTATTATCTTTTGGTAGATGGGTTACCCTGATATGAAATTTCTTAATGGTTATTCCAATCTACTACATCCAAAGCGGCCTTCGACCACAATCAATAATCTTCAGAATTGATCTAATATCTAACGGATTCCTCTGGGATTCTATAGAGGAAAAGAAATCTTGGCACTAGTTCAATTGAAAAAACAATTTGTAAACCTTACAATGAAGGTGGTCTCAACATTAGAATACTTTAAGAGATTCATTCAGTTTTTTCTTGTAAGATATGGTTCCACATCAGAGAAAAATCTACACTATGGAATAAAGTTATGCACTCACTGTACTGCTACAACAATCATCCACTCTTAACTTACTACCTATCATATGCTCCAAACTATGGAGAAAATCTTAAGAATCAAGGATATAGTTGAACAATATACATTCTAGAGAGTTGGAAAATGAAACATTGATTTCTAGATAGAGAGATGGCGTGACAAAAATACTTTTATCCTATCATCACCAGATTTTTTAGATTACGTAGCTAAATACTGGTTGGAAGGTGACTGAGATATTGACAAACTTAGACAAAATGTACTTTCCTCTGATATTTTCAAAATCTCCCAAATCGATCTAAAGCCAGATGTTGAAGATAAATTACAATGGACATTATCTAAAATGGAAGATCAGCACCAAAAAACATGGCTAGCTACAATAGACAAAAACACCACATCCAATTTTTTTTCATAGACTATGAAATATTATTACTCTAGAATAAAGTTCCATTTTAATTTGAAGACTTTTGAAATGATGGATATATGTGGACATTATCTTACAAAGAAGAAAAATCCCATTGGCATCCGAATGCCAATTCTATAATGATTGTGAACCAATCAAACGTTTATTTGTTGATTGTCACATTTCCTGAAATGCTTGAAAAATATTTCTTAGGATTTTTTAGCATCTACATATCTAAACACATTTCTCTAACTCATATAATTAGATCATGGTTTTGGTCAACTAAACAAGATACTCATATTAGAATGATGCTTCTTTCTATCATAACTTGTACAATATGAAACCATGAACAAATCCAAACACAGAGGTATATATACATCAGTTAAATCCAAGTAGTCAACATTATTTACAAGATTAATAATGCCAATCTATTTAAATAATCCCACTAGAAAGCGAATCTAAACAAAACTCATGGCTTATGTTGCTGAATCAACATAAAGATAACTAGCCCATGCTCAATTGTCAAATGAAATCCTGGCTGAAGAAAGACATTAAAACTATACCTTGATGGATAAAGTTTACTATCAGGAGAAACAAGTGAACGTGGCCTTCTAAGAGACAATAAAAGTGACATTATAATTAGCCTTTGAAAGAATCTACGGTAAACAAAATGCAATTCTACCTGAATGCAGAGCATTGTTACATGAATTAATCATATGCCTTGAAAAAAATATAGCTAACTTTGACATCAAAATTGACTCCACGATAATAATAGTTATGTTTTCTAAAAATGTCCCATAGTACATGAAATCACTAATTGACTAATTCAGAAAATTTCTAAGATTTGGGATGATAATTAAATATATTTTAAGAGAGAAAAATCATGTTGCAGATTGACTTGCTAAATAAACCTTAAAGTAAAAAGAGCGAGCTTAATTTAACACTAAAGAAATGGTCCTTTCTCAACTTAATGCTCTAATATTTCTCGAAAGTCTTAAGGTGGGATACCTCAGATTAAACGAATATAAAATTTATCTCATCAAAGATTTGTCAAAAGTTATTACAAACATGAAGATGAAGAAATAAATGGTTAAGCTAAGATACAAATAGAGAAAACTCAAAACTTTGAGCTCAGTTTATTTGATTTAAACTAGAGCACTATCATCAACCATTCATAGCGTACCAACCGATTAAATTACCAATTTCTCGCAACTTCCACAAAAAAAACCCCAACAAACTCAAGATAACAGTGATAAAGAAATTACCTGATTAGCTAAGCAAAGGTTCTTCCTGTAAGAAAATCATCATTGAAAGATTTCTTGATGTAGCTTACTAAATCAATTCAAAAGAAAAGAAGAAACTCCACATAGAAGAAATATTTAGTCCTAGTTGATAAAGACTATGGTGAATAGTCGAAGATGAACTTGACTGAAGAAATATATCTAAAACGTTAAGTGTCTATGTTAGACGCAAATTTTATTCTTTCGCTATGTGAAGACAAATTCAAAAACTATAGGATTGTAAAAAACACGGGCCTCCAAAATCGATATCAATTTCTTTCTAATAAAATATCATCCATTAAAAAATATTGAATTATACTTATACAATTTGTATTGTTATTGATTTAATTATAATTTTTTTTTTACATTTAATTATATTTAATGGTTTTTTATTTTATCCGTTTAAATGATGTATTTATTTGTACATATATTTTTTCACAAATTTAATTTGAACTTTAACAATATTTTATTTATAAATATCAAGTTTTATTTTTAAATTATATATCTTTTTATAATTGTAAACGTAGAAAAATCCGTTTGAAATATAATCAAACTTAATATAAATATGTCTAATACATTAATTAAAATTAAAATTAGTAATGATCATTTGGTTGATTTTTTATGCACCAACAATATGATGCACCACATGGGTTGTAAGTGTTTATGCCAATAAATTGTGAGATTTTTATACCACCACGTTGTAAGGTTTGTATTATTGGTGCTACCAAATGGGTTGTAAATTTTTATGTCAATAAATTGTGAGATTTTTATATTTGCAGTACGTAAGGTTTGAGTTATCAGCGCCGGTGTCGAACATCTATACCCAAAAAATCTAAATCTCTAAACAGAAAAACCTTAATATTTTAACTCTAATGAAAATAATTAATTTTGTTTATCATAAATCAACCACCAAAATCAATTTTAATCTATAAATTAAAATATTTGTATGCTAAACTAACCACAAAATCATCAATTTAGCTTCACCGAAAAAGTTAGCTGGAATATTTTCGGTGAAGAAGAAGTCGTCTGATTGTTCTTAAATGTTGAAAAGTTGATTTGTTTAGCATATATATATATATATATATATATATATATATATATATATATAAGTGGGTTAACTTAGAAATGGTATTTTTGTCAAAAGATTTAGAAAAAAAATTACTTGTGTATATAAGATTAAGAATGTAGGATTAACATATGTTGGGATGAAATAGCCGTATATCTCTATAGTTACATGAACATATGGCATTTAGCCATATAAAACAATATGTAAATTCTTTTGGATAATTCAAAAGATGAAAAATGGGTTTGGTTAAACTTTTGATCTCATACAATAGGTTCTCTTAAAAAACTAGAATTTGCTTTGTTGATTAGTCTTTTATAATTTTTTTATTTTTTACTATTTAAGCTGACTTTGATTTTTGGGGAAAACTTAGTGAAAAAAAATAAAATAATTTTTTAAAACATAGGATTGAATACAAATCCATCATAAACACAACACTCAACTTAAACATATTTTCAAAATAAAAAATTTATTGTTGGAAAAAACCTTATAAAGTTTTAAAAAAATGATATCAAACCTTAAAAAAACCTCCAAATAAAATACAACAAACTTATTGATGAAAATGAAAATAAAAAAGATGACTAAAACAAACTCATTAATTACTAAATTTAATAGATTTGAAAGGTTTTTTAAAATTCTTTTTGTAGTGTACCGATAATACAGGACACTCTGATTGTCAGTACGTGTCACTGTCGGTGGTGGTGTACCAATGGTGCTTTTCCCACCGTTGGTGCTTATGACACCATTATAAATTTTTTTGTATCGTTGGTGCTCGTTTGCGGATACAACACAACAACGATGCACGTCTTAGCCCACCGATGGTATTAACAAGTCAATACCGTCGAGATTGAGGCATTATACCTATAGTGCCGGTAGGTAGTATGCCATACAACATACTTTTTCCTTTAGTTTTTTATATATATTTTGGTTTACGTTTTTTAATTTTGTATGAGGTTGATGATACAATTGAAACGACCAATGATTGTGATATCGAATATAGTGACTTGTTTGCCACAAATGTCTACTATACGCAAACACAATTAATTGACTAGGTAATCGTTACCTTGCATATCTATTACGATTACGATTGTTCTACTGATTATATCTATTGAGTTAGGATTGTGATATCGTTGATTCTAATGTATTTGCGCTAAATACTTATATGTTTAAGGTATTATTGTATCTTATTATGCTCACGATTTGAAAACATAATACTTAATTCGAAAAAAATAAACATAAAATTCAAAGACATCAAAAGCTAATATATTAAACAAACAAAAATGATACGAATAACACAACACTCTATGATGAGTTATATCATTCCATAAGTATTTCTAAGAGGTAGGCAACCTCATGCACTTGTTACAATATGTTTTCAACAAGGCCCGAGTAAATTTTGTGAAGTATATATTATTTTGAATCAATAATCCCCAACCAAACAGTGTATACACTTCTTTCCTGACACCGTGCGGGAGGTTACAAACCTGAATATGTAGAATCGATTCCAAATATTATAACATGGCTGATACAATTGACATAAATATAAGAGGTGAATAACTTATGTCAATAACATTAAACATAAATAAAATCTACAAATATACCATCGATGAGACAATATAAAAAATTTCTTACCATCGATGAGACACCTGACCGACAGTGCAAAATTTTCATATCGTCGATGCCACAAATATACAAACAGTATGAACTATTGGTACCACGGTTATATAGTATACACACACTATATTATTAAGACAATCTCCGAGAGAGTGTACCAACGATATTATATTTACATACTGTCGGTACAAAACTTGACCGACGATACGTAATTTCTTTATTGTTGGTTGCATAAATATACAAACAGTATGAACTAAATGTTTGTCGTTGATGTTGGAGTCTAAAAAACTTAGATTTTAAGCTAATATATGAGAGAGAGTACATCATCAACCGCAACAACAAAATGTCAACCGCATATAACAAAACATCATCTAAACCTTTTAAACATAAGGAAAAGTGCACGTAAGAAACAAAACATCCGCAACAACATCAAAATACAAAAACAACATCATTTGTACCTTAAAACATAAGGAAAAGTGCATGTAAGAAAGAAAAACTACATATGAAACAATATCAAAATACAACAACAACATCATCTGTAACTAAGAAACAAGAAATCCATGATATTCATAACTTATTTCGTGAAAACAATTAACTCCTGATCGGTGTCATGAATTTGTCTAATTATCATCATCTTGTGAATCACCTATCTACATCAAGCTCAGTAACAACCTTAGGCGAAGGCTCCATTGTAGGCAAATGCTCAATTGTAAATAAATGGCGTGCGAACGTTCATAGACCTTAGTGTGTTCACGTATTTCTTTTTCCTTAAATCGTAATTTTTTATTTGATCAGTCTTTACATATTTTATGGTTTTTCCCAACCTATGACTCTCTCTCATGCGATAAAAATAAAACACTAGCTACTTAAACGATGGGTTAAAAAACAATACAATATAACATAATTACATAGCGATATTGTCGCTACAACCTGTTTGTACCGCCAATATAGCTAGTATATACCGTCAGTCTGTGTCTAATAAATTGGCAGTGTTGTTGTACTGGTGGTGGTATCATACTAATGGTACCACATATGATTTTTCGTACCGCTAGCGCCTCTTCCATAGTTATAATAGTACAAGAGAAGTGTACTTATGGTGCTTCAGAACACATGTGAAACCCAGTAATGAGAAACCATGAAAATTCCTAAAAAAACTCGATTATAATCCAAAATCAATGCCATTATACTATGGAATCATTATTAAATCGATTATAATCCTACATTTAACTCAATTCCATTAACTACATTTCGGTTATACCAAAAAATATATTATAAATTAAACATGAGTTAAATCAAAATTGGAAAGAATAACTTACTTTTTCCTTTGCTCATGGATGAAGATAAACAGTTTTGTTTAGAAGGAGAATATGAGTTTTTAGTTTCCAAAATGAGAGAATATAGCAAATAGATGGAAAAATTTAGTTTTTAAAGAAATAGAATTTTGGATATGAAATGAGAGAACTTATCTAATAGATGAGAAATTAAAACTAAGAGAACTTATCTATTTAGTTAACAGAATATCCAAATCCTAAATAATTAGGGTGTCGCATTCTCTATCTTCAATTTTTTTTGAAAAATAATAATATTTGGATTTTTTTATTAAACAATTTTTTTTGTGATATATGTAATAATATTTTAATACTTTCTAAATAATATTATATATTTATTTTTTTCAATATAGTTATAATTTTTTTTTAATTTATAAATATTTTGGATAACAATATTCTTTAATTTAAAATATATTTTTTACCAGACATATGTATTTAGTATGATAAAAAAGTGGGAGCCTATATATTTTAGCCAATATGATATGTAACTAAACTGATAATAACCAATCATGTATTTTAATTTTGGATATTCTTTTTCTTTACTATTTTTGTCTTCTTCGCTCACCATGTTTTTCACCTTTTTTTAGTTGCTTGAAAATTGATATATTAATCTGAAAGATATTACTTTGTAGCAATTTAGCCCTCTTTCAATGAGGAACATCATATGTTTTTTATTTTCTTATTTCATTTAGATTTGATTATATTACGCAAAAATCCACAAAAGAAAGTATTTTGTTGGTTGATGTCGCGTCTACATCAATTCTTTGTAGTGGAAATTGTGTCATTCAGACATGATTTATTTAAGTCCATGAACTCCACGCACATTCTTTACTTCTCATTTTTATTTTTGACCAAGATAGGTTTCACTATCCACATTGGATAATGAGACTCTCTTATGTGTTATATGACTGCCAGTCTCTCTGTCTTGGCAATGATTGCTTTCATTTTTTTTTGTTGGCGGAGACTTTGGTATTATTGGTATAAAATTATTATCGATATTCAACTAGTGGCATATGACCTCAGTCGAGACTTCTGTTACCTCCTGTATACTCCAGGCGAATATATCTAGATTATTTTCCAAAAACAATTAGAGTCTTGTAACTTCAATTACTTGGTATAACTTTTCAACTTCTTTTCCCAATCGTGTTAGTCAAGTATCTTCTCTTGGGTAATCTAATTCTACCAAGATGACCCCTTCATTCCAGTTTTTATACTTCAAAATCCAAGGATATTGCTTAACATTCCCTGCTTGTTTCTTGGTTTCCTCTTATTACGACCATTATTCCATCGATAGGGTATTTAAGACATTGGTGGATTGTCGATGCGACTGCATTCATTTGGTCAAGCCATGATCGACCTAGAATTATATCATGCAAGGAGAGTGTGTTTATTATTGTGAAGATACATCACATTTTTTCTCCAGAATTCTTATTCCTCGATAACTACATTCAGAGTTATTTTTCCTAACACATAATTTTTTCCTCATGCAAACCTCGTTAGAAGTGTTTGGTTTTGATTCAGCTATGGTAGCCCCTGCATTCTTTCGTACACTCCATTGTATCGTATGCTAGTTGAACTTCCATCCTCAGTTTTATTCTATCGAATTTGACACATGCCAATTCTGCAGGTATAAGAATTGCATCATCAGTTGGGAATTCCATTCCCATTCGGTAGTCGTCTAAAAATGATATAGTTTGGTGCATAATTTTTTATATTGACTTTTGCACTGTAATACTCTCCTGACACTCATCATTGTGCCTTTGTTCTAATATTTCAGTTTGTTCAAAATCTGTATTTTCTTTGATGTTGTATTCGATTATGTGTTTTTAGGTCAGGGTTCAGGTCACTCTCTTCCCTTTCTTTTTTGGGCGTTGTAAATTTTTTAAGTGTAATGCTCGTCTGGATTTGGCTGTTTGGGAAGGTTATTGTACGGTATCATCTCTGATGTGAATATATTTTGTTTGAAGGGTTATTTTGTAAAGTAAAAATAAAGAGTTGATATTTGGTAGAGATTAGAGAGATAATTGAGCTGCTTTAATTAATATTTAGAGAGAGAATGTCAAATTTAGTCTTCAATAATCTATCATCATTAATGTTTCTCAAAAACTATTTATGGGCTAAATCTAATCCTAATGGGACTAATAGGAAAAACCATGCTTATGAACCAAGCCCATAGGGCCAAACCCATTAAGCCCATTAGTAAACAATATAAAATATAAAAAACAAAAACTATTTAAATAGGAAATTAATTACATTTTAATGATAAAACAAATATTGACCCACGTTCGATTTTACCCTTTTAATATTTTTGTCCTCATTAGATAGCCCCTTTAGTCACTCAAAGACATTTGGGAGGGCTAACTAACAAAGTATTCAAAAAGGGTTGACCATATCTCTGAACATAGATATTTGAACTTTTGTTCAACTTAGAAAAATAATATGATTTCATCTGATCGCACTATTGAGATAAACGGCTGGATAGTTTCGTGGATGTTAACCGAACACATTATGGGACACATGTCATTGCTTTATTAGGCCCATGATGTTTCTCTGCAATAGGTGAGGGGTATCAACAATTGAAGACGTTTCCAATACCTTAAAGATTATAGCCATTGATGACGTTTCCACTTCTTTAGAGGTGAAACCAACGGTTTTCAATGGTCTCTTATATAAGCTCCCATTTTATTTTCTCAGTATAGTAATTATTAGAGAGAGAAAGTTAAATTGTAGAGAGAGAATATGTATCTCAGCATTATCATCAAGTTGATCGATAATTACATTTTTCTTCCTCCACCACTTTCACCATCGCAAATTTCATCTCCGGTGATATTTTAATATTTTTATGTTCACTGTCAAAAACTTTTTTAACAAAAAAATGTTGGCTAAATTTGTTGAAGCTAGATGAAGAGAAAAAAAGAGCTAGGGTTGATGTTGGATTACCCACCTTTGAAGGTACAGTCATTTTCACTCAAACAAATGACTACAGAGGAGTTTTCTCATATAACAGAAGCAACATCGCAATCACAATCTCAATGAGCTACTAGTCGTAGGCGTCCTTCCACCTTCATAGAAATGGGTTACAATCAAAAGGGAACTTGCCTCCAAGATGGATCAGACGAGCTAAAGTTCATACGAACCCATCTTTCGTAAACCATAAATCCATTCACCAAAATCAACCTTTTACTGATCTTCCCTCACAACAACCAAACATGGAAGGGAATATTGTTCCTCAACAGGTCGGACATTCTGAGTCTAATCCGACTCTCTCCTAGCAACCGAAAAGAGAGAGAAATACAGTTTCTGAATAGATAGAGTCCTCAGGATCAAATCTGAGAGAGTTGGAAGATGACGTCAATAATTTGAGTGAGGAATCTCCCTCGGATACATTTGGTCAATGTGTGGATAATGTTAAGACTTAAAAAGTTAGATAGGAAAATAATTTCAAAGGGGAAAAATAATAAAAGTCACAAAGCTAAATCTAGTGAAACAAAATCTTAAACACCCCTTCGTCATTGGTCGGGCGCGTAGGCCTAATTTTCTAAAGGTCACCTCAAAATATCTGTAGGCCCTTGATAAAATATCATACAATTATTTTCAAGAAAGTGAGTTAGAGGCCATACCTGAGAATAAATATGCCCTAAAGATGTGAAAGTTAGAATCGCCACCCAAGCTGAGACCCGAATGAACTGTTGCCTAGTTGAGTTAATCGTCAATCCGGATGTGCTACACTAGGGCTTCCGATTTCCTTTGGACCCATACATCATCAACTGCTTCAACTTGGTGGAATTATGACCAAGCCATGCGGTTTGAATGCTTGGTTTACCATGATGTCATGTATTATGGCATCTACGCTATCGCAAATTCGGCTGCTAAAGTAACAGTTTGTTGCTATTGCTGCTTGTCTCAAAATTCACAAATCATATTCTACTTCTACAATATAAGTGATGAGTACAAAACTGTGGATGATCTATTGGAGGCCTAAAATTTATGGAAGATGCAATTTTTCTTCATCAGTGGTTGGTTGGAGAATGGGAAAAAGAATACCTAAAAGGGTAATCTAAGTAGACTCACCCGATTTTGGAAGGACATAAGTAGTCATTCGAACTCATACTTTTGCTCATTTTTATTTATTTGCAACTTGTTTCTAGATCTTCTTTTATAGCGATACTGAAATCTTATCTCCATCATTTGGAAGATTCCAAAGTTACTCTTAAGAAGCTACATCAATGGGCCGATGCAAATGGTCCATGGCTTTCACCAGTGCTTCACTCTCAACAACTTGGTTCAGAGTCACCTTTGGAGGACTAGCTCCGAACGGGATGTGACGTGGGAGAAACTAACCATTCTTCCTTGGTTTGAGGCTATCCTTAAAAGAATTAAAGCTACACATGGTAAATTGTATCTTATAACAAGGACTGGAGCCTCCAACCACCTGGCTAAAAATGGTAAAAATGTTACAGTTGGAATTGAAACGGTGGTGCAACCCAATGAATCTTTACCAACCACAATTGATAAATCCTTGTTCGCTGCTGTTAGCTACTGTTACTGCTAACGTCGAAGAGAGTGACGCACCCGCAAATCTTCATGTGTCAAAAATAAAAAAGACATACAAAAAAAGCAAACATAAAAATGACAAGAGAGAGAAGAAGAGGAAAATCACAACTACCAGTTCAGAAATCGTCCTCCGCTCGGATATCATCCTCTATTCGGATATCGTCCCTCATACAATCCCAGCCATTGATCCTCCAACACTCCTGGTATCTGACCTTATTTATTTCTCTCAACACTAGAGGGGAAAACATATAGAGAAAGAAATTCAATGGAGCCTATGGGTGGGATTGACTTTGATGCTTTTGAACAAGACTTGTCTGAGTCTACAGGAAATTCCACAAGGGTGGTTTTTGATGACTTACCATTCGAGTTAATAAAGGAACACGATACATTGGTGTATTCAGTGTTGGGATTTATAAGACTTGTTGCTGAACTGGAGAGGGAGGTCACGGTACAGAAGGAAATCATCGTCTCCCTTGAGGAAGAAAACAAGAATGATAATGAGTCCATCAAAGTGGAAAATGCGTGTGGCAATGGTTTACCGGATGATGTCAAGTTGCTTATAAGTGGTTAAAATCATCCAGTATCAGAGATAACATCACTGAAAAATCAGCAGTCCATCGATAAGAATACCATGGAACGCCTATCAAAGGAGAAAAAGAATCAAGAGACCCTCGTGAATAAATACAAGAAGGAGATAAATTCATAAAAAGCTCAGGCCACAAAATACAGAGAGGACACAGTGGACGAATATGCCGATGATATTTTAAAATCCTTAAACAAAAGGGAGGCCTCAATTAAATCCGATATGGTCTTCGATTTTCACAAACATTCCCTACGTTAGTCATTGTTTCTTTGTGGGAGCCGATTCCAAAAAGGTTGTAGCCCAATGATATGCACATAGTTGATTACTTGGGCATTTCTATGGATTTATCTGGTGTTGGCTTAGAGGAAAGTGATGTAGGGAACTCTGAAAGTGGGAGTTCAAAAGAAAAAAATATCGAGGGGGACAAGCGTATATGCCAATGAATTTTACGTTAGTGTTGTAAGTCCTTACTTCGTGTAAGACATTATTATTATCTTGCTCGGATTTTATCAAGTCATTGGCGTGTCCAAGGCATTTGATAATACTTATTTAGGTGTTTTTATAAGCTCTTAGCATAGCTTACGACATTTTATACTCCCTTTCTTTTTATTCCATCGGTAAATAAAAGTTTCTTTGTTTTCTTTTATTCGTAACTGACTTCAACCATTCAAAGGTAATCCATTCGAAGAAACATAAAACATATACTTTAACCATTATAGGGTAATCCATTCGAAGACATATTAAACAAACACTTTTAACCATTTGAATGTAAATATATTTGAAGGCACATAAAACAAACACTTTAACTATTCGAAGATAATCCATTCGAAAACATATAAAATAAACACTTTAATCATTCTAATGCACATAAACCAAAAACTTTAATCATTCTAATGCACATAAACCAAAAACTTTAATCATTTGAAGGCATATATAACAAACACTTTAATTATTCAAAGGTTGAAGGCACATAAAACAAACACTTTTACCATTCGAAGACATATAAACAAACACTTTAACCATTCGAAGGTAATCCATTCAAAGGCACATAAAACAAACACTTCAACCATTCAAAGGCACATACAAAAAACACTTTAACCAATCGAAGGCAATCCATTTGAAGGTATATATATAAAAACACATCAAGTACATAAAATAATATAAGAATTGTTTAAGGAAAATATGATAGATTGTAAGTGATTCAGAAACCTCATTAAAACCTCCCTGAGCCACTAAGGTAGGAAATAATATGCCCAAAATATTTACATAAATGTAAAAAAACAAAAAAAGACCTTATATACAACAATTAAAGATAAAGTTTGAGGTGTTCAACATTTTATGGGTGCCTCAAATAGTTGCTTTCTTGATCCATTAATCAATAGGTTCCAGGCTTGACCCTTTCGCTTATCGTATATAGCCCTTCCTAATTAGGTGTTAGCTTTCCAAGTTTTTTTTATATATTTGGTATGTAAAACATATTTTTCAACACTCTGTCCCCCACTTAGAATTATTTTCTTTAAATTTTAGATACATACTTACTTTGCATTAAACCTTGATAATGCACAGTTTTTAAGTGAACTTTGACTCTTCTTCAACCAAATATAATTCAACTCTTATAGTTGTGTTGTTATCTTCTTCAGAGTATTTTTGAATTCGAAAAGTTAGGAGATTAAAATCAATCGTTGTTACCACATCCATTCTATAGACCAATGATAAAGGAGATTCTTGAATGATAGTGTGGGGGGTAATCTGGTAAGCCCATAATAATTTTTATAAGTAGTTTGTCCACTTGCCTACTAAACCTTCTAAATTATTTCAAGACTTATCATAATAGTCATATTAACAACCTCTATTCACCCATCGACTTGAGGGTAAAATGATGAAGAAAAACAATGCAGAATTTCTCTAGAGTACATAACATTTCCATGTCTCTATTTTCAAACTGGGGGCTATTATTTCTCGTAATGATTACAGGGATCCTAAATCTGTAACATATATTGGAGATGATAAACTTGATCAATGTTTTAGAAGTAGTTCTAGAGAGGGTTACAACTTTCACCCACTTAGAAAAATAATCAACTGCTAGTATAATTATTTGAGAACCTACGGATGCCATTGGTAGGGGTCCTAATAGATCAAGCCCCCATCTATCAAATAGTATCACTTTAGATATTGATTCCATTAAGATTATTTGCACATGTATTGCATTTCCAAACCTTTGGCATGGATTACATCTTTTAACTAATTATTTAGCATCTCTAATGATGGAAGACCAATGATGGATCACATCTTTTATACTGTTCAATAGTTACCATTGTATTTTCCTGTTTGGGTGCCGATCTATAACCTCTTTTCGAACAATAGATTTCCTTGATTGGGCACCGCTCGTGTTTGGTATTGATCTGTTTCCCACTTGCGCTTTGATAAAAATGGTAAGTTTTCCACTCTTAATCAAAGTTGGGATTTCTTGCTTCAAATTAATTAAATCATTGGTATAATGACCCACATCATTATGAAACTTACATAATCTGGTATTACAATTTTATCTAGGAGTTTGAATGGGTGGCGGCCTTCGAAATTGCACAAAATTCTTTGTTTTATCATAAATGGTTACAAAAAATTTCGGTTAGTTCCGGAAAATAATCATGCCGAACCCACTGATTCGTTCTAGGTCTAAATTGTTTCCCTTGCGAGTACTGGTAGGTTTAGACCGATGGGTACTTTGTCCGAACAACTTTGGACGATGCCTTGTTGTAGTTCGTTGTTGAGAAGAGGAAAAGTTGTTGTTGGACTGATGGGGAAGTTTTAAATTTTTATCTATTCCATTTTAATTTTCTTTCTAACTTGGGAAAATAAACCTCCTAGAGAGGGTTACAATTTTGTTAGAGGCCATTATTTCTCGTAATGATTACAGGGATCCTAAATCTGTAACATATATTGGAGATGATAAACTTGATCAATGTTTTAGAAGTAGTTCTAGAGAGGGTTACAACTTTCACCCACTTAGAAAAATAATCAACTGCTAGTATAATTATTTGAGAACCTATGGATGCCATTGGTAGGGGTCCTAATAGATCAAGCCCCTATCTATCAAATAGTATCACTTTAGATATTGATTCCATTAAGACTATTTTCACATGTATTGCATTTCCAAACCTTTGGCAAGGATCACATCTTTTAACTAATTATTTAGCATCTGCAATGATGGAAGACCAATAATATACTGTTAATAAAAATCTTCTAGTTACAATCTTATAACAACATTAGGCAGAGCCTACCTTGTCATGCAATTAACACATAATTACCTAAGACTCATCATACCCAAAGCATCGCAATAGAGGCACTAAAAATCCATATGCTATAAACTTGAACTTCTCTAATACTTTTTCAATGGGCAGATTTCCCTTAGTAAGGAACTCTTTGATCTCATGCCTCCAATTCTGGTTTGTTATTGTGGATGCTTGGAAAATTTCCTCAATATTTATCCCAACTTCAAGTCTTGGTACCATCAAAGGGCATTATTGTATTAGAATCCAGGGATACGCTTCAGAGTACGCAATAGTAGCTAAAGAATCAACCATTGCATTTTCAGCTATTGGCACGTATTCATATTATACACACTTGGAGAAGGCCGATGTTTTATCAACACTTACATATATTTTACAAACTTCTCTTTTCTCGCTTCAGATTGACCTTGAGTTTGGTGTACAACTAATTACAAATAACTTATCAATGAGACTTTTTTGGCACCAAATATTTGGGCACGTCTTAGCCTAACTATTGATACCTCATACTCAGTTTCATTATTCGATGACTTCAAACCAAAACGTACTTCGTATGTTGAATTGTCGAGAAAATATTGTAGATAAATTCTTGTCCTACAACCTAACATACTAGATCTTTCATCTGTTCGAACCACCCATTCTTTCATAAATTTTTTTAATAAGGGATTCCACATGTAGTCATTTCGAATGGATTCAACCAAAATTTTTGTTACAACTTGTGCCTTAATTGAAGTTCGAAGAGAGAAATCAATGTCATAATCTTCCAATTTCCACATACCACTTGGTCATCCGACCCGATACATATTTGTTCTGTAATATGTTTTTGAGTGGAAAAAAGATTTATATAGTAATTGAGTGTGCTTAGAAATCAGGTATCCTCTTCCTGGTTGTTATCACGAGGGGGAATACTAATTTCTTCAACTTCAAACATATGTTTTCAGCATCCAACAAACTTTTGCTTACATAATAATTGAAGTGATGATAATTATCAACTTCCCGAACCAAAACTGCACTTGCTGCATAGTCATACACTGCTAAGTGAATGTGGAGCCTTCTCCCATTATTGACTTGGGTAACGTTTTAGGTGAAAAAAATATGCTTTTTGATCCTAAGAAATGTCTCAACATAATTTAGAGACCAATACAACCAGCCTTCTAGTGAATATTTGGACCTCTTTAGTGAATCTATGAGGGTCCATAATAAGCAGTGCATTTAGCTGTGCTGGGTCGGCTTGAATTCCTTTCTCACTTATAATTTACCCTAAATGTTTTTCAGATTGTACCACAAATATGCACTTTTTGGATTTAACTTCAAATTGATAGATTCAAAGTTGGAGAAATTTTCTTCGAGATCAAGCAAGTAATCCTCACCCCTCAAAATTTTTATCGGCATATTAACCTCAATATTTCTTCCAATTTAACTTACAAGAACTTTACTCACCAATGCTGGTAAGTAGCTCCAACATTCTTCAGACCGAAAGGCATAACGTTATACAATGCAACCCCCGATCTTTAACAATAACTTCAAAATTTTCTACAGAAAACGCTCTTCGTCTTTGTATGGCAGGGCCCATATCGGATCGTACAACTAGTTTATGATAAATGATGCTTGCTGGTACATCCGTTACATCCTCATTACACCTAGCAAACATATGGAAGTTCTTAGAAACGAATGATAATTAGTTATCTCTGATGGTAACTTATCTCCAATCCTAACACATTTTCCATCAGAAAATGTATGTAACTCAACCTTTTCAACTGGAATAATTACACTAGGAGTCTCTCTTGGATAATCTATTTTACTTGAATCCCAAGAGGACTCTAGTAATTGTTATTCCTTCTTAGTTGCCATATTATCCAATGCCTTCAGGGTAAGGGCAGTAACAAAGAATTCTCTATTAATATTATGGCTACTTCGAACCACTACCACCTGGTCTCCAACCATGTATTTTAAGAATTGGTGAACTATTGAAGCTACATCGTGCATTTTTTTATAGTCAGGATCTACCAAAGACGGCGTTGTAGGGAGTTGGATCGTCAACCACTACAAAACATTTTCTTCCAATCTTTTTAAATGATCATTTTTCAAAAATATTTTCACCTTTGAATTTCCCAACCACATCAACAAAAATCCATGTATATCCCACTATGGTTCAATTTGATCATAAGATTACGGGAGACTTTTCATCAGCTTGTAAGTGGTTAAAAACAAAATATTAGCTAAGTTGCCAGTGTCAATCAAAATCTTTCGGATCTGTTCTCTCAATTGTAGCCCCAATCACCAGAGCATCCTCATGTTGCCTAGCAACATCTCTCAAATTATCCTCATCGAATACAATGAACATGGATGAATTCTGATAAAGATGAGTATACATTTTTCCATCTAAGTGTCTTACCAAGCTGAGCACATGTCTTTTTCGAGAGCAACTCAAGGGAACCGTCACAGTATCCCCCCTAAAATAGTCAACGATTCAAATAATTGACATAATTCGAAGACCTTTCCCTTTTTGTATATATCATATTTATCAAACCATGATCTGGGTCATGATCCAAATACTTTGAATCTTCATCAAAGTTGTTATACTGTTCAATAGTTACCATTGTATTTTCCTGTTTGGGTGCCGATCTATAACCTCTTTTCGAACAATAGATTGCCTTGATTGGGCACCACTCGTGTTTGGTATTGATCTGTTTCCCACTTGCGCTTTGATAAAAGTGGTAAGTTTTCCACTCTCAATCAAAGTTGGGATTTCTTGCTTCAAAGTAATTAAATCATTGGTATAATGACCCACATCATTATGAAACTTACATAATCTGGTATTACAATTTTATCTAGGAGTTTGAATGGGTGGTGGCCTTCGAAATTGCACAAAATTCTTTGTTTTATCATAAATGGTTACAAAAAATTTCGGTTCCGGAAAATAATCATGCCGAACCCACTGATTTGCTCTACGTCTAAATTGTTTCCCTTGCGAGTACTGGTTAGGTTTAGACCGATGGGTACTTTGTCCGAACAACTTTGGACGATGTCTTGTTGTAGTTCGTTGTTGAGAAGAGTAAAAGTTGCTGTTGTACTGATGGGGAAGTTTTAATTTTTTATCTATTCCATTTTGATTTTCTTTCTAACTTGGGAAAATAAACCTCCTAATGTTAACATTTTTTCCAGGTTATAATGTTAGATAATTCCCCAGGTAAAATCCTTTGTCTAAAGGTAGCTATGACTACTTGTTTGAAACAATCTAGTACACTATCTTTAGTCTCAACAAAATGCTTGCTATATTTCTTTTAAGGTTTCTTCATTGTATCTTCATTTATTCGAAGCTCTTTACTTCTTACAAATTATATCCAAAGGCATCCACAACATGTCAAAGTTTTTTATCGACCGCTACGGAAGTCGATTATGCCATTTTAGAGCATTGTCTTTGAAGTTTTGAGAGAAATCTCTACATAACAACTTATCATCATTGCCAAAATTATTTATTAAATTCCTGAACTGTTCAAGGTGATTATCCGAATCTTTGCTCTAATCAAACTTTTCCATCTTAGATATATCAAACCCTATAGGAAAATAACCTAATAGAATTTTGGGAGACAAAGGTGATTGCCTCCAATTATACCACTGACTAAACTGATGATGTTCATTGAATGTAGTAAATATATATGGTTCAGATTGGATGTCGAATTGATCACTCACCAGATGTTATATACTATTATCTTTAAATTTATTTACTATTTTTTCGCATATTTTTTCTTCTCTTTATCTCTTCGTTGTTTCCATTTACCCAAAGAATCTTGTTTACTCGACTTGTGATGTTTGTTCAAAAATTTATTTGATCGACACTTCTCATGGTGACTCTTTCATTTCTTACAACAATAATCAATGCTTGAAGAATACGAAGATACTTTAGACTCAGAAGTTGGGCTTTTAGTAGATTCTGAAGAGCTAGAAAATGCTTGATTTTACGTTATTTTCTTGACATCTGATGCTTTTTCGGAATCTGTTGGGATTCATCCTCTTGCCCACCAGATTTTTGGCTTTCTATTTGAACATTTTCTTTAAGGTTCAATTCAGATTCTCTTTGAGATTTTAATACCTCAATTTCTCCTCATCACTAGTCTCGCTCCTCTTGCATATGAAGTTTTTCCTGATTTCCGTCATTTGCACGAGGTGTTCAGAGAAATTATTCTTCGTACCCAACTCCCTCATTCTCCAAAGTAGGATCTATCTGCATTTCAGAATTCATGCTTGCGGGGGTTCCGAAGGCGAATTGTTACATGCTAGGTTTAAGATTTTGTTATCCGGGTACTTCTGAGAGGCTCCTACTGTGGTCGCCAATTTGATGTGAATAAATTATGTTCAAAGTGTTATTTTGTAAAGTAAAAAGAAATAATTAATATTTGGTGGAAAGTAGAGAGATAATTGAGCTTATTCAATTAATATTTAAAGAGAGAATGTCAGATTTAGTATTAGATGATCTATCCTCATTAATGTTTTCTCAAAAATAATTTATAGACTAAATTTAATACTAATGGGCCAAACCCATAGGGTAAAACCCATTAAGCCCATTAATATAACAAAATAAAATATAGAAACAAAAACTATTTGAATAGTAAATTAATTAAAGTTTAATAAAAAAAATATTAACCCATATCCAATTTTACCCTTCGAATATTTCCATCCTCATCAACCTCAACACTGTCACTTTTTTTTTCCAACTTCTTCATTTAGCGTCTGTTTATTCAACTTCGAGGAGATCCACTTGATTGACCTTTTTCTCTCTTAGTGTTGTTTTTGTTTTGATAAATCTTCGATTTTTCTTTTTTGGTATTGGTTGAATCTTTTTTTTGGCTAATGACGAAGAAATCTCGTCAATTAGTTTTTCGATTTTTGTGTTTGTGCGAATTGCCTTGTTTTGCTTGTTCAAAGCTCCCTCATATGTTTTGATTTTTTGTTCTTCTTGTTGAAGCAAATCTTCAAATATAAATCCTCTTTAAAAAAAATCATCCTGAAAGGTCCTCTTTTTAGCTCTTAGTCTAAATACTGTTACGACCACCTAGTAATGTCAATATTATAATTGTGATTTTATCTTGACAATTTTTGAAGTATATTCTTAGGTTCTCTTCAGCCATATACTAGCAACAAATTATGTAATCCCAGTCTAACGACATCACGTTAGGCCCCACAAAATGGTTTGTTGATGTGGCACAAAGAATTTTATAATTTTTATTGTTGAACCATTGCATTGTTCTTCCTCT
Source organism: Limnanthes douglasii subsp. nivea (assembly GCA_036936605.1). NCBI lineage: Eukaryota > Viridiplantae > Streptophyta > Magnoliopsida > Brassicales > Limnanthaceae > Limnanthes > Limnanthes douglasii. The sequence goes on from JAUPFV010000004.1 coordinate 279,964,561, forward strand.
TATTGCAAAGGCGGAGGCTCTTCCATAGTAGTGACTTGTTAAATTGTTGGACGTGGTCCTTCGGATTGCCTCTATAATTGTATTTACTCATTAAATAACTGCCATAATATGACAATATCATACAATAAATGTTAAGGGAATTCCTCTTCAAATGACTTAGCCATAACGATGAACTAAAATCAAGAAAAAAAGTATAAAATGTTTAATATATTTCTCTTGTTGAAAATGTGTGATCAATTTCCAGTTGAAGAATTTGGTCCATATTTATATAATTTACATAAGATTTTTCTAACCAATCACTCAATTACGCGTGTGTCCAATCACTAATTTATATGTGTCATTGGGTTATAACTGCTTAACAAACTTTCTTGATAACCTCATATGTGGTGACCTGTGTAAATAAGGTTGTAACCATTTAACAAACTTTTCATGTGCGCATTTCATCATAATTATGAATGATACCCTATGCATAAACCTAAACGCAATCATCATCAGAACTTTGATTTTATCCCTCGTCATACTCTGATTTTATTGCTCATCATAACTCTGAACTTGACCCTTGTCAGGATCATGAATATAAGCATCGACATACAACCCTCATCATACCTTTGAATATGACCCTCACTTTGCTCCAGTTTATACCATTGTCCTAATTCATATAAGTTTGACGATCCTACCTATTACCAACATCTTATTTATTTATTTATTAGCTTTACTTACCTCTTCTAAATAAGAAACATATTTTACATATGAAATATAGCCTAATCAGTAGGATATTCCTGCATCTTGTGAGGATTGTTTGTTCGGTTGAGACCGTCGATCTTTTAGCATTCACAAAGGTCTCCCTCAGATGATCATTATCCTTGAGTTGCTGGTCCGTTAGGCTTTTAGATCCCAAATTTATTACTTTATGTAAATCTGAATGGTCGATAGCCGCCAAATATTTTGGAACCCAAGGGATGATCCCTTAAAGGGGGTTTCCTTATTTTTTTTTGGATTTACTTTTTAGTTTGTCTACCTTTGCTTCGTGGGTATTGTTATATTCGTTTGCGTCATCCATCATGTTCACTGTGTGGATATGTCATTTGGATTTTAAAACCCGCATCAATAATTATTTTTGTAATAAAAAATCTCTAACCTATCTCAACCGTGAACGTTGCGATGTCTTATATATCGTAGGTGTTTAAGCCAGATATACTTTGGTGATTCGCCTGATGAGTACTCAATCTCAGCATCTAGAGATACTTCAAGGTTTTTTATGATGCTCGATCTCAATGTTTTATGATTTTGGATTTATATGGAAACAAAATTCTCGTTGTTTTCCACAGATAACGCCAATTGATGTCGATAAATTTGAGTCGTTAAACTTAACCGAAGCAGAGATCAATTCAAAAAAGATTTGAGTATACGTATAATATAGTAAAAATAAGAGTTTTTAAGGAATCGATAAACAAAGGAGTACAGAATAGTAGTAAACATTTTGTTTATCGACTGAAATTGGACTTCTAAAATACTTTCAATATACGTAGATAATGCGTACGTTTGAGTCTATCTAGCTAAATATCTACACGTTAAGATAAGATTATAAATCGATTATTTCGGATGAACCAGCTATACGTAGGAAGATTATGAACCGAATGTTTTGAATTGAACTAGCTACACTTAGGAAGATTATGAACCGATTGTATTGGACTGGACTGACTACCCTTATCAATAACAATTTATTATATAATTAAGAATGTATAGATTATTTTTTATATTAGCCGCTACTCAGAGTGTAATGAGTGTGCACAAGGTAAACCCTCAGTCTGACGCGATAGCCTGCAAACCAACGCTAGAAGGTAAACCACACAAAGTGATAGGCTCACCCGAGAAAACGTATATAGAGGGATTCGAACTCATAACCTTTGGTCACAAACATACCATACTCCCAAATACTATCCCAATTAGGGATGGCGATGGGCCGTTCGCGGGCCGGGTTCGGGCCGGCCCGCTTGAGCCCGCTTTTTTGACACTTGAGCCCGAACCCGGCCCGACCCGCTCCCGGGCTCATATTTTCAAACCCGAACCCGTCCGCTAATGTCCGCCGGTCAACCCGGCCCGACCCGCGAACATTAATTTTAATATTTTTTTAATATTTTTTAATTAATTTTAAATATATTAATTTATTTTTTAAATATATTATTTTTATTATATATAGAAATATTATTTTTATATATATATTTTATGATTTTCGGACCGGAACGGACCGGACAAATTAGAAACACGAACCCGGCCCGGTTGCGGGTTACAATTTCTGAACCCGAACCCGGCCCGGTCTAAGTTCGGACCGGACAAAACCCGGTCGGGCCGGACAACGCCCAAATTGCCCTCCCTAATCCCAATCACAAGCTGCATAGCCTTCACTGCTCTACCAAATCCATCAACAAGATTAAATACTATTCCAACTGTGTTCTGATTTTCGAGAACTAAAACCAATATTTGGTTGTTAAGTGCGTAGTAGTGAGTAGTTACCAATCACAAAAGAAAACAAGAATAAAACTTGACCTATAAAAGTTTCTTAAAATAGCAAACTACACAAGACTCCAACGAGTGTTGGTGCCACTAAAAAATAAAAACCTAGACAAAATGTAAAACAAAATAAAAACACAAATCTTAGATCTAAGTATCATCAGCTTGTACTATTCTCCTTGTCGAGTAGATATTGAAACCCATTCACTTGAGGATTAACATACATCTGAGGAGCATAATTCATTTCAGGCAGCGTCTGTATAGCTCCTGGATTATAGTAACTCATCAAAGGAAAAGTTTCGCTCTCGCAATTCATATCTCCTTGAAACCAATAAGGGTTGTGCTGAACTTCACCTTTCCATAAGGAAGGGTACTGAGTTTCATTCGACATATGACCGCCTCCATACATGGCTATTGGGCTGTTCTCGATTACATTTTGGTTCAATGGATAATAGGGATGGCTCAGTGGATATGGAACATCTTGTTGTTGAGCCAGATAGTAGTGTGTTTGGTTGTAGAGCGAAAGCTGGTTCTGGTTCTGGTTCTGGTTTTGGGTCATCAAAGAACTGTTTTGTACTACATTGCTTAGTAAATGCCTTGTTTTTTGGTTGATTAGGTTCAGTGCATATTCAATTTTGACGTCGAGCTGATTGGTGAAAATCGTAAGTTCGTTTTCCTTATAATAGTTAAACATGTCGTGCCACGATGGGTATTGAGCTTTGCGGATCTCTTTTCGCAGTTGAGCTATCTCGTTCTCCACTTTCTTTTTCCGAGCTAAGAAAAAATCATGCAGCTGAAAAGTTTTCCGAGATATTTCTGCTGATGTAGCCTTGTACCTAATTCAATGACAGAATTATTCAGTTATAAATATATTAGTATTGATGACTGAGTCTATGCTTTTAGTTCAAGTAGTAGAGTACCTATTGATAATATTTAGAACTTTTTCTGGTTCTTTTGGCCAAATTTCTGGTTCAGGTTTGTCAGGACCGTTGATGATGACGCATGTATCAACCCCACAAAGTGTTGAAAACTCCCAAGCTTTGTGTAACAAACACTTCTTCCTTTTGTGATACGTAGTAATGCGAGATCTCTCATGTTTTATTTTCTCCATCTTCAGGATTCCGCGAACCATCTTTCTAGTTTCGTCCTATAGAAATTCAACATTTTGTCGTTATAGGTTACTATGATCAGTACTAAACCCGTAACTGCTTATAAGGCAGTGAAGTGCAAAAGGTATCAGAGCTACACAAGAGCCCCTAAGGGTCTCGAAGCTATAGAAAGCGAATAGCAAAAGGTCACGGAGCTATAGATGGCACAGTGAATAGCGAATAGCAAAAGGTCCCGGAGCTATAAATTGCACACTGAATAGCGAATAGCAAAAGGTCCCGGAGCTATAGATGGCACAGTGAATAGCGAATAGCAAAAGGTCCCGGAGCTATAAATTGCACAGCGAATAGCAAAAGGTCCAGGAGCTATAGATCACACAGTGATTAGCCAACCGGAGCTATAGATCACATAGTGAATAGCAATAGCAAAAGGCCCCAGAGCTATAATCGCTGAATGATGAATAGGAAAAGTTTTCATGTTCTTGATGTTTTATCATAAAAAACATAACATTTTACTCTCCTATATTTATCTAATATCAATCTGACGCAATAGTCTGCAAACCATCGCCAGAAGATAAAAGAACTCGAATTCATGCCCTTTGGTCTCAAACATGCCTTACTCAACCAACTAAAGAACTCGAACTCATGACCTTTGCCTTACTCCACCAACTCGGCTACCCTTAGAACCCTAACCTTATATTTTAAACCTAAAACCTTTGGGTTTATGAGAAAAAATCATAGCAAAACCCTAATACACTAAACCCTTATAATTTTAAGAGAAGAACAAAAAGAGCTAATCAATATTTGAAAAAACAACAAAGTGAAACCATTGATCCATCTATCTTGTACTAACAACTCAAACGAAGATAATCTTTTTACGTGCTTAAACAAAATTAGAAAAAAAATCTCAAACAAGAAAGAAGTATTAAAAGTTTAAGTAGAGATCCTGAATCTATCATTATAGCAAAAAATAAACTGCAGAGAATATCTAACAAAATCATACTTAAGTGAACTTTAATTATAGTAAAACATTTACAGATATAGAAGTACCTTTCTTCTTGCTATGGCTTTTTCTTAGAATTCCTTTGATATCAGTGGAAGTTTTTTTTGTGTTATGTATAGAGGAGATTCTTGCCTTTTAATACAATCCAGAAAATATATTTGATTCTTACTGATATGGAAAGATATTCAAATCTACTCGTTTTGTCCAATTAAAATTATTAAAATTAGAAAAAAAATTAAGATTCTGTAATATATATTTTGGGTCTTGACTTAAGGAAAGATTAAAAATATTAATATGATCTTTCCTAATTTACATTATTTATTATCAATATTAAATTAAGAATTTGAAAATTGAAATTTTATTTTATCGTTGATATTAATTTCTACTAACTCTTATATGTCTTTTTTGAATTTTGAATATATTTAATTAAAACTTAAGAGACGGAAAATTTAGGAAAATAAAGTTTATTTTTTAACCGAGAGGGAACACAATTTTGACTAATCTTGTAAGCCAATGCGTGTTATTACGTATGGGTTTTAGGTTTAGTTTTGGCATTTTTTTTTTTTTACTAAAATCGAATTTTTCGGTGACATTTTGTGGAACATTTAAACTCCATATATAATTTGGAGGAGATCCATGTGTTATTTTAACATAATAGTCCAATTTTATTTAACATGTTATTATTGGATAGAAGATGTAGATGATCGTGAAGATGCTGACCTACGCCGTCAGGTAGCCGATCTTACCCGGCAGGTGGCTGTTCTTACCGCCAAGCAACTAAGCACAGAGGTTGAGGGCATGGTTCACCCTTTTGGGGAGGGGATCGACCAGACTACTTCTCACCCACGCCGCTGGGAGCTTGGATTCAAGTTCGACATCCCGGAATTTGATGGCAGCCTTAAGGCGGAGGCACTTATCGATTGGTTGTCACAGATTGAGGAAGTCCTGGACTTCGAGGAGGTTCCGGAGGAGAGAAGGGTCGCATTAGTCACCATTCACCTACGCGGTAGGGCACAGGCTTGGTGGCAGCAGGTGAAGCAGAACCGCGCGCGTGAAGGTAAGGATAAAGTCCAGAGTTGGGAGAAATTCAAAAGAAAACTCCGCAAGGCTTTCATTCCGTACAACTTCGAGCGGGATCTCTACCAGCGACGTCAGAATCTTCGTCAGGAACCTAGATCTGTGGATAAATATACCGACGAATTCTATCAGCTGCTGGCTCGCACAGATGTGACCGAGTCGCCGCACCAGTTGGCTCGCCGGACCCAGAAAGTCAACATTCCTGACTTTGATGGTGACATGGAGGAGTCGCTGATACTCAAACATCCACTCTTTGATGAGTATGAGGCTGACAACGAAGGTGAAATTTTTAATGAAACTTGGTCGGAATTAGGAGATCCGATTTATGATGTATACGGTGATGAGGAAGAAGATGATCCGATTAATAATGTAGACGATGATATTTGGATAACACCAGAAAAAATCGCATCTTCTTTCGACAAGGTAAACAATAATTCTTTCTCTACTCCTAAAAACACCAGAGGTTCTAGAGCTAAGGATAAAGAAACAAAACCTTTTACACCATTTTTTTCATCGAAAAACAAAGAATTAATTTCGAATTCAAGTTTCTCTTCTTTTCCTACGGATGAATCGGTGGATAAAAGATATGATATCCAGTATACCCTCTCCAAGTCAAAACCAAAAATAAAAAATAAAAGAAAATATATCAGCGGAGCCAATAGAGAACAAAGATTCAGAAGGTTACGGGTTCGAATAGAGAATAAAGTTTCAGAAGGGTACGGGTTCTTACCATTGTTCTTGCCACCAACCAAACCGTCTGGGACCAATAGAGAACAAAGATTCAGAAGGGTACGGGTTCGAAAACGAGGAAAACGCACACAGGGTAGACGAACACAGACAAAACAAACTGGCGTCATTAATGAGGCTCTCACAAAATACTCCAACCAGTACGAAGCTGAAAAAGGTAAGCCGAAATCATATGGTCTGTCCGATTTCACTCTTTTCTCTAGCGTTTCCGATCCCAATTCGGGTTATATGTATCGCCATGCTTATGTTCTTAGAAGTGTTGACACTTTGATGTTACATGAATCGATTACATTCAATAGTAATTGTAATTGTGATACACGATTGGGTTGGAATGGTTATATGAAGATTACGGATTTTGTGAGCTCTAAAATCGGGTCTTCACTGGATGACATCGTTGTGTTTCGTTCTTATTCTTGTGCACCTAAGGTATTTGATGAAATGTCCAAAAGAGACAGTGTCGTGGTCGATATGTATGCTAAGTATGGGATAGAAAGTTTGGGTTTCAAGAGATTGGAGGCTTCTGCTATCACACGATATTGCAGGTTTTTGCTGTTCGGTTCTTTCGATGCTGACTTGGATGCTATAACTCGGGGTTTCCATAGCATGGGAGTTGAGTCAGTCACTTCCGAATGTCGTAGTGCAGTTCATCCAATGTTTTCACGTTTTGAATTCGAGGTCGAATTCTTTCCAACCGGGGAAGGATGATGTAGCGAAGATTGCGGATAAACTGGTTTCTTGGTCAGGTATCGGAATTAGGTGAAATAGGTACTCAAATCGAAGATTTCGACGAGACCGTAAGATTTCAAAACTGTGACTTGTCACAAAGTTTAATACCCAAATTCGACCTCTAAAACCTTTGAAAATCAGTTTTCATATTTAGACGTTATTTTATTTATTTGTTTTAGTTTCTAGACATTTATGTAATTTTCTTTATTTGATATTAGGGTTTTGGATAGATGCTATATAAAGCATCCTATACCTTATTTTGTCGTCAGACTATTTTGATTAAATAAAAACTAAATTAGGGTTTTATCCCTCTTTTAAGCTTCTGCTACGTTTCACTCTCCTTCAATTTCACAAAAGATGCATAAACTTCTTCAGTATGTACGACACCATCACAAGGGTGGTTTTCCAAGATAATCCTTTCATGCCTACTCATAAATTTTCTATTTACAATATCACCATCTAAAGTTATGGTAACTAATGGGGGTGTAAGAGAAACAATATAATAACATAATTCCCTCATCAAATATCTCGAAGAAGTACTTCTCCCAGATAATAAAGGCAAAGCCAGAGAACTCAAAATAAAATTAACACGATTCAGGTTAATTTCAGACACATTCTACAAGAAAGGCCTTACCAAACAATTTCTACGATGCCTCCGTCTTGATGAAATATATTTTGCGGGGGATGATCAACACAATGGAGAAGGAATTACCAATTATAGATACAAACTACTTCATCGTAAGATCTTGCTACAATTATAGTACTAGCCTACTATGAAGGAAGACACCAAGAATAAAGTCAAGCATTGTGAAACATTCAAACGCTTCTCCAACTATATGCAAGTCTCGGCCGTACTATTTGGAATGATATTTGAAGCCATTCATTTTGATTGTAAGAGTTGGACATCATAGGACTAATCTAAAAGATTATAGAGGGTAAAAACTCTTATTGGCATTAGTTGAATATTTTAAAAATGGGTATAAGCATAATCGTTGGTGAACATTACAACTATAGAGGTTATAAAACTTATATGCTCTAAGATTTTCTCTATATACGACATACCACCCGTCATAACAACGCATGCATATTGGATGCAATTGATGTTCACTTGGTAAATGTTTTAACCCTTCCAAAGATACTTTAAAATGCCTAAAAAAGGGCTACTGATGAGTTCAGATCTTGCAGACACATCCTACTCACTAATCCGAACAGGTGGTAATTCAGACCATATCACTCCACTGTAAATCCGAACAGGAAAAATGTAAACAACTTTTGACTAAGCTATTTGCTAATTTACTTCAAAAACTAATGAGTCTTTGAACTCGACCCAGTTTCACAACTTGACCCGGTAAACCCATAGGTCATTAATTAAAGTATAAATACCCCAACCACTCTCATTAATGAATGAGCGTGATCAACATTTAATACAAGCAGGTTGCTTAATTATCTTACTGCTCCTCACACTAAACACAAAACAACCCAAACTTACTAAAACACTTTACCAAATTACCCCATGTCCAAAATAAACCAAACCAAATTGGCGACCATAGTGGGAGCACGAAGGTGCCTGAATTTTACATTCAAAATTCTGGGAAGAATCATCATACTGACAATCCTGGGGAGAATCATCCACTGTTAAAGACTCATCTTAGTTCAAAAAAGACCCATCTCAGCTCTAAGAAGACACATCGTTCCAAGCCTGTTGAAAGTTCAGAGTCTGAGTCCTCCAGTAGCCATTCGAATGAAGTTGAGCTTGAGGAATCTTCGTCATCAAGCAGTGCTGATAGGAGATCTAGATAAAAGATGAAGTTAATAAAAAAATACTCAAGAAATAGGGATATGCATGGTAGGCTTAAAAAGCATCTCGGTAAAGGGTCATCTCACAGGCATGCTGATTAATTGCTGATAGATCCTTTTGCTTTTCAGACTGAACCAAGTATTTTTGCAACACCTAATGAAGATACAATATTTAGTCGTAGTAAAAACTGGAGGCCGTCATCTTTTTCTGCAAAAATACTATCCGGAAATCTAGGTAAAAGCTTTGATAGTTCCAAAATGGAAAAGTATGATGGAAGTCGAGATTTGGACAACCATCTGGAGTAATTCAAGAACTTCATGATGAATTTTAATGACGATGACAAAGTGTTGTACAGAGTCTTCTCCCAAACGTTTACAGGGAGTGCTCTTAAATGGTATAATTTCTTACCTCAGGGGTGTATGAGAAACTTTGATACAATCTGGGTTGCCTTCCGAAGGTAATTCGTTGGAAGTAAAGAAGTGAAGGGTAATGGGGATACAGATGTCGAACAAGTCTTTGAAAGACTACATAATAGAACAAACAAATAAGGTATCCGAACTGATCAATTTCTTTGAGTCATTAACTATATTTGGAGGGGATACTATAACTGCCCCAACGCCTTCCTCAAGGGATATGCATGTCCACAGTCTGGCCACTCAATTAGAAGGAGAAATATCTTCCCATTAGTGTCAGTCCCCTTTCCCATTTATAGTCTTTGATGAATATTATTTGAAGAATATTGCTGGGCAATGGTTATAGGAGCTTTTATAGGGGGAAACGATATACGCCGAATTTTGATCGACACGGGAAGTTCGTTAAACATCCTATTCTTAAGCTGTTACAAACAAATGAGGAATCTGGCTGTTATTCAACACTCGAACAGAACTATTGTAGGCTTCACAAGGAGCTCTGTGGATGTAATTGGGGAATTTGAAGAATAAGTGTTGTTGGGCAAGGGGTCTTTTAAAAGATATGGTGAGGGTGCTATTTGTTTTGGTAGACTGCCCCACATCATACAATGCAATTTTTGGGAGGTCTTGGCTTTCCGGAATGCATTAGTGCCAGTCCTCGTTCCCATTTATAGCCTTTGATGAATATGATTTGAGGAATATTGCCGGGCCTCACGAAGATGCAGTGGTTATAGGAGCTTCCATATGGGGAAACGATATACGCCGAATTTTGATCGATACAGGCAGTTCAGCAAACATTCTATTCTTAAGCTCATACAAATAGGTGAGGAATCCGACTGTTATTAAACACTCGAACAGAACTATTGTGGGCTTCACAGGGAGCTCTGCAGATTTAATTGGGGGAATTTGAAGAAGAAGTGTTGTTGGGCAATGGGCCTTTTAAAAAGATGGTGAGGGTGCTATTTGTTGTGGTAGACTGCCCCACATCATACAATGCAATTTTTGGGAGGTCTTGGCTTTCTAAAATGAATGTTGTGGCCTCAATATTCCATCACTATTTAAATTATGCAGTTCAAGGACAAGTAGGTGTTGTCCGAAGTAGTCAGAAGATAACACAGAGTGTTATGCAACAGCTCTTGCTCCTAAGAATCCGGGGGCAGTTCGGATTAATGAAGATTAGCAGTTACTAGAGCCTTCTACAGGGGAAAGTGAGATTGATGACCCCAGAGAGGATCCCAGTGTTATAATAACCATTGAAGAAATTGAAACTCACTCCATTGCAGAGGGTAAGAATATTAAGATTGGTTCCAAGATGGCACCGGAGTTAAAAAAGAAGTTGTCTTTTTTGCTAAACAATCGCTATGTGTTTGCTTGGTGCAATGATGATGCAACTAGAGTACCCGCAAGCGTTATTTCACACAAGTTGTCTATCCGGAATGATGTTTCACCCGTCGTACAGAAAAGAAGAGATTTTTATAAGGAAAAAGAAGATGTAATAGTTCAAGAGGTTGATCGGCTGACCAAGATGGGGCACATTAAGGAATCCTAATATCCTTTATGGACTGCCAATCCAGTGTTAGTCAAGAAAAAGAACGGGAAATGGCGTATGTGTATTGATTTCACTAACCTTAACAGAGCTCGCCCTAAGGATCTTTATCCTGTCCCCATGATAGATCACTTGGTAGACTTTACGTCTGGAAAATAGTTTTTGTCCTTCATGGATGCCTTCTTAGGGTATAATCAGATACAGGTGGATCCGAAGGATCAAGATCACACTACTTTTATAACAGATAGAGGTCTTCATTGCTACAAGGTGATGCCTTTTGGGTTAAAGAACGCTGGGGCTACTTATCATAGGTTGGTGAATAAAACGTTTACTACTCAGATTGGCAGAAATATGGAAGTGTACATAGATGACATGATAGTCAAAATTATGGAAGAATATTTGCACATAATTGATCTTCAAGAAACGTTTGCTAATTTAGCTGCCGTGAATTTGAAATTTAATCCAGAAAAATATGTATTTGGGGTCCGATCTGGAAATTTTCTAGGTTACATAATAAGTGAGAAGGGTATCCAGCCTGATCTGGATCAACTTAATGTGCCATTAGAAATAGATCCTCCTCGAAATATTAAAGAAGTTCAAAGACTCAGTGGAAGGTTGGTTACTTTAAACATATTTATTTCAAGGTCTTCAAACAAATGTGCTCTGTTCTTTCAAACATTAAAGAATGCTAAATACTTCAACTGGTCCCCACAATGTAACCAAGCCTTCGTTGGGATGAAGAAACACTTGTCCTCACCAAAGACTCTTTTCAAGCCCATTCAAGGAGAAAAGCTTTATGTGTACCTAGCTGTATCAGAATGCGCTATAAGTGATGTCTTGGTAAGAGAAGTGGATAATTATCCTCGTATGATATATTACATCAGTAAGAGTTTGTTGGATGCTGAAAGAAGTTATTTGAAGTTGGAAAAGCTAGAAGTATCCCTAGTGATTGCAGCAAGAAAGATGAGACCATATATCCAATCTCATTCTATTATTTTCCGGACGTCTTTCCCATTAAAGAATGTTCTCCAAAAGTCAGACATATCAAGTAGGATGCCCAGGTGGTCAACAGAATTGGGCGATTACGACATTGATTTTTCCCCCTACACAACAATTAAAGCTCAATCAGTGGCTGATTTCTTGGTGAAATTCCATACAGATAGAAACTCTAAGCACACATCAGAAGATAAGTTCAAGAAATAATAGGTTTTCCGAACTGATGGTGGGTCAAGCACTATGGGTTGTGGAGCAGGAGTTTTATTAACCTCTCCGTATAGTGATTAAATGTATCAAGCTATATTCTTTTGGTTCAGGGCTTCTAACAATGACTCTGAATATAAAGCAGCCATAACTGGTCTTAAATTGGCTCTCCTGTATAGAGCTAAGAGAGTTCGGTTAATGAGTGACTCTCAATTGCTCATTCACCATGCTCAAGGTCGGTCTAAGGCCAAGAAGGAGCAACTGATCAAATACTTACTCGTTTTGAAAGAGGTGGCAGCAGACTTCAAAAGTGTTTGCTATGAGCATATTCCCAGATCGGAGAATACATTGGCAGACTCTCTAGCAACTATAGCATATTCTGAGTCCTACCCTTGGATTCACATACAAGAATGCCCGTCCATACAGCTAAGTCAAAACAAAGAAGATGGGGAAAGTATAAGCATACATGCGATTCAACCTAAAGACTGGAGGTATACCCTCCTTCAATATATTTCTGATGGGGCTTTGCCTTCAGACAAAGTTGTGGAAAAAAAGATTAAATACAAGATACGTGGTTTTTTTATGATAAGGGAAATTCTCCCTAAGAAATCTTTCAGTAGAACTCTCCTACGTTGTTTGGGGTTTGAAGAATCCCAAGTTGTTTTGTCCGAACTGCATGATGGGGAAGGCTCAGCAAATTGTGGGTTCATGGCACTAACCTGAAGAGTCTTATTAGCTGGATACTATTGGTCGTCCATAATGGCAGATGCTAAAGAAATGGTGAAGAAATGTTATCTATGTCAAAGTTATAAGAATAATTCATGTGCCAGCAGTACCTATGAAGTCTATTTTTGAGTCAATACCTTTTGCCAGATGGGGGATGGATTTAGTTGGACCTTTACCAATGGCATCCAGGAGGGTGCAGAACTATTATAGTTGATATTGACTACTTCTCAAAATGAATAGAGGCAACTCCCTTGGCAGGGACCACATCGAAGGCTGTCATTAAATTTATCTTATCCAATATATCCTGCAAATTTGGAGTCCCCCAAAATATTACTACAGACAATGGGCCACAGTTTGATAACAAATATATGGAGGATTTATGTGCCTCTAGGGGTATTCATCATTTTTTTTCGTACCATTTCCATCCACAAGAGAATGACCAAGTTGAAGTTGCAATCAGGACCATTTTTTCTGGATTAAAAAAGAACTTAGAATGTGCTGCGGGAAAGTGACCAAGCTATTTACAAGAAGTATTTTGGGCCTACCGAAATACTCCTCGGACTGGTACACAAGAGTCTCATTTTAACGTGGTGTATGGGATGGATGCAATTACCCCATAAAAGCTACATTACCATCATATAGAGTCCATAACTATTCCGAATAGGCTAATGAGATAACAATTAGGAATCAACTGGACTTAGTAGAAGACAGAAGGGTTAAAGTACACTTAAGAACAACACACTATCAACGTTTGATGAGGAGTATGTTTGCCTCTAATGTCAAAAGAAGAGATTTCAACCAAGGGATAAGGTATTAAGAAACGTTTTCTTACATACCAAGGAGAATCAGTTTAGTAAGTTGGTTCTGAACTGGGAAGGCCCCTATGAGGTGTGTGAGAATCTCAAACCTGGGACCTATATGCTTCAAGATAAAGAAGTGAGAGCTTTGCAACACCTATGCAATGTTGAGCATCTCAGGTTATATTTAGAGTAAACTTTTTATGTAAATATTTACTGGTTAAATATCAATGTAAATATTAGGGGGCATATTATTTCCTACCCTGGTGGCGTAGGGAGGTTTTAATGAGGTGTCCGGTTTCTTCTTCTATAATATATAATGCCTTCTTCAAAAAATTCGGAATGATTTTACTACAATTCAATTCAAGTATAAATTACTTATTCAATACCCTGGATGTTTAGTAGATTGGATAAACTTGGTGGTTGGTCATGACTATTAGATACATGCGAGATATTAAACACTCTCACTTTAATACTTCTAGAATTCTAGAGGCTAGTCAAACATTAGCCATGAAAGATTTAAAGTAAAATATTAAACAATAAGAAAATTGGATAAATTAAACCTGTTTGGACCTAAACCGAACAATAGTAAAAAAATTTCCTTCGCCATCCAAGGACTTTGATTGTTCACAAAACAAAAAATGATACATGATAAAACTTTAGGGTTTGTTCCCTTCGGAAGTTCCTTCACCACCACCTTTTTTGGGACTTTTGTGTTCATCACTTGAACTCTCACCCATACCTTCTTCATCATCAGTGGAATCAAATCCACTAGAGTAATTGTGCTTTTCCACATCGGCCAATGTATAAAATAGGATATCCTCGTACTCCACATACTTCCATAAGGGACCAAGGGTCCTCTTAGGGAAGGTCCCATAGAACAACAACACCATGTCATACTTGATCTCATCATTTCTTTTTTCTAAGGATTCTATTACTCTATTGGCGTAGTCCTCAATACCTGTCTTGATAGCTTGCTATTACTGACTCTTTAGGGCCTCATTTTCCTTGGTCATCTCCGAAATAATGCCTTCCAACTTAGTCTTCTCGTTAGTTAAGGTTTGAATAGCACAATCCTTAGTCTTCAACTGCTCTTCCAATATTGTGAGGCTTCGTGAGGAAGAAGTCTCCAGGTCGGAATACTTGGTTTGGAGCTTAGTTTTGGCTGCTTCTGATGCGGTTAGCTTGGTTGCCAAATCCTCTTTCTCCTTCTTCAGCGCCTCTATACTTTGTTGAGCATTTAAAAGACTATTTGAAAGAGATTGTTTGTTAGAAGTAAGAGGGTTGATAAGGTTGGTCTGACTTTTTACCCGCCTCTCCAAATCGAGTACTGGCCGAATATAACCAAGGAGGGCATGACTTAAGACATCATGTTCTCCAGATATAGAAAATGATTTCCCGTTGTAGGTCACCATGTTGGAGGAACTGGAGGGACGATAAGGACATACAAAACCATCTTTGTCAAAATCGTTGAAGTACAGACCAATGTCTTTAAAGAGAAGAGATGTCCACTTTATCGCTCCCTCAACCATCAATCTCTCCGGACTAAAGGTCTGTTGGGATTTCCTCTTGCTGAGTAGGGTCGACAAGAGCTGGTGGTGGGAATTCCGAAGGGCAAAAGATTATTTCTTCCCCTAAGGTGACCTTATTCTTCTTGGCAGCTTTTTCATCACTGTTTGCCCTAGGCTTCATGCCCTTTTAAGGAGGCCTTGGTGGGTTCTTTGACCCTCCAGCTTCCCTCACTGTCTCGACCTCTTTAGCCTTGAGCAAAGCTACGTCAATACCGCCCTAGTTTCCCGAACCAGTCCCTTTTGTAGCTGTTTGAGCCATATCTGTTGTAGTCTTCCTCTTATTGTTCTTCATTTTGCTGGGAGCCTTAGCTATGGAAGGCAAGAACAACTTGGCATTTTTGGCTTCTGTCCTTCTCAAAATCACGTGAGCAAGAGGAAGAGTGGTTAGTTCTTCCCATGAAAGGTCTCTCCGGCCTGTGGTGTTCCACAGGTGAGACCTCACAAAATTTCCCGACGTGAAGAAATTGTGAAATGGATTCCCTTAGTGTTCCGAAGCCTATTCATTGAGCTTTGCACAAGTATTTTTCCCTTCTTCCAAGTGGCTGGTGAAATCCTTCGGCAGAACTGAAGAGAGATAACAAACTAGTCAGAATAAGAAAACTTGTAGGTTAAGAAGTAAAAAAGAAAAATAAGTAGAAACCTACCATTGTTTTTTCACCTGCTGGTCAGCAAGCTAAGGTTGGTGTTGGCTTTTCACTTCTTTCCATTTTCCCACGTTCCACTAACAAAAAGGAATTGTGTCCTCCAAGGTTTTTTGGACTCCAACAAGTCGTCCACAACCTTGAAATCATTCCGCATGTTGTAGTGGTAGAAGGGAATCTGATGGTTCTTCACAAACTTGCTACGACATCAAACTGCTCCATTGGAAGAGAGATCTTTGACAATCTAGATGTCATGATAAAGGCGAGGAGTGTGTACCAAGCATTGAGGCTTAGCTGGCTGGGATAGAGTTTGACCAAGTGAAAGTACTTAACAATCTCTGGGTCTAAAGGGAACCAGAGTCCCCAGTTCAGCACTTCAGTGTATACTACCACCTCATTCAATTTGCAGTCCATGGGGGTCTCTGAAGTAATTGATATCCTTACTTTTAAAGACTCCGGAATCCCCCATTTGGTCCGGATTTGGCCTAACTTGGCAGTGTGGGTGTAGACAAAATTGATATTTTGCAATGCCAAAAAATACTTGACGCTGACATGTTTAAAACAAGGGCATACTTTACCCTCTAGGCACTCCAGAAGAGAGTTCGGATGAGTCACGCAAATTTTTACTTTACTCTTACCTTTTTTGTCGAAGGCAACATCCCCTATCTGATTTGACGCCTCGGTCTCAAATGGGGCCTCTTCAATGCTGTCCTCCATACTTTCTTCCAATACTGTGGAAGGTTTTTCAGTTTCCTTTGAGGAAGGTTGTTCAGCTTCCTTCATCGGAAGTTTTTCGGGTGGTTGAGCGTTTGATGCCTCTAAGGGCCTGATGTCTGGTAAAGGTTGTGATCCGGAGAGCTAGGCCTGTGGAGACGCTTTAACTACCTCTGCTCCGGAAGGTTTTGAAGTTGATGGTGTGGACTGAGTTTTGGTTTGGCGAGTTGTCGGGCGAGAGGTTATCTTCTCCGGTGAATTGTTTGTGTCAGAACCCATTGATATGAATGGTGAGGGTTCTCGGATGCTCGAAACAGTTTTTTTTTAGAATCAGGGTGTTGAGATTCTTGTACGAAAGAACCAGAAGGGAAGGATGAAAGGTTTGGTCTAAATGTGAGCTTTTTGGGTCTAGGTTTTCTTGAGGAAGATGACCCCTGCTCGACGTCCTGGTTTGGCTGACTTTTTTTCTTGCCTGGAGAAACGGGGAGACCGGCGGCGATACAGTTTTCTCTCTCTACTTTCTTTGCTATCTCTAACTCCAATAAATTTAACCAGCCACCTTTAACTAAAGTGTTTATGGCTATGAGCATATAATCTCTTAAGAACAGTTTGAAGATGAAGATGATTTACTCTCTAAGAAAGTTTTGAGAGTGAAAGACAATGTCATAGTAAAAAGAAACAGTTACCAAGGAGAAGTTGAACAAGGTTTTTTGCAATGATTAAGGGTTGCGCAACGTGTGAAAAATCAAAACCTAAGTAACTTTCTAGACCTAGTGGGTGTGGTGATCTAGGAAAAATAACGGCTGTAAGGTCAAACCAGATATTGACACCTGTCCCACGATGCATAAAAAAACTCTCTTAGAATTCTGGAAAGAAAAACCAGGCTTGATAAAATTCGAACAGAGTTGTTTGTGAAAAAAAGGATTTTCAGTTCGGATAATGTAGACAGATTGGACGCAATTGATGTTCACGTGGTAAATTTTTTAACCCTTCCAAAGATACTTTGCAAGGCCTAAAAAAGGAGCTACTGATGAATTCAGATCTTGCAGACACAACATACCCACTAATCCGAACAAAGGTAATTCACACCATATTACTCCACTATAAATCTGAAGATGACAAATGTAAACAACTTTTGACTAAGCTATTTGCTAATCTACTTAAAAAACTAATGGGTCTTTGAACTCGACCCGGTAAGTCCATGGGTCATTAATTAAAGTATAAATACCACAACCACTCTCATTAATGAGGGTGCTCAACATTTAATACAAGCCGACTGCTTAATTATCTCACTACTCCTCACACTAAACACAAAACACCCAAAAATTACTAAAACACTTTACCAAACTACCCCCTGCCCAAAATAAACCAAACAAGAGGTAGCCAATATAAATATCTTAAAATGGTACCATCAATGTTTTAAAACGTTTATTTGTATCATTCGGTTACACAATGGCAGAGACATGATAATCAACAAACTTAGTTTATTTTAGCATAAGAAAATTAAAACAAAAAAGTATATTCTTTGATGATGATGTCCATGATGAGTTTTTATTTACTCCATAGACATTTTATATAGACATTATGGTCAAAATTTAATAAGAAAGGAGATACAGAGCAAAAATACCAACCGAAAGTCAAAACACGTTAACAAAGTTCCCTATACTGAATTAACAAAGAATATGGGATTATTGGGGCATAAGCTAATGTTTTCGGAAAATTAGATTGGATGTAGCATTGGGAACAGAAGATTTTATGGAGAAGGTCCAAACGTATTCATTATAGTGGACACATATTTTTTGCATAACGGGATTTTTGAAAGGGAATGGCTAGTTCAAATTTATGATGTGGTATTAAAAGTACATCGGTGTGTTTGATATGTAATCAATAAGAATATATGAGTGATTGGTGGAAATAAAACAATTCTTCAAAATAATGTTATATTTCTTCTTTAACGTGTGAAATAACAATAAGAAGGTCCCTTTAGTATCTTAGATGACCAAAGAGAGGCCGCATACCTTATAGAGCTAGTAAAGAAGCATATAGTATACACATGAAACGAAATAAAATCCTAAGCCTCGGTAGATACATTCTAACTAACGTCAGGTACAAATTATTAGATTTTCCAATAGTGGACTATGCATGATGTAACACGAGTCCTAACAAAATTCACGTGTCACAAACTATCTATAGATATAAAAATATCTTAATCATGCAAAAGCGGACACCACACTGCCAACAAACAATTGAAGCGACGACAGAGGAAATAGATACGCTTACAAGAATATGTCATATCAAGGACTCTCATTATCCAATGTGGACAGAAAATCCACTATTAGTGAAGAAACAAATAGAAAGTGGAGAATGTGTGTATATTTCATAGATTTAAATAAAGCATGCCCGTATAATCTAATCCATATTCCAAGAATTGATCAACTAGTATATGCAACATCATGGAATAAGATGCTTTTTTATGGATGCATATTTGAGATACACCCAAATCCTAATACATAAAAATGATTGGGAGCCCACAACATTCATAACTGAGATGAGACTTTATTGTTACAAAGTAATATCATTTGGACTAAAGAAAGTATGAGTTACATATCAGATACATGTTAACAAAATTTTGAAAACACAAATTGACTGAAACCTGCAATCTTACATTGAAAATATGCTAGTTACCAGCATCCAAGATGAAGACCACTTAACCGACTTAGTCGATATATTTGCAAACTTAAGAAGAGTAAATTTGAAGCTCAATCCCGATAAATGTATATTCGATGTAAAATCTGGAAGATTATTGGGATATATAATCTGTGAGAAAGGCATAGCAGTAAATCATAATGAACTATTAAACTTAGTTATTATGGATCATCCAATAAATATAAAGTAAGTGTAAATACTAGGAGGGAGACTGGTAGCACTAAACAATTTTTTCTCAATATCTTCGAACAAATGCCAACCTTTCTTCCAAGTACTAAAATAAGATGGGAAGTTCACTTGGACTCAAACTAGTATTTTTTTGACAACATAAAAACATTAATGAGTTAGCCTAATATATTAAAAAATCATTCTCAAATTTTGTTGTTAGTGTTTTATTAATAAGAGAAGATGAAATGAATCTAATATTATTTACTATCTAACCAAGTTTATACTATATGTATAAACTAGATATTTACAATTAAAAAAATTGCCTTAACATTAGTAGTTGTTTCTAGAAAAAATAAGGTCTTGCTTTCAGTCTTGTCCAATTAGAGTATGAACCTCATTCTCACTAAGAAATGTATTATAAAATATAGATGTATCTTGAAGGTTAAAAATATCGTAAGTTAACTTAGGAGATTGTGGTATAAAGTTTGAACCAAAAACTGCAATTAAGGCTTAAGCCTTGAAAGGTTTCCTCACTGCATTTCAGTTAAAGAAACCTACCCCTTCAAAGGATAAAAATAATCTACTTGGAAAGGAAGAACTGGGGGAGAAAGTGATAACTTACACTTTGACGCAAAAGTTCAATTAATATCTCCAACTTCCGAATTTTTTATCTAATATATAAAATTCGAGTTCTCCATTTCTAACAATGAGGTTGGAAGAACTTCGACTAAAAAACATATCTTAAGTTAAACGACTTAAATATATTGACAGACTCTAAGTTGTTGTCAACTAGGTTTTAGGCCAAATGGAAGAAAAAAGATAACTTCATACAATATCTGTATGTATTTTGACGATATGAAAATATATTTGAGAATGTTATTTTTAAACAAGTACAAAACAAAAAATACAACTGCAAATGGGTTGTTTGTTTGTGCAACCACAAAGCCAATGGTAATACTCTAGGAAAAGCTATCAATTCCACTACTCAGCATGTTCTTATCAACGATCTTGGTTTCACGAGCTATGATGATTGAAGGGGAGGAAAAAGAAAAGGATTGGAACACTTCAACTAAAAATATATTATAAAAAGAAGATTCCCAAAAGACAAGACTGAAACCAAACATATGAAAATGAAATCAACGACATATATGTAGATAGTTGATACTTTGTACAAATAAAGACTCATAAAATGTTTTTCATATATCTCGGCCTGGGAAAAATAGCTTTTATAGTAGTAGAGCCAGAATGGAGAAGAAAATGCATACTGTGGCTATAAGGTATACATAGAAAAATATAACTCCAGTGATACTATTCAATCATAAATATGAGAGATGAAAAGTATTTTTTGAAAAACGGTGACCTTTTAAGTGCTTCTCAAACTCTTTACAAGTTTTAGTCGTGCTAATTAAGACAATTTCATAGGTAATTCCTTTTGACAGGTAGGGTCTTGACATTGTAAGGTCTTGGCCAAAAGTATGAGGAGAAAAAAAAATTCTTATTGATAGTTGTAAAGTACTTCTCCATATGGGCATAAACACAAACGCATGCACAAATCAGAACAATTGAGGTTATTTATTTTATAAAATTAAATACAGGTTTTATATATTGGATATTAAGAGTTATTACAACAAAAACAAGATTCAGTTTTGGAATTAAAATTTAACATTGTTATATGCAACGAGAGTTATATTGTTTTTTTCTTCTCTTTTTCATCTACAGGAAAACAAACATCAACAATATAATAAACAAAATACGGAATAAAAAAATATAGATGGAGCACGAGATATTGGCCTGATTTCGTACAAAATATTTTATGGTCATATTTTAGTTTGATGTATGAATATAAAATTACATTAAGAATTCTCTCTTGTTTTTTAAATAATATGTACATATTATTCTCTAAAGATATTATTCTATCTGTATATAAAAAACTACGAAAAAACTACGAAGATACTAGATTCTCTATCTCTATTGGTCGGTATGTTTTCTGGATAATAGTACATATTATTTTTCTTCTAAAATTAACCTTATCACTATAAATTCGATAGACAAGTACTTGTAAAAAAAACTATAAATATACTAGAACACAATAATTATAACATAAATTTATAATTTTTAAACTAAATTTACATTAACATAACCAGTACTACAATATTTATAATAACTTTTATTATTTGAAGTTCAAATTTAAATCAATATTAACCGACTTGAAAGAAAAATACAAAATAATTAAAGCAATTATAATATACACTAAATTTACGTCATTTATACTTTTTAACAAAAAAAAAGTTTTTATTGATTAATTAAATATAGATGACACACATTAGTACATTACTATTTGCATATTTGATCAGATGTCTCTTTTGAAGTAAAGGATGGACCCATTTGATACAACAAAAACATCCATTGGAAAACCCGTCCTCCATTGGAAATTGACTTGAATTAGCAGCACACCCACCATTCCGTTCGACCTTGACTAATCGACGTCCACTTGTTAATTTTATAATTCCAAAATGTTATCAAATTATTTTTGAAAATATGTCGGCACTCTGAAATTATATTTCTTTTGAAGTGATAAAAACTATCATCATTATTTTCCGATAGAACATTGTCCTCCTAATAAAAGTCATAATTATTTTATAAATCTATACGAGATGGTATATGATTTTGTGTTTTTCAAATACAAGAAATAGATATAAGAAGATATCTATAAATGATTTTGTATTTTTTAAACTAAAATAATTTTATAACAAAGGTTTAATTTTCAATTCTGACTACCGAATAAAAATAAAATAGATTTTAAGAGGTCAAATAATCGTCCTGGATAAAGCATAAAAGAAAAAAAAGGATAAAAACTAAAAAAATATAAAAATACTTACATTCACCGGACTATAAAATAGTTAAACAAAAAGTAAAAAATAAAACCAAACAACTAATAATATTCATGGTATTTTGAAAACTATTTTAAAAATTTGGTATTGTATTTTACATCCTTTTATATAAGATCTTAGTTATTTATAAATATTTTATTTGAAATAAATAACGTCTGTATTTGTTTTTAAGATACCAATGGAAAAACTAATAATACTAAAATAATAATAGTATATGAAAAATAACAAAAGTAATGTGGACTATTGTAGGTTTGTCTACAACAGAGCTAGAGTACATGACGGTAACTGAACGAGTTAAAGAGACAATACGGTTGTAAAGTTTGGTGGCAGGTTTGGGCTTGGATATAACTACTACAAAAATATTTTATGACATTCAGAGTGCTATACACTTTATAAAGAACTAAATGTACCACGGGCGTACAAAACACATTGATGTCATGTATCTTTTTATTTATGATATAATATCAAAGGGAATTATTGATGTGAAGAAAGTGTCTACATACGATAATCCAGCAGATATAATGACCAAAACAGTATCACTTTGAAAGTTTAGAGAGTGCCTAAACTAAATTGGTGTTCGTTGTATCAATTGAATGTCTTAGGGGAATTTGGCGAGTTAAAAGAAGAACAGTTTCTTTGTTGATAGTGAAGAAATGGTATTCGCCTCAAGGGGAAAATTCGTTGATAGTGAAGAAAGATTCCACATTCAAGAGTCAATATATTTGTTTGGCAATATACACTATTTCCAGGTTGCTAGTTATGTACTTTGCACGTTCAGTATGAGTCGAATAATGTCTTCATAGTGTACCATATAATAAATATATAATAGCCTAATAGGTTAGTGAACCAAAAATTTATTGGACTATATTCCTAACGCTATCCCTCAAATTCACAATGCAACAATAATAAACATTGAGAGTTTATCACACACAAATTAAAATTGAGATGTCAACTTAGTGTTTGTGAATATGTCAGCAACTTGCAAAGCTGATGGAACAAATTGAAACAAAATGGTCCCGAGCTGAAAATCATGACGACTGAAGTGACAATCAATTTAATTTGTTTCGTCCTTTCATCAAAAATATAATTCTTTACAATTTTCATGGACTTTTTGTTATCACAATGTAAATGAGTTAGGTAATATTACCCTCCATATATTCAATTTGTCGATATAACAAAAAAATCTCACATGTAGTCAATGCCATAGGACGATACTCAACATTAGTAGAATATTTAGTAACAAAATCATGTTTCTTATTTTTCGATGAGATTAATGAAATTCATAGGAAAACACATACACCAATGACAGGTTTACAATCAAGAGGATCTCAAGCAATATCGCTATAAGCACACAATTTGAGTGAAGATATCAAATAAAACAAAAGGTTATGGAACTGAGTGCCATAAAAATATCTGAAGATGTGGAAGAAAACAAAAGGCTCTAGAACTAAGTACCACAATGATATCTCCATATACGAAGAACTTCTACCTAGTAGACAAAATTTGGACCAATAAAAAATTGACTAACCACATGAAAAACATGAGCTATCTCTGGTTAAGTAACTGTAAGATAAACCATGTTCCGCGTAAGTGTATGATACGAATTCGGATATGATAAATGGACACCGTTGGTGAAGAATACTAAACATTGGTTTTGAGAGGTGTTTCTGTGTATCAGACTGTCGCGCTCACTCAAATAGATTAAATATATATTTTATTTGAGAAATAATATTATCTTAATGAAAATGAGCCATCTCAATACTAAATAAAATAACATAGCAATCCCAAGTTTTTCACGACAAGTTGATGAGAAAAATAATGTTTTTTGTGCATTAGTGCCTTCAAAATTGTCGCATGTAATAATCATATTATCTATATATTGAGTTATAATTCGACATGTGTTGAGACATATGGTAAATAAACCTGAATTGTGATTAATTGCAAGAAAACCAAAATAAATTTATCATAGAGAGTTTCTCAAATCAAGAACATGGATCTTTTTTTAGACTACATATAGCTTTTTTAAACTGAAAAACTTTACATGGTTGGGTAAATAACACAGGAAATATAAGTTATGTAAACCTCCTCATGAATATCACCATTTATAAAAACATTTTCGACATCTAGTTGAAAGATCTTCCACTAGCGAACAAATAGAATAATAATAAAGGTACGATTCGTCTTCATTTTTGTCATTGGGAAAAAATATCCTTATAATTCATACCACACTTCGAAGAATACTATTAGACTTTGTTTTGATTTTTAAAATTTAGACTTTGTTTTGATTTTTAAAATTTAGCAAAAACCAATTACATGATTACTAGGTCGAGGTCCAACCACATCTCATGTATAACTTTGATAAAAAGAAGTAAGCTCTTCAGCCGTAATTTTTTAAAATTTAGCAAAAACCAATTACATGATCTGCCACTTCGACGAATACCATTAGACTTTTAAAATAAAAGTATCCTTATACTCAAAGAACCCATTAGACTTTTTTTTTTAAAATTTAACAACAACAAATTACATGTTTACTAGGTCGAGGTTCAACCACATCTCATGTATAACTTTGATAAAAAGAAGTAAGCTCTTCAGCCGTAATTTTTTTTCCAACGAGGGTCATAAAAAACTTATGTATATGACTTAGGTTTATACAAATCATGTATGTTTTCTATAAAATATGAAAACGAAGTTAAGTAAGAGGATTTTAAAATATGGCAGTTTTATAAATTTACTTGTATGAGTAGATCTGCTGAGCAGTGAAGAATCTATAGTTGCACCAGAGGAATTAGCAGACTCAGATATTGATGAAGCATAAGTAATATCAGCTGATGTAAAAGGGTCATGAACTATATAAGGCACATTAATTGTATCAATGTTAATTCTAAATGAATTAATAACACAAAGATATGTCTTTATTTTTTCATGCAATTGTATCTGAATCGAATAAAATAGATATTGCTAAAAAAATATGACATGTCAAGATACATATAGCGTATGAATTGTGAGATCAAAGTAACAATATTTTTTTCTTCCCAATAACATAAACCAAAAAAATACATATAGTTGACTTTAATAATAACTTGTTCATTTCGATATAAGGGTGGAGAACAAAACACATACATCCAAACATTTAAAAAACGGAATAGTCCATAGGTTGTCTCTTTAAATTCTAAAACGAAGACATCCATGAGTTATGTGCGGTATAAATTCAATTAATCACCAGTAAAACTGTCAAAAGTGATCCTTCTAAAAAATGCATTAGAAACTTTAGTAGATAAAAACAAAGAAAGAGTAAGTTCAACAAGGTGGTGATATTTTTTAGCAATCATATTATTTTGAGGGATGTCAGTATAAGATGACAAATTTATGATACAAATAGATGCAATAAAATGCGTGAAATTATTGGAGGTATACTCACCCTCTAAGTCATACATAATAAGTCTTAACAATTTCTCTAAAATTTCTATAAATTCCAAAGAAATTACACATCTGTTTCATAAGACAAACCCACGTACAACAGAGTATAATTATCAATAAATGAACATAATAGGTTAAACCATCACGTGTCGAAATAATAAATAGAACCCATGCATTAGAATGAATAATATCAAAAAGAGAAATTAAACAACAAATACTTTAATTTAAGAGTAATGAATAAAATTTTGCGAGTTTATTACTACTACAATCAGAGATATTACAAGTGTTCAAATGGCCAAAAACACATGAAGATTTTAAAAACTTTAAACGTGATATAGATACATGTCCTAAACGAGAATGACAAAGATAAAATTAGGACGAAAAATACTCAAATAAAGCAAAAATAAATCGACACCAAAGGCATAAACATTCGTTACTTTGAGTGCTTCCAAAAACCTCTACCAAAATTATTGTAGTACTGGAAGATAAAATATATATGATACAAATTAGAGATGATGAAATAAAGTATGACATATAATGTGACATATAACAAGAGACATTATAATCCAAAATCAATAATGATGAATGAATATTTGAAGTGGAAGATGAGGACATACATGAAGGATATCCGAATTTAGTGGGAAATATTTTCCCATTAAGTTGGATACCAACATTAACTTGTACATATGTTTACTTGACTGAAACTGAAACATATAATTTTTTTGAGTTTTAAGAGTTAATGAGAATATTATTGAAACTTTATCCAGAATGATAATACATATATTGATTTTAGATTTTATTTGTCTGTTATAAGTACTCAGATTTAGATATTACTAGAATGTAAAAATCGAATCCGTTATGCTCAACGAATTATCCGACATTGCTATTTGGTTTTTTTTATCACAAAAGGAAAATAAATAATCGGAGCCTATATTGATCTTATAGGATTGGATGACGTAAAAGAGCTTTCCCCTCTAGTTGAACTAGATAAACGGTCAGAGGATATAAACAACAAAAGGAAAATGACCTTGCGAGAGACTTCTCACCTAGTTGAAGCAGAAGAAGAATTCAAGAAAGTTGAGATGTATCGTGAACAAAATTTGGAATTCGTTCTGAGCCTCATATGTAGATGATGCTCTAATATTTTTAAATATTTAATTCAATAATCTCAAAAATTTTATATAGAAGACAGAGAATGTGACCAAAGTGTGTGGAAGTGTTACTTTTCATCATCTTACTATCAATCCGTTTCCGTTTGATGAAGAAAAATATACATCATTTCTCTTAGGAGAATACAAAGAGATTTTATAATATGTGGACATATTGAGTAAGGTAGGACATATTCGTGAAGTTCTTTATCATGTTAGACCGTAGATGCAATTTTCATTTTTGAAGAAGTCCATATAATTGAGGATGTGTGTTGAATTTACTAAATCTCAACTAAGCATATCCAAAGGATTTATCCTCGTACTTTGGATCGAGCAACTCGTAGATGCCATTTATGGGAACTGCTCTGTATTTTTATAGATATATACTCCAGAAATAAACAATTTTTTATCCAGATGATAAAAAAGCCATGATATTCATAACCAAATGACTTATTTACTTGAAAAACGTGATGTCTCATGTACTAAAAAACACAGGCATTACCAACCAAAAACTAGCAAATAAGAATTTCTTTTAGATATTAACAGTTACATTGAGGTATATATAGATAATATGATGGTAAACAGTAACTAAATAATGATCATATGACTATTTTACTAGAACATTTTTCCAATCAATAGTTTATGCAACTCAACCATAAACCATAGAAATGTACAATCACCGTACGATATAACATATTTTTTTGCTTTTATGTTGAACAAAAAAGATATCGAGACTGATCCATCCAATTATCTGTGATGGCTGCTATAGAGTTATCTAGATCTATCATGGAGGTTCAAATTATGGCTGCTAGTTTTTCGTACTCAACTAATTCATATCTCGATCATTCGATATGCGTTTATGATTTTTTGAATTCCTCAAAATGGTAGGTTGGTTCCATTGGTCCGCATAATATAATGATATTTTCAAAAGATTATGAATCATTTTGTCTATTCTGAATTATTATATAAACCGAACTCTAGGGACATTCTTTATTTTTATTTGGAAGTATTTGACCATGCGATCAACATGGTCCTCGTGTATACGGAGGGACATGTAGAAAAAGTTATGTACTATGTCAGTAATATTTTATTGACGCCGAGACAAGATCCCCAATATTCAAAAGGCTCGCTATAGTTCAAATGGTTATGAAGCAAAAATATGAACGTATTTCCAAAGTCATACAATAATCTTTGGAGCATCTTTCCTCCTACGCAGTTCTTACAAAACATATATATATATATATACATATATATATATATATATCAAGATACCTCACTCTTTAGTCAATAGTGTCAAATATTTTCGGACAGTGTTTAAGTAATAATGGAAGAAATAATTAATTTTTGGATGAGATGTGGAGAGAGAATTGAGTTGTTTAGGAAATATTTTAGAGAGACAGTGCGATAGGTTTAGGAAATAAGTAAAAATTTCTTAAGATTTCATTAAATACTCTAAAGGCCTATTAATAGTCCATGGGCCTAATTGGCTTATATGCTTAATGGGTTTATTTTGGTAAGCTAATCTTATTTATACCAAAAGCTCATTAGTATGCTAAATATCTGCTAACTTCACTTGAAAGGCAGACTACAAGTCTCAAGGAAACTTTACTGGTAAGAGATCTTCCTATGGATAGTATGGAGGAGGTTATAGAAATAATAGAGGAAGTAATGGCTTCTCCAACAATAAAAGAGGCAGAAACAGTTTCTATTGAGGGAAATGAGAATGCTTCTCTCAGGAAAAAATCAACATGTCAGATATGCAACAGGTATGGATACACTGCACATGTTTGTTATTATAGGAATGACCATTCTGTCATGGGATCAACCTCTTCAGAACATCCTAGAGGAGAGGAAGAGTAGTTAGCCTACCTAGCAACTCAAGACTCAACAAGGGTCAATTCCTGGTATGCTGATATTGGTGCTAGTCACCATGACACATGTAATTCTAGTTTACTGACTCAAAAGAATGAGTATGCAGGTAACAAAGGTATTCTTGTTGGTAATGGTCAGAGGCTAAACATGAAACATGTTGAGAATTATAGTTTGCATACATCTACCAATTCACCTATTTCACTCAACAATGTTTTACATCTACCTATGATAAACAAAAACTTACTTTCCGTCCCACAAGTGAGGCTTAAATCGTTGCTTCGTCCCTTGACTATCACGTTTTGTGTCATTTAGTCCATCAACAAAAAAATCACGGGTAAGGATCCCTTGACTATAAAAAATCTATAATTGCAGTCCCCGCGCGTGGTTTTTGTCATGGTGTTGCCACTTGTCACCATAGTTAAATGGTTTTTGTTTAATAAACAGTCCCTCGAATTTTAATTCCACTTTTACTCTTTGAATTTATTTATTTTTTGATGTTTTTTTCTCAAAACAGAGTAAATCAAAATTTGTTATACTTTATTTTTCTTTTCTTTTGTTTTTTGTTACTTTTTTTTCTTAAAGAAAGATTGAAGCAATCCTTACCACACAGCTTTCTTTTTAATTCATCTTCAGAAGTTATATAATCTTCCAAAATTTACGGTCACCCAATCAAACCTTGAAGTTCTCTGCAACAACTACACATCCCAATAAGCAAACTCGACTTCAATAACCAAGCATCCCAAACTCGATTTCATTAAAACTCAATCACCATCACGCCCATTTTTAAAGATACTCTGTCTTTATTAAGCAAACAGTATTGCCTAACAAAATCCTAAATTTCCCAATTCAACCGAAGTTTCAGAAATTTTCAATTTTATTTTGAATTTACCAGTTTTCCTTTCTGCTTTGTTCTTGTTTTTGACGAACTATGGTGCTTTCTTAGAGAAAGATGGAGGAGGCTATGCTGCCTTTTTAGAGAAAGCAATTTCTAAAAAAGAATTGATGCAGAACTATGGTGCCTTTTTAGAGAAAGAAGAAGAAGGCTTTAAAGGGCAAGGAAAGCTTACTCGGTTTGAAAATGGGAATACAGACCTGACAAAATTATTATAGACTTGCCAAGTATCTAGGTTCCCATTATTTTCAAATCATGTTTCAAACTTTATAATATATATATATATATATATTAATGGATTGATTTTCTGGTTTGGGCTAAAAAATGAATTCCTAAAAATATATTCAGTGGAAGAAAATGAAAACGTTGGATGGAAAGAAGAAGCAGTAGCGATGTTGGTAGCTCTGTTTGTAGTGGTTTAATTATTGTTTTGTCGTATCCTTAAGTTTCTATCTATGTAATTCAAGATTACTTATTGTAGTAAGTTTAAAGATGATAAATGGAAAATTGGGTTTGTTCTTGTAGTTATATGTTTGAGAATAGTGAAGATAAATCGAGTAACTAGAATAAATTTGGGAACAAATCCAAATCACCTCAGTTCCAACAAAATAAATTCGGTGATAGAAGTTTTTACAAAACCATAGTTAGAAAAAGGAAGCGAAATGTAAAAAAAAATAGTGTATTACAAATTTTGCAATGCCTTGTTATCAGAAAATAATAAAAAAATTCAAAGGATAAAAATGGAATTAAAAGTTAAGAGACTATCTGTGAGACAAAAACCATTTAACTATGGTGAAATATGACAACATCAGAGCAAAAACCACGCGCGGGGACTGAAATTATATATTTTTGATAGTCAAGGGATCCTCACCTGTGATTTTTTTATCGAGGGACTATATGACACAAAACGTGATAGTCGAGGGACGAAGCAGCGATTTAAGCCTCACAAGTCACTAGCCATTGATAAGTCCGGAAATTTTCACCACTCACTGTAGAAACTGGACAGGGGAAATTCGGACAAAAACCACCCACTGAACCATCCGAACTGGACAAAAGTATTAAAAGCTAATCATCTTTTGACTAAGCTAATTGCTAATCTGCTTAATAAACTAATGGGTTTTTGAACTCAACTCGGTTTCATAAATTTGACCCGAAAGCCCATGTGGCCCATAATTAAAGGTATAAATAGTCAACCACTTTTATTTATTAGGATAATGAACATTTAATACAACCAGGCTGCTTAAATCTCTCACTACTAAACACTCAAACATTAAATATCTTTGAGATACAGTAAAATACCTGACCAAATTACCCTCAGTTGAAAATAACTCACATCAGATTGGCGACCACAGTGAGAGGAGAAGGTGCCTGAATTTATCATTCGAAACCATCGAGAAAAGTCAGATTGGATGAATCCGGACAAACAGGCAGTTCCACCAACTTTGGCAGAAGTGGTGGGAGATAATGACGAATACACGATTGAAGAGCGAGATAGATTGAAAGCTGAGATAGAAGCCTTGAGGGCTGCTAAAAGGGTGGAGATGGGCTTAAAAGAAAAATAAAAAATGTTATCCGTTCACCACACTGACAATCCAAGGGAGCATGACCCATCGATAAAAACCCATGTAAGTACTAAAAAGACTCATGCTAGTTCAAAGAAGTCTCACCGGTCTAAACCGGTGGAGAGCTCAGATTCAGATTCGGAATCCTCTAGTAGCTCCTCGAACGAGGATGGAGTTGAGGAGTCCCTGTCATCCAGCAGTGATGAAGGTCGTTCTAAAAAGAAACATAAGTTGATTAAAAAGTATTCAAGAAAAAGGGACAGGCATGGAAGGTTGAAGAGGCATCTTGGAAAAGGATTATCTCATGGTCACAGCCATGTCCGGAGACATGTAGACCGATTGTTGATGGATCCTTTCGCCTTTCATGTTGGACCAGGTATCTTTGCAACTCCTAATGAAGATACTGTGTTTAGTCGTGGCCGAAAATGGAGACAATCTCCATTGTCTTCCAAGATAATGTCCGGAAATATTCCTAAGAGGTTTGACAACACAAAGATGGAAAAATACGATGGGAGTAAAGATCCAGATAATCATCTAGAGCAATTCAAAAAATTTATGATGAATTTTGATGATGATGATAAGTTGCTTTATCGAGCATTCTCCCAATCTTTTACGGGGAGTTCTCTGGAGTGGTACAATAGTCTGCCGCTGGGCTGCATCAGAAACTTTGATACTTTTTGGGTGGCCTTCCGGAGGCAGTTCATTGGAAGACAATGAGAAAAATGATCATGTTTCAATCCAATTCACAAAGGAAGACAATGAAAAACTTATGTCTGCTATAAAATTCACTTTAATATATAAATTTGCTAAATATATGCCTAAACTTAATATTATCAAACAATTATTAGATTCTATAAAATTTGTTGGTGAATATAATGTCCCTAACTGGGACATTAAGCATGCGATTATATATTTTTCATTACAAATAGATTTGTGTAAACTATAGAACACGGATGTTTGGTCTATAAGATATTACTTAATGAGGCTTCTCAAATAGACTACATCATTCAATCCGAAAAAGGAAGTCCCATCAAACCTGCGTGGATTATAATAGCTAACTTACCTGAATTTATTTACAATGAAGATATTATCCATATTATTGCCTCAACCATAGGACAACCTCTTAAAACTTGGATTCCATAAAAAACAAAGTAACCTACAACTCTTGTTATGCTTGAATTGAACTAGACTTAACTAAGAAAATGCAATATTATGTTTGGGTGGGATTTGAAGATAATAATGGATGTTGGCTTGACATAGATATAAAGACTTATCTTATTATTTCCACACTTATTATCATCTTGGTCACATACAAGAAAATTGTACAACGTTTTAATAACAACAAGCTAATTCAATTAACAAAGATAATGATACAAAAGAGGATCGACCTAAAATAAAGTCCATTGAAAACAAATAATCAAAAAGAGGATAATGCCAATAACTGAAAATATATGGAGGAAGATATGAATGAGCAAAACAAAAACACAAAAGACATCAAGAGAAGAATACAAGATATGTAATACTGGAATCAGCCTTCATCCAAGATAGAAAAAACTTGTCGATGTGAAGAAAATGATAGTTCTAAGGAGAATAAGAAGCTTACTAACCATGTTAGCAATAACACTCTAAAAGAGGAAGAAGTGATTAAAGTTATACAAGTGTTGGATTCACATATCAATATCTTAATATGAGAACCTGGATTTTGTTAGCCATATCCTAAATCAACTTAATATAAGCAGTTTGTCTACTTCTCATATACTGAACATAAGAGACACGGATAAAGGATTTCAGGATCTTCTAGCTAAATTTTTTAAAAAGATTAAGGAAAAAAAGGAAGAAGGGTACTTTGGTAGTCAAGTATTTTTTTTAGCAAAAAATCCCAATTAGATCTTCAAACCAAAATATCGGATGACAATACAAATTTTAAATTGGAACATGTGTGGCATTGGTAACAAAGATTTGCAGAAAAGGCTGAAATACATCAAGTTAAAAGAGAATATTGATTTAATTTCCTTGCAAGAACCTCTTATCAAGATGGAGAACCAATAGAAGATTCCAGTTAGATTAGGCTTTAAACATTTTAAGGCTAACATCAATAACAAGATTTGGTTCTTGTGGAATGATGAGTTTAAGATAAATATTCTTATGGACCATCAATAATACATTCATGCTGAAATATCTTATTCTGTCATGAACAAGATTCTCTTATTAACTATAGTATATGCAAAGTGTTAAAGAGATTTCAATGAGGGATTTCAACGTTATTTTTTCTACTCATGGGCATCTTGGTTACTCCTTTAATTGTCGTAACAACATTGAAGATTTCAATGACACAATTATTTATTGTTTTCTCGAGGATGCTGGCTATGATGGTACAAAATATACATGGTATAATAAAAAAAATAGAAAAGACTTGACCGTGTTCTCTATATCTCAGCTTGGAATGAATATTCCCTTGATACTAAGGTGCTTCATATGGCCAGAACATGTTCAGATTACCCCACTATGTATTACCATATCCCAAACCATAAACAACTTTAAGAAGACTTTCAAGTTCCTAAATATGTGGACTTTAAGCCATGACTTTCTTTGTGTGGTTGAGAATTCTTTGTGTGGTTGAGAAACGTTGGAAGATTGAAATGTATGGGTACCCTATGTATGTATTTTGGAATTAAACTAAGAGACTCAAAGAGGCTCTCAGGAAGTAGAATAATAACTGTTTTGGTAACATTGTTAATAAGGTTTTAGAGGACGAGGAAACTTTTAAAGCTCTTGAGATTAACTAACAAGAATCCCTTAAAGGTCGAGGACATAATTAGTCTCCAATTTCATATATCTCCAACCATTGTCTAAGGAAGATTCTTAGTGACAACAAAAGTGTTAATCTAGCTGGATCAAAGACAAGGACATAAACATGGTTATTTACCATAATTTTGTTAAGAGAAAGAGGAGAAAAAACAAAATTCTTAATATAAGATATGAGTCTATTTGGATTATGGATACCAATCTTTTAGGAAGTTCTGTTTAATCTTATTTCTAGAGTATCTTAAATGATCATCCCTATCAAAATACTGATGATGATAATAGTTTGATGAATGATAAAATCTTTAACAATATACCTAAGGTGATAATTGATGAAGATAATAAATTACTAATGACTCCTGTAACTGATGATGATATTTATGGTGTCATCAAAAGTCGTAATATTTCAAGCTTTGCTGAAAATGATGGCTTCAATAGCGGTTTCCTTCAAACATGTTGGCTCATTACCAAATATGTTTTTTTTATGTTGCTATGGAATCATTTCTCCTTGGTTATCCTATTCCCCAGGGTATATTAGCTACCTACATCTGTCATATCCCTAAAAAGAATAACACCATTTCATGGAAGGATTACAAACCAATAAGTTTGTGTACACTAATTAATTGAATTTAAAACTCTAAATAACAAACTGGTTAATCTTCTTCTAAAAATAATATCTCTAGTCCAATGTGGGTTTATTCAAGGTAGATACATTATTGATAATATTCTTCTTTCCAAATAGATGGTCAATGACTTGAATGGGAAGACCAAGGCCGGTAATATAATATTCAAAGTAGACATGACAAAATCTATTGAAGCATTGTCCCATAGCTTTATATAAAAGGTTCTCAATGTATTTGGTTTTAGCTATGATTCCATGAATATCATTGAAGAAATAATAAAATTGGTGTATGTTTCTATTATTATCAATGGGAAGACTAAGGGTTATTTCAATACGATGGATCGGGCAAGGGGACCATATTTCCCATAACATGTTTATAATTTTTGAAGAGGTTCTCATTAGAGGTCTTAGTAACTTATTTGAATAAAAATATGAAATATAGGTCTAGAAGCTCTATTAACATCCCTTGTTTAGCCTTCGCAGATGATATATTAATCTTTACTAATAGCCTTTCCTCTACTATTGAGAGCCTTAGTAATCTTTTTAAAAAATTACCTAGAGGTCTTTGGTAAATCTATTAACAAAGACAAGACTAATTAATCACCTTTTCACAGTTATCCTCTACTAGATTATCCTCTACTAGATGATCTTCCTTAGTTATTTAAACTGGATTTACCACTAATAGTCTTTCCACTACATACTTAAGAATAACACTTAACACAAACAACTTTGCTAAAAATTATGATCCACTTGCCAGTAAAATTTGTAGCAATATTAATGATGAGAATGGAAGGACTTATCTTACGGTGGAAGGCTCACTTTGATTAACTCAATGATGTTGGCCATTCTTACCTTCTGGATGCAGAGTTGTTACCTGCCAAAGAATGTTATTAATAGAATTCAAAGGATTCTAAATAAATTCTTATGGGGTTCAACACATAATATTCACAAAGTTTATTATACAACTTGGTCAAACATTTGTAGGCCCTTTGGTGAAGGTGGCCTGAGTGTTAGAAAGCTTAAGGACATCCATGATACTTTTTTCCCGTAAGCTGTGGGTTAGATTCATAGAAAATAATTTATTGTGTGCCAATTATATCCACAGTATCTATTGCCAAGGTATACACCTTTTACAGACTAACTTCTCCAAATCCAAATCTCATATACTTGGAATAAACTTGCTAAAATCAAAGCTCTTGCTGAGTCTAAGATTAAGTGGAACCTAGGTAATGAAGAAGTGTACTTTTGGTTAGACAATTGGAGTGGTTCTCCATTTATAATCCTTGATGATAACACTGATAATGGTTGGTACAAATTAGAACAAGTCAGGTAATTTTAGGATGAGGATATGTGGAGTGTGGATTATTTTAGAAACTTAGTCACTCATTCTACTATAAAACAGATTGAGACGACAATTACAAAATTCAATTTAAATACATTATTACATGGATGCTATCTAAGGATGGATGTTGTAACACATATGATATATAGAACCATATTAGGAAGAAGAACAATTACTTGAATCCGTTTTATAAGCTATGGAACAATGCTACGCCTATGAAATAATATGTCTTAGTGTGGAGAATTATTAACAACTGGTTACCCACTAATCCTAATTTCCAGAGGAGACATATTACATTAGTTGTAAGTGTCAAATCTTTGACAACACTAAATATCTTAATCATTTATTTGTGTCTTGCAATAAAGCCTTGCTTATTTGGTCATACTTTGCTAGTATTTTTAATATTCCCATTAAAAGATGCATGATTATAAGTCACATAATAGGTGTTGGTTTTGGTCTTTAAACAAATACGTTCATATTGGGACTATCTTCCATGTGGTAATTTGCTGGGTTATATGGCAATCAAGAAATAAAATCCAGCAATTGATAAATATACCAGTGCTAAGAAATGGAAATTCCTACCTTCATTGCATGAAAATGGTGAAGCATTTTCTTTGACCTCTCTGAGTAACTCATGGATTCTCTATTCTAAGTCACCAGTCTCATTGTCTTTCTCTATATCTCAAAATTTCAATCAATGTATTTTAGGTTTTGGCGTGGAAGATGAAAATTTTAAGTCTAAAACTAGCGACTTATTTTATGTTTATTCCACTAGTTAAACATGCTAAATATCCAGCCCAACTCATTTGGACCTTTTGTATCTTGGCTTTATCAATATTATTTCATGTTTGCTTTAATACTTTTATTAATTTAATTAATTCTTTTACACATTATATAAAAATATTTAAAATACATAATAAATATAAAGATTTTATATATTTATACTTTTTTTAGTTATATTGCTAAATGAATTAGTGTTTTATTTTAAAAAAATCACTTTAATTGTTTTCTTATATAAATAGTGTACGATAAGTAAAACAATATATTAATAAAAAAATTGATCTAAACTATCGTTCTCAGAAATTTTAATAAATGTTCAGTAAAGATATTTTATATAATCTAAAAATGATATGTATAAGCTCTATTAAGTTTTTAATTTTTTTTAAAAAAATATAAAATCTAACAGAATTAAGACGAAATCGATGCCAACGAGAGATATTTTTGAACTTGATGAAGAGATAAAAAATGCTTTCTCTCCAAGAAAGCTTTTCTTGAAGCTGAAGCAATCCAACCTTATGAAACAGCCAAGTACCCATAGCCTAATCCTTGCACTGCTTCAATCTTCAATTCAGCGTTCATATATGTTGTTGAAGAATGGATGAATACCTTGTTCTCAATTTTTCAAACCTGCAAAACAGAGTATCAAACGGTGAAAATCTCAATCATGAAAGGACGTACTCTCAAGTTGTTCATCAACCTAACCTTATTAAACCCACTAGATATAAGCCTTCTAATACTCAGCATAAAGATGATCACATATCCATCCAGTTTGAAGATCAAATTTATGAAGAACTATTGTAGTCTACATCATATACCTTGATAGGTAAATTTACTAAAGGTCTGCCCAAAAAGGTTATTCTTGATAAATTCTTTGAAGCTAGGAAGTTCAATGAGGATTTCATTTACACCAATTGGGATTCAAGATATTTGTTTCTTGAATTTTCACTAAAAGAAGATATAAGCATAATATGGTTGCGTTGAGTTTGGACAGTTGATGAATATTCCATGAGAGTTCTGAAGTGGTTACCTTCATTCAACGTCAAGAAAGAATTCCCAATTGTTCTCATATGGACGAGAATCGAAAAATTACCTGAACACCTATATAATGAAGATATCAATAACTCTATTGCTGCATCAATTGGAACCCATCTCAAGTCCTGGATATCTCCCAAGAATAAGGCCATGTTCAATGCGTGTTACGCATGGGTGAAAACTGGCATATCAAGAAAACTATAGAACCAAGTATGGTTTGGCTTTGGAAATAACAAGGGTGCTTGGATCACATTAAGCTATAAGGATGTACCTAGATACTGTGATTCTTGTTTTCATGTGGGACATGATTCTTCAACCTATAAAAGAAGTAGAGATGACAATGCAGATCGGAGCACCAAACAACATGGGATAAAAACAACAAAAGAACCTCTTCCACAAAATAGCATATCTGACCCCGTGAACATTAAGGAAGTAGCAACTACTAACCTCAAATCTGTTGTAGTTAAATCTATTGATGAGAATGATAATGCTGAACCCGTTGCTCGTGGTACAATTGCTGAAAACCAAGTCATAATACATGCTGAGAACAAGGAAGAAACAATCAGAGAACCTGAACTAATGCATAATGGAATACTGAATGAAAATCCAGCTAACAAATCTGAAGAAAAGGCTATAAAAAATGAAGATATTAGCCAGCATGAAGATGATATAATAGACGCTATCAAATCCGTTGATAGCATCACAAACTTTCCACAGCAAGCTGATGAAACTACTCCTCCTATTGTTAAAATAAATCCCAGGAAGGATAATACAGGAAGTCTTCCTCCATCTCCTGGTCTAAAACTTAAGAAAGTAGATCCTAGTTTCCAAAAAATACTAGACCAAAGGCTCAAAAAAACAAGGAGAAGTAAAATAAAGAAACCATTGGTTATAAAATATCTTCAATTTGAAGAGACTCAAAGATCTTCACTCAATAGCCCTAAATGATAAAGCTCTTAAGCTGGAATACCCAAGAAGTGGGAAATCAATCTTCTGTTAGAAGACTTAAATCTATATTCAAGAAAGAAGGTATACAAATATTGTTCT
This sequence comes from Limnanthes douglasii subsp. nivea, assembly GCA_036936605.1. Taxonomy (NCBI): domain Eukaryota; kingdom Viridiplantae; phylum Streptophyta; class Magnoliopsida; order Brassicales; family Limnanthaceae; genus Limnanthes; species Limnanthes douglasii. The sequence continues at coordinate 280,003,415 of JAUPFV010000004.1, forward strand.
TACGGGAACTTATGGTAAGTAGTGACCAAATTACTACTCTCTCTGCTAAGCTTAAGCTTCCTCACTTCTTTGCTAATATTTCTAACAAAATATGGGTGGTTTGGCATGATGATTTGGAGATTAAGATTCGGGTGGACAATATCCAGTGCTGTCACATTAAAATCAAACATTCTCAGTTAAACAAGACAGTTAATATCACATATGTTTATGCAAAATGTAAAAAAAACAATATGATGGAACTTTGGAATGATATCTGATCCTTTGAATCATCTACAAAGAAATGACTTCTTCTGGGCGACTTCAATTCTATCATATCCCCATCTGAACAATCTGGTTGTTCAAATTTCTGCCAGCAAAGTGCTAATGATTTTCTAGACATGATTAAAGACTGTCACTTGGAGGATGTTGGATTTGTGGGAACTAGATTCACGTGGTCAAACAATATAAGGTGGAAAAGATTAGACATGGTTTTATTTAATCAGGAATGGTCTGCGTATTTTGCTGAAACTAAAGTTATTCTTAGAGCATAAACTCAATCCTTCACTTGATCAGTTGTCCCACGTCGCTTAGACTGAAAATAATTTACAATATATAAGTAAATGAAACATCTCAACTAGTATGAGGCCTTTTGGGAGTACACCGAAGAGCAAAGCCGTGAGGGTCCTTTGGCTGACCCAAAACAGACAATATCATACTAGTATTCACACTTATATATTCTTAACATGGTATGAGAGCCAAAATGTCCTAAGCGATGTGTTTAACAGGCTGTCATGTCTGTCATGGGAAACATCATGCCCATTACATATATAATCACATATGAGGATCAAGTTTAAGGGGGAGTATTAGAGAATAAACTCGATCCCTCACTTGATCAATTGTCCCACATCGCTTAGACTGAAAATAATATATATATAAGAGCAAAGCCGTGAGGGTCTTTTGGCTGACCCAAAGCGGATAATATCATACTAGTATTCACACTTATATATTCTTGACATTTATTTATCTAGCCCGTACGTGTTTAGATCATACTCCACTATGCATCACAATTACCAAAGACAACAAGAAACATGGTAATTCTTTCAGGTTCCTCAATATCTGGACTATGGACAAAGCATTCTTAAGCTTTGTTGAAGCTAACTGGACTGTTCCAATGATGGGATATCCATTACATGTTTACTGGAATAAGTTGAAAAGATTGAATATTTCTCTAAAAGAATGGAACACAAATTACTTTGGTAATTTGTTTGATAAGATTAACCAAACTGAAGATAATCTACTATTTTTTGAAGACAACTACAGAAAATCAAGGAGTATTCAAGATAAAAACAGTCTCTCTAAAGCTACCGCAAAACACTTCCTAGCTCTGACCATGGAAGAGGAATACTGGAGGTAAAAAATATATTCCAAATAGTTAAAGGATGAAGATAAGAACACAAGGATCTAGCACAACTTTGTTATGAAGAAAAGAAGGAAAAGTATAATAAATGGAATAAAAATCAACAACAAATGTAATTCATATGAAGAAGCTACCAACTCCTCAGCTGAAGCCTACTTTATAGACATTCTCTCATCTCCTTCCTATTTTAATAGGAAATGCTGAGATTAAAAGTATGAATAAAAATGTTTTTAATGTCATTCCAAAACTAGTTGATGACTCTGATAATAAACTAATGCTAGTTGAGCCTACTGACGCAGAAATTTGGTCTATTATTCAAAGCTTGAATCCAACAAGAGTTGTTGCGATAGATGGATTTAATAAAAAAAATTACATTACTTGCTGGCATATCATAAAAACTGATCTTTGCAAGGCACTTAATACTTGGCCAGGATATTCCTAAAGGGATACTAGCTACTGGCATTTGTCTAATCCCTAAGATAATCACTCCTTCTAGTTGGAGTCAATATAGACCAATTAGTCTCTGTACTCTAAGAAATAGAATAATGTCTAAACTGCTTAGCAATAGACTTTCTACAATTCTGCCTAACTAATATAAGAAGTGCATGGAGCTTATATTGAAGGAAGATCAATATATGACAATATAATCATTGCAAAGGAGTTAATCCATGATATAGGTAGGAAAACAAAAGCAGGAAATGTGGTTATCAAGGTTGATATGTCCAAATCTTTCGAAAATTTATCACATAGCGTTATTATAAAGTTGCTCGAGAGGTTTGGTTTTAATAATTAAGTCATTAAGCTGATTAACAACATCGTTAGATCAGTCAATATTTTCATCCTAAAAAATGGGAAAGCAGTTGGGTACTTCAAATCTAATAGAGGTGTGAGACAAGGTGATCCCTTGTCTCTTAGCCTCTTTATATTAGCTGAAGAAGAACTGATTAGATGGACGAATAACCTTTTTATCTCTAACAAAAAGCTTAAATATTCAAGTAGAGGCAATATAATTACACCAGTGTTAGCCTTTGTTGATGATGTATTAGTATTTACTAATGACTCTCAAGTTTCCCTAGAGAAAATAACTCGATTTTTGCAGGTTTACGAAGATATTATACCAGCTGCTCCTCTGTTGGAGACTCCATGACCTGACAGTTGAACCGGTTACACGGAACACGAGGTTCTAATTCGGCGAGGCCATAAAATAGATGTAGACGGAATCTGACTAGGACTGACCACCTAGCTTTCACCTCATCCACACGCCTAGAAATTCTAGGCGGCTGGACACCATCCCTGCCATATAGGAAATACATCTGGCATAGCAATGCCTCTCAATATGTTTAACGCCCCTCTTGCTGGTTCGTGTTACCAACTTCGATTGATACTTTCATCAGATAGTGATCTTCTAACTCAGTTCATGGAATCATTTTTTCTTAATTTATCAACTAGTTTACCCTTTAATGTAGATACAACATCTATTTATAGACAATTTTGTTTTCAGATAACGTAATCCAGTTAGACGAATGAAAACCACATGTAAAGTGAGAAGGACAAAAGATAAGGATATAGACGAATGCCTAAATTACTCGGTGTAGTTGCATAAATGATTAAATTCAACCGAGACCCAAGAATAACTCCAACCGACATAATAACTCCCGCCAACTTTCATTAATTAAAAAACTCCCGCCAAAATCGATTCTCATTAACAAAAAAATTCCCGCCAACATAATAACTCCCGCCAAGAGTAACTATAGTATATAAACATGACACAGAATCCAATCTGAGAAAATAGAAACCAAACATCTACTTACAAAAAACAAACAAACACTATAACAGATGGAGTTTACGGCTGATGAAGACTACTATATGCTTAAGGCGGTGAGGGTTGCCCACAAAGATATGGGGGAGATAGAAGCGATGTGTTCTTTGATCGTGTCCTATGTATGCTGTATTTCAACTACGAGCGTTTAGGAACATGAAATCTGGAAGTAAGAAATCGTGACGAAATAAGACGCATGTACATCTTCGTCCAACCGTTACAGCCTTTACTTTTCATGCCGGCTAGAATAAAGAAGGAAGCGCCTTTGGTCTGAGACATGATGGTAGGAGACTACATCAATATGGATATGGTGGCGTATCTGGAAGATAGGATTGTAAAAAGGAACGAGGGGGATGATTGAGATGACAATATGGGATACGATTTCAACGACTGATCATTTAACTCTTTCTTTGAGTGTGCCTTTGAGTTGTTATGTTTCGAGTAGTTTATGTTTAAACTATCTTACTCCTGCACGTGTGTTGTTTTAGATTAAGATTTCCTTTAAGTGTTGTTTCAACTACATCTGTTATGGATCGTTAATTAAATGCATTTTTAATATAATTTTGCCGCCTAATTATTTAAATTAAATGCATCATTAATGTAACTATATGCATAGTTTACCTAATTAAACGCTTAATTAATTTAATTCATTTTTAGTTCAAATAAATTTTCAAAAAATGGGTATTTCGCCAACCAATGGCGTACACTACACAGATTTCGCCAACCAATGACGGCAATAGACTATCATTTTGGCCTCGCCTCTGTCTTTTGACTAACTGAGGCAAGGTTCAGGTCTGTTCGCCACTGATTTGGCGTAACACCCTATGCGCACGTCAACGGTTGGCGTGAGGTACCATGACCACGCCAACCATTGGCATATGAGCCACTCATTACGTCAATCGTTGGCGTGACATTCCGTTCCCATGTCAACCGTTGGCGAGCTGACCCACCCCTTGTAATTTCCGGGAAAAAAGAGAGTTCGAACCACTAAAATTCGCTTTAATCTAAGTAGTTTAATGGTTTGTGAATACAATACGGAGTTAGTTTACAACAAGAAAACAACGAAAACAAATAAAAACTAAATTCGACTCAACTAAAAATCTTTAGTCAAGTCCACTACGGGTTCCTCGAATTCAACGGAATGTGTCGGCGTGGGATTTTGGAGTCTTGAAAATGTACGAACTCTATCTAACAAGGGGATCGACCAACAAGTAGCGTCTTCTGTCGCCGTTCGCATCAACGTTGGATTTATAGTCGGTAAATGTGACCCTTTAACCAAATCAACCTACAAATTGACATTGAATCTCAATGCACGTTAAGAAAATAAATGATTAAGTGCATGCGAAAATAAAAGTTCTTTACTTACGTGAACAAAATGGTTTTTATTAACGAATTCAACACTGATCTCCTTTAAAGAACCATCCTTCGGCGGTGCATTTTTCACCGGTAGGTAAATCGTACATCCACCGGGAGCGAGACAATAGAAAACACAATTGAATATCGTCGCGACAAGTTTTCCACAACTAGGCAAGGAAATCCAATTTGAGAAATGTGCATTCTCTTTATTAAAAGTCAATCGGTGTATTCTCTTTACTAGAACAGCATCACCACGCCAGTGACTGGCGTAGAGCACCCATCACACGCCACACGTGTGGCGTTTGCAAGGTTCCCACACCAAGAAACGACATGGTGAGGTTGTGCTACGCCTTTACATTGGTGTACGCAATGTTGACCACACCAACGGGTGGCGAAGTACAGTAAAAACGGGTTTTTTACAAAAATATGTTTTTTCGCGTAAATGAGTGAGGGAAATGTAATGTACCTCCTCGGCGTCCATGCTGCTTTGCATGGAAGTGGTTCCGACTCTTTTCCGATCATGTTATAAAGGTTTTGAAGTTTTTGAAAAAATGAGTTTTGTTGGTCGTTGAGTTTCTATTTTTAGTAGTTTGGAGAAGATGAATTAAGGTTAGTATTTGAAATTGTGTTTGCAACTTCATGAAATAGTTTGGAGTCCACAATTGCATGTGTTGTAATTTATTTGACTTTAAAAGATTTTTTGAATTTTTTCTTAATGACAATTTTGTAATATTGAAAATCAAAAACATATAATTTCGTGCAACAATTTTGGTTTTTTTTTTTACAATTTCCTAATTAATATTAATATATAAATAAAAATAGAAGACCATAAATATAAAACCTATATGGCATAGCGGATAGTGCTGAGCCTTTAGACACCTAGTCAGAGGTTTGTATGTGACATAACTTTATACCATAATGTAATCTAATCATTAACGTTGTGGGTAAATTGCTCATATCACTTAGTATAATAGAGTAAATTATATAAAAAAACCAGATATTAGTTTGAAGTTTTAAATCGACCCTTCACTTTTGGTTTATGCATTACAATCGCTGTATGTATGAAACACCGATTTATAAAATTACAATGTTGACAGCATATTATCAATTAAATTTCGGGTGATTTTTAAAGATAATTTATGAGTGATTTTTCGACATTAAATTTATTTATCGATAATTATTTAAAATACTGTGATCTATTATAGTTTTTAATTATTTTATTTCAACATGTTTTTTTTTTTAAATATCATTTTTTTATAGTTAATTTTTTTTAAATACCATTAATTTATTTTTTTAAAATAAACAAAATTAGATCGATAAAAAAATATTTTTTAAATAATATTTTAATTATATAATTACGTATAACTGAGTTGTGTAATACATATAAAATTACGTGTAAATTAATTGCTTAAAAACACCTATTACCAAATTACGTATAATTTGGTTGGGAAAATAAGAAAAATACAAAATTCTTCAAAAATATGACTAACAAAACGATATCGTTTTGTTTGCTTTTAAAAAGTAAAAATATATATATATTTAGAATTTTTAATTAATGCTCTAATAAATATGAATTTTTTAAAATCAAAATAATTAATTGTCGAAATAATGTATGTGTTTGGGTTAGGGATATTATAATCATTTTTTTTTGTGGCAAATTATTTTTAATTAATTTGAAAACTCAAATTATTATTAATTTATCGATTTTGTTTACCTTAGACTAAAATTTTATAAAGTAAAAATCATAGTTGTTTTTTGGTGGAAATTAAATTTTGAATTAAAATAATGAAAGTCTAAGTTGTTTGTAAATGACTAATAAGATATATAGTGTAAATAAATAATAAACCACATGTAAATTCAAAAAAACTTCATATTAAATACAAATATGAAATTGGGGGTTTATTTATAATTTATTCATAAGAATAAAATAAACTAAAATTTATTATATGTAATTAATCTTCATTATTATTATGAAATATTAAATGCAAACTTTGCTATAAATAATCCTAAAACCATCCTTTGGCCAACCATCATCTTCATTTGACTACAAATAAAACAAAATAAACATAAAGATGAAGAAGGTCGTTTCATATTTGGCTTTTTTAATGGTAATTTTTCTGGTAAGTGAAAATCTGATAACAGAAGCAGCACCAGATTGTGACGTTGATCAGCTGCTGCCTTGTGTCCCGGCAGTGCTATCTCCGATACCGATTCCTCCGTCTGGTGATTGTTGTAGCAAGTTGCACGAGCAGGAACCATGTTTTTGTCAGTTCTTGAAAGATCCAAAATATTCTGCATTGATTCCAATCTATATGGAAAGAGCAAAGCAGATTGCCGCTGCCTGTAGCGTTACAATCCCTACATGTTGAGATTTATTTTTTATTTATTGTAATGAATTATATAGAAGGTAATAAAAGTGTGGGTGGTCTATGAAATCAATTGTTTCTTATTTTCATAGTAAGATTTCATTAATTAGTACCCATATGAAAATGAAATCAGTTAAGGGAGTAATAATAATTGTATTATATGCAAATAATATTTGCATAATTTTGAAAAAATAACTTTTTCTTTTTTTTTTCTTTTCAATTTATAGTTATTAGATACAAATAATAGGCTAAAAATATTGGTTAGTCATCGGGAGTTGGTCATTTGTTTCAAAACAGCCACTTATTTAATTTTTTTTTATCATAACAGTCACTTTGGGTGGTCACTAGTGTTGGTTTTTTTTTTTGCATTTTTAGTCACCGCTAGTGACCATAAATGTAAAGAAAACAAACAAAAGTGACAATTTTAAAACAAATATAACTTGAGTGAAAGTTTTGAAACAAGTGTGACTAATGAAGGTTCTTAGCCCAAATAATATGAACCCAAAATTTCAAAATTTCAAAATGAGCGCATAGTTGTGAGAGAATTTATGTCCACAACTAGGGTAAATGTCAAATTAATCAAAATAATTTTTCTTTTAATATTAATAGTATTTTTAATATTAATTTAAATGATAAATATTAATATATATATATATTTAAATGATTACATTATATCCAAACCTTTATTTAGCACCATAGGCAAGATTAAAGTTTTGCGGGGTATAAGATAAATAATAAGAGAAAACATAAAAAAAAACCATTTTAACGACTATTTTTTAGAGAGAGAAACTCTCTCTAAAACTCAACCAAGTCTGAAAAACTTTTCGTTTTTTCAACACTGATTCTCCTTCCCAAGCTTGCAAAACCCTTATCACAAGTTCTAAAGCTTGTTGACGAGGAGATCCATGAGTTTTTTCTCAAGTTGCAAGGCAACCACACCTTCACTCCTCATGTCAACTTAACTCTAGCACCATTAATGGAGACTAATTCCATTAATACTTTCAAGTCAACTCGAGTGCCATTAATGACTGATTTCTCAAGCTTTTTCGGTACCACCATGGAGTTAAATGCGTTGTTGAACCACCATCACTTTAGCCCCTCTAGAGCGTTTTTGACTTCCGAGAATGACGCATTTATGGAAAATGCCTTTTGTATGCCTCATTTCCTTCTGCAAACTCTACAACCTGAGCGGCCCTCTGGGTCACCCTCTCCCCTACCTAGCTTCTTCCGCCCATTTTCTCCGCAAAGCATGTTCTCTGAAAAATCCAGGCTCACACCCTCTCCTATTGGCCTGAGAAATAATTCTTTTTCTAACCTAAAAGTATATCAAAATCGCACCAGTAACATCCTCTGTGCATGTAAGGAAGCATTAATGAGTTCTCTCTCCTCATTAATGCTTACCTCAACAATGCAAAGCACCTATCACCATTCCCTAAACAACCCTTTCGGCTACCCTCCTCTCTACCTTAGCCTCCCCAACTTCTTTCAACCCTCTCCCGTCCTCTTTAAAATCAGATCGACCCTCAATCTCCTCTCCATCATCCCTTCCTCTCTCCCCGATAACTACCCATCTTTAGAAAAAACAGAAAAATAACCCCCAGTCAGTTGTGCTCCCCTCTCTCTGCCTCACCAAAACCATGCTTCAACTCCTCCTCCTCGTTGCTCCACCCTCTCTAAAACCTTCTTATCCTTCCCCTTTCTTTTGTTGTATCTTGTTCCTCCCGTCGATAATCATGGTGGAAACGTGTCAGAACTCCTCCTCGAGACGTTCAAACTGAAAAATTACTCGCGTTTTAATGAAAAAATTTCCCTTCCCCAAGTTGAGCCCCTCCCTAGACCTTCAAGCCCGAGAACCACACTCTCTTTGAACACCAGATCCTCCTCAACATTCTCGACCTCCCGTCCAAAATCTTCAGGTATGCATGGACTCCGCCTTTCTATCCATGGATCCCCTCCACCCTCTACGTCTTTCAACCGTAAATCCATCGGCATGCAGACCCGTGAAGCTAGCATAAGTGATCATAGGCCTCACCGCTCTCTCTCTCTCTCTCTCTCTCTCTCTCTCTCTCTCTTTCTCTTTCTCTCTCTTTCTCTCTCTATCTCTCTCTCTCTCTCTCTCTCTCTCTCTCTCGTCTCTCTCCTCTCTCTCTCTCTCTCTCTCTCTCTCTCTCTCTCTCTCTCTCTCTCTCTCTCTCTCTCTCTCTCTCTCTCTCTCTCTCTCCTCCGCGAACCAGAAACATCATCCAGACCCTCACCGATGAAGAGGATCCTCCTGAAATCGACCTAACTGCCTCTCTGTCCTGCGAAAAACAGCTCTAGGACATTCCTGACGGTAACGAAAAACTTTTCCGGGCCATCTCCTCTCGGAGGACTCTCCGCACCCTCCAATGGCATCTCCAAGATCCTGCCCCAAGTTATGCCTCCATGGCAGCGAATCTGCGCCTATCTCAGGCCTAAACCGTTCAAGTCTCGATCACCTTCCTCCGATGGCTATCTCTGAACCCATGAACCTATCCCCCGTAGCCCTGCAACTCTCAACCTCAACCCCTTCCTCTCCGCCATCATTACCCTCCCCTCATAGCATAACCCTTGCTGCTTGCATGCATGCATAAAACTTTCCTCTGCATGCATGCACAAACCCTAGCAGCATGCACAAACCCTAGCAGCATGCACGTCCCATTTCACTCCCACTTCCTAAACCTAGCCCCATCTTCATCTAACCGTGAAACAGTTACCCTCAACTACCCCAACCCCTCATTCGACCAAAAAACCACCTCTGTTACCACCCGTTACCTTTTTAAAAACTTCATCCCCACCCCTCATTCTCCTCAAGCCTCCTCTCCATTTCCTCAATACAGCATCCTCTCAATGGCGGTCCTTACGCTCCAGCAGACGATCAGGTCAAGCAACAACCCTCTCCTGAGCGGCCACAACCTTTACTCTATAGTCATCCATACAACGAGCCATCCTTTGTCCAAATCCCAAAGCTAAACCCAATCCCGACCCCCTCCCCGTTCCCAAAGTCCTCTCCCGATCGAAACAACAAGGGTCATACATTCTCTAGACCGTCCAAAGCCCACCGCCCCCTTGGCATCCGTCCCGATCTCTCATTCTCCTGTAAGGGTAACAATGCATTTATGAACTTTCAAGAAAGCAGCAGCCATATCCAACCTCACCTTGCCGATGAGTCCACCTCCATGGTCAATATACAACATCATAGCCCGACATCTAAGACTTGGGCTCATATAGTCTCTCAACTCGACTCCAGATCACCGATGAAAATCGAAAACAAAGATGCGATCCATGTTGATAATGGAATCCTGACGGCGCTTTGAAATGCGATAAGGATGAGTCAGCAAAATTCTCATCAGGTTATTTCTTATCGAAGAAGAGAGCTATCACTCACGTCGAAGCCCTAGCCAACCAAGTGTGGAGCACTTATGGCCTCCAGGAATGCAAACTGACTCCTTCCAGTCATTACTATTTTAAATTTTCAACGGCCGATAACGCAACTGATGTTCTAGAAAAAAACAGCTTGGTTCTTCAGCAGCCACCCCATTTTCCTCAAACGGTGGGAACCAATAGAGACTCTGAGAAAGGAAGCCTTGAATGCCATCCCTCTTTGGGTCAAATTCTACGGAATGCCCCATGAGCTCTGGTCGGAGAAAGAGCTCAACATCCTGTGAAGTTTTTTTGGGGACTCCCATCTATGTGGATAGCCAAACAGCCAATCGATCAAGACTAAACTACGCTAGAATATGTATCATCATGCCAGCCACTTCTGATTTTCCCTCAACCATTACCATAAGATGCTTAGGCAGAGACTATGTTATCCAAGTTAAATTTCAAGGACTCTCAACCATTTGCAAACGCTGCTACTCCTTTGGGCACACAGTTGTTTCCTTCCACTTCTCCACAGACCCATCCTCCTCATCCCTCCCAAATCGTTGCCCAGGAAAAGAACCAATGATTGACTCAAAGCTCACTCATATCATGCTATCAGACTCTAGTAACATCGAAGCAACAATTCCAGACTCCCTCCGCCAGATGACCATCCAAAACAGCTGGACCAAAAGCTAAATTATTGCAAGCAACAACCCTGCGGCCGCCTAGATAGGCCAAGAAGAAGGAGAACCATTATCAATTGAAATCACCTCCTCAAGACCCAAAGCCGCAAGCACTGTGGTTTTAACAAGTATGTACGAGGATACCCCTAAGTTGTATTAGTCAATTTACTACCTTATCTCTTATTTTATCAGTTGAATATGAAAATCGCATGTTAAAATATTAGAGGTTTAAATGATCATGTTCGTAAAAAAGACATCCAAGATTTTGTGTTTGCGAATAGTATAAATGCCATTTTCCTGGTTGAGACCAAAGTCAAGACTGACAACATATTACCATGAGGTCCATGTTACCTTTCTTGCAGTTCCATACCAATCATAATTATCACCAATTGGGAAAAATTTGGATCGCTTGGAACCTAAACGTTTATAGCATCACCTTCAAAGATATAATTGCCCAATCCATGCATTGTGAATTGGTTTGGACCGCCAGAAATACTAGTCTTAACCTCACTGCCATTTATGGATTCAACAAGCCATCAAACCACCTCCCTTTGTGGAGTAGACTCCGTACCATTGCCCAAAACATCGCCTCCAAGCCTTGGATTTTTCTTGGGTATTTTAACGCCATAAGAGACCCCCATGAACGATCTAGCCCTGACCCTCGTTGGAATAGATCAATGGAATCTTTCAATGACTGTTGTAATTTTTGTAACCTTGATGTCCTCCGCTCAACCGACTTTCAATATTCTTGGTTTAATAGACAAGAGGACAACCCTATTTCCTCCAGAATAGACAGAGCCGTTGTTAATGGATTTTGGGATGACACCTTCCAGAACTCCTACACCCGCTATAACCTCCCGCGGACCTCATACCACACCCCGATTATTCTCCACCTCTCCACCCCTTTCATCTCCTCCCATAGACCTTTTAAAATTTTCAACATGTGGAAGCTTCATCCGAGCTTTCAAGACCTGGTTTCCAATAGTTGGAACATTCCTACTAATCAGAGCCCCATATAAAACATAACCACTAAGCTAGCCAGACTCAACCCCTCCTTATCTTCCCTCAACAAGAGGGAATTTAGTGACATCAGTGATAGGGTCGAAAAATCCAAGACCGATCTCGCCCGGGCCCAAGAAAACCTCTTTAACGACCCGTCCAACCGCTCTCTCATCTCCTTGGAAAAAGAGGCGTCAGACTCTTTTATCTTCTTCAGCCGTTCTGAGGAATCCTTCTTTAAGCAAAAGTCTTGAGAAACTTGGCTTAAGCTCGGAGATAAGAACTCAAAGTTCTTTCATAACAGTATCCGTGCTCATCGAGCCAAAAATAAGATCCTTTCCATTACCATCCCGGGTGGCTTTACGAGCTCTAACCCTCGTACCATCTCTTACACATTTGATAGTTTTTTCCTTTATCAACTACGCTTCCCTAGCAATAATAACTACCCTGGCCCCGACAGAATCAAAAACTTAATCAACACCAGCGTTCCCCCTAACCTAAAAGCCGATATAGTTAAACCCATCTCTGATGAGGATGTTAGACAAGCCCTTTTTGAGATTAACAGCGATAAGACGCCTGACCTGTCCTTCAGTGCGGGCTTCTTTAAATCCTGGTGGAATACTGTTGGTCCTGACATCGGCGCAGGGGTTAAGCATTTTCTCATCAATGGAAAAATGGACCCAAACTGGAACAAAACCCTCATTGCTCTTATCCCCAAGGTGGACTCACCCTCTCTACCCTCTGACTTTAGACCCATCGCTTGTTGCAATGTTATTTACAAGATTATATAAAAAATCATTGCTAACAGAATTAAGCCGTCCCTCCCATCCCTTATCGACCCCTCTCAGTTTGCTTTCGTCACTGGCCGCTCAATTATAGATAATATCCTCCTTACCAAAAACCTCCTTTACGGTTATCAAACGAACCGCAAAGGCCCTAGATGCGCCCTCAAAATAGATCTATAGAAAGCTTCTGACAATATCAGATGGGAAGTGGTCCTCAATATCCTTTTAACCATGAACTTCCCCTTGACCATGATAAACTCGATTATTCAATGCATCACCACCCTTTCCTACTCTGTTTGTATCAATGGGAAGTATATTAATTTCTTCCCTGGGGCGAAGGGCCTCAGGAAATAAGACCCCCTTTCCCCGTAAATTTTTGTTATTGTAATGCAGGTACTCTCTAGAATCCTGTAGGAAATGAGCCAAAACTCATCAACTTCAAGATCATCAACCTCTGCTTCGCGGACAATCTTATAATCCTTTGCAGGGCCAATATCCAATCAGTTAACCTTATCTATGACGATCAGAAGGAATTTGCGTCAATATTCGGGCTTCATTTGAACCCTTTAAGAGCCACATCTATTTCTCTCGAACCTCTCCCTGAGCTAAGCAAGCTATCCTCAACCTCCTCAACTTCAAAGAAGGTTCCCTCCCTATCCGCTACCTTGGAGTTCCCCTTATTACCTCCCGACGAACATACAACGATTGCAAACCTCTTTTCCTCAAAATCACAAACCGAATCAACTCATGGACCTCAAAGCATCTCGGTTATGCCAGTAGGATCCAGCTCATTAGCTTTGTCCTTTTTGCAAGCCATGTTTATTGGTCCTCCATCTTCATCCTCCTAGTTAGGGTCCTCAATGAACTCTCCCAGCTCCGACGCCGCTTCCTCTGGTCAGGTCCCGAGATGAAGATTTCTGGAGCGAAGATATCCTAGGAAAAAATTACCATGTCCAAAGATAAGGGTGGCCTTGGGATCCTAGACCTAAAAACCTGGAATCAGGCGGCCGTCCTAAAGCTTCTATGGTCCATCCTTACAAAAAATAAAAACTCTCTCTAGACCCAACGTACCCTCTTGGAAAAAATTAAAAATAATTGCTTCTGGGCTCTTCCCCCTCCCCCCTCAAATGCTAGCTGGAACTAGAGGAAGATTCCGAAGCTCCAAAATTAGGCGGCAAACCTTTACAAAGTCATCATCGGAAACGGATCAGACACTTCAATCTGGCATGATCCCTGGCTCTTTCCCTCTTCCCTGGTCAACCGTTATGGCCCCTCAATCCAAAATCTATCCAGACTCAGGAAAATTAGAATGGTCAAAGATCTCTTCAGCAATGGCAGATGGGTCTGGCCCTCGCAAGCCAGAGCCCCTAACAGAAGCCTTCACCCTCACCTTTCAGAAATCACCTTGGCTCTTAGCAATCTCCCTCTTGCCTCCTCTACCCCTCACACCTTCATCTGGATCCCAAATAAATCAAAGCTGACCTTCTCCATTAGCAGCACGTATGCAACCCTAAAACCCCATAAAACCAAAGTCACATGGGCAAGCCTCGTTTGGAACAAGTACTCCATCCCTCGTCACTCCTTCATAACATGGTTAGCTATCCACAACAAGCTCACCACCAGAGACAAGCTTATCGCTTGGGGACTGGACTCTCCCCCCAGTTGTGTTCTCTGGGCCAACTCCCCGAAGACCCTCGAAGATCTCCTAACTCTTTGCCCTTTCTCCTCTGCTATTTCGGAATCCCTATCCCAAAAGATTTTCTTTCTTCCCCCCTCATCCCCCCTGGCTCAATGGCTAGAGGAAGCGAGCACTTGGAACCCTTCGAGCGACCATCATAGAGCTCTATGGAAAACGGAATTTTGCGCCATAATTTACAACATTTGGAGAGAAAGAAATGATAGAATATTCAACACAAGCAGGCTTCCTTCACAAGCATAGCCCATCATGCGCTATCAGACCTCCGTTACTGATTCAAAGGATCAAAAGTCAACTTCACTAGATAATGTAATTTAAAATTTTGCTTTAAACATTGTTATAACAATAACAATGTACCTCGCTAGGCTTACTCCTTCCTTGTAACGAGGCACAAGCCTCCATGAACCTCTGTACAACCTTTTATATATAAATTTAATGGTTTTTTACACAAAAAAAAAACGTAAAAAAAGATTCTTATATAGATTGTGGATCTAATTTTACATCAAAAGTTATTGTGTAGTTGAAAAAACTATAAACAGGGATTAAAGTCTATCGGGCGGGTTCATCAAGATAACAAATTACTAGCCAAATTGGTTGATCCATGCATGACTCATTCGACTATTAAGACTGTCGAAATATGAAAAAGAAAATAACAAGTCAAAGATATCAATAACTACAAATATATGGTTATATTTATAATTTTTAAATATATGATCTAGTTCAAATTAGAAAGTCTAGTTTTTTTATAGATAATATATAATCTTATTATATTGCAAGAGATATATTTTGTACATCTATAAAAATTAATCAAACCAAAATATAATATATGTCAATTGGACTATTTGATTATTATTGCATTATATTTGGTGAGCTAAAATACACTCACTAAATTGCGTTATACTCGATAAATGATTGATACCCATTAGTTTTTTTTATCGAAAAACAAAAAAATCCTCCAGGACAAACCATGTATTGTTAATTTTCACTTAGATCAATGATCCTCCAACAAAATTTTACTTATTGTTATTTCACTTAGATCAAAAAAGGAGAACCAAGACTTCGACGTCAATTAAATATGGATTATAGAAGGAAAATAGATCATTCTTGGGAGCATCAGCCAACCCATGATGAAAAATATTGGAGAAAAAACAACTCTGACGATTGAGGCCTCTCTTCGATAGAAATGTCAATAAGTTTAGCCAAAATCACAAACAAATTCTTACGGTTCAACAATGGGCTCAGTCGAATAATATATAATCCCCAATGATCCTACTAGTAATTCCACCAAATGAGCAAACCCCAATGGCTCAACTATTAATTTATTCAAACTACCAGTGGTGCCAAACAACCCCAATGCAATATCATATACACAGGAGTTGACACGAATGAATAATAACTCGTTCATGCCACTTCAAGCTTTCATAAGTCAACAAAACCCTTTGGGTCCCTACCCTATTACTCAGATGGATCTATGATAATAACATAGTTGGTTTAAAGACTGAAAGACAAGGCAATAAGCATTAATAAGGATAGTCCAACCATTACATAAACCGAAACTTTATCCATCATAAAACACTATATCTTTTGTTCATTGATCTCAACTCTTTTAACTTGTTTTTGACATAAAATTCCTGATAAACCTAGGGTGAAAGTTTTCTCGAAAAAATATAAATTTAGTGCGATTTTAATTTTATAGTTTGGTTTTGTTTGGTTTTTTCAAAAACCGAAAGATATTTTTTGATTTAAATACCATAGATCTCATCCACTCTCTAAATCCATCATTTATTGATGAAGATTATCAAGACAATATAATTTAGATATTTAAGGGGATCGTTTCATATAGTAATTCAAAAAGATAATCTAACGACATATAATATTATTTCATGTTGGTGATAGATCGCTAGTTGACAAACACGAGGCCCATATTCTAACCTCGGTTACCTTTGGTTATAGATCAAAGAGAATGTGTTGATGGGATTGTTAGCTTATCTATTTTTTTCTCATGATAAATTCTTTGTGGAACCCCAATCATGATATTTAATCCCCTCCAAATTTGTGTTATCGAGATTGTTTTGCTAGTAAAAATATGTATACCCAAGACTCACATATGGAGATAATTAGTCGTATACGCGCTATTCCTTAAGATGTTGTTCTTTGATTACCCTTGGTTGGAGATTTGCCTATAAATGTTCTAGGCGACGAAGTTTGTTTCTATATATCATCATGAATTGAGTTGTCTGGTTTCTGCTTCATCCGAAGTTTTTTGAATTTTTCAGTACATTCATATTTATCCATCTTAGTTGTCCCCAAACCCTTAACATATTTTCGTTAGCATGATATAGACTTTGGTTAAGGTAGAAATATCTTTCTAAATCACATCAATATTATCTTAATAGAACGTTTCTAAAATCATTAAGATGCATTTCTATTACTTTAAGTTTGAAGAAAATAAAATTAAGAGAATTTGTTTTCCTGAAATTTTGAATCCATTCAAGTTGATCAAATTACATATACATAATGGAAACGCGGAAGTTACAGAGGCAGTTACAACTGCACATAAAATAACGGAAACTAATAAAATATAACTGCATACATATAAATAAGTTACGAGATTATATTAATTATGCCAACATTTCTCCCTCTTAATCTCGTAACTCAGGCTTCAAGTTGAACACACCAGTTGCATCTCTTAAGAACTCGAATCTGTCATGCGGCAATAGCTTGGTAAACAAATCTGCAATTTGTTCTTCTGTGTTGACATGCGCAATATCAAGGATTCCTTGTTTCAAGCAATCACGCAAAAAATGAATCTTGATATCTATGTGTTTACTTTTTCCATGGAAGACTGGATTCTTTGCTAAAGAAATTGCAGACTTGTTATCAAATCGCATACTAACGTTTTCAACTTTAATTTCGCATAACTCTTCCAACAACCTCTTGAGTCACATTGCTTGGCAAGCTCATGCAGAAGCAGCAACATATTCAGCTTCACATGAAGGCAATGCTACAACCTTTTGTTTTTGTGAAGTCCAACTAATCGGATCACTGCCTAGAAAAAACAACCCAGAGGTACTTTTTCGATTATCAATGTCTCCAGCAAGATCACTATCAGCATACCCAATCAACTCTGGATGTTTTTGTTCTCTTTTAACATACTTCAAACCGAAATTGAGTGTACCCTTTATATATCAAAGAATTTGTTTGACAGCACTCATATGTTTTATAGAGGGTTTTTCCATAAAACGGCTAGCCATGGCAACAACAAATGATATATTAGGTCTAGTATGGACTAAGTACCTCAACTGATGGATTTCCATCAGTCTTGCTTAGCTTTAGCCTTGAATCCATTGGTACACGACATGGATTACAACTCAGCATTCCCATTTTCTCCAAAATCCTTTCTGCATAACTTGTTTGGCTCAAAGTTATATGATCAGACCTCTGTTTAACCTTAATTCCCACATAAAAACTTAATAAACCCAAATATATCATGTCAAACATTTCTATCATCTTTGCTTTGAAACTTCTCAGGTTCACCAAGTTTGAGCCGGTTATTACTAAATCATCCACATAAACACCAACATATTGTATATCAGCTCCATTATATCAGCTCCATTTCTTCTTTTGTAAACTGCATGTTCGAGACTACATTTTTCATAACCCAAATTCTGTAAACAAAAGTCTAGTTTTTCATTCCAAGCTCTTGGAGCCTGTTTCAAACCATATAATGCTTTCTTCAATCTCAGAAATTCATCTTCTCTTCCTTTCTCAGCAAAACCTGGTGGTTGCTTAACATAAACCAATTCTTTTAGATCCTCATTCAAGAACGCTGATTTCACGTCCATATGGTGTACTTGCGACCCTTCATGGGCTGTAAGTGCCATAAGCAATCTAATAGTTTCTAATCGAGCAACTGGAGCAAACACCTCGTCATAATCAATTCCATGTTCTTGAATGTAGCCTTTGACCACGAGTCTTGCCTTATATTTAATAATTTCACAGTCTGGATTCTTCTTCAACTTATAAACCCATTTCAAACCTATTGCTTTGTGTTCTGGTGGTAAATTTCTAAGCTCCCATGTTCTATTTTTCTTAATCACCTCAAGCTTCTCCACCATTACCAGCCTCTAATTTTCATTGTTGAATGCTTCTTCTTGCGTTGATTCTTCAATAGACAGAAGGCTCATATCTGAATCTAACCAAATTTCTTTAGTTTCATCATATATCTCTTGTAAAGATCGAAACATTTTTGGTGGAGTTTCATCGTCCTAATTGCTAGGTTCCTCATCTGATCTTGTATCATCCCAATTTAATACACTTTGAGAAGAAATTGATCGTGATTCAAGATTCATAGATTCTACTTTTCCAGTTGAATATCTAATGGAAATGGAGTTACTGGGTTGAACTTCCATGGATTCTACAGTGTCAGACCAATTCCATTTCTCAGACTCTCGAAATACCACATCTCGACTCACTATTATTTTCATTGTTTTTGGATTCACAAATCTGTAAGCTTTTGAACCAGGTTCATAACCAAGAAAAACAACTTTGTTGTTTCGATCATCAAGCTTCTTCACATCATATTTCAGATTGTTAACATAAGCTATACATCCAAAAATTTGAAAATGACTTACACTTGGTGTTTTTCCGAAGAAGACTTCATATGGTGTCCTTCCACTTATAGCTCTTGTGGGACAACGATTTAGAAGATAGGTTGCTGTAACTGCAGCTTCTGCCCAAAATTCATACGGTATTTGTTTATCCTTCAGCAAACATCTCATCATCTCGACAATGGTTTGATTTCTTCTTTCCACCACACCATTTTGTTGTGGTGAATATGGTGCTGTCATTTGCCTTTGAATTCCATGAAGCTCACAAAATAATTTAAACTCTTGAGACTGAAATTCTCCACCTCTGTTTGTCCGTAACATTTTTATTTTATTTCCAAATTGCGTCTCAACCTCTGCTTTGAACTTCTTAAATCCAGTAAGTGCTTCATCTTTTGATTTCAGTGGTTTTAGCCACATGTACCTGCTAAAATCATCAACAAACAAAATAAAATACTTGTTCCCTCCTTTGGTAATTGGTGAAATAGGACCACAAATATCTGCATGGATTAAATCTAACAATGAACTTGCTCGATAGTGACTTTGTGTTGGAAAGCTTCCTCTGTGTTGTTTCCCAATAACACATACATCACAATTCTGACCATCTTGCTTAAACTCAGGTAATCTATGGGCTAATTTATCTCGTCCAAGTTTTTGCAAGGCTTGAAAGTGCAGATGCCCATAACGAGCATGCCACAAGCGAGAGTTTTCAGATTCGGTAGATAGGAGACATTGCGAAATTGCTTGACTCATTTTCATTGCATAGAGTCTATTTTCCGCTCGAGGTATTTTGGCCACCAGATTGTAATCAACATAAAAAACACATAGAAATCCACATTCAACAATATATTTTCCTCCTGACTCATCTACTTGTCCCAAACTAATGATATTAGATTTTAATCCTGGTACATAATACACCTTCTTCATGCGCAAGTTTTTCCCGGTTTTGCTTCGGAAGTTTGCAGTTCCTCTTCCACAAATATTGATCATGGCGCCATCACCAAACTTTACTGTACCACTCATTGATTCGTCTAAGTCTGTGAATAGGTTTCGTTCCCCGGTCATATGATTTGAAGCGCATGTGTCGTAGTACCACATTGATTCATCAACACTCCCTTTCGTTGCCATTGTTTCACATTTATCTTTGGCCAGCATCAATTTTTTCTCTCTAGAAAAAGCACAATTGGTCTCCATGACTAGCAATGTATCTTTCTCTTCTACTTCTTCTGTTGGATTCATTGTTTCCTCTTTCTTCGGTTTGCAATCCCTAGCAAAATGCCCAAAATTATGACAAGTATAACATCGTACTTTTGTGATATCAAAGTTCGAATTTCTCTGGATATATCCTTCTCCATCAACAGATTTTGATATTCCATAGGAAAAGCTTCCTCTCCCATAGCCAAAGCCACCTATGCCTCTTCCTCGACAGCGACCTCGGGTCCCTCCAGAATATGTCGAGTTGAGTCGTGACTCCCATTCTGCTTTTGTTAACAACACCTTTTCATCATGCTCTTCGTCTTCATCACCTTTAAGACGTTCTTCAAGGGCTCCTAGTGCCCAATAACATCTTCAAAAGACTTGTTTTTCGCATCTCCAAATCGTTCAATTGACACTGCAATTTGGGTAAACTTTGACGAAATTGATCTTAACAATTTCTTGTTCACATAGTCTGGCTTAATGGCAACACCAAGGGCCTTCATTTGGTTAACCAATGTTGCCATTTTTCTCGCATACTTCACTACTGTCTCATTCTTTTTCATTTTCATACCTTCGAATTCCCATCTGAACGCTTGCGCTCGCACCTCTTTGACCTCGTCTGCTCCTTCATTCATTTTACGAAGAGACTCACACGCTTCTCGTGCTGTCTCGATGTCACCCAATTCCATCAATTGGCCTTCAGTCAATCCTTGAGAGAGAATTCCATACGCGATTTGATCTTGACGAAGATCAAATGGTTTGTCGGGCAACACAGCTTCCCAAACTCCATGAGCCCTCATGCGTATCTTCATCTTTAATGCCCATCCTTGATAGTTTGTGTCAGTGAGAATTGGATACGTAAGTGATAGATTTCCTTCCTTCTGTGACACTCTTCTTTCTGATTGTGTTGATTCAGTGCTACTACCGCTTCTCACCACACTCGCATAACTATCGTTTTTCGACATTGGCTCTGATACCAAATGAAGAAAATAAAATTAAGAGAATTTGTTTTCCTGAAATTCTGAATCGCATTCAAGTTGATCAAATTACAATATACATAATGGAAACGCGGAAGTTACGGAGACAGTTACAACTGCACATAAAATAACGGAAACTAATAAAATATAACTGCATGCATATAAATAAACTACGAGATTATATTAATTATGCCAACAAAGTTAAGTGGTTGTCATTGAGAATCCCTCTCTATAGAGGGTACAATTAAGTTATTCATAGATCGGAAATCATACGTTGATTATAAAAGATATAAATGCGATGTACATCGATCTTGTTGTTGTGTTATTATATTTTTTTTTGTATTTTTTTTCATATTTTCTTTTGTAGGTCAAGTGGAGTTGAGAAAATATTGTTTTGGATGTTTAGTCATTGGGCGATATCTATTTAATATGATTGTTCGAGGTTTCTAACGAAGCTCGGGGCAACAGTTCCACTTTTTTACACGAGAGAATCTATACAATTTGGTTTTTTAAAGTTGGAACAAACTATAGTTAATTGAAGTGGAGCCATCATGATGGCTGATGGAGAAAGGTTTATCGATGAGCGGTTCAAAATGCTTCTTGAGACCAGTCAGTTAGTTGACGATGAAAGTAAAAAATAAGATAGAGTAGAATTTGTATTCAATTAAATTCTGCATAACTAAATTTGTTATACACTGAACAATGTATCGTACAGACAAGATGATTTGTTATATGATTCTATCTTCAATATTAGGGTGTTTGGTTACAAGGATGTGGTGCGTTTTGAGTTACCACTAAAAATATTTGGCTTTTTTAATGGTAATTTCTCTGGTAAGTGAAATTCTGATAACAGAAGCAGCACCAGATTGTGACGTTGATCAGCTGCTGCCTTGTGTCCCGGCAGTGCTAGCTATCTCCGATACCGATTCCTCCGTCTGGTGATTGTTGTAGCAAGTTGCACGAGCAGGAACCATGTTTTTGTCAGTTCTTGAAAGATCCAAAATATTCTGCATTGATTCCAATCTATATGGAAAGAGCAAAGCAGATTGCTGCTGCCTGTAGCGTTACTATCCCTACATGTTGAGATTTATTTTTTATTTATTGTAATGAATTATATAGAAGGTAATAAAAGTGTGGGTGGTCTATGAAATCAATTGTTTCTTATTTTTCATAGTAAGATTTCATTAATTAGTACCAATATAAAAATGAAATCAGTTAAGGGAGTAATAATAAGTGTATAATTATATGCAAATAATATTTGTATAATTTTGAAAAAATAATGTTTTTTTTTCTTTTTAATTTATTCTTAGATACAAATAATAGGCTAAAAATCTTGGTTAGTCATCGGGAGTTGGTCATTTGTTCTAAAACAACCATTTATTTAATTTTTGTATCATAACATTGGTTTTGTTTCACCGGTGGTCACTAGTATTGGTCTTTTTTTTACATTTTTAGTCGCCACTAGTGACCATAAATGTAAAGAAAACAAACAAAAATGGCAATTTTAAAACAAATATAACTTGAGTGACAGTTTTGAAACAAGCGTCTAACTCTGGTGACTAACGAAGGTTCTTAGCCCAAATAATATGGGCCTAAAACTTCAAAATGAACGCATAGTTGTGAGTGAATTTATGCCCATAACCGGGTAAATGTCAAAAATGGAAAAAAGTAATTTTATACCTTTAAAAGTATATATTTTTATATGTTTGACAAATTAATCAAAATGATTTTTCTGTTAATATTAATAGTATTTTTAATATTAATTTAAATGATATATATATATTAATAAAATATTATACATTATATTATATGATAAAAATTGGTGAGCAAATTCAGACTATATATATATATATATATAAATGTTTATATATACTAAATATATCCAAACCTTTATTTAGCACCATAGGCAAGATTAAAGTTTTGCGGGGTATAAGATAAATAATAAGAGAAAAGATAAAAAGAAAAAAAATCATTTAACGACTATTTTTTAGGGAGAGAAACACTCTCTAAAACTCAATCAAATTTGAAAAACTTTTCGTTTTTTCAACACTGATTCTCCTTCCCAAGCTTGCAAAACCCTTATCACAAGCTCTAAAGCTTGTTGACGAGGAGATCCATGGATTTTTTTCTCAAGTTGCAAGGCAAGCACACCTTCACTCCTCATGTCAACCTAACTCTAGCACCATTAATGGAGACCAATCCCATTAATACTTTCAAGTTAACTGGAGTGTCATTAATGGAAAATTATTGTCACGAAATCTTCGTTGTTATCTTTATACTTGATAAAAAACGAAATTAACGCTGAAAATTTTGTACTCACAATCTCTCTCAAAACCTTAAAGTTACAGTAAGCAGGCGTCTCGCTAAGCCTTATATCTTGCCCATAAACAAGCTTCAATTTTCTCCACTTGATTTGAACAGTCATATCACCTTACTTTTTATTTCCTCCTTAACTGAGAGTTTTCCAAAGTATCACTAGGAAGTATCTCGGTACCGGAACTAAGATCCCATAAATCTTGTCCTTGAAGGACAGCCTCCATACACAACCGCCAATATTGGTAATTGGTTCCAACAAGTGTTTTTTGTAGACATAGGAGAAACTGAATTACTTTCATTCATATTTATTTAAAAGTAATAACACTTGACATGATTTCTCTAGGTAATAAAATAAAACACTTGATTTACAGAGACCTCGCTCTGATACCATGAAACAAATTGAACAAACAATAGTTTGATTTTATTACTTGAAAAAATGAAACAAAAGAGTTAAGTACTTATCGAAAATCTGATTCTCACTACCTACTAACATCACATAATGATTTGAGACTTTCAGACTTCTTAATGTAACTCCCATTACTTCACTAAGTGTTTCAATAATGAGAATTGATTTGGAGCTGTTTGCATCTTTGCGGGTCTTTGCGGGTATTTGCAGGTCCTTTGCGGGTACTCTGTTTGTCTGCATCTTGTAACTTAGATTAAAGAGTGCACTAATTTTTGCACTCCCCCTTAGTGCATTATTTCAATCAGCTAAACCGAGAGCTCCTCTAAACTCTTCAGACATCAATTTGGGAAGAGCATGAAACAATTTTGAGCAGACATAAATTTTTAGGCTGTAGTAACACGCAATATTTACATAGGCTACAGTAGCCTGCCATCCAGCTCCAACAACAAATCCTGATAGAACAGGTTGAAGATTACTAATGACCATACATAGATATGTCAGCGATGTTAACTTTCTAACTAAATGTTGAACTCTTTTAATATCTTAGAACAACGTTGGGTATACAACTTTGTATACAATAAAAACAAAAAAAAACATAAGTCCATTAAATGTCGATGATATAACCGACACTATTAAAAAAAATTCCGTTCTTGGATGTCGTGCGCCGAACTCGTTTGATACTCGAACATTGACAGCTGCATTTGTTCCAATAACAATATGGGCAGTCCAACTCATTATGTTCATGAATATAGAGAGAGCTGTAACATAAAATTATGCATCCTCTGAATATCCATTAAACAATATCAATGTTGTGAAAAACTATACTTCAAAGTTGAGCATGACAGCAGAAGTAAACGACAATTGAACAAACCCCCATAAATTAATGAATGCCTGCCCCGAAAAACCAGACCAGGCTACTCCAGAAGTTCCACTCAGTATATAAACGATCAGAGCCACATTAATGAACCAACACGAAAAGTTCAACACCATGGTTGTACCAGGTAGACCCCAACCGAGTTTTAAAATAAACAACCAACTAAAACAAAATGAAGGACTAAAGCCGCAACCGCAATAGCAGCCCTGACCATCATTTTACTTACCGACTATAGAAACTCTACCATTTGAGTACTGAAAGGTTGTGGAAAATCGAACAACGAATCATCAGTTTCAATTTCCTTACCATTTAGTTCTGCTGATTTCTTTTGAACATTTTTGTCTAGTTTATCAAAATTTATAATCTCAGATTCCGAAATAGAACCACCGAGAGAAGATAATCCACTTTTATCCACTTTAATTTCTAGAATCTCACGAGGCTTCTTCTTTTCTTCCTCCACCAAGGGATTTTTTTTTCTGGATCAACCTCAAAGATATGCAACCTCAACATTGCAATCGACTCAGCTACATCTCATTCAAGTTTACTATCAAAAGACAGCTCTGCCATCAGAGCTCGTTCGTACACGTTATTGTCATGAAATCTTCGTTGTTATCTTTATACTTGATAAAAAACGAAATTAACGCTGAAAATTTTGTACTCACAATCTCTCTCAAAATCTTAAAGTTACAGTTAGAAGGCATCTGACTAAGCCTTATATCTTGCCCATAAACAAGCTTAAATTTTCTCCATGTGATTTGAACAGTCATATCAGCTATCTGCTTACGAATCGATACCGCATTTGACTCAACTAAACCCGCTTCAACTTGACCATTATGAGATATTGCCGTACTAATGTCGCTTTTAGAAGAGCCCTAGAAAACCTTCAACATAACCTTGGACAATTTTCTCTTTCTGTACCTAGTAACACGTAATATTTACATAGGTTACTGTACCTGCCATCCAGCTCCAACAACAAATCCTGATAGAACAGGTTGAAGATTACTAATGACCATACATAGAGATGTCAGCGATGTTAACTTTCTAACTAAATGTTGAACTCTTTTAATGTCTTAGAACAACGTTGGGTATACAACTTTGTATACAATAAAAAAAAAACATAAGTCCATTAAATGTCGATGATATAACCGACACTATTAAAAAAATTTCCGTTCTTGGATGTCGTGCGCCGAACTCGTTTGATACTCGAACATTGACAGCTGCATTTGTTCCAATAACAATATGGGCAGTCCAACTCATTATGTTCATGAATATAGAGAGAGCTGTAACATAGAATTATGCATCCTCTGAAGATCCATTAAACAATATCAATGTTGTGAAAAACCATACTTCCAAGTTGAGAATGACAGCAGAAGTAAACGACAATTGAACAAACCCCCACAAATTAATGAATGCCTGCCCTGAAAAACCAGACCAGGCTACTCCAGAAGTTCCACTCAGTATATAAACGATCTGAGCCACATTAATGAACCAACACGAAAAGTTCAACACCATGGTTGCACCAGGTAGACCCCAACCGAGTTTTAAAATAAACAACCAACTAAAACAAAATAAAGGACTAAAGCCGCAACCGCAATAGCAGCCCTGACCATCATTTTACTTACCGACTATAGAAACTCTACCATTTGAGTACTGAAAGGTTGTGGAAAATCGAACAACCAATCATCAGTTTCAATTTCCTTACCATTTAGTTCTTCTGATTTTTTTGAACATTTTTATCTAGTTTATCAAAATTTATAATCTCAGATTCCGAAATAGAACCACCGAGAGGAGATAATCCACTTTTATCCACTTTAATTTCTAGAATCTCACGAGGCTTCTTCTTTTCTTCCTCCACCAAGGGATTTTCTTGTTCTGGATCAACCTCAAAGATATGCAACCTCAACATTGCAATACATCTCATTCAAGTTTACTATCAAAAGACAGCTCTGCCATCAGAACTCGTTCGTACACGTTATTGTCACGAAATCTTCGTTGCTATCTTTATACTTGATAAAAAACGAAATTAACGCTGAAAATTTTGTACTCACAATCTCTCTGAAAATCTTAAAGTTATAGTTAGCAAGCATCTGACTAAGCCTTATATCTTGCCCATAAACAAGCTTCAATTTTCTCCATGTGATTTGAACAATCATATCAACTATCTGCTTACGAATCGATACCACATTTGACTCAAATAAACTCGCTTCAACTTGACCATTATGGGATGTTGCCGTACTAATGTCGCTTTTAGAAGAGCCCTAGAAAACCTTCAATATAACCTTGGACGATTTGCTTTTCCTTTGAGACAGACAATTTTCAGTCACGTTACCACTATGTGGCTTCTCTACCTTATTATTACCACCAGGAAGCACAAACAAACCATTTGGTACCTTCTTCGGTACGGGACTTGCAGGTAGACAATTCTCGAGTCCAGGAATCAGTGCACCGCAGATAGCTGACGCCAAGGGAAATTGGTTGATTAATAACCAAAGTCATGTTGTACGGTTGATTAACAACCTCAACTGAGAAACAACTTTCTCACTGTCGCTCATTGCTATCTTTAACATCTTGTGCAACATTTGAATCTGATTCTAAAATTTTCGAATAACAATTTGGTTTAATGTGGCCTGGTTTTCCATACTTCTTGCAAATAAGCTTTGCACGACAATCCGATTTCATGTGTCCAGTCCTTCCACATCTAAAACGTGTCAATTTAGAGTGGTTTAGTGACTCCCCTTCAATCCTTATTTTCTTACCACCATTTTGAAAATGACTGTGTGTGTTTTTCCACCTTGATTTGTCTTTAGTAAACAGTGTATCTTCAAAACCAGCAGAATACTTACCAAGCATTTGTTTAACCAATGCTTCCTGCTTATAGAGTAGGTTCTCTAACTCAACAATTGATGGTTGGTTAACGTATCCTTGTATTGATGATATAAACGACATGAAGTCATATCATAATCCACGAATCAAATAACGTCTTAGCCTTGCATCACTGATAGGTTCATCACCATCCAAACCTAAAATTTACAAACATACATTCTTAACGTTAAGAAAGTAATCAAAAATCGACATATTAACTTGGTTTAATGAAGCAAGCTCATTCTCAAGGTATTGAAGTCGCATAGTATTTTTCTAGGTAAAAAACCTGTCAAGAGTATCCCAGATATCCTTTGGAGAATCCAGTGCACGAACATGGTCAATAAATTCCTTACTGATCGAAGTTCTCAACGTGAATAAAGCCTTTCCGCACCTTACTTTTTATTTCCTCATTAACTTAGAGTTTTCCAAAGTATCACTAGGAAGTAACTCGGTACCGGAAACAAGATCCCATAAATCTTGTCCTTGAAGGAAAGCCTCCATACACAACCGCCAATATTGGTAATTGGTTCCAACAAGCGTTTTTTGTAGACATAGGAGAAGCTGAATTTCTTCAATAATATTGATTTAAAAGTAATAACACTTGACATGATTTCTCTAGGTAATAAAATAAAACACTTGATATACAGAGACCTCGCTCTGATACCATGAAACAAATTGAACAAACAATAGTTTGATTTTATTACTTGAAAAAATGAAACAAAAGAGTTAAGTACTTATCGAAAATCTGATTCTCACTACCTACTAACATCACATAATGATTTAAGACTTTCAGACTTCTTAATGTAACTCTCATTACTATACTAAGTGTTTCAATAATGAGAATTGATTTGGAGCTGTTTGCTTCTTTGTGGGTCTTTGCAGGTCCTTTGCGGGTACTTTGTTTGTCTGCATCTTGTAACTTAGATTAAAAAGTGCACTAATTTTGGCACTCCCCCTTAGTGCATTCTTTCGATCAACTAAACCGAAAGCTCCTCTGAATTCTTCAGACATCAATTTGGGAAGAGCATGAAACAATTTTGAGCAGACATAAATTTTTAGGCCGTAGTAACACGTAATATTTACATAGGTTACAGTACCTGCCATCCAGCTCCAACAACAAATCCTGATAGAACAGGTTGAAGATTACTAATGACCATACATAGAGATGTCAGCGATGTTAACTTTCTAACTAAATGTTGAACTCTTTTAATGTCTTAGAACAACGTTGGGTATACAACTTTGTATACAATAAGAACCATAAAAAATAGAAGTCCAGTAAATGTCGATAATATAACCGACACTATTAAAACAATTGCCGTTCTTGGATGTCGTGCACCGAACTCGTTCGATACTCGAACATTGACAACTGAATTTGTTCCAATAACAATATGGGCAGTCCAACTCATTATGTTCATGAATATAGAGAGAGCTGTAACATAAAATTCTGCATCCTCTAAATATCCATTAAACAATATCAATGTTGTGAAAAACCATACTTCCAAGTTGAGCATGACAGCAGAAGTAAACGACAATTGAACAAACCCCCACAAATTAATGAATGCCTGCCCCGAAAAACCAGACCAGGCTACTCCAGATGTTCCACTCAGTATATAACCGATCTGAGCCACATTAATGAACCAACACGAAAAGTTCAACCCCATGGTTGACCCAGGTAGACCCCAACCGAGTTTTAAAATAAACAACCAACTAAAACAAAATGAAGGACCAAAGCCGCAACCGCAATAGCAGCCCTGACCATCATTTTACTTACCGACTATAGAAACTCTGCCATTTCAGTATTGAAAGGTTGTAGAAAATCGAACAACCAATCATCAGTTTCAATTTCCTTACCATTTAGTTATTCTGATTTCTTTTGAACATTTTTCTCTAGTTTATCAAAATTTATAATCTCAGATTCCGAAATAGAACCACCGAGAGGAGATATTCCACTTTTATCCAATTTAATTTCTAGAATCTCACGAGGCTTCTTCTTTTCTTTCTCTACCAAGGTATTTTCTTGTTCTGGATCAACCTCAAAGATATGCAACCTCAACATTGCAATCGACTCAGCTACATCTCATTCAAGTTTACTATCAACAGACAGCTCTACCATCAAAGCTCGTTCGTACACGTTATTGTCACGAAATCTTCGTTGTCATCTTTATACTTGATAAAAACGAAATTAACGCTGAAACTTTTGTACTCACAATCTCTCTCAAAATCTTAAAGTTACAGTTAGCAGGTATCTGACTAAGCCTTATATCTTGCCCATAAACAAACTTCAATTGTCTCCATGTGATTTGAACAGTCATATCAACTATCTGCTTACGAATCGATACCTCATTTGACTCAAATAAACCCGCTTCAATTTGACCATTATGGGATGTTGCCGTACTAATGTCGCTTTTCGAAGAGCCCTAGAAAACCTTCAACATAACCTTGGACGATTTGGTTTTGCCCTCAGACAGACCATTTTCAGTCATGTTACCACTATGTGGTTTCTCTACCTTATTATTACCACCAGGAAGCACAAACAAACCATTTGGTACCTTCTTCGGTACGGGGCTTGCAGTTAGAAAATTCTAGAGTCCAGGAATCGGTTGATTAATAACCAAAGTCATGTTGTACGGTTGATTAACAACCTCAACCGAGAAACAACTTTCCCACTATTGCGCATTGATATCTTTAACATCATGTGCAACTTTTGAATCTGATTCTAAAATTTTCGAATAACAATTTTGTTTAATATGGCCTGGTTTTCCATACTTCTTGCAAATAAGCTTTGCACGACAATCCGATTTCATGTGTCCAGTCCTTCCACATCTAAAACGTGTCAATTTAGAGTGGTTTAGTGACTCTCCTTCAATCTTTATTTTCTTACCACCATTTTGAAAATTACTGTGTGTGTTTTTCCACTTTGATTTGTCTTTAGTAAACGGTGTATCTTCAAAATCACCAGAATACTTACCAAGCATTTGTTTAACCAATGCTTCCTGCTTATAGAGTAGGTTCTCTAACTCAACAATTGATGGTTGGTTAACGTATCCTTGTATTGATGATATAAACGGCATGAAGTCATATCATAATCCACGAATCAAATAACGTCTTAGCCTTGCATCACTGATAGGTTCATCACCAACCAAACCTAAAATTTACAAACATACATTCTTAACCTTAAGAAAGTAATCAAAGATCGACATATTAACTTGGGTTAATGAAGCAAGCTCATTCTCAAGGTATTGAAGTCGCATATTATTTTTCTAGGTAAACAACCTGTCAAGAGTATCCCAGATATCCTTTGGAGAATCCAGTGCACGAACATGGTCAATAAATTCCTTACTGATCGAAGTTCTCAACGCGAATAAAGCCTTTCCGCACCTTACTTTTTATTTCCTCCTTAACTTAGAGTTTTCCAAAGTATCACTAGGATGTATCTCCGTACCGGAAACAAGATCCCATAAATCTTGTCCTTGAAGGAAAGCCTCCATACACAACCGCCAATATTGGTAATTGGTTCCAACAAGCGTTTTTTGTAGACATAGGAGAAACTGAATTACTTCCATTCATATTGATTTAAAACTAATAACACTTGACATGATTTCTCTACGTAATAAAATAAAACACTTGATAAACAGAGACCTTGCTCTGATACCATGAAACAAATTGAACAAACAATAATTTGATTTTAATACTTGAAAAATGAAACAAAAGAGTTAAGTACTTATCGAAAATCTGATTCTCACTACCTACTAACATCACATAATGATTTGAGACTTTCAGACTTCTTAATGTAACTCCAACTACTTCACTAAGTCATTGAATAATGAGAATTGATTTGGAGCTGTTTGCTTCTTTGCGGGTCGTTGCAGGTCCTTTGCGGGTCCTTAGTTTGTCTGCATCTTGTAACTTAGATTAAAGAGTGCCCTAATTTTGACACTCCCCCTTAGTGCATTCTTTCGATCAGCTAAACCGAGAGCTCCTCTGAACTCTTCAGACTTCAATTTGGGAAGAGCATGATACAATTTTGAGCAAACATAAATTTTTAGGCCGTAGTAACACGTAATATTTACATAGGCTACAGTAGCATGCCATCCAGCTCCAACAACAAATCCTGATAGAACCGGTTGAAGATTGCTAATGACCATACATAGAGATGTCAACGATGTTAACTCTCTAACTAAATATTGAACTCGTTTGATACTCGAACATTGATAGTTGCATTTGTTCCAATAACGATATGGGCAGTCTAACTCATTATGTTCATGCATATAGAGAGAGCTGTAACATAAAATTCTGCATCCTCTGAATATCCATTAAACAATATCAATGCTGTGAAAAACCATACTTCCAAGTTGAGCATGAAAACAGAAGTATAGGACAATTTAACAAACCCCCACAAATTAATGAATGCCTGCCCCGAAAAACCAGACCAGGCTACTCTAGAAGTTCCACTCAGTATATAAATGACCTGAGCCACATTAATGAACCAGCACAAAAAGTTCAACACCATGGTTGCACCCGCTAGACCCCAACCGAGTTTTAAAATAATCAAACAACTAAAACAAACATGAAGGACTAAAGCTGCAGCTGCATAGCAGCCATGACCATCATTTTGCTTACCGACTGGAGAAACTCTGCCATTTGAGTACTGAAAGGTTGTGGAAAATCGAACAACGAATCATCAGTTTCAATTTCCTTACCATTTAGTTCTTCTGATTTCTTTTGAACATTTTGTCTAGTTTATTAAAATTAATAATCTCAGATTCCGAAATATAACCAGCGAGAGGAGATAATCCACTTTTATCCACTTTAATTTCTAGAATCTGAGGAGGCTTCTTCTTTTCTTCCTCCACCAAGGGATTTTCTTGTTCTGGATCAACCTCGAAGATATGCAACCTCAACATTGCAATCGACTCAGCTACATCTCATTTAAGTTTACTATCAACAGACAGATCTGCTATCAGAGCTCGTTCGTACATGTTATTGTCCGAATTCTTCGTTGTTATCTTTATACTTGATAAAAAACGAAATTAACGCTGAAAATTTTGTACTCACAATCTCTCTCAAAACCTTAAAGTTACAGTTAACAGACATCTGACTAAGCCTTATATCTTTCCCATAAACAAGCTTCAATTTTCTCCACTTGATTTGAACAGTCATATCAGCTATCTACTTACGAATCGATATCGCATTTGACTCAAATAAACCCGCTTCAACTTGACCATCATGGGATGTTGCCGTAATAATGTCGCTTTTAGAAGAGCCCTAGAAAACCTTCAACATAACCTTGGACGATTTGCTTTTGCTCTCAGACAGACCATTTTCAGTCACGTTACCACTATGTGGCTTCTCCAACCTTATTATTACAACCAGGAAGCACAAACAAACCATTTGGTACCTTCTTCGGTACGGGGCTTGCAGGTAGACAATTCCCGAGTCCAGGATTCGATGCACCTCAGACAGCTAACGCCAAGGGAAATTGGTTGATTAATAACCAAAGTCATGTTGTACAGTTGATTAACAACCTCAACCGAGAAACAACTTTCCCAGTGTCGCTCATTGCAATCTTTAAGATCATGTGCTATATTTGAATCTGATTCTAAAATTTTCGAATAACAATTTTGGTTTAATGTGGCCTGGTTATCCATAGTTCTTGCAAATAAGCTTTGCACGATAATCTGATTTCATGTGTCGAGTCCTTCCACATCTAAAACGTGTAAGTTAAGAGTGGTTTACTGAATCCCCTTCAAGTGGCCTGGTTATCCATAGTTCTTGAAAATGACTTTGTGTGTTTTTCCACCTTGAAGTGTCTTTAGTAAACAGTGTATCCTCAATATCACCTGACTACTTACCAATGCTTCATGCTTAGAGAGTAGGTTCTCTAACTCAACAATTGATGGTTGGTTAACCCATCCTTGTATCGATGAAATTGTTTGTCATCATGAGTAGCATTTTCTTAAAAATCTTTACATCTTCCAAGTCTTCTCCACAGTTTCTCATGTCATTTGATATGACCACGACTCTTCCAAAATAATATATCATTGTCTCACCCCTCTTCATCTTGTATGTTTAAAACAATCTTCAAAGCCTCTGAAGTTGAGCACGCTTCACTCTTTCATTTCCATGCTACCTGGTCTTCATTGCTTCCCAAAGTTGTTTGGATGTCTGCTTTTGAGTTGTGGTCTTCAACATAGTTTTGTCGATGGACTAAAAAAATAATTTTTTACCTTGAAATATTTAAGCCTAGATTCATCCAACATATTTTGCTGCACCACCGTCAGCGTTTCTCCTTCTCCAGGTTCCTTGTAACCTGGTTGAATCACACACTAGAACTCTTTTGAACATTAGAGATTCTCCATGAGTAAACTCCAGTGATTGTAATATCCATCAAATTTGGATACAAATGGGACACTGAAATGGTTTGAATAAAATGTCATTTTCACACTTTCTTCACTCTTGTTTCACATTTGCTTCAATTTTTTTTCTCACTCAAACAGTCTTGTTTCTCACTTTCTTCACTGTTTCTTCAC
This sequence comes from Limnanthes douglasii subsp. nivea, assembly GCA_036936605.1. Taxonomy (NCBI): domain Eukaryota; kingdom Viridiplantae; phylum Streptophyta; class Magnoliopsida; order Brassicales; family Limnanthaceae; genus Limnanthes; species Limnanthes douglasii. The sequence goes on from JAUPFV010000004.1 coordinate 280,037,668, forward strand.
TCAAACACTCTTGTTTACTCAAACACATACCTCTCACTCATTTTTTTTGTTTTACTCTAACACACATTCCTCATTTTACTCAAATACATATTTTTCAAACATATCCCTTTTGCTAGTGCTATGATACCATCTTAAAATATGAAAGAGTAATATAGATACAGAATAAAACTCAATATATTAAACGGAAGTACAAAATGACTTTAAATAGCCTACAAGAAGCGTTTCGTATTCAAACTAATAGTTGATAGTTTTTATTGACCGGAATAGTAAAAACTAAACTACTAATTCATATAATGTCTAAAATACTAATCGATATAAATTCTAAGTATTAAATAATATAATTAAAGCAATAGACAAAGAATACTGGTTATGTTTCAAAGATAAAATTATCATATGATCAATATTATGCAAGAGTAGCACAATAATTAGTTAGTAACAATTTTATTTATAGAAAAAGTATAAAAAAACCTTTGTTGATATATTTAGGAAAAAATGAAGCATGAACTATCTTAAAGGATTTACATGAGGGAGTGACTGGATCTCACTGTGGGTATAAAGGTTTGATAATATGTTTTCTTTGGATAGGGTATTATTAGCCTCGCTTAGTAGTTGATGTTAATGCCACAATCTAAACTGGTGATCCTTGGTAGAAATTTACAAATACAAGCCATTTCGCTAGTAAGGTCATGACAACAGTGTCTTCTCCATGCTCATTCGATAAGTGGAAAATTATTTCATAATGTGGAAAATTATTCATAAGTATCACAATCCCATGCTCATCGAAAATATTAAACATATTTGATTATTCGTGTTAAATAATATACCATTTCGCGTGTCTTCCTCTTTAATGAATAATCTTTAAGAAATTTGATTTTTTGTTTTTGTTTTTAGGGTTTAATTTAAAAAGCTAAATCATATATGTTAGATCTAATTTAGTTTAATTTTGTGTTTCTTGATATAAGGATTTTATAATGGTTAATAGTTATAAATTAGAAAATAAAATGAAGACAATATAATAAAAACAAGTGATACGTTTTATTTAGAAAATAAAAAATATAATGAAGAAAATAACTTCACCCTATAAAAATTAATAACCCATAAATTATGACTCATAGTCGTACCATTCCGTTTCATAGTCATAACATTCAGTTTTATGTTAAAAAATATAAAAGTATAATCTATAATTCTCGTAGACCCTTTTGAAAATCTCTAACGTAATCTTCTCTCTGGTTTGTAATTTTTACTTTTTATTAATAAAATTATATTTTTATTGACTAGTTTTATAGAAAGAAAAACTATTCGAATCTATCTGTATTATTTATTTTATATAATGACAATCATGTGAGCTGATATTCATCCTCTGCGTAACGTTTTTACCAAAATAGTGAAAGAAATCTCCAGAATTAAATGCAATATTAAATGCAGAATTGTATAACTAGTTATCAATAACCCAAATTTTATTATTCAATTCAAAATTAATCCTTCAAGCTAATTTTATATATTTTAATTACTTTCTGAATGGCATAAGTATTTTTTAGGTTACAATCTTGAAAAACCTTATCATTTAATTTATGGAATTAGGTTTATTTTTATCTCTGGCTTTGTTTATCGAAATTAAAATTTTAAATTCCCTGGAGTAAATAACTAATGAATAGAAAAATTATAATAAAATATATATAACACAATTTATATAATTTTTTTAATGAAAGACATATAATTCGGAGGGTTAATGGAAACTATAACTTTATTTTTATTACTCATCTTTGTCATTGCTGAATACCAAACGCAAACTCTCCTATAAAGTAACCTAAACAGTGTTTTTTTTTCAAACCATCGATCAGTACAATACAAGTTTTACAAAATAAAAATGAAGAAGGCCGTTTCATGTTTTGGTCTTTTAGTCGTAGTGTTTTTAGCGAGCGAATGTCTGATGACCGAGGCAGTCGATTGCGACGTGAATGAGCTGAAGCCTTGTTTACCGTCTTTGATATCTCCGATTCCGGTTCCGCCGTCGGACGAATGTTGTAGCAAGGCGCATGAGCAAGAGCCGTGCTTTTGTCAGTACTTGAAAGATCCTAAACTTTCTCCGATCTTTGCTCCTTATATTGAGAAAGCAAAGGAGCTTGCTGCTGCCTGTCATATTGATATCCCTAAATGTTAGGGATTATTTTATTTTAAATAAATTATAGACGAAATAAAATGCTTTTTTTTATTAAATCTATTGTTTCTCATTTTTTTATTGTTGATTTTATAAATAAAAAATAAATATCAATATGAAATATGAAATAAGCCATGAGATTCTGATAGTTATTTGAGGGACCTAATGAGTCTCATAGATCCATACCATTTTAAAAAAGATTCAAGTACCCTAAAATAAAACAATTGTAGTCCTAAATATAAATGGAGTAAGATATCTCATCTAATTTTGAAGTCATGTTACCAAATTTATTAAGAGTAAAATTGTATTTAAAATTAAATTTGGATTAATGGGTAAATAAAATTATATTTTGTAGATATAAGTAATGTAAACGTTTTGTGCCTATGGTATAAATCCCGTTGTTAATCAGAACTAAAATAAATGCGAAAAGGAAGAAATTTAGTACTAATAAAGGAAAAGGAAGAAATTTAGTACTAATAAAGGAAATGTTTCGGATTTAATATGGTTGTCAAGTAAGTTATACGTAGAAATTACTATATATTTAGGTTTCGATGTTGTCTTTATAAACTGTTATAAAAAAATTATAGAGGCTCGGTAATGTAGGCGGGTCGGGTCGGGTATGGATTCAGTAAGCGGGTCGGATCGGGTATGGATTTTTAATTTGTCCAACCCGATCCGGCCCGCAAATATAAACTATATATAAAAAATAAAAAATGTATTAAAATAATAATTGTAAATTTGTAAAATATAACTAAAAATATACTTACTAATTTCTAGGTACGTTGGTTTAAAAATTCATGTCCTAAACTTTTGTTTTAAATTAAAAATAAAGTAAAATTAAAATCAAATTAAAATTCATGTCCTAAACTTTTGTTTTAAATTAAAAATAAAGTCAAATTTGAGCTGGTTTGGATCAGACGACAAACCCTAATAGTAAAAACAATGTTTACGGGCCGGGTCGGGCTGACCCGCGGACATAAATAGGACGGGTTCGGGTTCAAAAATATTAAACCCGTTGAGGGTCGGGTCGGGATTGGGTTCGAGTAAAAAATAACGGGCCCAAACGGTTCGGCCCGAATTTGGTCCGAACCAGGCCCATTGTCATCCCTAAATATAGCTACAGAAAAATAAACCAGACGGCTAGAAAATATCAATTTAGTAAAAGCTATTTGATCTAAGAAAATTTAGAATTTTTTTAATATTATAAAACACATCTAAACTTTATCTTTTTTATATTTTAAAACTTTAATTCAAAAAAAATCTGAAAGTATTATTGATCTTTTTTAAACGAACAAAACTAAATTCATGCATGTTATTTTTTGATTTTTTCCGTAAACTAACTTACCATAATCTCGCATCCAGCGTTATAGCATCTATGTCTCTCATGTAACATATGGTATGTACGTCTCGCAACAGTTTAGCTTTACCCTCATCTCATATCTAGCAGTTTACTTTAGTCTCATATCTAGCAAAACGCGAGATGACACACGTTATATATGACTTTATCTTCATCACAAATACGCAATCAAATCGACATAAAATATATAATCGTTTTCTTTATCCAAACAATCCATAATCCTAAACGTATAAACACATTCCAATTTAAATTATTTAGTTTTAATCTTGAGTGACATTTTATCAATGTACATTGTAATTCCTTAACTCAAATCTACTCTTCAAACTTTATAAATTTGTCAATTTCACAAGAATCAGGAGGTGAAATGTCAACATGGGATGATAGTGATGGTAATGCGAATAAACTAGAACACCAACCACCAATCTTATAACATAGCATTAGAGAGAGAGATAGAGAGAGAGATAAACGATATTAGACATAAGAAAGGTATGTGAATCTAGTTGCATATACTCTGTCAGTTGCATATGAAGTTGAGATGCATGAATGAATCTACATGAGAAAACCATATGTGTTAATCGAACCTAATATGGAAGACAAGGGTTGTCTACTGAAAAATTCACTGTGTGGTTTGAAACATTCACCTAAGAAACAGTACAAACAGTTTGATACATTCATAATGTCAAAATAGTTCACGAGGAGTCTATATGACATGTGTGTGTTTCATCAAAATATATCAGATGATTATTATTTTTACTTATTATTGTATGTGGGTGATATACTTTGTTGTTTTTACTATGCCACATATTGTGCAAATAAAGAAGCACTTTAGTGTCGAGTTTTAAATTAAGGATATTCATATGGCAAAGAAGATTCTTGGGGTTAAAATTACCTGGAACACAAGTGTATGATCAATATACTTATCTCAACGAAGCTACATTGAGAAAATTCTATAAAAAAATCAACATGTTTAAATGCTAAGGCAGTTAGCATCCTGTTTGCTACTCATTGCAAATTGTATGCAACATGATCGATCAAAGATGATGTTGAATTGGAAAAAATATATAAGGTTCCATATTGAAGTGTAATTGATAATAACATATCTGTTATGGTATACACACGTCCTGATATTTCACACAGGGTTAGTGTAGTCAACATGTACATGGAATGTCATAAGAAAGAACACTTGCATGCAGTGAAATAGATACTTCAGTATCTTAAGAGTACTCCGAATGTTGGCTTGATCTTAACTAAGACCAATGTTGATGGATCGGTTAACGATATGGTAAGATCAACGATTGGTTTTGTTGATTATGATTTTTTGGGTGTTACAAATAAAATAAGATCTATAATAAGATATGTGTTTACTCTAGCTGGGAGTGTGATCAGTTGGTAAGCATGATTTCAAGATATTGTAGATTTATCTACAACGAAAGCATAGTACATGGTGTAGATTTAGTAGCAGATTGGGTCTTGTATATGACTACTATAAAAGTGTTGTGTGACACTCAGAGTGCCATAAATCTTACATGAACTCAAATGTACCATGAATGTACAAAGAAAATAGATGTTGTGTATTATTTTATTCGTGATATAATATCAAAGAGAATTGTTATGGATTTGAAGGATTCAACTATCAAAGGTAATTTCGTAGATGTCAATGTTACCGAGACCAAATAAGATTATCCAAATCTTATTTATTCTTGTAAAATAAAAATTTGTCTAGATCAGTCATTTACCTCTTAATACGATGAAAATAAAATTCTATGTGACTTTCGAACCAAAGGTTTCAAAAAAATATAGAGGAATTAAATTTTCAATGATTGGAGAAGAGTACATTGAGGCAGAAGCTTAGTGGATGTTTTAAACGAATTTTGTTACTACTAAATGAGGAATTATTATTGACGACAAAAATATATACTGATTTACATCTTTGTATTAGAAAACAAAAAAGTCCTTTATCGAAGATGTTTCCGAGGATAAAATACGCGAAGTATCGGATATTGAACGATCGGTTATTGAGAGCCAAATTAGAGAATTATAGGTAATATATTGTTAGGAAAATGATGATATAGCGTTAAATTTAAAAGTTTGCTTAAATAGTTCATGGTGTTGAGAATGTAACATCCTTGTCTTGATTAAGTTGAATACTAGATCTAAAATGGGTGTATTGGCTAATGTCGCAAAAATAGTGTAGAATCAAGTGTATATAACTGAGGTAAATGTGGATGATAATACTTCTACAATTATTGATGTCTTCATGGAAAATGATGAGTAGTCGATAGCTAAGAATGATGCAACGTCTTTTCCGAAGTACTTATGGCTTTAAATACTGTAGTTCATGTTTCCGAAGATACATTTTATTTGAGGCTCGTGATGATCCTAAAAATATTATAAAAATTAGTCTCTTATAGGTGCTTACTTTGGCCTCTAAATATCATTATCTGCTTGAATCCGAAATATTTATGGGTGAAATTCTTAAGGGTTTTAATCAATTTAATGCTCCAAATAGGTTTTCCATTCATTCAAAGAAATCTCCCTAACATTATTTTACTATGTGTAATTTGTTTCATCTAGTCAAACACTAATTGATTGAAGTGAATAATCCTTACCAGGATGAGTGATAATAAAAACATATATAAGGAATAATCAAATATGATAACCAAAAATAAACAAATTTGAAAACGACAAATTCAAGAATTCAAAATAAAAAGTTGAAAATCCTTAAATTATCAAATAAAAAAAAGAAAGAATGTGTGAGATTCCAATTAAACAAACTACAATTTTAAAACTTCAAAAGAGATATAATAATTTCTTTCAATTGCTAGATTCGAATGTAAGAAACCCTAATACAAAATTTAAAAGAGAAAGTAATAATATATTCGAACTAGAATTTTGATAAAAAAAAGACTAAAAATATGGTCAGCCCCTTATGTTTGCGATTTTTTCACGGTAGTTCCCGCCATACACATCGTTATAAAATATACAACCAACTAGTTAGTTATCTTTTACTTCAATCATTTTATCTTTAATTTGTTTATAAAGGATTTCATAAATAATATAAAACCATCGTATGCTTATAATTAATTTGTTTAAGGAACTATTATATATATATATATATATATTACTCAAAATCATATTAATATTTTGTTCTAAGTTTTTTTGGCTAATAATTAATTTGGTGGATTTATTAATGTGAGACCAATAAAGATCCATTTAACAAACATATTACGCACTATATTATATAAGATATAATAACCAATTTTTTTTATTTTTTTTTATTTTTAAAAGTCCATATTTTTTAAATTGTAATTCAGAAAAGGAGTATGAAAATACCATTGGTTTTGTTTTTTAAAGACGAACCAAACTAGTACCATTCATGATATGTTTTGAATTTTTATTTGAAAAATTATATTTTACACACTTATCTCAGTTATATGGTTTCGCATCTAGTGACCGGTTTCGCATCTATTAAAATAAAGAAGGTTTCGCATCTATCAAAACAAAGAATTTTCTCATCTAGCAAAATAAAGAAGGTTTCGCATCTATCAAAATAAAAAAGGTTTCACATCTATCAAAATAAAGAAGGTTTAGCATCTATCAAATAAAGAAGGTTTAGCATCTATCAAAATAAAGAAGGTTTCACATCTAGCACAACAGAACAAGTTTCACATCTATCATAACGAAGAAGGTTTTGCATCTTCTTTGCGAAACACAATTGTTTTTAAACTTTAAAAGTCTGTATCTTTTAAACCGTAACTCAAAAAAAAATCCGAAAATACCATTGGTTTTGTTTTTAAAGACGAACAAACTAGTACCACTCATGATATGAATTAAAAAATAATATTTTTTAGAACAAATAACGTTTCGCATCTATCAACAACGTGTTTTTTTACATCTACCATTCGAGAAGGATTACACGTTTCGCAACTATTAGTAGATATAGATCCAAAGGTTTCGCATCTATCAAAAAATATTTTTTGCATCTACCAGTGAAAAACATATAGGTTTCGCATCTCCTTCACTGAAAAACCAGAAACTGTTACGCGACTGAAAATCCTAAAAACATAAAATAAAACACTAAAATCAACGAAACACTGATATAGTGCTACAAATAAACTACATTACCATAATTCAAACTCAAAACTAATAAGAAATTTGACCCGAAACACTATGAAAACGAACGAAATTTTTTTTTAAAAACAATGATTTCGAGCTCAAATTTGAGTTTCAAACACACAAAACATTGAGTATCTTCGCATAATCAACATCTCTTGTTCCTAAAATATTGGGGGCAATCCGAATTAATAAAGATTAGCAGCTACTGGAGCCTTCTATAGAGGAGCGTGAGATTGATGATCCCAGAGACTCCTAGTGTCATAATACCTATTAAGGATGTTGAAACTCATTTCCTTACAGAGGGAAAGAATGTCAAGATTGGTTCCAAATTGACATCAAATTAAAGTAGAATTTGCTGTCTTTTTTGCAGGATAATCAGCATGTGTTTGTATGGTGCAAAAGTGATGTAACAAGAGTAACAACATATGTTATTTCACACAAGTTGTCTATCCGGTCCGATGTTGCACCTGTTGTAAAAAAGAAGAAGAGCTTTTTCCAAGGAAAAATCAGATCTAATTGTTCAAGAAGTTAACCCACTGACCAAGATGAGTCATATTAAAGAAATTCGAGTATCATTTGTGGATTGTCAATCATGTGTTAGTCAAGAAAAAGAACGGTAAATGGGGTATGTGTATTGATTTCACTAACCTCAATAGGGTTTTACCTAAGGATCTCTATCCCGTTCCTCGAGTAGATCAGTTGGTGGATTCTATATCTGGAAAAAACTGTTGTCCTTCATGGAGGCCTTCTCAGGGTATAACTAGATACAAGTAGATCTGAAGGATCATGATCACACTACTTTCATCACAGATAAAGGTCTTCATTGTTATTAGGTGATGACCTTTGGGTTGAAAATGCTGGGGCCACTTATCAGAGGCTGGTGAACAAAAATTTTGCTAATCAGATTGGCAGGAACATGGAAATGTACATAGATGACATGATGGTTAAAATCTTAGAGGGGATTTACACATATATGATCTTCAAGAGACATTTTCCAACTTAGAGGCTCCGTTCTTCCAAATATTGATAAATGCTAAATACTTCAACTGGTCCTCACAGTGTGACCAAACTTTTATTAAAATAAAGAAACACTTATCTTCACCCAAAACTCTTTTCAAACCTGTCAGGGGAGAACATCTTTATGTGTACGTGGTTGTATCAGAATGTGCTATAAGTGCTGTCCTAGTAAAGGAAGTGGACAATTACCCTTCTCCGGTGTACTACATCAGAAAGAGTTTACTGGATGCTGAAAGAAGATACTTGAGGTTAGAGAAGTTAACAATGACCTTAGTAATTGCAGCAAGAAAGATGAGGCCATACTTTCAAGCTCATTCTATTATGGTTCGAATGTCTTTCCCGTTAAAACATGTTCTCCAAAAGGTTGGTATATCAAGTAGAATGACCAAGTGGTCAATGGAATTGGGTGATTACGATATTGATTTTTCCCCTCGAACGATAATTAAAGCTCAACCGGTGGCTGACTTCTTGGTAGAATTTCATGTTGACAAATTTTCCGGACAAGATTCAGAAAGGAATTTAAAAAAGGAATGGGTGGTTCAAACTGATGGTGGATCAAACATTATGGGCTGTGGAGTTGGAATTTACTTAACTTACCCATATGGTGATAAAATGTATAAACTATATGCTTTGGATTCAGGGCCTCCAATAATGAGCCTGAGTACGAGGCAACTATAGCTGGTCTTAAGCTAACTTTCCTATGTGGGGCTAATCGAGTCTGGTTAATGAGTAACTCTCAATTACTCATCCACCATACTCAAGGACAGTTTGAGGCCAAGAAGGAACAGTCGATCAAGTACTTGCTCATACTGAAAGAAGTGGCAGCCAATTTTCAAAATATTTCCTATGAACATATTCCTAGATCGGAGAATACGTTGGCAGACTCACTAGCAACTATAGGCTATTCTGAATCCTACCCCTGGATTCTTGTACAGGAATGTCCATCTATACAGTTAGATCAAAAGAAAGAAGATGAAGAAAATATGAGCATACTTGCTATCCAACCTAAAGATTGGAGATGCACACTCCTTCAATAAATTTCCAATGGGATATTGCCTTCGTGTAAAGCTGTGGCAAAATAGATTAAATACAAGGCTCGTGGTTTCTTGATAATAAGAGAATTTATCTACAAAAAATCCTTCCGCAGGCCTCTGCTACGTTGTTTGGGGTTTGAAGAATCCCAAGTTATATTATCCGAATTACATGATGGGGAAGGTTCAGCATACTATGGTACAGGGCACTGACCGGAAGATTTTTGTTAGCCGGATAGTACTAGCCAACCATAATGGAAGATGATAAAGAAATGGTGAAGAAATGTGATACATGTAAAAAATATGTGAATGAAATTCATGTGCCAGCAGTGCCTATGGAGTCTATTTCTTAACCAATACCCTTTTCCAGATGGGGGATGTATTTAGTTGGGTCTCTTCGTATGGCATCTGGTGGATGCGAAACTATAATAGTCTCCATTGACTACTTCTCTAAATTGATAGAGGCATCTCCTTTGGCTGGAACCACATCAAAATTCGTTATTAAGTTCTTCCTATCCAACATATGTTGTAGGTTTGGAGTTCCCCAGAAGATTACCATAGACAATGGGCCATAGTTTCATAACAAAGATATGGAAGCATTCTGTTACCTCTAGAGGCATTCTACACTGTTTTTGCGCTCCTTTCCACCCTCAAGCAAATGGCCAAATTGAGGTTGCACATAGAACCATCTTGTCTGGTTTAAAGAAGGATTTGGAACGAGCTGCAGGCATATGGCTAAGTTATTTACAAGACTTATTGTGGGCCTACCGAACTACTCATCGGGCTTCCACACAAGAATCTCCTTTTGATTTGGTGTATGGGATGCATGAAATTACTCCCATAGAAGCTAATTTACCATAAAATAAGTTAAAAAACTATTCTGAACAGGCTAATGATGTAGCAGTTAGAAATCAATTGGACTTAATAGAGGAAAAAAGGTTAAAGCACATTTGAAAACAACAAACTACCAAGCTTTGATAAGGAGAAAGTTTGCTTCTAAAGTCAAAAGAAGAGAGTTTCAAATCGGAGATAAAGTTTTAACGGAAATATTTTTGCATACTAAAGAAAAGTAGTTCGGTAAATTAGCTCCGAACTGGGAAGACCCTTATGTGGTTTGTGAAAAGGTCAAATCAGGGACATATAGGCTTTAAGACAAAGAAGGAAGAGCTCTAAAACATCCATGGAATGTTGAGCATCTGAGGTTATATCGAGAATAAAGTTTTTTTTGTAAATGTTTAATTGTTAAATACCAATGTAAATATTATAAGGCATACTCTTTCCTACCCTGGTACCATGGAGAGGTTTTAATGAGGTGTCCATATGTTTTTTTAATAATACACGATACCTTCTTCAAAAGTCTGGTGTGATTTTGTTTCAATTCAATTCAAATATAAATTTCTTATTCAACACCTCGGCTCTTAAGTTTTCTTGAGAAGATCGGATATGTTTAAACACATGTGATTGGAGATATTAAATACTCTCAATTCAATAATTCTAAAATTCTAGGGGCTACTCAAACATTAGCCATGAAATATTTCAAAAAAATTATTTAACAGAAGGGAAATTGAACAATTAAACCTAATCAGACTAAAACCGACTAGTAGTACAAAAAATGCCTTGGCCATCCAAGGACTTTAGTTTTTCAAAAGTAAAAGTTACATAATAAAACCTTAGGGTTTGTTCCCTTCAGTTTTTTTGTTAACCACAATCTTTCTTGGGACTTTTGAGTTCGGCACTTGAACTCTCACTCGTTCCTCCATCATCATCAGTTGTGGAATCTATCCCACTAGTGTAGTTGCGCTTGTTACTGTCTGCTAGAGTATGGAATGGGATGCCCTCATACTCTACATATTTCTATAAGGGACCAAAGGTCCTCTAGGAAAGGTCTCATGAAACAACAAAACCATTCTTGACCAGAAAAATCTCTATCAACCCCTCTCAAAAAAGAAACCAGAGAGTATGAAAGATGAAGAATGTACCATTCTTGACAGACAAGATCTTGGAGTCATCCGATTGACACTATCATGCAATGTTTTCTTTTAACATTGTAAAAGAAACCACCACAACGAGTCTTATGAAGGCTATCTCCAGTATGTATGAGAAGCCATCAACGTCTAATAAAGTTCACTTTATAAGGTTTTTATTCAATTTGTGAATGACGAATGATATGTCGGTAAGTCAACACCTCAATGAACTCAATACAATCAAAACCCAGTTGAGTTCAGTTGAATTGATTGTGATAAAGAAATATTAGAACAACTACTCTTGTCTTCACTACCAAATAGTTGGAATACTACTGTCACGACGATGAGTAGCCCTTCAGGAAGCAATACATTGAAATTTAATGATGTTCATGACCTAGTACTCAGTGAAGAGATTTGAAGGAAAGAACCAGGTGAGCCGTCAATCTCCTTAGTCGTACATACAGAGACGAGAGGAATAAATTCAACCATAGGATATGAACGTGGTAAATCGAACTTCCGAGGCAAATCAAGAGACTGGAGGTCCAAGTATAGGAATCCTTAAAATTCACAGGGGTTGAGAAACATCGAGTGTTGAAATTATGGGAAGACCGAACACTATACATTTTAGTGCAAGAAAGAACCAAAGGACCAGGGGAAGAAGACATACGCAAATACCACTTTAGAAGGACATGATGCGTTAATATGATCCTTAGAAAGTAAGGAAAAGTCTTGGGTGTCATAAAGAGATTTTAGAAGTATGATGCGGACCACTATTGCTATTTTAAAATATGTTAGTGCAGTTATATCATTTTGCTACTCTATGTTGATAATACGTTAGTAGCAGGTTAATCTATGGATGATATTGGAAGATTGAAGAAATAATTCTCAAAATAATTTGATATGAAGGACTTGGGTCCAACGAAGATCATAAGAGATAAACATAGAAACGTTTTGCAGTAATTTCAGTCAGAGTACATCGATCGCGTTTTGAAGAGATTTGACATGGGTGATACCAAACAAGTTAGTACACCATTGGCAGGTAACTTTCCTTTATCCAATGATCAATCCCCTCATAAAGTGGAAGAAAAACCTTCATGGCTAAGGTGTCTTAGGCCTCAGCTATTGGACGTTTGATCTATGCAATGGGATGTACGAGACCAGACATTAGCCATGCAGTGGCAGTGCCATCTATAGATGGAGTTTTCGATGGTTAATCAAGCAGGAGGCTTGACTAATGAGCGGCAAAGTGTCATCTGATAGTGAGTAGATAGATCTTCCCTAACTCTAGAGGTCTGACATCTCTCCACCTGACTAGAGTAAATGGATGGAAGTCAATTGAGAGGAAGCTAGAGTGATACTTTGTTCGAGAGGAGGATTGTTAGGTGCGACCAAAGTCCCACATCCCACATCGGTTAAACATGAGAAGAAAGATCAGTGTATAAGTTAAGAATATATCTCTATTAATGTGAGACCATTTGGAAGTGGACCATAGACATAAAAATCTGTATTTTTCAAGCCGTAACTCGGAAAAAAATCCGAAAAGGCCGAATTAAAAAATATATTTTACAAACGTTTCTCAGTGTATGGTTTCACATCTAGTGAAACAAATAACGTTCCACATCTAGTGAAACAAATAACGTTCCACATCTATTAAAAAAAAAGAGGGTCCGAAAAGGCCGAATTAAAAAATATATTTTACAAACGTTTCTCAGTGTATGGTTTCACATCTAGTGAAACAAATAACGTTCCACATCTATAAAAAAAAGAGGGTTTCACATCTAGCAAAACAAATAAGGCTTCGCATCCATCTAGCAAAACAAATAAGGTTTTTCATCTAGCAAAATATAGAAGGTTCCGCATCTAACAACATAAAAAAGGTTTTGCATCTAGCAAAACAAAGAAGATTTCCTATCTATCAAAATAAAGAAGGTTTCACATCTATCAAAACCAAGAAGGTTTCGCATCTATCAAAACCAAGAAGGTTTCGCATCTATCAAAACAAAGAAGGTTTCGCATATTTTTTCGTTTACCCTATTAATTTAAAAAATTTAAAAATTTGTATCTTTTAAATGGTAACTCGGATTTAAAACGAACAAAACTAATACCACTCTTGATATGTTTTGATTTTTTTTAAATATACTTAAAAAAACAAATAACAATACCCCATCTTCTTGTTAAACATCACTAGCGTCCAATACATACATGAGACGAACCTAACTCAACAAAACCCTATCATGAATCGGACGGCTAGGTAGCTACCTGCGTTCGAAACAACTGACAATGAGAAAACTACTGGAGCCGGTAACATGATGACCAAAACTGTGCGGTGCCTTTTGGTAAATTTAAATTATCTTAGAAAAAGTTATAGTATTTTTCAACAAAATGACCCTGGTGGGTCGATAACAACTGTAGTAAATAATTATATACGTATAAGAAAGAAATGTACCGGGCACCAATAAGATCACAAACAACACCCAACATAAATGAACAAGGTTATCTACAGAATTTGGAGGTTTTAAATGGTAATATTTTATCAAAACCGATTTTTCTAAAAAGATATAGATTTTAAATTGATAATAGTTAGGGTTTTGAGTCGTAAACTATATTTAACCAAAATTTAAGTAGGTATATAATCATAACACATAATTTTTTTTTTTATTTATTTATATATATATATATATATATATAAATAAATAAATAAATAAATAAATAAATAAATAAATAAATAAATAAATAACAAAATATAAGCATGCATAAATTATAATATCCAGATAAAATAATATTTTCTAATTAATTTAAAAAAATAGAAAATAAAAAAATATTTATAAATTTATAAAAAGCAAAGTTATATGAAGATCCTATTTGGTTATTATAAAACCCAAATCAATCTTTTATTTTATTTTATGTAAGATGGTAATTTTATCCTCTTTTGTCTCGTTCTATAATTTCTGTCGCTCAACCTCGTCAGCAGTTTCGGTCTTCTCTTCTCACTTTTTTTATTCGGCGTTTCTCCACCTCGCACCTCTGTAAAACTATATATATATATATATATGAGATGTATACATGACTTTTGATTAGAATTGGATAAAATATATCTCCATTCTTTCTAGAAGCAGCTTCTTCAAAGAAGAATAATAGTGTACTTGCGGCTGTAATAAGCCCTTCGTTTTTAATCCTTTCATGTATGGATTTTATTTCGAAAGCGGCAACAGAGGAAGCGGTAAAAGTGGAGAGTAGTTCCGACTCCAGATGCGATGGACGGATATGACCGCCATTAATTGTTATTCATTTGTACCGAGATAGAAGAAAAAAAAAAAAGAGAATGAAAAATTTAAATCAAAATAATTTATTTGTTTCATTAGATAATAATTAAAATCAAATTTTGCGAAATTATTTTAGGTTGATTATATATGATTTTTAGTTTAAAATTTAGTTTTATATGAAAATGATAAAATTGTTATTTTACATAAAACAAAGTAAAAAGTTTTGGTTTGGGGTTTTATTACAGGCAAATGGTGTTGCCATATAGCATTTCCCATTTATAAAACTAACTAATAGAGCCAATTAATGTCTGAGTGTAATTCAACATCACACGTGTAATCTTGAGAAATTATTTGGTTTAATTTTTTATTTTTTCTAGATAAGATGGTAAAACTCTTAGATAAGGTCATCACTTCACATGTATGGATTATAATTGATTAATATCTTTTTTATATTCTTTGTAGATAAGTTTTAACACAACAAAAATAATAACTATCTTATTAATTCAACAATATTATAATTTTATTTAATAATTATAAGTTGATTTGGAGTGCATTAAGAAACCGTTTCGTGGGTAAGAAGGAGCTACGTCAGGATCCTGATTCCATCATGGACTTTTACCAAAAAAAGGAGGATTAGGGCACCGCAGACAATGAAAAATGTTTTTCGAAAAATCTAAAGATAGTAATCTTATTGATTCGAGAAGATTTTAGACCATAATCCTTTTACATCATCCTTACCTCTTAGTTATACTACTTTCAGCTGTTACTTTCTTATTAATTACAAATAATCAATACAGAGACTCAAATTAAAATGATCGTTGAATATCATCATCGATCAATGGTCTTAAATGTTTATGAGTGTTGACTATTATCCTTGATCAACGGTCTTCAATATACTCCTCAATGTTGACATTCATAAACGCTAGCATGTTGTAACGATAGTTTGTTTTAAGGCTTTCAGAGCAGAATATATTTCATTATTTTGCTCGATCAGTTTTTGTGCTCGCCCATTTTTGATCGAGTCTAGTTCGGCCTTGTATATTTTGTCCTTAGAATTTCTGACCGTGCAGATTACATTTCATATTCGCTTGACGTTGCGCGCGCTCGGACTCAGACCTGCCCTATTCAGATTAAGCGCTGGATGCGCTCGGTTACATATCTGTTATGATTGGCTTAAACGTTTATCTGCTCTTCCTTATTATTCTGAGTGTGCCCGCTATTTTTATGCCTCGGTTCTTCTTTTATTTCCCTTTTATTCTTCTTTATTTTGACGCTTGTCCTTTATATTGGTTGTCGGTATCCACTACCGTATCATTTCTAATATATGAGATTGCAAAGCTCGTAGTATAAAAATGATAGTTTCTTTTATTACTCGTGTTATGAACATATTTTTGAATTATAATAAAAGTATATATAATAGCAAGAATGAAATTCTAATAACGCAATAAATAAATGGCTAATTCTAGAGAGAGAAAACGCTATATAGAACAACATATTCTTCATCGCCTGAATCTACCACCAACCCCCTGTAATCATGAAATCAAACCCGATCCTTGTTGCTTCCCCATTGCAAGTACCGACTACCTGCAATGGGGAAATCGTGTTTCCAAAAAAACTATTCCTTTTGGTAAAAATCCGAGAAAGCACCATTAATTAAGCTTCAGCCATTAATGACTGCAACTCCTTTTTCTCCCTTAATGAAGCTTCTTTGATCGAAATTTTAACTGCCTGGAGAAGACCCTCCACGTGCTCCCTCTTTAATCATCTCCCCAACAAATAGTTACTAGCCTGGAAGAAACTCAGGGCTACCAACCTCACCCTGCTCGTCACCCCTAAGGTATTAATGCCTTTCGAATCTATTACTCAGCCTCTCTCTTCTCTCTCCCTTTCTATCATCATCGCTTCCGCCGCTACTCCACCCTCCAACTACCCTGCAAGGAAAGCCACGAAAACTATCACACCAATCATTGGATCTCCTAGTATTTACTCTCTTCTTTGGAAATCAGAAACGCTTGAGTCTACTGCCGTTAGGAGATTGTCACTACTAAGGAACCTTCTCTCTCATGCTAACCTTGGCAAGCGCGACATTAATGACACCCAGGTCCCGAGGTGCATAATGAACTCTTCTCCCAATGTTGCATTCGAAAATTCGAATTGCAGCCCTTCTCTCCTCTCTCCTTCAGCCAATCATCAACTCGCCTCATTAATGTCACATTTAATGCTAAGTCTCGCATTACACAGAACCATTTTATCTACCCGCAACCACCTCTGCCCTAAAGCCTACACAACCACCCTTACTCTTCCCCTTACTGACTATAAACAAAACCATAACCCCTCGCTTGCTCCCACCTCTTCATCTCCCCATCCCTCATTAAAAACTCTTTGCAGAAACCTTTCAACCTCCCTAACTCCAGCTATGGTTGAAACAAGAACCCAAAGATCCTACAGAAGAAACTCCACCTCTCTGCCTCTCAACCGTAAAATCACCCCACGCTTTAGAGATCAGAAAAAAGCCATCACCTCACCCTCCTCATCGGACTCCTCCCGCCCTAGCAGCCCTAACATTTCATTCTCTCTCGATACTAAAACCTCTTCTCCCCCACTGCCTCCCCTTCTCGTTGCTCTGGAATGTTGGGACTTCCCTTGTTGGTCCAATCAACTCCTCCCCCTGTCATGCATGCCACCACCGCAGCCCTCTCTAAGTTCTAGACGGCAAGCCACGATGAAATAAGCAAAAAGATGGAAATATCCCCTCTCTCGCTATCTCCCCCATCCTCCAAGACATTCATGCACATCATTTCAGATGACGAAGATCCCTCAGACTACTCCGAGACTCACTCCCAGGAAACTCAGCTTCAAAGCATCCTCAATCGCAACGAATGCCTCCTGACTGCCATGACCTCCATCCATTCGCTTGACCCTCCGGTTAATGCATCGTCCGTCAATGCCACTCTAGATTCCACATCCAAGTCTGGCCTGCATCATGGGAGTGGAACAACCCCGATCTCTAGATTATGTAACATGCAAGGTATCTATAAGTCTCTCTCGCTCTTTCTCTCAAATCCACCCTCTATTTCTCACTCGATTCCTTCCACCCACTCTCCAACCACCCGTAATGCATCTAATACCCCTGAAACACCTGCCCCAACTGCTATCAGCCTCCAAACTGCCTTGCTAACTGAAACCCTAACCACAACAACTGTCCTCCACTCGATTACCCAAAAGAACCCCATGCATGCAAACCAACATGCAAACCCTAGCCTTTCAAACCTCACTCACACGTTGCCATCTCCTATAACTAGGAAATATTTGCTTAACCCTGACGCATCTCCCAATCATGCAAACCCTAGCCCTACAAAAGCTAACCTGGCTAGCCATCCACACCTTGAGTCACTATCCCCAACAAACATCCTCACCACTGCCATACAAACCCTACAAAGTTTTTTTGTTTAGCCAAACTGCCCTTGCTATCCCTCTGATTAACCAGTCTCCCTCTACCGTGATTCACACGCCTTACCAAGCAGAAACTGCCCAAACACGTCTCAACCCTATCCATTTGCCTGCCAGCTTCCCTGAATTGTTCCCGGGACGGAACAGTAAGGGATATGCCATCTCCAGACACTCCAAAGCCTTCAGAACCCTGGGCATAAGACCATCCTCTCTCCAGCAGCACCCCTACATGCGCCATCCCAAGAACAATTCCATTACCTCTCACCTTGCGAATGAATCGGCCCCTCTCGTGAATATACATCGCCCTACACCCATTTACAAATCCTGGGCCAACGTTGTTTCCACTTAATCTGACCTAAAGCCTCACATGGCACTAAAAAAGATTGACGACCTAAACTTTGAAAATGACACCTTGCTATTCCCCGATGATGCCCTCTCCGGAGACAAAGACGATTGGAACAAATGTCTATTTGACTACTTCCTCTCCAAAAGAAGAGCCACATCCCACATCCAGTCCCTTGCTAACCAAATTTGGGGAACCATTGGGCTCCAAGAATGCAAACCTACACCTTCTGGCCATTATTTCTTTCGCTTCTTCACTGCGGACAATGCCATTGAGGTCCTAGAGCGTGCTCTCTAGTTCTTCAGGAGTCACCCAGTCTTTCTTAGACGCTGGGCCCCGATGGAAACATTGGAAAGAGAAGCACTAAAGGAAATCCCTCTCTGGGTAAAATATTTTGGAATGCCTCATGAGCTATGGACTATCAAAGGTCTAAGCATCCTGGGCATCCCTCTAGGAACCTCGATATATGTAGACAGCGAGACAACCAACCGATCCCGCCTCAGCTACGCCAGAATCCGTATCATCATGCAAGTAACGGCCTCCTACCCAACATCTATCATCATCGGCTACCTGGGAAAAAACACATAATACAAATCGAGTTCCAGGGCCTTCCCACGATCTGTACAAAATGTACCTCCTTTGGCCATGCTGCAGCAGGATGTCCTAGCCCTTCCGCTCCTAAGACTCAACCAGCCAGACGCCCAGGAAAGGAGCCAATGGTCGACAACCCCGCAATCTCGCTCTCTGACTCCAGTGGAAGCGAATCTTATCCTCTGCCGAACTACACCAGCCTGCATCAACTGGCCACCGGATGTGCATGGACCAAGAGTCAAGTTATTGCCAGAAACAACTCTGCCGCCGGCCAGATAGGTCCACCAGATATGGAAGCTTCCCCGGCTGAAATTACATCCCGGCGCGCTGACCTTGGACCCACAAAAGCTTCACCTAGTATGTATGGGGATGCCCCCCCCCAGAATATTTAGCTCTTTCATTTCTCTAATATTTTGCTAAAACACTTATATATGAAATTAGCTTGCTGGAAAATTAGAGGCCTTAATGATCATGTCCGTCAAAAGGACGTTCAAGATTTTGTTTTTTCTAATAACATTAATATTGTTTGCATGCTAGAGACTAAGGTTAATTCCACTAACATCACGACCATTATCAACAACATGCTTCCCTAGTGGACTTTACCACCAACCACCTGGACCATCACTATGGTCGTATTTGCATTGCTTGGAATCCTAGTGTTTTCAAAATCACTACCGTCAAATCGTCCTTGCAGCTCATCCACACCAAAATAAAATGGATTTCCCATAACACTAGCTTTTACGCCACCACCATCTATGGATTCAACGACCCTCCTAACCGCCTCCCCCATTGGGAATACCTTAACTCCATTGCCCCCTCCACCTCCCCCTCTCCTTGGGTTGTCCTTGGGGAGTTTAACGCCATCCGCAGCCCCCATGAGAGAACCTCCAATGACAATAGATGGAACAACATCATTAAGGCCTGCCGGGCCCGAAACAAAATCCTCTCGATCACATCTCCTAATGGGCACTCGAGCTCCAAACCTAAAACAATCTCGTCCATATTCCTATCCCACTTCCAAAACCTGCTTGGATCCGCTAGCACCATCGGATATCGCGGTCTCGCCAAAGACACATCCCTCATAAACTATACCGTCTCCCACTCGGACAAAGCCAACATGACCAAACCCATTACTGACTCGGCGATTAGGGCTGCCATCTTCGACATTGATAGTGACAAAGCCCCAGGCCCTGACGGCTATAGTGCGAGTTTCTTTAAAGTCTGCTGGGATATTATGGGCCCTGAAATATGCTCTGCTTTCAAGCACTACTTCCTTGGCAGGCAATTGGATCCGTACTGGAACAAAACCCTAATAGCCCTTATTCCGAAAACGGACGCCCCTTCCTCCCCTTATGACTTCCGCCCCATATTCTGGTGCAATGTCACCTAAAATATCATTTCAAAAATTATTGCCAACAGACTTCAACCCACCCTCCCTTATCTTATCGATCCTTCCCAATCCGCCTTCCTCCCGGGCCGCTCCATTGCGGACAACATCCTTCTCACCCAAAACCTTATGCATGGCTACCACGTTAACCGTAAAGGCCCTAGATGCACTTTAAAGATTGACCTCATAAAAACGTTCGATAATATCCGATGTGAGCTAATCCTAGACCCTCTTTATGCGATGGACTTCCCATTAAAATGATCGGCTTGATAATCTATTGCATCTCCTCCCTTTCTTACACGATTGGCATAAATGGAAACACCACCTTCTTTTCTGGGAGAAGCGGCCTCCGCCAAGGAGACCTCTGGTCCCCATACCTTTTCTTTATTGTCATGCAGGTACTCTCTCGCATCCTCCAACAGAAGAGTCAAGACCCTGGCTTTAGATTCCATTGGAAATGCCACTCCCTCAAGATCATCAACCTTTACTTCACCGAGGACCTCACGATCTTCTGTCGGGCAAACACAAAATCAATCAAACTCAATCATGATGGCCTCCTAGACTTTGCCTCACCTTCTGGCTCCACCTAAACCCGAACAAAATCAAAGTCTTTCTCTATGGAGCCTCGTTGAATGAGCGTCTATCCATCCTCCATCTTCTAGGTTTCAATGAGGGATCCTTACCAGTTTGCTACCTGGGTGTTCCCATCATCACCGGTAGACTCACGTACAATGATTGTAGACCTTTCTTCACCAGAATCACCAACCACATAAACTCCTGGACCATTAAGCACCTCTGATACGCGGGCCGCCTTCAGCTAATCAAATTTGTCCTCCTCGCTAGCCAAGTCTACTAGTCCTCTATTTTCATTCTCCCAGTCAGAGTAATCAAAGAACTAACACATCTCTTAAGACGGTTCCTTTGGTCAGGAACCGAAATGAAGATCACAGGATCAAAAATGGCTTGAGATACAACTACCTTTCCAAGATCGGAAGGCGGCCTTGGGATCCCAAACCTTAGAATTTGGAATCAGGAGGCCGCCCTAAAATACTTCTGGTCTATCCTCACAAATAACCCCAACTCTTTGTGGACTCAATGGACCATCGAAAAAAAGAATAAAGAACAAAAACATTTGGACAATCCCCATAACGGCTAATTCAAGTTGGGGCTGGAGAAAAATTCTAAAGCTCAGAAATCTCGCAGTTGGCCTCTATAGGGTGGCCATTGGTAACGGATCACAGAACTTTATATGGTTTGACCCCTGGCTCTTCCCTTCCTCCCTGGTAAACTATTTTGGACAAAGCATCACCAACATTTCTCGCCTCCGTAACCTCTCAGTTGTTTCAGATCTTAATCTCAATGGAAATTGGTACTGGCCCTCCCATGCCAGAGCCCAAAATCGCCACCTGCTCTCTCACTTGGAAGAAATAAGAATTTCTTTATCTGAGCTTCCCCTCTCCTCTGAAGAAGACATTTTTCGTTGGATACCCAACAAATCCAAACCTCAATTCACTACCAGCAGCACTTACTCGGCTATCTGACCTTGTAAGGCGAAAGTCATATAGAGTTCCCTCATATGGAATAAATACTCAATCCCTATGCACTCTTTCATCTCCTGGCTGGCCATTCAAAATAAGCTATCCACTCGTGACAAGCTCATCAGCTAGGGTCTCGACTCCCCCTCGGATTGCACCCTTTGCTCAGCCTCGCCTGGAGACGTTGATCACATCATGGCCTATTGTCCCTTTGCATCCTCCATCTGCAAAAACATCTTTGCAAAGCTCCGTTTCCCAGCTCAGCCCTCCTCCTAGAGCTCTTGGATAACTAAAGCCTGCAAATGACCTGCCTCGAATCCTAAAACCCATATCTGACGCACGACTTTTTGCACCACGATCTACAACATCTGGCGAGAGCTCAATGAGAGAATCTTGAACAACAACCACTCCCTGGCCTCTAGCATTGCTTTCAGAATCCTTTCAGACATAAGATACAGATTCTATAACACTAGCATCTCTCCCTTTATAACACTTGTAATTCTATATTCAAGCAAGAAAACCTCTCAATTAGTATATAATCCGTCTACATGGTAATATGGCCCCGAGCCACCTGATAACTCTGTAAATTTGTTTCCATTAATCTAATGCTTTTTATACCAAAAAAATAACGCAATAAATAAATACTTATTTTACACAAGTAAAATTAAACAATATACATTTAAAAAATCTATATATATTGAATTATTTCAATATTCGTTTTTATTGTTGAAAAATATTAACTAAAAAATATGATATAAATTTGTCTATCTTCACTCATCGAATACAGATTAAAAACACAACCAAAAATAAAAAAATTGGCATTATGAAAAAAGTGATATTTGTTTGTTTTCTGGTAATTGTTTTCTCAATTTGTTCTGTTAGAAATGACTGTAGGGATTTTATCAATTTTGATGTCAGCAACAAAGTTGTTGAGGAGAAGGCACCAAAGGCACCAAAATGTGTCCAAGACAGGTGCGGGATCACATTCAAGCTTTGCGTGTTGTGTAAATGGCGCCGGATATTTTGATAGTTCTGGCCAGTGTGAAAGCATTCCATGCACTGGAACCTTTTAGATTATTGAAAACCATTCAGCGCTTGATGTTTTTATAAATATATTCCAACATCGATGGCTAATAAACATTTTTGAGCATTTTATTACAGTGAAATACATTTTACTTTTTACTTTCAGTTTTGTTGATTATAAGTTTTCTAGTAAGTGAAAGTTTGACATCAGCAATAGCAGTAGATTGTGATGTAAACGAGCTGAAGCCTTATCTCGTATTCCCAGTTCCGATTTTTCCATCCGATGATTGTTGTAGCAAGTTACATGAGCAGCCATGTTTTTGTCAGTTCTTGATTGTTCCTAACCTTCCCCATTGCTTACTCCTTATATTCCAAAAGCGAAGAGTCTTGCTGGTTGTGAAGTCCCTCTCCCTATATGTTGAGTGTTGTTCTTCTGAGATTCTTATAGCTTGTAGTTGTAATAAAATGATTTGTCTTTAAAATCTGAAATGTTGTAACATAATTAAATAACATGCCATGTAACAAAATAATTTGGATATAAATATGGTTCCGAATTTTTTAGGATCAATAAAATGATTGTAAACCTAAGTCTATTGTGTAGTTAATTCAATCTCTCTATAATATCAATCCATCTAATATTATAAAAGTTTGATTATCAAAGGTGGCATATGTTGTTCCGGTATAATATCTTCCAACGGTGTGCTATGTCTCATCTCAGACAAATTTAATATAACTCTTTAGGGACAATATTCGTGGGTTTCTTTTGGTATAAAAAGTTGTAAAATATATATGAAAAGACTTACAAGCGTTCATAGAGGTTGGGTGTCCTCAATACAAAAGCTAAAGCATAGTCTTATAGCAATAAAAAACATCACAAAGGGAAAATCGCTTTGGTGCTTTGACAACGGTAGCGGAGGTCATAGAGTACATGATGAGCGATACTTGAGTTGGAAGTTTGAGTGTTGCGGAAGATCCTTACGTTTCTTTCGCTCTAGATGTAATAGATAGTGCAGCAGAAAGTGGTTCTCCAGACAAAGCTCTTGCTACTGCTGAAGGCATTCCAAGCACACGTCTCAACAGGCCACACGTCCCAGGAGGTGGGGGAATATGTGAGGAGGATTTTATGGGCTAAGTTCTCCCAGATCGAGCTGGAGAAGGGGTAGAGAATAAAGAGGTGCTCGAGGGTCTTCTAGGAGTTGGAGCAAAGAGGGCAGGTAGGTGAGGTGTCGAGACCCAAGTAAGGAGCTTGTCTCTAGTAGTGAGCATGTTGTGAATGACCATCCAAACGATAAAAGAGCATTTGGGAATGGAACATTTATGCCATAAAATGATAGTAAAGTATGGCTTGAACTTGTTGGGGATGCAAAGAAAGGTGTCTTTAGACTCGGAGGCAGGAGGGAGTGTGCTTAAGGCAGTGATAATCTTAGTAAGATGATGTTGCAGTCTTCTCTTGGGGGCCCTAGCGTACGAGGGCCAAGCCCATCTACCGTTGCTGTACAAGTCAACAACGTTCTTGATGTTCTGCAACCGGGCTAAGTTTAAAATGTTGGGGCCAAATCGGTTGACAAGCGAGTTTGGGAATAACCAAGGATTACACAAGATAGATGTATCTTTTTCGTTACCGAAAAGGACTTTATAAAGATTAGTGGCTTGGTTTCGGAGCTTGAGAATCTTTCTCCATCTCCAACTAGCATTAAAAGGGGTCTCGAGAGTCCAAATATTTTTGTTCTTTAATTTTTTTGTGATTGTCCATTAGGTCCATATGGATTTCTTATTTTTAGTAAGAATGGACCCGAAATGCTTCACGGCAACCGCCTCATTCCAGATGTTTAGGTTTGGAATCCCAAGACCGCCCTCCTTTGGGCAAGTTGACTCAACCCCAAGAGATTTTAGACCTCGATATTTTTGTCTCAGGCCTAACTAGAGAAACCAGCAGAGCGTATGAGAGAGCTCATTTAGGACACAAACCAAAAGGATGAACATGGACGACCAGTAGACCTGGCTGGCAAAAAACACAGATTTGATAAGTTGTAGTTTGCCGACGTACGAGAGCTGTTGGAGGTCCAACAATTGATGTGATTGGTTACTTTGTGAAATAAAGGTTTCCAATCGTTGTAGGTGAGTCTGGAAGTGATGAGGGAAACTCCCATGTATCAGACTGTGGGGGAACCCTCATTGAAGCCAAGGAGAATATGGAAGGCATTTTTAGTATTGGTGTATTCCCTGAGAAGTATATATGGCTTTTAATCGGGTTGAGTTGAAGGCCGAAGATGGCTGCGAATTCCATAAGCCCATCATGGATAATACTGATAGACTGAGTGTTGGCTCTACATAAGATCATGAGGTCGTTTGCGAAACATAATTTGTTGATGATCTTGATCTTGTTCCATTTCCAATAGAAGCCGAAGTAATGGTCAAGGCTCTTCTTCTGAAGGATGGTGGAAATTAGCTATATAACAATGACAAAAATATAAGAGGAGAAAATGTCTCCGTGTCTGAAACCCTTCTCTCCCTAAAAGTAGCTTGAGGGCTTTCTATTCTTGTAGACGGAGAAAGAGGGGGTGGTGATGCATTGAATAATTAATCATAGGCATAAGGAAGTTCATGACAATGAGTATATCAAGGACAACCTCCCATCTGATATTATCGAAGGCTTTCACGAGGTCAATTTTTAGAGCGCATCTAGGACCGTTGTAGTTAGTCTGGTAACTATGCAAGAGGTTTTGGGTCAGGAGGATATTATCCGAGATAGAGCGCCCATGAACAAAATGTGATTGGGATGGGTCAGTCAGCAAGGGGAGGGCGGGTTTAATGTTGTTGGCAAGGATTTTGGAAATGATTTTGTAGATAACATTGCAACATGAAACCGGTCATAAGTCAAATGGGGAGGATGGATAGTCGATCTTTGGAATTAGAGAAATCAGGGTTTTGTTCTAATAGAGATTCATTTTTATTTTGAGAAACAAAATTCTTAACCCCAACACAGATATCCGGAGTTACGGTCGTCCAATATGAGTTGATGAACCCCACGCCTACAACCATCAGGTCCAAGGGCATTGTCATTATGGATGTCAAATAATGAAGATTTAACCTCAACATCCAAAATGGGTTTAATCATTTTAGATTTAAGGTCAAGGAGGGACAGAGGTGCGGATGAGGGATCTGATTCCTCCGGCCCCAGGGTCGTTCTCCCTACTAGGGGAGCCTAGAAGGTTGATAAAATGGTTGTAGATAGTGGAGGTGATAACTTGAGGGTTAGTACTCGATAAAACCTTAGGGGTAGTAATGGTAAGGATCTTATTTCGGGCCCTAGGAGCCCACACACTGTTGTGGAAAAACTTAGAGTTCGTGTATCCAATCTTGAGCCAAGTATCTCTTTATTTTTTCTTAAGGAAGGATTCCTCAACATAACTGAAGAAAATATAGGATTTGGCGGCCTCTCTCTCAAGGGAGATAAAGGATCTATCAGATGAGCTAACATAGAGACGATGGCCTTCATAGGGATTTTTCTCGTTTATTGAGGGAGGTTAGAGAGGAGGTAAGGAAAAGGTGATTTGGGTCGCGTCAACTTTATGACTGATGTCACGAAAGTCTTATTTATTGAGGGAGGTTAAAGAGGAGGTAAGTCTGCCCAACTTAATGACAATGGCCTTCAAAGGGATTTTTCTATGGGGGGAGATTCCAATTAGTGGAAACCAGGTCCTGGAAACTCGGGTGGTGAGACCACATGTTAAAATATCTAAAATATTTAGGGCTAGTAAGGAAAGGGGTGGTAAGATAGAGAATAAGGAGGTGTTTCAGGGTCTCCCAGCAGTTGGAGCAAATAGGACAGTTTGGTGAGGTGTCGAGACCAAAGCAAGGAGCTTGTCTCTAGTGGTGAGCTTGTTGTGAATGACCATCCAGGTGATGAAAAGGTGTCTATGAATGCAATATTTATGCCAGATAACATGGACCCATGCAACTTTATCCTAGTGAGGCTGGAGATCAACATAGGTGCTAATGATCGTAAAGTGCGTCTTGGACTTGTTGGGGATCCAAAAGAAGGTGTCGTTAGACTCGAAGGCAGGAATGAGGGTGCGAATCATGCCAGACAGAGGTATATTTTCTATTGCGGAGATGGAGTTTATAAAGATTAGTGGCTTAGTTTCGTAGCTTGAGATTATTTCTCCAGCTTCTATTAGCGTTGGAAAGGGCGAGGAGAGTCTACATGCTTTTGTTCTTTAATTTTTTTGCGATTGTCCATTGGGTCTATATGGTGTTCTTATTTTTAGTAAGAATGGACCAGAAATGCTTCATGGCGGCTGCCTCATTTCAGATTTTTAGGTTTGGAATCTCAAGGCCGCCCTCTTCTTTGGGCAAGGTGACTCGATCCCAATCTATTTTAGACCCCGATAATTTCATCTCATAGACCGACCAGAGAAAGCAGTAGAGCGTCTGAGAGAGCTCACTTAGGACACGAACTGGAAGGATGAAGATGGACGACCAGTAGAACTGGCTGGCGAAAAGCACAGATTTGATAAGTTGTAGTCTGCCAGCGTACGAGAGCTACTTGGAGGTCAAACAGTTGATGTGATTGGTTACTTTGTGAAACAAAGGTATGGAGTCGTTGTAGGTGAGTTTGGAAGTGATGACGAGAAGTCTCAGGTGTCGGACGGGGAGAGAGCTTTCATTGAAGCCAAAGAGGATAAATATGGCATTTTTAGTATTGAGCGCGGTCCTTGAGAAGTATATATGGTTTTTAGTCGGGTTGAGTTGAAGGCCAGAGATGGCTGCGAGTTCCATCAACCCAACATAGATAAAACTAATACAGTGAGTGTTGGCTTTACAGAATATCATGAGGTTTTCCGTGAAGCTTAGGTTGATGATCTTGAGCTTGTGGCATTTGCAGTGGAAGTCGAATTAAGGGTCACGACTCTTCTCCTGAAGGATGCTGGAAATGATGTGTATAACAATGATAAAAATATAAGGAGAGAGAGGGTCTCTGCCCCTCAAAGTATCTCAATAACTTTCCATTGATCTAGACGGAGAAAAAGGGGGTGGTGATGCATTGAATAATACAGTTAATCATAGGCATATGGAAGTTCATGGCAAGGAGGATATCAACGACAACCTCCCATCTGATGTTATCAAAATATTTTATAAGTTCAATTTTGAGAGCGCATTTGGGGCCTTTGCAGTTCGTATGGTAACCATGCAAGAGGTTCTAGGTCAGGAGGATGTTATCCGAGATAGAGCACCCAAGAACTAAAGCTGCTTGAGATGAGTCAGTCAGCAAGGGGAGCGCAGGCTCAATCCTGTTGGCAAAGATTTTGGAAATGATTTTGTTGATAACATTGCAGCACGGGATGGGATATAAGTCAGATGGGGAGGATGGTTGGTCGGTCTTGGAATGAGAGAAATCAGGGTTTTGTTCCAATATGGATTCATCTTTCCTTTGGGAAAAAAGCTCTTAACCCCAACACAGATATCTGGACCTACGGTCGTCCATCAGGACTTAAAGAACCCCGCGCTATAACCATCAGGTCCAAGGGCTTTGTCACTATCGATAACAAATAAGGAAGCTTTGACCTCAACATCCAGAATGGGTTTAATCATTTTAAGTTTATGTTCAACGAGGAACAAAGGTGTGGATGAGGGATCCGATTCCCCTACTAGGGGTAGTTCTACCTACTGATGGGAGCCCAGACGGTTGATAAAATGGTTTTAGAAAGTGGAAGTGATAACTCGAGGGTTAGTACTAGTTAAAAGCTTCGGGCTAGTAATCGTAAGGATCTTATTTTGGGTCGTACAAGCTCGTATACTTTTGTGGAAAAGCTTAGAGTTCTGGTCTCCAAGCTTGAGCCAAGTTTCTTTGGAGTTTTCCTTAAGGAAGGATTCCTCAGCACGACTGAAGAAAATATAGGATTTTGCAGCGTCCCTCTTAATAAAAGATTATGGATCTATCAGATGGGGTAACATAGAGATTTTCCTGAACTAAGGCAAGGGAAAGTTGGGGAACGTCAACTCTATGGTTGATGTCACTAAACTCTTGTTTATTGAGGGAGGTTAGAGAGGGGGTAATTCTAGCCAGCTTAATGACGATGGCCTTCATAAGGCTTTTGCTATGGAGGAGATTAAAATTAGTGGAAACCAAGTACTAGAAGCTCGGGTGGTGAGAAATCATGTTAAAATATCTAAAAGATTTAGGGCTGATTAGGAAAGGAGTGGTAAGATAGAGAATAAGGAGGTGCTCGAGGGTGTTTGGCAGTTGAAGCCAGTAAGCTAAGCAGCAGCGGTGAAACTAGTAATGTATCCAGCCGAAAATCGAGCAGGACAAGTTGGGAAATGACCTGCTACGCCTAATGACACAGTATGTTTAGAAAAAAAAAGTAATTTTTGATGATTATTACATGAAATATACACAGTCATTTTTGACGTATGGATAAGGTTGAGCTCGATGCTATGCTACAACAAATTCTTGATTTTATCACAGATGAAGCGATTAATCAACTTTGTGAAGATGGTGAAGTTGAAAAGGTTGTAGAGGAGTAAACAACATTAGTTTTCGTTGCAGATGTGGTAAGTGAAGTTTTAGATAATTAAATATAAAAAGTGTGTGGTTAAGATGTTATAATTTATCTTCAACTTTTATATGTTCCAGTCAAGGAAAACGACAATGGAAGAGGATTATATACACCCTAATTTTGCTCTACTGAGTTCGACACAGGAGCCGATGGAAGAGATAATTTCGACACAAGAGTCAGAGGTAGAGGCAGAGGTAAGTCTCAGTAACTGGAAAATGACTACACCAACAACGTAGCTGATCGATGTCAGTGAATACCATAAAGTCTTTAAAATTAAAAGCAAAGAATAACATGAAGATTTGGAAGTATGTTATTTACCACTGTCAGCGAGAATATGTCATGTCTGGTTCATGGAGTTTTCAAAAACAAGAGGAAAGACATGATTATTGTGCTCCTTCTAGTCTGCCACGTCAAAAAAGATACAATGAACTATTAGGCGTTGATTGTTTGATATAGACGAAAGGACGACAACAAACTATAACCCTCTCCCTCCTCTTAATAAACCTAAAATGGACTAAACAACTCTTACCATTGATCTAGGCACGAACAACTCGCAAAATAATTACAACTAAACAACTCGCTTGATAATATGTTTAATTACTTAACAACATGCAAAATCACATTTTCATGTGTTGAAACAACTCACAAAATGTTACCGTATACGAAATGACTAAAGTATCTACTTTGGTAACCGATATATGCATTGAGCATGAAAAAAGCCATCTAATCACATTAGCTAATTTATATTTGATTTGATAAATGTAAAGACTTTAATCATTATCATATCCACCAGTACGTTCTTAAAAGGACTCGTTCCCTACCGATAAATAATAGTAACTAAAGGTTTCTATAAACATAAACTCTTAATATCAAAACTCTCATAACATCTTCAACTCGAGTTAGCATCTAGTTCTGGTTCTTTAGATTATCATACTCTTCCATCACGACCAATAGAAGCTCTGGCTACTTCTCTCTGGTGTCATCTCTACCTCTACAGAGTCTGTATTGAAGTTTCCCTTCGACTAGTTCTATGCAGACTCTAGGTCACTAGAGTTCGTGGCTGACTCGCAACCTAGTGAGGCTCCAACCATGAAAAAGAAGAGGTAGCAGATAGAAGAAGAGGAGAAAGATAATCAGACGTCAAATGAGCCATATGAGATGAAGGACGATGATGAGGACCTAGAGAATAAATACCAGGAAGATGCTTATGATGAACGTGAAAAATAGTTTGAAGAAGAAGAAGACTCATATGATGATGACTAATTGTTCGTGTTTTTTGTTTTTTTTTTCATGCAAATTGACCAACCCTAAATATAGTACTATGTTTTGGAGAGGTTGAGTGTATGAAGGTTGTTATGGCCTTGTAATCTTTATTTTTTATAGAATTTTTTTTATTAATTCTAAGAGTTTATGAAGTAATAGGTGTTGTGGTTCAATATCCAAACAACTCACATTATCAACGCTATTAGTGCAACTCTCACTTTCAAAGAGCTCTTAGGAGAATACTATCCAAACAAATCGCAAACAAAAAAATTTAAAATTTGAAAGGAATGGTTGACTATCAAAACAACTCGCAAAAAGAAATCAAATTTTATAATATCAAAGAACTCGCAAATGGTTGAATATAATACAGAAAGAACTCCCATTTTTTAGAGTTATGTACATAACTCACAATATAATAGTAATTAACTCACAAGTTCATATTTAATATACAAATAATTTTTGTTATCTTAGTATACCAACAAATCTCATTTCCTAATTGTAATGTAAAAATCTCCCAAGGTCAATAGTAAACAACTCTAAACTTTGAATTTAATATACAAATAAATTTCATTTCCTCAGTTTAATGTAAACAACTCGCTTTAATAAAAGTAAACAAATAAATCACTCTTTAAAGTTGAACCTCACAGGTCCTCTTGTTATGGTCTTCTTTCGAATAACGACCATACCTCTACTGCTTGGTTGCCACTTTTCCTCTAGATGTAAATCTATCTTTCTTAGGCCTTCTAGGGTGTTTTTTCACGTTAAGAGACATAATTCCCAGCTCCAATGAATCATTAAAGCTTGTTCGTTCGCTGAAATCGGTTATCCCAGATAAGAAAGAGTAACTTGACGTGTAATTATTAACCGGTGAAGAACAGATTTATCAACGTCAGAGGATCTAGCTGAATTGATTGTATTGCCTCTAAAGCGCGAGGACATGAAAAATAATATTGTTTCCATGCACCACGATAAGATTTGAAATTCAAAATATTAACAACCATTATAGGGTCTGAAAAGACTTCAAACAAGGTGTAGAAGACTTACATACTAGCCAAGTTCGACCTTTTCCACATTCTGGTTTAGCTTATTTTCATACTCGGGGCATAAATTAGTACTCCAGCTTAGCCCTTCTTGATATCAACGTAAAACTTTAGTCATAAGAAAGATTCTAATATTGTCAAACAATTCAACAATGGGTAGGCCGCACAGTTTTTTGATATGTGTGTTAAAATATTCAGCCAAAGTTGATACCATAACCCCTTATCATTTCCCCTTTAACAAATGCATTAGCATACTTATACTAAGGTAACATTTTAAGAATATTTTTAATTTTATCACCACATTCACGTAGAAGTTCTGGAAGTATATCATTAAAAATACCCGTCGTGGAAGCATAAGCACATCGATGGAACAAAAATAACATCCTATACTTATAGTCTAGATTAGTGTGATCAAGAGTATTTTTCAAATTCTGAAGAAGATGGGAATAACCAGTACGCATAATAACAGTCTGGATAAAAGACATAAACAACATGAATGATAGCGGAATGATGATCCAAAATAAAAGTGAGTTGGCACTCCAACAAATGAGGTTTCAAACAGTCCAAAAACCACAACCAATTGTCAGAATTCTCCGTACTCACGATATCAAATGCAACAAGGAATAGACCTGAAATACAAGATAATTCATGGTCTAATGGTATACACAACTCACAATTTTAGTTGTAAAACAACTACCAATATAGGTTATAAAATAACTCGCGATAAAGTTATATTACAATGGATACAACTCGCATTTTGTTACAAAGAAGTGTCATCTTCATATAAGGAATATAAAGCAAATAGCTCGCATGCTTATAATATAATGAACAACTCGCATTTGGTTAACAAAGAACTATAAAATTAATATGCATAATATAAATTAACAAACTCCCATGATTACATTATAAGTAATAACTCACACTTTGTTAAGAAAAAACTTGCATTATATTTAATAATTTTTACAAAAATCTCGCAATCCATCAAATTATAAAAAACACATGAAACTAACTGTTGTTGTCATCTTTTCCTACGACACACAATAATGCACCCTTATACTTGTCGGCAGAGGTCCTACCAGATCAATTCCCCATCTATCAAACGGTATTGCCTCAAATATAGACATAAGCGGCATTGCTAGTGTGTGAATAGCATTAGCAAATCTTTTACAAGTATCACAAACTCGGACTAAATTTTTAGCATTGTTCATGATTATAGGAAAGTAAAACCCTGCAAGTAAAACTCTACGAGATAAAGCTTTAAACCCACAATGAGTTGACCCTTCTCTATCGTGCTTGCCTAAGCATCGTAGCAATGGTGTGCTTAATGCCTTTTTATATAAAATTCCATCCAGAACTATATATCCAAAGGTTTTACCCCTTAACTTTTTAGCTAGTTGAGTATTATCTGGCAGTAATCCTTGGGTAAAAAAAATTAAGAATATCCGATCGCCAATCGCGTCCGCTTTCATCAGTGGCAAAAAATTCCTCTATAACTTCACATTGGCCAGGTTGAGCAACAATTGAAGGATTCTCCTATAGAAAAATCCAAGGATATTCTTCCTTGTAAGCAACATTTGCTAAAGAATCAGCCACCATGTTACTTCCTCGCCCGATATACTCCACAACCACATTGCCAAACATAAACATTAAATTCTGAAGCTCCCGAAGATATAAAATCAAACGATCCTTCCTTGCATTAGAAAATCTAGATACCTGATTTGCCAATAGTTGAGAATCCGTTTCCAAACGTACTAAAGTTGCCCCACAAATCTTTGCCAATCTCAAACCTGCTAATGCAACTTCATACTCAGCTTCATTGTTTGAAGCATGAGAATCGAATTTAATTGATTGGACCATTGTTTCCCCTGTCGGAGCTATCAATTAAACTCCAATACTGCACCCTGAAATATTGGACCCTCCATCTGTTCGAACAACCCACCTCGAATCAGTAGGCAAAACTTTTGTGTTTTCTTCCTCATCCGATCTACTTGAGTGGAACTCGACAAAAAAGTCAGCCAATACATGTGCCTTGATTGTTGTTCGAGATGTAAATAAAATATCATAGTCTCCGAACTCCACAGACCATTTAGCCATCCTCCCTGAAATATCTGGTCGTTGCAATACATTTTTTAAAGGGAATGAAGTTCGGACTTCTATTGTATGAGCTTGAAAATATGGGAGCATCTTCCTAGCAACAATCACCAATGCTAAAGCCAGCTTCTCCAACTTCATATACTTTTTTCTGCTGCCACCAGACTTTTACTGACGTAATACACCGGCTTCGGAATACCTGAATCTTCACTAATTAGCACTGCTTTGAGTGAAAAATCCGATAAGGTAATGTACAATAATAATTTCTCCCAATTTTGAGGCTTTGTTAATATTTTTGGTGACGAAAACAAATTTTTAATGCTTATGAACGCTGCTTCGCATTCCGACGTCCATTCGAACCTGTTAGGTCCTGGAAACACTTGAAAGAAAGGAAAGCATTTGTCATAAAATTGTGAAATAAATCGATTAAGTGCTGTTAACCTTCCCGTCAATACTTGCACTTCTTTAACTGATCGAGGGGAATTCATTGTTATCAAAGCCTTTAATTGTTTTGAGTCGGCTTTTATTCCTTTTAAGCTTCAACCGGATTGCCCTTAGATTAAAAAAAGCTTCTTCTAGATCATCAAGATGCACTTCATCCCTTGAATGTTTCACTACCATATCATCTATATATACCTCCATATTTCTTCTGATAAGTGGCTCCATCATTCTTCAATCCAAAGGGCATCACCCTATAACAGTGAAGGCCTCTATTAGTTATAAAAGTTGTGCACTCTTGATCCTTCAGATCCATCTAGATCAGATTATATCCTGCAAAAGCATCCATAAAAGTTAAAATTTTATTGCTTAAAGTATAATCAATCAACTGGTGAATCTGAGGAACTCGAAACAAATGTTTGGGGAAAACTCTATTTAAATCTGTAAAATCCACACACATCCTTCATTTCTCATTCTTCTTTTTAATCAATATCGGATACGCAGTCCAAAAAGGATATTGAGATTCCCTTATGTGTCCGACTTTAGACAACCGATCCAGTTCTGCAACAATTACTTCCGCTTTTTCCGATGAAAATTCCCTTCTTTTTGAATCATTGGCTTAACCTTCGGATCTATGGCCAGACTATGCCAAATTACTTCGATATGTACTCTTGTTACATCTTCTATCTTCCAAGCAAAGACGTCTAAATTATGAGATAAAAAATCAAGCAGTTGTTGACGCAGATTAGGGGTTAATAAAGTTCGAATCCGAAGCACTTTTCCTTTTGAAAAAGTAAACTCCTTTATTTCTTCACTCACTGTTAAAGACCCGGGAGTTTCCCTCGGACCGTCAACCCTTTCTTCCAACTCCGAGGGAACCCCTTCTAACCGTTATTCTCGCATCATATTTCCACTGTTGGATCCTCCGACCCGAAGCGCCATGGTATAGCATTCTCTAGCAACCTTTTGATCACCCAGAACCACTCCAACTCAATCTCCTACCACGTACTTAAAACATTGATAGACTTTTGACACCACCCCATACATTCTTGAAAGCCATGATCTTCCAAAAATAGCATTATAACTTGTGGGACAGTCCACCACCACAAAGAGCACTTGAACCTTTTTCTTGAATGGTCCTTTCCCCAAACTAACTTATCCCTCGAATTCCCCAACCACACGAGCTATTACACCCGTAAATCCGATAATGGTACGATCCGATTGAGTAACATGATGAGAGTTTGTCATCCTATCATAGGTGGAATTAAAAAGAACATTGGCAGAACTGCCAGTATCAATCAGCACACGTCGAATTTCGACGCCAGCCACCTCAACTCCAATTACCACAACATCCTCATATGGTCGTCTAGTCCCTCTCAAATCATCTTCATCAAACACAATGAAGGGAATATCTTTATTTCCATACAAATACGTTGACATCCTCCCTTCAATTTGAGTTGTCAAGTTGACAACATGCCTTTTCTGTGAGCTGTCAGAATTTCCAGTCATTGAATCGCCCCAAAAAAGTAACAATTCGAAAAACTTGCACAATACCCGAACATATCCCTTTTCTATAGAAATAACCTCAACAGGCTCCTCGAATGCCATCAGAAGCAACTTGTTTGGATCCTTCTCAACATATTCATTAGAAGAATCGAATGACTCAACCTGTGAATCCATAATCATCAAATTCTCAGCTGGCTGTGCAGCCTTCGAAGTTGATGCACCGTTATTCTTCGATGCACTTCCATGTGACTTCACATAAGTCAAAAACTTCAAATTCTCAATCAGATATTGGGTTTCTTTTTTCAAAGCAATACAATCATTTTTATCATGGCCAATGTCATCATGATACCTACAAAATTTATTAGTCCTTTCTTCCCTCGGTCTCTTGATAGGAGCTGGTTTCCTAAAGTTCACAGAATTCTTAGTTTTATCCCAAATAACAGATACATTCTCTGTTAAATCAGCATAGTACTCTGGCCTGACCCATGTATTTGGCCTAGGCCGGTTGTAATTGTTAGATGGAGTCTGGTTCGAATATCCACCACACTGAGGAGGCAAATCACTATTCTTCTGCCTAGATTGCTGATTATTCCGATTAGCATTATTATTTCCATTTGAGACCTGCCCCTGGTTATTGGCTGCCTGTCCTGAATTCTTTGAAGTATTAACTGGTGCACCTCAGACTCTGCTAGACTCTTCAACCTTAATTTAATCCTCGACCTGAGCCATCAACACTGCAAAAGTAAAAGCCCTTTCTCTTTGTTGTCGCATTAGTGAGATCCCATGGCAACAAACCCTGGCGAAAAGCGGCCATCGCCATATTTACTTCACAGTTATCCAAACTGGCTTTAGTTAACACAAACCTTTTGGTATAGTCTTTCAATTTGTCTCTTGGTTCCTGCTTGCACTGGATAATTGTATCACCATTAGCTCTCATCTCCTTGCTTCCAACAAACTGTCTTCAGAAAGCAGCGTAAAAATCCCTGAAATTTGAAATGGATCCCCTTAGAATCTTGTTGTACCATTTGAGATATGTTCCTTTGAAAGTTTGAGAAAAAGCACGACACACAAGTTGGTCGTCGACCTCGAAATTCATCATATAATTTTTGAACTGTTCGATATGATCATCGGGATCTTGCATTCCATTGAACTTTTCAACGTTTGAAATATCAAAACGCTTCGGAAGCGTCATAGAGCGAATTTCATCAGTTAATGAAGAGTTCCTCCAATCAATGCCTTGTACAATTTGATCATCGGTTCCCATTCTAACATACAGATTTCTGTCGGTTTCAGCATATTTATTCGAAGGATTTGCTTCAAGCCAAGTTGATCGAGGAGCATTCTTAGACTTGCTTTCCTTTTTATACCTCATCGAATAATCTCTTTCTGATTTTCCCTCCGAAGAACCTCTATGCCTTTTAAATCCTGAAGCCGAAATTTCTACTTCCTCATTAATGGAGGTTATCGTTTTTTACTTATCTTAATTATCCTTTCGAGACGTATATCTCTCTTTAGGAGACACAAAACATGCTTAGACTTAGCATGTCTGTCATCGAAAGATCGATCTGACTGACCTTCAACATCGGTATTCTCCAATTTTTGCCTAACATCAGATCTGATTCTAGCAGAAAGTATTTCTTGCTCCTTTCGCTCATATTTTTCATTCAAAACATTGATTTTATCTAAAAGTTGATTAATTTTTGTCTCAACATCAGATCGAACTTGGACCGGAGACGATCCATCAGTTTTATTCCCATCAGTCATATTCCTTTGAAAATTATCTCTCACCATTTCTATCGCTGATTGAAGCGTATGAGTATTATTTTCAAGATTCATCTTATGAATTGTAGTTAAAAAAATACCACTAAATAGTACACTTTTGAATAGAATAAGCTACGAACATAATAAGCTACTGATTTTTCTTACTCAATCCCTAGCGGAGTCGCCAATTGGATACGGTTTTAATCTGCTTGGGTAAATTGCTAGAGAGAAATTCTAGAGAGAGAAAATGCTTAAGAGTTTTTAGAGAGAGAACATAAGTACAAAATGAGTTTCAAGTGAAAAGAGTTCAACCCCTTTATTAGATCTATATGGTCCTTTATATAGAGGAGCCAAGACTTAGTTGAATAACTGAATCTGTTACAAAAACGGGTTAATTGCTATTTAGTCCTTACAAATTATGTAAAGTCATAATAGCTTCTTCAAACTCACATCCTTCATAAATCAAAGACAAAACTTACACTAATTACAATCAAATCCTTAAATTTACACTATTTAAAAATTAATTCTTAAAAACTAATTTCCAAATATCAAATAGAAAGAAAATTCTATAAAAATAACATTCATAAATTTTATTGTTCTATTATATATATATATATATATATATATATGAATAATTTTAGATTTTGTAAATTAGAGTGCGAAAGATATGGACTTTTAAATGTTAATATTAGAGTTGCAAAAATATGTGTAGCTATGCTACGAAAATGAGAAGAAATTAGTTGTATAAATAGAAATTTAGTTACATATCAAGGCTTTGATTTCCTGTCTCTTATTTTTAATATTTTTTAAAATGTCATATCTTTCTCAAAAAAATATTTGAAAATACCTTGCTTTTATTTTTGTAAAACGAACAAAAAGCTAGATCTATAAAATATACCTTTTGATTTTTTTTAGTTATGAAATTACATATAAATTATTTGTAAAAATAATTTGATAACGTACTTTAAGAGCTAAAAAATCAAATGAACACTTGAGGATTTTATTAAATATTATCGATTTTAAACTAGTTTTTGTATTAGTTGAGATGTTGCGGTCTACAAATAGTTATAGTCTTCAATTTAAAAAAAATATTTGTAAGCTTTAGTAATCATGTTATAAGTTTGTAAGAAATTGTGTTTTACGTTTTTTTGTTCTATAAATATTATAAATACTTCAATTTCTTCACTAAAAGGTAAAGCTTTTTATTTCAACCTCTTTTAATCAGTAAAATTCGGTACCAGACTGAATATGTAAAAGTTTAGTTAATGGTGGTGTAGTTGTAATTGTAAAATAGAGATATAAACATTCTTATTTTTTAGAACCTTTTGAAATTACAGATTATGTATTTTGATGTCCATTATGATTGGAAATGAAAACGATATATATTATGAAACAGAGTTTTCTTTTTAAAAAAAAATTTATATTATGAAATGAAAGGAATATATTGTTTAGATATAAATTTTCATAAACTTTAAGAGTAATAAAGAAAAAAACCGAAATTTTTATTGGTTTATTTTATAGAAATGATTTTGATTCTCCAAATTGTCAGGAAATAGAAGCACAAACGAAATCTTCCTTCTTGTATCAAATATGATAGAAATAACGATCACAAACAAAATATCAAGTCTGAATAAAATAAACGCAAATAACACAGATTATGTTTTACGTGGAAAACCTTCCCATTGTAGGAAGTAAAAACCACGAGACTGATTTCAGAGTCCAACCAAATATTCACTATCAGAAGACTTGTTACAAAACTATTTTCTAGATAAAACTAGAGTATACACCACACAAAGTATGACAACTTCAGACACAACCCCAATACACAGATAGTGAACCGAAATCAGAAAACTCACTCAAATATCCCCAAAATATAGTTATAAGAAGCTGATCGAAACACACACTTAGAAGATTCGAAATAAAAAAAACCTCTGGTCAGATTGTAGAGGACAAATAGACGAGTCTTCTCAACGAAATTAAAGTTGATCGGACAACCGGAGACAATCCGATTGAAAGCACAAAGTTCCTCCTTGAATCACCTTTTTTTCTAAAAAACCGCACTATAGAATATGATGCTAATCTCCTAAAGACACTGTATAAATATATATTTATACATAAACCAAAACCTATGTGTTATCCAAATTGGGATTAGCGCATATGATAATTGGACTCCCACATAGGAAGAGCCCAACAAATCTCCCCCTTATAACTATGTGGGAGGATTCCCCTTCTCGGCGATCAATCTATAATGTTCAAGCTTTCCCCTAGGCAATGCCTTTATCATCTTGTCAGACCCATTATCATATGTATGAACTTTATCAACCTCCATTAGTTTAGCATAAAGAATATCTCGAATCCAATAATATCTAACATCAATATGTTTCAACTTTGAGTGAAACGATGGATTCTTCATAAGATGAATAACACTTTGATTATCAGATAACAGTTCATACATGTGTTACTCAAATCCAAGTTCTCTCAAAAACTTCTTCATCCATAGTAGCTTTTTACTCGCTTCAGTCACATCAATAAATTCAGCTTATGTCGTTGAAAGGGCAACACACTTTTGTAGTCTTGGTTTCCATAAAACAGCACCACCACAAAAGTTAATCAAATATCCAGAAGTAGACTTATGAGTATCAACATCTCCAGCCAAATCTGAATCAGAATAAGCCAAGAACTCAAGTTTCTCCATCCCAAAACTGAGCTTCAAATTAGAGGTTCCTCGCAGATACCTCATAACCCATTTAACGGCTTCCCAATGCTCTCTACCTGGGTTTGACAAAAATCTGCTCACAACACAAACACTATGAGCTAAGTGAGGACGAGTACATACCATGACATACATGAGAGTTCCAACCGCAGATACATATGGAATATTAGCCATATCTCTTTTTTCTTCATTAGTTGAAGGACATTGTTTCCTTCTCAACTTGAAGTGACCGGAAAGTGGTGAGCTAACCACTTTAGCTTTGTCCATCTTAAACTTCTGAAGAATTTTCTCAATGTATTTTTCTTGTGACAAGAACAACTTATTCAAATCTCTGTCTCTAGTAATGAAAATACCGAGAATTTGCTTTGCTAGGCCTAAATATTTCATTGCGAAAGACTTACTAACTGATTCTTCAAAGAATCAATCCGCGAAGTATTCTTCCCAACAATAAGAATATTATCCACGTAAAGTAAGAGAAGAATAAAATCGGCATCGGAAAATTTCTTCACAAATACACAATTATCAGAAGAAGTCTTCTTGTAGTCCTGCTCCCCCGTACTAACATGAACTTCTTATACCACTGTCTCAGAGCTTGCTTCAAACCATATAGACTCTTTTTCAGTCTACACACATAATTTTATTTTCCTTCAACCACAAAACCATGCAAGAATGTCGTTTTTACATCCATTTGCTCAATTTCCAAGTCTAGACTCGCTGTAATGACTAGAACCGCACGAATAGAAGACATTTTTACAACTGGAGAAAATATTTCATCAAAAAAAATACCTTTTTTATGACCAAAGCCTTTGACTACCAATCTTGCTTTGTACCGAGATTGCAGAGAACTATCATCTTGCTTCAACCTATACACCGACTTGTTACTCAAGGCTTTTCTTCTTTCTGGTATCTTCACTAACTCAAATGTATGATTCTCATGAAGTGATTTCATATCTTCATTCATTCATTCAATCCATTTATTTTTACACACACCACTAATAGCCTCATCATAACACTCAGGCTCACTTGCATAAGTTAACAAAATATATTGATAAGAAGGATATCTAGTAGAGGGTTGTCTATCTCTAGTAGATCTCCGCGTTGGAACTTTAAGTTGTTCAACATCTTCTTCCTTCTGTTGTTCATGCACAAAATAATTATCATGATCAATAGTATAAAAAAATATGTGAACCTCTTGGAACAGATGAGTCACCCTCTGAATTTTCTTCAACTTTTGTAGGATGTGCAAGCGGAATATACCCCAAATCTACCAAGTCATTCTCAGACATAGGTACTGAATTTTGACTCATATCAATATCATGAACTATATGATCTTCCATAAACACAACATCTCTGCTCCTAATAAGTTTTTTATTAATTGGATCATGAAATCTGTAGCCGAACTCATCAGGACCATAACCAATGAATACACGCTGTTTTGTCTTTGAATTGAGTTTAAATCTCTCATCTTTAGGAATATGCACATAAGCTCTGCACCCAACGACACGCAAATGATCATAAGAAACATTTTTACCTGTCCAAACTCTATTTGGGATATCTCCATCTAAAGGTACATAAGGACTAAGTTTCAAGACATGTACCACTGTATTCAAAGCTTTACCCGAAAAGTATTTAGGGAGTTGTGATTGTCAAAGAAGACATCTTACCCTTTCAACTGATGTTCGGTTTAGTATCTCTGCTACGCCATTCAACTGAGGGGTCTTGGGAGGTGTCTTTTGATGCTGAATACCTTGCTTCCTACAATAATCATCAAAATGACCAATGTATTCTCCCCCATTATCACTTCTAACAAACTTCAATTGTTTCCTAGTCTGTCTCTCAACTCAAGCTTGAAACTGCTTAAAGTCATCTAACACTTGATCTTTCGTTTTCAAAGTGTAAGCCCAAACTTTCTTGGAATGATCATCAACAAAAGTAACAAATTACAGACAACCACTAAGTGTTCTCGTTTTGAAAGGACCACAAACATCAGTATGTACCAAGTCAAGCAAATTGGTTTTCTTGAAGGAGCCAAACTATTGAAATATACTCTATTATTCTTTCCAGCCAAACAATGTACGCATTTCTTTAAATGAGCTTTATGTATCCCACGAATGTATTGTTTATTCCTCAGAATATCTAATCCTTTTTCGCTAATGTGATTGAGTCTTTTATGCCACAAATCAACCATTGCTTCATCATTAACAACATTTATTTTCTCAGCAGGCACCCTTGCAGACATGATGTAGAGAGCTGAATATTTTTGTCCTCTTACCACAAC
Organism: Limnanthes douglasii subsp. nivea; assembly: GCA_036936605.1. NCBI lineage: Eukaryota > Viridiplantae > Streptophyta > Magnoliopsida > Brassicales > Limnanthaceae > Limnanthes > Limnanthes douglasii. The sequence continues at coordinate 280,080,556 of JAUPFV010000004.1, forward strand.
CAACGAGCCCTTAGTAAGTTTCCGCTGCCCATTCGCAAAAATACTGCAATAGCCTGCATCATCTAGCTTCCCTGTAGAGATCAAATTCAATCGAAGATCGGGTATCTGTTTAACACCCTTCAAAATCAATCTTGCACATGTGCTTGATTCTAGATAAAATCACCAATACCAACCATTTTAGACAAATCATTATTTCCCATCTTTGCAGAACCACAATCACCAGAGGTGTAAGATGAGAAAAATTCTCTACGGGAAGTGGCAGGAATTGTAGCACCATTGTTAACTATCCAACCATTTTCATCAGACACAAAATTCACAACAACATCATCAATAACAACGAAGTAGCTCTCTGAAACTGCAGCAACATGTTTCTCCTCACCACTATTGGATTTCCCAAAATTATTCTTCTTTCTCAACTTAGGACAAAATTTATTAGTCTGCCCGATCTCATGACAGTAGTAGCACTCCCAGTCTGCAAATTTATTAGACTTTTCACGACTCTTGCTTTTACTTAGACCTCTAGTTTTCCAACTGTAATTTTCATTTCTACCATGTTTCTCAACGACTAGAGTTTCTGAATGTGAAGAGAAGCCAATGGTTTTTCTTCTCATATCTTCATTCAACACATTACTTTTAGCTAACGCCATTGAGATATTACCTTCAGGAGATGAATTAAAAAAATAAATTCTGAAAGTATCCCATGAGTCGAGTAGCAAACCAAGCAACTATAACGCCAAAAACTCGTCATCAAATTTGATACCCATAGCAGCCAACTGATTAATCAAGTCTTGAAAGGTATTCAAGTGATCTGTAAGAGGTGATCCATCTTGATACCTCAAATCCATCAACTTTTTGAATAAAAGTAACTTACTGTTTCCTGTCTTCCGAGCATATAACTCCTCAAGTTTACTCTACAATTTCCTTGCATCTGTTTCGTCTACAACATGATTCAACACATTATCATCAACCCATTGCCGAATAAAGCCACAAACCTGTCGATGAATAATTATCCATTCTGCATTAGTCGTATTTTTAGGTTTTTCATCACCAAACACTAGTAAATGAAAACCTTTAACATAAAGAAGATCTTCCATCTTCGATTTCCATATATGATAATTCGAACCATTCATCGTCACTATTCTGCTTGTATTCACCTCCATATTTGATACAAGACAAGTACACAACCACTCACTCAGATACCACTTTGTCAGAAATAGAAGCACAAACGAAATCTTCCTTATTGTATAAAATATGATAGAGACAACGATCCCATACAAAATATCAAGTCTGAATATAATAAACGTAAATAACAAAGAACACTTTTTACGTGGAAAACCTTCCTAGTGTAGGAAGTAAAAACCACGGGACTGATTTCAGAGTCCAACCAAATATTCGCTATCAGAAGACGGGTTACAAAACTATTCTCTAAATAAAACTAGAGTATACACCACACAAAGTATGACACCTTCATACACAACCCAAATAGACAAGATAGTGAACCGAAATAAAAAAACTGACTCAAATATCCCCAAAACGCAGTTATAAGAAGATGATCGAAAAACACACTTAGAAGACTCCAAATCAAAAACCTTACGGTCAGATTGTATATGAAAGATAGACGAGTCTTCTAACCGAAATTGAAGCCGATCGGACAACCGAAAACAGTCCGATTGAAAACACAAAGTTCCATCTCGAATCACGTTTTTCACTCAAAAACTGCATTATAGAATATGATGCTAATCTCCTAAAAACGTTGTATATGTATTATCTAAATTGGGCTTAGCCCATATGATAATTAGACTTGCACATATAAAAAACTTAACACAAATGACAAATCGTTAAAATATTAAAGCAATGACTATAACAACTTATGATAGAAGCTCCAACTTTACTTCAATTTACTATAGTGTTTCAAACCATTTACCCACTATTATTTTTTTGCCTTTTGACAAACCATTAAAAAGAACCATAATGCAACCGATGCTTTAACTCTATCAATAGTTATATTTCTAATGATTTTGAAAGCTACTTCCGCATGGTTTTCTTCCGGAGAATGTTTTAAAATTTTGTAAAACATCATCTAATTTTTATTTTTTTTAAATAACAATTTAAACAATTTTTATTTAACCTATATAAATTAAAATATTATATAAATAGACAACGAACATTAAGTTGAATACCATCCATCTATTTTTATAAAATTAAAAGGTAAAATGAAAATCCTTTCACTTTTAGTTTGCTGATTATAAGTTCTTTAGTATGTGAAACATCAATATCGACGACGGAAGAGATATTGATAAAAAACAAGGTGAAGTTTGTTCACCGATAGTCATATTTTTACCAGGAGTTTAATATCTCAATCGCATTGTTCCATCTCTCATGATATGTGTAGTAAGTTGCATGAATAATGTTAATAATGTATGATGTTGACAATGAATAATGTTGTTTGTGAGGAAAATTGAATGTTGTTTGTGAGGAAGATTGATGTTGTTTGTAACGTTTCAGGTGAGGGTGAGCCGAATAATATTGATAATGTATAATATTCAGAATAAATAATATTAAAATTGTATGTTGTGTCAGTTTATATAGTTTTTTTGTTAAACGACAGCGTGTATTATGGTTTATATTCGTATAGATTATGCAACTATCTAATAATTTTATTTATTATATATAAGTAGATTAATAGGACTATACAAACTAAAATCTAAATATATGTAACCCTTTTCTACCATAGTGAAACTCTTTTCTCTGCCGGTGTTCATGGACGCAGATATTTATCAAACCAAGTTAAAATCGCATGCTCTTTTCTTTTATATTATTTAATTTGTTCTATTTTGAGCAATTTGTGATATATTACAAAGTAATTCACGAAAGATTGGTATCAGCGCTTTGGGTTGTTGAATTAGGTTTTGTAATTAGAATTTACAATGGTGCCCGCATCAATAGAATACAAAATTAAAAAATTCAATTAGTAGATCCAACTTTACATTATTGAAGATTAAGTTGAAATACTCATTCATACTAGAAGGGTTATGTAAAGTTGTGGAGAATAAGTTAGTAGTAAAGATGAGAGAAGACGAGAAACAAAATCTTCAAGAAAGGATTTTATGTTGGATTTTAATGAGTGTAATGGACAATGTTCTTTGTGAGATTAGTGGTGAGAAGACTATAACCCGCATGGACAAAGTTGGGAGATCTTTACTCAGAAAAACACTTGTACAATTTTGTATCGAAAGAAGGTATGACCATAACTAAACACCTATGTAATTTTAAATCAGTTATGATGGATTTGGAGAACACGAATATCATAACTGAAGTTGAGGATCAAGGTTTTTTTTGTCTTAATATCGTTACCAACTACCTATGAGAACTTCATGGATACCATAATTACCAGGGTAAGGTTTATTTATCTCGAGAGTAGAAATAGTCCGACAATCAGGCGGAATGGTAACATCTTATGAGGAGGTGAATATCTAGAAGTAAGGGTGCGCTCTTCAAAGAAGAAGAAGTAGAGGTCCAAAGTAAGAGGTAAGTAAATATAATGTTATGAATGTAGTGAGCATCATATACTATAGAAGATATTGTCTGAAACGGAGAGGTAAGCAGGGAAATCAAAAGAAATATGATGCAAACCAAGGAGAAGGTGTGAATGATTCTGATGAAAGTGAAAATAGTGGTAGATGAGATATATTATCTATATATTTGGACTGTGGGAAAAACTCTTGTATATTTGATATTGGTGCTACGTATCACATGTATCAGTTCAATCAATGGTTCGATATTTACAAGGCAATACAAAGAACTATTAATTTAGCTAAGAATGATTCTTTTCTTGTTGGTGAGATCGGTAACACGAGGATTATAATGTTTGGTGGAATTTTTAGAAGACGTTCTGGCATGTTCATGGGGTAAAAAAACATGATTCCCTTAGGATATTAGACTCTTAGGATTACAAGTATCATGCAGAAAATTGTGTAATTAAAGTGACAAAAGGCTTAATGTTGTGTATGAAAAATAGTTTGTAGAAGGGGCTTCAAATTATCTACGAGATTATTTTTACGGACGATGTTGCGATAACATCACCAAAGATTAGTCGCCAAAGTCGACATGATCAAAATCAGTTGTGACACTCGTGTCTTAGTCACATGAGTGAAGTATGATTAGTTATTTTGGGAACGATTGATTTGTTAAAAAGGTATAAAGCGAAATCATTGGTATTTTTTGAATACTATGTGTTTGATAAACAATCTAGAGTGAAATTTCACTAGTCGGTTGTGAAAAGTACTAAAAGGACAATGTATTACATTCAGTCAGATCCTTGGGGCCCAAACATAATTTTATCAAAGAGTGAAGCCAAATACTACATGAGTTTTACCGATGATTATTCAAGGATAATGTGGGTTTATTTTTTAAAAACAATAGATGAGGCATATTTAATATTTTTCAAACTTGATGATGAATATTGAAAAGCAGAAAACAAGAAAGAACATTTGTATTATGACATATAATGGGCTAGAATTTTGCAGTCATGCGTTCAATAAGTTATGTGAAGCCGACGGAATAATCCAGCAACGAACTTGTTTTAGAACACTACAATAGAATGAGATCACAGAAAGAATGAACATAATGTTTTTTGACAAGGCACAAAACATTTTCTTGTATTCCGGTATGGGAAATTATTTTTGTGTTGAAGCTATCAATAGAATGTGTTACTTAGTGAATATATCTCTATCAATGACTATGGATTGTAAAACTTCTTATGAGATTTGGTATGGATCATTGGTTGATTACGAACAATTGTGGGTGTTTGGTTGTCATGCGTATGCTTATATGAGAGATGGTAAACTTGAGTCGAGCGCAAACAGGTGCATATTTCTAAGATATGTTATTCGAGTGAATGTATATAGATTATGGTGTACTTCTTCAAATTATTCAGGTTTTCTCAACAGTAGAAATATGACTCTTAACGAGTTTGCTTTGCTAAAGAGTAAGAAGAAAGTAGGGGAATGGTCAAATCATGATCCATTGTGATTAAACTAGTGAAGCCGGAAGTAGAATCAGTTCATAGTAGGTACAAGAATTTGAATGGTTCTTAAGTGGATCCAGAATCAAGAGGTTAAACATCAACATGGGATGATAGTTTCTGGTTATGCGTCCGAACCAGAACAACAACCTTATAACATAACATTAGGCAGAGCAAGAAGAAAAATTAGACCACTAAAAAGGTATGTAAATCTAGTTGTATATACTCTATCAGTTGCGTAAAACATTGGGATACATGAACCTAGTAACCATAGGAAAGCTATAGCAAGTTCACAAGAAGATCGGTAGATATGTGCTATAAGAGAAGAGATTAAATATCTTCATCATAATCACACATACAAGATTGTTAACTTTCTTAAAATACAAAATATAGTAGACTACAAATGGTCATTTAAGGTAAGATTCGTGGTATTACTCAAAGCGAAAGAATTGATTATAATAAAGAGTTTTATCCAATGGTGAAACATAGTTTGATTCGAGTTTTGTGAGCCATGGTATTTTTGAATGATTTATAGCCCGAGCAGTTGTGTTTGAAGACTTCATTTCTACACGGTGAAGTGGAGGAGTGAATGCACTTGAGACAACCATAGGGCTTTAACGAACCAAATATGACGGAAAAATATGTCTACTAAAAATATCACACTACGGTTTGAAACAGTCACCTAGGAAATGAGACAAACGTTTTGGTACATTATACTTGTCCAAACAAAGCTACATTGATTAATTACTAAAAATATTCAACATGTTTGATGGTAAGTAAGTTAACATCTTGTGTGCCAGTCATTTCAAGTTGTATGCAGCAGGATCGACCAAAAATGAGGCCGAGTTGGAACAAATATTTAAGGTTCCATATTCAAGTGCAATCAGTAGTATCATATCTTCTATGATATGCACATGTCTTGATATTGCACATGCCGTTAGTCTGGTCATCAAGTACAAAGAATGTCATAGAAAAGATAAGACCAATGGTTGGTTTTTTTATTCTGATTTTTAGGTGTTATTAATAAAATAAGATCTTTGACAGGATATGTGTTTACTCTAGTTGGGACTGTGATTAGTTGGTAAGCACAATTTTAAGATACTGTAGATTTGTCAACAACAGAGGAAGAGTACACGACTGTAACAAAATTAATTAGTAACACAATTTTGTTGCAAAGTTTGATGGCGGGTTGGGGCTTAAATATGAATACTATAAAAGTGTTGTATGACAATGAGAGTGTCATATACCTTACATGGAACTGGATGTACTCAGGTGTACAAAGGAAATATATTTTAGGTATCATTTTATTCGTGATATAATATCAAATGGAATTGTTAAGTATTTGAAAGATTTTGACAGTCAAAGGAAATTTCGTAGATATCAATGTTACGGAGACCAAAGAAGATTGTCCGAACCCTATTTATTATTCTAAAATAAAAATATGCATACTAAATTTACTCATATAAAACCTTTACCTCCTAATGCGATATAAAATAAAATCCATGTTACTTTTGGAGCCAAAGGTTCCAAAAAAATGTAGGAACTAAATTTGCAATAATTGGAGAAGAGTACATTGGTCCTGAAGTTCGGTGGATATTTTAAGAGCCTTCAGTTAATACTAAATGAGTAGTTATTATTGAAAGTAGTAATATTCATGTATGTACATGTTTGCACTATAAATGGGAAAAATTATTTTTCAAAGATGTTAACGAGGATAAAATATAAATAGTTTCAGATACTAACTGCTCTGTCATGGAGAGCCATTTCATAGAATTATAGGCAATATATTGTTATAAAAAGGAATTACATGGCGTTAAATTTAATAGTGTCCTTCAAGAGATCATGGTTGTTCTGTTGTTGAGAATGTTGTATCCTTGTCTTATTTAACCTCAAATGCTAGATCTGTAACCGTCATATTGGCTAATATAGCAAACATGGCATATGAACAAGTGTATATAACTGAGGCCAATATGGATGCCAATACATCTAGAATTATTGATGTCTTCATGAAGAATGATAAGTAGCTGAAGAGCTAAGAATGAAGAAACGTCTTCTACCGAAGAACTAATGGATTTATATATTTGTAATTGATGTTGCTGAACCTATCTTTGGATTTGAGGTTGGTGATGACCCTATAATATTTTATAGAAATTAACATTATATAAGTGCTTACCATGGCCCCCTGAAAATCCTTATGTGATTCAAGCCAAAAGTCCAAAATATTATATGGGTTAAATTCCATAAGTTTTTAATCAATTTATGGATCCACATAGATTTTCCATTCAAGAAATTTTCCATAACATATCTCTAATATGTTTAAAATGTTTAATCTAGTCAAACACTCATCAAATGAAGTGAATATATACAATGAATTATCGGATATGGTAACCAAAATCAACAAATTTGAAACCTACAAATTCAAAAACTTAAATGAATAATATGAGAATCTCTAAATAATCAAATAAAAAAATACATGAGATGCCAATCAAACAAACTACAAACTTAAAAGCCTAAAAAAAATATCATAAATTATTCCAATTACGAGATTCAAATATAACAAACTTTTAATAGAAAAATTAAAAATATATATATAACAAAAATACGGTTTTGATATTATGAAGTTAGATTAAAAAACACGATTTTTTTTTTTATATTTGTGATTTATTTCACATTAATTCCACTTTTACTTTTGCGATTTGTTTCACCCTAGTTTCCATTTTCTCTTGAACAATAGATGGATCTCAACCCAAAAAGCAATTATAACAAATTAGTTCTTTTTCACCTTAATATCTTATTTTTTTACTGTTTTTATAAACAATTTTGTAAAGAATATGAAGTCTATATATATATATGAAAAAATTAATATGTTTAATAAATAAAAACATAACTATTATAGTTATCCACAATGATTTTAAATATTATAAAAGGCCCTTTATATAGATATTATAGCTAACATGATTAGGAGAAGACCTTAATCCATGGCCGATGTTAATTATGCAGATACCTCTCAAAGCAGGAGAGTTACTCTAAATGTGATTAAGCAAATTTGTGTTAAATTGAACTAAGACAGACTAGAGTTGGAAGTATTATTACGGAAGCCTTTAGAGAAAAGGTATAACTTTTAACCATTTTTTGGTCATATAGTTTCTTATAACATTGCATTTTTGTTATATTTATAGGGTTGGGAATTTGTTCATTATACAAATAACAATTGTGACCTGGAAGATTTATCATATTTTAAAGCCACACAAATATATATAAGTTATGGAGTTTAATAATATATATAACCAGGTTATTTAGGGTTACTTTCCTTATAATATCAAAATAATTATTTAATTCACTGTTAGTCTATCTTAAAATGTATATTTTTTTATGGTCCAAAAAGTTCTTTTAGACCATTTTAATATCAAACATTTCAAAAATACATACTTACTGTTTTACTAAATTTGTATTATAATTTGGTAACTTTTAATAAAATATAAATTTTTTTAGAGTTTGTATTTTTTAACTTATAATTCTAAAAATAAAACCGAACGCACGGTTGTGTTTATATGATATGTTTTGAAAATAAAAATAAAACTCCTAAAAAACAAAAAACTAACCGTGTTAAAAATTTAAAACTGCTAATTAGCAGTTTTAAGTTTTCTAATAGTGCTAATTAGCCGTTTTAACAGTTTTATATAGTTCAATTTAACCGTTTTAAAAAAATTCTCAAAACATATATTTGCTTTGTCAAATATTGATCGAATCTTATTTGATATTAAATATTGATTTTAAACAAATATTGGGATCTATATAAAATCGTCCTATATTTTTTTATATGAAAAGAAAAGAAAATTATTAACCAGTGTAAAGTCGTATTATTATAAACAAAATCAACAAGAACAACTATATATATATATATATATATATATATATATAGAAATTACAAAGGTAACATAAATGGTAAAAATATATTTTAAATCAAAATATATGACAAAATTAACATCAACTATATGTTACGTTGTTTGACATTTAATTTACTTTTTATTCTTTTTCATGGGCATTTTTTCGTTTTTCTCCCCCAAAATGTTTATTCTAGAACAAGTTGCTTACAAGATATGAAAGTTTGAGGAGTCCCGTTTTTCTATAAAATCTGTTTTAAACTGTTAGGTTAAAAATGGACGAATTTTATTATTTCATTTTATGAAATACGCAAATATTTTTTGTGTATCAGATAGGTAATTATGTTAAACTTTTTATATAACCACACATAAGTTATAAAATTCAGATAAACTACTATTTTTAAAAAAATTAATTTTTATAATAGAAAATGTTTATATACTTATAAAACTAGCTAAGAGAGCCGATTAATGTATGAGTGTAACCCAAAATCACATGTATAATATTAGGAAATGATTTCGTTTTATCTTTAAAATATCTTAGATAAGATCACCATTTAACGTGTATGGATTACAATTGATTAATATCCTTTCTATATTGTTTGTAGATTAGTTTTAACATAATAAAAAATAATATTGATCTGTTTAATTCAAGAATATTAGAGTTTCATCTAATAATTATGAATTGATGTTTTAAATAATTTTACCTAAATGGCGAATCGATCTTTTTTAATTAAATATGTATTCAGTACATACCATTATTAGTTATGGTCATCCTAGTAAATTATAGGAAACCCCAACTTTATTCATAATGAATCCATCAATTTTATATTATGTATTTAACTACTTTGTTTATAATACAGTAAATGATTTCAATAAAATGTTCCATATTTTGATAATTTAATTTTTAGAATCAGGACATATTTTAACTCTTAATTTGTTTATCCCAATTAAATGTAGATAATAAAAAAAAATACTCTCTAATATATGAGATTGCAAAACTTATAAATAAAACTATAGCTTCTTTTATTAAATTTATTAAGAACCATATACCATATTTTTAAATTATAATAAAAGCATATATAATAACAAAAAGGGAATTCTGAAAAAATTACACAAGTGAAATTAAGAGAGTTTATTTATAAAATATATGTATAAGGAATTATTTTAATATTCATTTTTATTATTTAAGAATATTAAATGCAAAATCTGATATAAATAGACCCTAAACACTAGGGTTGGAGAACATCAACCTTCACTCATCACATAGAGATAGAAAAAAAGAATAGAAATGAAGAAAGTAAATTCACTTTCAACTTTGTTGATTATAAGTTTTCTACTATGCGAGAGTCTGATGTCTGCCGCCGCAGTAGATTGCGATGTAAATGAGCTGAAGCCTTGTTTGCCGGCACTCATATCCCCAATTCCGATTTCTCCGTCCAGTGATTGTTGTAGCAAGTTACATGAGCAGGAGTCATGTTTTTGTCAGTTCTTGAATGATCCTAACCTTTCTAAGTTGCTTGCTCCTTATATTGAAAAAGGGAAGAAGGTTCTTGCTGATTGTCAGGTTCCTATCCCTACATGCTGAATATTGTTTTTCTGAGATTCTTGTAGCTTATAGTTCTAATAAAATGATTTGTTTACGAAATCTTTCGTTTATCTCTTGTTCTTGCAATGATTTATTAACGTGAAATGGAACGCCAGTATCAAATCTGAAAGAAATGATTGAAAAATAGTTAAAAAATTAAGATACAATACAATAAATATGGTTAGCAAACTTTTTAGACTCACTAAACTAAACTGATTGAGATATTACCTTTAATTACAAAGGTAAATCTAGTGTGTATGTTGGTTAATTTCGATATTATAATATCAATTCATCTAATATTATCAAAGTTTGATATATAAAACTCATCTAATATTATCAAAGTTTAATACAACATAATTTTTATAAGAAAACAACAAAGGTAACAACAATGCATTTTTTATGTATATATAATTTGTAGTAATTACAGCAGTAAGAAAATTGTACAAATAGATTTTAAAACAAAATTGTTAAAGTTTTGGAACATAAAGATAAAAGATGGGAGAATTTATTTATTTTATAATTTCAATTTGTTTGTTTAATCAAAATCTGCTTGTGTACACTTACTTTTACTAACAAATCGAGTTACAAGTATTTATATTGTTTATAGCCTTATCAATGTTTCAATAATTATCGCAACAGATAACTTAGAGACTTGAGATTTGATTGAGTCACTCAACATAATTAACAAAAATAATATAGTCAAAAGTGAGTTGGGACCATTATCGTTTTTCACTTTGAACGGTTTTTTTGTTGGAATATATTTATTTAATATATTTATAGACTAACAATAATTTGGACCGACATGCTAAATAAACATATTCGATTATTGTCTTAAGGAAGTCCAAATTAAAAGTAGTCGAGTTAATTATTTAATTAACTAAATTGGACCTATGGGTAAAAAGGCGTTATGGGCTCAAGTGTGGTAACCGGGTTGAATTTGGGCACTGTGATGAAGAGGGCCCAAATCTCAACACTTAAGCTTGAATTAATAAATCAGGGATATATATTGAATTATCAATTTATTGGGTTATGGTCCCGGACACAAGGAAGTAACAAAGGATGGGCTTTACAATGTTGGGCTTCACATTGTAAAATCTATAAATAAGGGGCTAGGTTTAGGTATTTCATCACTCAAATCCCTAATCAGAAATACGGCCGCTTCCTTAGTGTCTGGAAACTTTTCCTTCTTCTCTAATATGATTCTGCAGGTCTCTTAGTTTCATAAACGGAATCGCCGGAGAACGTGGAATGGCTAAAGAACGCAAAAGAACGCTAGAGAATACTAGATGGATAGCAGCACACAAACCCGTAAGTATTCTTGATTTTCTGTTTCTTCTATAGATGAATCTAGCAAAGGGTTTTATTATTTTTCCATGATTTGTTATATATTATTTGATGCGATTTTGGATAATATATAACAATTGGTATCAGAGCCAAATAAACCCTTTTTGGATTCAGTAGAATAATCAAATTGAGTATTGATAGAAAAAGATGCATATTTTTCTTAATCGTAAAGACTCCATGTCATTGGGATTATGTGTTAATTCAATTGGTAGGACATGGATTTAGGGATTGTATGAAAAGCATGTTATGTGATTTATTGTACTGAAACACATGTTTTATTATCAGGAAATTGCAATTTTTATAGTTTGGGGATTTTTTTTTTCAGGGTAAAATTAGGGTTTATTGATGTCTGGAATTTTTCTCCCAAAATTAGCATCAAATCAACCTTAAAATAACGAATAAAATCAAAATTATTGGGACAGTGGCTCATCGACAGCTTAACCTCTGATGTTAACGCTGATCGAAGGCTATCCGGCGATAAACACCGTAACCGCCCAAAGAATAGGGATAAAAAAAATATACCCAAACGGTAATAACAGCATGATGAATACAGGCTGTACCCACCCAAAACCCACAGCATTACTACAAATAAATTTGTAGAGTGGGCCCGTTCAAGACCTACAGCCAGGCTGCTGCAAATATTAAGTTAAATAATAACAATATTTTTTTTAAAAAAAAAAGTTATTAATTTGAAAATATTTAAACAATATATTTCACAAATATGATGCTTTGATATTTTTTTTTATGTTTATTTGTGAATTAAATTGTATGTGTGTGAATGATTAAATGACGATGCATGACTAAGGTTTCGTAGACCGGTAGGTGAAACTAAGAAATTAATTTAATCGGCCCTCCGGAAGGTTAAAATTAATTTTCTTAAGGATCCTAGGCTTCGAAAGGTTCGGGGATTAATTTAAATTCAAATATTATCGGCCCTCCGGAAGGTTCACGTTTGGGTTTAAATTAATCATGAACGGGAGAAAATAACAGAAAATAGTTGTTGTGTTGATTTTAATTTTAAGTAAATGACATCGGCCCTCCGGAAGGTCTCATTGGTACTTAGAAAATTAAAATAACGATCATGCTATTTTTTTTTTCTCAAACTCATAAATGATTTGCCCTCCGGTATCTATTATCAATGAATTTTATGTTTTACATGTATTTGTCATATTCATGCATATGTTTTCAGTTATATGTCAAGATGCTAGATGTGCTTTGTGTTGTTTGTTCTTATTATAGTATCCATGGGTTACAATTTTTTGGGGAATCGTCCACCGACGTTGGATTGTTCGGACTTCCAATTGTGGAAGGAAGAAATGTTGCTGTTTTTATCTGTACATGATTACGACTATGCACTGTTAACTCCCAAACCATCTCCCCTTAGTCCGGAAAGTACACCGGATGAAACTAAGGCTCATGAAAAGTGGGAAAGGTCAAATAAGTCATGCATGGCGCTCTTGTTACAGGGAATACCAGTAGCATTGCGTGGGGCTGTCCCTAAAGGTGTTACCACTGCCTCGGTCTTTCTCACGGAGATTGAGAAAGCATTTGCCAAAAATAAAAAGGTAGAGATGCAGCGTTTGCTCATCGAGCTAGCTACCAAAAAAAAATAAGTATAATGACAAAGGTAAAATCCGGGAGCACATTCTGGGAATGTCGATGATTGGCCAAAAGTTAAAGGCAACCGGTTTAGACTTACCTGTAATGCATAGTGAGATTCACATTTCATTCGCTGCCAGACCGATTTAAGTATTTCCAATCCACCTATAACTGCATGCGAGAAAAGTGGAATATCATCGCTGCACAGGATGAGGAAAGACTTAAAGGCACAGCGCTTGAGGCTAATGTGATTACATCACCAAATAAGGCAGGACCTAAGAGGAAAGCAGATGGCAAAGGACCGGGTCAAGGTTCGGTCAACAAGAAAGGTCTAAGGCCTTGGACAAGTTCATAACTTTTAAGACCGAGGTTGAGAAACAACTTGGTAAAAGCATTAAGACCGTTAGATCTGACCGTGGTGGTGAATACTATGGTAGATATGACGGATCGGGTGAACAACGTCCAGGACCCTTTGCACAGTACCTAGAGAAGTATGGAATAGTCCCTCAATACACTATGCCCGGTTCACCTCGCATGAACGGTGTATCTGAGAGACGGAACCGAACACTAAAAGATATGGTTAGAAGCATGATAAGTCACTTATCTCTACCATTATCTCTCTGGGGGGGAGCCATCAAATGTGCCGCTTATATACTCAATCGAGTACCCACAAAGGCTACTGTTAGGACTCCATATGAGCTTTGGAACGGGCGTAAACCTAATTTAAAGCATCTGCATGTGTGGGGTTGTCCAGCTGAGGCAAGGCCTTACGAACCTCAAGAAAAGAAACTGGACCCAAAAACAGTTAGTTGTTTCTTTATAGGTTATTCCGAACATTCTAGAGGGTTTAAGTTTTATGATTCTCTCACTGGTACGATATTTGAGACAGGAACGGCCAAGTTTCTAGAGGATGTTGAGTTTGGGGGGAAGAATAAGGGAACATATGTTGATTTTGAGGAAGAATCCATAAAGATTCATGAAGGTTTTAATAGGGATACTGAGATATCTGAAGATTGGGCGGTAATGCCAATCATTTCGATCCCATTAGAACAAGGTAATCCTCTGATTAACACTGATGCTCCACTTGAGGGTTCTAACCAGGATACAGTGATTCAGGTAGAACAAGAGGAACCTCAAGATAATCTTCCACAAGGGAATCAAAATGACATCGTTCATAATGATCAAACTCTACCTCCTCAAGAAGTGCAACAGGAGGAAATAGTGCCATTAAAAAGGTCCACTAGAGAAAGGAAGATTACAATAGGTCCAGAATTTATAGTATATCTTCAGGAGCATGATGAGTTATGTGCTGGAGCTGTAGATGATCCCTCATCCTACAAACATGCCATGGCAAGCTCTGAATCTCAAAAGTGGATTGACGCTATGAAAAAAGAGTATAAATCAATGCAGGATAATGCGGTATGGGATCTTGTCCCATTACCTGAAGGGAAAAAGGCAATTGGTTGTAAATGGGTTTACAAAACCAAACGTGATTCCCTGGGTAATGTGGAAAGACATAAAGCACGTCTTGTAGCGAAAGGTTATACTCAGCGTGAAGGGATTGATTTTAAAGAAACTTTCGCTCCAGTATCGACGAAAGATTCCTTTAGAGCAATCATGGCATTAGTTGCACATTTTGACCTTGAGCTTCATCAGATGGATGTTAAGACCGCTTTTCTCAATGGTAATATTGAGGAAACGATCTACATGATGCAACCAGAACACTTTGTAGAAAGTAACTCAAAAGATCTGGTTTGCAGACTTAAGAAATCCATTTATGGGCTTAAACAAGCTTCTCGTCAATGGTATCACAAATTCCTTGAGGTGATAGTCGGTTATGACTTTGAGATCAACTCGGTTGAGGATTGTCTTTATCACAAGTTCAGTGGGAGTAATTTCATATTTCTTATATTATATGTGGATGACATATTTCTTGCCTCGAACAATAAGGAATTGTTACACACTACAAAAAGATTTCTATCAGACAAGTTTGATATGAAGGATCTTGGTGATGCCAGTTTTGTGTTAGGAATCCAGATACATCGAGATCTTTCTCGTGGTATTCTTGGATTATCACAAAAAGCATACATTAAAAGTGTGTTACAACGTTACAGATTGGCAGATTGCAAACCCCTAAGTACCCCTATAGCAAAGGGTGACAGACTTAGTCTGAGTCAATGTCCTAAGACAAAACTTGAGATTGAGGAAATGAAAACGGTTCCTTATGCTTCTGCAGTTGGGAGTTTAATGTATGCTCAAGTTTGTACTAGGCCGGACATTGCCTTTTTCTGTAAACATGTTGGGGAGATATGTTAGTAACCCAGGAATGGATCACTGGAAAGCAGTTAAAAGAGTACTCCGATATCTGCAAGGAACAAAGGGGCACATGTTGACATATAGGAAGTCGGATAAACTGGAGATCATCGGGTATTCCGACTCAGATTTTGGTGGATGCGCAGACACATTAAAAAGCACGTCAGGCAACATATTCTTATTGGCTGGAGGTGCAATATCCTGGAAAAGTGTAAAGCAAACACTTATTGCATCGTCCACCATGGAAGCAGAATTTGTTGCATGCTTTGAGGCATCAAACCAGGCACTATGGCTGCGGAATTTTGTTACTGGATTACGCATTGTACAAGGGATAAATGCCCTATGAGGTTATATTACGATAACAATTTCGCAGTGCAGTACTCTAACAGCAACAGGAGCGCGTCTAAATCCAAACACATAGACATAAAGTTTCTGTCTGTTAAAGAAATAGTAGAGATGGGTCAGATAAGTATAGAGCACATCGGTACAAACTCCATGATAGCAGATCCCCTAACAAAGGCGGTTTTGCCTAAGGTTTTCCAGGGACACACCATCAGTATGGGTGTAGTTGATTTAGAGGATTGTTAGTTTCAGTGGGAGAGTTTGTAATAGGATCTGATGTTATATTTTGCAGTATTGTGCACATTTAAGTTTATTGCAATATATATATGTTTGGAAATATTTATTGATATTTGTACTGTATTGGATCTCCAAAAGTAGGAACCATTTAAGAGTAGATATGTACGATTACAAGCCATATTTCTCTTAGGCCACGCTCCATAATTGGCCCAAGTAATTGATTGATAATGGTAATGTGATTACTGTTGCATCCTATTGTTCACATTACGAGAAAGAGGTCTTTAGTCCTTTATTGTTATCAATCATGTATGGGGTTGTACCGTTTGCCCATTGACAATGAATATAGGGATCCCATTAAAGTTGAATATGTATTCTTGAGTAGCATATGACGATCCAAGTGGGAGATTGTTGGAATATATTTATTTAATATATTTATAGACTAACAATAATTTGGACCGACATGCTAAATAAACATATTCGATTATTGTCTTAAGGAAGTCCAAATTAAAAGTAGTCGAGTTAATTATTTAATTAACTAAATTGGACCTATGGGTAAAAAGGCGTTATGGGCTCAAGTGTGGTAACCGGGTTGAATTTGGGCACTGTGATGAAGAGGGCCCAAATCTCAACACTTAAGCTTGAATTAATAAATCAGGGATATAAATTGAATTATCAATTTATTGGGTTATGGTCCCGGACACAAGGAAGTAACAAAGGATCGGCTTTACAATGTTGGGCTTCACATTGTAAAATCTATAAATAAGGGGCTAGGTTTAGGTATTTCATCACTCAAAACCCTAATCAGAAATACGGCCGCTTCCTTAGTGTCTGGAAACTTTTCCTTCTTCTCTAATCTGATTCTGCAGGTCTCTTAGTTTCATAAACGAAATCGCCGGAGAACGTGGAATCGCTAAAGAACGCAAAAGAACGCTAGAGAATACTAGATGGATAGTAGCAGGCAAACCCGTAAGTATTCTTGATTTTCTGTTTCTTATATATATGAATCTAGCAAAGGGTTTTATTATTTTTCCGTGATTTGTTATATATTATTTGATGCGATTTCGGATAATATATTATTTGTTTGTTTAATCAAAATCTGCTTGTGTACACTTACTTTTACTAACAAATCGAGTTACAAGTATTTATATTGTTTATAGCCTTATCAATGTTTCAATAATTATCGCAACAGATAACTTCGAGACATGAGATTTGATTGAGTCACTCAACATAATTAACAAAAATAATATAGTCAAAAGTGAGTTGGGAATTCACACCATTATCGTTTTCCACTTTGAACGGTCTCTTGTCACCAACTTCCATTATTCTAACTCAACCTTAATTCTGGAGAAGACCGATGTCCTAGCTTTTTACTCAAAAACTCAAATCTAGCGCATAATAAAAGTTTAGTGAACAAGTCAACGATTTGATCATGAGATGGTATATATCTTATATTTAGTGTTATATCTTTTGCTTTTTAGAGTGGAATAAGGTACATATTATTGTTGGTAGATGATTATTGTTGGACAAACTGAATATATTTATTGTCATAATAAAATAAAGCATTTGTTGTTTTTAAAAACATCAAAAGCCTTATAGAAAAGAAAGTTGGAAAATTTATATGATGTTTGAGAATGGATAGAGGAGGAGAATTTACTTAAACTAGATTCAACCAACTTTGCGAAGAAAATAAAATTAGAAGACAAGTAATTAATTCCTACACTCCTCAACAAAATAGAATAGCCGAGAGAAGAAATCACACAATCATGAACATGGTCAGATATCTACCCGCGGAAAAGAGCATGCCAAAAACTTGTTGGGCTAAGGCAGAAAAATGGACATGTCATGTGTTGAACAGAATGTGTGACAAATGTTAAAGCAACTGTGGGCTATTTCGAAATTTTTGGTTGCATAAATTATATGCACATCCCTAAATAATGTAAATTAAAGATAGATAACATTAGCCATAATTTTGGTTTAATTGGAGTAAGCGAGGAGTCAAAGGCATACCAACTTTATGATTTAACTTTAAAGAAAATTGTCATTAGTCAGGATGTAATATTCGAAGAGGAAGAGAAGTGGGATTGGAATGCTGATGTGGAAAATCTTATAATACTCTTGAATAGTAAGAAAAAGAGACTATTAAGGGGAGAATGATGAAGATATCAAAGTTGTTGAGAAAACTGTCATTGGTGAAATAATGTCATGTCACCTCAACCTCAAATACATAAAAAAAGGGAAGTCGTAGAGCATCATTACGGATGCAAGATTATGAAAGTGGAGAAAGGATTTCAGACGAAGAGGCTGAAGTAAAAATGAAATTTCCCATATTTATGTCTCATGTTGATCAAATACGTTTTAAGAAAGTTGCCTAAGAAACAAAGTGGATTGAAGCAAGGAAATATGAAATAAAAGCCATTGAGAAAAACAACACATGTGAACTTGTAACTCTCCCTACTAATGCAAATAAAATTGAGGTTAAATGCGTTCCAACACTAAATTAAATAAAGATGAGGAAGTGGATAAATACAAAGGAAGATTGGTGGTGAAAGGATATACACAAGAAGAAGGCATTGAAGATGATGAAGTCTTTGTATCGGTTGCCTGATGAGATACAATCAAATTTTATTGGCTGTTGTGGCACACAAAACTTGGAACGTTTATCAATTTGATTTAAAAAGTTCCTTCTTATATGGATAATTGAAGGTAGATAAAGTATATCGACTCAAAAAATCTTGGTTTGTCTTAAAACAAGCTCCATGAGCTTCATTTTATCGCGGATAGAGGTATTTCAAGCAAAAATGATTCAAAAAAGTAGTTATGATCACACGTTATTTATTAAAAATCAAGATTGAAGTATGTCATAATAAGTCTCTATGTAAATGGTTTGATTTTAACTATAAATGTTGAACCGTTACTTAAAGAGTTTAAGTTATCAATGACAAAAAAATGAGATGAATAATCTTGATTTGATGAGGTTCTTTCTTGGTGTTAAAATTTATCAAAGCCAAGATGAGATTCATATAAGACAAAAATAGTTTGCTCAAGAGGTGCTGGAAAGGTTTTACATAATAGACTGAAATTCAGTAACATTCCCATTTTCGCAAGTCCTAAACTCTTAAAGGAAGGAGGTGGAATAGAAGTTGATGCTACTTTATACAAGTAGTTGGTGGGTTTTCTAATGTATCTCACAGTTACAAGACCTGATATGCTCTATGTGGTCTGCTTATAGTCTCAATTCATGCCCACACTAATTAAATGACATATTCATGAAGCTAAAATAGTTCTACGATAGTTAAAAGGTATAATGAAGTTTGACATTTTTTATAAAAGAGGATCAGAGATGAAGGTGAAAGCATACATGAACAGTGATTATGCTGGTGATGTCGATGATAGAAAAAGCATTTCAGGTTATGTTTTTATGTTCAATGCAGCTATATGTTGGAACAAAAGAACAAGTTTCAAATATAATGACAAAGTTAGTGGAGTTGGAGACGTTTGTTAAGTGGCAAAGTTCACTTGGAGTGAAATCACTAGAAAATTAATTGATTTCCTAGCATATCCAATTTAAGGGAGCGACTGTTGGAATTTCCTTAATTATTAATTATTTTAATTATCTTATTTAATAATTATAAGATATATGAATTAGTATTTTAGCTATTATTATTCCGGTCAATAAAAACTATCATTTAGTGCGAAACACTTCTTGTAGGCTATTTAAGCCATTTTATGCAGTAATTTAATACATTGAATTTTATTCTCTCTTCATATTATTCTTTCAAAATGCAGTTTAGTTCTCAAGAAGACCAAAGTATCAAAAGTCTATGAAACTGAAAAGGTCAAGACCTCAAACCTTGAAGAGAGGGTTTGACTTACTTGGTATGGAAGAAAAAGAAAATATAGACAACTTCACTTTTTCAGACCATTTCTTTAGTTTTTGTTCTCTTTTAAGGTTTACTCACTTATCTTCATAAGGTCATACTTTTTTATTTTTCTCAATTTATTTTGAATATAACTTTTCATAAGTCTTTATTTTAATAGGAGTAAGCTTTTTTCTTTTTCTTATGGTAATGAATAAGATTAGCCAAATGATCATCAAAATAGATAGTTAAAAGATTTAAATAGTGATTCTAGTTACTCATATTATAGAAAATCCAACTCTACTTCCACGTCCCATAGTGCATTTAGGAATACAAACTATTGTTTATCGATTCCTATTTTATTTTGCGTTTGATGAACCATTAAAAAAAGTCAGTATGCAACCCCTACTTTTATTGACTTCATCTATATTTATATTTCTAATGATTTTAAAAACTACTTATGATGGTCTTCCTCCGGAGAATGTTTTAGAATTTTGTAAGATATCATTTAATATTTAAGCTTGGTTTACAAACAATCTTATTTTTAGTTAAAATTTTATCTCTAATTCTGATTCTTTCATCCGATGATTGTTGTGGAAAGTTGTATGAATAAGGTTGACAATGAATAATGTCGCTTGTGAGAAAGATTGATGTCGCTTATGAGGTTCTTGGTGAGGATGAGTCAAATACTGTTGATAATGTATAATATTGACAATAAATAATATTCGTAGGTATATAGTGGCAGCTAGTACAACTTTCTGTTAAATGATATTGTGCATTATATTTTATGTTCGTGTGTATATGAGCCCAGTATGCCTATTATCTAATAATTCTATTTACTATATATGAATAAAATGGTAGAACTACACAAAAGGACATCTGAAAATTTGTAACCCTTTTTGTATTATAGTGAAACTTTTTTTTTTCTAACGGCTCCTATACACGTAAAAATTTATCAACCACGTTAAATCTTGTACTTTTCTTTCATACTCTTTAACTATTTATTTAGGTAACAATAATTTGTTTCTTGTTGGTGAGATTGGTAGCATGATAATCAAAATGTTTAATGGGCTTGTTAGAATCGTGATGTCCTATCATGTTCATGGGTTTAAGAGAATCTTGATATATCTTGGGATACCGTGGATACGATGGTGTAATCAAAGTGACAAAAGGCTTAATGGTATGTATAAAAGACAGTTTGATGAATGGGCTTTAAATTATATACGGGAGTGTTTTTATGAACGACGTTGGCTTTAAAGAATCATAGCCAAAGTTTGCAGACTCACAATCAAATGTAGCATTAGTGTCTTAGTCTTATGAGTGAAATATCATTTGTTGTTTTGGGAAAGATAGATTTGTTGAAAACGAATAAACTAGAATGATTAGTATTTTGTGAAGACTATGTGTTTGAGAAAAATACTAGAGTCAAATTCCACAAGTCGACGATAAAAAAAACTAAAAGGATTGTGTATTAGATTCACTCAGATCTTTAGGGCCCCAACATAATTCCATCAAAGAGTGGAGTCATTACTACATGAGTTTGACCGGTGATTATTTAAGGATGATGTGGGTTTATTTTATAAAAACAGAAGATGAGACATATTCAATTTTTGTCAAAAAAGAATATGATTATGAGAATCATACAAAAAGAAAAATAATTTGTATCAGGACATATAATGGGTTAAAATTTTGTAGTCATGTAGATCCAGAGTCTGCATTCTAGTCTTCGTTGATTTGCATGAATAGATCCCATGACATTTGGATCATCCCTAAAATAGTAGTTAGTAGCTGCATGACCGAACTTACCACAAATTTGGAAAGTAGGTTTATTTGGAGAATATCTGTCTCGACCGTCCTCCATTGTAAATATTGTTACTTCTCCCCGTGTAACTATTATAATATCTTCCTCTATAGCCACGCCATTGGCCTATAGAGTAGGTAGATTATCCTCTCATGTTTGATTGTTGTTGCTTGATGACTGATTGTCATTTTTATTAGGATAATATTTTTAGATGTGAGATTTAAGTTAGCTATAGTTGTTTGCAGACTAGATAAATGCTCCAATCTTCTTTCATATGTTGACAAAGAAGTCTACAAGAATTTTTGCTATAGGCAATGAAAAATATTTATTGCAGAAAAGAATTCTTTGTTGTTAAAAGCTTTTACCAACGAAAAAACGGTTCCAAAAGATTTGCTGCAATAGGTTGGACGCTTAAAGTTCTTAGAAACGAAAAATGTACTTATCGTTGTAAAAAACATGAATTTGCAATAATTTATTTTTTTGTTGTAGAAAATATATAATTGCAATAAGTTTATTTTTCGCTGTAAAAAAGAGTAATTGCAATAATTTTAGTTTTCGCTATAAAAAATGTGTAATTGCAATATTTTTAGTTTTCGCTGTAAAACATGTGTATCAACAATAATTTTATTTATCGCTGTAAAAAACATTTAGTTGCAAAAATTTAATTTTGCTGTAAAATATTCGTAATTACAATAAATTTATTTTTCGTTGTTTAAAGTGTGTAATTACAATAAAAAAATAGTTGTTGTAAAAAATCCATAATTATATATTTAGCAACAAAAAGTTTTTTTGTTAAATATAAGTTTATGCAACTAACATTGTTTTTTAAAATATAACCTTATACAACAAAAAATTAATATTTTTATAATAAAATTAAATATATAATTGATTATATATAATATTAATTTTTTTAATAAATTTAATATCTTTAATTAATAAAATAAATATTAAATTTTATAGATCAAAATAACTGATTTTTGTTTCTAATGCCAAATTTAAATTATTAACTATTAAACATATATTGAACAATAAAAATACATTACATATAAAAACAAGTAATACTAATGTCTTACAAAAGATTAAAGTCACTAAATTCAAAATTCAACCTAGCTAATAAAACACAAATCTAACACATTACAAATCCGACAAGCCACTAGCATTGGCTTTCAAAATAGAGCTAATTCTCTCTACTAATTTACTTTCACATTCCGCAATAAACTTTTCTTGTTCTATCTTTTGAAGTGCTATGACATTTTCTAGCATGTTCACTTTGTCTCTTAAATGCATAACCTCTCCGATATTTGACTTAGTAGTAGACGGAGAACTACTTAACCGAGAATAAGACCTACCAAGGCCAGGAATAACTCTACCGGGTTTCGAACCAATCGAGTCCTTGAGAATATTTTTTGAAACGCCCGGATCTGGTTCTGATAAAGGAACATCGGGACCACTCTGAGATGCTTCTATATCCGTAAGTATGGTCTCCATCATCCCTTCCATTTTGTTCTAACAAAAATTTAAAAACTAAGACAGTTATAACATGATTCATATAAGCTTATTTACCTTAATAATGAAACAGTAGAAGCATAATAAAAAGAATAGAAAAGAGAGAAAAACAACAATTATAATAACTACAAGGTATTAGGAATAAGGTATTAGACATAGGTATTAACCAAACCACAATACACAAACATAATTCCATATTAAAAAATCTAACACATAAATAGTTGCAATTAACTAAAGACCATGACCTCTTATTAAAAAATTAAACCAGAACTATATGAACATATCATAACATAAACTGTACAGACATGCATACATATATATTGCAAAGTAGAACAGTTAAGAGTTTAAAAGAAAAAGGAGAATAGTTTCATAACATAAACTGTCAAACATGCATACATATTATAGAGGAAGCATCCATTTCAAAATTTATAGCAAAATTGTGATGCTTAAGTTAAAAAAAATAGCAACTTTGAGATGGTTATTAACAAAGTAATAATTTTAAGATACACTTAAAAAGTATTCTTGGGCAAGAGGTTGATTCGAACGCACGTAAAGATCTTTGAAATTTTCAACTTCGGGAAATTTTGATCCTGCTGCTCTTCTTTTGGCAATTCGATAAGTAAGAGGAGTCGGTCCAGAGTGGTGATATATCTTTCTCTTGCTGCAATTTACTTTATTGATATCCGACCTATACTGCAAAACTTAGTAAACATAAAAGGGTTGTAAACAACGAAGTAATAAATACACATTAGAAGATAAAACAACTAAAGAAGTGTTACTTACTAACCTCCAAATTCTTATTGTTAAACTTAATTAGGTATCCCAAATAAGAAATAGTTACAAGTATTAAAGATAATTTATGTGAAAGCCAAATTAATAGAACTACAAACAAGGCTCAACAATCAAATTTAAAAAAATTATTACCTTAAATTTGTCATAGTTGAAATGCTCGCAGAGATATATCCACTGGTCGTGCTTTTTTCACCAAGCATCTCGATAGGTGGATTGGCTATTGCATCCTTCTTATCTTTCCACAGTTTGTAGTGTGCATGAAGCATGCATTTCCAATCAGCATATCGTGATCTGAAATAGCGGTCAATGCTATTTGCAGTATCACTGTGCTGAAAATTAATAACAAATGTATCCTACAAAAAAAACATCAAATATCATATAGTTAGCTAACTCAAAAATTATTTCAAAAGCAGTCAAATCTTCCAACAAATGATACGGACTGACTCGAAACGGATAATATCATTTGTACAGACAATCAATCTCGTATCGCCAATTCTTTTTTACAGCTCTCAAATAAGATGAGCATTTTCTGGATCAGTAATGGCAGCATATAAGGAACACTACAAACAGTTCCTGTATTCGGCTAAATGTAACACTTGCATAACTTCTGCTTTGTAATCCTCCCTTAGATAGCAAGACTATACCGGAACTCGTTTGCCTCGGTACCGGTCGAAAATTGAGCTGATAAATGGTTGTTGGAAAATCCAACCAAGAATGGGTATCCTTTTTATAAGCACCGACAACGTTGGCCAGAAGCCACTGAAGAGTACAATAAACCCATATCTCTCTAGTATCATTCCAAACACAGGCCACCCAATTACAACAAAGAAGAAGCCAGTTCCAAAAGAAATAGTTCCCTTGAAATTCTGACGTTTCATCATAAACTGAACGGTGGACTTGAGACCTATAGTTAGACTAACCCTAGAGAAGAAGAAGATATTTCCCATGGCAAGTAATCCTTTTTCAAAGAAGAACATTATTCCAAGAATCGTAAAAAATATGCCAAATCCAGTCAATCCCAGCCCGATTTTTTTCGGGTCATTCATTTCCCAAGAAACCATATTGAATGTGAAGGGCACTAATTGTTTACCAACTACATCTGGGAGAGATAAAAAGAGGGAAATCGTGACGAAATTTTATTCTTCTCCTCGCTAACTCAAAAATTATATTCGTTACATAATATGTAACGAATCCATTCTCAAATATCTTAACTAACATTTAAACTAAAAGCTATTAACAAAATTAGAATAGGACTAGTCAGTTTTCTAAGTCGATTTAAGATTTAAAGATCATCCAAAAAACTAAAAGCTGTTAACAATTAAAAAAAATGCAGAAATCATATATTTTAACATACTTGTAGCGTCTGAAAATAAAGTTAAATCGAAAACCATTTGTTACCTGAAGCAGCTCGTACATTGACATCTTCGTATCTTCTGGAATATCTTTCCATGACGGTGCCATCATTGGACATCTTGTTCAGACTATGACCCCAATTACATGAGATATGTCATAGTCTAATTCTTGCGTTGCCGCTCCTTTATGAATCTCGGAATACTTGTATTCGACATGCGATTCTAGATCTTGGACGATTCTTGATAATCTGAGGGCACGATATTTTCCACGCTTCTTTTTTTTCCTCTGTAAGTGAATCGACAGGTCCACTATATGCAGATAAAGCTTTGCGACACGCACTAAAGACCCGTTGTTCTTCAGGCAAAACCAATTCCTCTGATGCAGGAGTCTCAGGACCAGTGCCAGATCCTGACCCAGCATCCATGACCCGATCAGAGTTTGTAGGAAATGGTAGTCTCATTGGTAAAACTCCTGATAAATATCAAATTAATTCAACTATATTCTGTTAACTCAAAATTATCATAAAAGTATCGTACATTACTAATCGCAGTCATTATGTAATAATCAAGCAATATTCAAAACTTCTCATAGGAATACAAAGGAAAGCTAGAATATTTCAATAACTGTTCTTTCACAAAATTTGAATAAAGCTAAACAGATATGAACTTACTGATATATATAACATTATGCTATTCTATAACCTACTGCTATGAAACTGAACCTACTGTTATGAACCTGAATCTACCGATATAAATGTACTAATATGAACCTACTTATATAAATCTACTGAGATGAACCTCAACCTACTAATATGAACCTAATGGTATGAGGACTATAGTAAGGATGCACTAATGTTTCTAAAATTAGGACCGGATTTGATAGACTCTTTGTCTCACCCAAAGTTGACTCATCTGGAAATCTGCCATACTAACAAGCTACAACACTACCAAAAAACAAACAAAGTTGCTTGCAAAACATAAAGATGAACGAAAATTTTCACACAGAAAAGCGTATTCCCTTGAGAAATCTCTGTCAGACCAAAAATTAAAGAATGTTTTTGTCTTCTAATCCTTCTGAAGTTGGAAACTGTGAACAACTAAAAAACTTAATCTTTTTACTTGGAATTGTTGGATAAACATTGAACAGACACGTGTTATTATGTCAGTTAGTAAGATAAGATCAAACAGTTAGTAATTTGTCTATATAAGAGACAAACCGTGTACATTTGATCTTCGGAATGACCGTTATCATTCCCATACTGATCATGGAATGACCGTTATCATTCCCATACTGATCATGGAATGACCGTTATCATTCCCATACTGATCATGGAATGACCGTTATCATTCCCATACTGATCATGGAATGACCGTTATCATTCCCATACTGATCATGGAATGACCGTTATCATTCCCATACTGATCATGGAATGACCGTTATCATTCCCATATTAATCTTATGAAATGACAGATATCATTTTCTATTCTTGCTGTCTGCTTTGTTTGTTTAATAAGAGGGAACTAGTCCCTTCATTTGGTATCAGAGCCTGTGTTGTAGACGGCAAGGCAGCCATTTCTCAAGGCGGAGAAACAGACGGCAAGGCGGCCATTTCTAAGGCGGAGAAACAGAGGCAAGACAGCCATTTCTCGGAGAAACAGAGGCAAGACAGCCATTTCTCGGAGAAACAGAGGCAAGACAGCTATTTCTCAAGGCGGAGAAACAGAGGCAAGACAGCCATTTCTCAAGACGGATAAACAGAGGCAGGCAGCCATTTCTCAACGGAGAAACAGAGGCAGGCAGCCATTTCTCAACGGAGAAACAGAGGCAAGACAGCCACTTCTCAAGATGGAGAAACAGAGGCAAGACAGCCATTTCTCAAGACGGAGAAACAGAGGCAAGACAGCCATTTCTCAAGACGGAGAAACAGAGGCAGGCAGCCATTTCTCAACGGAGAAACAGAGGCAGGCAGCCATTTCTCAACGGAGAAACAGAGGCAGGCAGCCATTTCTCAACGGAGAAACAGAGGCAAGACAGCCACTTCTCAAGATGGAGAAACAGAGGCAAGACAGCCATTTCTCAAGACGGAGAAACAGAGGCAATACAGCCATTTCTCAAGGCGGAGAAACAGAGGCAAGACAGCCATTTCTCAAGGCAGAGAAACAGACGTCATAAAGATCTTCAACAACTCTTCAGATAAAGAGGAAGATCAGGCAGACGACGAAGAAGACAGGAGTCGAGTTCAATGTTAAGGGGGAGAATGTTGGATAAACATTGAACAGACACGTGTTATTATGTCAGTTAGTAAGATAAGATCAAACAGTTAGTAATTTGTCTATATAAGAGACAAACCGTGTACATTTGATCTTCGGAATGACCGTTATCATTCCCATACTGATCATGGAATGACCGTTATCATTCCCATACTGATCATGGAATGACCGTTATCATTCCCATACTGATCATGGAATGACCGTTATCATTCCCATATTAATCTTATGAAATGACAGATATCATTTCCATACTTGCTGTCTGCTTTGTTTGTGTAATAAGAGGGACCTAGTCCCTTCAGGAATTTCATTGCATTTTCTGGAAATTGAAACAGAGCACAAATGTTGATACTGGTTATCAGAGTAGGTGCTGAGCCCAACTTACAGTCATATAATAAGATTAAAATAGAACTTATGAGAAGGTACACTCAAACACAAGAAATCTATAGGGATTCAAATTACCAAAATCACACCTAACATTATTTTTCACAAGAAAGCAAATAAGGTTTGGATTTGTCTCATTTACTAGAGAGAATTGATGTCGTCGATCTGCAGCAAAATGCTCACTTTTCTATTAGTTCTCTTTCTCCAACTAGGAATCAACAAAAAATGCTCACTTTCTATTAGGTTCTCCAGCTATGAATCCTTCTCTCTCTCTTCATTGAAACTCAATGTTGGATTTTGGACTCTGTGTTAGGATGGGGAAGAGCGGGCTTGTTGAAGACTTTGATCCAGCCTATGATATTTTTCTGAAATTAGAAGAGGATGATGAGAATGAGGGTGCTGATAATGGCGACCGTAGGTATGACCGAGACTATCTAAAGAGGGATCAACTTGGTGATGAACGGACTCCTGATTGTGATCTGGATTATAGTATGTTCTTGGATAAGTTAGAGCCGTATAAGGCCTCTTTTTTGGTTGAAATTAATTTGGGCAATAATCTGAAGCGGCGAATTGTGTACGAAGCGGATAATATTATGTGCAGTAAGCAAGTTTCGGAAGAAGGATGTATTGAGAAAACTCAGCTGTTAAGAGAGAGAAAGAGAAAGAGGGATAGTGAGAGGGACAGGGAGAAAGTGAGGATGTGGGAGAGGGGCTGTTATAGTAAATTGGGAGGAGAAAGTTAAGGAATAAAAATTGGGCGAGGGTTTATGAAAAGATGGGTAGATAAAAAGACTCACGTTTGCAGTAAAGAGGGTTGATGATAGATAAAAAGACCACGTTTTCATTATTTAATGAAAACAGAAACTAATTTCAATGGTTAGCGCAATTCTGAGCGCAAAATTTCAATGTATAATAAGAAAAGCGAGGGAAATAAATTATACTATCAGGAATGAAATTTCTTTTCTTTTCTAATAAAATTAGATTACTATAGCTCATTCTTTTATTAATTAAAAATTTCTTTGTTTAAAAGTGAAGATATTAATTTAATACCAATTTTAGAAATGTTTTTTTCTAAATTATGATTACTTTTTGCGATATTTTTTTTACAAAATATCAATTTTTTTTAATCAATCTAATAATTCTATATTGCGTTGAATGATAATTACTATATCATATAAAAGTATTATTCAAATTTTTTA
The DNA here is from genome assembly GCA_036936605.1 of Limnanthes douglasii subsp. nivea. Classification (NCBI taxonomy): domain Eukaryota; kingdom Viridiplantae; phylum Streptophyta; class Magnoliopsida; order Brassicales; family Limnanthaceae; genus Limnanthes; species Limnanthes douglasii. Next base: position 280,110,042 of record JAUPFV010000004.1, read on the forward strand.
TTCCAAACTCTAAAAGTATATAAATAATTTTGTTTTTCATCTTTTCCCTTCGTTATTTAAAATTTCTTCAAAATTTCAAAGTATCTTTAAAATAAAATTTAATATAAATTATTGAGCTTACCACTTTTATTTTGAATTTATATGAAAACTTAAAGATTATTGATTATATCTTATTCAATATAGTCTGTGTATTTAATTAATGGCTTAGACTAGTGTTAATTTTATTTATCAAAATCAACCTTAATATCAATTTTATATAAAAACACTAGTAAGATCTTAAATAACTCGTTACAATAATAATAGTAATAATGTTATCAGCATTATAAAATAAAATAAAATACATATTTTTTTAAAATACATAAAGGAAAAATTATGTTATTGCGCTAATTTTTTTTAATTATAAATTTTGTAATTAAAACTAATTTACGAATTTTATTTTTTTAAAAAAAATATGATTCTCACATAAATATATGATTAATAATTTTGACAAATTAATGTTTATTTTTTATGAACTAATAAATATTTTTTAAAATTAATTTAAAAGTTAGTCTATTTAATTGATCTTGAAATTTTAAAAGATTCTTTTGGTTTCAAAATATAACTAAGTTGTTATTTTTTATATTAAAACCATCATCATTTAAAAACTAAATTATTCCGAACAATATATTAAGTGGACCCAAATTCAAGTGTTTTTATATTCTTATCGAGTTTCACATTTTCCATCCCAATTTTTCAAGAAACAAATATTTTAGTAGAAAATTTTGAGTAAACAAATCTCTCATTTCTTCTCCAAACAACAAAGATACCTCCCAAATGAAAATATAAGTTATTTTATGTTTTATGGTTTGATTTGTCTTTTTAGTTTTGTATTGATTTTTGCTAGCTTTTCATTAGTTAAATCTAGGGTTTTAATCGAGTTCATAATAATATATTAGTTTGCATGTGCTTGATTTTTGTTAGAACGTTTTTTCTGATATGATTTATAAGTTTTTTTAGAAGTTTTGTCGAAGCACGGGTTGTTATGTTTCACCTGGTCTTTGTCGCTTTTAGTGTTTCTAGCATATGCTGGTAGAGTAAAGGCCTTACAATTGCAGTGACATGTATTTTTCGTCATGATTTGGCTTATGTTTTAAATACATCTTAAATATTTGTTGTTGTTTTTTTGTAGTAAACAGATACAAACGATACAAGGTCAAAATCCCGAAACGACGATGTTCGGACGAAGAAGGCGGGAAAAAATCTTCACAGACAGGGCATACCAAATAAATCAAAATTGGTTCACATTATGTCGAAGCAAGCCAGCGTTCCCAGTATACGCATACGCAGTGGTTGTTGCGGTGTAGCAAGTTTGATTTCGTTACACCAAGTTTGATGTCGTTAGAAAACTAATTATGGGTGGTGATGACGAAGGACCACTAATGATAAAGAATCACCGAAATCAGTTTGGATTTAATACTTGATTCATGATACGCATTTAACAAATTGATTCTTTGACAAATTGATTCTTTGTTCGGATTTAACATATGACTTGTGATTCACATTTAACATATGATTCAATTTAGATAAAAAAATAATATGGAATTCACTTGTTATTCATATTTAACCATTAATTCTCAACTTATATTTAATAAATGAATCGTTATTCTCGTTAATTATGAGTTCAAATTTAGCAAATAATTCTCAGTCATATTCGACATATGATTTTTAATTGTCATTTGACCCATGATTCTCAATTTGTAATTAACTTGCCATGATTCTCAATTTGTAATTAACTTAATATTCTCAGTTTGAATTTCATACACGCTTCATTACTCATGCGCGATTCTCAATTCGTATATAACCCTTGATTATCAGTTTGGATTTAACACTTAATTCGTGATTCGTATTTAACAAATGATACTCGGATCGGATTTAACATTGATCGTTTTGGATTTAACACATGACTTGTGATTCCCATTTAACCTATGATTATCATACTATTTATGACAAATTGTATGTTATTCGTGTTAAACTCGTGCTTAATGATTCGTATTTAACCCTTGATTCTGAATTCAGGTTTAATAAATAATTCGCGATTCGAATTTAACAAATAATTATCGGTTCAGATTAAACACATAGTTCTCAATTTAAATTTAACATATGATTTTTAATTCGCAAATGAAAATAATCATTTATTTTGTATATTTCATTTACTTGGTTAATCATAAACATGTATATATGTATTCAGTTACATTAACAAATTGTGTTATAACTATTAGATATTTTTCTAGCCTTATCTATGTTTCTGGTATTTACTCAATATATAACATAGTGACTTTGACCTTTTCTTGAGTCTATAAATCCAGCCAGCCCAAGCCTAAGACTCGTCCCAAATAACAAAAACAAAATAGACAAAGTAAGTTGGCTTACCTCATACCATAATGGTCTTCCTCCTTAGCCAATCTTTAGTTAGCCGACTTCTTTTCTTATGACTCAAACTTAGTTCTATTACAACCACCCAGACTAGGTGGTGTATAGCAATGCTTTCTTCTAAAACTGTTCCTTTCAGATATTTCAGATCCGGCAGTCAATGTGTAGCTGTATCTATGCCCAATATTTCAATTGAAGATTTTTAATGTTGAGTAATTAGTACAACAGCATTATAATAATAGCATACAAATTATTTATTTTTTATATATACAATTTTTTTGTCATTTTTTTTTATTCGCACTTCTAAAATTTTAAGTATGGAGCAAAGAATGGAATAGGTTTTATATAGGGACAGTGCTTGGAGCAAACAATGAAATGGGTTTTATATAGGAACAGTGCTTGGTTTATTTGTGGTGTGTGTTTTATATTTTTATTTGATTAATTGTAATATTATGGTGCTAGTTATTTTTATAATTAATGTTATCTAACTGGGGCTATTATATTTTATCATTTGTGTTCGGTTTAAAATATTTATAAAATGACAGCATTTTTGTTTTCTAAAATGTTAGAAGAAGATGAGATTTTGAGATAGCTTGTGCTTTTCTTCTCAGTACAAAAATCAGAATTTTTGGAGTTAATCAATGCATTCCAAACGAGATATTCAAAACTATTTTTTTCGGATGGAATTTGCAGCCACTACTCATAATGCAATGATTGCACACAAAGTAAATTCTCAATCTGACGCAATAAACTACAAAAAATGAGAAACTCCACCAAAAAAATATATGTAAATAGACTCGAATTCATGACCTCTGGTCATAAACATACCCACTTAACGAAACTTGGTACCACGTTGGAGGCAGTCATTCAAAACTATATATATAATAATATATATATAGAATTAGATTTGGTAGTCACTAAATATTTTTGAAGGATAGATATATAATTTTATAATTTAACCCACCTTATTTAGTTCTTAGTACAACTGTATATTAATGATATTTTTACGTGTTGTGCGACATTGTATTTACTTTCATTCTCTTAGACTGTTTTTTTATATTTTATAATTCTTAACTATTGGCTCACAAGCTTTGATAGTTCTAACTACCGTTGTTATATAAGACGTGTTTTAAAGTGTATAAGATAAAATAAATCGAGCCAACGGGATATAGTAAAAGATATTAGAATTGGCAATCTTGGTCCGAGCCTGCTCAAATCGGTTCATCCGATTTAATCCGGTCGGATTTTGTTCGGTACGAACATTTAACGGAACGGATTCAGATTTAAAAATATTAAATCCGTTGCGAGTCGAACTAGATTTGAATTCGAGTTAAACATAACGTATCTAAACGGATCGGTAGTCTATTGTCATCCCAGTTGGGCTATAGATCAAAACAAAATATAAATTTGATCTAAACAATAATATCTTTGTCTATGCGAGGAATAACTAGATTAAACTCATTATAAAACTGATATAGAGTGAAATCTAAATCGAATGTGGGTCAAAATCTGACACCGGAGCTCCGAACTGTCAATTCACCGAACTGTCTGCATCATTTCCGCCGGGTAGAGAAGATTCGCCCTCGAATCTGAACCGGTCTCCCCATCAGAAGAGTCACCTGCATAAGGAATCAGATGCTTAACATTGAAAACATCAGTCGTGCGGACATGGCTAGGCAAACATAGTCGATAAGCATTCAGATTGATCCACTCCACAATCTCTACTGGACCAATCTTCCGGGCGGCCAGTTTATTGTATTCACTAGCAGGGTACTGATTCTTTGTTAAAACTGCCCATACATAGTCACCAACTTCGAACTAAACAGGACGGCGATGAGAATTTTCCTGAGACTTATATTTGGCGGTGCTCAAGACCAACTGATCATGAGTCTGCTGGTGGGTTTGGCGAATCTGTGAGACAAGTTCCTCAGCAGTTGTATGAGGACGAATCTTGCTAGGCAGTGCTAAGACCCCGAGGCACAATACCATACATCACCTGAAAAGGACAAAAACCCGTGGATCTGTTAAGGGAATGGTTATGGGCGAACTCCGCCTGCGGTAAGCGCTGATCCCAAGCCTTCGGATGATCTCCTACCATACTGCGCAACAGGTTACCGAGGGATCGGTTAACCACATCTGTCTGACCATCCGTCTGAGGGTGGTAAGCACTACTGAAGTTGAGCTGTGTATTCACCAAACGCCATAAGCTGCGCCAAAAATGACTCACAAACCGGGTGTCACGGTCAGAAACAATGGTACTGGGAAGGCCATGAATACGATAAATCTCCCGAAAGAAAAGTTGCGCAACACACACTGCATCAGATGTTTTTCTACAGGGGATGAAGTGTACCATCTTAGAAAAACGATCAACCACCACAAAAATAGAATCGAATCCACGATGAATCCGGGGTAAACCAAGAACAAAATCCATGCAGGGGTAAATAAAGACCTGCATTTCTGGATGTTCCCTTGGCCAACTGACAAATTTGACAACGGGCAACAATACGACCAACTTCCTTCCGCATCGAAGGCCAAAAATAGGATGACGACAGCAACTGATATGTTCGATCACGACCCACGTGACCTTCATTATGCAGCTCCTTGATCAGCCGAGGACGTAAACTACAGTCAGCGATACACAGTTGTACGCCACGAAAGAGAAAGCCATCATCTAATAAAAAATCAGAATGTTCGCCCTGCTGAATCAGTTCAATAACCCGAGGGAAGAATGAGTCAGTAACATAAAGGTCAACAAAAGAATCAAAGCCAGTAACCTGAACGCGCATCTCAGTCAACAGAGTGTGACGTCGGCTCAAAGCATCAACAACCCGATTCGTAATACCGGCCTTGTGCTTGATGACAAAAGTGAACTGCTGCAAATAAGCTATCCAAGCAGCATCTCTATGAGATACTTTGTCTTGACTACCACGATACTTCAAAGAATCATGATCAGTATATAACGCAAATTCATGCTGAAACAAGTAATGACACCAATGCTTGATAGCCTGAACTATCGCATAAAATTCAATATCATAAGTACTAAATCGCAGTTTGGCATTTGCCAATTTCTCACTGAAGAAAGCCACAGGACGCCCTGACTGGGAGAGAACTGCTCCAATACCAAATTTAGACGCATCACAATGAAGCTTGAATGGCTGTGAAAAGTCGGGCAGCACCAAAATAGGCGTTGTGGTGAGACGTCGTTTAACTACTACAAATGCTGCATCAGCATCTTCAGACCAATTAAATTTTTTGCCCTTCATGCAATCCGTAATCGGGGCCATAATACTGCTGAAATGGGGAATAAAATGCCGATAAAACGATGCTAAACCATGAAAACTACGAACCTCAGTGATGGAAGTAGGTCGAGGCCACTGGTCCACAGCAGCAACTTTGCTCGGATCAGCTCGTAAACCTTCAACAGAGACAATATAACCCAAAAATTGGACAACTGGGACATAAACGAACATTTGGCAGTAGCAACATAAAACTTGTCTCGACGCAACACCAATAACACCTCACGTAAATAGGATAGATGCACATAATGGTTAGAACTATAGATCAGAATATCATCGAAGTAAACAACAACAAATTTACCGATGAAAGGCCTCAATGCCTGATTCATGATACGCATGAACGTGCTAGGCGCGTTGGACAGGCCAAACGGCATCACCATCCATTCAAACAAACCCTCACGCGTCTTAAACGCCGTCTTCCACTCATCACCAGGACGAATCCGAATCTGATGGTATCCACTCTTTAAATCAAGCTTGCTGAACACAGAAGCACCACCCAACTGGTCTAACAGATCATCCATGCGAGGTATAGGAAACCTGTAGCGAACAATGATCTTGTTAATAGCTCGGCTGTCCACACACATACGCCATGAACCATCCTTCTTCGGTGTCAGTAATGCCGGAACTGCATAAGGGCTGAGACTTTCCCGAATATGTCCCTTCTCCAACAAATCCTCCACCTGTCGTCGTAATTCTTCATGCTCATTCGGGCTGATTCGATAGTGGGGTCGATTTGGGAGAGCAGCACCAGGGACCAGGTCGATCTGATGTTGAATATCCCTCAGAGGAGGTAACTCGGGTGGCAAATCCGCTGGAAACACATCTGCAAACTCATGCAAAAGAGACTGAATGACAGGACTATGGTCCGCATTGGAATCAGGCACAACAAGGTCACAGAACAATAGAAAAACCACGGCAGCCTCTTCCATGGCTGTCTGAAAAGAAGCACGGGACAGCAAAGTCGATGTGGAAGGAGTAGAGTGAATGCTCAAGGGTCGAGGCTTTGCTGGCATAAGAACGATCTTTTTTCCCCGAAAGAGGAATGGGTAGGTATTTGCACGCCCATCATGTATAACAGACAGATCGTACTGCCAAGGACAGCCAAGCAGTAGATGACAAGCATCCATAGGTACAATATCACAAAAGACTTCATCCTGGTATGTTTGCCCCATAGAAAAAGAAACAAGCACGCGCTTAGAGACGGTGAGATCAGTACCTTTACTTAGCCAGGCGAGCTTGTACGGTTTGGGATGCGATTCTGCCCTCAACCCTAGCTTCGAAACCGCTGCTTCGGAGATGAAATTCTCGCAGCTGCCAGCATTAATGATGAAGGTGCACACCTTCCCGCCGATCGTACACGTCGACTGGAACACGTTACTACGCAGCCAGTCGTTCTGCTCAGGAACGCGAGGAGACAGGAAAGTGCGGTGCAGCATCAACACTGCACCAACATCGCCAGTCATAATTTCTTCCGCATCTTCAGGCAAGTCATCATCGTAGGTATCGAATTTCGGAGGGCCATCAAGAACAATAGGGTTCGGTTCAAAGGCCTCCTAAGAGAAGAGACCTCTAGCACCCGCAACATTTGGACACTCTACCTGACGATACCCTAATTCGCCACAGCCATAGCACCGTAAATTGCTTGAAGAACAGCTTGGCGCACCGCGCCCAGGAGGGATCAGATAAGGTGTTGGGTGGCGCCCAGGAGGGATCTGATCAGGTGTTGGGCGGAGAACTGGTTTGGACGCCGAAATCCCTGAAGGAGCACCGGTCCTTACGCCAGTCTGGGTCCGGCGAGCCGACTGCTTTTCTGCCTGGAGGGCACGCCGATGGGCTTCGGAAACAGAGGATGGATCGAGCATATTCAGCACATCTTGAAGTTGAAGGCGTAACCCGCCAATATAGCGGGATACCCGCTGGTGCGGCGATTCGGTCACATCTGTGCGAGCCAGCAGCTGATAGAATTCTTCGGTATATTCATCCACAGATCTGGGTCACTGACGAAGATTCTGAAGTCGCTGGTAGAGTTGACCTGCTTCACCTGCTGCCACCAAGCCTGTGCCCTACCGCGTAGGTGAATGGTGACTAATGCGACCCTTCTCTCCTCAGAAACTTCCTTGAAGTCCAGGACTTCTTCAATCTGGGATAACCAATCGATAAGTGCCTCTTCCTTAAGGCTGCCATCAAAGTCCGGGATGTCTATCTTGAATCCAAGCTCCTAGTGGCGGGTGTGAGAAGTATTTTGGTCGATCCCCTCCCCAAAAGGGTTATCCATACCTCAACCTCTGTGCCTTGTTGCCTGGCGTTAAGATCATCCATCTGACGGGTAAGATCGGCTACCTGACGGCGTAGGTCAGCAACTTCACGATCATCTAAATCACTTGTATCTCTAGTCACTGCAGCGCCACCGCGACCGCTGGTTCTTCCTCGTACCATCTCGCAGGACTGCCTGTGTCTGATACCACTATGATATAGAGTGAAACGCAGAGAAGCCTAAAGGGATAAAACCCTAATTTTTTTATTAATAAAAAACAACTCTCCGAACATTGAATAGAAGATAGGTTTATATAAGGGTTCAAGCGAAACCCTAAAACTAAAAATATGAAAATTACAAAAATAGTCTAAAGTATTAAAATTGCAAAACAAGAGGATAGATAAGTCCGAATGTCCAAAAAAGCCCATAGCTCACGAGCGAAGCTGGTGACTTGCGTTCGTGACGTCGTTTCCTTCGAAACAAGGTGTTGTGGGTCAAAATCTGACACCGGAGCTCCGAACTGTCAATTCACCGAACTGTCCGCATCAAAGACCCATATGAAAAATGAGATTAAAGTAAAATAATATTCTTTAATTATTTTTTATAATGAAATTTTTAAAAAAGAGTTTATATATTTATAAATTATTTATTAGTTATGTTAAATTAATATTTATTGGTTAATCTTCATATAAATATAACACTAATTAATAAAGCCGATTAATCTATTAGTTGTAACCCAAAATCACATGTTCTAAACTTTTTTAGATAAGAGTAGTGAAACTCTTAGATAAGATCATCATTTACTTGTATGGGATTATAATGGATTAATCTCCTTTTTATATTGTTTGTAGATTAGTTTTGAAATAATAAAAAATAATATTGATTTTATTAATTCAGCAATATTATAGTTTCATCTAATAATTATGAATTGATGTTTTAAACAATTTTAACTAAATGGTGAATGATTCTTTTCAAATTAAACGTGTATTAAGTACATACCATTATTAGTTATAGTTATCAAAGTAAATTATAAGAAACCCTAAATTTATTCATAAATTTTAAACGAATCCCTCAATTTTATATTATGTATTAAACTACTTTGTTTATAAAACAATAATCGATTGGATTACAATGTTCAATATTTTGATAATTTAATTTTTGGAATTAGGACATATTTTAACTCCTAATTTGTTTATCCCAATGAAAATGTAGATACTAGAAAAATACTCTTTCTAATATATGAGATTGCAAAACTGATAATATGAAACTATATGCTTTTATTAAATGTATTTTGAACCATGTACCATATTTTTGGATTATAATAGAAATATATATAGTAACAAAAAGGGAATTCTGAAAAACTTAATAAATAAATACTTACTTTACCCAAGTGAAATTAAGAGAGTTTCTTTATAAAATATATGTATATGGAATTATTTTAATATTCATTTTTATTATTTGAAAATATTAAATAAAAAATCTGATATAAATAGACCCCAAGCATTAGGGTTAGAGAACATCTATCTCCACTAATTTGAATACTGATAAAAATAAAGTAGAAATGAAGAAGATTGTTTCACTTTCAGCTTTGGTGATTATAACTTTTCTAGTAAGCGAAAGTCTGATGTCAGCGGCCACAGTAGATTGTGATGTAAACGAGCTGAAGCCTTGTTTACCGGCACTCATATCCCCAATTCCGATTTCTCCATCCAGTGATTGTTGTAGCAAGTTACATGAGCAGGAGTCATGTTTTTGTCAGTTCTTGAATGATCCTAACCTTTCTAAGTTGCTTGCTCCTTATATTGAAAAAGGGAAGAAGGTTCTTGCTGATTGTCAGGTTCCTATCCCTGCATGCTGAAGATTGTTTTTCTGAGATTCTTGTAGCTTATAGTTCTAATAAAATGATTTGTTTACGAAATCTTTTGTTTATCTCTTGTTCTTGCAATGATTTATTAACGTGAAATGGAATGCCAGTATCAAATCTGAAGGAAATGATTGAAAAATAGTTAAATAATTAAGCTACAATACAACAATAAATATGGTTAGCAAACTTTTCAACTCACCAAACTAAACTGATTGAGATATTACCTTTAATTACAAAGGTAATTCTAGTGTGTATGTTGGTTAATTTCGATATTATTATATCAATTCATCTAATATTATCAAAGTTTGATATATAAAACTCATATAATATTATCAAAGTTTAATACAACATAATTTAAGGGGCAAGGCTAAATTGAGACCCCATTTGGCTATAATGAGACCCTTCTATAATGAGATCTTATTTGGCTATAATGAGACCCCAAAAAAGACCAATTTACCCCTGATATAAAAGCTGTATTTTCAGCCCCAAAACCTATTTTCTCTCTTCTTCTCTCTTCTCTCTAGCAAAACCTCTCAAACTCCCGAAAAAGGCAAGATTTATCAAATCCGACATTACAAACACCTTAAGGTACGAATCCTTTACCTATTCATATAATTTTTAAGCAATTTACTTTAGTATTTTTAGTGATATTTAGAGTTTAGGGTTCTGCCTAAAAAGTATGATTTTCATGTATATGTTGTTGTTGTTTTGAAAAAATAGTTGTAGATTCGTGTTAGTCGATGCATTATGAACGTTTTGGTACCATAGTTTTTGAATTTGGGTTGTTTTTGTGAGCTTTTGTTTCGATTTTCAGATCTAGGGTTTGAGGCTGCTGGAAGTGCAAAATCGCAAACAAGCACCTCGCAACCCGTGCAAAATCACGAGGTGCTTATTCTCAATTTTGAATTTCCAAATTGCGAACACTGAACTCGCAATTTCACCAAAGTTGCGAGCATGTAGTTCGCAATTTCACCAAAACGGAAATTAAACAGTAAGAAAATCGAGTAAGAAAACAACAAAGCTAACAATAATGAATTATTTATATATATATATATAATTTGTAGTAATTATAGCAGTAAGAAAATTGAACAAATAGATTTTAAAACAAAATTGTTAAAGTTTTGGAACATAAAGATAAAGATGGGAGAATATATTTATTTTGTAATTTCAATTTGTTTGTTTAATCAAAATGATCTGATTGTGTATGTATATACACTTAGTTTTACTAACAAACCGAGTTACAACTACATATATTGTTTATAGCCTTATCAATGTTTCAATAATTAACTCAACAGATAACTTAGAGACCTGAGATTTTATTGAGTCACTCAACCTGATTAACAAAAATAATATAGTCAAAAGTTTGTTTGGTTTATCGTTTTCTTCTTTAAATGACCTCTCGTCAACCAGCTTCTATTCTTCTAACCCAACCTAAATTCTAGAGAAGATCGATGTCCTAGCTTTTTACTCAAGAATTCAAATCTGGCGCATGGTAAAAGTTTAGTGAACAAGTCATTGATTTGATCATGAGATGGTGTATATCTTATTTTTAGTGTCCGATGAAGTACATCATAACAAATAAGTGTAAGTCGATTTCGATGTGCGTTGTTCTTGTGTGAAATATTAGATTGGAATGTGAGATAAGAGGTTTTAAAATTACCATACCATACAACCGGAGACCTAAGTAGACTAATACAGAGTTCACGAAACATATAGTGAAACCAAATGATTTTAGAGCACAAGTTTGTGAAAATCATATACTCTGATTCAGTGTTCGATCTAGCAACATCTTGTCATCGATAGAGGTTGCACAGTCACTATCAGAAAAACTAGTGAGAAGAAACTGAGAAGAAGTTTTCAGATGAATACCAAACTACTTTGTACTGGATAAATAACATAAAACACGTTTAACAACCTTTATATATATATATATGAGATTTAAGAAATTGTAACAATTTATTAGCCACAAATGCAATATCAGGCCAAGTGTTTAAAAAGTATTTTAGCGAGTCTAACAAGATTTTATATATAGCAGTTTGGAACTCATAATTCCCATGGAAGCAACTAAGTTTTGAACATATTTTGTCTCAGTTATGTAAATGCCAGTATAATCCTTAGCAACCACTATTTGAAACAAATATATGGAGGTTGGCAATGTCTTATTGGAGAAAAAATGAATTCAACTTCCTCTTTAAATTTTGCACCTCTTGTGATTTCAAATAAAAAATATATCATCAACATTGAGTTGTTAGATTTAGAGTTTCGAAACCTCCGAAACAAGTATCACATCTTGCAGCCTTCAAAACCAAGATCTTTAAGCTTGTTTAAGACTATATATTTCTTTATGTAACCTACATATATGATGAGCTTCAATCGATCTAAAAAACCTCAAGGTTGTGACATAAAAATTGTCTCACGTAAAAAATCCTTAAGAAAAACATCATTGATGTCCAACTACCATAGAACTCACGTTTGGACACAAGAATACTAAAAACCGATCGATTATAAATGATTTGATGACAGGTCTAAAGATTTAAATAAAATCAATGCATGGAAATTGATGAAAATATTTAGCAACTAACCTTGCTTTGTACCTCTTCAAAGAATCATCAACATCATACTTGAGCTTGAAAACCTATTTGGAACCTACAACATTCATACTAGATTCCACTCTACAATTGACCAATTGTGATTTGACTCCATAACTTGTAATTCACTTTGCATAAACTAAAGCTAGTTAAGATTAATATTAGTGCCTTTGAAACTTATTGGTTTCCTAAGTAAGGTTATGATAGTTTTGGTTAGACCAATATAAATATATTTAGGCTTAGAAATTCCAACCTGAGCTTTGGTAATTATAGGATGAGTATTAGTAGAAGGTACTAAATGACTGGTTTGATGTACACTTATAAGATCCGTAGTGTCACATCTTGTGGATATAACTTGACATGGTAAAATATGATGAGTTCAGATTTTTGAGTTGTTGTGTCTTGACTTAATCCGATGGGAAATTCGGACCATGCCCACTATAATAAAATTCGGAACAAGACAAATTTATTAAATGTTGACTAAGTTAGCTGTTGGTCACTTCAAACCAAATTACTAATGGGTCCTTAAACTTGACCCGACTTCACGATCCGACCCAATAAGCCAATGGGTCAGTAATTAAGTATAAATACCCCAACCAATTTCATTAATAAGGGTAATCAGAATTTATTACTAGCACACAGCATAATTATCTCTCTACCAACCACTCTAAACATTAAATTCCACAAAACATCCAAAACACTTTACAAAATTACTCTTAGAAAGAAATAAACCACACCAAAATATATTCGATCTATTAATAAATAGACATTTGGATGTTTTCTTCATTAAGAATAATTGTTTGTAAAATTCTATTGTTTGGTAAGTGGCGATTAAACCTCTCTAAGTTCACTGGTGTACCTAGATAAAGATTGCAAATTTATTGTAGTTAATGCAATATGTATGTGTTGTGTATGGTCACTTGGAGTTGGGGCAGCTTGAGAAGAACTTTGCCCTAGTTCTGGAACATTTGCAAGAAAGGTTCTCTTTCGAGTAAAAGTAACTAAGTTGTTGTGTTGGACTAAACATTCATTTAAACCAGACTTACTATAAAATATAGGAAAGAGTTGAACCAATTAGACATTGGCACATACACTAGAGTCTAGAATGTTTTGTACTGCAACAAATCCCATAACAATGAAATAAACCACATCAAATTGGCAACCATAGTGGGAGCATGACAGTGCCTGAATTCCACATTTAAAACCATCAAATAAAGTAGTTTGGATGGAAGGAAAAGCAAGGAATATATCATGGAGGAGCGAGACCAGCTGAGGGCTGAAATAGAGGCGTTAAGAGCGATAAAACAAGTAGAAAAAATGAGTTAAGGAGAAATTCGGAGCATCAATACTTCACCACACTGACAATCCTGGAGATAATGAGCAATCTTTAAAAAATCATCTTAGCTAAAAAATCGTCAAATGAGGCAGAACATTAAGAGTCCTTATCTTCAAGTAGTGATGGTGGAAGATCTAAAAAGAAAATAAGAATGACTAAAAAACATTCAAGAAATAGGGATAGACATTGAAGGCTTAAAAAACACCATGGTAAGGGTAAATGGTCAACTTAGAAGCATATTGATGAGTTATTGATTGATCACTTTGCCTTTCAGTCCGAACCGGGTATTTTTCCAACCCCTAATGAAGATACCATTTACAGCCGCAACAAAAATTTGGGGTATCGCCTTTGTCCGCAAAAATACTCTTCGGATATCTTCCTAAAAGGTGATAGCTCAAAGATGGAGAAATACGATGGGAGTCGAGATCCATACAACCATATGGAATAGTTTAAGAACTTTATGATGAATTTTGACGATGATGACAAGCTACTATGTAGGGATTTCTCCAAAAATTTCACAGGGAGTGCCCTTAAATGATATAACAGTCCCCCTTAGGGGTCTATAAGAAATTTTGATACGTTCTGGGTTGCCTTCCGGAGGAAATTTGTTGAAATTAAGGAACTCAAGGGTAATGGGGAAACCATTATCCATTGTGCTCATGAGCCAAACCAGTCCATGAAGGAATACATTAATCGATTTGCGAATACAAAAAATGGGCTAGCAGATTTCTTTGAACAAGTTGCAATTTCTTCCGTTAGACAAGGTTTAAATCCAGGGAATCTATCCGATTCAGTAACTCGGAAGAAGGCTATGAACTGGGGTTGTCTGTTAAATCAAGTGGGGAAGCAAATCAATGTTGATGAGACCAAGAAAACCAAAGTACACCGTCAAGTGAGATCTACCACTACAACAATACCTCCTCCAGCTACTAACCAATCCGGTTATAGGGTAAAGGAGATCAGACATAGGTCCAACCGGTAAAGGCAAAATCAATCCAACCAAACTCAGAGCCAACAAACCATAAGTAAGAGGGGCCATGGGTCCAGCCTGAGTGGTTCACTGAGTTGGGAGATCAGCAGCGTTGCAGTCCCCCACTTTATGACTCACCTTTGTCAATAGAAAACCAGCAGCGTTGCAGTCCCCCACTTTATGACTCACCTTTGTCAATATCACAATGACATAGGCCATGATACTCAAGATTGTACAGCATTGAAGCAGGAGGTCTAGAACCTCATTAAAAGGAGAAAATTGGAAGCCTACGTTAAAAAGCAAAATGGAAGCATACCAAATAATGCACAAACCAATACTTCTCGCACATAACAATCATGGGACATCTACACAAGAGGGTGCAATGGTGATTGTTGAAAGATTTGATGTAGACTTTGAGTATCTGGATCCAGATCCTAGTTGGAATCAGGTGGAGGTAATAACAGACAAAACCAAGACAGTTTCCGGATGGATCAACTTTTTTGAATCATTAACTATTTTTGGAGGAGATGTATTTACTGCACCTTCCATTCGATCAAAGAAGAGGCATGTTCAAAATTCAGCCACCCAGTTGGATGATGGGATGTCTACCCATCCATGTTAATCCCCATCCCTATTTATAGTTTTTGATGAAGATGACCCGAGGGACATTGCAGGGCCTCATGAAGATACAGTGGTAATAGGAGCTTCCGTAAGGGGAAACGATAGACTTCTGATTGATACGTGGAGTTCGGAAAACATCTTATTCTTAAGCTCTTACAAGTAAATGAGAAACCATTCGGTAATACAATGTTCGAATAGAACCATTGTAGGCTTCACAGGAAGTTTTGTAGATGTGATTGGGGAGTTCGAAGAGGAAGTATTAATAGGCAAGGGGCCTTTTAGAAAATGGTAAGAGTGTTGTTTGTTGTGGTGGATTTCCCAATATCATACAATGCAATATTTGGGAGGTCTTGGCTCTCAAGAATGCATGTTTGAGCCTCTACGATCGACCAATTTTAAAGTATGTTGTCCAGGGACAAGTAGGTGTTGTCCGGAGCAGTCAGAAGATCGTCAGGGAATGCTATTTAACCGCCCTTCCCCTAAAACTCTAGAGGCAATCATAATGTAATGAAGATTAGCAGCTATTGGAGCCTTCTACCGCGGGAAATGAAATTGATGATCCTAGAGAGGCTCTCAGTGTGATAATACCAATGGAGCAGGTTGCAACTCACTCCCTAGAAGAGGGCATCCAAGCTAACACCTGAATTGAAACATCGTTTATTATCCTTTTTGGTGAAAAATAAACATGTGTTTGCATGGTGCAACAGTGATGTTACTGGAGTGGTAGCAGATATTATTTCTCACAAATTGTCAATTCGGAGTGATATTCCACCTGTTGTACAGAATATGAGGTCTTTTTCTAAGAAAAAAACAGATGTAATTGTTCAAGAAGTTGATTGTTTGACCAAGATGGGTCACATTAAAGAATCTCAATACTCTTTATGAACTGCAAACCTTGTGCTAGTCAAGAAAAAGAATGGCAAGTGGCGTATGTGCATTGATGTTATATGATCTTTATCATGTTCCTCAGATAGATCAATTAGTGCATTCTACCTTTGGAAACAAGTTATTATCCTTTATGGATGCATTCTTAGGGTAAAACCAGATACAAGTAGATCCGAGGGATCAAAATTACACTACTTTCATCACAGAAAGAGGTCTTCATTTTTAAAAAGTGATGCCATTCATATTTAAAAATGCTGGGCTACTTATCAGAGGCTAGTGAACAAAGCCTTTTCTGGTCACATTGGCAGAAACATAGAGGTTTATATAGATAATTTGATGGTTAAGAGATTCAAGGAAGATTCACATATATCTGATCTTCAAGAGACATTCTCTAATTTAGAAGTTGTGAATTCAAAATTGAACCTTGAGAAGTGTGTATTTGGGATCCAATCTGGAAATGGACCCTCCTTGAAATGTTAAAGAAGTTCAAAGGTTAACATGACGATTGGTTGCGTTGAATAGGTTTATTTCAAGATCACCAGACAAGTCCACTCCATTCTTCCAAGTATTGAGGAATGCTAAAGACTTCAATTGGTCTCCATAGTGTGACCAAGATTTTATTGAAATTAATAAGTATTTATCCTCACCCAAAAATCTTTTCAACCTGTTCGGGAGGAAACGATCTATGTGTATCTAGATGTATCAGAATATACAATAAGTGTTGTGCTAGTTAGAGAGGTGGAGAATTACCATCGTCCAATATATTACATCAGTAAGAGTTTGTTGGATGCTGAAAAATGATATTTGAAGTTAGAAAAATTGGCGTTAGTCCTAGTAATTGCAATAAGAAAGATGAAATTATACTTCGAGGCTCATTCCATTGTTGTTCAAACATCTTTCCCCTTGAAAAATGTTCTTCAGAAAGCTGATGTATTAAGAAGAATGACCAAGTGGTCAGTGGAGGTGGGTGATTATGATATTGACTTTCCACCGCAAACAACAATCAAAGCCCAGTCAGTGGCTGACTTCTTTGTGGAATTTCATGCTGATAGATCCTCCAGATAAGAGTCCGAAAATAGATATAAGAAAGAATGGGTAGTTCGAACTGATAGTGGATCAGGATATTTTTTTTTGGGTTCAATGCTTCTAGTAATGAGTTTGAATTTGAATAAGCCATAACCGGTCTTAAGTTGGCTCTTCTGTGTGGGGCTAAGAGAGTCTGGTTAATGAGTGATTCTCAATTGCGCATTCACCTTGCTCAGGGGCAGTCTGAAGAAAAGAAAGAACAGTTAAATACTTACTTATGTTTAAAGAAGTTGCCGCAAACTTTAAAAATATTTAATATGAGCACATTCCTAGATCGGAAAACACTATGGTAGACTTTTTTGGCAACTATAGCCTATTCTGAATCCTATCCATGGATTCTTGTACAAGAATGCCCATATATACAAACAGATCGGGAAAAATAAAATGAGGAAATATGAGTATACTTGTTATTCAACCTAAAGATTGGATATATCCTCTTCTTCAATACCTCTCCGATGGGATATTGCCTCCGGATATAGTTGTGACAAGAAAGATCTAGTACAAATCTCGTGGTTTTTTGATACTAAGAGAAGTTTTTTACATAAAATCGTCTATGAGACCTCTCATACGTTGTTTACGATTTGAAGAACCCCAAGTTTTATTGTACGAGCTACGTAATGGAGAAGGTTCTACACACTGTGGCTATAGGGCGTTAACCAGAAGGGTTCTGTTAGCAGGATACTACTGGCCAACCATAATGGCAGATGTTACAAAAATAGTGAAAAAGTGTGATCCTTTCCAAAAATATGGGAATTAAATTCATGTTCCAATAGTTCATATGGAATCCATATCTGAACTAGTACCTTTGCCATATGGGGTATTGATCTAGTCGGGCCTCTTCCTATGGAATCCGGTGGATGTAGAACAATCATAGTCGCTATTGAATATTTCTCTAAGTGGATAAAGGCAGCTCATTTGGCAGGAACCACTTCGAAAGCAATTATTAAATTTATTTTATACATATGTTGTAAATTTAGGGTTCCCTGGAAAATTATTACAGACAATAGACCACGGTTTGATAATAAAGAAATGGAAGTCTTTAGTAACTCTGGAGGGATTCAACATTGTTTTCTTATCCTTTCCACCCTCAAGAAAATGGGCAGATTGAGGTTGCAAATATAATTATCTTGTCTGGATTAAAGAAGAATTTGGAAGGAGCTGAAGGAAAGTGGCCAAGTTATTTACAACAAGTATTGTGGGCCTATCAAACTACTCCTCAGGCTGCCACACAAGAGTCTCCTTTTGCTTTGGTATATGAGATGGATGAAATTATTCGCATAAAAGTTAATGTACCATCACACAGAGTCCAAAACTATTCCGAACAGGCTAATGATGTAGCAGTTACACTTAATAAAAGAGAAAAGAATTAAAGCACATATGAGAACGACACATCACCAAGGCTTGATGAGGAGCAGATTTGCTTCCAAAGTTAAAATAAGAGATTTTCAAACAGGGACAATGTTTTAAGAGAAGTTTTTTTACACACTAGGAAAAAGTAGTGTGGTAAGTTGGCTTCGAATTGGGAGGGCCCTTATGTGGTCTCTGAAAAAGTTAAACCAGGAACATACATGCTCTAAGACAAAGACGGGAGAGCTCTAGAGTACCTATGGAATGTTGAGCATCTCACGTTATACTTAAAATAAGGCAATTTTGTAAATACTTACTTTTTAAATATCAATGTAAATATTATAGGGCATACTCTTTCGTACCTTGGTGGCGCGAAGAGGTTTTAATGAGGTGTCAGTGTTTTTCAATAATGTATGATGCCTTCTTCAAAAGGCTGATGTAATTTTGTTTCAGTTCGGATATTAAACATTATTCAACACCCCAACTCTCAAGTCTTCTTGAGTTGATTCGATATACTTAGCACTTGATCACATTTATTAAACACATGTGTCAGAGATATTAGAGACTTATGTTCGACACTTCTGAAATATTAAAGGCAATTTAAACATTGGGCATAAAAGATTTAAACAGAGTTTAAACAAAGAGGAGTGTGATAATTAGAATCTGATCGGACTTAAACCGATCACTGGTATAAAACATTCCTTGGCCATCCAAGGACTTTAGTCTTTTAAAACAAAAAAGTACATAGTATAACCTTAGGGCTTTCTTCACCACCATCTTTTTAGGACTTTTGAGTTCAGCATTTGAACTCTCACCCATTTTTTCATCATTATTGGAGTCTATTCCACTGGAGTAGTTGCGCTTCTCCGCATCCCCCGTTGTATGGAACGGGAGATCCTCATAATCCTCATATTTCTATAAAGAACCAAAGGGTCCTTTTAGGAAATGTCTCATGGAACAACATAACCATGTCAGACTTAATTCCATCATCTCTCTTCTCTAGATAATCCACTATTCCATTAGTGTACTTCTCTATACCTGCACATATGGCTGGAGCTTGTTGGCGTTCCAGGGCAACTTTCTCTTTGGTCTTCTCTTGGACAACATTCTCCAACTTAGCTTTGTCATCGGACAAAGTTTGGATAGTATTGTCCTTGGTTTGTAGTTGCTCCTTCAAAACTGTGAAGTCTTTTGAAGAAGAAGTCTCCAGGTCGGACTACTTGGTTTGAAGCTCTTTGGTGGCCAGTTCTGACTTAAGCAGTTTGGCAGCTAAATCCTTTTTTCCTTCCTCGATAGTTCTATGCTTTGCTGAACATTGAGAAGATCGATTGATAGATTTTTCTTATATGTAATTAGGATGTTGATGGTAACAGTCTCATCCCTTACTAGTCTCTCTAGATCAAGCACTAGTCGAATTTAACCCAAGCGGCTATGGCTCAAGGTATCTTGCTCACTGAATATTGCGTAGGTCTCGCCATTATCAGTCACCATGTTGGAAGATCTAGGAGGACAGTAAGGCACCACGAAATCATTTTTTTCTAAGTCATTGAAATATATGTTGATGTTTTGAAAACGTCAATGACTACTTCTTTATTACCATTACCAGTAACCTGTTCAAAATGGAGATTGGTTGGAATTTCCTTTTGCCAAGTAAGATTGGTAGAAGTTGAAGGAGGAACTTCAGGACAACGAAGGATTATCTCTGCTCCCAGAGTAACTTTTCTCTTCTTGGCAGCTTTCTCATCACTGTTAGCCTTACGCTTCTTGCCATTCTTTGAATTCTTTGGTGGGATGTCTGACCCACCAGCTTCCTTTACAGTGACTTATACTACTTCCAATAAAGAAGCATTAATACCTCCTTGGTTCTCTAAAAAATTCCCTTCAGTGGTTGTGTGGGGTGGATTTGTTGTGGCCTTCTTCCTCTTGTTGTTTTTCATCTTGTTCAAGTGACTGAGGGCTTTTTCCCTGGAAAGCAGGTAAAGTTTGGCATCTTTGGCCTCTCTCCTAATTAGGATGACATTTGTTGGGAGAGGGGTGGTTAGCTCTTCACAAGAGAGGTTTCTTCTCTGATGTTCCAAAGAGGAGACCTCACGTAGTTCCCTAACGTGAAGCAGTTGTAAAAAGCATTACCCCAATTCTCTGATCAAGCATTCAGCTTGGCACAATTATCATGATCTGCCTCCACATAGTCCAAAAACTCCTTCGGGAATACTAGGAAGAAGTATGATTCAGTTCGGATTGAACACTGGGAAGAAATAAGAGAAATTCACCAATGCTCTTCCAACGACTGGTTAGTTGACCTGAGTTTAAGTCAACCTTGATCTTCTTGCCATTTTATTAAGCCCCATTGATGAATAAGAACTGCGTCCTTCATGGCTTTTCAAACTCCAGGAGATCGTTCACTACCATATAGTCATACCCCATGTTGTAGTGGTAGAAGGGGATTTGATGGTTTTTACACAAGTTGGCCACAATAGCAAACTGTACCATCGGTAGTGAAATCTTAGATAACTTGGATGCCATAATGTAGGGTAGGAGAGTATACCAAGCATTGGGGCTCAGTTGGCTGGGACATAGCTTGGTCAGATGAAAGTATCTGACTATCTACGGATCCAAAGGAAACCAGAGTCCCCAGTTTAGCACTTTTGTATAAACCACCAGTTCATTGGGCTTGCATTCCAACGAGGTTTCTGCGGTGACCAGAATTCTTACTTTCACATATTCTGGAATTCCCCACTCAGTCTGAAGTCGACCCAACTCAATAGTGTGAGTGTATACGTAGCTTATGCTTTGAATGTACAACAAATACTTCACGCTGAACTTCTTAAAGCTTGCCCCTACTCTACCTTCTAGACTCTCTGGAAGCGTATCTGGATGAGTCATACTCACCTTAGTCTTACCCTTCCGACCTGTAGTTGTATCTTCTGTTTGAACGGATGCCTCAAAAGGGGCTTCATCTAGACTGTCCTCCATATTCTCTTCCATTACCATGGAAGGCTATTTGGATAGTTGTACAGATGGCAGTTCAGATATTCTTGTTTCTGCTAAGGGCTATTACGCAGATGATTTAGCCTTTTGCACAGGTTTTATTGCCTCCGAAACTCGAGGGCACTGAAGATGTATGGGTGGAGTTTGACTTGGATGGACACGTGAATCGGCGTGGGGTTAGTTTATCTGAAGATTTCTCTGCATCTGACCCCATTGCAATGAAAGGCGAAGGCTTTCTTATACTATATATAGCTTTCTCCCTCGGTAAGGGATTTTGGGACTCCTGGAATTCCCCACTTAGTCTGAAGTCGACCCAACTCAATAGTGTGAGTGTATACGTAACATATGTTTTGAATGTAGAACAAATACTTAACACTGAACTTCTTAAAGCTTGTCCCTACTCTACCTTCTAGACTCTCTGGAAGCGCATCTGGATGAGTCATACTCACCTTAGTCTTACCCTTCCGACCTGTAAGTTGTATCTTCTGTTTGAGCGGATGCCTCAAAAGGGGTTTCATCTAGATTGTCCTCCATATTCTCTTCCATTACCGTGGAAGGCTATTTGGATGGTTGTACAGATGGCAGTTCAGATATTCTTGTTTCTACTAAGGGCTATTACCCAGATGATTTAGCCTTTTGCACAGGTTTTATTGCCTCCGAAACTGGAGGGCACTGAAGATGTATGGGTGGAGTTTGACTTGGATTGACACGTGAATCGGTGTAGGGTTAGTTTATCTGGAGATTTCTCTGCATCTGACCCCATTGTAATGAAAGGCGAAGGCTTTCTTATACTAGATATAGCTTTCTCCCTCGGTAAGGGATTTTGGGACTTCTGGATAGAGACCATGATGGAAGAGGTGAAAGGTTTGCTACAAATGGAAATTTCATCTGTATTCAATGGTGGTTGATTATTTCTTTCACTAGATGAAGCAGAAAGACCAGAAACAATATGTTTGCTTCTTGCAAATTTTTGTGCTTTCTCTAACTCAGATAAGTTCAACCAACCTCCAATTACCATGGTGTTTTGGCTGTGAATATATATGTTTCGAGAACAAACTTGAAGATGAAGTAAGCTTTCTCTCTCTATGAACGTTTGTGATTGTTAAAGACAATGAAATAGTAAGAAGGTTTATATATAGAAGTGAAAAATTGAAGTACCTAAGAGAAGTTAAATTGATTTTCGGCAATGATTAAAAGATGCAAAGTGTGAAAGTTAAAGCTTATGTAACTTTCTACCCTAGTGGGTATAAGAATCTAAGAGAAAAACGGATGAGAGGTTAAACCAAAGCCTAACACATTTTGCACGATTGAAGAAAGACCCTTAGAATTCAGAATTAAAAAATCAGTTTCACTAAAATTCGAACAAGGTCACTCTTGAAGGAAATGTTTTACAGTTCGAACAAAAAAATTGATCGGAGAATGATGTTTTTGATTTTTGGGAGTTAGCTATTCCAAAGATCCTTTTCAATACCTAAAGGGGTTACTGATGAGTTCGCAAATTTGAGATTATTTGTCTTGACTTAATCCGATGGGAAATTCAGACCATGACCGCTATAATAAAATTATGAACATGACAAATCTATTAAATGTTGACTAAACTAGCTCCTCGTCACTTTAAACTAGATTACTAATGGGTCCTTAAACTTGACCCGACTTCATGATCCGACCTAATAAGCCAATGGGTCAGTAATTAAGTATAAATACCACAACCACTTTCATTAATGAGGGTAATCAGAATTTATTGCTAGTAAACAACTTAATTATCTCTCTACCCACCACTCTAAACCTTAAATTCCACAAAACATCCAAAATACTTTACAAAATTACCCTCAGACAAAAATAAACCACACCAAAATATATTCGATCTATAAATAAATAGGTGTTTGGATGTTTTCTTGATTAAGAATAATTGTTTATAAAACGAAAATTGTTTGGTAAGTGGTGATAAATCCTCTCTAAGTTTAGTGGTGTACCTAGATAAAGATTTCAAATTTATTATTTAACAAATGCAATATGTATGTGTTGTGTATGGTCACTACGAGGTGGAGCAGCTTTAGAGGAACTTTGCTCTGGTTATGGACAGATTGCAAGAAATGTTCTCTTTCGAGTAAAAGTAACTAAGTTTTTGGTGTGTTGCACTAAACATTCATTTAAACCAAACTCACTATAAAATATAGGAAGAGATTTGTACCAATTAGACATTGACACATACACTAGAGAACTAGACTCTTTTGTATTGCAACGAATCCCAAAACAATGAAACTCATCCTCATTAAACACAACATGTCTAGATATTCTGAACTTATTAGTAAGGTTAACAAAATTCTATCCATTGTGTGTTGTAGAATACCCTAAAACACACATTTCAAATAATGAAAATTAAATTTATATTACTGATAAAGCCTATTATATAGATAACATGTAGAACAAAAAACTTTGAGATAGAGGTTGTCTATCTTAGAGCAGTTCATACGGTGACTTATTATGAAATATAGGAATGGATAGTCTATTAATTAAATATGTAGAAGTAGTCATAGCATTATACCAACAAGAATAAGGCAGTTGAGACTAAGCTAGAAGACTTAAACCAATCTAAATTATGTGCAGGTGCTTCCTCTCTGTCCTACCATTATGGGCAGAGGTATAAGGACATGACATCCTAATATGAGGTAAAAATCTCTACACAATCCACATATATAAACTCTTAGTATGAGGCATATAATCTATGCCCATCTGTTTGTAGTGTTCTAATCTGCATATCAAACTGTTTTCAACCAATTTTATTAAATTTAAAAAGATATATAGAGCGTCACTTTTGTTTTTAAGAGGATAAATCCAAGACACTTTACTAAAATCATCTAAAACAGAAATAGATTACTATTTCGGGTTTGTGTGTGATCTGGTCCTCACAAATTAAGATGAATCAAGTCTATAACATCATAATAATGGGACTTAGAAATAGGAAATATAAGTTTATGTGATATTCTTAATTGACATAAATAACAAAATCTTAAATCTTTTTTATTAAACAACACATTACATTGACTCCAAACTATAGAAAACACTTTTTGAGCTTGTTGACTCTCTCTCTTGTGCCATTTTTTAAATAAAGATAGAAATAGACCTTCTATGACCTATCACCTCACTATTAAGAACCATAAGAGTCTCATTCTTTGAATTATCAATGCATTACATCTATTTCCTAGACTTTCCTATTAGGATCATATTCTCTATCCCCAAGTCCTTCACAAAGAAAAAGTCCTTCAATACTATACGTACACATGATTTTGAGGAATAAGTTTAGAGATAAAATAACGTATACTTTGAGATAGTAGGCACATGCAGGACATTGTTTAATTTTACAAGTTTATTTTCATTTTAAAGTAAATTAAAAGTACCAACATGTTCAATTCAACACTTCTAACCATTACCAATGAGAAAAGACTTACCTCCACAATCGAATCTTTGATTAATAATATTTGAATTGTTTGTCACAAATGTGTAACTTCAGAGTCTGCATACCATGTATTTTTATTGTTTTGATCTTGAATCATTAGATAAGTACTTGACTCTAACTCTATTCTTTGTTGATCTGCATGAATAGATCCCATGGTATTTGGATCATCCCTAAAGTAGCAGATGAGAGTTGCATGACCAAACTTGTCCATATTTGAAAAGTAGGTCTATAGGAGAATATATTTCTTCACGTCCTCCTTTGTAAGTATTGTTGCTTCTCCTCATCTATAGCCACGTCCTTGGAATCTATAGTAGGTAAATTGTCCTCTAATGCTTGGTTGTTGTTTCTTGATGACATTTTGTCATTTTTATTAGGATTACAATTTTTAAATGTGAGATTAAAGTTTGCTATTGTTGTTTGCAGACTAGACAGTTTCTCCAATCCACTTTCAAATGTTGGCAGATTATTTTGTAAATCCCCACAATTCTGATAATCTTTGTCACTCAGCCTCACTACAATAGAGGTATAGTTTGATTCCAGACAAGCAAGGAGTTGAGATACAACGTTATCAATATCTATAGTACAATATAGTAGAACCAAGTTAATATCTATTAATTTTCCTTTAGCCAAGTATTCTTTCATAGTTTGACACCCTTCCTAGTTCTTTAGAATTTACTTTTAAAATATGTAACTCTAACTTTAGTTTGTGAGTCAGAGAGCCTTTGTCAAGGCATTCCACCATCCTTTGAAGGACTTTTGATCTAATAACTGAGAAAATATCTGTGTTAATATAGTAGTAAACATCAATCCCAACAAGTGTTGCTTCATATAGTGAAAAATAACACATGGAGTGGACATGACACATCACCTGAGATGTGATCATACAAATCATTTCTTTCGAGTGATTGGGACAATAACACCTTTTCAAAATAAGTAATTAGAATGATCTATCTTTTTATGGCAGTTAGAATTGCTAATTTTTGCCATCTGTTATTTGTTGTTTGTATTTGCGTCACGTATAATACATCTTGAAGATCATGTATCAGCACTAAGATGTGGAAAGATGATATCTTTGGCCATGTTTGGCTCTAATACCAACTTAAACTTGTAAAATAAAAAGATGAGAGAAAAAATTTAGTTCCTATATTTTACTTTCTTGCTTAATTCTCATTATATGTTTAATCTTTCTTGAGCCCATAAGTCCATCAATTAATTCGGTTTCTCTTAGAAACTCTCGTGCCATAACCCTTTTCCTACTTAGCCAATCTTTCTCTCAGCCAACTTCCTTTCTTTTAATCCAACCTTAACTTTGTTACTACTATATAGTAATATTGTTACCCGTTAGTTTTATATGGCATTTTATTTATTTTTAATTCTCTTTATTCAACTTTTTTCTTATTTTACTTTTTATTTTATTTATTCTAAAACTATTTGTTCACAAGCTTTGAAAGTTTAGTAGCTACCATTTTTGTTACAAGAGGTGTTTTAAAGTGTATAAAATAGTCCAAATGGGTCAAAACCGATATACAATAAAAGATAAATATACGTATGATTAATTTTAGTCAAACAATATAAAATTTGATGTCACCCTTTATAGTATATTAATTCCCTTTATTTTACGATATATTTGACTAACTTAAACTCATTATAAAACCATCCATATATAATGAGAGCAAGATAAAATAAAATAATTTTTAGTATTAAAGAAAAACGTTCGTATATTTATATACTATTATTAAATATGTTAAATTTATTCATTGGTTAATCTTTATACAAATCTAATTCTAATTAATAAATCAAATTAATCTATGATTATAACCCCAAATCACATGTATAATCTTAGTATATTATTCGATCTTATCCATAAAATTCCTTATATACGAATAGTAAAACTCTTAGATAAGATCATCATTTCTAGCGTATGGATTATAATTTTTTAATATACATTTTATATTGTCTGTAGATTAGTTTTAACATGCTAAAAATAATATTGATCTTATTAATTCAGTGTCATCTAATAATTATGGGTTGATGTTTTAAACCATTCAAACTAAATGGTCAACGAATCTTTTGAAATTAAATGTATATTACCATAACTATATCATTATTAGTTATGGTCATCATAGTAAATTATAAGAAACCCTAACTTTACTCATGAATTTGAAATGAATCCTTCCGTTTATATTATGTATTTAACAACTTTGTTTGTAAAACATTGATTGGGTTACCATGGTCAATATTTTGATCACTTAATTTTTGCAATTAGTTTTAACTCCTAATTAAATGCAAAATCTGATATAAATAGACCCAAACACTAGGGTTGGAAAACATCTACCTTCACTCATCCGATACAGGTAAAAATATCCCATACAGATAAAAATATAGTAAAAATGAAGAAGGTTGTTTCACTTTCAGCTTTGTTGATTATAAGTTTTCTAGTAAGTGAAAGTCTGATACCAGCGGCAGCAGTAGTTTGCGATCTAAACGAGCTGAAGCCTTGTATACCGGGACTCATATCTCCCCTTCCGATCGACCCACGACATGATTGTTGCGCCAAGTTGGAAGAGCTGAAGTCATGTTTCTGTCAGTTCTCGAATGATCCTAACCTTTCTACATTACTTGCTCCTTATGTTGAAAAAGCGAAAAAGATTTTTGTTTTTTGTGAGGCTCCTCCCCTCATATGTTGAATGTTGGTTGTCTGATATTCTTGTAACATATAGTTCAAATAAATTGATTTATTTACCATATCTCTTGTTTGTGTTTTGGTTTATTATTGTGAAAGAAATGGAATACTAGTATCAAATCTGAAATAGTTGATTGAAAAGAGAAGTAAATAACAAGTGAAAATAAATTTTAGGCTCAGTAAACAAATTGATATTTGACTGTAAGCCATGCTGTTCTGTTCTGATATCGAATCTTTTCCAGCAACATTTTTTCCCTCATCAAATTCTTACATAAGTTTAAAATAAATTTACAAAAACAACATAGACTTTATCATGGAAGATTACATTTTTAAAGTCGAGGGAATTAACAAAAATATATCCAGGAAGATTAAGATACACAATTAGTTATGTATACTTTTGAAAATATCTATACTTTTATCATTTACAATTAGCTATCTATAGTTTTAAAACTATCCAAAGTAATAACATATATTAGGTCATAGAATTTTTTCTTTAGTTTCCTATAGTTTTCTTTTATTTTGTATGGTTACTGGTTTTGAGTCAAAAGATATTGACTAATAGTTTCCAAATAGTTTTTCAAAACTGATGTTTTTATTTTTCCATAAATAATGTTTAATATATTAAATATTGAGAATATTTCTCTCTATTTTATAAATAGATTTATTGCATTAAAATCTAATATAATATTTTATAATATTGTTTTTTCTTAAGAATGTAATTTTGTTTAGCTAGTAGTGGTTGGATTATATGATAATCTAAAAAAACATTTAAAGTAGCTAACATCCGTTACAGAGTGCCTCTCTTCTCTCTCCAAAATTTCCATTTCTATTATCTCTCAGATAACAAAAAGAGTTCAGATAACAAAAAGAGTTCAGACACAGTTATATACCCGGGTCAAGTGGGCTGTTAGAAGACTTAGCTGCTGAATTAGAAAACTCTAACTACGCTGCTGAATTAGAAAACTCTAACTACAAGCAACGACGAGTGTTGATCGAGTTTTCTGATGGTTTGAATTAGGTGAAAAATAAGTTTGTTGATCGAGTTTTTTGATGGTTTGAATTAGGTGAAGAATTGGTTTGAATTAGGTGAAGAATAAGTTAACGACGAGTGTTAATCGAGTTTTCTGATGGTTTGAATTAGGCGAAGAATAAGTTAAAAATGTTGATCGAGTTTTTTTTTTGAATTAGGTGAAGAATAAGTTGAAATTGAATTATGTGAAGAATAAGTTAAAAAATGTTGATCGAGTTTTCTCTGAAGAAGGTGAAGAATAAGAATAAGTTGAAGAATGATGTGAATAAGTTGAAAAATGATGTGAAGAATAAGTTGAATAAGTTGAAAAATGATGTGAAAAATGTTAATCAGTTTTCTTTGAATTAGGTGAAGAATAAGTTGAAAAATGGAAATTAGGTGAAAATTGAATGAGCAGAAGAATAAGAATAATTTGGTAAGTATTTATCACCATTAGTAACATAATTATCCTTAACATTTTCAAGCTAGAGGGAAAGTAAAGTAAAAATAACTTAGATTTATATTTATAGTTTAGTTTTTTTAATCACATTTATGTGATAATAATGACAAATATTATTTGTTATCTCTTTCGTATCTTATTTTAATTTATTTGATAATAATTACAGGATTAACTATTTAACTATTGGAGTATTACTATTCAGCCCCTTAATTTTATTTATAAAAGGATTTCTTGATTCAGTTATAATTATATTAATTATTAAATAAAATAAAAAAATTAATTTATTCTTTCAAAATAAGTAATATGATATTATAATTTATTGTAGAAGATCAAATATTTTATTTCCAAAACATAATATCACAATCCTTACCAAATAATCTAAAAGAATGTTGTTATTGTTTTCAAATTGAATAATAAATATATTATAATTTATTCATTAAAAAAAAGTAAAATATTAAGATCATGATCTTAATTTAATTTTTTATCTTATTTTTTATCTTTTGTCTTTCTTTCTTTTCTTATCTATTTAATTTTCTTCGACTTTTATCTTCTTCTTTAACTATAGCTTATATTTGCAATATTAACTTTTTTATTTTCACAAATGATAAAAAATAACGGAATGAAAGTATTTTTATTAATTATTAAATAAAACTAACAATTAAATTAATATAAAAATAATATAAAATCAAGAATAAATATCTTTTGATCACTGACGAGTTTAACGTATTTAGAGTTTAATTTCGAGCTTTACGTCTCAGTTTTGGGTTATAGGTGTTTTAAGGTTTTGCACCCCGTATTTGGGGTGTACATGTTTTACATGTCATTTTTGAGTTTGTATTTGTTTTTAGGATCAGTTTCGGATAATACGAACCTAACACAAACCCGAAACAAGTAGTCAAGACTAATGACTATTGAGTCAAAACAAAACATTAAATGGAACAAAGAACTTGAGTTGTACTGAAGCACTTAAGATGGATTCAAGTAAAATATGCTGGACTGAAGCAATCTGTTTCTACGTCGGACAGATGCCTCGACATCACGGGTATTCTTATCCCGAATTTTCTTCTTTTTTTCATACATACTGGTCTTTTTCTCACTTAAAGTTTTATTCTATCTTCCCATAATAATGATTTCGCCTTGATGAGTCTACTTTAACTGAGTGATATCATTCTATTATTCTTGTTTCTTCTTCGTTAAACCAATTCCTAAAAATGGCTAACTCCATCTGAACTTTCGGTCTACGTCACATTTTTAGGTTTCTTGAAGAGAGTCGTTAGAAGACTGGTAAAATTCAAGAAGACCATATTATTATTTTGTGCCAATACTCGAAAAATCCTAAACATATTACCCATCATCTATAAAATAAATAAACAGATAAATATTTAGACAAATAAATAAAGAAACAAAAACAAACATAATATACAATAGCGTAATGATTTATATGTCCATGCACGTTTCCCATTACAATAGAAACAACTATGATACCAAATTATTTTATAATTGATTGAGTTCATAAAGGAGTCAAATCTCGTATTCTACTAGCTAGGTGACTATTTTACCATTCATAAGGGCATCTTCCATAAACATACATTTTTCTTCTAGTCATCTCCAACCCATGAGGTTTCCTCGTCTAGGTCGTCTCCTTCAAGTCTTTATGCAAGAATACAATAGTAAAATTCATATAATCTAGCTCAAGATCAAACCTAGCATAAATAAAGAACATCACTCTTATATAAGTATATTTTACAACCGTTAAAATATTTCACTAAACTCACCACCCTCATTTGAGTAAAAACCTTCACCACCAGCCTAGATTTTTATTTAGATAATTCAACACCATATATACATTGATTTCTTTTTTAATATCCATTTACATACAACAAGTTTTTTACTCTTCAATTTTTTTACAATCCATGTGCAATTGTTTTCCAAAGAATTCATTTCTTACTTCATGGCCTTCTAACATTTTAGTTTATCAATTCTCTTTAAAGCATTGTGATAACCTTCAGATTCAATAATATCTTCCTCTATTTCATCATAAAAAGTATAGACTATAATATCATTATAACGATACCTTTGTGTAGGCATTCTAGGTCTCCATACTCCATCATTCACCCGTTGCGAACTCTATAAACTTATTTGTTTCTCTTTAGTTTAAAAATAAAAGTATCTTAGATGTTAGAATCAAATTAAGTCAGTTAAACTAGCTCTGCAAGAGTAAATTCATCCGAGGTATACTCTGATTTATTATTCTGTTCAATCTCCATCTCAACTTGAAACCCCCCTTATTGGTAGTACTAAGTGCAGTACTACACTTCTTGAGAATCATAATATTAACTATTGAATTCATCATATTGACTAATCAAAGCCTTTTCACTCCCAGATTCCAAACACAACAACGTATACATTTTTGCAACATCTCAGTAACCAAAGAACGTACACTTAGTTCTCCCGACTGAATCTTATTTGACTTCACATATAATATTAAATATGGAAATAGTCCCTCAACTATCCCATTTTTTTTCATTTAGTCTTTCGACTTCAAAATCATCGGTGAGGGTGCCTGTACATATGCAGCACATTTAAACACTCTCAAGTGGCTCAACACTAGTTTTCTTTTGCTGTACCTCTATTAAGGATATTTCAAATCAAGAACAATTGAAAGGCATTTGCTAATGATATAAAATACATTGCGCATTCTAGCTTTGAAAAATATATACACCACTATTTTTTACAATCTCTAGTTTAGCTCTAATCTCATAGGTTTGTGTCTAGTTATACTGATATTTAGTGAATAACTCATTTACATTTCCAAATCATTGTTAGTTCTTAACTTATCCAACTTTCTTCAAGTATGATCCTTCCAATCCTTAAAGACATGAAATTCTTCATATTTGAACTTCAAAAGTATAGCCATACTTTTATATAGTAGTCATCAATAACAAATATGAAATACTTAGCACCTTCCATGATAGAGTGTGTGACAAGTTTTTAAAATTCCGTACGAATATATTAAAGCACACCTTCAGCTGTATGGTTGGAATTGTAAACTTGACACGTTTATTAGTTTCCATTACACACCACTTACAAAACTCAACCTTTGAACTTTATCATCATTCAACAAATATCGTGTGCTACGTTCAGTTAGCCCTTTATAACATATATGCCCCAATCTCAGATATTGCAGCTTGGTAAAATAGAAGTCATCACTAAACACACATTTAACTACTACAAACCGCTCAAGAAGTAATATACCATCACTTTTGTTGATCTTTGTAACTATTAGTGAGCCTTGTCATACCCTAATTTTGTCATCGTAACCCTTATAATTAATCATTTCATTGTCGAACACTCCTCTAACCTTAATATTTTCCTTAACTATAGAGAAATACCACATATTCTTGTAGATATCTTGGACATTATGATCCCTATTCCATTCGCAACAAAAGTTTTGTCACGACGGTACCATCTTCAACCTCCTTTAGATATTTAACCTAGTGTTTGTTGAAAGCCATGTAAAAACATCAATCCAAAGTGCAATACTTACTTATTATCATACCTACAAGTAAATACCAGAAAAATAATTGAAGCACCTTTGGCTTCAAGAATCCAAAACACTGATGGAAAAACTAAAAAACCGGAAAAATAACTATCAAGACAAATAAACCACCAAGAGGTATGGTTGTCGCTATATAAAAAGGATTCACCGAGATCATCATAATAACATGGACACAGAACCCAAAATATGGAATGAAAGGTCTGTGGTTGTTTCAATAATATTGTTTAATATTGTTCACACGTTAATACCTAATTATTAAGAAACTAATATAGAAATGAGGAGGCTCACCGTAACACCAGAAAATGAGGTTAATAACCAAGTAAAAAGCCACGATGACGATGTTATGTTTTGATAAACCCACTTGTCTAATAAAATACGTTTTAGTGAAAGCAAGAGAGAGATATCAGATGATTCTTTATTTTTATTATTTCTCCATCTATTTGTTACGCATTTATTTATTTATTTATTTATACACCAAATTAGTTACGTAACAATAACTTGTTATGCAGTTTACGTTTTATTATATTGCTTTATAACTGTTTATAGATTTGGGTCTTGCATAGAACTCAACCCAACACTTTTAGAACTCTTGACCCATACTTCACAACAACCTGACCCAAGACACGCGACCCGGTTCATTTAGGATTCATGCTTTTCTCTCACCCATTCAAACAACAATCCCAAATTAGAGATTAAACCCTAAACACCTTCAAGCCACAACCACCTTCTTTTCCACCTGAAACTCTTCACCACCATCAGCCCCATTCTCCTCGACTTCCCCCCTTAAACGAAGCGGAGGAACACCGAGGCCAAGTTTGTCCTGCAAGAACAAGAATCGTTGTTGAGATAATGGCTTGGTGAGAAGATCGGCTCGCTGGTCATGCGAACGAATATATCGAATATCAGCATGTTTCGTTCGAGCATGAAATATAGGGTTAGAAGCTAGAGAAGCTGTCACAAGATTATCACACCATATGACTGAAGATCGGTGAAGATGAATACATAACTCATCAAGAACATAGGCAACCAAATCATCTCAGACGACAAGTTAACAAGAGAGCGATACTAAGACTCTATGCTGGAACGAGACACTACCCTTTTCTTCTTAGAGGACCAATAAACCAGTGTGTCACCCAGGAAGATACAATAGCCTCCCACAGACCGACAGTCGTCCACGGAACCGACCCAATCAGCATCAGTGAAGCCAGTGAGTTGACGTTTGTCAGTCGGCTTGATATGAAGTCGAAGTGAGGAAGTTCCAGATCAGTAACGCATAATTTGTTTTACAATTTGAAAATGAGTAGTCATCGGGCATGTCTGATACTCGCTCATCTTGTTGACAGCAAACGTAATATCCAGTCGAGTATGCAACAAGTATTGGAGAGAGCCTAATATATTTCTATATTTTGTAGGTAACTGAAGAGCTTCACAATCAAACTTGGAGACATGGGGAATTACCCGCATAGGAATGAAGAAAGGGTTAGCTTTAAAAAGACCCTCCCTTTGTAGTAAGTCTTGTGTATATTTTGTTTGAGTTAGGTGAAGTCCAGTGTCATCCTGATAGACCTCCATACCAAGAAAAAGTCTAAGATTTACCGTGTCTTTTAGGGCAAACTTAGAATTCAATTGATGTTTGAACTTAGTCAGAAAGTTAGAACTATTACCAGTGACTATAATGTCATATACATAGACTAAAAAAACCACTGAAACCTCTTTAGTCATTAAAAAGAACATAAAACAATCAGCCTTCGAATTCTGAAAACCCCATTTGAGCAGCGTATCCTATAGCTTGGAATACCAAGCTCTTGGAGCTTACTTCAAACCATACAAACCTTGTGTAGCTTACAGACATGATTAGGAAACTCTAAGTTGACAAAACCTTGAGGCTGAACCATAAAAACATGTTCTTTGAGATCACCATTTAAAAAGGCGTTGTTGATGTCCAACTGCCTTATGGACCAGTCTCTTAATCCAGCTACTGTCAACACAAGCCTAATCGCAGAGGCTTTAATAACATGACTAAACGTCTCTGTGAAATCAATCCTAGGTTGTTGATGAAACCCCTTGGCCACAAGTCTGTCCTTATACATTTGAACAAACCCATTTGTGTTATAATTTACCTTATATAAGGAACAAGACACCAAGTATGATTAGTCATTAGGGCATTGTATTCAGCTTTCATAGCATGAGACCACTCAGAGCTTTAAACAGCCTCAGAGTACCTTGTAGGTTTTGTGTCTGTAGCATTAGGTAACACAACCATACAAGAATAAACACATTTAGGCTTAGAGATGCCATTTTTGGCTCTAGTGATCATGAAGTGTGTATTTTGGGTCTGGTGAAACGGTGTATTAGTGGCAATAGGTAGTTCAATTACTAACTGAGGTGTATATGATTTTCTCGTAACAAGTTTTGGGTTTTGCAAGTCAAGATGTTCAAGAATAGGTAAAGAAGAAGGTTTATTTTGTTGGGGAAAGCTTTGCCTTACAAGTAAGTTTTGGTGAGGTAAGTCTGTTGTCTGTTTGAAATTAGGCATTATAGGTGAAGTTTCACTACTGCTATAATCAGTTATGGGACTAGGTAGAGAGGCATAGAGAGTTTTTGATAGATTTGGAGTTTCACCATATGTTCTAATAGTAGGAAATTGAGGTAAACAAAAAGACATAGACTTAGGAGGACACACACTTCACAGAATGATACTTAAACTTATTTGACTGATAGGATCTGTGACAAGGAAAACATGCACATCCATAAACCCTTAGAAACCCATAGTTTGGTTGCACACCAAACACCTTTTCAAAAGGAGACTGCCTTTGTAGAACAGAAGTATGAAGTCTATTAATAAGGTAAACAACAGTGTGAAATGACTATGGCCAATAACTGAA
The DNA here is from genome assembly GCA_036936605.1 of Limnanthes douglasii subsp. nivea. Classification (NCBI taxonomy): domain Eukaryota; kingdom Viridiplantae; phylum Streptophyta; class Magnoliopsida; order Brassicales; family Limnanthaceae; genus Limnanthes; species Limnanthes douglasii. The sequence goes on from JAUPFV010000004.1 coordinate 280,145,739, forward strand.
AGAAAGACTAGACTGAGATAGCAAAGGAAGACGAGTCCCAAAGGAAGAATTTTTTTTTATCCAAAATTTGGAAACTTTTATATTTCCTTCCAAATATTCTTTTTTTATCTTTATGTCTCACTTTTACAAGTTAAATGAAATATAAACAACATTTTTAGTTGGGTCATGTGTCATGTGGACGCCTAAATATATTGATGTTTGCTATTGTACTTGCTAGAAATATAGGAGTAGATCGGGTAGCATATGGATGTGGAGGATGTTTTCTTAGGAAAGTATATGGGTTACTTTGGGCATGTGGAATTGTATTTATAGCCGGGGATGGTAGGTGCATTCCTTTAGAAGATGTGGATATCTTTTGGAAAAGATTAGATACTGTTCATAGAAATCCCAGTTCTCGTGAGGACGAATTAAAAAAAAAAACTTTCCATAATAGACAACTTCATTTGTAGTTTTCGCTATTACCAACAATACCACATTATCAATCGGGTAATGCAAATCTTGAGGCCCGAGACTAGTCATATTCAAGATACTAAAGAAGCGGCTGGAGTTAAGAGTAGGCCAAAAGGAGGTGTTGATAAATCGACTAAACGGAACCTATATCGTAGGAATATCTCATTGAACAAACCGCTCGTGCTAGTACTTCGGCTAACTCGATAGATAATACACCCGTTAACACGTTAGGGAGCACGGCCACATCGAAAGTGCTTCGCGTCGTACCACCCCAACCTCCACTTGCAAAAAAGAAAGCTGTTAAGCCAAAGAAAGTTGTTAAGGATGGGAAGTTAACATTATATCCGGATTGAATCTGACCACTTCTACACACTTATATTACTAAGTTAGTTGACTTTCTTGCGGACAGAGAATGCGTATATTTTTCTATAGTTCATTCAATATACAATAATGAAGATATATGGGAAGATGTTAGACTCGAGTGGTTAAAAGAGTTGCGAGAAAACTGTGCATCTTGGTTGGATGTACCCTGCTCTGCTTTTTGAAATCCCATTTGCAGAGACTTTCGTATATAGTGAAGCATCGCAATGACACTGTATCCTGCAATATGTATCAAACAAGTAAGTAAGTAATAAAATAATAAATAAATTCTACATTAAAGTTAACGAATTAAAACTTACATCTCCGTAATAAATACTAAACGCCTCGTGTAGGGCTTAATCGGGATAAACAACCGCGACATGTGGCATCACCGACAAGAACTCGGGATCCTCTGCCTCGGGTGCACAAGGTTTATCAGGTGCATTGTCTTCGTAACGTGCCTCTGGTTCCTCTGGTTTCTTCAGAATGTAATATAAGTCAGGTGCGTGCGAAGATGAACCTGCACCACTGCTACCGACACCCAAACGAATCTCATCATCAGTTGGAGGACGAGGACGGAGGCGCCGTTTCGTCCAGCTACCAGCAAATTGTCCCTCGATGGAGCAACCTTCACATGTTCAGGGGAAACATTAGCTTCCTCTGTCTCACGTGCCTCGCGCGTCCGACCTTTGTCTTTTTTTAAATGGATTTTTCAAAGTAATTTTGATACGGGCCCATCGTGTAAAAAAGATAAAGTAATAAATATCAGTGAAAACGCACAGAAAATTGTAAGAGATGTTGTTGCATGCGACAAACTGTGTCTCATGGTCGCTTGCGACCAGGTAGGTTCATCAGTCGCAAGCGACCATCCCCCATCCTAGTCACAAGATCGTGCGACGAGATGATTTCTAGTTGCACTTATGTGCGACCAGATGCGATCGAGATCCAAATTCCTAAATCTATCAAAACACCACCATTTCCAACATAACACACACAAAAAAACAGATCCTAATATGACGAAGAACAATACAACACTAATGTAACAAAACAACACCTAAAATAATGTAAAAATCCAACTTTTTAAGTCGAAAACCAAAATACCCTATTTTCAACCGCTTATACACAATGAAAACTAAAAAAAACTATAATGGGAGACTTGTATTTCTTAACTCGATGATGTTGTGAGTTCGGATTCTTTAACTAATAAAGTTTGATATTCGGTGAAATTTGGGTTCTTGAGAGGGTTTTAAAGAGAGCGCGAAACAGAGGAAAAAATTGGTGTGAGATTTATAAAATCCTTTTATAGCTAGGTTTTTTTGGGAGGGGCAAATTTGCCCAAAATCAAATGAGAAATATATCAGATGAGTGTAGGATCCAACGATATAAGATCTATCAAAATTTGTTATATTTCTAGCCTAGCCTTCAATAAAACATGTATTTTAAAACATAAAGTTTATAATAAAAAATTTACCCACACAATTTAAAATTAGAGGGTTTATTTATATTAAGAGACAAAACTATAACTTAGCTTTGTTAAAATCTTAAATAAATGGACCAAGCTTCCTTAGGTCAGCAACATATTCATCAAATACAAACTAAAACAAAGGAAAAAGAGACCAATGAAGAAAGGTGTTTCAGCTTTTGTTTTCGTAATTGTACTTATTCTATCAAGCAAAACGCTGAGAGCAGCCGACACAATCGTTTGCGAAGCCCCAGAGACCGCTCTGAAGCCTTGTCTTTCGGCAACTAAGAAAGCAGCGCCACAATCGGCACTATGTTGTGGAGCGATGAAGGAGAAGCGGAGCTGCCTTTGCAGTTACGCAAAATCTGTTAATTTTGATGTCAAGAAGGCTGCTGCTAGTTGTGGTGTTAAACTTTCATGTCAGAAGCTTGGTTTTTAAGACCTTAATAACTAATAATCATAATAAAATGGTATGATATAACTTCTAAATAAAAAAATAAAAAAATCATAATACAGTGGAGTCACTTTTTAATATATAAATCACTCATCATTATGTTTGACATTTTATACCTACTTAATACTGATGTTCATAAGTAAGTCTTAATTTTTTATTTGAATATCACGTTAAAGTGGGGTGCAATTAGTAAATTATTTGTAAATGTGGTTACTGTTTTAGGTTGGGCTTTATGCTGGAACGAGAAAGGGGAATGCCGAGATTTGCGGTTCGATTTTAGAGTAACGTGGACACTATTAAGGTTAGAAATCGGGTGATAAGTTAGGGATTTAGGATTACTGGTATGGATTAAAATAGTGTAGGTGGACCTATCGGGTTTTTTAGTTGGTTGACCGGGTTATGTTTAGAATTAGGGTTAAAAAGGTTAGGGTAAAAGTAAAACAGGTTTTAACTTTTTTTTTAATGCTGCCACATCAACGATCCACGTGGGATGCTGATGTGGCTGGTCAAAGGGCATTAATGTTAGAAATTTTGAGCTAAGGTCAATAATGATGATTTTGTTACGCTTTGTGAAACATAGGGAACCAATTTATTACAACCCCAAAGAAAGATGACAAACTTGTTACAAGTGGGAAACATGAGGGACCAATGGTGTTTTTACCCTAAACCTAACCTTATGTTATCTTAAGAGCAGAGGATGGTGCGCAGAGGATGGTGCACAAACGTTTTGATGATCAAATTAAATTTATTCAAATCTCATCTAACACAAATCTAAAATTAACTTAGATTCATGATTGATTTTTTCAATATCAAATTTATTTCAACTTCAATTTATTTACGAAATTGCTATTAATAAAAAAACGTTATGTGTTGTAATTACTTTACATCAAATACAATCTAAATAGCTATCTCATCAAAAATATTTCAACATTTTCTTTACCGTCTTCAACTTATCTTCAATTTGATATTGATCTTGGATTTTTTTTTCTAAACACACTAAAGCTCACTACATATAGATTTGAATTATATATATATATATATATATATATATATATATATATATATTAAATTAAGCATATATCTTTTAAAATAACATGTGCAGGGCCTGAGCACCATAGGGGTAGACTTGGAGCAAATTCATATATATATATATATATATATATATATATATATATATATATATATATATATATATATATATATATATATATATATATATATATATTAAATTAAGCATATATCTTTTAAAATAACATGTGCAGGGCCTGAGCACCATAGGGGTAGACTTGGAGCCTATGGTGCATTTTGCTTTGGTTAAACTTGTTAAATTTTTATAACCAAAATATATGTTAAAAATATTTTTTTAGTAGCAATTTATTGGTTTATTTTGTATATAAATGCAAAATCTTAGTATTTTTATAACAATATAATATATTCTGAGGAGAAATGAACGTAAAAGAAATGAGACGTGAAAAAATATGAGGTTCTTGACTGAGTGGTAGAAATTCTAGAAAACAAAAAACACGTTATATAATCTAAAAAGGTATTTTTATCCAGAAAAGAGGGATTATACCACTTTTTGGGACAACTTATATTTGGATGAGTTTAGTATCCATTTAGGTGATATATTTTTAAGTTTGATATATTTAAACAAAAAAATTTATTAAATGAGAGAGTAACTATGTGAGTTTTAAATGTTTCCGCACTGAAATCATTTTGATCGCTTCAATGGTTTCATTGTACAATAGGGGTCCTCTATATTGTTAGTACCTGGCATGTGAATAAAGGTGGTATCTTATTGTCAGAGTGTTGGTCAACATAAATCAATTGGCCTATTGGGCATAAAATATATTGGATCATCACACATTAGCTTTAATAATTTTTGTCACGATTCTTATTAATTTTATAATTTTTTAATATGTTGGCCATTTTTAGAATACTTTGTAATCACTCGTATTGTTTAGGAATATTGAATTTGTTGCGATAGACTATGAATTATTTCAGCCATTTCTTAATGAACTTTAATCCATAGTGGGTGATAAATAATTAGGGTTTCTATAAATCTATAAATAGACCGATATATATTCCAATGTGCGATGTAATGTGACTGTAATTATAGAGAGATAATTACATGAGATAATATTTTTTAAGAGAGTGAAATAACATTAAGTCTTTTCAGAGACAAGTGAGGTCATAGATAAACTCTGAAGATAGGATTTTCAGAATAACTTCATCTTATGTTATAAAGAGTGATTAAGTCTTTTGTGGTTTAGGGAGTCTTTATGTAACCTACATATATATAAAAAGTGTATGTTGCCATTTGATATAAGATTTATTCATAATTTAAACCACGTTAATATTGACTTGTGTGATTGATTTTATTTGTTGCTACTCTCGTGTAAGAAAATTATATGGTACTTTCATAGTATTATTCAATCATTTATTAATTTGTAATGCGATAGATCGGTTTACTGATTTAAAATCCACAACAGGTGGTGTAGTGAGTCTATAGCAACAGTAGAACGAGTAGATCGAGTGTCACTCTATAAGTTGGACAAATGGATCTTGCCTGAAAACTGTGAAGGCCATTAAAGATGATTTGTATGCAATTTTTCCTAGAACAAATTTCATGGATGTAATAATTTTTAAATCTTGAAAATTAAAGTTAAATCTTACATAGTACAAAAAGGATTGGTGGCTGTTATCGATGATAAATCTACACAAGTTGATGTCGTGGTACTGTATGAAGCTCATAGTGCCCTTATACTGAGGTTAGTAGATGAAATGATGTGAGAGGTATCTAAAGTTCCTACAACGTAAGAGATATGGAATCAATTGGAGGATATTTATACAAACAAATCATTGGAAAATAAATTGTAGCTAAAGATATAGCTTTACATGTTGTCGATACAACGTAAGAAAGACTTCCTAAATATCATTATTTTTGGGAAAGACTCATTTACGACGACCGGACTCAAGAGCGTCTTGAACTTGAAATATATTCACAAGATGATTGTTAAGCTATGTGACTCGAAAGAGCTCAGACTAAGTGTGATGGATCATTCGGGAAAAAGAGGTTCAAGTATGGAGAGGGGAAACTATCGGTGAAATTCCACAAGGGTTGTGACGGTTTTAAAGGTAATCTAATAGATATACAAGAAGGAAGGACATATCAGTCGCCATTTACCGGGGGAAGAAAATTGAAACAACAATTTTGAGCACCATATATAGAGATGTTGCAATGGTATTTGATGATTGTTAGTGCGTTGATGGATTAATAACTTTCTATTCTTAGAGGTATAATGATAACTGGGTGATGGGTTTGGGTGCGTCATTTCACACGACTTCCAATAAGAATTTTTTGAAAACCCGTGAATACTTGATTTTGGAAGGGTTATCCTTACGAAGGATGAATCATGTGATGTCAAAATTATTGGAATGGTATATCTCAAGTTGTCTACAAAACATGAGAGAGTAATTAACAATGTAACGTATGTACTTGAGGTTCAACGTAACATTATTTCTAATGGGATGTTAGATGAGAAAGGGTTTACCTACAGGGTGAGGCCGACCGAAAGGATTTTGTAAGGCTTCATTGTTGCAGATCTAATAAAGATATACTAACCCACCAAAGATTTCAAGCTTAATAGTCTAACATTAAAAAATGTAAGAGTGAAGAATAACATAAAAATATTATATTATTGTGGTAATTATTCATCTCCAATAGTAACAAAAAATCACAATCCAACAAGTAAAATTGAATCCTTAGATGTCCCTAGTATGTTATCTTAAATTCTGAAAGAACTAGCATCATGTCGCCCTTGGTAATATCTTTTGACTGTAGTTGCATTCAACATATCTAAAAATCACAATCCTCTATCTTCTTGTATTTTTGCATGAAATTTTATTATCTATTTCCCCATATATAGAACCGTAGAGAGATGAAAACCCTAAAGTAAAAAGTGGGCCTAAATTTGGATTAGACCCTAACAATCTTCCGTTCAGCCCATAACGCAGAAGATACAATCACAAGGTGATCACACGAACTTCGTCATAGTGACCTTACTACAAATGTTAAACTTGTTTCCGAAGATGGCCTTAGTTAGCGTGTCTGCATTATTATTAGCAGTGTGAACTTTCTTTAACATTCTTTCTTTTGTCTCGATCACATCCCGTAACCAATATAATTTCATTTCAATATACTTGGTACGTATCTGATATATTTAGTTCTTGCTCAAATTCATAGCACTATGATTATCACAAAGTACTACATACTTATCTTGCTTCAGCCTCAACTCTCGAAGGAACCTCATTAGCCGAAACATCATCTTGTAAATCACCATCAGTTGGAATATCATCAATATCATTAGGAACCACATCAAAATTATAATTTACTCACTAATTTAAATAAGGAATAGTAAAAGAAAAAATAGTAGTAACAGTAGTAAAACATATATATCAAAGCTAGAAGTAAACCTTGTACCGAGCAATTTACACTTTTTCATTCTAAACATATACCACATATCTAATGCTCACCACTTTATTCTTTAAAGGATCGTAAATTTTCAAGTAATACTCTTCATCATCGTAAACAAACACACAAGTATTAATCTTTGAATCAAGTTTCAATTTGTATTCTTTGTAAACATGCATGTATTCCTTGCACCCAAAAACTGTAATTTGTGAATATGTGGGATCATGTCATTTACATATTCTCAAATTAATATCTAAATGAAGAGTTGTTGAATAAGCTGTAGTGATCAAGTAGACACCAAAATTAATTGATTCATTCCAATGTGAGTTATAACTTTTGAACTCATTCCAAGTATACTCACCATCATTTTATAACTTTCTCTTTGTCTCCCTTTCAACCTTGACATGAAATTTATAAAAACATTCAAACACTTGGATTTTTGTTTACATCATGTATACCCAAGTTTTATAAGTAGAATCATAAAAAAATGTTACCACCAACATACTTAATATCAATAAAACCACAAACTCCAATCTTATCCTTCTTGCCAAACAATGATCGTTGCTTATATTTTTGTCAAAATATTTAAAAGGATTGTAAAATTGATTACCCTTCTCACTCACCATAACAAATGAGTAATGGTATTAAGGAGATTCATCAGTTCAAATAATGTCACTCGACCACCGTGCCTTACAAACTTCATACAAAAATGATTGGGAGTTATTAGAGGATGATTTTTATGGAAATCCAATAGTAATGTGAAATAACATTCGTAATAGCCTCTTAGGTAGAGAAAATCATAATAGTCTTATATTTATAAATATATATATATATATATAATGAGCTTTACGCTCCAAAAAAACTACTTAAGCATATTAGTATCACTAGCTGACATATAATCCAATTTAGTTTCCCTCTCGACAACAGATCGAAAGAAGGGGAAGGGTTTAAATCAAATCAACAAACTATAAAATAGGATGCACCATTAAAAAAAGGCTCAAAGGTCTGAAAACTAAGTTGAAAGTCTTATTGGATGTGATGACATATAATCGACCATTAAAAATAAGTTGTAAAAAAGATAGACTAAAAAATGTCTAAAACAAAAAAAAGATAAGAAAAAAATATTCTCTCAAATAAAAAATTTAAATGGATACTATCCAACTCCAATAAAGAAAGATAGATGTGCATAAATATTTATCTCGACAAAGAACCAAACTCAGTAACTACCTCAATAATTTAATTAGAAAAAAAGAAAAAAAGAAAGAATAACTAATTCTGAAGCAAGAAATCCAAGATATGGATTAACTTCACTTTCTTCATGCCATTCACAACGTAATGCTAAGTCTCAATTATGACCATCTATTAAGCTAGCCACATTAACAATATTTTTGCCTAAGAATTCTCTATTAGGTCCTGCAAGATCCTCGGTCTTTGCTTCCAAATCCTTCAAGCCAACAACTCACATGCTTCAAGAAGAAACAAAAACATCATTCATGCCTAAAATTCCATAGACTACAATCAAGCGAAAAACAAACTAGAACCTTGGAAAAAATATGTTAAACGAGCCCTAACAGGATCCCAGGAATAGATGAAGAAGTAGCAGTAGTATGAGAAATATCATACATATCCATTACATAATGTAAAGGTACACGATTTCAAAATAAAACTACATTTAGTTTCCTTAATTAAGTAATATAATCCATAATCGCATGAAATAACTGAGTTTTTATGCCTTTTTAAGAGTTTGAAATTTTCCTCCTCGTTCACCTTATCTGCTTTGTTAATAGAAGAAAGCACATCCTCTACTTCAATAACTATAGTGAACAAACTAGATGATATCTGCTTAAAAGTATGTTTTCTCGATGTACAACGGAAATATTTTGGAGGATCAATAAAAAAACAGGGCTTAAAAATAGTATTAAAAAGTACTAAAAATAAGAAGAAGAAAAAAAGAGAAAATAACCTACGAGATTGAGTACTCAAGCTAGGAACTCAAAAATGGTATATCGAATGACAACTATTCTTAACATTGGTGGACCAATTACCAGTAACATAGAAAAATGTTTTTCTCAATCTTCCATAAATCTAGGAAGATCGTTAAGTAGGTGCATAAATGGAAACACATAAACGTAAAGAAAGACATTCTTCTTCCGACCTAAAAACTAAATAACGATTATTAGACCCTTAACAAAAAGCGTGCAAATAACTATTAGTGTTTAGTGAAAAGATAAACTCGGGATCAAAAGGATATGGGAAGAAAATAACCTCATCGTTGCGCGCACCAGTGAGAGTTTCACACTCCTTATTAAATCAGAAAAAAACATTTATAGGAATATTCGAGTCTTCTCCTTTTCAAAAAATCTGAGTTTCTGAAAATAATGAATGTGAATGTATTATCAAATCAATCTTTTTATTGGCTTTCAGAGCACCAACCATTCATTTGGGTTCAGAAATGAAGACGACGAGAGTCTATGAGTAGCTTGAACATTTGAAGATGCCATATTCTAAATTTATTGATATAAGAGGAAAAGTTTACTTCTTTTGTTTACAAAATTTATAAAAAGAAATAGTTTTTATAACAAAGGAACATAATAGGAAAAGATAAAAAAGTTTATAGATAAAAATAAAAGGTATTTAGCCCAAATAAAAATCTAAAATTGAGTCGAAGATCTATTTCTACATCAATGTCATAAATTAAATCATAAGAAATAAAGGCTCGAGATAAAATCATATCAAATGAATGCGTATGCAATTATAAAGTAAGTAGTTTTATTACACCTATATATACCATTTAAAAACTTATTAAAATAGGTCTTCTAATTCTAAAAGTATATTTAATTGGAAGTAAAAGTGTGCGCTTTTCAGAATGTACTAAGTACAAAACAATATATATTACTATTCTTCGCCTAGTTAAGCAAAAATTACTTCAGCCGAATAAATAGAGAATAAAATTGTTATGTTATAGTTTTAGCATTTCAGAAGGACCGAGGTGACTACTAAAATAAATACATGGGGGAATTAATTCATACTTACAAAACATTATTCCAAATGTATAATTACTTGGGAATAAAAATAAGTGTTACTATTTACACATTGTATTTAATATATACATACTTTCCTCAAAATTATAATTCGTCAAAATTAGCAATAATATTCTTTGGTTGAATAGATAGAGGTAACTTTCATATTCATAACGGATAATGAGCTATTTACAGATTAATATCAAAATAAAAGAATAAATTCCTTAAAAAATTACATTCCATACATCATACTTGAGCAAGGACTATGAAACAAATGAAACCGAAACATAAACGAATTAAGTAAAAAAAAAGATTAAGCTAATGTGAAAAAATATATTACAAGACAAGAGAACTTGAATAAATAAGTTATTAAAATATAATACAAAAACTAAAACCAAGCATCATTCAAGAAAAACAAAGTGATAAAAATATAAAAAATGTTTCGAGAAAGTCAAAAGATGCTGCACATAAGTGATAGGTTCCTCAAAAACTACCAAAAAAAATGTTCCGGCTAATAACAAGAACCTTCCGGACAATACAATGTTAAATTTCTTTTGATACTTTCAGCAAGACTACTAGACCATAAGGATGTAATTTATCTCGTCCAAAAGTAATTTAGCTCATGAGCAATTCATGACCCAATTTCCAAAAAATTCCGTCAAAAACTTAGAAATAATGGTTAGTAACTTTAGTTAAAATCATATATTTTATTTTTCTTGATGTAAAACTACTATTTATAAGCTTCATATAAAAAGATTTAACAAAGAGGATCAATCACTTACTCTTTTGTTCATTCATGAATTCAATAAGTATTATTCACTCATTCAACAATAAAAAACACGTCTATATTTACTTTACTTTTGCTTTCTTTATTTTCTTTTTTACCCTTAATCTCAATCTGTTGTTGCCAAACCAAAAATCATCTCACCAATGAATATAAATTATTAAATTTTATATATAATTAAAATACATTATGAGATATTGTTTAATTTATTTAAACATATATATTTCCAATCTTACAAATAATATTTATTTAAATATAAATATAAATTTAATTTTGAACAAAATTATTTAAATACTCCGACCAAACATGATAATCGTAGGCATCTTAATCGTTGTAAATGTTAGAACACATCTAATATTTTTATCAATGTAACATGGATAACATAAATAAGGTTGCCACCAAGCATAACAATTAACAATTGCCCTAAATGTTTGGGGCATTATCAGGACAGCTAAATTTGGCAGCTATGGAGGAAGAAGAAGGAAAGAAACAAATCTGTAACAATTTTTATTCCTTTTTAATTTTGATTCCTTAATTGTACCTTCACAACACTACCATATTTATAGGTAGTTGGTACAGGCTGTGAGGGAATCTTATTGTTACAATGACATACTTGTAAATAAGGGAGTAATAAGAACTGCTTACATTTTGTACAAGAGTGTCACAAGGACCAGCTTAACATAATGTTGTGTGATATTTTAGGGAGAACCACAAGCAATGAGTCATGGACCCTTGTTCATCAGATGACCCGATGGGCCTTTGAGACCGACCCAACTACCACTTCAGAAGTGAAGAGAAGTCAGTTCACTTAGGGACTAAACCCTAGCTGACTTATCTTCTTCTACATGCCTCTGCAACTCATATCTCCTCTTTTCTTCAACAACCAGTGTGGATGGTCTTCGAACGCCGGCAGCACCTCAAATCGACTGTTGAGGAGGTGTATGATTAACATCCCCCCGCAAACGAACGGGCGAGTCTGAGAGGCCGAGTTTGTCTCGCAGGAAGAGAAATCAGGCATGGGTGAGTGGTTTAGTCAGGAGATCGGCAAGCCGATCATGAGAGGGAACGTGTCGAACCTGAAGGTGACCCTAGAGGACTTGGTCACGAACGAAGTGCACATCCAACTCTATGTGCTTCGTTCGTGCATGAAAGACCGGATTGGAAGCGAACGAACTAGCCCCGAGATTATCGCACCAGAGAATCGATGGTGGAGACGGTGGAAGTCAAATTTCAGAGAAAACCGATCTCAACCACATCAGTTCAGCTGACAAGTTTGCAAGGGCCCTTTATTCCGACTTTGTGGAAGACCGAACGACGACATTTTGCTTCTTCGAAGACCAAGAAACCAGAGAATCGCCCAAATAAACGCAATAGGCGCCAACACTGCGTCTCTCATCCAAAGAAGAAGCCCAATCAGCGTCAGAGAACCCATGGAGCTGGAGATGGCTACAAGGCTGAATGTGAAGACCAAGCCATCTGGAACCAGATAAGTACCTCAACACCCTTTTTAGAGATTGCCAGTGAGTCGTGTGTGGAGCTTGTTGAAATTGGCTTAATTTGTTTACTGGAAAGGCAATGTCAGGCCTTGTGTGAGTAAGATATTGAAGCGCTCCTAACAGGCTTCTGTATTTTGTAGGATCAGGAAGAGGAGTGCCAGAGGAGCTACACAGAGAGACACCAGCAGCCATGGGTGTAGGACAAGGCTTGGAGAAGGATAGCCCTTGTGCAGCAAGTAAGTTCACTATATACTGATGTTGAGTTAGGTATATGCCAGTGGGGTCACGATACGCCTCAATGCCTAAGAAGAGGTGAAGTGGCCCCATATCCTTTAGATAAAATAAGGCATTAAGTTTATGGATGAATTGTGTTAGGCAGTCTGCTTGAGACCCAGTGACCAGAATGTCGTCAACGTAGACTAGGATAAGTATGATGGTTGTCTTAGTCACATAGTAAAACAGTGAGCAGTCTGCCCTAGAATTGGTAAAACCCCAACTTAGAAGAGTATCCCTAAGTCTAGAATACCATGTCCTTGGTGCCTGCTTTAAGCCATACAAAGCTTTGTGCAGTTTACACACATGTGTAGGGTGCACAGAGTCTTCAAAACCCTCAGGTTGTGTCATGTACACATCTTCAGTCAAAAAATCATTTAGAAACGCATTGTTAATGTCCAGTTGACGTACCTCCCAATCTTTAGATACAACAAGATCTAGGATAAGCCTGACAGTAGAGGGTTTTATAACTGGACTGAAAGTTTCAGAAAAGTCAATGCCTGGGGTTTGATGAAACCCTTTGGCTACCAACCTGGCCTTATGCCTTTGAACAGACCCATCCAGATTGTGCTTCAATTTAAAAACCCACTTGCACCCAACAACATTCAGACTAGAAGACCATGGGACCAGAGACCAAGTTTTGTTAGCCATAAGTTCCTTGTATTCAGTGTTCATGGCAGAGACCCAATCAGGATTAGAAACAGCCTCAGAATACTTGGTAGGTTCAGAAGTAGACATAGCAGTAGTAGTTAAGTGTCCAACATAAGGAGTTTGGGGTTTTAGTGTGCCATCCTGAGACCTAGTTTTCATGGAATGAGTGTTGTGTTGGAGAGAAAGGGACTGTGTAGGTGTAGGAGAGGGAATGGGTAGGCAGACAGAAAGATTAGGATTGAAACATTGAAATGTGTGTGAAGTTTTCTTATTTTCAAGATGATCATTAGAATAGAGCATTTGTTGGTTGTTCAATGTATGGCAGTAGGTAGATTTTGAGTTTGGCTTACTAGGTGACACAGATTGTGAGTGTGTAGATATAGTTTGAGAAAGATAGTTACCTTGAGTAGGAGTAGGTGACAAGGGAGTTGTCTGACCAGAGAGAACATCTGATGTAGCTGTAGGCAGAGAGTTACAATTAGTTGCAAGCAAACCTGACAAACTAGGCAACCAAGAGTCATAGGAGTAATTAGGGACAGACTCAGTGTTTTGACCATAAGGAAAACCCTTAGAAAATGGAAACTCTGTTTCATTAAAGACTACACTTCTAGAGATGTATGTCTTCCCATTAGAACCTAGACAGATATACCCCTTGTGATACTGACTGTATCCAAGAAAAACACATTTAGCTGATTGGAATTGGAACTTATGTGACTGATATGGCCTTAGACAAGGGTAGCAAGCACAACCAAAAGTTTTACGTGTAAGGTAGTTAGTTTTTTTATGAAACAAAACTTCATAGGGAGATTTATTTGATAGAACAAGAGTAGGCATTCTGTTGATAAGGTAGATAGCAGTGTCAAAGGAGTGAGACCAGTATTTGTAGGGTAAAGAGGACTGAGCTAGCAGTGTCAACCCAGTTTCAACTAGGTGTCTGTGCTTGCGCTCAGCCCTTCCATTTTGGGCTGATGTGTAAGGGCATGACCTCCTGAGAATAAAACCTTGTTCCCGTGATAAAGTAAGAAGTGGCCTGAACTCCCCTCCCCAATAACTTTGAACCATTTTGATAGACCTTTCAAATTGCTTTTCAACTAGTGTTTTGAAGTTTAGAAAAACATTGAAGACTTGACTTTTAGTTTTGATAGGATAGAACCATGTATATCTAGAATGATCATCAAGAAAAATTACGTAGAATCTGTACCCTTCTATAGATGGAACAGGAGAGGGACCCCATACATCAGTATGTATGAGATCTAAGATGTTATTAGCATGTGAACTAGATAGAGAGAAAGGTAAGATGTGAGACTTCCCCAATTGGCAAGCCTCACAAAAACTCAGTGTATTTTTCTCAATGTTTTTCAAGTTACAACTTTTCAGCACATGATTTAGAGTTTTTAGTGATGGATGGCCAAGCTTCTTATGCCATCCATCCTTTAGGGAATTAGAAACAACAGACTGAGACTCAGTAACATAGACTAGTGGTGAACCATGTAGGGCACTGTTTGCTTGTAACTTAGGGTAGATCTCCAACCTGTAGAGTCCATTCTCAGATGTCCCTCTGAGAAGAATAATCCTTGTTCCCTTGTCCTTCACAAAGCAAACACCATCATGAAATTCAACAAAAACATCATTGTTATTTGTAAGTTGAGAAACATACACTAGATTTTTGTTTATTGAAGGAACATGTAGGACATTAGATAAGGGAAAAGGTGTTTTGGTTAATGACTGTAGGTTAGCACACCCAACATGTTTAATGGACAACTTTTGACCACTACCAACTAGTACTCATTTATTACCTGAATATTCTGATTTTTGAGTCAGCAAACCTGAATTCCCTGTAATATGATGGCTTGCTCCACTGTCAGCAAACCAGGCAGTGTCACCAGTGTTGTCTTGAGTAGTGATGTAGGCTGCTTGTTCAGTGTCACTCTTAGACTCATAAGTAGGTGTAGATCCCATGACAAATGGGTCATCTCTGTAGTAGCAGACAGCGGCAGAATGACCAAATCTACCACTGATTTGGCAAGTTAGCTTGTTCTGAGAAAATCTGCCTCCTCTGCCTCTATAGTAGTGTCCCCTACTTCTGTTGTTGCTTGAATAATTAGATCTTCCTCTAAACCCTCTGTTCTGTCCTCTATTACCACCATTGTAACCTCGTGAGCTATAGTTACCATTGTTTTGCTGTTTGTAGTCAGTCTTTTGAGTGAAGTTGGCTGATGCTAGAGTAAGATTAGACACATTATTCTGTAAATTTGACAGTTGTTCTAGTCTGCTCTCAAATGTGAGAAGACTAGTTTGAAGGTCTAGCCAAGTTAAGTCCTCTTTGTCTGTCAGACTAACCACAATAGGTGTGTATTCTGAGTCCAACCCAGCAAGAACTTGGGTGACCAGATCGTCCATTGAAACACCACAACCAGCAAGCATTAGGTTATCAGAAATAGATTTCATTTTGTTGAGATACTCAAACATTGACAGGTTACCTTTACGAGTTCTTTGAAACTCTGATTTGAAATATGTGACTCTGGCTCTTGTTTGGGAGCCAAAGAGCTTGCTTGCTGCTTCCCAGAGGTCTCTTGAAGTTTGCTCTTCCATTAGTTGAGCTGCTACCTCTGGGCTCATAGTTGAATAAAGCCAGCCTAAGAGTAGCTGATCTTTAGCAACCCAGTCCTCATAATCAGGACTTTCAACATCATTTCCTTCTGAGTCAGTGATGAACCTGACTGGACAGGATTTGTCTCCTGTGATGTAACCTCCGAGTTTGCTTCCCTTGACTATAGGTAATACCATAGTCCTCCAGAGTAGGTAGTTGTTTCTGTCTAGCCTGATGTTGTCGTTATTGTTGCTGTTCATTGTGTGCAGGTTAAGGTTCTTTTGGCTACTGGAGAAGCTGCTAGGGAGCACAGATCCAACTGAGTCACTACTCAACGGTGATGAATCAGTGTTGGCCATTGAAGGCTTCGAAGGCTCTGATACCAAGCTAAATTTGGTAGCTATGGAGGAAGAAGAAGGAAAGAAAAAAATCTGTAACAATTTTTATTCCTTTGTAATTTTGATTCCTTATTTGTACCTTCACAGCACTACCATATTTATAGGTAGTTGGTACAGGCTGTGAGGGAATCTTATTGTTACAATGGCATACTTGCAAATAAGAGAGTAATAAGAAATGTTTACATTTTGTACAAGAGTGTCACAAAGACCAGCTTAACATAATGCCGTGTGATATTTTAGGGAGAGCCACAAGCAATGGGTCATGGACCCTTGTTCATCAGATGACCCGATGGGCCTTTGAGACGGGCCCAACTACCACTTCCTCCAGTAAAGCCTAAATATATGATTGTAACTAGTGTAACAATCAATCTATCTTAATGTCTACAGTTACTTTATAATAAATAAATACAAATCTAATTTAATACTCCCCTCAAGTTGGAGAGTGTTTATCAAGGACTCCCAGCTTGCTACACAAAAAATAAAATTGATCTTTCCCGAGTGCTTTTGTAAATATGTCTACCAATTGCATCTTTGTAGAGATATAGTATGGCCGAATTAACTTAGCCTGAATTTTTTCTCGAATGATATAACAATCAATCTCAATATGCTTAGTACGCTCATGAAAAACTGGATTAACAGCAATATGTAAAGCTGCTTGATTATCACAAAACAATGATGCTGGTTTCTCCAAGTCGACCTTCAAATCTGTAAGTATGTATTTCAACCAGGTTAATTCCAAACAAGTATTTGCCATTGCTCTATACTCTGCTTATGCAGATGATTGTGAAACATTAGTTTGTTTCTTTGATTTCCATGATATGAGTGATGATCCAAGAGAAACACAATATGCAGAAATGGAACGTCTTGACATACGACATCCACCCCAATCTGAATCACAAAAGGCCGTGAGTGTAAGATTATTTTCTAAAGGAAATAAAAGACATTGACCTGGTGATTTGTTAATGTAACAGAGGACTCTTAACGCTGCTTCCCAGTGTGGCTTCATAGGTGCTCCTATAAATTGGCTCAATGTACGCACCGAATACATAATATCAGGCCTGGTTATTGTCAAATATATTTACCTGCCAACTAGTCTGCGATATCTAGTCGAATCATGAAGTAGCTCACCGTCTTCATCGGTTAATTTTAAGTTCTGTTCCATTAGAAATTTTTCGGGTTTTACTCCTGATAATCCTGTGTCTTGTAAAATATATAATGCATATTTTCTTTGAGACATAAAAATTCCTTTTTTAGATCGAGAAAATTCAATACCTAGAAAATACTTTAAATCGCCAAGATCTTTAATGATTCTTCAACAATTTGATTTCATGTAAATCATTCCCAATCAATAGGATATCATCAACATAGATGAGAATAGGAGTGAACTTGTTACCTTGAGATTTAGTAAAAAGTGAGTAATCTGCTTTTGATTGTATTTAACCTACAGTTTTGACAGAAGCTGAGAAAATGGAGAACCAATTTCGGGAGGCTTGTTTTAAACCGTAAATAGACTTCCGAAGGCGACAAACCAAATTCTTCCCCTGTCGGTGGAGACCAGAAGGTGGAGACATATATACATCTTCATCTAGATTTAATTAAAGAAAGGCACTCTGAACATCAAGTTGATGAGTATACCAATTTTTGGAGGCTGCAATAGTCAACAAACATCGAAGGGTCGTAAGTTTAGCACCAAACAGGATTTATATCGCTCAATAGTTCCATCAGAGTTGTATTTGATCTTATAAACCCAACGACATCCGATAGGTTTGTGCCCTGGAGGAAGAGGAACCATCTGCCAAGTGTTGTTATACTCTAAAGCCTGAAATTCAGTGGACATGACTTGGCGCTAGAGTGGATCAAAATTAGCATGTTCAAAAGATGAAGGCTCTTTTTATGACGTTAACAAAGCTAGAAAAGCACGATGGTTAGGGGAAAATCGTAAATTTGAAATGTGAGAGGAGAGAGGATACCTTGTAGATTGACGAGAACTCGATTGCGTTGAAGATTGATTGATCTCGGTAGACATGTCGTAGTCTTGGTGCCATGTAGGAGGTTGAATAAGGCGGGTGGAACGACGAACCAAGATATCATTAGGAACGGTAGTAGAATGAGGTATGGTTGAGGGAGGTGAGGTAGTTAAAGATGTTGGTGGAGTACAAGGTGTTGGTGGAAGGGAATGTGATGACGGAGTGATGAGTGAGGGTGCTGAATTCATAGCTGATTCTGTAGATGTAAGAGATTTAGAGATTGAAGGTGTGAGATTTTTGGGATTTGATGGAGATGAAAGATATAATGGCTGAGGCTATGAGTCATAAGATATAGGATTGGGAACTGTAACTGATGAGTTAGGTGTTTAATTGAAAGATGGCGATGATGATTGGTTTGGAAAAGGAAAATTGGAAGCGGGATGAAAGGGAAATATATTTTCTTCAAAGTGAACATCACGGCTTATGGAAACTTTATAAGTATGTAAATCAAGACCTTTGTAGCCTTTTTTCCATGTAAATATCCCCAAAAAACACAAATGGATGCACGAGAGTCAAATTTATGTTTGCGATGAATATTAGTTACATAACATGCACAACCAAAAACGCGTAAGTGCGTGAGTAAGGGAGACCGATTATATAAGACCTCGAATGTGGACTTATTTGATAGTAAAGGAGTAGGAATGCGATTCATTAAATAAACAGCTGTTAAAATACAATCGCCCCAAAATTGAAGTGGTACATCTGATTGAAACATGAGAGAACGAGCAACATTTAAAATATGTCTATGTTTTCGTTCGACAACTCCGTTTTGTTGTCGGTGTAAACACAAGAATTTTTGAAGTTCAATGCCTTTGTTTTGAAAAAAAATACGAGAGGAAGAAATTCAGTACCATTATCCACTCGTATTGTTTGAACATCTCACTGAAATTGGGATTTGACGAATTGCACAAAATAAGTTAATAAAGATTGTGTTTCTGATTTATGGTGCATAAGAAATGTCCATGTGCATCGAGTAAAATCATCAACAATTGTAAGAAAATAACGTGAAACTGTATATGAAGGAACTTTGTGAGGACTCCAGACGTCACAATGTAATAAAGATAAAGGAAATTTTGTATATATTGAGCTTTTTGGAAAAGGTAAGCGTGTTTGTTTTGCTTGTGGGAAAATTGTGCAATTATTTCCTAACTCCTTTTGAATACCTGGAATTAAATATGAAAGTAACTTAAAACAAGACAAAGATGGATGGCCTAGGCGTAAGTGCCATAGGTCAGATGACTGAGAAACTGTACATATAGTCGATTTATTTGTTGATGGATGCATATAGTATAGACCACCACGTTGTCTACCTGAGCAAATCATCTTCCTTGAATCCAAGTCCTGCAAAATACAATAGTCACGAAAGAAAATGATGCAAAAACTATGTCTTTGGTCAGTTTGCTAGTTGAAATTATATTTAAATTAAAGGAGGGTACACACAAGACATTTGTAAGGGTTAATTTCGAATTAAAATTAATTGTGCGAGTGTGAGTGATTTGCGGTGCTGCACCATTTGGTAAATTAACATTAGTAATAGTGGAAGGCTTGGGATCCATTAAGAGTGATATATGAGAGACAATATGATCTGTGGCGCCAGTATCCAAAATCCAAGGACTTGTACTACTAGAATTAACAGACACAATAGTAGATGAAATCAAACCTTTTGGAGACGCATATGCATCAACATTACCAGAATTATTATGATCGAGTGTACTGATTGCTTGTGCTAATTGTTGTATTTGTTCGGCAGTAAACCCTTGAACGATGCTATTAGTGTTGAAACTCTTTGAGGTACTGGTATGGATTTCTGATGGGAAAGTGTAAGAATAGTCAGCCATCTTGATAAAAAAATATGATTTTTTTTTAAATTGTTGTTTTTTTTATAAGAATGATAAAATAAAGACAATTAGGAATTTTGCTCTGATACCTTGATAAATATAAAGATGTGTATTTTATGTAAAAATATAAATGAAAAGAGACTTAATAAAATTTAATATTATGATTGTAATATTCTCTTGTTTGAATGATTCACAAAGTGTTGCGGTAAATATATGATTGTAACTAGTGTAACAATCAATTTATCTTAATGTCTACAATTACTTTATAATAAATAAATACAAATCTAATTTAATAATTTGTAATATTTACTCACGAATATATGGAGCAACCAAATATTACAAGTCTTTCTCTTTGTCTTGTGAATTGTATTCGATATTATTAAATTATTAAACTTTTGTTGATTTTGAATTTCCAAAATAATATTTTTTATAGATAGTATATGAGTTTTATTGATTTTGATATATATCTAAAGTTTGACATTTATATAATTCCATGGATAAATTACACAGTAATATATCATTGAATTTAATGAAAAATATATGACATACAAATACGCACAAATTATGAATACAGCAGGGAAATAAATAAATAAAAATAAAATATTTTACTGACAAAAACTCAATATATAAAAACTCACTTGAAACATATGAAACTTAGGAAGGGCATTTAATTTTTTTAGAAAGTGTTGGATATATTTTGTTATTTATCCTTATTGTTATGTAACTTAAAGTGCAAACTCTCCTATAAATTGACGCGAAACCATTGTCGAGAAAACCATAACTTGTTCTCTTTGAAGAACAGTTCCTCCCCGTTTTTGCATTTGAACCTTTTAATTGTATTCCACTGTAGAACCATTACAAAATCTAACATTCCCAGTTACACCTTCATCCAATTCTTTAAACATCGAGCATTGTCCTGTCATGTGGTTGCTAGCTCCATTGTCTAGATATCACATGTTTGAATCAGCTTTTGTACCTCTATCTCTGTTTAGTTTTAATACCACATTGTTCTCGTTCAATAATAACTCGTTGTCTTTATCTTCTCCGTCTTTTGCCATCACAAGTGTAGGTTCCTCATCTTGTACTGCCAAATTTACCTCTTGCTTTTGCTCTCTACGTGGCTTTCTACACTCTGCGGAATAGTCCCCGTAAACACTACAATTGCAACATGTTACTTTAGTACTATCGCGCACTGCACGTCCACATTGGTAATTGACAGTACCTCGATTCATCTGGTTATCGGTTCTTCCTCAATTTGTCCATTTCATCCACTCATCTCTAGTGAATAAAAGCTTCCCCTCTTTTTCTTCTCGTCTATTCCTTCTTTTTTTTGGGTGGCCGCCATTGTGATTGCCATAGGCTCTGATACCAAATGTAGGGAAACAATCCGAGAGATAAAAAAAACTACAGATAAAATTTCGGATCTGCAAAAGAATTATGGGATTCTATCGAACCGAAATATATGCAGAAGATGCTTCTAGTAGTAAGTTCATGGTGAGTAATTTTATTAATTACAAATGGTTGATTATCGACTTGTGATGGAACACTATAATGAATTACTAGAAATTCATAATCACATCGTTTAACACGATATGAAATGGATGAATTTATTCCAATTTCTTCGGTTATTATTAAATTTCCTTCTTCATTGAAGGATTTTAAACACACTCTGAAACACAACAAGGAAGGAATTACTTTAGTGGAACTTGGTAGTCATTTTAAGATTGAAGAGTTTCTAAGGGATCAAGATGAAATTAGTAATCCTAAGGGTAAAACTAAGTGGGACACCTATTTCTAAATATGGCTGAAAACAACGAATTCTTTAAGAATGCAAATACATATAAGGGGAATAACTTAATGTGTAAGGGTGAAACCAATAACAACAATTATTCCAACAAAAAGCCTAAAATGAAATGAAAATGTGGCAAACCTAGTCTCTTTAGATGGGATTATCGAGGTTAAAAAAATATTATTCCAAGTGGAAACAATGTTATTCCTAGTGGAAACAATGTTGGTTCAAGTGTATCTAAGGATCCTTAAAAGCAACAAGGTTAGATTTTATTTGATAATTTTAATTATGGTTAGATGAAGCATAGTGGAAAATGCATTTTATGTGCACGATGACGATGTTGCATGGCGATTGATTCGAGAGCAACAAGTCATGAATGCAAGGATCTCCGGTGGTTCATAAATTTTCAACCGATTGAAGATGGATCTTCGCTTAAGATGGAAATGTTTCAACCAAACCAATTAAAGGACTAGAAAAAGTTAAGTTATTATTTACTTAGGGAAAATACATATTATTCAACAATGTATTTTATGTTCCTCGGATTTGAAAGAATCTTATGTCTGGTGTTATTTTAAACAGTTGTGTTTCAAACAAGTGTACAAAAGTGGCCAGTATGTATTGTCAAAATATAGTTTATTTATGGGAATTAGATATTTGTGTAATTATAGGTTTATGTTAAATATTAATGTTTCATTCCAAAATGATTATGTTTGCATGGCTTCAATTAGTATGTATATAAATTTTAATAAAAAAAATTTATGGCATGCTAGAATGTTCATTATGGAAGAAAAAAAATACACAACAAAAATGAGCCTTATTCCTCACGTTGATACAAACAATGAAAAATGTAAGACTCGCATGTTAACTAGGATAACTAAAAAAAATTAAATAATGTTAACCGAGTTTCTAAAATTTTGGAACTAGTACATAGTTATTTATGTGATTTCCAAGCTACACTTTTATTAGAAAATAAAAAGTATGTTATTATTTTTATTGATGATGCATCTGAGATTCTGGGGTTGTGGAACAGTTGTAAGGCCACTCAACCCAAAAGGAAACATTTGGGTGAAAAAGGTATAGATTGTATCTTCATTTGATATGCTCAGCATTCCATTGCGTATAGGTTCCATGTGTAAGAATCTACTGACTATGTATCGGTTAACACAATTATCGAGTCAAAAGATGCAATATTTGATGAAAATCTATTTACTTCTATACATAGACATAGAGATATGAATAAAAACTCTTTGAATACGAACTCAATTTAAATTGAATATATGTCAAGTGGTAATGTTTCTGTACCTAAACCTTTTCTACCAAAGAGAAGTACTAGAACTAGAAAAGCTAAGTCGTTCTGATGTGATTTTTAAGTTTATTTAGTTTAATCGTTAAGAGATAAAATTGACTATCAATATTGATATTGATTTGTTATTGAAGATGATCCAAGGAATTTTACTGATGTTATGGTATCAAAGAAACTATCCAAGATGAGATAAAGTCTATCATGTATAATAATATAAGAAGTTGGTTAATTTACCTCATATTTTTGAAATCGGTAGGGAATAGATGGATCTTTAAACAAAAAAAAATGAAAGTAGATGAAACTATTGAAAGGTATTAAGCTAGATTAGTTATCTAAGGTTTTAGACAAAGAGAAAGGTTTAATTTCTTTGATACTTATGCTCTGGTTGCTAGGATTTATACTATTAGATTGGTGATTGCACTTGCATCTATATACAATCTTGAAATTTATCAAATAGATGTCAAAAATACATTCTTAAATGGTTATTTGGATGAGGAGATTCATATGAAAAAACTGGAAGGGATTGTCATGCATGGTTGTGAAAACAAGGTATGCAAGTCGAAAATAATCTTTGTATAGTTTAAAACAACCACCAAAAGATTGGCATATAAAATTTGATAATGTGATATTCTCTAATGGCTTTATTCTTAATCAAGCCGACAAGTATGTATATAGAAAATTTAATTATCGTGGTAAATGAGTTATGAGTCGTCTATATGTTGATGATATGTTGATTTTTGGTACTGGCCAAAATCAGGTTGATGAAACAAAGAAATTTGTATCATCTAATTTTGAGATGAACGATTTGGGGAAGTTGAAATGATCCTTTGTATAATAATCAAGCTGAAATCCCTGTTTCATCAGCATGTTCTATACACATTTTTCAAGCTAGAAAGTTCTTACCCGACTCCTTTGCTACTAAAAGGTAGCTCTGATACCAATATGGTAAAGCCAAGCTACGAGATGGAACAGGCGGATGAAAATACAGAGAAAGAAAGATGAACAACAGAAAGATAGATAGCTTTAACCCTAGGTCAGAGTAAAAGAGACTTCAGAGAAAATCAAATTCTATTAAAAAAAGTCTAGGGCAAAACTAGGGTTTGAGCGTTTTATAAAAGTGCTCAAAACCCTACCCCAAAATTACCGCGTTTTCCTTATGCAATAAGATAAAGCTCACACCAATTTCAAAGTTATTGGAGCTGGTTAAGTATTTTAATAAAATCCAACAAAATAGGAAAATGCAAAAAAATCACTAAAACAACAAAACAAGGGTTTAAACGATGGAATTTAGGGCTGGGACTTCATCACGTTGTCATGCTTTCGAAAATCGTTGGGCTTCTCGACGCGTTTGATTTGAGTGTTCGCAACGCCTAATTTTGATACATGGGACCCAAATAAAACCTGTTTTCGTTTGTCCAAATGGGCCATATAGCCATGGGATGGTGTATCTACATCGCAATCATTGCCAATATCGCTTTCTTTTTCTCCACACTCAATATGAGGACACTGTTATCATTCAGAAACATTCGACAACAACTAATCCATTATTTACTAAGATTTCCAGAAATAATAATTCTCCAGATGTTGAAATCATTGTCTCTGTTAAAATGTTTCTAAGTTGAACTTCATGGAAGTCATCTTGGGCTTTTCTTAAGTTCTTGGTGAAAACATTGGCTTTAACCTCCACATCTAAAATGGTAATCGTCCTTTATCCTAATGTATAAAAATACAGATTATCCATGCTAACCATACCACTTGTTAGATCTTTTACAAAAATACGATCATTTGGAATAATAAAAAATCCCAAGTCTCAACAATAACCGAACTCATGAACATTGTTGGTCGAAGCTCAAATCTTATTTTTTGAACCATGTTTGTTTCCAGTATTCAAGCTGAAAAAAGAATTGAAGATCCAAACAACTTTAGCTCATACTCAATCCGGTTACCACACTTGTGTGGAGATTTGTATCCCTGATTTATTAATTCAGGCTTAAGTGTGGAGATTTGGGTCCTCTTCATCATAGTGCCCAAATTCAATCCGGTTACCACACTTGATCCCATAATGCATTTTCACCCATAATTCCAATTGAGTTAATTAAATAATTAACTCGACTACTTTTAATTTGGAATTCCTTAATACAATAATCGAATATGTTTATTTAGCATGTCGGTCCAAATATTATTAGTCTATAAATATATTAAATAAATATATTCCAACAAAAAAAACATAGATAACTATTTTCTAAACAAATACGAAGATGCTTGAAAAAACGGTAGCTAGTTCATACTAAGCTTTGGGGTCCTCGAAAAACACCATCATTTTAATGTAATCTATGTTACGTTATTTTTATTGCTAACCTAACAAGAATGTGTTGGATATTTTTTCTAAATCAAAAATCAGGAGTGATTGGTGTATTTGAAAATTCAACCATAGTTGTAAATTAATATTTGTGCTTGATTAATACTATTATATCTCTTAATGAATAGCACTTGACAATACTATACTTTGCTCACCCGACTGGGATATATAAGTGAAAAAAATTTAATAGATTAATAATGAATATGACGATATGCATGTTTCATAAGAACTGACTTCCAAATTGCTTTTGGAAAAAAATAGTAAATATAGCTATGAGTGAATCACTGAAAACAAACTGGTAATCTTCATGACTTACTTTTTTGTCACACCATTTTTAATTTATCACTTTGCTTTAAAGTTGCATGGTATGTATAATAAATTTTTGTGTGTTGTTTAACATCCATCTAAGTCTTTGTATTTATAACATTCTAGCGCATGCGGTTAGACAACAATTTGTAAATTTTGCTTAGTTATACTATGTTTCTAACATTATAGTGAATGATAAAACGTTTTTAATTAACTAATATATTCTTTATAATTAAAAGAATGATATGTTGGAATTTCTCTATTAAGTTGGATCGTCACATGTTTTATCGATGTATCGAACTATCGTGAATATTAGTCCAATAAAAGTAATCATAAAAAAAAGAATGGACTAGTAGATAAAATATGTATCATGGAGGTAATTGTATAGATACCATGTTTAATTTCGAATACTGTGAAGGATTGGATTCGGAAATAAACAAGTTAAGCAAAACGCAAAGTTTTGGGGTTATTTTGTAAAACAAAATAATACCGGGTTATGGTCCCTAAGGGTGACAATTTAATAAGAACTGATCTTCATTAAGTAGCTGTCTGGAAGTTACAGACAGTTAAAAGAGAAGAACCGTTTTTCTCACTTCAGTTCTATATAAGAATGAGTTCCTCATTCTTAAAAGACACGAGATCAAATACAGAGAGAAAAATCCTTTAAGAAAAACGAATTAATTCTTCCTTCAAATTAATTACAAAATTGTGTTTCGGTTGCCGTCTCTTAGAACATTCATAATCTAACAAAGGATCGCGGATCATCTGTTTGAAGTTCGGAATCTGAAGATCAAGGAATGTCTACATCTTGTAAGTTATTTCTTCCTCATTATTACATGATTAATTAAATTCGTGGTTCAATAAGTATATAAGAAATCCGTAAAGTATTTCTTACAGTGGTATCAGAGCCACCATGAAGTTAAATTCTTAGTTTTTCAGATTATGAATTTGAAAGGGAAATAAAAGTATGCGTAAAGTTTTGAGTTTCAAAATCTAAGAAGAAGAAAATGCCTTTTAAATTAATTGAAGGCACACAATTGATGATTTTGAATGCAAATAGATAACTTAATAACCATTTGCATATTTTTTGGTGTAATACCACGAATTGCTTATGGAATTTAATGATATTATGTTATATATAATTATCCACATAATTATGTGCCTGAGTGAAGATGCTAGTCTAATATACTCAATTAAGATAAGATTGTGGGTAATTTATTCAAACTATAATATAATTGCACGTCTCCTTCAATGCTTCTGTTAGTTATTGACGATGTATACTGCAAAAATTAAACAGAATAAAAGTTACTATATATATATATATATATATTAATTATTGTGAATATATATCTTTCGTTACGGAAATTGGGCAAGTAGTTACGGTATAATTGCGTAAGAGGTTATTAAATTTAATATAATTATAAAATTGTTCCTTAGATTAACCGCGGCTGCCGTTAGTTGTGGATTAACGGCTACTGCCGTGCATACTTAAAGTTTATGCAAGTTGAGACGTGCATTACTTAAAGTAACTGTAAAAGTGTAAGTGTACGTACGTGTTAACTAATATTTCAATTTATGTGCTACTCAGGCGTTAATTGTGGAAGAATGTGTTTTTAGTTTCTTACTAACAGGTGTGCGTTAAATGCATATACATCCTTATAAAAAATGTCCATTAGATATTGCACATTCAGTATAATAATATTATATTATATAATTAAAGTTTATTATATATATAAATATCTAAATAGATATTATATTATATTTATAATTTAGTATTATATTATAATATATATTAAGAATTATATACTAATATAATTACATGTATATTATAATATAATAAACTTAAGGTGTAAATTTAAGTCGATTAAATTTATACATAGATTACAAAATATTTTGGAAATTAAGTTAATAGGTAGTTGTATAGTATTTTTCAAAATAATTAGCATGTTTTAAGTTGTCCGAACTAGGATAAATAATTAAAGATCCAATATATCGCCAAAGTGATCCATACTGGTGAATTAATTATTTTAGAGTTCTGACAAGTCTCTGATTGACAAGTATGTAAACTTTAATCGGCCCAAAGGAAGTTTAAGGTTTGGCATAGTTAATCTTAGACACGAGATAATTATTTGTGAATTGGTCATTAAGAAAACTGATCTAGGAAAATCGGACCAAAGGAAGATTTTCTTACTTAAGTCAATTACTAGGATCAACATTAATTATGCTCAAACTCATACATATACAAATTAATATGCTTTCCCAAAGGTATCTTATTGATGTTGTACGAGTATGTTTTATTATGCTATGTTTCTTTGTTAAATACTATGGAGATTATATGTTAAGTGATGTTTTTGGCTATTTATTGTTTGTTGTTTGTTATGTTAGCAAATTCGTATCTCTATAACCCGGAAGGCAAAAAGGCACCCATACTTAATGGGAGAAACTTTGAGCTGTGAAAAGAAGATATGTTGCTGCACTTGATGTGCCATGATTATGACTTAGCATTAAGGGACGATGAACCTAAACCTCTGAGTGATGACAGTTCTCCTACGGAGAAGAAAGAGTGAGAGGTGTGGGAAAAGTCGAACATGATAAGTCTAGGGATTATGAAGCAAGCAATTCCATTAGCATTCCGTGGTGCAGTTCCACCTGAGATCACTAATGCAAAAATGTTTCTCGAAGAGGTAGAAAAATGTTTTGCCAAGAATGATAAAGTAGAGATTAAGACGCTTCTTATTAAGCTAGCCTCTATGAAATATCGTGGCAAAGGGACTATTCGTGAGCACATCTTGAAAATGTCAAACATCACTTCCAAACCTGAAAGCACTTAAGATTGACCTTCCCTAAGATGTTTTAGTAAACTTTGCTTTTCACTCTTTCCCTCCTCAGTATAAGAACTTTGAAACTTCTTATAACTGTCAGCGCGAGAAATGGACTCTCAACGAGCTCATCTCTCAGGCAGCGCAAGAGGAGGAAAAGATGAAGCAAGAACATCCATAAGTGCAAATGGTGAAAGCTCAAATGGATAAGGGAATCAAGAGAAAGTATGAAGGTTCAGATGCACATGCATCCGGTTCAGGACAAAAGAAGCATAAGGGTACGTCTGGTAAAGAGCGTTGCTTTCATTGTAAGAAACGGGGGCACTTTAAGAAAGAATATGATAAGAAATACTTTGTGGGTTGATTCAATGGTCTCTTCTCAGATCAATTTAGTTTCAGTTCCGAGAAATACTTGGTGGGTTGATTCAGCAGCAACAACTCATGTTTGTATTTCTATGCAGGGTATGATAAGAAACCGAAGCATGAGTGATGGTGAAACATCCATCTATACAGCTGACGGTAGTTCGTGTTTAGTTCATTCTATTTGTGATTTTCGTTTGTTATTGTATGTACCATCTTTTCGAAGGAACCTAATTTCCTTTTCGTTGTTGGACAAATTAAGTTATTCTTGTCTATTTGGAAATGAAAGTTTATGTCTTTATTTACATGGTAATGTTGTTGGTTCTGGAAAGTTAATAGCAAATGATAACTTGTATTTATTGGATACTATACAGAATCACAAAGAGATAATGAATGTAGATGTACCTGGAAAACTAAATTGTAAAATGAAAAAATCAGCAAAACTTTGGCACAAGCGATTAGGTCACATTTCTAGAAATAGAATTGAAAAGCTTGTTTCAGAAGGTTTATTAGGTGAACTGGATTTTTCGGACTTCAACGTTTGCGTTGAATGTATAAAAGGAAAACATACCAAAGTGAAACGACTAGATGCATACAGAGCGAAAGGGGTCTTGGATTTGATACATACAGACATCTGCGGTCCGTTCCCTACAGCATCATGGAACGGCCAATGATATTTTGTATCTTTCATTGACGACTTTTCACGATATGGGTATCTATATCTCATTCACGAAAAATCAGAGGTCATTGACAAGTTCAAAGTCTTTAAGACCGAAGTTGAAAAACAACTTGGTAAAGACATTAAGTGCGTCATATCGGACCGTGGTGGTGAATACTACGGGAGATATGATGGTTCAGGTGAAAAACGTTATGGACCGTTTGCAAAGTTCCTAGAAGAGTGTGGGATAGTCCCTGAGTATACAATATCGGGTTCGCCCAACATGAATGAAGTATACGAGAGACGAAAACGTACACTGAAGGATATGGTAAGAAGTATGATTAGTCATTCAACATTACCTATATCACTCTAGGGAGAAGCAATAAAATGTGCGACCTACCTATTTAATAGAGTTCTGACGAAAGCAACTACTAAGACACCGTATGAACTTTGGACTGGGCGTAAACCTAGTTTAAAACATTTACATGTTTGGGGATGTCCAACTGAAGCGAAGCCTTATAGGCCAAATGAAAAGAAATTGGACTCCAAAACGGTTAGTAGTTATTTCATCGGATATCCCTAGCACAGTAGGGGTTTTAAGTTTTGTGATCCTTCCACAAAGAATATATTTGAGACTGGTACAACGAAATTCTTTGAGGATATAGAGTTTGGGTGGAAGAATTTAGTGACAAACATTCATTTTGAGGAAGAATCAGTAGAGATTCATGAAGGTTCCAACCATGATACTATAGTGTCAGATGAGGACATGGTAATTAGAAGGCCAATCATCACTTCAGATTCATTAGAACATATAGATACTCAAGATGATGTTAATCTTCCTCCTATGGATGTTGTTCCAATGGAGAAAAATGAAGTTGTTCAAGAAGAACAAACTCTACCTCCTCAAGAAGTTCAAGTTCAAAATGAAGAAATTATGCTTTTGTGTAGATCTACTAGAGAAAGAAAGAGCGCTATATCTTCAGACTATATAGTGTATCTTCAAGAACATGAAGAATTTTATGGTTCAACAGAAAACAATCCTTTAAGTGTTCGTGAAGCCATCAAAAGTTCGATTCTCACTTATGGATTAAAGCAATGAACGAAGAGTTTAAATCAATGCAGGATAACGCGACATGGGAGCTTGTTCCATTACCTGAAAGAAAGAAGCAGATTGGTTGTAAATGGATTTTTAAAACCAAACGAGATTCTAAGGGTAATGTGGAGAGGAATAAAGCGCGACTTGTAGCTAAGGGTTTTACTCAACGTGAAAGGATTGACTTTAAAGAAACCTTTTTCTCCAGATTCTTCGAAGGATTCTTTTCGGACAATCATGGCATTAGTTGCACACTTCGATCTTGAGCTCCATCAAATGGATGTAAAGACCGCTTTTCTTGATGGAGACATTGAAGAAACGATCTATATGTTACAACCTAAAAACTTTGTCTCGAGTGATCCAAAGTCGACGATATGCAAACTTAAGATATCTATTTATGGTCTCAAGCAAGCGTCTAGACAGTGGTATCACAAATTCCTTGAAGTTATTGTCTCATTTGGTTTCGAGATAAATTCAGTGGAGGATTGTGTGTATCAAAAGTTCAGTGGGAGTAAATTTATATTTCCAGTGTTGTGTGTTGATGACATATTATTGGCCACGAAAGATAAGGAATTGTTACATACGACCAAGAAATTTCTTCCAGACAAATTCGATATGAAAGATCTTGGTGATGCATCATTTGTGTCAGGGATTCAAATTCATAGGAATCGATCCCATGGAATTTTGAGTTTATCACAAAAGGTGTATATTGAGAGTATGTTACAACGTTACGGGATGGCTAACAGCAAAGGAAAGGAAAACCCTATATCAAAAGGTGAAAAGTTTAGCCTTAAGCAATGCCCAAAGACAAAATTTGAGATTGAGGAAATGCAAAAGGTTCCATATGCTTCGGCTGTTGGAAGTCTGATGTATGCTCAAGTTTGTACACGACAAAATATTGCTTTTGTGGTGGGTGTGTTAGGGATATATGTAAGTAATCCGGGGATTGAACACTGGAAAGCAGTCAAAAGAGTTCTCCAGTATTTGCAACAAACAAAACATCACAGGTTAATATATAAGAAGTCGGATAAACTGGAGGTCATAGGGTATTCCGACTTGGATTTCGCTGGATGTGAGGATTCTCCTTTTAGTGGGAGGTGCAATATCATGGAAAAGTGTTAAACAAGCACTCATTGCATCTTCCACTATGGCTGCAGAATTTGTTGCTTGTTTCGAGGCATCCAATCAGGCGCTTTGGCTGCGAAATTTTGTCATGGGACTGCGAATCGTAGAGGGGATAGAAAGACCCCTTAGATTATATTGTGACAATAACTAGGCAGTTCAGTATTCAAACAGTAACAGGAGTTCGGTTAAGTCCAAACATGTAGATGTCAAGTTCATGTATGTTAGAGAGAGAGTACAGAGTGGTCAAATCAGTGTGGAGCACATAGGGACAAACTCGATGTTAGCAGATCCTCTTACGAAGGCATTAGTACCTAAAGTTTTTATTGAACAGACCATTAGCATGGGTCTTGTGTACTTAGAGGATTGTTAGTTTCAGTGGGAGTTTGTAGTAAGCTATTAAATTTGTTTGTATTATGATATTCGCGAACTTAAGGTCATTAATGCAAACATATATATATATATATATATAAGTTTTCAGTGTGCTCTTATATTTGATTATTCGTACTCTGCTGTAAGTAGACCTCCAATTAAGTGGGACTAGTTAAGAATAGATATGTAAGATTACATTTCATATTATTCTTATGCTATGCACCGTGATAGATCCATGTAGTTGATTGTTGCGATATCGTGATTACTGATGTATCTATTTGCGGCTTGAAATACATTGATGATGACTTTAGTCCTATATTGTTAATGTTCATCTACGAGATTGTTAAGGATATTTGTGTGATGATAGAAATTAAGAACGTTCATTAAGTGGATGCATCCTATAGTAGCATATGATGATCCAAGTGGGAGATTGTTGGAATTTCTCTATTAAGTTGGATCGTCACATGCTTTATCGATGTATCGAACTATCGTAAATATTAGTCCAATAAACAACTGTGAAAGATTGGATTAGTAGATAAAATATGTATCATGGACATTGTTGAAAAGAATGGACTAGTAGATAAAATATGTATCATGGAGGTAATTGTATAGATACCAAGTTTAATTTCGAATCCTATGAAGCATTGGATTCGGAAATAAACAACTTAAGCAAAACGTAGAGTTTTGGGGTTATTTTGTAAAACAAAATAATACCGGGTTATGGTCCCTAAGGTTGGCAATTTAATAAAAACTGATCTTCATTAAGTAACTGTCAGGAAGTTAGAGACGGTTAAAAGAGAAGAACCGTTTTTCTCACTTCAATTCTATACAAGAATGAGTTCCTCATTCTTAAAAGACACGAGATCAAATACAGAGAGAAAAATCTTTTAAGAAAAACGAATTGATTCTTCTTTTGAATTAATTACAAAATTGTGTTTTGGTTGCCATCTCTTAGAAGGTTCATAACCTAGCAAAGGATCGCAGATCATCTGTTTCAAGTTCAGAATCTGAAGATCAAGGAATGTCTACATCTTGTAAGTTATTTCGTCCGCATTATTACAGGATTAATTAACTTCGTGGTTCAATAAGTATATAAGAAATCCGTAAAGTATTTCTTATATGATACTTCTATATTCTACGTCATAACTTTAATAAATTTCAAGATTTATGAACCATCATCATTTATTAGAATTGATAGTTTAGGTCTTAACATTCAGGGACCGTAGCACCACAGGTAGCAACAACCTCCTTCGCTTTATCAACATAGGAAGCAAATTTAGGCTCTTTTAAATGAGCAAAAACAATTTTGATGCTCATGCACTTTCTTACCGCTACTTTTTGATGGCTTCGATACAGTTTCGAATGCTTCGGAAACGATGAAAGACTAATTGCACCCCAACAAGGCTTCAGCTCCATCATCTTGCAGTTAGCTCCATCAGCGATAAGAGTTTAACTGAGTACTAAACATACGATCAAAAGAGCAAAAGATGCAAAACCGTTCTTCATTAGATCCTATTCTTTTGTTGTAGTTAAATTGGACCATTAAAATTATATAAGGTTTTTCTAAAATGGGTTTCTAGTCGATTTATAAACGAATGATTGAATATTGTTGAATAATTATAAAAGGATAAATAAGAGATCAAGGTAATAATTTGTTTTAAAATATTTCAAATGAGCTGTCCAAGTTTTATTTTGCGTAGAATAACCATTAATTTGTAACGAAGATTCCTATATTTCTATATGTTTATAGAAGAGTGCGGGAGTGCTGCATAATAATAAAAGGATAAAATAACAGTTCAAGGCGATTATTTATTTTAGTAGTTCAAATAACAGATCAAGGCGATTATTTTAGTTTCATTTTTGTAAAACAATTTTTTCTTGAGTTATTAGACGTCTTTAAATATTTTACAAAACATATGATAAGATGCAAGGTACTTTTATTAGGATTCCCTCGCAGATGATCTTGATTGGTTTTTTCATTACGGACTCCTACGCATTCGATGTATATTTACGATTGTAGAAGCTCTCTATTCTTACAATGTAATGTTAAAAAGTCATGGTTGGATCGAATGTATGATGTAATTTATACATTACATCAATATCTTTGATAGACAAACAGTGGTAAGGTAGGTGCGATCATAGATAACCAAAATACCTCCATGAAATAATATACAAAGTCTTTAACCCTTGAGTAACATAAACATAAATTAATACGAGACCCATCTTTCTTGAGGTTATGGATGACCCAAGACGGACTCCTAATCTTATAGAGGAAACCGAGGACGTCACATTAGTCCTACAATACATGACAATACTTAGGCACAAATTGCTAGGTTTTGTATATCCAACTTACACACGTTTTTCTAAAGTTCCTAGGATTTCATAACGGTCTTATTAGAACTTAGATGTCATACACTATCTATAACTCTCATTTCCACCTTATCAAAAATAATAATAGGCCTTGTTCTCAACAAAAAACTAGAGTCCACTATTTACGAGTTACACAAACTCGCAATGATAGACCATATTTTGAAATATGATTAACTAGCTTTGGTGATTCGGATGTATATCAAAAGTCAGTAAGTATGAGTAATAACGCCAAATTTTCAAGTGAACACAATCATTCCAAACTCGTGACCGTGAAATGACTAATTCAACTAGTGAGGTTACTACTAAGTTACCATTCTGTGTAAGAATGCATCATGATCTTTAATGTGATGCATTAGTATATACCATAAAGTTTTATGTGTCATGACGAATTACTATCACATGGTTATGTCAATTTTTTTCATGGTTGATGAAAACTAACTTCACATTCTTCATTCAATTCAGAACTATAATTATTTCAAGTTTATAGTGTCATAGGAAGCGTAAATATTGAGAAATACATAATGAAACTTCAATAGTAAGTACTAGAAAGTTACATACTTCTATTACACTTAGTGGTCTCTTCCGGTGATTTACACCTTTTCAATGTGAGGATCTGTGGTAATATTACCGGTGACTATATGACCCGAAAATGTCACATCGTTTAACCAAAACTCACACTTTTTTAAAATTGCATATAACTAAGAATCTCATAATTTCTGATAAACTAATGGCAAATGTTTTACATGATAACAAGGAACGATAGCCATTTCAAAAAAATCCCAAACCCCACGAGCTCAACATCATCAATATAAAAAATTGACCATATCTAGAGACGATAGATATGTCCCATATATGTCCCCATTTAGCTAACCAATCAGTAGTTTCATTGGCATCTCTATTAACATGTCCAAATTTAACCACTAAACTGAAATGGAAATATAAAAGAATTTATTATTTTGTATGAGATTCTACCACATGTGATTATAGGAATATCCTAAAAACTGTACGACAACCATAAATAATAAATAAATAATTTACAACTAAAAAAAATGATAAAAAAGTTATCATTTACGGATCTCAAATAGTTTATCTTTTAGTTTATCTTTAGAAAATGTGAAATTACCATAAACAAATTCATTATTAAACGCTTAGTACCTTATCATTTTACCTTCTACAACATAGCTTTATTTTGCAGTTCTATTATTTATATTTGGAAGTTTTATTTAAAATAATTTTAATATAAATATCTAAAATGAAAAATAACCATAAGTGCAAAGGTTTATATTTAACTGTATCAACAAGTTTTGAGTAAACGGATAATAGGACTAGGTGATATTAAGGAGATGTACTAATTAGGAATGATAATTTATTTCATGTTTTAAATAACACTTTCAACTTTATTTCTTGTATTGAAAATAACCATTTGTAATATTTAATCATGAATATATGAAGCAACTAAATTTCACTAAGTCTTTATCTTTATCTTGTAAATTGTATTCGGTCAAAGGAGCATATATTAAATTATTAAATTTTTGATGATTTTGAATTTCCAAAATAATATTTTTGATAGATAATATCTGTTTTTTATTTATTTTGATATATATCTAAAGTTTGACATTAATTCCATGAATAAATTACACAGTAATATATCACTAAATTAAATGAAAAATATATGAAGTGCAAACTCTCCCATAAATTGGGGCCAAACCATTGTCCAGAAAACCATAACTTGTTCTCCAACAAAAGCAAAGGAAATAATGATGAAGGCAGCTTCATCCTTAGCTATTTTGATTGTATTTTTAATCCTAAGCCAAACGATCAGTGCGGAGGCTGTCAAGTGCAATGTGGCGGAGCTGGAGCCTTGTCAAAAAGCATTTACGGAACCAGCGTTACCCTCAACAAGGGGCTGTAAGAAAATGCGTGAGCAGAAATCGTGTCTTTGCCAAGATTTCAAAGATCGTAGCATTTCTTCCTACGTCGATAAAACCACTAGAGCAAAAAGGGTTGCGGAAATCTGTGGTGTAAAATTGCTTATTCTTTCTTTTTGGTTCATGATTTTATAAAGCAGATTCTCAATGGTTCTTTCTTTTTGTAAAATCTTGTTCTAAGTTTTAGGTTCTAATGAATTTTTTATGTTCATGATCTTAGATTTTAGACTGAATTTGGACATTTGGATAGAGAGGTCAATGGAGTTGTTGATTGGTTTGCTAAACGAGGACATAGACTCCGTGATGATAGGGTCATTTTTCTATTAATGATGTTGAACTAAAAATCAGGATATGGAATGATTCGTGGGTTTTGAGATCTTTTCGAAATGGCTAACAGTCTTTGTTATCGTATTTGTTTTGATTTGCAGACTATACTTATTATTATGCATTTCGGTTTATGCGATGTTGATGTTGAGATTCACTTTCACTCCATGTTAGATATTTTAGTGTAATTGGATCGACTAGTCGACCAATTTATTCACGATACATTTATAGGAAAACAATCCCATAGATAAACAACAATGCAGCTAACCTTAACAGACAGACTAATATATATTTATAGAGATAATCAAGAACTGCAGAAATGTTAACTTCATTCCAAATATCAATACAGGGGTTTGTTTTCTTATATAGAAAATACACACAAACTATTCCATCTTATCTAAATAACTGCCCTAATAACTATATTAGACACGTCATAAACTAGACAATACGTATTCAAACCAACTAGTTTAGATTACTTCCAACATTCTCCCCTGTAAGCTAAATTCCAACCTGCACGTTCTTCATGCCCAGTAAATCTCGCATATTTTCAAACTTCACAGTGGTCATCGCTTTAGGTAAAACGTCTGCACGCTGCTCCCCTATACGTATGTGCTTGACAATAATCTCCCCACGCTCTACACATTCGCGAATGAAATGATAGCGGATATCAATATGTTTACTTCTTCCGTGGAAAACTGGATTTTTTGCCAAATCAATCGCAGAACGATTGTCTATATATATGACGACTGGAGAGTGCTTTACATCTGTTGTTTGACTAAGTAACTTGCTTAACCACAAACCTTGGCATGTTGCCGCTGTTGCAGCCCTGAATTCAGCTTCGCTTGATGACAACGCCACACACTTCTGCTTTTGTGAGACCTAAGTAATTAAACTCTCATTCAAGTAGAAAGCCATGCCACCTGTGCTCTTTCTATCCTCAAGATTACCCGCTAGGTTGCTATCTGAGTAGCCGGACAATAAATAATTTCTAGACCCACTTGAATATACTAACCCAAAGTTGAT
Source organism: Limnanthes douglasii subsp. nivea (assembly GCA_036936605.1). Taxonomy (NCBI): domain Eukaryota; kingdom Viridiplantae; phylum Streptophyta; class Magnoliopsida; order Brassicales; family Limnanthaceae; genus Limnanthes; species Limnanthes douglasii. The sequence continues at coordinate 280,183,842 of JAUPFV010000004.1, forward strand.
AGTTCCTTTCATGTAACACAAGATACGTTTAATTGTATTCATATGAAATTCAGTAGGTCTTTCTATGTACCTGCTAACTAAACCAACATAATAAGCAATATCCGGATGAGAATGAACCCAATACCTCAACCCACCAATTAAGTTCTTAAATTTCTTGGAGTTCACTGACTTCCCGTTTCATCTTTATCAATCTGTATTTTTGCCTCCATAGGATAGTTTACGGCATTGCATGACCCCATACCAGCTTTCTCAAGTAACGTTTTGGCATAACTTGCTTGTTTAAGGTCAATATATCCCTGCCCCTGACTGACTTCGATACCCAGATAGTAAGATAATCTCCCGAGATCACTCATCTCAAATTCTGCACTATTTGCCTCTTAAACTTACTAATGTTTGCGATACTAGTCCCTGTGACCAATAGATCATCCACGTATACTCCAATAATCAGAACTTCATTACCTTCCTTCCTTGTATATACTGCATGTTCATATGGGCACTTAATGAAGCCCAACTCTTCAAGACACTTACTTAACTTGGCGTCTGCCTTATCTTATATAGAGCCTACACCAACTTATAGACAAAGTGTTCCTTTACATTTTTTACAAAACCCTCAGGTTGACACCCATAGACAACTTCTTGTAAATCCTTGTTAAGAAATACGGATTTTGCATCCAAGTGATGCACTTCCCAGTCATTCTTGGCGGCACGTGCTAACAGTAATCTTGCCGTTTCTAAGCGAGCGATTGCGGCAAAGATCTCTTCAAAGTCTATTCCCTGTTGTTGAACATAGCCCTTTGCTACAACCCTGGCTTTGTGCTTGATAATATGTCCATATGTATCCCTCTTTAGGTTGTAAACCCATTTCAGCCCTATGGCTTTATGCCCAGGTGGTAGCTCTACCAATTTCCATGTATTGTTCTAAAATATTTCCACTGTAGAACCATCATAAAATCTAACACGCCGAGTTACCCATTCATCCAATTCTTTAAACTTCGAGCGTTGTCCCGTCATGTGGTTACTAGCGCCATTGTCTAGATACCACACATTTGAATCAGCTTTTGTACCTTCATCTTTGTTTAGTTTTAATACCACACTTCTTGTTTATCTTTATAAATATATATTTGTCTAAGTACCGCACTTCTTGTTTATCTCTATAAATATATATTTATCTTCTCTGTCTTCTGCCATCATAAGTGCAGGTTCCTCATCTTGTACTACCAAATTTACCTCTTGCTTTTGCTCTCTACGTGGCTTTCTACACTCAGCTGCGGAGTCACCATAAAAACTGCAATTCCAACATCTTAATTGTTCTGTCGTGCACTGCACGTCCATCTTGGTAATTGACAGTACTTCGATTCCTCTGGCTATCGGTTCCTCCTCGATTTGTCATTTTCATCCACTCCTCTCTAGTGAATAACATCTTCCCCTCTTTGTCTTCTTGTTTATTCCATTGTTCCTCCATCAGCATCAACTACCCTCCAGTGTTCTCTGTTTGGCCACAAAGCCTCTCTTTATGTGCCTTTAGAGACCCAATTGTCTCTTCAACTGACATTACATCTAGGTCTCCAAACTTCTCTATTGTTGAAGTGATTTGTTAGAATTTGGAAGGTACTGCTCTAAGTAGTTTTTTCACGACATAGGTCTCTTCAATGGTTTCTCCCAAGGCACAAATATTAGTCCCCAACCCATTTAATCTCATAGAGAATTCGTCAATCATCTCTGTATCCCTCATCTTTAGATTCTCAAACTCTGCTTTTAGTGTATGCACTCTTTCTTTCTTGATACACTCTACTCCTAAACACATTGTTTCTATCGCGGTCCATGCATCCTTCGTTGTTTTCTTGTCTGCCAACGATAGTAGAATGTATTCAGGGATAGCCTGGAATATTACAACTATTTCCAGCTTATCTGTTTTTCCATCAACCTTTGTATATGGATCGAAGGGTCAATTGTCCCCAGATCCCATGAGCTTGCATAAAAACTCTCATCTCTAGTGACAAAGTCGTGTAATTACTCTTCGTTAACATTGGGTAACTTAATCCCAATGACCCTTCTTTGTTCTTGGTAGCCTCCATTGTGATTGCCCTAACCTCTGATACCAAATGTACGGAAATAATCCGAGAGATAAACAACAGTATAGATAACCTTAACAGACAGACAAATATATATTTATAGAGATAAACAAGAAGTGCGGAAATGTTAACTTCATTCCAAATATCAATACAGGGGTCTGTTTTCTTATATAGAAAATACAGACAAACTGTTCGATCTTATCTAAATACACATCATAAACTGGACAGTACATATTCAAACCAACTACTTTAGATTACTTCCAACAACATTATCGTTTAAAATTTAATTCCTGTTATAATTTATGGACCCTAACTACCCTAACCGTGAACCTGATTTTATTGGTCGCAATACTTACATATTGGATTATGTCCAAAAAGAACATAATATACCATATTTCATTTTCTCTATTCGAAAAAATGATTAACTCTGATTTTATCTAATTGGAATTTTTGAAGAAACCAAAAAATTATTTCAATTACAAATTGTTTACAAGAATTTAGAGATTTATCTAGAAATCAAATAATATTACCAACAAATAATTGAAATTATATATTCTTGTTTATAAAGATAGAGATGACGAACGCATTAGAATCAGCGAAGGATATGAGAAGTAAATTTGCTAAACTGGACAAGTTCGAAGGATATGATTTCAGATGATGGTAGAAAATGATGATTTTTTGTTTACAACCCTACCCTCAAGATTTTTTATATCCAGAGTACTCCCTGCTCGACGATCATTAAGAATGATTTCCTTGAACAAACAATGAGGGGCAACAAGTGGGAGAATGTTGATTACATTTGTCACAGCCACATATTAAACGGTATGTCTATTTTTTTAATGTATATTAAAATTTCGAATGTGCAAAAGAATTATGAGATTCTATTGAATCGAAATATATGCAGAAGATGCTTCTAGTAAGAAGTTCATGGTGAGTAATTTCATTAATTATAAATGGTTTATTCTCAACTTGTGATGGAACAATATAATGAATTACTAGAAATTCATAATCAGATCGTTTAACACAATATGAAATGGATGAATGTATTTCAATGTCTTCTGTTATTAATAAATTTCCTCCTTCATGGAAGGATTTTAAACACACTCTGAAACACAACAAGGAATGAATGACTTTAGTGGAAATTGGTAGACATTTTAAGATTGAAGAGTTTCTAAGGGCTCAAGATGAAATTAGTAATTGTAAGGGTAAAAACCAAGTGGGACACCTATTTTTAAATATGGCTGACAACAACGAACTCCTTAAGAATGCAAATACATATAAGGGGAATAAATGAATGTTTAAGGGTGACAACAATAACAACAATTATTCCAACAAAAAACCTAAAATATTATTCCATGTGGAAACAATGCTATTCCAAGTGGAAACAATGTTGGTTCAAGTGTATCTAAGGATCCTTAAAAGCAACAAGGCTAGATTTTATTTGATAATTTTAATTATGGTCAGATGAAGCATAGTGGAAAAGGCATTTTTTGTGCAAGATGACGATGTTGCATGGTCGATTGATTCGAGAGCAACAAGTCATGAATGCAAGGATCTCTGGTGGTTCATAAATTTTCAACCGATTGAAGATGGATCTTCGCTTAAGATGGAAAATATTGCAACCAAACCAATTAAAGGACTAGAAAATGTTAAGTTATTATTTACTTATGGAAAATACATATTATTCAACAATGTATTTTATGTTCATCGGATTTTGAAAGAATCTTCTGTCTGGTGTTATTTTAAACAATTGTACTAGTATGTGTAGAAATTTTAATAAAACAAATTTATGGCATGCTAGAATGTTCATTATAGAATTAAAAAAAAAATTCAAAACGAAAATGAGCATTATTCCTCATGTTGATACAAACAATGAAAAATTTAAGACTCGCATGTTAACTAGGATAACTAAAAAAAATTAAATAATACCGAGTTTCTAAAATATTGAAACTAGTACATAGTGATTTATGTGATTTCCAAGCTACATGTTTGTTACGAAATAAAAAGTATGTTATTAATTTTATTGATGATGCATTTGAGAGTCTTGTGTTGTAGAACAATTGTAAGGCCACTCAACCGAAAAGGAAACATTTTAATGAAAGAGGTATAAATTGTATCTTCATTTGATATGCTCAGCATTCCATTGCGTATAGGTTCCATGTGTAAGAATCTACTGACTATGTGTCAGTGAACACAATTATCAAGTCAAAAGATGCAATATTTGATGAAAATAGATTTACCTCTATACATAGACCTATAGATATGAATAAAAACTCTTTGAATACGAACTCAATTCAAATTGAATATACGTCAAGTGGTAATGTTTGTGTACCTGAACCTTTTGTACCAAAGAGAAGTACTAGAACTAGAAAAGCTAAGCCGTTCTGATGTGATTTTCAAGTTTATTTAGTTTAATCGTTAAGAGATAAAATTGACTATCAATATTAATATTGATTTGATATTGAAGATGATTTAATGACTTTTACTGATGGTATGACATCAAAGAAACTATCCAAGATGAGATAAAGTCTATCATGTATAATAATATAAGAGGTTGGTTAATTTACCTCATATTTTTTAAATCCCTAGGGAATAGATAGTTCTTTAAACAAAAAAATGAAAGTAGATGAAACTATTTAATGGTATTATTCTTTAATACTTATGTTATGGTTGCTAGGTTTTATACTATTAGATTGGTGATTGCACTTGCATCTGTATACAATCTTGTAATTTATCAAATGGATGTCAAAAATGCATTCTTAAATGGTTATTTGGATGAGGAGATTCATATGAAACAACTAGATGGGATTGTCATGCATGGTTTTGAAAACAAGGTATGCAAGTTGAAAATAATCTTTGTATAGTTTAAAACAACCACAAAAAGATTGGCATATAAAATTTGATAATGATGTATTCTCTAATGGCTTTATTCTTAATCAAGACCACAAGTATGTATATAGGAAATTTGATAATCTTGGTAAATGAGTTATGATTCGTTTATGTGCTGATGATATGTTGATTTTTCGTACTGGCCAGAATCAGGTTGATGAAAAAAGAAATTTTTATTATCTAATTTTGAGATGAAGGATTTGGGGGAAGCTGAACCTTAATATTTTGCCTAATTCAAACCCTAATTCTATACTTAAACCCTAAGTTCTACACTAAATCTAACCTAAATCCTAAATTCATACCTAAAACTAACAAAATTAACAAACAAATTTAGATTAGGGAACTTACGTAGGTGGTGGTGGGGGATTTTGTTCTTCACCATGATGAAGGAGGAGGAGGAGGAGTGGTGGTGGTGGTTGCTCGCCGGAAAATATGAGAGAGAAGTGAGAGTGTTTGAGAGAAGAGACTTTGAGAGTTAGAGAGAAGTGAGAGAAGTGAAGGAAGTGAGAAAAAGTGTAGGGAAAACGTTGTGGATGGAAGTTAGTAAAAAACAAATTGGCTTATATACCCTTGAAAAAGTTATTTTTGGAAAAAATTAGGTATACTTAGATCAACTTTGGGTATACTCAAAATTGGATATACTTAAACCTGAACTGGGTATATATAGCTTGACCCTATTACTATTCACTAGTTACGAAGATTAACATTGATTGATCTATATTTTTTCTTAAGATAAAAAGTTGTAGAGTTCAATTTCAAATCAAATAGACCTCTATAAATCATAATTTTTATTTTGCTTTGCTAAGTTTATAGGAACGATGAGTGTTGACCGAGTTTTCAAGCTATGAGTATTTACCACGATTAACACAATTATCCTTCAACGTTTTCAAAGTTATAACAAACTTTTGTATCTTATTTTAATTTGTTTGAAATGGGATTAATATCAATACTAAAAAAACAAAATTAATAAAAAAGATATAATACATTATTATTTTGATGTGGATTTAATAATCTTATAACAAACGGATTAAACTAGTCAGCCAATTAGTTTTATTTATAAAAGTTATGGGTTTTTTATTCAAATATAATTATATTAATTATTAAATAAAATAAAAGAATTAATTTATTCTTTTATATTAGGTAATAAGATATTATAATTTATTGTAGAAGATGAAATATTTTATTTCCAAAACATAATACCATAATATTTACCAAATAAACTAAAAGAATGATGTTATTTTTTTCAAATTGAATAATAAATATATTATAATTTATTCATAAAAAAGTAAAATATTGAGATCGTGATCTTCATTTAATTTTTTATATTTTTTATATTTTGTCTTTTTTTTTTCTTTCTTAGTATTTAATTTTTTTCAAATCCTTCGCTTTTATCTTCTTCTTTAACTATAGTTTATATTTGCAATCTTAACTCCTTTATTATCATTGATAAATAAAAAAAACGGAATGAAAGTATTTTTATTAATTATTAAATAAAACTAACAATTAAATTAGTATAAAAATAATATGAAATAAAAAATAAATAGCTTTTGATCACTGGCGGGTTTAACGTATTTAGAGTTTAATTTTGAGGTTTACGTCTCAGTTTTGGGTTATAGATGTTTTAAGGTTTTCCATCCCATATTTGGGGTGTACATGTTTTACATGTTAGTTTTGAGTATGTATTTGTTTTTGGGATCAGTTTTGGATGATACGAACCTAACACGAACCCGAAACAAGTAGTCAAGACTAGTGACTATTGAATCAAAACAAAACATGAAATGGACAGAAGAACTTGAGTTGTACTGAAGCACTTAAGATGGACCTTAGTAAAATATGCTAGACTAAATCAATCTCTTTCTACGTCGGACAGATGCCTCGACATCGCGGGTATTCTTATCCGAAATTTTCTTCTTCTTTTCCTCCATATATTTGTCTTTTTCTCACTCAAAGTTTTCTTTTATCTTCCCATAATAATGACTTCTCATTGATGAGTCTGCTTTAACAGAGTGATATCATTCTATTATTTTTGTTTCTTCTTCGACAAACCAATTCCTACAAATGGCTAACTCCATCGGAACTCTATGTATTTCAACATCGATCTACATCACATTTTTAGGTTTCTTGAAGAGAGTCGTTAGAAGACTGATAAAATTCAAGAAGACCCTACTATTCTTTTGTGTCCATGCTCGAAATGTCCCAAACATATTACCCATCATTTGTAAAATAAATTAAATAGATAAATATTTAGACAAATAAATAAATAAACAAAAAACATACATAATATACAATAGGGTAATGATTTATATGTCCACGCATGTTTCCCCATTACAATAGAAACAACTATCATACCAAATTATTTTATAACTGATTGAGTTCATAAAGGAGTCAAATCTCGTATTCTACTAGTTAGGTGACTATTTTACAATTTATAAAGGTATCTTCCAAAAACATACATTTGTCTTCTAGCCATCTCAAAACCCATGAGGTTTCCTCGTCTAGGTGGTCTCCTCCAAGTATTTATGCAAGAATACAATAGTATAATTCATATAATCTAGTTCAAGATCAAACCTAGCAACAATAAAGAATATCACTCTTATATAGGTATCTGTTACAACCGGTAAAATATTTCACTAAACTCTCCACCCTCATTTGAGTAAAAACCTTCACCATCAGCCTAGATTTTATTTACATAACTCAACACCAGATATACATTGAATTCTTTTTTAATATCCATTTACATACACCAAGTTTTTTACTTTTCAATTTTTTTACAATCCATGTGCAATTTGTATCAAAAGAATTCATTTCTTACTTCATGGCCTTCTAACATTTTAGTTTATCACTTCTCTTTAAAGCATTATGATAACCTTCAGATTCAAGAATATCTTCCTCTATTTCATCATAAAAAGTATAGACTATAATATCATTATAACGGTACCTTTTTGTAGGCATGCTATGTCTCCATACTCCATCATTCACTAGTTGCTAACTCTGTAAACTTATTTGTTTCTCTTCAGTTTAAAAATAAAAGTAACTTAGATGTTAGAATCAAATTTAGTCAGTTAAACTAGCTCTACAATAGTAAATTCATCTTAGGTATACTCTAATTTATTGTTATGTTCAATCTCCATCTCAACTTGAAACCCTCCTTATTGGTAGTACTAAGTGTAGTACTACACTTCTTGAGAATCATAATATCAGCTATTGAATTCATCATATTAACTAATCAAAGCCTTTTCACTTCCAGATTCCAAACACAACAACCTATACGGTTTTGCAACATCTCAGAAACCAAAGAACATACACTTAGTTCTCCCGAGTGAATCTTATCTGACTTCACATGTAAGATTAAATCAGGAAATAGTCCCTCGAGTATTCCATTTTTTTCATTTAGTCTTTCAACTTAAAAATCATCGATGAGGGTCCCTGTACATATGCATCACATTTGAACACTCTCAAGTGGCTCAACACTAGTTTTCTTTCCTTGTACCTCTATTAAGGATATTTCAAATCAAGAACAATTGAAAGACATTTGCTAATGATATAAAATACATCTCTCATTCTAGCTTTGAGAAACATATACATCACTCTTTTTGATAATCTCTAGTTTAGCTCTAATCTCATAGTTTTGTGTCTAGTTATACTGATATTTCATTTACATTTCCAAATCATTGTTAGTTCTTAACTTATCCAACTTTCTTCAAGCATGATCCTTTTAATCCTTAAATTTATGAAATTCTTCATATTTGAACTTCAAAAGTATAAGCCATACTTTTATATAGCAGTCATCAATGACAAATATAAAATACTTAGCACCTTCCATGATAGAATGTGTGACAAGTTTTCAAAATTCTGTACGAATATATTAAAGCACACCTTGAGTTATATGGTTGGTATTGTAAACTTAATACATTTATTAGTTTCCATTACACATCGCTTATAGAAACTCAACCTTTGAACTTTATCGTCATTCAAAAAATCTTGTGTGCTAAATTCAGTTAGCCCTGTATAACATACATGCCCTAATCTCAGATATTGCAGCTTAGTAAAATTAAAATCATCACTAAACACACCTTTAACTACTAGAAACCGCTCAAGAAGTAATATACCATCACTTTTGTTAATCTTTGTAACTATTAGTGAACCTTGTCATACCTTAATTTTGTCATTCTAACCCTTATAATTAATCATTTCATTGTCGAACACTCATATAACCCTAATATTTTTTCCTAATTATAGAGAAATACAACATATTTCAAGTCTTGTAGATATCTTGGACATCATAATCCCTATTCCCTTCGCAACAAAAGTTTTGTCACGACGGTACCATCTTCAACCTCCTTTAGATATTTAACCTAGTGTTTGTTGGAAGCCACGTAAAAAAAACAATCCAAAGTCCAATACTTACTTATTATAATACCTACAAGTAAATACCAGGAAAATAATTGAAGCATCTTTGGCTTCAAGAATAAAAAAAACTGATGAAAAAACTAATAAACCGGAAAAATAACTATCACGACAAATAAACCACCAAGAGGCATGGTTGTTGGTGTAAAAAAAGGATTCGTCAAGACCATCATAATAACATGGACACATAACCCAAAATATGGAATGAAAGGTCTGTGGTTGTTTTAATAATATTGTTTAATATTGTTCACACGTTAATACCTAATTATTAAGAAATTAATATAGAAATGAGGAGGCTCACCGCAACACCCGAAAATGATCTTAATAACCAAGTAAAAAGCCACGATGGCGATGTTATGTATTGATAAACTCACTTATCTAATAAAATACGTTTTAGTGAAAGCAAGAGAGAGATAGCATATGATTTTTTATTTTTATTATTTCTCCATCTATTTGTTGTAAATTTATTTATTTATTTATACCCCATATTAGTTACGAAATAATAAGTTGTTATGCAATTACTTATTGTTACGTTTTATTATATTGCTTCATAATTGTTTATAGATTTGGGTCTCGCATAAAACTCAGCCCAACACTCGTAGAACTCGTGACCCATACTTTACAACAGCCTGACCCAAGACACGCGACCCGGTTCACTTAAGATTCACGCTTCTCTCTCACCCATTCAAACAACAATCCCAAATCAGAGACTAAACGCTAAACACCTTCAAGCCAAAACCACCTTCTGTTCCACCTCAAACACTTCACCACCACCAGCCCCATTCTCCTTGACTTCCCCCCTCAAATGAACCGGAGGAACACCAAGGCCAAGTTTGTCCTGCAATAACAAGAATCGAGGCTGAGATAATGGATTGGTGAGAAGATCGGCTCTCTGGTCATGCAAAGGAATATATCGAATATCAAGCTACCCCTAAATCACCTGATCACACACAAAGTGAAGATCAATATCAACATGTTTCGTTCGAGCGTGAAATACGGGGTTAGAAGCCGGAGAAGCTGCCCCAAGATTATCACACCATATGACTGGAGACCGGTGAAGAGGAAGACCTAACTCATCAAGAACAGAACGCAACTAAATCATCTCAGATGACAAGTTAACAAGGGAGCGATACTCGGACTCTGTGCTAGAACGAGACACTACCCCTTGCTTCTTAGAGGACCAATAAACTAGTGTGTCATCCAGGAAGACACAATAGCCTCCAACAGACCGGCGGTCGTCCACGGAACCGGCCGAATCAGCATCGGTGAAGCCAGTGAGTTGATGTTCGTCAATCGGCTTGATATGAAGTCCAAGTGAGGAAGTTCCAGATCATTAAGGAAAAATTCGTTTTACAATTTGAATATTGGTAGTTTTCGGGCATTGCTGATACTCGCTCATCTTTTTTACAGCAAACGCAATGTCCGGTCGAGTATGCAACAAGTATTTGCGAGACCCTAATATACTTCTATATTTTGTAGGTAACTGAAGAGCTTCACCATCAAACTTGGAGACAAAGGGACTTACCCGCATAGGAATGAGGCAAGGGTTAGCTTTAGAAAGACCCTCCCTTTGCAATAGGTGTTGTATATGTTTTGTTTGAGTTAGGTAAAGTCTAGTTTCATCCCGATAGACCTCCATACCAAGAAAACGTTTAAGCTTTCCCATGTCTTTCAAAGCAAACTTAAAGTTCAATTGTTGTATGAACTTAGTCAGGAAGTTAGAACTATTACAAGTGACTATAATGTCATCTACATAGACAAAGAGAACCACTGAAACGTCTTCGTCATTAAAAAGAACATAGAACAATTAGCCTTCGAATTATGAAAACCCCATTTCACCAGTGTATCCTTTAGCTTGGAATACCAAGCTCTTGCAGCTTGCTTCAAACCATACAAAGCCTTGTGTAGCTTACAGACGTGATTAGAAAACTCTGAGTTGACAAAACCTTGAGGCTGAACCATAAAAATATGTTCTTTGAGATCACCATTTAAAAAGGTTTTGTTGATGTCCAACTTCCTTATGGCCCAGTCTCTTGATACAGCCACTGTCAACACAAGCGTAATCATAGAGGCTTTAATAACAGGACTAAACGTCTCTATAAAATTAATCCCATGCTGCTGATGAAACCCTTTGGCCACAAGTCTAGCTTTATACTTTTGAACATACCCGTTTGGGTTATACTTTACCTTGTATACCCATTTGCACCCAACTAAAGTCATGTCATTTGTATAAGAAACACAAGACCAAGTATGATTTGTCATTAGGGCATTGTATTCAGCTTTCATAGCCTGAAACCATTGAGAGCTTTTAACAGCTTCAGAGTACCTTGTAGGTTCTGTGTATGTAGTATTAGGTAACACAACCATACCAGAATAAACACTTTTAGGCTTAGTTTTTCCATTTTTGGCCCTAGTGATCACGGAGTGTGTATTTTGGGTCTGGTGAAAGGGTGTAGTTGTGGCAATAGGTAGTTCAATTCTAACTGGGGTGTATATGATTTTCTTGTGACAAGCTTTGGGTTTGGCAGGTCAATATGTTCAGGAATAGGTGAAGAAGAAGGTTCATTTGGTTGGGGGAAGCTTTGCCTTACATGTACGTTTTGGTGAGGTAAGTCTGTTGTCTGTTTGAAATTAGGCATTATAGGTGAAGTTTTACTACTGCTATGATCAGTTAGGGGAGTAGGTAGAGAGGCAGAGAGAGTTCTTGATAGATTTAGAGTTTCACCATATGTCCTAACAGTAGGAAACTGAGGTAGACAGAGAGACCTAGACTTAGGAGGACACACACTTGAATTTAGGAAACCAGAAGCACAAGGAAATTCATCTTCATTGAAGATGACATTTCTAGATATGTAGACACTCACTAGAGAACTTAAGAATATATACCCTTTGTGAACACTGTACCCTAGAAACACACACTTCACAGAATGATATTGAAACTTATTTGACTCATAGGATTTGAGACAAGGAAAACATGCACAACCATAAACCCTTAGAAACCCATAGTCTAGTTGCATACCAAACAACTTTTCAAAAGGAGACTGTCCTTGTAGAATAGAAGTAGGAAGTCTATTAATAAGGTAAACAACAGTGTGAAATGACTCTTGGTAATAACTGAAAGGAAGACCAGATTGAGATAACAAAGTCATACCAGTCTCAGTGACATGTCTGTGCTTTCTCTCTGCTCTTCCATTTTGAGCAGAAGAGTAAGGAGAGGATATCCTCAGATGGATCCCGAAACCCTTTGTTATTGAAAGGAAAGACCTAAACTCTCCCCCAATAGACTCAAAACATTTGATTTTCTTGTCAAATTGAATTTCCACAAGATTTTTGAACTCTTTAAATATTTGTATAGCATCAATTTTATGTTTTAGTGGATATAGCCAGGTATATCTAGAAAACTCGTCTACAAATAGAATGTAGAATCTGTATCCACCTTTAGAAATCACAGGAGAGGGCCCCCATATATCAGAATGTATGAGATCAAGGAAATTTGCAGAATGAGATAAAGACCTAACATAGGGAAGAGAATGAGACTTGCCCAACTGGCAATCATCACAAAAGAACTTCTCATTATTAAGGCTAACAGATAGATTACGTTTTCTCAGAATATCAGACAACACTCTTGTAGAAGGGTGGCCTAACCTCCTATGCCAATCCTTCTTTAAAAGAAGTAATGAACTAGACAAAACTGAACCATTTGAGACTCTAGGAACACACTTTAAGACTTCAGCTTTAGACGGAAAAAGATGAGGTGAAACCTCCAATCTATATAAGCCACTCTCAACCTTCCCTGTAAGAAGGATCTTCCCTATTGTCTTGTCCTTCACAAAGCAATTAGAGTTATGAAATTTAATGAATATGTTATTATGTGAGGTAAGTTGGGAAACACACAAATTTTTTTGTTTATTTTGGGTACATGTAAAATGTTATTTAGGTGGATAGTTTAGTTAGTTTTAGTAGGTAGACAAGTCTTCCCAAAGTGTTTAATTCTGTGTTTAGTTCCATTACCTACTGCCACAGATTTAGTACCTGAGTACTCTGCTTTTTAAGCCATCATCTTAGTAGAGTTTGTGACATGGTGACTAACACCACTGTCCAAATACCATCCCTCATCTGCACCTCCTGACTCTTGAGATACAACCAAAGCACTCTGATCATGACTACTCTTGGTCTGATCAGATGGAAGTTGGCCCATTACACTAGGATCATCCCTAAACTAACAGTAGACACCTCAATGGCCATACTTTCCACATATTTGACACATAGGTTTGTTGTTAGAGTTGAATCTACCTCATCCTCTGCCTCTGTAGTTATTGTAGTAGTTTTGTGAGTACCTTCCCCTATAAGTACTCCTTCCTCTGTACTTTCAAAGCACTCTGATCATGACTACTCTTGTTTGTAGAAGTTAAGTTGACATCAGCCATAGATAGTTGTAAGTTGCTTAGCTAATCCAATCTACTTTCATAGGTCAGTAGAGTAGCTTGAATGTCAACCCAGTTTTTCACCTCTTTATCTTCTAGGTGAACTGCAATTGGTGTATACTAAGTATCTAGGCCAGCTAGCACCTGAGTCACCAAATCATTCAGAGACACAAGAGAACCTGTTAAAGCCAAGTTATCTGAAATATTCTTCATTAAATTCTCCATAGATAGATTTCCTTTTCTCATTCTATGAAATTCAACTTTGAAAAACGTCACTATAGTCTTAGTTTGTGAGCCAGACAAACGTACTACAACATCCCAAAGACCTTTAGATGTCTCTTCTTTCATCACTTGAGATGTTATTTCTGGACTCATTGTGTTGTAGAGCCATCCCATCAACAATTAGTCCTTTGGGATCCAATTTCCGTACTTAGTATTGGCAGGATACGGTTTATCACCATTAATGAATCCTCCCAGCTTGTTGCCTCTTATTATAGGCAACACCATTGTTTTCCATAGTAGGAAGCTACTTCTATCTAGTCTCAAGCTGTTGAACGTACTTATCTGATTCAACTGCGTATCTTTCTTGCCTAGCAAGTTATCTGATGGTGAGGAAATTTGATCAGCAGATCCGGAGCTAAAAGAAGGAGATTGTGTCTCAGCCATTGAGAAGGACAGCGCTGCCCTGATACCAAGTGAAAGCAAGAGAGAGAGAGAAGATGATTCTTTATATTTATTATTTCTCCATCTATTTGTTACACATTTATTTATTTATTTATACACCAGATTAGTTACGTAACAATATGTAACTTATTGTTACGTTTTATTATGTTGCTTTATAAATGTTTATAGATTTGGGTCTTACATAGATTTCAGCCCAACACTCGTAGAACTCGTGACCCATACTTCACAACAGCCTGGCCCAAGACACGCGACCCGGTTCACTTAAGATTCACGCTTCTCTCTCACCCATTCAGACAACAATCCCAAATCAAAAACTAAACCCTAAACAACTTCACGCCACAGCCACCTTCTCTTCCACCTGAAACTCTTCACCACCATCAGCCCCATTCACCTCAACTGTTTTTTATTGGAAATTTTTTGTATGTTTTTATCAATTCATATAAATATGCTTGTACCTTCATAAATGAACATACGTTTTCCTTGATCAATAAAATTAGTCAAAATTGGAGTTTTGATTTCCAATTCCTTATATTGACATCCTAATGATTTTTATACACTCTAAGAACTTTAAAAAGAACAAATAACCAGTAGAAATACATAAATAATTTATTTTAGAAATTGTATCGAATACATGTACTCCTGTACAGCTTTTCAACATCTTCGAAAAACATTTTAGCAAGTTTTGTTTATGTCTCGATTTATTTTTCACTGGAAACAAAAATGGTCACCGTTAAAGTTCGTTAAAGTTAGGAATCAATGACTTTTTATTTATATCGTGTCGATGTAACACACTTCATGGCAATTATTGAAAGTTTATTAACATTTATTTACGCATTACTGAGACTTCGGGTACTAATAATATGGAACGCGTGTCGATGTAACAAACTTTATGGCAAGTATTGAAAGTTTATTAACATCTATTTACGCATTAGTGAGACTTGGGGTACTACAAATATGGACCGCTCTTGCTATGACTAAGTTTATTGAAAATATTTTCACAATGACACTATAACCTCGTTGATATATTTTATTTATTTCTGTTTTAGTTAAAATTAAGGTTTTCTGTTGCTCCAGATCTAGAGTTATATCATACATATCCACTATATAATGCAAAGGTACACAATTTTAAAATAAAACTACATTTATTTTCCTTAATTAAGTAATATAATCCAAAATCGCATGAAATAACTGAGTTTTTACTCCTTTTTAAGAGTTTGAAATTTTCTTCCTCGTTCCCCTTATCTGCTTCGTTAATAGAAGAAAGCACACCCTCTACTCCAATAACTATAGTGAACAAACTAGATGATGTCTACTTAAAAGTATGTTTTCTCGAGATACAACGGAAATATTTTGGAGGATTAGTAAAAAAACAAGGCTTAGAAATAATATTAAAAATTACTAAAAATAAAATAAGAAGAAGAAGAAAAAGAAAAAATAACCTTAGAAAATGAGTACTCAAGCTTGGAACTCAAAAATGGTATATGGAATGACAACTATTCTTAACATTGGTGGACCAATTACTAGTAACATAGAAAAATGTTTTTCTCAATCTTCCTTGAATCCAGGAAGATCGTTAACTAGGTGCATAAATGGAAACACATAAACGTAAAGAAAGATACTCTTCTTCAGACATAAAAACTAAATAACGATTATTAGACCCTTAACAAAAAGCGTGCAAATAAATGTCTTTACAAAGTAATATTCCAAAGCTACAAAAGCTAAAATTTTGTAACCAATCAACTCCTGGAAGTTTGGTTAAAATGAAAAAACTCATCACAGTCATTGTTTAGTGAAAAGGTAAACCCGTGATCAAAAGGGTATTTAGCCCAAATAAAAATCTAAAATTCAGTCGAAAATCTTTTTCTACATCAATGTCATAAATTAAGTCAGAAAAAATAAAGGCTCGAGATAAAATCATATCAAATGAATGCGTATGAACTTATAAAGTAAGTAATTTTACTACACCTATATATTTCAACAAAATAGCATTTAAAAACTTTTTAAAATAGATCCTCTAATTCCAAGAGTATATTTAATTGGAAGTAAAAGTGTGCGCTTTTCAGAACGTACTAAGTACAAAAAATATATATATTACTATTCTAAGTTAAGCAAAAATTAATTCGGCATTAGCATTTAAGAAGGACCGAGGTGTTACTATAAAATACATAGATGGGGAATTAATTCCTTCTTACAAAACGTTATTCAAGTGTATAATTATTTGGGAATAAAAATAAGCGTTACTATTTACACATTGTATTTAATACATACATACTTTCCTCAAAATTATAATTGGACAAAATTAGCAATAATTTTCATTGGTTGAATATCTAAAGATAACATTAGTATTCATGATGGGTAATGAGCTATTTACAGATTAATATCAAAATAAAAGAATAAATTCCTTGAAAAATTACATTCCATCCATCATACTTGAGCAAGGACTATGAAACAAATGAAGCCGAAATATAGACGAATTAAGTAAAAGAAAAAAAGATAAAGCTAATGTAAAAAAAGATTACAACATAAGAGAACGTTCAATAAAGAATAAATAAGTAATTAAATTATCGTTAAAAATAAAAGCTAAACCTTTCAATGCAATTAAAAAAACTGAAATCCAAGCATCTTTAAAGAAAAACAAAGTGATAAAAATATAAAAAAATGTTTCGAGAAAGTCAAAAGATGCTGCACACAAGTGATAGGTTCCTCAAAAGATGCTGCACATAACAAGAACGTTGCGGACAATACAATGCTAAATTTCTTTTGATGCTTTCAGGAAAACTAATAGGTCATAGTAATTTATCCGGTCCAGATAATTTGGCTCATGAGCAATTCATGACCCAATTTCCAAAAAAACTCTGTAAAAAACTTAAGAATAATGATTGTAACTTTAGTTAAAATCATATCTTTTATTTTCTTGATGTAAAAACTACTACTTGTAAGTTTTATATAAAAAGATCTAACAAAAAGTATCAACCACCTACTCGTTCGTTCGTTCATGAATTCAATAAATATTATTTACTCAATCAACAAATAAAAAAACACGTTTATATTTACTTCACTTTTACTTCACAAATAAAAAATCAGCTCACCAATAAACATAAATTATTAAATTTTATATATAATTAAAATATATTATGAGATATTGTTTAATTTATTTAAAGATATATATATTTCCAATCTTATAAATAATATTTAATTAAATATAAATTTAAATTTAATTTTGAACTAAATTATCTAAATACTCCGACCAAACATGATAATCGTAGGCATCTCAAATAACCTATATTAATTTATCACACGAAACAATACAAAATCAAAATCGTTGTAAACGTTAGAACACATCTAATATTTTTATCAATGCAACATGGATAACATAAATAAGGTTGCCACCAAGCATAACAATTAACAATTGCCCTAAATGTTTAGGGCATTATCAGGACTTATTATGGAGTAAAAGGATTTGATTTTCGGATGGTAGTGTTGGGGTTTAACCAAGAATACGTTTCAACTGCCAAATATTAGTGAATAGAGCGCTGTCTCTTTTGAAATGCCCTAAACATTAAGGATTAGGAAATCATGGTTTATCCATATTTCAAATTGTTATTAAATTCAATTTCATGAAATACAAAGATAAAAAATTAGAAATAAACAAAGTAATTCATGTAATAAGCCAGAATCATGGTTCATTCCATACTGTTACTTATTACAGTAAAAGAGGCAGCAAAATTAGCATTGTTGTTTAGGCACATTACAGTCAGCAAGAACCGCTTGGGTTTGTAACATATAGACTTCAAAGAAGGGAGCATTTTTCGCATCGTGAATGAACCCACAGAAGCATGATTCCTGTTCCTTTACCTTGCTACAACAAGCTGCGTTTGGCTTCAAATGTAGCAGCATTCCTGGAAAACATTGATCCAGCCAAGCATTCATATCGCAGACGACCGCCTCTGCGAACAGGCTTTGGCTGACTAGAGAAAGAACAATCAGAAAAGCAAAAGCTGAAGCTGCTTTCTTCATTTTTTTTCTTTTTTTCTTATAGGGTTGGATATTGATTTTTCTTTTAGGGTTAGAGAATGATGGTTTGCTAAAGAGTTGTTGTGATATTTATAGTAAATACTGCCTTCAATGTTAAATATTTCTTCCATCATTAAATACATGTTTTATAGAATATATTTATTATCCCATTTAATATTATGGATATAGATATAGTATTATTTATTATTTTTTACAAATTGAATTTGCTTTTGTTTTTTTATAGACAAATAATAATTATTAGTTATTTTTTAAATACTTTTCTAGATAACCCTTAAAAAGCATGTATTTTGAATATGAAGGAATAATATTTCCCATAAATAACAAAACTAAAACTATGGTTTTCTTGACATTCCAAATAAATCCTCTTTATGTTTATTTTTGTCATTTAGCCCTTTGTCTATTAAACAAATTCATATATATCTTCTAGCTCACCATTTGTTTAATATACAAAGAACAATGATGTCATAATTTCTTTTTTAGTTTTATAATGTTTGATATGAGAAAAAATAAAAACCATGTATTTTTTATTGATTTATATTTCATTGTATCATATCTTTATCTGAAAACAATTAATATAATAGTAAAAATAATAATATTTTCTATTAAAAAAATAAAACATATTGAATAATTTATATGAACAAATATTGACAAAAAAAAACATATGTAACCAAATGGTTTATTTCACAATCACAAAATAGTTAATACACTTCAAAATAAAGTTAGAAGGACTCCTTTAACAATTTTTATAGAGTATAAATTTTGTATGTTATTTTAATATCATGTTTATAACTCATACCACATATGGAGTTACTTTTACATTTTTTTTACTATTTTAGTGAAGTATTTTTAGCATGTAATAAAGTTTTAAATTCCGTGCTATTAAACCATTATTTATATATAAAAAAATCAAAATAAAAATTTATTATTACTTTTTATTTCAATATATTATTTGTAATTGTTTTTTTATAATTTGAAATACAACTTTTATTTGCTTTTATTTAAGTAATACTAAAAAAGTTAGGTGACCTTTAGAGGATTTTAAACTGATTTTTTATTTTTACTAGAGAGTAAATATATTTATTATTTATTGACCTTTTTCTATCTTAAATGTTATGTATATTTACAAATTTTGAGTTTGAATATATAGTAGAAATTATTTCAGGTTTTAAATAAGACTCTCAACTTTATTTGTAGTATTGAAAATAACTATTCATAATATTTACTCATAAATATATTGAACAACTATATTTCACACGGTTTTATTTTGTCAATTGTATTCGGTCAAAGTTGCATACATTGAATTATTTTCTTTTTGTTGATTTTCAATTTTCAATTTTTAATTTCCAAATTAATACTTTTAATTGATAATGTATGGTTTTTATTGATTTTCATAGCTACAGTTTGACATTTATACAATCCCATGGATAAAATACAGTGGTCAGTAATATCACCATATATATATCACTGAAGTTAATGAAAAATAACAAATATGTACATATTATAAATAGAACAGAAAAATAAATAGATAAAAAGAATATTTTACTGACAAAAACTCAATATATAAAAATCACTTGAAACAAATGAAACTTAGGAGGGGCTTTTAAAATCTTAAAGAGCTGTTGGATATATTTTGTTATTTATCCTTATTGTTATGTAACCTAGAGTGCAAACTCTCCTATAAATTGACCCGAAACCACTGTCCAGAAAACCATAACTTGTTCTTGTTCAATTCAAATACAACGAAAGAAAACGGAAATGATGAAGAAGGCCGTTTCATCTTTCGCTATTTTGATTGTATTTTTAATCATAGGCCAAACGATCACGGCGGAGGCTGTCAATTGCAATGTGGCGGAGCTGGAGCCTTGTCAAAAAGCATTTACTGAACCAGCGTTACCCTCGATAAGGTGCTGTATGAAAATGCGTGAGCAGATATCGTGTCTTTGCCAAGATTTCAAAGATCGTAGCATTTCTTCCTACGTCGATAAAGCCGCTAGAGCAAAAAGGGTTGCGAAAATATGTGGTGTAATTGTCCCTGAATGTTAAGCTTTTCTTTATTGTTAGAGTAATTTATAGTTGGTGTAATAAAACGATTGCTCTCTGAAATCTCTTGTTTTTGTTTTCTTTATGTGTAGATTGTATTAAACTAAAGTCTATATAGACAAAACAATCGGTCATGTAGATTATTCCGAGAGTCCTAATATTAACATATCCAAATGATGGTTTCATCATTTTTCCCAATTCCTTTGGTAAATAACTAACATATATGTGTAATATCTTATTACCTTGAAATGTTCCATTAACATTCATCTTCGAATTATCATCTTTCACAAATACAATACTGCTAGTATTGCCTTCCAACTAAAACATAAAAAATGATTATTTTTAAAAATATTCCCTCGAAAAAGGATAATTCCAATGAAGGTGATGATGAATGAAACTTTTCGATATTATGATATAGCCTAATGTCGAAAACATTTTTCTTCTGAAGAACCACAACAATCGAAAAATTTCAAAAAAATAATAATTTGAAAACAACATGACATACACAACGTCAATATCCTTTTCTATATTACCAACCCACAAGCATATAAACCAAAATTGCAAATGCTTTACGAGCCTAATGTTGTGTTTTATTTTTGGGTTCCAAATTGCTTATTCTTTCTTTTTGGTTCATGATTTTATTAAAGAGATTCTCAACTTGTGATTAATTTTATAAAATCTTGTTCCAAGTCTTGGGTTCTAATGAGTTTTTTATATTCATGATCTTAGATTTTGCGCTGAATTTGGACATTTGGGTAGATAGGTCAATGGAGTTGTTGATTGGTTTGCTAAACGATGACATAGACTCCGTGAGGATAGGGTCATTTTTTCTATTAATGATGTTGAACTAAAAATCTGGATATGGAATGATTCTTGGGTTTGAGATCTTATTGTTATGTATTTCGGTTCATGCGATGTCGATGTTCAAATTCACTTTCACTTCGTGTTAGATATTTTACTCTAATTGGATCGACCAGTCAACCAATTTAATCATGATACATTATCGTTTAAAATTTAATTACCGTTATAATTTATGGACCCTAAGTACCCTAACCGTCAAACTGATTTTATTGGTCGTAATACTTAAACATTGGATTTTGTTGAAAAAGAACATCATATACCATATTTTATTTTCTCTATTCGAAAAAAATGGTCTCTCTGATTTATCCGATTGAAATTTTTGAAGAAACCAAAATAATTTCAATTACGAATTGTTTACAAGAATTCAAAGATTTGTCCGGAAATCAAATAATATTACCAACAAATAATTGATATTATATGTTCTTGTTTATGAAGATAGAGATGACGAACGCAGGAGAATAAACGAAGGACATGACAAGTAAATTTTCTAAACTGGACAAGTTCGAAGGATATGATTTCAGATGATGGCAGAAAAATATACAATTATGTTGACTACCCTCAAGATTGTTTATGTCCAGAGTACCCCCTACTCGGAGATCATTGAGAATGAAATGCTGGAACAAAAAATGAGGCGTAACAAGTGAGAGAATGTTGATTACATTTGTCACAGCCACATATTAAACGGTATGTCTGGTACTTTTTTTAATGTATACCAACATTTTAAATTTTTAAAAGAATTATAGGATTCTATTGGATCCAAATATATGGCAGAAGATGCTTCTAGTAAGAAGTTCATGGTGAGCAATTTTATTAATTACAAATGGTTGATTCTCGACTTGTGATGGAACAATATAATGAATTACTAGGAATTCAGAATTCAATTCGTTCAACACAATATGGAATGGATGAAGGTATTTCAGTGTGTTTAGTTATTGATAAATCTCCTCTTTCATGGAAGGATTTTAAACACACTCTGAAATACAACAAGGAAGGAATGACTTTAGTTGAACTTGGTAGTCATTTTAAGATTGAAAAGTTTCTAATGGCTCGAGATAAAATTAGTAAACCTAAAGGTAAAAACCAAGTGGGAAACCTATTTGTAAATATGATTGACAACAACGAATTATTTAAGAATGCAAATACATATAATGGGAATAAATGAATGTTTAAGGGTGACAACAATAACGACAATTATTCCAACAAAAATCCTAAAATGAAATGGAAATATCGCAAACCTAGTCTCTTTTAAAATGGATTATCGAGTTGGAAACAATCTTATTCCAAGTGGGAACAATTTTGGCTCAAGTGTATTTAAGGATCCTCAAAAGCAACAAGGTTAGATTTTATTTCAGAATTTTAATTATGGTGAGATGTTGCATGGTGGAAAAGGAATTTTATGTGCAGGATGACGATGTTGCATGGTCGATTGATTCGGGAGCAACAAGTCATGAATTTAAGGATCTTTAATGGTTTGTAAATTTTCAACCGATTGAAGATGGATCTTCACTTAAAATGGGAAATGTTGCAACTGAACCAATTAAAGGACTAGAAAATGTTAAGTTATTATTTACTTGTGGAAAATATATATTATTCAAAAATGTATTGTAAGTTCCTCGGATTCGAAAGAATCTTTTATCTGGTGTTATTTTAAACACTTGTGTTTCAAACAAGTGTACAAAAGTGGTTAGCATGTATTGTCAAAACATGATGTATTAGGTTTATGTTAAATATTAATGTTTCATACCAAAAGGATTATGTTTGCATGGCGTCTACTAGTATGTGTAGAAATTTTAATAAATCAAATTTATGGCATGCTAGAAAGTTCATTATGGAAAAAAATACACAACTAAAATGAGCCTTATTCCTCACGTTGATGCAAACACTAAAAATATAAGAATCGCATGCTAATTAGGATAACTAAAAAAAATCAATAATGTTAACCGAGTTTATAAAATATTGGAACTAGTACATAGTGATTTATGTGACTTCCATGCTACACCTTTGTTAGGAAATAAAAAGTATGTTATTATTTTTATTGATGATGCATCTTAGAGTCTAGGGTTGTAGAAAAATTGTAAGACTCACTCAACCCAAAAGGAAACATTTGGGTGAAAGAGGAATAGATTGTATCTTCATTTGATATGCTCGGCATTCCGTTGCGTATGGGTTCTATGTGTTAGAATCGACTGACTATGTGTCGGTGAACATAATTTATCCAGTCAAGATATGGAATATTTGATGAAAATAGATTTACCTCTATACATAGACCTAGAGATATGAATAAAAACTCCCTGAATACGAACTCAATTCAAACTGAACAAATATCAAGTGATATGAAGTACTAGAACTAGAAAAGCCAAGTCGTTGTGATGTGATTTTCAAGTTTATTTAGTTTACCGGTCAAGAGATAAGATTGATTATCAATATCAATATCGTTTTGTTATTGAAGATGATTCAAAGAGTTTTAGTGATGTTATGGCATTAAGGGATGCTGTATTCTGGAAAGAAACTATCCAAGATGAGATAAAGTCTATCATGCATAATAATATAAGGAGTTGGCTGATTTATCTCATGGTTTTCAAATCCCTAAGGGATAGATGGATCTTTAAACTAAAAATGAAAGTAGATGGTACTATTGAAAGGTATTAAGCTAAATTAGTTATTTAGGGTTCGAACAAATATAAAGAATTGACTTATTTGATACTTATGCTCCGATTGCTATGATTTAAACTATTAGATTGGTGATTGCACTTGTATCTGTATACAATCTTGTAATTCATCAAATGGATGTCAAAATGCATTCTTAAATGGTCGTTTTGATGAGGAGATTCATATGAAATAACCAGAAGGGATTGTCATGCATGGTTGTGAAAACAAGGTATGCAAGTTGGAAAATATCATTGTATTGTTTAAAACAATCACCAAAAGATTGACATATAAAATTTGATAATGTGATATTCTCTAATGGATTTATTCTTAATCAAACCGACTAGATATCTTATTTTTAAGCCCTACTTGGAGAGTCTAGATATCTATAAATGTCATCTTCAATGAAGATAAATTTCCCTGTTCTTCTGGTTTCCTAAATTCAAGTGTCTGTTCTTCTAAAGCTATGTCACTTTGTCTACCTCGGTTTCCTAATGTTAGGACATATGGTGAAACTCCTAATCTATCAAGAACTCATTCTGTTTATCTACCTAATCTCTTAACTGGTCTTAGCAATAGTGACACTTCACCCACAATGCCTCTATTCACACATACAACAGACTTACCTCACGAAAACTTACATGCAAGACAAAGCTTGCTCCAGCCTAATTAACTTCCTTCTTTATATGTTCCTAAACATCTTGATTTGACAAAATCCAAAACCTATCACAAGACAATCATATACACCTCAGTTAGTAATTGAACTACTTATTGCTACTAATACACCCATTCTCCAGACCCAAAATACAAACTCCATGATCATAAGGGCCAAAGATGGCATTTCTAAGCCTAAACTTGTTTATTCTTGTGTCGTTATGTTACCTAGTGCTACTGACACAGAACCTACAAAGTACTCTGAGGTTGTTAAACGTTCTCAGTGGTCTTAGGCTATACAAGTAGAATACAATGCTCTAATGACTAATCACACTTGGTCTCTTGTTCCTTATACAAATGACTTGAGTCTAGTTGGGTGCAAATGGGTATACAAGTTAAAGTATAACCCAAATGGGTCTGATCAAAGATATAAGTCCAGACTTTTAGCCAAGGTTTTTCACCAGCAACCTTGGATTGATTTCACAGAGATATTTAGCGTGTTATTAAAGCCTCTACTATAAGCCTTGTGCTGACATTAGTTGTATGAAGAGACTGCACCATAATGCATTTGGAAATCAACAACGCCTTTTTAAATAGTGATCTCAAAGAACAAGTTTTTATGGTCCAGACTCAAAGAACAAGTTTTTATGGTGAGTCTTATACAAGGCCCATATCTCTCAACATTCAAATCACTATTGGTGTGGATTATTTTCGACTGAGGGAATTTTGTCAGGTGTTTTGTGGTGTTTCAAGGGTATTAAATGTTTAAGTGTTTTGTAGTGAGAGATTTGAGCTGTTTGGTTGTATTAAATGTTCATTACCCTTATTAATGAAAGTGGTTGGGTATTTATACCGTTAATTATGGGTCATATGGGCTTTCCGGTCAATCTTATCGAATCGGGTCGAGTTCAAAAACCCATTAATTTGTTAAGCAGATTAGCAATTAGCTTAGTCAAAAGGTGTTTAGTTATTTAATTCTTTTGTCCTGTCCGGATATTTTAGTGAGTGATTATTATCCGGATTACCCATGTTCGGTTTCTACAGTGAATGATGAATATTTCCGGACTCATCAACTATAATAAAACGTAACAATAAGTAGTTGCACCCAAAACAAGTTATTGTTACTTAACCAGTTCAACAAACATATATAAATAAAGAAGAGTGTCATGTAACAGTTTAAGGGAAATAATACAATTCAGAATTTTCTTCTATCTCTCTTGTTTTGACCGTGAATGATAAAACGTTTTCAACTTTTAACTAATATATGTTGTCTAATTAAAAGAAAGATACTTCAATGTTTTTGGTCATAACTTCAATAAATTGCAAGATTTATCAACCAAGTGAAAAAGTATAGATAGTTTAGGAACCATCATCATTTATTAGAATTGATAGTTTAGATCTTAACATCCAGGGACCGTAGCACCACAGGTAGCAACAACCTCCTTCGCTCTATCAACATAGGGAGCAAATTTAGGCTCTTTTAAATAAGAGCAAAAACAATTTTGATGCTCATGCACTTTCTTACAGCAACTTTCTGATGGCTCTTTTAAATGCTTGTGAAACCATGAAGGACTAATTGCACCCCAACAAGGCTTCAGCTCCATCACCTTGCAGTCAGCTCCATCAGCGATAAGAGTTTCGCTGAGTACTAAACATACGATCAAAAGAGCAAAAGATGAAAAACCCTTCTTCATTAGATCCTGTTCTTTTCTGATAGTTGAAATGGACTATGAAAATTATATATCTGAAAAGGGTTTGTGGCCAACTTATAAACGAATGTACTGAATATTGTTGCATAATTATAAAAAGGATATATAAGAGATCAAGGTAATAATTTGTATTAATATTTCAAATGAGCAGTCCAAGTTTTATTTGTCTAGAATAACCATTAAT
Organism: Limnanthes douglasii subsp. nivea; assembly: GCA_036936605.1. NCBI lineage: Eukaryota > Viridiplantae > Streptophyta > Magnoliopsida > Brassicales > Limnanthaceae > Limnanthes > Limnanthes douglasii. Next base: position 280,210,447 of record JAUPFV010000004.1, read on the forward strand.
TTGTAACAAAGATTCTTATATTTCTATATGTTTATAAAAGAGTGCGGCAGTGTTGCATATAAAAGGATAAATAACAGAAGAAGGCAGTAATTTATTTTAGTATTTCAACAGGTTTCATTTTTGTAAAGTAACTTTTTTTTGTATTTTTTAATAGACCCGTATCTTAAATTAAAGTATTATTTCAAAACACCTGTTATAAAGTTAGAGAGGTTATAGAGATTGGGAGAATAAATTTTATTACCTAATTAGTTATATACTCTTATCAAATATCACTTGTGTTATTAAAAATATAATAAAAATTATCACAAATAACATATAAAAATCCAAAAATTCTCGGTAGGTTTCAAAATAACCGTTTCGAAAAAGAATCTAATGAAAAAATAGAGTGAATCTAAAAAAGCAGAGTGGCAGAATCAGAAATCCATAGAAAGAGGGTGTGAAGTTTAATATATTAAAAACACATATTAACCTTTTTTTCATTTTATTCGTAACTTTAACTAGTTTTTTTATGATTTGTTTGAAAAATATTAAAATAAAATAATCATAACATTTTATTGGTTAAGAAAATCACGAACATTTATTGAAACTAAATAATAGTAAAATTATTTTTTTCTACATTTTATTTATTTACGTTGACCCTTCTCATGTCAATCCGATGTGGAAATTTGGTCACACCTAATAAATTCTACCATTTTTACCCCCTTCAATTGACTTACATATGCTAACTCTAATTAGGTTGTGTCATGATTCATATCTAAATCATAAAGCTTTACAATAAATATATATGCTCACTTTTATTATAGCATCTTAGATGTTCTTTAGCGTCACTTCAATCAATTGCACCATCTTGATACACTCCAATAAAGTCACTCCGCTTGATGAGCATGAGTGGTGGCTCATCATCTTCGACACACAAGAATTTCATCCATATCACATTTCGTCTGGGTATGGAGCTCTGATAGCAACTATTAAACCCAAATAGTAGTATAACAATCACGCACAAGATCGAATTCAAGACGACCAACCAAATAAACAACAAACCGAATTCAAAAATATATTAACCAAATAAACCACAAACCTAATCACTGAAAAATAATCAACGACAAAATTAATCAAGAACCAAAGAAATTTATATGAAAAGTTCACCAAAAACACTTCTATTATTATGATAAGTTGAGGGTACAAGTATATCCAATACAATCTAATAAATATATACAACCCACCAAGAATTTTAAACATAATAAACTAACAAAAAAGCGAAACAAAAATGAAGAATATTACGAAAAATACTTCACTTATCCAGCAGTGATTTCTTCCAAACCGTAGCATCAAGTTACAATCCAACCAGTCAAATTAAAGCATTAGATGTCCCAAAATTTCAACCAAAACCGACACCGTTTGACCTTTGATCAAACATTTTAACCGTGGCTTCCTTTAAAAATTCGAAAATGAAAATTTCCTTATACTAACCCCTAATCTTATAGAGCCAGACTATGATGTTGGAATAGTCTTACCGTACCTGACAAAACCTAGGTACTAATTCCTAAGTTTTTGACACCCTAAGTTAGACATGTTTTTCTAGAATTCCTATGATTTCATAGTAGTCCCACCTGAACTCATATGTCATACACTATCTATAAATAAAAGCTTTCACCCCATCAAAGAAAACAATAGGTCTTAGTCTATAAAAAGAAGTCCATTATTTACGACTTATACAAACTCGCACTCATAGGCCAAATTCGGCAACCTGATAACCTAGATTTGGCGATTCGTATGTATGTCAGAAGTCATTTAATATGAGTACTGATGCCAAATCTTCAAATTAACCCAATTGTTCCCAAATCATGAACGTGAAATGACTAATCCAACTCGTGAGGTTTTAGTTGTCATAAAATATATGCAACTAACTTACCATTCTGCATAAGAATGAATCGTAATCCTTAATATGATGAAGAAGTATATACCATAAAGGGTTTATGTGTAATGATAATGATGAATTACTAACACACATGGTTATATCAATTTTATTCATGAATGTTGAAAACTAACTTTACATTATCTATTTAAGTCTAAAATTACGTTCTTTCAAGTTAAAATTTGTCATAGGAAGCGCACATGTTAAGAATTCAAGAATAAACCTTCGATAGTAAGTACTAAACAACTATGTACTTTTGTTACAATATACGGTAATTCTATTACGAGTAACTACATGATCCGAAAATAGTACTCGTTTAACCCAAAACTCACACTTCTTTAAATTGGGGTATAAATAAGTATGTTTTAATATTTAATAAACTAATCTCAAATGTTTTTTATGTTCAACTTTGTCTTTTGAGTAAACCAAAATATAACAAATAAGTCGAGGAATTGTTCAAATAATCTATTCATTACACTCACAAGAAGTGATGACAAAATTGTCATGCCAAATTGCGTTACTAAAAACTCAAAATTTCGTCATCTAGCATCGAATACTGTAAACATTGATGACATATTATTCTCGATATTGTCGTTTCTAACTTCAATGCATGATATCCCGATCTTAAATTTGTTGTTTGAGAATACATTAATATCGTTTCTAACGTCATTGGATGATATCCCAATCTTAAATTTGTTATTTGAGAATTCATCTCCATCTTTTGATTGGTAAACAAAACATCAATTAAGAGAAGTTGATATTGTTTTCTCATACTTATAAAGTTTAGCTTCCTAAAATCGATGTACAATCGTGAAACTGAGTTTAAAATATTGGCACTTCTCTCCATAGAGTAACGTGCTCCTTCAAGCAACTAGTAAAAATAGCAGTGTTATCATTACTTAACGCCGACAATCCACTAAGCGTAATCTAAAAAAATATTAAATCAAAACTTAACAATAAGCAAAAATAAATAATAATCAAAGTAACAAAAATATTAGCTTAATTATCTCGTAACCTAAGTTCAATTTTCATGGCAATAGCTCTAAATACAGACGATCAACTGGAAGACTCCAATGCCTAGCCAGCTCAGCATAGAAAAAAACAATTACATAGATTTGGTTCATTGAGAACCACAGAAAAAGCATATCCAATAACGAATTGTGTTGATGATAAATCATGATAAATCAGAAAAAACAATTACATAGTTCTTTTATATTAGATTAGTATTAGTTAGTGATCTCATCTTAGTGAGTCCTTTCTTCCGTGATTAACTGTTGACAAAAGTTTTACATTTCGTTTATGTGGACCGAGAGAAGAGGAGGCTCAACGAGAAGAGGATTGTACCTAGAAGCAAGGAGGTCAACCTCTTTGAAATATACAACATGGATTCTCACCTCTTTGAAATATACAACATGGATTCTCACAATGCAATGTAGGTAAAGAGAAATCCGAAACTGAACCACCCAGTACACACAAAGGTAAAAAGAATAGACTTTGTAAAATCGAAGAAGGGCTATCACAGACAATAGAAAAGATAGATGAATGATCAATTAACGCATTGGAAAAACTGACATCAAGAAGGAGATGATTAAAATAACTATATTACCATTTCCCTTAACTTTATCATCAACTCCAATAGACTAAGAGATAATAGAAATGATAGACTAAGAAATTATTGCACAATCAATAGAAATGATAAAACAATGGTCGCATTCTCGAATAATCTCATGTCCTTCATTATTTAAAAACATGTCAGTATCCTCAATGTCGATGAAAAAATTGATTTAAAATTTTATGTGATTTGAATAAAAAAATTAATAATAATAATAATAATAAAATAAATAAATAAATAGATTATTGATAAGTTTTACCCTTTTATATATATATATATATATATATAAAGTTTAAGAAAGAAGAATAATATATTCCACACACTAAAAAAGATATTATACGTATACCCACCTAACAAATTTTATTTGTATTAAATACTTTAAATTTGATACTTATCATATATGGAACTCTTTTATTTGTGGGTGCAGAATATAACTTTACCAATGAAATTATTTATTTTTATGGACTATAATACATATAAAAATATACAACAATGACGTTAAAATTATACAAATATATAAGAAATCTATCAAAGAATTATTATTAAAAATAATGTTTTGAAAATAATTTATTAGGTTTATAATAGTTTTTGCATGGTTTAGAATATTATTGAACTGTTAATTTGGATTTTTCTTTTCTGGTTTGCAATTTTATTAAATGTGAATAAACGTTCATAATTTAATTTTATGATTATGCCCTCGCAATTTTTTACTGATATTTGGTTAATGTTTTATAGTTTTAATTCTATTTTAATGTAATATAAAAACAATTAAGAAAATTGAAATGCCTATATGTCATAAATAGTATCAAAACTAAATTTTGTATGATAATTTATAAAGAACAGCAAAAGTTAATCTTGTCTTGTTCACTAGTCAATTTTTTATAACAAAAACAATTGGCTGGTATATATATATATATATATATATATATATATATATATATATATATATATATATATATATATATATATATATATATATATATATATATATATATATATATATAAGTAGCCATATATATAATATATTAATCTTCAGGAAAATGGGTATTTCTTTAGGGATTTTAATTTTTCAGAATTATAGCTCATATATTATAAAATTAAATTTTAACCTCACTTAATATTTGATTCTAAATACAATTATATATATATATATATATATATATATATATATATATATATATATATATATATATATATATATTATGAAAAAGACATCACATTCACATTTCACATAAATTATATTTAGTTAAGCCTTCTTAGTGGCGGATCTAGAAATAAAAATTAGGGGGGCTAAACTATAAAATGTATACATAATCTTCCAAAACATTTTTCAATATTTTCTTAAAATCTAGTTCTATTGTAAGTTTTGAATGCGTTATCTAGCTCTAAAAACACCAACGTGCTAATTCTAAAAATACAATTTCTCACTACCAGTACAGCGACAAACCATTGTAAAACAATCTTCTTCCAACTATTTTGTAAACAAAAATAACAAAAATTTATAAAAATATTTTAGACCAAATTATTTTCTATTTATTTATGTTTCACATGTGGCTTTATTCCAATGTTTTAATTTCTCACAAATATTTTAAAAATATCAATTTCTCTTATATTCTATTTCATTTTTAATTTTACTATTTTATTTAATTTCTAATTTTGATATATTTTTTAATAATTTATTTTTTTCCATTTATTAATCTCTATCACGTTGATGTTTCTCTTAAGATTAATTGTCTTTTATAGTTATAAAAGGTAAAGTAATATAAAAATGAAAAATAAAGATCATATAAATCTTGTTAGCATTATTTATCACTTCACTGTTGTTTTAATATTATGAAGTGTTAATTTTTTTTTTAAATATTTAAATAATATATTTATTTTTGTCCGTTTATGATGTGATTTTTGGTTGGACAAATCTCCAATTAATTTAAGGAGTAAAGTAGAAAAACTAACAAAAATGTGTTAATTTGATAAAATTAAAGATACCTTTAATTATGTTTGTTATATCTTATTGAATCCGTAAGGTTATAGAATCCGTAAGGTTATAGAATCGTAAGGTTATTTTTCTTATTGACAATGTTGGACTAAAACACATTATATGGAATGATTCATGGGGTTTGTGCTCATTTTGAAATGACTAACGTTTTTTGTTATCATATTTGATTTTATTAACTTGCTATCACATTTGATTTTATTTGGTTGCTATAGCTTTTTCACATATTCGCATGTTATTTTACCTTGAGTAAAAAAATATGACTTTGAGACTTTATGTTATGCGTTTTAGTTCATGTGATGCCGATGTTAAGATTCACTTTCACTTTGTGCAATCCTTTGTAGAGCATCAAAAATTGACTTCTCCTCTTTTTACTTTATTGTTTTAGGGGTTGTTATATCCGTATTATACATATTTATCTTTTTTAGACTCTAAATATTATGGGTTTATTATGTCCATCTATTTTTATATTTCACGTATTATATATTATTCTATGAACAATTAATTATATTGTTTTGTCAAATTTTTAGTCTCTTGCAAGTGGATATGTTAAAAATATAAAAGGATCATGCCTGTATTTGTTTTGCATTTTTTTAGAAGCTTGGTCTAATCCATTTTACGATTAATAAATTATATTTTTATTAATAAAATTATACTGGCATGTGCAAGTTTTATAGAAAAAAATATTAGTATTAAGATTGAAGAATAAACTGGATATAGATTATTTTGGCTCTCACTTATTTTGGATAATTACTAATTTAATATTTAATATTTTTGTTAGGTATGTAGACTGTGTTAGAAATACCTTTTCGGATTTCTTATATACTTATTGAACCATGAAGTTAATTAATCCTGTAATAATGCGGAATAAATAACTTACAGGATGTAGACATTCCTTGATCTTCAGATTCCGAACTTGAAACAGATGATCCGCGATCCTTTGCTAGGTTATGAATCTTCAAAGAGATGGCAACCAAAACCCAATTTTGTAACTGATTCGAAGGAAGAATCAATTCGTTTTTCTTAAAGGATTTTTCTCTCTGTATTTGATGTCATGTCTCTTAAGAATGAGAAACTCATTCTTATATAGAACTTAAGTGAGAAAAACGGTTCTTTCCTTATAACCGTTTGTAACTTCCAGACAGTTACTTAATGAAGACCAGTCCTTATTAAACTGCCACCCTTAGGGACCATAACCCGGTATTATTTTGTTTTACAAAGTAACCCCAAAACTTTACGTTTTTCTCAAGTTTTTTATTTCTGAATCCAATCCTTTACTGTATTCGAAATTAAACCCGCTATCTATACAATTACCTCCATGATACATATATTATCTACTAGTCCGTTCTTTTCTTTATGATTAATTTTATTGGACTAATATTAACGATAGTTCGATACATCGATAAAACATGTGACGGTCCAAATTAATTGAGAAATTCCAACAATCTCCCACTTGGATCATCATATGCTACTATAGGATGCATCCACTTAATGAATGTTCTTAATTTCTATCGTCACATAGATAACCTTAACAATCCCGTAAATGATCATTAACGTTATAAGACTAAAGTCATCATCAATGCATTTCAAGCCGCAAATAGATGCATTAGTAATCACGATATCGCAACAATCAACTACATGGATCTATCATGGTGCATAGCATAAGAATAATATGAAATGTAATCTTACATATCTATTCTTAACTAGTCCCACTTAATTGGAGGTCTACTTACAGCAGAGTGCGAATAATCAAAGATAAGAGCACACTGAAAACTTATATATAAATATGTTTGCATTAATGACCTTAAGTTCGCGAATATCATAATACAAACAAATTTAATAGCTTAATACAAACTCCCACTGAAACTAACAATCCTCTAAGTACACAACACCCATGTTAATGGTGTGTTCAATAAAACCTTTAGGTACTAATGCCTTCGTAAGAGGATCTGCTAACATCGAGTTTGTCCCTATGTGCTCCACACTGATTTATAAAAAGTTTCAAAGTTCTTATACTGAGGAGGGAAAGAGTGAAAAGCAAAGCTTACCACGACATCTTCCAGAAGGTCAATCTTAAGTGCTTTCAATTTGGAAGCGATGTTTGATATTTTCAAGATGTGCTCACGAACAGTCTTTTTGCCACGATATTTCATAGAGGCTAGCTTAATAAGCAGTGTCTTAATCTCTACTTTATCGTTCTTGGCAAAACATTTCTCTACCTCTTCGAGAAATATTTTCGCATTAGTGATCTCAGGTGGAACTGCACCACGGAATGCTAATGGAATTGCTTGCTTCATGATCCCTAGACTTATCATGTTCGATTTTTCCCACGCCTCTGACTCTTTCTTCTCCGTAGGAGAACTGTCATTAGTCAGAGGTTTAGGTTCATCGACCCTTAATTGTAAGTCGTAATCATGGCACATCAAGTGCAGCAACATATCTTCTTTCCATAGCTCAAAGTTGCTCCCATTAAGTATGGGTGCCTTTTTGCCTTTCGGGTTATAGAGATACGAATTTGCTAACATAACAAACAACAAACAATAAATAGCCAAAAACATCACTTAACATATAATCTCCATAGTATTTAACAAATAAACATAGCATAATAAAACATACTCTTACAACATCAATAAGATACCTTTGGGCAAACATATTTATTTGAATATGTATGAGTTTGAGCATAATTAATGCTGATCCTACTAATTGACTTAAGTAAGAAAATGTTCCTTTGGGCCGATTTTCCTAGTTCAATTGTCTTAATGATCAATTCACAAATAATTATCTCCTGTCTAAGATTAACTATGTCAAACATTAACCTTCCTTTGGGCCGAACAAAGTTTACATACTTGTCAATCAAAGACTTGTCAAAACTCCAATAATAGGGATCACTTTGGCGATATATTGAATCATTAATTATTTATCGAACTTCAGACAACTTAAAACATGCTAATTATTTCGAAAACTACTATACGACTACCTTACTTAATGTCCAAACTATTTTGTAGTCTATATAAATTTAATAAAATTAAATTTACATCTTATATTATTATACTATAATATACTACTTAATATATATATATATAACATATTAATAAACTTAGGCAATGTTGTAGTTATTAACCGAAATTAATATAAATAGGTGCCGTAACTTAAGCACATGTTGCGCATATTCCATTATTTACGCAGTTATAATTTAATTCTTCTTGTATAGATATTCAGTTATATACATTAATCTTACCTATTAATATCTATATATATATATATATATATATATATATATATATATATATATATACATTATAATATAAGTTTAAAGAGTTAATTAATAGTCCGTCTAAAGTACAATTGACGGGTACGTTATTTCAGCACGAAATGACTGCTGCACGTCTTCTTTAATGATAATAATAATAAAATAAATAGTATATACTTAAATCAACCTACCACTTCTTTATATTTTACGTTAGTAGTCGACCCACCACTAATATATATATATATATTATAACTTTAACAATAATATATATTATAGAAACCAAAACATTAAATTTTGCTTGGTCTTTATATAATACTGTAGTTTCAAACGGCAATAAACTAAGGTTATAATTGTGCTAAGTCAGTAATCTATAGATTGCAAACTAAGCATTTATACTTAATATCAAATTATGGGTAGTTTGATGAACAATTATTTATCTCATATTTGTATTAAACAAATAAATTTTTCTAACGGAATTACACAATAATTCACTACGATTTGTTATCCTTTTAAACTATCTTGAATATTTATAATTCCATAATCTGAAAATTTAACAACTTAACTTCATAGTGGCTCTGATACCACTTGTTAGAAATATTTTTTCGGATTTCTTATATACTTATTGAACCACGAAGTTAATTAATCCTGTAATAATGCGGAAGAAATACGTTACAGGATGTAGACATTCCTTGATCTTCAGATTCCGAACTTGAAACAGATGATCCGCGATCGTTTGCTAGGTTATGAATCTTCTAAGAGATGGCAACCAAAACACAATTTTGTAATTGATTCGAAGGAAGAATCAATTCGTTTTTCTTAAAGGATTTTTCTCTCTGTATTTGATCTCGTGTCTTTTAAGAATGAGAAACTCATTCTTATATAGAACTTAAGTGAGAAAAACGGTTCTACTCTTTTAACCGTTTGTAACTTCCAGACGGTTACTTAATGAAGACCAGTTCTTATTAAATTGTCACCTTTAGGGACCATAACCCGATATTATTTTGTTTTACAAAATAACCCCAAATCTTTACATTTTGCTTAAGTTGTTTATTTCCGAATCCAATCCTTCACGTACAGTATTCGAAATTAAACCCGGTATCTATACAATTACCTTCATTATACATATTTTATATACTAGTCCGTTCTTTTCTTTATGATTAAGTTTATTGGACTAATATTAACGATAGTTCCATACATCGCGACAAATTGTGAGAAATAATTGCGAGAAATTGTTTTCGTCGTATAAGTACTTTTTTTATTGCGAAGAAAATTATTTGTCACCAAAATAATCACTTGCGAAAAATTCTTTTGTCACAATATCATTTTTTTTTTGCGACAAAAATAGTTGTCGCAAAAAAAAAAGAAACATTTGTGAAAAGCTTGTTTTTGCCGCAAAAAGAACCATAGTGCGCGATAAATTGTTTTTTTCTCAATAGTAAATTCAATTGCGAAAAAATATGTTTTGCGTCAAAAGTTGTTTGTTGCTTTAGAATATTTGTTACGAGAAATATATTTCCTCGTTTTAAATCACTTTTGTGGAGTCAAAATTAAATTTTTGTCGCATAAAATCTACTGCGAGGGCGTTGTTGCAGCGAACAGTTTGCGACAAAATTATTGTCACAACAAATATGTTAAGAGAAAATATAAGTTTTTAAGGCAAAAAAAATTGATCGCAAAAACTACTTATTTTATCGATATCGATAAAACATGTGACGGTCCAATTTAATGGAGAAATTCCAACGAACTGCATTTTGAAAAACGTCTAAGAAATGCACCAAATGAAAAGAAAAAGATTTCACAGACCAATCAATTTATTAGAATCATAAGTTATCAGCTGTATTTTATTTTATTATCAAGAAAACAACCTTAACATTTACGGACAGTAACACCACACACAGCTGCAATATCATTTGTTGCCGTTTCTTTATTGACAGCAGAAGAATGTTTAGGTTTATCTTTGGATTTAGGATCTTCCTTAACGGGGGAGGCAGGTTTAGGTTTAGCTTTAGGATCTTTCACAACCGGGGAAGCAGTTTTAGGTGTAGGAGACGTCTTTAACTGGCAGAGACACGATTGCTGCTGTTTCAGTTTCTGACAGCAGGCTTTTGATGGTGCAACTTTACCTGACATTGCAGGTTCACATTCTTTCAGCTCCTTCATGCCACAAGTAACAGCAGCATCCGCAATAAACATTTCGCTGACAATAAAAAGCACAATCAAAAGAGTAAACCATGAAACATCCTTTCTCATTTTCCCCCTTTTTTTGAGTTGTATGGGATTATTGAAAATGATGGTTTTCTAAACAAAGGTTTTAGGTCAATTTATAGGAGTGTTTGCACTCAGGGTTGCATAATAAAAAAGGAGAAATAACAAAATAAAGTTATGGTTTTCTCTTTTAATCATTGTAAATGAACCAACCTAGTTTTGTTTGTGTAAAATAACTTTTTGTCTAAAGTTTCTTTAGAAACATATAATTTCTTAATATTATTTTTCTATACTATTGATATTTTAAGCATATGTGATTATATTTTTCCTAATCTTAAATATCAGAATTAAAGGGAAACTAATTTTTACTTATTACTTTTTGGTTGGTAATACAGTCGTTTCATCTTGTATGAAAAATAGTTAATAAAACTGTAGAGGTTATACTAGGACAACCAATTTAGTAGTTGATAACCTAATATCGTGTTGGAATATTGGGTTAGTATTGTTCATAATTATATTAATTATTTGTATTTAAATAAATATAAATAATTAAAATATAATAATTATTTTAATAATAATAATTACTCATGAATACAGAGGGGTAGATCCTAATTACTTTAACAAAACAATGGTTAGATCCTAATTACTTTTACAAAACAATTGTTAGAATTGGTGTGTGTACTTATCGAACCTCTCTTTTCTCTTTTTGGGGATTGGAGGCGCGCACAAGTTACTTTGTGTGTATTCCTAAAAGGTTTCTTACTAGTTGAGGTGGGTTCACATTTATATAAATTCTTTTATGTTCAATCTTAATAATGCGGGATTGGGGTTCCTCTATGGGATGAAGTTTATTCTTCACTTTCCCCTTACACTTTATCGAAGTAATTTGCTAGAAATTGGTGGTTAAGCCATTTATGACTCTGACATGTTAGAATTGGTGTGTAAGTGTGTGACGGACCTCACGTACTAGCAAGACATTGTCCGATTTGCGCTCGGAGGGGCGTAGGGGTTTTATTTAGGTGTACTTCAAAAAGGCCTCTTACTAGTTGAGGTTGGTTCACACTTATAAACACTCTTTTATGCTCAATCTTAGCAATGTGGGGTTGGGGTTCCTCTATGGGATGAAGTTTATTCTTCACTTTCCCCCTTAAAATTTATCCAAGTAATTTTCTGGGAATTCAGCGGTTAAGCCTTTTTATGGCTATGATACCATGTTAGAATTAATGTGTGACTGCGTGACAGACCTCGAGGACTAGCAAGATATTGTCCGCTTTGCGCTTGGAGGCGCGCACGCATTTGCTTTTGGGTGTACTCCAAAACGTCCTTTAAATAGTTGAGGTGGATTGACACTTATAAACTCAATGGGTTGAAACTTATTCGTCACATTCTCCCTTAACCTTTAGATATTCGTCACATTCTCCCTTAAACTTTATCTAAGTACTTTGCTGGAAATTCGGCGGTTAAGCTATTTATGGATCTGATACCATGTTAGAATTGGTGTGTTAATTTGCTTTTGGTTGTACTCCAAAAACGCCTCTTACTAGTTGAGGTGGGTTCACACTTATAAACACTCTTTTATGTTCAATCTTAGCAATGTGAGATTGGGTTCCTCTATGGGATGAAGTTTATTCTTCACTTTCTTCATTAAAATTTATCTTAGTAATTTATCCTAGTAATTTGCTGAAAATTTATCCTAGTATGGGCGGAAATTTATCCTAGTAAAATTCATGGCTCTGATATCGTGTTAGAATTGGTTTGTGAGTGTGTGACGGACCTCACAGACTAACAAGATATTATCCGCTTTGCCCTCGGAGCTGCGCGCGGGTTTGCTTTTGGGTGTACCAAAGGCCTCTTACTAGTTAAGGTGGGTTTACACTTATAAACAATCTTTTATGTTCAGTCTTAACAATGTGAGATTGGGGTTCCTCTATGGGATGAAGTTTATTTTTCACACTATATTATCACGTTCGAAATACTAACTTAAGTTTATTAGTTTTTATGTTTTTTTGTTTGATGGTCCTACTGGAGTTTTAATCTCGACTTCTTTCGATTAAGTTTTGAAGATTTTTCACTCACAAAACCTACAAAATCTTTAAGATTGACTGTTCAACTGTAACTCGTCAAAGCATTCGTTTTTGTTAGCTTCTATATGGAATCTCTAATCCTGTTTGTAGATTTCGCTTAAGCATTTGATCTGCGGATACTTTATGGTTTGGATGAGACCTAAATACGGTTTTGTAGGTTAAGTATTGGCTCTGATTATTCAAACTTTTCACCTATTTAACTTTCTATATTTTTATTTAGTATTAATTCAGTTGTTGACAGGAAGTCGAGCTTGTCATTCTTATTTTTGAATTTGTTCAATTGTTTGCGTCTTTCTATATTTTGTCAAATATTTATTGATTGAACTCTGGATCAGTGACGGATCCAGTACTAAAATTTAGAGTATGCCCGAAAATAATATGGAAAACAAATTCAATAAAAGATAAATCCGAGTATCGCATAATAAAAATCTGTAAATATTTTAGTTACAACTCAAAATGAAAATAAATTATAGTCCAAAAGTAAATGTATTCTTTTTTTACTCATGCATTTAAAGCGTTGGATAATATCTATATCACCAACTTTAGAAAACACTTCATTCTCCACAAATGTCACTAAACAATCATGAAGGCATTAATTGAGCATTCTATTTATCAACTCATTCTTCACACATTTCACACCATAAGATACTCGCTTAAGACTTGCAGTAACTACCGGTAAGGACAAAGCTAACTTCAAAAGTGTGTAGACAAATCCAAATATCTTCTGTTTTTTTATACAAAAAAGAGTCTTACATAGATCCCAGATCCCCTTCGAATTGGAAAAGATACCATGCATCGTAACACGTGCAATATACGTGTCCACTCAAGTTGGCTAGACAACTCCTTATCATTAATATATCCAAAGTCATTTGGGTTAAATATTGCCAATCTCATAAGTAATTTAGTGTCAAAGGATTAAAATGAACAACACAATTTGTGGTCCATAAATTATAAATCAATGAATAAAAATTAAAAGGAAAATCAAATTATTGAAATGATGAACAACTTCGTGTTAATAAAAAATATAACATATAAAATATATAAATTTATCAACACAAAATATGCTAAATAATAAGGCATTTTAAAATACATCAATCTAAAATATGCTACAGAATCCATAATTTACTTATTTATTTCCTTGTAAAAAATATTATTTCTATTGGAATATTTTGTACAAAATATTCATTGAGAAAGAATGATCAGTACAAATCAAGCCAAGTCAAACCTTCTTTGTATATAGTTATCACTTGACGTGCTAATATTTGAGATTGAATTTTGCATACTAGTAGGCTGATCCAGCCTACTTTCAAAGGTTAGAAGACTAGTCTGCAAATCAAGCCAAGTCAAACCTTCTTTGTCAGCAAGACTCACCACTATGGGAGTGTAATCACCATCAAGTCTTGCAAGAACCTGAGTGATCAGATCATCCATATACAACGAACCAAGTAGCAGCTGGTCTTTTGAGATCAATTCTTCATGATCTGGATTCTCAGACACATTTCCTTCATTATCAGTAGAACATTTAGGAGGGCAAGTATTCTACCGTAAGATATAACCTCCTAATTTGTTACATTTGATCATTGGTAACAAATGGATTATTGGTAAAGATAAATCTTATGGAGTCTGAAGATAGACATGGAGAATCAACAGAGTTTACCATTTGAGGGATCAAAATTGCTCTTATACCAGGTAGAAAGTAGAGAGCGTGAGTGAGAGATTTAATTTCTATATTTTTTAGATTGGTTTACACTCACAATAGTGTTTGATATTTATACAAGTATAAGGTGTAACAAACTATGGAATATTCCATAGTTTGTTACACAATTATGTTCATTATTTAATAGAGTGTTTGGTTACATGGATATCATATTGTATCTTATTCTTGTAGGGAATTAGTGTTTGAATTTAAGTCCAACAAATCTTGGCCCATGACTTTATCCTTAGACCCGAAACGCTAATTCTTCATGCTTATTGACTTGACCCTAGATGAGGACTTCAGATCACTGTCTGTACCAACTGTCTCCTCCCTTTCAGGGTTGCCGCTTTGAATGGCAGCTCCGATCAATTGTGGAGACTTGACAAAGGTATATTATACTTGTTGAGCTCCATTTAATTTGTCATATTTTTTAGACGAAATATCCACCAGTAATATTATATTCATATTTTTTTTACTAAGTCAATCTATATTTGTTCTAGTATTAAAGAAATTATATATGTTTTAAACAAATCTAATCCAAAATGAGAAGATTAGTGTTAAAAGATATTGCAACACGGTTTAAGATAAACACAAATTATTTATATAGCAGAGATTCAAAACGCGATCATTTTATTACCATTACAACTAATCAGAAATATATGAAAAAACCCTATTTACATTCAACCCTAGGAGTAGATGGGTATACGGTCAATACCACAGTAAGCAGCAACCCTAATGATTTGCCCACTTTTTAACATTTGAGCATACTGACAGACACAATTTTGCTTGATCTCCATCTGAACACGGCACCCTACTGAAAAGTTTTGGCATATCGGTTTACAAGGCACCAGATCCTCCATGTTACAAAGTTTTGGCATATCGGTTCTACATTTTTCCTACCGATTCGAGCAAATTGAGGGTCCAGTATTTCAGGGTGCAGTGCTGGGGTTCAATTGATAGCTCCGACGGGGGGAACAATAGTCCAATCAATTAAATTCGGTTTTCACGCATCAAATAATGAAGCTGAGTACGAAGCTGCTTTGGCAGGTTTGAGGTTGGCAAAAATTTGTGTGCCACTTCAGTACATCTGGAAACGGAGTCTCAATTATTGGCAAATCAAGTATCTGGATTTTCCGAAGCAAGCAAGGATCGTTTGATTTTGTATCTTCGAGAGCTTCATAATTTAATGTTTCTTTTTTAGAACGTTTTTGTGGAATATATTGGGAGAGGAAGTAACATAGTGGCTGATTCTTTAGCAAATGTTGCTTACAAGAAAGAATATCCTTGGATTTTTCTACAAGAAAATCCTTCAATTGTTACTCAATTTGGCCAATATGAAACTACAGAAGCATTTTTTGCCACTGATGAAAGTCGGCGTGATTGACAATCTAATATCCTTAATTTTTTGACCCAATGATTATTTCCACATGACTCTCAGTTTGCTAAAACGTTAAGGGGCAAAACCTTTGAATATATAGTTCTGGATGAAATTTTATATAAAAAAGGCATCAAGCATACTATTGTTACGATGTTTAGGAAGCAAGAATCACAAGAGGTATTATCAGAGTTGTATGATAGAGAAGGGTCGGCTCATTGTGGGTTTAAAGCTTTATCTCATAGAGTTTTACTTGTATGGTTTTACTGGCCTACAATCATGAACGATGCTAAAAATTAGTCTGAGGTTCTGATCCTTGTCAAAGATTTGCTAATGCTATTCACAGACCAGCAATCCCTGTTATGTCTATATCTGAGGCAATAACCGTTTGATAGATGGGGACTTGATCTACTGGGACCTTTGCCCATGGATTCTGGGGGAAGGAAAATGATAATTGTGGCTGTGGATTATTTACAAAATGGGCAGAAGCAGAACCACTATAAGGAACAAAGGCAAAGGATGTTATCAAATTAATTGTGAATAATATATGTTGTCGTTTTTTGATTCCTCAGAGAATTAGAACAAATAATGGTCCTCAATTTAACAATAGGGAAATGGCTGAATTCTGTACTTCTAAAGGGATTCAACAATGTTTTTCGACGCCCTTTCATCCTCAAGCTAATGGACAAGTGGAAGTGACAAATAGAACAATCTTAGATGGCTTGAAGAAGAATCTATCGGGGGCAGCAGGAAAATGGCCAAATTATTTGCAATAAGTGTTTTGGGCTTATCGAACAACTCCAAGTGAGGCTACCAAAGAAACTCATATTGCTTTGGCATATGGTATAGATGCGGTTAGTCCTTTTGAATCTAGAATTTCATCTTTTATAATATCTCAATATTATGAAAGATTTAATGATGAAATTCCAAGGGCAAACGTGGATTTGATCGAAGAGAAAAGGGTCCGAGCTTATTTGAATACCATACATTATCAAACTCGAATGAAAAGTAGATATGATTGGAATCTAAGAAGAAGATAATTTAAAGAGGGTGATAAAGTTTTGCGGAAAGTTTTTCTACACACGAAAAATAAGAGCTTTGGAAAAATAGCTCTGAATTGGGAAGGGCCTTATACAGTGGTTGAAAGAGTTAAGCCAGGGTCTTATCGTTTTTTTGATTTCGAAGGGAGAATGCTACAAAACCCATGGAATATTCAACATTTGAAGCTTTATTAGGAATAGACATGTGTTTATACTTTGGAATGTTTTTTACTAATGGCGTAATCTTTCCTACCTTGTTGGCCTAGGAAGGTTTTAATGAGGCGTTATGTACTTGTACATATTCAACTTTATCAATAAAGTTTGTTTTTTTGCCAACGATTATTTTACGTTTATTTGGATATTATCTTAACAAATCATCAAATATTTATCACCTTTGAGATTAGTTGAGGTAAGTATATTCTGAAGTGTTTATAACAGTTTTCGAAGAAATAACCATGTTTTACAACCATTTTATATTTGGAGATTCGAAGTGGATATTTTAAAGTTCACTGAGAATTTTTATTAGCTAATCAAGCTTAATAACACATTCATATCTTTTCGAAGAGGACAATATTTTTTTATGTTTTAAGATTTTGTATTTACTTAGCATCGAATAAAATAAAGTACAACAACATAAAAAGGAAGAGCACTTTCTCATTCAGATCAAATTGTTACAATACATAAAGAGATATTCTGATTAGACAAGGACAAAAAAAAGAATTTATATTAAAAGAGTAGCTAGTCAGAATATTCTTCTTCTTCGGACGATTCCTCCTTAGAAGATGATGAGCTAGGAACAGGGTCGAAGGCATCATTTGGACGTTTCTCTTTGGGGATATCATTCCAAATTTTTTTTGCATGGAGTTCTCGAAGGAGAAGGATAGTTGCATCTTCTTTTCCGACCTAAATAGCTGCCTGCATATTCTTTGAGAGTTCAGCTTCGGCAGTGGTTACACCAGCAGTTTTTTCTGCTTCAAAATTCTTCTTCAAATTCTGTATCTCATCGAACAACTCTTTACTTTTTGTTTCAGAAAGAGTTAGAGAATTTTCAAGAGTGGAAGAGTTGGATTTTTCAATCCTTAATTCAACGATTTGTTCGGTTTTGAGCTTTTTTATTTTATCTTCGTGAGACTTTGTCAGCAATTCTGTGTCAACGATATGCTGGATCCGAAGATGATCATTTATACAAAGAGCGCCTTTTATCAGTTCAGATCTAGCTATCTGATAGGCATAAAACTTCTCGGATAATGTGTTATGCAAGGTCTCTTTGAGTTTCTTTTCAGCTTCATAAGCTTCCTTATAGTAAACCATATCCTTGGCCAACTGTTTGAGATGGTCTTGAGAGGCTTCAATTTGAGAAGCAAGAGTTTCTGCAGCAGCATCATGACCGGAAAATGGTTGAAGAGCGATAGCTATTGTAGGATTTGGAGGGGGGCTACGGTATTCCGAGGTGCTCGGTTTATCAATCATATCGAGAGATGTAATAGGTTCGAAGGTACGAGGCGATCTTGGAATTTCTTGCATTTGAGTAGGCCTTGGAAAATCAAGCATGTGATTCTGAATTACTTGAATGGTAGGATCCTCTTTCCCAACAAGTGCTTTTGTGTTTTCAAAATCAATAAAAATATCTGGATCGAAGCTTATGGGATGAAGGGGGACAGTAGGAGAAAAATCATCAATGACAATCACATGATGTTCTTGAGAATAATGATCTTCGGTTGGAGGATTTAGGGAGTGTTTTTGTTGTTGGGTTTCAACATCATCGTCCTCAGGCTCATCGACGAATTTGTATGAAGTGATTTTTCTCTGCTACTTCTTTTTTCGAGGGAATCGGAAGATGTTTTCTTATTTTTTGAAGATTTCACTTGATTTTCTCCCTCTTCGATGGGTGAAAGAGTTTTATCAGCAGCTTTTCGTTTTTGACGCTTCGGTCTTAAGGGTGTGGACGGGTTGACACCAGATGTGCTAACTACCTTTTTGCATTTCTTTTCTTTGATGATTTTTTATTTTTTATTTTTAGGCAGATGGCTGTCTGATCTGTGTCGGATTGGAAGGAATACTTTATAGTCAGACTGTGGAATTCCACTCTTTGGGAGGCATCCCACCTTCTATGATCAGAAACATGTGGCAATGAAGGAAGTTGATGGGCTGGAATGCGATATGAAAGGCGTTATTCCACTCTTGTTCAGCCCATGCAGCTGATTTTTGAAACATCACTTTAAATGCTTTTCGACGAGTGGTGTAGCGCTTCGAAATTTATGGTATATGCAAAAAAAATAAAGTGTTTAAGTAAAGGAAAGGAAAGATATATTAAAAAAAATTAGGAAAGAAAGAAAATTTTAAGAGAACTTGCGATTGCTTCTCCAGATCATTGTTAACCTCAAAGGATTGCCTTCAGAAATTGGTTTCCCATTCTCCCAAGCTCCGGAGATGAAAGAAAACTTTTGTTTCCAGAGCTTGTGAGCTTCCAAAAGATCGTCGATGATTTTAAGATCATCCATCAGTGTAAGATAATAGAACGGGAGCTTCAGACCTTTGGAGAGTTAATTAAGTGAAATGAAGTCCTTAATGCTGATTGGTATTTTGGAGAGGCGAGATGCCATGATCACGGACATTAAGGTGAACCATTAATTTGGAGTTACTTGGGTAGGGCACAAGCTGAGAGTTTCGAAGCACTCCACGATCATCCGATCTAGTGGAAATCAAAGACCCCAGTTGATGATTTCTGGATAAACCACCAACTCGTCAACCTTGCAGTCAAGGGGAGTTTCTCCTTCTTTTGGTAATCGAAGGGTAATGTAATCTCCCATTCCCCATTGTGTTTTGAGAAATGAGGCTTGGCTTTCTTTAAAATATATATATTGAAGCTTTTTCAAGGCGACATTATATTTGCTCTCGAGGTCTCTTAGACTCCTCCCAATCTTCGCCCTTTCCTCCTCGGAAACAGAACAGACATCGGCTTCCTCTTGAGATTCGGCTTCAGCATCGGATTTCGTAGCCTCTGAATCAGCTTCATTGGCTTTCGAGGTGCCTTCTTGAGGATCTTGAGAAGAAGGGATGTTTGCTTATGACAGTGGAATTGCGGGTTTAGTTGTTTCTTCTGTTATTTCTCTTTGAGGAGGATTAGTGGTTGTGATTTTCGAAGGATATGGAGTTCGAATTATTTTTGATTCATCCCTCATTGCAATGAAGGTCTTTTTAGTCTTGTATGAAGAATTTTTTTGTGAGGAAGTGTTATTTGTTTTTAGTTTCAGAGGAGAAACCTTGCTTTGAGTTGAAGATGTTCGAGGGGTTTTAGGGCCAAAAAATTTAGCTGATTTTTTTCCGATATTGGGAGTAGGAGAAAGTTATGGAACTTTGGTAGGATCGAAGTTACCGTAATGAAATGTCTAAGTCGTAGTTCCAATTGGACCACCGTAGATTAACCCTCCTCTTCGATATTCTTCGGCTCTTTCTGTTACGCAAAAGTAATCGTAAGAACCAAACACCAGGTTATTATCAGTATTAGAGGATTCTGGTGTTTTGGGTAAAATGGCCTTCGATTTTTTGTTTACCGGTTTCTTTCTCATAAACCAGAAGTGGATTGATTGGAGAGGATGAAGATTGATCGGAAGACCTGGGTTTTGCAGTGAGAATTCTGTTAATAAGGGAGGAGCAGTTGAAGGTAGCCAAGAAATCTCTAAGTTCTCTCTAGAATGGTTGTGTGTAAAGAGAGTTGAAATGAAAAATGAATGCTATTTATACTAAGGTGGGAGAGACGTGTGAAGATGGACAGACCCATTTTATGATAGGTTGGAATAAGAATCGCTGGGTGATTTAGATGTGTGACATCTATCATATTTTCTTTATCAATTGAATGTAACCGCTATATATATATATAACCGTTACATTCGAAGGGGGAACACCTAAGCGATATGTTAAAGGAAAAATTTCCTTGAAAATTATTTGAAGTGATTACATCGAATCTTTTGGTTATTATTCAAAGGTTATTTGACTATGGCTTCGAATATGTTATTAAAATTTGTTTGGTTTTAAGAGTTAATAATATGCACATCATATTTGCGCTTCGAATTTTAATGCAAGTTAATGTCTTCGAATACTTATTTTTATGATCATAGATCTGTTATTCGAAAACATTAGCTTCGAATAGTTTGCTTGTTCTGATTTATGGCAGGTTGATGATTGGAAGACAAACGACTTTGAAGACTTTTTAGTTCTCATTCATTTACTGACATAAGAACTAGGGGGGCTTCTGATATGGAAATGAGTTTTTAGGATTTAATTTATAAACAATGTAAATTTAGAGATTTTATTGTAATTAGTATAAGTTTTATCTTTAATTTTTGAGTGATGAAAGTTTTAGGAATCTATTGTGACTTTACATAATTTGTAAGGATTAAATAGCAATTAACCAATTTTGTACTTGGCTCCTCTATATAAAGGACCAGACATATGTAATACAAGGGTTGAACACTTTTTACTTGAAACTCATTTTGTACTTGTGTTTTCTCTCTCTAAAAACTCTAAAGTACTTTGTCTCTCTAAGATTTCTCTCTAGAAATTTACCAAAGCAAATCAAAACCTTATCAATTACCAACCAAAATGTTTTTGTTACTTGTATATTAATTCTTTTGAGTCATGAGCCCGTAATTGTTTGTGACATGGTGGGTGGAACCACTGTCAGAATACCAAGCACTTTTACCGATTTTATCTTGACTAGCTAGTAAGACACTTTGATCTTATTCTGATTAAGACTTCTCAGAGGGTGTGTAATCCATCACTCAAGGGTCATCTTTATAATAACAGACAGTGGCTGAATGTCCATACGTACTGCAGATCTGGTGGGTTGGTATATTTTGTGAGAATCTACCACCTCTGCCTTTGAAGTAATTGTTTCTTCATCTATAGTTGTAGGTAGACCTACCTCTAAAATTTCTGTTGAATCCTCTAGATTGGCCATATGAACCCCTGTGTTTTGCATTTTTACATTGTGGTTTTGAATCATGATTGTGTGTAGAATTCACACTAGAGATGTTGATACTAGTTACCAAATTTTGAATACTAGTAAGTTGCTCAAGTCTGCTCTCATAAGTGAGTAGACTAGTTTGCAAATCAATCCAGTTTAAACCTTTTTTTTATGACAGTCCAAACCAGCAAGCACCCGTGGGATAAGATCATCCATAGATGTTAAAAAAACTGTTAGCATTAAGGTATCTGTAATAACTTGTGCGAGTTATTTAGAACTCAACTTTGAAATAGATGATCCTGGATTTTGTCTGTGAGCTAGACAATTTTGCAGCAGGATCCTAAAGAGTTTTGGAGATGTGTTCCTCAATTAGTTGGGTTGCTACCTCAAGATGCATGGTAGAATATAACCAGCCAATCAATATCAACCTTAACCACCAATTTTTCATAATCTAGATTCTCAGATACACCTTTCAGTATTAGAATGCCTTAGGAGGACAAACTTTTTCTCTTGTTAGGAAACCACCTAACTTGTTACTTTTGATCATAGGTACTACAATCGCCTTCTACAAAAGATAGTTGCTTTTGTCTAGTCTAAAATTATTGATATCGTTGATGAAATTTATTTTCAAGGTCTTTGGAATGATGAAGGAGTTGCTGTGAAGAACAGATCCCATAGAGTTTGAGCTGAACGTTGGTGAATCGCTCATGTTTTCCATTTAAGGTTGGACGAAGCTCTGATACTAAGATAAATTTAGAGAGTGAAGGGAATGGTATATATTATTTATACTTTCTTCCCTAAATCTTGTATACAAACAACGTTGTCATATATACACATATAGTCGTTTGTTATGACATATTGTACAGAGATTATTCTATAGTTTGTTGCAGAATTTTACCCACTATGTTGAGGTGTTTGGATGCACTGATAATGGGAGGTTATTGGTGACCCTATATTATCTTAATTCTTTAGTTTCTAGGAACCCAATCACCATGTTCTATTAGATTTTTAGGTGAAGCCCAACAACCATGATAAGCCCAAGGCTCTTAATACTATTCTAGAACTTTGCGTTTTGAGTTACACTAGGTTCGAGACTTAGAAGCCCTAGCATACTATATTCTTGCCACTGTCTTCTCGAAACCTCTCCTTACTTTTCTCTTGACATGACACCTACGCACGATTCAAAGATACGTTATTGGTTAGCATGGTTCATTTCGAATAAATATAATTAATTTATCATTACTGATGAGGTTTCATTTTACTGTAATAAATTGCTAAGGAAAAAATTTAGAGAGAGAAAATGCTTAAGAATTTTTAGAGACAAAAAACACAACTACAAAAGAGTTTCAAGTAAAAATCTTCAACCCTTTTATTAGAGTAATCTGGTCCTTTATATAGAGGAGCTAAGACTTAATCTCAAACTTAATTTGTTACAAAAGTGGACTAATTTCCATTTAGTCCTTATAAATTATACAAAGTCACAAATATCCTTTAAAACTTACACCACTCACAAATTAAGGACACAACTTACTTTAATTACAATTAAATCCCTGAATTTACATTATTTACAAATTAATACTTAATAAAACCCTACTTCCATATCAGAATCCCCCTAGTTCTCATTTGAGTAAATGAATGAGAACTAAAAAGTCTTCACAACTGGTTTTCTTCGAATCGTCAACCTGTCATGTATCAAGAAACAACTATTCGAAGCCATTGTCTTCGAATCGTCAACCTGTCATGAATCAGAAATAACTATTCAAAGCCATTACCTTAATCTATTATTCGAAGCATGAATACAATATAAAAGCTTAAATACATATTCGAACCAATAAGTAAATAATTTTCGAATAGTAACCAAATGACGAATAATCTTCGAATAATATTTGTGGATAAATATAGGCTAATAAATTTGCATCCACTCCAAATCGATGTAATCACTCATCACTTTGAAGCGATGTAATTACTTATTATGTAGATAGACCACCCTCGAATGTAAGGGTTACATGTGTAACGGTTATATTCATCATGACCCTAGCAATCTAAGCTGACAGATGTCGAACATCTAACCTACCAGCGATTCATATTCCAACCTATCACTAAGTGAGTCTCTCCATCTTCACACGTCTTCACCTATTTTAGTATAAATACCAAATATCTCTCATTTCAACTCTCCTCACACAAAAACCACTTAGATTTTTTGGCTACCTTCATCTGATCCTCCCTTATTCCCAGAATTCTCACCGCAAAACTTGAATTTTTTGATCAACCTTCATCTTCTCCGATCAACTCATACCTGGTTTATGAGAAAGAAATGAATAACCAAAATCACCAGAATTGTCTGATACTAATAGTAACCTAATGTTCAGATCTTCAGATTATTTTTGTATAACCCAAAGAGTCGTAGAATACCGAAGAGCACATTTAATTTGAGGTGGTCCAATCGGTACTACGACTCAAACATTTTAATACGGTAATTTCTATCCTACCAAAGTCCTAAAGCTTTCACCTTATCCCAAAATCGAAGAGCAAACGTCATCTAGAATCTCAGGCCCTAAAACACCTCAAACTTTCTCAACACAAAAACAAAGATTCTCATCTGATATTGAAAATAAATAACCCTTCCTCAGAAAGATCTTCTTTAACCAAACCAAAAAAAACCTTCATCGCCATGGGAGATGAATCAACAATCATCTGAACTCCCTCTCCTTCAAAAACAACTACTAACGATCCTCCTCAGAGAGAAGTGATGGAAGAGGCACCTCGAACTGCTAACCCTCTTATCGAAACAATTATTTCAACTTCTCCAGACCCTCGAGAAAAAACTTCCAAAGCCAACGAAGCTTACTCAGAGGCTACGAAAAACCTCGAAAGCAAGTATATTATCGCCTTGAGGAAGGTCCGATATATATACTACAGAGAAAGTCAAGCCTCTACCCTTAAGAAGAAATGGGGAATGGGGGAAAACATAACCCTTCGACTGCCAAAAGAAGGAGAAACTCCGCTCGACTGCAAGGATGATGAACTAGTGGTATACCCATAAATCATCAACTAGGGTCTTCGATTTCCACTAGATCCGATGATCGTAGAGTACTTTGAAGTCCTCAGTTTGTGCCTTACTCAGGTGACACCGAATTAATGGTTCACCCTCATGTCGGTAATCGTGGCATCCCCCCCCCATCCAAAATACCCATTAGCATTAAAGACTTCATTTCACTGACTGAGCTTTCAAAGGGTCTGGAGCTTCCATTCTATTACCTCACATTGATGGATGACCTCAAGATCATCGACGACCTTCTGGAGGCTGAGAAATTCTGGAAACAAATATTTGTTTTCATATATGGGGCTTAGGAAAATGGCAAGGAAATTTCTGAAGACAACACTTCGAAATTAACTCTGGTTTGGATTAGCAATCGTAAGTTCCTCAAAATTTCACATTTTAATACAATTTTTTTATTTTTTTATCTTTAACATTTCATCATGTTAACTTATACTAGAAATTTCAAAGCGCTACTCAACTCGTCGAGAAGTTGCTAAAGACATTTTCCAAAAGCTTGCTGCTTGAGGTGAAAAGGAATGGAATAATGCTTTGCATATTGCCTTTCAGCCCATCAATTTCCTCCAATGCCACATGTTTCCGATCAAAGAAGGTGGACTGCCTCCTAAAGATTTGTTTTCCGATCCAGATCCGAAGCTCGTATGCCAACAAATACGCCAGCCTAACTGCAAAGTCTTTCTTCAGGTTTGCAACAAATCAGATAGCCATCTACCGAAAAAGAAGAAACAAAAGAAGGGTAAAAAGGCATTTAGCACATCTGGTGTTAACCCTTCCACACCCTCGAAATGAAAGCGTCAAAAACGCAAAATTGTAAAACAACCTCTTTCGTCCATCGAATACGAAAAAGTTCAAGAAACATCATCAAAGAAAAATAAAATATCTTCTGATTCCTTCGGAAGGAAAAAGAAACAGAAGAAAATATCTTCGTACAGTTTGGTTGATGAAGATGAAGATGCTGCTGCTACTGGAAACCAACAACACCCCCAAATCCTTTGACCGAAGAAAATCCTGATAAAGAGAACCCTGTGATTCTCATTGATGACTACTCTCCCACCGCTTATCATCCTCCTACAAGTTACGACCCAGATATGTTTTTCAACTTTGAAAAGACAGAGGCACTTGCTGGCGAAGAGGATCTTGTTCTTCAAGTCATCCAAAATCACATTCTTGATTTTGCGAGGCCTACTTCAGACAAATATTTTCCAGAAGTTACTCGTTCTTTTGAACCTGTAACATCTCTGGATATGATTGACAAGCCTACTACATCGGAAGTTCGTAACCCTCCTCCCAATTCTGCAATTGTCATCGCTCTTCAAACATTTTCCGATCTTGACGCTGCTGCAAAAACTTTTACCTCTCAAATCGAAGCCTCTCAAGACCATCTCAAATAGTTGCCCAAAGATATGGTTTACTATAAAGAATCTTATACGGCTGAAAAGCAATTTAGGGAGACTTTGCACAACAAAGTAACCGAACAGTTTTATGGTTATGAGATAGCTAGATCCGAGTTGATAAAAAGTTCTCTATGTATAAAGGATCATCTTCGAATCAAGCATATGGTTGGCACAAAGCTGGTGACAAAGTCTCATGAAGAAAAAATAAAGAAACTCAAAACCGAACATATTGCTGAATTGAATATCGATAAATCCAACTCCACCACACTTCTAAATTCTGTAACTCTTAGTGAAGCAAAAAATAAAGAGTTGACCGATGAAATGGAGAAGCTGAAGAAGAATTTTGAAGCAGAAAAAGATGTTGCTGTAACTATAGCCGAAGCTGCGCTTTCAAAGAATACGCAAACAGCTATTCAGGTCGGAAAAAAATGCAACCACTCTTCTTCTTCGAGAACTTCATACTGCATATCCGAAAATCAATCTTACAAATTTATGGAATGATATTCCTGAACAAAAATGTCCAAGCGAGGTTTTCGTCGCTCATTAGCCAGATCCTAGGCAATAAACCCTGGCAAAAATCTGTCATCGCCACATTTTCTTCATAGTTGTCCAAACTAGTGTTGGTCAACACAAATCTCTTGGTATAATCTTTCAATTTTTCTCCCAATGCCTACTTGAACTAAATAATTGTATCACCATTGGCTCTCATCTCTTTGCTCCCCCACAAAACTACTTTAGAAAAGCACTATAAAAATCACTGAAATTTGATATGGATCCCCTCGGAATCCTGTTGTACCACTTGAGAATTGTTCCTTTAGAAGTTTGAAAAAAGCACGACGCACAAACCGATCGTCATCCTCGAAATTCATCATTTAATTTTTGAATTGTTCGATGTGATCATCGAAATTTTCAACCTTCGAAATATCAAAACGCTTCAGAAGTGTCATCGAATGAATTTCATCTGTTAATGGAGAGTTCCTCCAGTAAACGCCACAAAAAGTACTTGGACCTTTTTATTGAATGACCCTTTTCCCAAACTAACTTCTCCCTCGAATTTTCCAATAACACGAGCTGTTACACCTGTGAATCCGACAATTGTACGATCCGATTGAGTAATTCAAGGTGGGTTTATCATTCTATCATAGATGGACTTAAAAAAAAGATTAGCAGAACTGCCACTGCCAATCAGCACACGTCGAATTTTGATGCCAACCACCTCAGCTCTAATTACCACAGCATCCTCATGCGGCCCTGCAGTCCCACTCAAATCATCTTCATCAAAGAAAATGAAGGAAAATCTTTTTCACCATACAAACGTGTTGACATCCTCCCTTCAATCTGAGTTGTCAAATTGACAACATGCCTTTTCCTCAAACTGTCTCAATTTCTAGTCATCGAATCGCCCCTAAAAATTGCCAGCGATTCAAAAAACTTTCACAATACCCGAACATGCCCCTTTTTCACAGAAACAACCTCAAGAGGCTCATCGAGTGCCATCAGAAGCAACTTGTTCGGATCCTTTTCAACATATTCATTAGAAGCATCGAATGACTGAATCCCTGAATCCATAATCATCAAATTCTTAGCTGGCAGTGCATCATTCGAAGTTGATGCACCATTATTCTTCGATGCACTCTCATCTGACTTCACATAAATCAGGAGCTTTCCATCCTCAATCAAATATTTGATTTCTTTTTTCTAAAGCAATACAATAATTTGTATCGTGCCCAATATCATCATGATACCTACACAATTTATTATTACTTTCTTCCCTCGGTCTGCTGATATGAGCTGGTTTCCAAAAGTTTATAGAGTTCTTTGTTTTATCCCAAATGACAGAAACACTCTCTGTCAAATCAGCATAGTACTATGGCCTGACCCATGTATTTTTCCTAGGTACGTATAACCACCACTCCGAGGAGGAAAATTGATGTTCTTCTGCCTCGACTGCTGATTATTCCTATTACAATTGTTATTTCCATTCGAGGGCTGCCCCTGATTATTGGCCACCTATCCCGAATTTTTTGAAGTATTAACTGGTCCACCTCGGACTCTACTAGACTCCTCAATCTTAATTTGATCCTCGACTTGAGTCATCAACGCTGCAAAAGTCAATGCCCTTCTCTTAGTCGTCTCATTAGCCTGATCCCCTCGCAATTAACCCCGGCGAAAAGCTGTCATCGCCACATTTTCTTCACAGTTGTCCAAACTAGCCTTGGTCAACACAAATCTCTTGGTATAGTATTTCAATTTTTCTCATGGTGCTTGCTTGCACTGAATAATTGTATCACCATTGGCTCTCATCTCTTTACTTCCCACGAACTGCATTCGAAACGTAGTATAAGAATCCTTGAAATTTGATATGGATCCCCTCAGAATCATGTTGTACCATTTGAGAGCTGTTCCTTTAAAAGTTTGAGAAAAAGCACGACAAACAAGCCGGTCGTCATCCTCGAAATTCATGATATAATTTTTTAATTGTTCGATGTGATCATCTGGATCTTGCATCCCATCGAACTTCTCAACCTTCGAAATATGAAAACACTTCGGAAGCTTCATGGAACGATTTTCATTTGTTAATGGAGAATTTCTCCAATCAACGCTTTGCACTAATTGGTCATCGGTTCCCATTGTGACATATAAATTCCTATCAGCCTCAACATACTAATTCGCAGGATTTCTTTCATGCCAAGTTGATCGAGGAGCATTCTTATACTTGATCTCATTTTTATACCTCCTCGAATAGTCTCTTTGTGATTCCCCTTTCTAAGATTCTCTATGTCTTTTAAATCCTCAGGCTGAACTTTCTACTTCCTCATCACTGGAAGTTATCAATTTGTGTTTATCTTTTTTCTCCTTTCGAGACGAATATCGCTCTTTAGGAGACACACATCATGCTTTTTTATGCTCGGACTTAGCTCGTCTATCCTCAAAAGATCGATCTGACTTACCTTCCACATCGGTTTTTTCCATTTCTTGTCTAACTTAAGATCTGATTCTAGCAGAATGTATCTCTTGTTTGCTTCGTTCATATTTTTCATTCAAAGCATTAATTTTATCTAGAAGTTGATTCATTATTGTCTCAACATCAGATCAAACTTGGACGGGAGACGATCCATCATTTCTATTCCCAGCAGTCCCATTCTTTTGCAAATCATCTCTCACAGTTTCTATCACTGATTGAAGTATAGGATTAATATTAGGATTCATCTTACGAATTTTAGTCAAAGAATACCACTGAATTGTATCATTTCTGAATAGAATAAGCTACTGATTTTTCTTATTCAGTCCCTAGTGGAGTCGCCAATTTGATGAGGTTTTATTTTGCTGTAATAAATTGCTAAGGAAAAATTCTAGATAGAGAAAATGCTTAAGAGTTTTAAGAGAGAGAAACCATAAGTACAAATGAGTTTCAAGTAAAAGTGTTCAACCCCTTCATTAGAGTAGTCTGGTCCTTTATATACCTTTATATAGAGGAGCCAAGACTTAGTCTCAAACTGAATCTGTTACAAAAGTGGACTAATTGCCATTTAGTCCTTATAAATTATACAAAGTCACAAAAATCTTCTAAAACTTACACCAGTCACAAATTAAGGACAAACTTACTTTAATTATAATTAAATCCCTGAATTTAAATTATTTACAAATTAATCATTAACAAATCCCTACCTCCATATCAATGGTAACCTTGTACCGGGGTATGAGAGGCTTTATGGTAAGCAGTCTTCTATAGTTGTTGAATGTAGAGGACTATTAGACGGGTTACGGTTATGTCACAATAAAGGGATCACTCTACTAAATATTGAAACAGATTCAACGTTACTCACTGAGATGATTTTAAAGGAAACTCACCATGGTATATGGAACAGTTATTAATTGATGCACATCTTCTACGATGAAGCTAGCTCACATCTTCCAGGAACAGAATGTTGCTGCAGATTGATTAGCGAAGAACACTCTAAAAATCTGATCGGACATCAACCTTGATCGAAACTGTATCGTTAATCGCCTTAGACAAATAATTTTATTGGAAAGTTTAGAAATCGTCTACATAAAAGTTCAAAAAACATAATAAGCTGTCTGCTTATTCGATCTTTGTTTCTCGGCTTTTTTCGTCAAGCTATCTTTAGACCGATTCCAGCCAAATCCATCCTCAAATCAAATTTATCGTCTGAATCTAGCTCTAACTTTATTTTTTTTAAAATAAAAAACAAACTATTGGCGGCACTTTGATGTGATACACCTACCCCACCAATAATGTATCCAAACAACATTGTAATAAAACAGTATCACAATTAAAAAAAATATATGACTAATTAAATATTAGGAGTTATTACATGATCAAATCAGTTTCAATATTTAGCCACCTAGGCATTTACGGACCAAATAATTTTTATCCTTATCAATTTGATACTATTTGTTTTAATAATTAATTTTATTTATAAATCTGAATTATGTTACATGAAAATATTTTAAAATTATAAATTAAAAAATCAAACATACTTCTTGCAGAATATGAGGGAAATATAAAGCACGTTATGGAGAGCAAACAATAAATTTTAAAAATAATCTACGAAAGTCAATCTATAATAAAAAATTTCCAAAATTTTGAATAAAATATATATTACAATTTTAAGCTATTCTGAATTATAATATCTAAAAGTAAAAAAAAAAGTCACTATTGTTTTCTTTTCTTTTTGGCTTGGGTTGAATTAAGGGCCCCTTCAATAAAGGTTTCAAAATCTAAAAGCGTATCAAAATTGTTTTTTTATCCAAAAATTGAGAGGTGTTAGACGCAGGAGTAAGGACCAATAATAAAAATTCAATTTTTTTAGGACTGGTTAACGTTCTTTTGGTCCAAATTTAATCCAGAGCCTTCCAAATTTTTCATAATATTTATATCTACCAACAATAAATGCAAGCTCCTGTTATAAGATTACTGATATCGCACCACAGTCCAAGATACACAAAAATTCTGTCTATATTAGTTAAAAAAATTATGCAGAGATTAAAAAAACGATCGTTTTATTATAACCATTATAAGTTATCAGAAATATATGAAAAACCCTATTTACATTCATAGGCGGAGCTGGGTGGGTGCCTGTGGGGTCCGAGGAACCCACCCAATCCCTAAACTAAAGGTTTAAGTAGTAAAAAAAAATTAAATATTCCTTCGTACAGTGGTAAAATTAAATTAGGAACCCACCACCTGAGTGGAGGTCGTGGGTTCAGAACCTACTTCTTATGTTTTTTTTTTTAATATTTTTTTTATATCCTATTTTTTTATTCTGATCTATATATTTTCTTTTTAAACCTATCCTAACCTACCCTATATATTTTTATTTTTTTTATTCTTATCCTATATATTTTCTTTTTAAACCCACTTATTTTTCCTATATTTTCTCATTTTTATATCCGTTTATTCTTATTCTATATATTATTAATATTTATATTTTTTAAAGATCTTATCCTATATTTTCTCATTTTTATACACGTTTGTTCTTATCATATGTTTTTTATTTTATATCTTTTCTTTTTATTCTTATCTATATATTTTCTTTTTAAACATATTCTAACCTACCCTATATTATATTATTAATATATATATTTTTAAAGATCTTATCCTATATTTTCTCATTTTTATACACGTTTGTTCTTATCATATGTTTTTTATTTTATATCTTTTCTTTTTATATCATATTTTTTTTATTCTTATCTATATATTTTCTTTTTAAACCTATTCTAACATACCCTATATTTTTTTTAAATATATATATATATATATATATATATATATATATATATATCAATTTATACTTATATATATATATATATATATTAAACTCTAACTACAAAATATAGTATTTTCTTTCTAGTTTCCACTATCATTTTAAAAAACTCTAACTACAGGTGCAAATTGCTTTCTTGCTTTATTTTAGTTTTTCCTAATCACATTTTAGTTATTTATGTAACAACAACAATTCAATATTTGAAATTTGAATATTATTATAATTTATTTTGATATATATATATATATACTTCTTCAATAATAAAGTCCAAGACACCACGGTGTTCCGATCCTGGCTACGCCACTGTTTACATTCAATCCTAGGAATACGGTCAATACAACAGTAAGCAGCAACCCTAATGATTTGCCCGGTTTTTAACATTTGAGCATACTGACACACACAATTTTGCTTGATCCGCATCTGAACATAGTACCCTACTGCGAAGTTTTGACATATCGGCTTACAAGGAGCCAGATCCGCAAGGTTACAAAGCTCTACATCTGACACAACCATTTCACTCACCAAAAAAAAGTACCACCAATAAAGAAAAAGATGAAAGTCCGTTCTTCATTTTTATTTATTTTTTTCTTTTGTGATACTTTGCGTTTTTGATGAAAATGATGTTCTGTAATGACATGTATTAGGTCAATTTATAGGAGAGTTTGCATTTATTACTTGGAGCATCCGCACGAGATACTCTATTTTTAGCTAAATATGAATTATATTAAATTAATGTAAATTTATATATTAGGTTTTTGTTAAATAAGTTTTACATATTGTTTAACCTGCTACTACAAATATACTTAGCATAATTTACGCTAATATAGAAACAAAAAAATCTTATATAATAACTAAATTTACTATTAACCGTAAAATAGTGTATCTGTTGGGAATTCTCTAAATAAAAAAAAAATTATAAAATTAGGTTCGTATACACTCAGGTCAAATTCCCTTTCCATTTAATTTTCAGCTATACTTTTTTAATCATAATTAAAATACTAATGCACCATTGCTTTTAGTTTTTAGATTTTTAATTTGACTTTTATTTCTTGATGAGATACAAAATAATCAGTTTAATAATAAATCTTACTATAAATAGGTAATATTTATAATACATTAATAAGAACTTCTATACCTTATTACAAATATACACAAAGAGAATGAGTCCGGATTTGTTTTTTTTTCTTTGTATTCGTTATAAAAACTTAAATACATTCCTTCACCATGAACTAAAAATATTATTATAATTTGTATCGTAATATCTGTTATACCTGCTTTAAAGGTTATTCTTGCATTAAATGGATTCCATCACCATAAAGTCAAAATATTAGGAGTTTTATTTATTGTGTTACAGATATATTTTACATGCATATAGCATTTACAATAAAATATAACAACTGTATAATAAAACAAAATTTGAAATTAATTCTATCGTTCACTATGTATAACCTAATAATTTCGAAGATAGTTTAGATTGTCTAAAGAATTTGTATTAAATGAATTTTGTGAACTTCTAAATAATTTGATAGTCCAATGTTCTAAATTAGTAATTAAGTTTTCAAGTATTATTAGGTTTATTTTTAGATAGTATAAACTCTAAAGCCAATGACATTGATATAAGCTAGTCCATGAGTTCGAAGTAAACTCCAGGATTTGTTTTTTTAATAGATTCTTAACGATTAGACGGAAAAAAAATGTGAGCATGACCATTATGGAAGAACGAGAGATAAAACATAAAAATTATTAAGAAGAGATTTATAAGAATATTTTTGTGGATCTAATCAGTTATATTTATCTATTGAAATATGTGAAGATATTTTTAAATCCAAAACATATTACGATTCTATCAAGACTAGTATCACTATAAGATTTGTTGTGATAAGTGATATGGAAATAGATTTTTAAGGATTAATTTGTAAATAATGTAAATTTAGGGACTTAATTGTAATTAATGTAAGTTTTATCCTAAATTTTTGAATGATGTATGTTTTAGGAGACAATTGTAACTTTGTATAATTTGTAATGACTAAATAGCAATTAGTCCATTTTTGTAACAGATTCAGTTTAAGACTAAGTCTTGGCTCCTCTATATAAAGGACCAGACTACTCTAATAAAGAGTTTTCTCTCTCTAAAAACTCTTAAGTGTTTTCTCTCTCTAGAACTTTTCATTAACAATTTAGTACAGTGAAATCAAACCTTATCAAATTGGCAACTCCACTCGGGACTGAATAAGAAAAATCAGTAGCTTATTATGTTCGAAAGTGATACTATTCAGTGGTATTTTTTTTACTATGATTCATAAGATGAATCCTGAAAATAATAACCCTACGCTTCAATCGGCGATAGAAACCGTGAGAGATAATTTGCAAAAGAATGGGACTGATGGGAATAGAACTGATGGATCGTCTCTGATCCAAGTTCGATCTGATATTGAGACAAGAATGAATCAACTTCTAGATAAAACCAATGTTTTGAATGAAAAATATGAACAAAGGGAGCACGAGATACTTTCTGTTAGAATCAGATATGAAGTTAGACAAGAAATGGAAAAACCGATGTGGAAGGTCAGTCAGATCGATCTTTGATGACAGACATGCTAAGTCCCAACATAAAAAATCACGCTTTGTGTCTCCCAAAGAGTGATATTCGTCCCGAAATGAAAAAAAAGATAAACAAAAATTGTTAACTTCTAGTGATGAGGAAGTAAAAAGTTCTGCCCCGGGTTTTAAAAGGCATAGAGGTTCTTCGAAAGGGGAATTAGAAAGAGATTACTCGAGGAGGTATAAAAAAGAGAGCAAGTCTAAGAATGCTCCTCGATCAACTTGGCATGAAGGAAATCCTTCGAATGAGTATGTTGAAACTGATAGGAATTTGTATGTCACAATGGGGACCGATGACCAATTCGTTCAAGGCGTTGATTGGAGGAACTCTCTATTAACAGATGAAATGCGTTCGATGACACTTCTGATATGTTTTCATATTTCGAAGGTTGAAAATTTTGATTAGATGCAAGAGCCCGATGATCACATCGAACAATTCAAAAATTATATGATGAATTTCGAGGATGATGACTGGCTTCTGTGTCGTGATTTTTCTCAAACTTTTAAATGAACAGCTCTCAAGTGGTACAACAAGATTCTGAGGGTATCCATATCAAATTTTATGGATTTTTATACTTATTTTCGAAAGTAGTTCGTGGGGAGCAAAGAGATGAGAGCTAATTGTGATACAATTATTCAGTGCAAGCAGGCACCGGGAGAAAAATTGAAAGACTATACCTAGAAATTTGTGTTGACCAACGCTAGTTTGGACAACTGTGAAGAAACTATGGTGATGGTAGTTTTTTGTTAGGGTTTATTGCCAGGGATCTGGCTAATGAGACGACAAAGAGAAGGGCTTTGACTTTTGGAGCGTTGATGGCTCAAGTCGAGGATCAAATTAAGGTTGAGGAGTCTAGTAGAGTCTGAGGTGGACCAATTAATACTTCAAAAAAATCGGGACAAGCAGCCAATAATCAAGGGCAACCCTCGAATGGAAATCACAATGGTAATGGGAATAATCAGCAGTCGAGGAAGAAGAACACCAATTTGCCTCCTCGGACTGGTGGTTATTCGAACCATACTCCATCCAATAATTGGAACAGACCTAGGCCAAATACATGGGTCAGGCCATAGTACTATGCTGATTTGACAGAAAGTGTTTCTGTCATTTAGTATAAAACGAAGAACTCTATAAACTTTAGGAAACCAACTCCTATCAGCACACCGAGGGAAGAAAGGAATAATAAATTTTATAGGTATCATGATGATATTGGGCACGATACAAATGATTGTATTGCTTTGAATAAAAAATCCAATATTTGATTGAGAATGGAAAGCTCTTGACTTATGTGAAGTCACATGGGAGTGCATCGAAGAATAATGGTGCATCAACTTCAAAGGCTGCACTGCCAGCTCAGAATTTGATGGTTTTGGATTCACAGATTGAGTTATTCGACGCTTCTAATAAATCTATTGAAAAGGATCCGAACATGTTGCTTCTGATGGAAGATGAGGAGCCTGTTGAGGTTGTTTCTGTAGAAAAAGGGGCATGTTCGGGAGTTGTACGAGTTTGTCGAATCGTTGGCAATTTTTGGGGGCGATTCGATGACTGGAAACTCAGACAGTCTTAGGAAAAGGCATGTTTTCAATTTAAAAACTCAAATTGAAGGGAGGATGTCAACATATTTGTATGTTAAAAAATATATTACCTTTATTTTGTTTGATAAAGATGATTTGAGATGGACTGCAGGACCACATGAGGATGTTGTGGTAATTGAAGTTGAGGTGGCTGGCTTCGAAATTGGACGTGTGCTGATTAAAACTAGCACTTCTGCTAATGTACTTTTTAAGTCTACTATGATACAATGATAAAACCACCTCGAAATACTCAATCAGATAATACAATTATCGGATTCATGGGTGTAACAGCTCGTATTGTTGGAGAATTTAAGGGAGAAGTTAGTTTGGGGAAAATGACCATTCAAGAAGAAGGTCCAAATACTTTTTGTGCTGGTTGACTGTCCTACAAGTTATAATGTTATTTTTGGAAGATCATGGCTTTCAAGAATGTATGGGGTAGTTTCAACAGTTCATCAATGCTTTAAGTACGTGGTTGCAGACAAAGTTTGAGTGGTTTGAGGCGATCAAAAGGTTGCGAGAGAATGCTATGCCACTACATTTCGGGTTTGAGGATTCAACAGTAGAGATTTGATACGAGAATAGCAGTTAAAATGGGTTCCCTCGGATTTGGAAGAAAAGGTCGGCGATCCGAGAGAAACCCTAGGGTCTTTAACAGTGAGTGAAGAAATAGAGAAGTTTACTTTGTCAGAAGGAAAAGTGCTTTAGATTTGAACTTTATTGACCCCTAATGTACGACAAACGTTGTTTCATTCTCAGAATTTGTATGTCTTTGCTTGGAAGTCAGAAGATGTAATAGGATTACTTATCGAAGTAATTCAACACAGCTTGGCCATGAATCCGAACGTCAAAAGAATAGGGTTTTCTTCGGAAAAAGCGGAAGCAATCGTTGCAGAAGTGGATCGGTTGTCTAAGGTCGGACATATAAGGGAATCACAATATCCTTGGTGGACGGCGAATCATGTGGTGGTTAAAAAGAAGAATGAGAAATGGAGGATATATGTGCATTTTACAGAGTTTATTAGAGCTTGCCCAAAAGATCCATTTCCTGTTCCTCGAATAGACCAGTTGATTGATTCCACTTCAGGTAATACAATTTTAACTCTTATAGATGCTTTCGCAGGATAGAATCAGATCCAGATGGATCTGAACGATCAAGAGTGCACGGCTTTTATAACTGATAGCGGCCTCCATTGTTATAGAGTGATGCCCTTTGGATTGAAGAATGCTGGAGCCACTTATCAGAGATTAATGAATAAAGCTTTTGCTATGCAGATCGAAAGAAATATGGAGGTATATATAGATGATATGGTAGTGAAACGTTCAAGGGATGAAGTGCATCTGGATGATCTAGAAGAAGTTTTTTTGAAACTAAGAGAAGTCAGGTTGAAGTTAAATCCTGAGAAATGTACCTTTGAAGTTTGATCGAGGAAGTTTTTGGGTTTTATTATTTGTGAAAAAGGAATAGAAGCCAATCCAGAACAATAAGAAGCTTTGATAACAATGAATTCACCTCGATCAGTCAAAGAAGTGCAGATATTGACAAGAACATTAGCAGCACTTAATCGATTTGTTTTACGATTTTCTAACAAATGCATTCCTTTCTTTCAAGTGTTACGAGGATCTAACAGGTTCGAATGGACGTCGGAATGTGAAGCAGCGTTCATAAATATTAAAAATTTGTTGTCATCACCAGAAATATTAACAAAGCATTGAAATGGAGAGAAGTTATTCTTGTACATCGTCGTATTGGATTTTGCACTCAACGCAGTGGTAATTACTGAAGATTCAGGAATTCCAAAGTCGGTGTATTACGTTAGTAAATGTTTGGTGGCAGCAGAAAAAAGGTATATGAAGTTGGAGAAGTTGGCTTTAGCATTGGTGATTGCTGCTAGGAAGATGCGCTCATATTTTCAAGTTAATACTATAGAAGTCCGAACCTCATTCCCCTAAAAAAAAATATTGCAACGACTTGATATTTCGGGGAGGATGACCAAATGGTCAGTGGAGTTAGGGGACTACGATATTTTATTTACACCTCGAACAGCGATCAAGGCACAACAATCGACTGATTTTTTTTGTTGAGTTCCACTCAAGTAGATCAGATGAGGAAGAAAGCACAAAAGTTTTGCCTACCGATTCGAGGTGGATTATTCGAGCAGATGGAGGGTCCAGTATTTCAGGGTGCAGTGATGGGGTTCAATTGATAGCTCTGATGGGGGAAACAATGGTCCAATCAATTAAATTTGGTTTGCACACATCAAATAATGAAGTTGAGTACGAAGCTGCTTTGGCAGGTTTGAGGTTGGCAAAAATTTATGGGGCGACTTCAGTACGTCTGGAAATGGAGTCTTAGTTATGATGTGTTAGATAAATACGTGTCTGGTCACAATGAACTTCTATTCCCAAGAATAGATGGAGTGACCCCATATCATATAGTGAAAATTTGGCGTTAAGATTGTGAGTAAACTGTGTAAGACACGTTGCATCATTTCCTGTGACCAAATATCATCAACATAGACCAGAATAAGTAAACTAGTGGTCTTACAAACCACATAAAACAGTGAGCAGTCATCCTTAGAATTATTGAACCCCCAATTGATAAGTGTGTCACGTAACTTAGAAAACCAAGCCCTAAGTGTATGTTTCAAGCCATAGACAACCTTATGTAGTTTGCAAACATAGGTATGATTGTTGACATCTTCAAAACCCTGAGGATGTGTCATGTAAACAGTCTCTTGTAGCTCACCATTTAGGAAAGCATTGTTGATATCAAGCTGCCTTACTGGCCAGTGTTTTGATACAACAATGGTAAGTATGAGTCTGAATGTTGAGGCCTTCACAACAGGACTAAAAGTGTCATAAAAATCAATCACAGGGGTCTGATTAAACCCCTTGGCCACTAACTTAGCCTTGCAGGGCTGAACAGACCCATCCATAGCATATTTGATCGTATACACCCACTTTCATTCCAATACTGTAGATTAGGGTGGTAGTAGAACCAGAGATCAAGTGTTATTGTCCATAAGAGCACCATATTCAGCATTTATAGCACTTTCCCAATTAGAGTTCCCAAAAGCCTCATAAAAACTAGAAGGTTCAACCATATCTTTGTTGATAGCAGTAAGAGTCCCAATGTAGGGTAATTTAGGTTTAGGAATCCCACTTTTGTGACTTGTGTTGGATGTTGTGCAAGTTAACTTGTTGAAGGGGAAGGGTTGGATGTTCTGGGTTGGAGAAAGGTAGATCAACGACTAAGGTAGGTGTATGATTATGAGTAGCACTAGTCTGTTAGCGTGGATGATTGGTTAGATTTGTGTGTTGTGAAAATGTGGGTGGATGTTGTAAAGAGTCTGTTTTGAGATTAGGTAATGTAGATGTCAGGGTGCATGTTTGAGAGGCACGGATAGCAATCCGATGCTTTAACTGTGCAGGACACTGAGAAGTGTGTTACTCAAGTGGAGTATCAGAATTAGGATTACCAGGAGTCACCTTTTCAGAAGTCAGAGGTCTAGGAAGAAGAATAGGAAGCCAAAGATTGACAGATTGAACATAGGACTAACCACTTTGAGAATTGTTAAGGAAGCCTAAAGTAAAGGGAAATTCATCTTATTAAAAACAACATATCTAGATAGGTAGACTCTCCCTTTAGGACTAAGACATTTGCACCTTTTGTGACGCTGACTATAACCCAGAAAAACAAATTTGAAGGAATGAGATTTAAATTTATGTGTTTGGTAAGGCCTGAGAAAGGGAAAGAAGGCACATCCAGAGTTCTTTAGGACTAGATAATTAGGCTTTTTGTGAAATAACACTTCAAAGGGTGAGAGATTCTGTAAAGTAGGATTAGGTAGTCTGTTGATAAGATAAATGCTGGTTTCAAAAGCTTCAACTCAGAACCTATACGGTAGGTGAGACTAAGCAAGTAAAGTTAAACCAGTTTCCACCAGATGCCTATGTTTGCGCTAAGCCCTACGATTCTCGGCTGGCGTATAAAGGCATGATCTTCTTAACAAGAAACCACTCTATTTAGCAGATTGGTCATACATGTTGCAATTTGACAGGTTGGTTTGTTCTGAGCAAACCTTCATCATCTACCTTGTAAAAATTACCTCGACCTCCGTACTTAGAATTGGATCTACCCATGTAAATTTTGTTGAAACTTCTGTTCTGTCCAGAGTATCCTCTTGGATTTGCATTACTATCTTGTTATTTTGATTCTTTTCTATGTATATAGTTAGCACTTGACATGCTAATGTTTGAGATTGAATTTTTCACATCAGTAAGCTGTTCCAGCCTACTTTCAAAGGTTAGAAGACTAGTCTGCAAATCAAGCCAA
The DNA here is from genome assembly GCA_036936605.1 of Limnanthes douglasii subsp. nivea. Classification (NCBI taxonomy): domain Eukaryota; kingdom Viridiplantae; phylum Streptophyta; class Magnoliopsida; order Brassicales; family Limnanthaceae; genus Limnanthes; species Limnanthes douglasii. Next base: position 280,251,342 of record JAUPFV010000004.1, read on the forward strand.
GTCAAACCTTCTTTGTCAACAAGACCCACCACTACGTGAGTGTAATCACCATCAAGTCCTGCAAGAACCTGAGTGATCAGATCATCCATTGAGGTAAAACACCCTGCCAGGATGAGATTATCAAAGATTGTCTTCATTTTGTTCAAATACTGAATCATGGCAGTAGATTCTTTGCAAGTTCTCTGGAACTCTGCTTTATAATAAGTGACCCCGACACTTGTCTATGAGCCAGACAGTTTACCAGCTGCTTCCCAAAGACCTTTAGAGGTCTCTTCTTCCATCATTGGTAACACAATTGTTTTCAACAGGAGATAATTACTCCTATCAAGTCTGATGTTGTTTGCATTGTTGATTGAATGAAGTTGTAGATTCTTTGGAGCAGCAGATAGATTGTTGGAAAAGATAGATCCTATGGAGAATCAGCAAAGTTTGTCATTTGAAGGATCATAATTTCGTTGATGCCAAGTAGAAAGTAGAGAGAGTGAGTAAAAGCTTTAATTTCTATATTTTTCTGATTGATTTACACTCACAATAGTGTTGCTATTTATACAGGTACAAGGCGTAACAAACTATGGAATATTCCATAGGTGGTTACACAATTCTGTTCATTATTTAATAGAGTGTTTGGTTACATGGATAGCACATAGGATCTTATTCCTGTAAGGCTTTAGTTTGTGACTTTGGTTCCAACACATCTTGGCCCATGACTTTATTCGTAGCCCCGAAACGCTTATTCTTCATGCGTATTGGCTTAATCCTAGATCTGCATCCACTGTCTCCTCACTTTCAGGGTTGCAGCTTTGCATGGCAGCTCTGACCGACGTATATAATACTTGTTGAGGTCGACTTACTTTGTCAAATTTTTTAGACGAAATATCCACCAGTAATATTATATTCATATTATTTTTTACTAAATCGATCTATATTTGTTCTAGTATTAAAGAAATTATATATGTTTTAAACAAATCTAACCCAAAATGAGAAGATCAGTGTTAAAGGATATTGCAACATTTTAAGATAAACAAAAATTATGTCTATAGCAGAGATTCGAAACACAATCATTTTATTACCAATACAACTTATCAGAAATATATTAAAAACCCTATTTACATTCAACCCTAGGAGTAGATGGGCATGTACGGTCAATACCACAGTAAGCAGCAACCCTAATGATTTGCCCACTTTTTAACATTTGAGCATACTGACACACACAATTTTGCTTGATCTGCATCTGAACACAGCACCCTACTGAAAAGTTTTGGCATATCGGTTTACAAGGCGCCAGATCCGCAAGGTTACAAAGTTCTACATCTCCCATAACCATTTCACTTACTAAAAAAAGTACCACCCAAAAAGCAAAAGATGAAACTCCTTTCTATATTTTTATTTACCTCTTTTCTTTTTTGATACTTTATGTTTTTGATAAAAATGATGGTTCTCTAATGACATGTATAAGGTCAATTTATAGGAGAGTTTGCATTTATTACTTATAAAAGTAGAATTTTCAATAAATATTATACCCTTTAAATATTAAATTCTGACAAAAGAAATCAGGCGCTTCCAACCAGTTAAAAAATTTAGATTCCCATGCAGTCATGCCAAATTCTTTTGTCGTTTTCAACTACACATTTTTTTTATCATAATAAAAAATACTAATGCATCATTGTTTTTAATTTTTAATTTTATTTTAATTCGATTTTTATATATTTATGAGATACAAAATAATCAATAAGTTTAATAATAAATGTTACTATAAATACATTAAATAAAGTTCAAGAACTTATTAAAGATATACAGCAAGGTCTCAGTCGTCATTAGTTATTTGTTGTCGGAGTATCTGTTATAAAATTTTAAATACATTCCCTCACCGTGAAGTAAAAACAATTTTATATTTTATCATATATAATACATGCTATACCTGTTTTCAATGTTATTTTTACGATTCCAACACCATAAAGTCAAAATATTAGGAGTACTATTTATCATGTTACTAACATGATGTCTTTTACATGGATACAACATTTACTATAAAAATTTATAACAACTATATAATTAAACAAAATTTGAAATTAATTTTATTCTTCACTATACATAAACTAATAATTTATGAGATAATTTATATTGTCTAAAGATTTTTGTATTAAAAGAATTCTGCGAATTTTGAAATAATTGGTCATTGACTTTTCAAGTATTATTAGGTTATTTTAGATTTTATAAATTTTAAAGTATATAGCACTTATATAAACTAGTGCGTGCACGTGAAAATGGCTATCGAGCGAGAGATAAAACACAAGAACCATAAAAATAGATGTATCGTTTTATTTATATAATTGGTTATGTTTTATCGATTGAAATGTATAAAAATAATTTCGAATTGAGAACATATTATGATTTTATTAAAAATATTAATAAAAAAAGTCACTTACATCTATAAAAAAGAATTGAAATATCTCAAAAAGTAAACACATGAATTCTTTTTAATCAACTGAAGGAAACAACCGAACGATTAGAAAGTTGGTTAAGAGTGAATGAATATTGAAGAGGAAGTCATATACATTTGGTGTTAAGGTATCCATATACAAGGATATGCTCATGGCTAAGGGTTTTATCCTAAGTATGGGTATGAATTTCAATGAAATATCCTCGCCATTTGTGAAACGAACCTACATCAGGGTTTCGTTGTGAGTAGTTGCTACATTTGTTCGTTAGTTTAATCAAATGAATGTTACTAGTGTCTTCATGCATGGTGTATTAGAGGAGAAAATTAAAATATGTCAATCGTATTGGTATGAAGATAAGAAATGACGCTTATGTGCGTTTGTTACAAATAGCCTTCTATCGACCGAAATAATCGCAAAGGTAGTGGAATATAAAATTCAATTTTTTTATGAGATCCATCAAGTCCACACATAGAGAGACACACACATGGAGAGACAATTCGTATTACTATTGTATGTGGGTAATTCTATATTTTTTATAATGTTTTTATAAGTCTATTTTACATATCTATTGTTATTTAGACTCCGAACATTATTTGGTTGTTCTGCCTATCTATTTTTATATTTTATGGAATCTAAAAAAAATGGAGAATTACTTACGGTGTGATTTGCACGAGACCTGGTCTTACCTACATTGTAAGTGTTTTAAGTAAATTCATATCAAACCCGGGAAATCTTCATTCACATGCAGTCAAGTGTCTTAATAGATACTTGAAGGCCTTGATTACTTTAGGGTTGTCTTACAAGAAATATCGTGTTAAAAGACTATGTGTCTGATTATGTAGGCTGCCTAAACCCAAGCAAATCTACTTCGGCTTATTTGTTTATTGTGCTTGGAGGAGTCGTTATTGGGAAGTCTTGTATACAAGAAGTTATTGTGCCGGCGTCTACGGAAACTGAGTATGTGACTGTTACGAAAGTAAAGAAGGAAGCTTTTTTCCATAAAGGGCTAGTAAATGAACTCAGTTGTGTGGAGAAAGATGTGGTTTTGCTCTGTGATAACAGGAGTGCTCTACATTTGATGAGAAATCCGAAATTCTATGAGAAAATTGAACACGTACATATTAAGCTATACTTCAATCGAGATGAAGTGGAGAATGAGCAAGTGAATGTGGCTAAGATTGGTAGCAAAGAAAAATCTTTCACATGCTCTAACCAAGGTATTACCGATTTCAAAATTCATAAACTGCATGAGACAGATGCAAACCTGGAATGCAGTTGAGATAATCTTTAAAGAGTAGAAATTTGGATGCAACGAATACTGGACCTACTAGAAACCTAGGTGGAAAGTTGGTAAATGTATTCTAGAAGCAAAACGTCAATGATGGTATTCTCATAGTACTATCTGGTTGTTGGATATGTCGTTACATAAAAAGAAAATATTATTGAAAATCTATGGTGTATTGGTTGAGACAAGCTGTTGAAGACTAGTAACCATTTGATCGAAGCAAATATGTGTTAATAAGAAGACCCCTGACTCGAAGCAGGGTGGTTCGAAGAGAGCATATCAAAAGCATCACTTGATTTAAAATAAGGTGTACTGTAGCACCACTGTTGGGCCGAACTAGATTTTTTTATTTATGAAGATTCTTGTAATAATGGAGTATATCAACCATTGATTAATGAGATTTATTTTGGAGAGTCTCGTGAATAAATATGGACTTTCCTACACGGCTACACCTATAAATAGAATAAAATATTAATGTCCAACGTGTGACGTGATTCACAAGCTTTATATTTCCTAATAAAAAGATGTAACTCTAGACATTTTAAGAAATAAGTGAGCTCAAAGATAAACACTTAAGTGCTTTGTGTTTGTGGAGTTTTAAGATAATCTACTTTTAATGTAAAAGAAAGATATGTTATCTTTGGATGTAACAAAAACTTTACAATATGAAAACATATACTGGTTGGTTGGTTTTATTATATTTTATTTTATTTTTCACTTGTCTTGTATATAACAATTGGATTATTTTTTCGATATACGATAATTTCTCCAATATACCTTTGTTACAAAGATAAATTATGTATAGTTTGTTATATTGTATACTTTGGGGAAATATTCCATTGGAATTTTTGTTGTTTTAAACAATCATTACCATATCAAAACTCATTATTATAAGTCCATTCTCTAAAACAATTCCGAGGGTAGTATAATCATCGCCAAACTGGTTATTACATCTATATCAATTTATATACTTTGATGATTGACCACATTTAAAATGTTGGAAATATTCGTATTGACAATAATTCATAAGACCTAAAAATATATTGCTAAAGATAAAAGATTGATGAAACTGTATATCCTATGAAGTTTAAAGAGTTTATTGTTGCATTTTATGTATTTAATCTAAACATGTTTTATTTATTTAAGTTATAATAAGTCAGGTGACAGTAGCCGTTAGTATTAGACTAAGTCTTAGAGTTTTACGTGGGTGTAGGAGTTAAGTAACAGGTAGTTGAGTGAAAAGAGCAGTATGATTAGTGGATCCTATTTTGTAGCTTTCACCTCGTTTATTGCCTATTTATTTCCTTTGTACGTTGCATTTGATTAAGAAGAAGTACCACAGTTTTACTTTCTCAGAGTTATACATACAAAGCGTGCGTGTGAATTGTGTTTAAAGATAATACTTGGTATCAGAGCTTCAGGAGGTGTTCATAACTTCAGATGGCGACGACAAGCAAAAGCAAGGAAAGCTCCTTTGGTCTCAGCTACCCGATGTTGAGCAAAACCAACTACACTGCATGGGCTCTCAAAATGACGGTATTCATGCAAGCCCACGGAGTGTGGGAGGCAATCGAACCCAAGGACCCTAAAGATCCTGTGGAAGACAAGGTCGACAAAAAGGCACTCGCTGTTATTTACCAGGGAGTTCCAGAAGATGTCCTGATGTCACTTGCAGAAAAGAAGACGGCCAAGGATGCGTGGAAGGCTGTCAAAACCATGTACCTGGGAGCAGACAAGGTAAAAGCAGCTAGAGCCCAGACCTTCAAGAGCGAATTCGAAGCTCTAAGCATGAAAGACGATGAGCCATTAGACGAATTCTATCTGAAGCTGAACAGCCTGGTTACCAATATTCGAGTGTTGGGAGAGAAAGTGGAAGAGACATATGTGGTTAAGAAACTTCTCAGAGCGGTTCCCATAAAATTCTTACAGATTGCATCTGCTATTGAGCAATTCGGAGATCTGGAAGAGATGTCGGTAGAAGAAGTCGTTGGTTCTTTGAAAGCCCACGAGGAAAGATTGCGAGGGACAACGGAGAAACACCAGGGACAATTGCTGCTGACAGAAGATGAGTGGAGGAAGAAAGCAAGCGGCGAGGGGCAACTTTTGTTGACTCGAGAAGAATGGTTAAGGAAAACCAATAGAGAAGGGACTCGAGGTGGAGGAAGTACTCGTGGAGTACGAGACAGAAGTAGAGTGAGGTGCTTTAACTGTCAAGCACTGGGACACTTTGCTGCGGACTGTCGTAAACCAAGGAAGGAGAAAGACATGACGAGAGAAGCAAATCTCTCGAAAATTCAAGAAGATGAGCCAGCCTTGTTGGTTGCTGAGGTCGGACAAATGGATATCAAATCTATGCTTCTGAAGGAGGATGGAGTGGTTCCAAAGCTATGAACAAACACAGGTGAACAAAAGGAGTCACAGGTGTGGTACTTGGATAACGGTGCCAGCAATCACATGACTGGGCAGCGTGGAAAATTCAAAAGCTTGGATGAGCGTGTCTCCGGGAAAGTGAAGTTTGGCGATGGATCGACCGTGTGTATCAAAGGAAAGAAAACAGTGGCGTTCCAGTGCAAGAATGGTGAATAAAGGATGCTTGAAGAGGTATACTATATCCCAAATCTCTGTAATAATATTATAAGCTTGGGACAACTTTCTGAGGCAGGGAATAAAGTCGTACTTGATGGGGATTATTTGTGGATTCACGAGGCGAGTGGAAGACTATTGATGAAGGTGAAAAGGACAGAGAATCGACTATATAAGATCAGTCTTGAAGAAAGTAGAGCAACATGTTTGTTTAACAAGGCCGAAGAAGATACTTGGTTGTGGCATGCTCGTCTTGGGCACGTAAATTTCCAAGCTTTGGAATTAATATCGCGAGAAAAGATGGCATACGGGATTCCAAGCATGACTCGACCACTTAAAAGTTGCGAAGGTTGTTTAATGACGAAGCAATCCAGAAAATCCTTCCCACATCAAACTAGCTCTGTGTCGAGGAAAGCACTCGAGATAATTCATGCTGATATTTGTGGCCCTATCACACCAACGACAACTGGAGGTAATCGTTATTTCCTTCTATTTGTTGATGATTTCAGTAAGAAAATGTGGGTCTACATGTTAAAGGAGAAAAGTAATGCTTTCGAGATGTTTAAAATTTTTAAAGCTTTAGTTGAAAAGGGGAGCGAGAAAAGCATAAAGATCTTGAGGACAGATAGAGGCGGTGAATTTTGTTCCAAGGAATTCACCTTGTATAGTGAGAAGGCTAGTATTTTGAGGCATTACACAGCACCATACACTCCGCAGCAAAACGGGGTGGTGGAACGAAGGAATAGGACTGTGGCTGCTATGGCAAGAAGCTTTCTAAGGGGAGCAAACCTACCTGCTATGGAAGAACACCATATGAAGCATGGAGTGGGACTAAGCCGGACCTGACACACTTAAGAGTGTTTGGGTGTATTGCATTTATGAAGATACCTTCGATACATGTCAAGAAATTGGATGATCGTAGTAAGAGGGTGGTGTATCTCGGTATGGAGCCGGGAACAAAAGGGAGTCGCTTGTTTGACCCACAAACAGGGACTGTACACGTCAGTAGGGACGTGGTATTTCAAGAGGAAGCCTTCTGGTCATGGGAACAAGAAACAGGTGGTGAAGTAACTTTTCCTGGGAGCTATGTTGAGGTAACCGAGAACACTGAAACTGGGACAGTGTGGATGCAGATTATGAACCCACAACTCCTCTGCAATCCATGACTTCACAGTCATCGTCATCGTCACAACAGACTACGACGACCAAAACAGCTGAAACTGTTGGAACATCATCTACCACGAGCAGTGAACCTAAGAGGTTCAGGTCTTTGGCAGATATTTATAATGACACTGAGTTCATTGAGCTGATTGATGAGCTGATGTTATTAAAGGCTGAGGAACCAACGTCATATTTCGAAGCCATAAAAGAGAAGGATTGGCAAGATGCTATGAAGACGGAGTTCGAGACAATAGAGAAGAACGAAACCTGGGTACTCACAATTTTACCACCTGGGCATAAACCAATAGGTTTGAAGTGGGTATATAAGTTAAAAAAGGACCCAGATGGGAATGTGGTGAAACATAAGGCACGGCTCGTCGCAAAGGGATACGTTCAAAGGAAAGAAATAGATTATCATGAAGTTTTCGCTCCCGTAGCACGTCTTGACACGGTTCGACTCTTGCTAGCACTTTCAGCGAAAGAAGGTTGGGTAGTTTATCATCTTGATGTAAAATCAGCGTTTTTAAACGGAGAGCTCATTGAAGAAGTTTATGTCATCCAACCTGAGGGGTTCGTCAAGAAAGGACAGGAACAGATGGTGTATAGACTGGTGAAGGCTTTGTATGGGCTGCGTCAAGCTCCTAGAGCGTGGAATGCGAAGCTAGACAAATGCTTGAAAAAGTTGGGATTTGACAGATGCTTACATGAGCAAGCGGTGTACATGAAGTACAAAGAAGGGAGTATACTCATAGTGGGTGTGTATGTTGACGAGTTTGGTGTTTGATTGAAAGATGATGAGGATGATTGGTTTTAAAAAAATCAGATGGAGGCGGGATGGAAGAGAAATAGATCTTCTTTAAAGTGGACAATCATGGCTTATGATAAATTTATATGTATGCAAACCATGAAAATTGAAACCTCTTTTTCATGTGGATACCCTAAAAAATAAAATTTGATGCACGACAATCAAAATTTTGTTTCGGACGAACATTGGTTACATATCATGCACAACCAAACATGTATAAGTAAGTGAGTGAGAGAGATCCATTATATAAGACCTCAAATAAGGATTTATTTGATAGCAAAAAACTCTTAATTCGGTTTATTAAATAAACGAATATTTAAACATAATTCCTTAATCTTAAATAATTGTAAGGAAATAATGTTAACCAGTATATGAAGGAACTTTGTGAGGATCCCATAATTCACAATGTAATGAGGAAAAAGTAAATTTTGTATTTATTGAGATTTTGTCAGAATGTAAGTATGCTTGTGTTACTTCTAGGCAAAGTGTACAATTATTTTCTAACTCTTTATGAATATGTAGAAGAAAATGCGAAAATAACTTAAAACGAGACAAATATGGACGCCTTAGGCATATATTCAATAGGCCACCTAAGTCAATCGTTTTCCCTGAAACCCGATTCGTGCAAAATACAATAGTCTTAAAATAAAATGGTGCATCAATTATGTTCTTTGATCATTTTTCTATTTGAAATTAAATTTAAATTAAAGGTTGGTACACACAAGTCATATGTAAGGGTTAATTGTGAATTAAAACTAATTATGCTAATGTGGGTAGTTTATGGTACCATACCATGTAGTAAATTAACATTGATATGAATGGAAGGTTTGGGATTGGTTAAGAGTGATATGTGGGAAATATTATGCTCTGTGGCACCATTATCCAAAATCAGAGGACTTGCACTACTCGAATTAATAGACTTTATAGTAAACAAAGTCAAACCTACATCATTCGCATAGGCATTAACGTTACAAGAATTGTGTATTTGGCAGTCCACCCCTGAACAATGCTAGAAGTGTTGGAACCCAACAAGTAATGAGATTCTATCGCATTTTTGAAGGTTGATTGCCACAAACTGAAGATTATTGTCTTGAGAATTTTCTTCGTTTGTTATTGTTTCCATATTTCAACTCACATCTATTCTTTTTATGACCCATCCTATCACAATATGTAAAATGAAATACGAGACTCTGACATTCTCTATAGTTTGTCAAGATCTGTTACAATGGTCACATATATTTTCCTTTGAATTTGCTCTTTTCTCGACGACTGCGGCTGCTATAGAGAAGTTTTCAATGGGATCCGAGGATACCTATCATTCATTCTCTTATTAGAATATCAAAGCATATGTTTAACTAGCATTGGGCAGATGTGATATTATCCATATTTTGGACATCATCGCCTTGTAAAATTCATTTAAACCCATCAAAAATTGCATAAAACAGTATTATTTTCTCTGTTCAGGGTGTGCTTGTCGTTGATTGCTAGTTAGTGGAGAAAAATATATCTTGAGATCATCCCACGATGCCTTAAGCTTGACAAAAATATATAGCTAATATCATTTTGATTTGTGATATGATGGCCATTGATTTTTAAATATGAAAACAAAGTTGGAGCATTCTTTTGGGAGAATTGGTCGTGCAAGTCAATCGTTCCTACGCTCACAGTCTTTATATGGATAACCCCTTCAGCAATATCTGATTAAACAACATGAGTGTGAAATTGAATTGGTTCCATTACTTAAACAGAAGAGGTTCACGTTCATGTGATAGTTCTTTAACACTGCCTTCGACGAAACCGATCTTCTTTGTCAAAATTAGTCCACTCTTTAATGCAAGATTATAAAAAACAGACAGACTAAGGACCCGCAAATGACTTGCAAAGAAGCAGACAACTCCAAATAAATTCTCAACTAGTAAATGACTCAGTGAAGTTGTGGGAGTCATATTAGAAAGTCTTAAAGTCTCAAATTATTAAGAGATGTTTGAATTTTGTGTTTCACTCTTTAAGTAATAAAACTGAACTCTTTTGTGTGCAAACTATTTCAGTTCTTATTTGTTCAATTTGTTTATGGTATCAGAGCGAGGTCTCTCCATATTAAGTGTTTGATTTTATTACCCAAAGAAAACGTGTCAATTGTTATTAGTTTTAAATCAATATGAATGGAAATAATTCAGTTTCTCCTATGTCTACAAAGAAGCTTGTTGGAACCAATTACCAGTATTATCGATTTTTTCTGGTACCGAGATACTTCCTAGTGATACTCCAGAAAAAGCTGAGTTAAGGAGGAAATGGAAAGTAAGGTGCGGAAATGCTTTATTAATGTTGAGAACTTCGATTGGTAAGGAATTTATTGATCATGTTCGTGCATTGGATTCTCCAAAGAATATTTGGGATACTCTTGACAGGTTCTTTACCCAGAAGAATACCATACGGCTTCAATATCTTGAGAATGCGCTTGCTTCATTAACCCAAGGTAATATGTCGATCTCTAATTACTTTTTTAAGGTTAAGAATATATGTTCGGAAATTTCAGGTTTGGATAGTGATGAACCTATCAGTGATGCAAGGCTAAGATGCTATTTGATTTGTGGATTACGATCTGACTTTATACCGTTTATATCATCAATACAAGGATGGGTCATCCAACCATCAATTGTTGAGTTCGAGAACCTACTCTCTAAGGAGGAGCATTGGTTAAACAAATGTTTGGTAAGTATTCTGCTGATGTTGAAGATACACTGTTTACTAAAGACAGGTCAAGGTGGAAAAGCACACAAAATGGTGGTAAGAAGAAAATGAATGAGGTGGAGTCAACAAACCACATTAAACGGACATTTTTAAATGCAAAAGGACTGGACACATGAAGTTGGATTTTCGTGCAAAGCTTATTTGCAAGAAGTGTGGAAAACCAGGCCACATCAAACCAAATTTTTATTCAAAAAATGTCTAATTAGATGCAAATAATGCATACGATGATGAAGAGATAAATGAGCGACAGTGGGAAAGTTGTTTCTCGATTGAGTTTGTTAATGGACGGGACAATATAACATCAGTTATTAATGAACCAGTTTCCCTTGGTGCCTCAACTGTTCGCGGTGCACCGATTCATGTACTCGGGCCTTATCTACCTGCACGCCTCACATAAAAAAAGGTACAAATTGGTTCGGCTGTGTTTCGCGGTGGTAATAATAAGGTAGAGAAGCCACAAAGTGGTATCGTGACTGAAAATGGTATGCGTGAGAGAAAAAATAAATGGTCAAAGGTTATGTTGAAGGTTTTTCAAGGTTCTTCTAAAGGTGGTATAGGTACAACAACATGCTAGGATAGTTAAGTTGAAGCGGGCTTATCTGAGTCGATTGCGGTATCGGCTCGTAAGCATCTAGTTGATATGGTTGTTCCAATCAAGTGGAGAAAATTGAAGCTTGTTTATAGGCATCATATAAGGCTTAGTAAGATTGCTGTTAATTAAAACTTTAACGGTTTGAGGGAGATTGCGAGTACAAGATTTCCAGCATTAAAGTCGGTTTTGATCAAGTATAAGGATAACGATGGAGATTTGGTGACAATAATGTGTACGGGCGAACTCAGATTGGCAGAGTTGTCGGTGGATAGTAAACTTGAATCAAATGTAGCTCAGTCGGTTCCAATGTTGTGGTTGCATATCGTTGAGGTTGATCCAGAACAAGAACCTCCCTTGGTGGAGGAAGGAAATAAAAATCCTCCAAACCTAATACTAATTTTTATAGTCTGAAGTTAAGAAAATAAAAGATAAGAAACGAATAAAATTAATATGAAAACTATTTTTATAGTTTGAAATAAGAAAAATAAAAGAAATAAATTAATAAAATTAATAGGAAATAATATACTATTTTTTTTTCTATTTATTATTGTATGGTTTATTATAAAAAATAAAAAATACTGGATTTTATTCAAAAGGTTACAATGTTTGTTATTTTATTAAAAATGTTCATACCTAAAAATAAACTATTAGTAAACCATATAAAACCAAAAATGTTCATTTTTCATTTTAATATTTTATAACTACCAAATTCCCAACTATAAAAGGTATCGAATATTAAAGGCAAGCTCCTATATAAAAAGATGGCCAGCATTTCCTTAGCAAACCATCATTTCATCAATAAAAACTTGAAGTACAGCAAACCAAAAACAACAACAAGATGAAAATGGGAGTTCCATCGATTGCTTTTCTTGTGGTAATCTTTGTAGTTAGTGGAACGCTGATAGCAGAGGCAATATGTGATGTAAGGCAGCTATCTCCTTGCTTACCTGCAATTACGGGTCCAACTGCGCCCAGACCTGTGTGCTGCATTAGGGCACGTCAGGCGAAACCATGCATTTGTGAATATCTGAAAAACCCTGCACTCATAAAATATATCCCTAAAGCCAAGCAGGTTGCTGCCAAATGTGGTGTTGCCATCCCTAGATGTTGACCTTCTTCTTTATTGTAATAGCCTATAAATTATAATAAAATTATCAATTCCGATATAAGTATTCAGTAATGTAAGATCGGTTCAGTCATACTATCATTTTGACTTTGTATGATTTTACTATGATGTTAGGAAAATGATCACGCCCTGAATACTAACCATATAATTTTACTAAATCGATCGAACTAAATTTATAGATTGGGCCACATCCATTGAGTTAATTTAATAAGTTTTACCAATTCTGTAGATGGAGGACAATAATTTTGAAACCAAAAACTAAATATTGCTGCCACATTTTGTGTGTGGGCTCAAATTGTTTTTCTATGTGAATAAGTTTATTATTCCTTCTTACGAACGACTTTTTATAACGTTTTTAATTAGACTAATTTGAAATTAAAAGTACAATATACTATATGCAGGTATGGGTTTTATATGAACAGACGTAATTGAAGTAGATGACTGTTTTTTACCTTTTACATTCAAAATTCAGAAATGAAATCGTTAATCAGATTGATGTTTTGGAAGAATGAAGAACGGATAGGTTTTATGTTCCTAAGAAGATGCAATTATGGTGAAACATTTACCTAAACACTCTAAACATTTTCTGTTGTCCAAAGAAAAAAATGAGGTTTACTTGGTGACATATCTAAATGTTAGGATAAAAAATAAACTATGATGTATCAAATAGAAATAATGATGCCTAATTTTTTGAATAAGTTATGTATGGACACATATTTCATATCAAAATTTGACAGTGTGCATCAACACTTTTTCAGATTTTTCGAATAAAAAAAAATCAACATAAAAAAAAATCAACATAAAAAAAATCATCAAAGAATACTTGGGCTGACAAAATATTAATCATCAAAGAATACTTGGGCTGACTACCCTAGAAGTCGAAGTTCATAGAATCAGCAATTGGCTAGTTATGTGAGTATTCTCTAGGTATACACTTTACCTGCGAGACCTAACCACACTCCTCTCGAGACCTAACCATTTTTCATGAGTAAATTACCGTAGGGAAGGGTGGCATATCCTGCGTATAAAATCACGCACCTACAGGATTTTGTTGTAAAACATCTATACTCAATAATTCTATCGGATGCCAAAACTCTTTTAACACATTATGACAAAATAAAGTTAAGTTAGAGAGTGAACGCAATTGTATCTCTTAGATTTTCCCCCTAAATCTTATATAGAAAGTCTCTCACCATTACCAACCAAAATGTTTTTGTTACCTGTATATTAAGGTTTTTGAGTCATTAGCCCATAATTGTTTGTGACATGGTGGCTGGAACCACTGTCAACATACCAAGAACCTTTAACGATTGTATCTTGAGTAGCTAGAATGACACTTTGATCTCCTTCTGATTAAGGCTTCTCAGAGGGTGTTAAATCCATCACTCAAGGGTCATCCTTATAATAAAAAACAGTGGCAAAATGTCCAACCCACATCTTAAAGCTTTTAAGAAAATCAAGAACCTAACTCTTATCTTTAATATGATATATCCAGGTATACATGGAATGATGATTAAGAAATATCACATAGAATTGGAGCCTTCTGTAGATAGAATAGGAGAAGGCCCCCATAAATCTGTATGAACTAAATCTAATACATTTCTAGTATAAGTGTTCGAAGTAGGAAAACAAATATTGTGAGACTTGCCTAATTGACAAGCCTCATAGAAACTAGTTTCATTTTTCAATACAGAATTCAGCTTACAATATTTTTCAAAATTGGCTAAAACACTATGAGATGGATGACCAAGCTTCCTATGTCATCCATCTTTGAGAGAATTGGAAAAACCACTAGTTAAAAGAGTAGGAAAACCTAATGTACCCTTAGAAAAATTATCTTGAAGACTAAGTTAAAAAAGCAGACTGATCTGTGACTTAGGGTAGTTATCCATTCTACAAAGCCCATCCTCATATATATTTATGAGTAGTAGTAGTCCTTTTTCCCTTATCCTCCACACGATAAAAATATTTGTGAAACTAAACAGAAACATTGTTATGATTTGTAAGTTGAAAAATAGTGATAAGTTTTTGTTAATTATAGGAACATACAATAAAGTTTTAAGAGTTATAGGCTCATTGGTTAATTAATTTAGAATTGTTTGACGAGTGTGGTTGTTAGAAAGTCTCTTACCATTACCAACCAAAATGTTTTTGTTACTTGTATATTAAGTTTTTTGAGCCACGAGCCCATAATTGTTTGTGAAATGGTGGGTGGAACCACTGTTAGCATACCAAGAACCTTTACAGATTATATCTTGAGTAGCTGGTAAGACACTTTGATCTCATTCTGATTAAGGCTTCTCAAAGGGTGTGGAATCCATCACTCAAGGGTCATAATTATAATAATAGACAGTGGCAGAATGTCCATACCTACTGTATATATGGTAGGTTGGTATATTTTGTGAGAATACACCACATCTGCCTTTGAAGTAATTGTTTCTTCCTCTACAGTTGTAGGTAGACCTGCCTCTGAAATTTATGTTGAATCCCCTAGACTGACCATAGGAACCCCTATGGTTTGCATGTTCACATTGTGGTTTTGAATCAAGCTTGTGTGTAGAATTCACACTAGAGATGTTAATACTAGTTACCAAATTTTGGATGCTAGTAAGTTGCTCAAGTCTGCTCTCAGAGGTGAGTAGACTAGTTTTCAAATCAATCCGGTTTAAACTTTTTTTTTATGGCAGGCCAAACCAGCAATCACTTGTGTGATAAGATCAACCATAGATGTTAAACAATCTCGTAGCATTAGGGTATCTTTAATAGCATTAGGAAGTCGGATATTAAACAGTAATTCAAGTTTGTTTCTTAGATGCCCAAGAGATAGGAAGTCTTCCAATTAGAAATACACATCCACTTGTGAAAGAGTCGACTTCCATATTCGAAGTATAACTCGCATCCGATATCCTACTAAGATTTCCAATAGAAAATGCAATATCCGGCCTAATACTATTGATGACATACATACACCAAACAATCTGGGATATACAAATCTATCAGGCTTATCACATTCCCATATTATTTCCTTGTGAACATTAACATTCTCTATTTTATGTTCATGCATTCAGGGAATTGAAGGCTACGGTGAATATATATATATATATTACTTCTTTCAAGCTAACATGTATGCATTCATTGGTGAAAATTACCTCTCTCCCATTTGCAGCATTTTGCGAAACCGTATGTAAGCCTCTTTGCAGCGTTCTTTAGCTTTAAATATAATTACATATTTCTAAAAGAATTGCAAGCTATATGAAATGTAATACACGAGGCCATGCAAGAATTATTAAAACCACTTCACTCATTAAAATGTAAACGAAGCATCCAAATTTTGTTTAACTACTGCAAAATTTAGTTTAAATGCATAAATTAATTTTAAATGCCTAAGAAGTTATTTCATTCCAAAAAATAAAGAATTTAATTTAGAAATAATCCTTATCCAATCTGCATGCAGTAATAACTTCAAATACACCATGCAAATTCATTAAAATTATAGCAGTTACCTTTATGCTAAAACTGAATAAATTAACTTGCCATTATTGACAAATTAACCCAATAAGTTCCATGAGTTTCAAACTTTTGTCAAAATTGCATTAAACACCAACATGTTTTCTTATTCTTTAAAAGAAGATAAGTAACTATTTTATTCTTTAAATAAATTGCATAATTTTTCATGCAAGTTTTAGTTTCGTTCAAAAAATTGTAATTGTTAATATTTAGACCCAATACTACATGAGCATCTAAAAGAATTTAAAAACAAATAATGGTTGGAATCCAAAAGTTCATAAACAAAATTTATGAGACAAATACATCCAATTATACCATTGTTATGTTTTTTTATTACGAAACACAACATCTTCACAAAATACAACATCTTCACATAATATTTTTCTATACTTTGTATTCTACCACAAAACAAAATAATTCAAGACAAAATATATTTCCTATACTTTGAATTCTACCGCAAAGCAAAACAATTCGAAGATGATCTCAATTTTAAAACCTGAAAATTTTCAGATTGAACTGCATGGGTTCGGATTATACCACGATCTAATGCTTTCTCCTTCCAAATCAATCATAGTGCACACCACACATTTGCATGTAAAACTCTAACAATTAAATAACAACTATCCAAGTGTATGCAAAATTTGAACAATTAATATGCACGACTTCAATTTGCATACATTTTCAACCATGGATTTACACTTTTAACAACCAAAAGAACAATGAATTCAATCTTTCTATCATTTAACGAATTTAATAGAAGCCATAGATTATCACTATTTTCAGAATCTAAAAAACTAGACATCCATGATTAAAAGCCATCCAATAAAAAGGGAGAAGAACTTACAGAAAATGATACCATCGTTCCATTGATGCTTTAATACTTGATTATGGATTCTTTTAAAGATGACAACAAATCTCTTCATTTCAATCTTCGTACTAATCATAAAACAATAACATCTTCGTACAAATATCTTCACAAAAAATAACAGGTAATTTAAATATTTTGTTGCGAATATTGTTTAGAGATTTCCGGATAAACTCTGAAGTCTTGTTTTAATAATTTCTGATTTAAAATATTTTGGTGGTTCTCCAACAAATTTAACCGGATAAAATCCATGCGTTGCATTTGAACAAGGTGAATGAATATTTTTGTTGATTTATATTTTTCCACAGAACCATACTTATTTATATTCAACCAAAATACTCTAACTGTAAAAAGTTTGATGTCTAAAAATTGGTTAAAATTTCAAATGATAAAACCGACCAAAAATTCAAATTTCTATAAATTTTCATAATTGTCTTATCATTCAAATAAATTTAACCACAGCCAGGATCCGCCTCTTGGACCCACTAATCATAATATATTCTAACAAGTGTGTATTCCACACTCTCCGACTTGTTCGATAATATATCACGACAACATTGGACGACTAGTCAATCCAATTACACTAAAATATCCAACATTTATAAATGTTCCAACAAACATAAGTACACCATCAACCAAAGAAAGATTGTTTGTGGATTGATGATCAATGACACGGTGGTCATAAAGCCAAGATAACGGCCCAAATAAAGTTTTTTTTGGATTGATGATCATGTATTATATGATTTTTTTTTTAAAAAACAGTCATTGAAGTTTTGTTGGTAAACTTAAGTCACTCAAGCTGTATATTATCTTCAATATATAGAAAAAAATAATTTTTCCTTAAACAAATTCAAACTCTACTTCCCCAAATAGTGCAAAATAAGGTAATAAATTCCCTTAAATTCATCCACGAGAGATAGGAAAAGCACTATATTACTGGATCGTATAGTGCATCTTCTAGAACATAAACATTCATGTGGATGATGGTAAATGATTCATCGTGTTTCCATAAACTCATGGTGTATTTATATTCCTGCTTGTCAATCAACACTACAAATTAAGAGTATAAGTCAGTACACGCAAGTTGGAGCATCTCCTATTAGTTTAAGAAATAAAGCTGATTTGTTGTAAATGAGGTTATGAAAATAAAGTTATAACGCAAGTTGAAGCATCTCCTAGTACGACTCATATTTTGGTTGGTTACTTGGAAATATTTATTAGGATGTTAGGAACTGCATTCTCATTAGTTAGAGATACAACATTTCGAAAAGTTGGATTTGTTGAATATTTTACGATTAAGAAGTCTTTAATTCTCTTATTGACAATGAAATCAAGACACCTATTATGTATATATATTGTTTAGTAGCATATGACGATCCAAGTCATAGATTATAGTAAAATTATGGACGCTATGATAAAGATATACTTAGTCATTATCATCGGATGTTCTAAATATTAAGTAATTTGATTAATAATATAAATATAATTCAATAAGAATTTGATTAATAGCCAATTATGGATATATAAGGGTAGATATTCGGTTGAATATGAGAATTTTTAAGGATTGGATCTAGATACCAGGAGTTAAGACTAAACTAATAACTTTAGAGAGTAAACTACTATAAATTAATTTAGTGAGTAATCGTACATGCTCAAAAGTGTAGAGTAGAATGGTATATTATAATTAGGTTAAAATAAATTATAGTGAGTAATGTGACTATGATAAGATTTTCCTTCAATCTTTCACACAATAAGTCTCCCATATTTTTATTCTAACATCAGAATTTTTTTTCTGTTTAAATTTCAGTAGTCTTTCTTTCATGAACATAAGAATAGAGAGCTTTATTGTTTAACGAGAACCAAAGAGTACATAAAACATTTACAAGAGGACTACACCGGTTATTCAACATGTTATTCAAAACTTGTATTTATGTGTAATAGAATTATTCAAGAATTCAACATGTTGTATCGACTCCAATTTATTATAACTCATTTGGAGTACTATTTTATCTCAGTCTTCGATCATAATATTAGTACAAGTTTGTTATTGCTTTAGGAATACTATTTAAGCATAGTCATTGATCTCGAATATTAATACAAGTTCATGAAATAAGGTCAATTTGCTATTCTGAGTATGGTGTATGTTCGGGCAAAACTTGTCAATTTTATGGACTATTTCTTATAATATTTGTTAAAAACAAAAACGTGGATTAAAAAGAAAACTTCTTGAAAAATTGAGTAATTTTTATAATCTATGTGGTCTTAAGACCGAATCGTTGAGAATTGACCGGAAGCAATATAAAGAGATGAGAGATAGGGCTTAACCTAAGGAAGTTGGAAGATATTCAAACTACCTTCTCTTTTAAAATGTGGTTTAACTAGAGAGAGCAGAAAACTGTATGGGCTAAACTCATGGCTTCTATCTATTGTACAACCTGCCACCTTATCATCATTTCTAATCAATCAAGATGCTCTAAGACTTGGAAACGTTTGTAAAATATCAAAGATCAATCTTAGAAATACATTTCTTAGAATAATGGGGAGGGAGCTATAGACTTTTGGCTTGATATATGGGCTTCTCCGAATCCATTTATCCTATTTACCTCCATTGATAGTAAAGATTGGAATTTTCCAACTCAAGTGAAAGAATTTCGGAGTAATGGGTATTGGGATTTAGACAGAATTCATGCTATCTTTTCATCTGCAACAATTGAATCGATAAAGAATAATTCATTAAACTCTTCAAAGGATTCTATCAAATGGGCTTTGTTAGGGACTTGAAATATCGGTACCAAAGATACTTGGAGGTTTATAAAACAAAAAACTAATAAATCCTCCTTATTCGCAAAGATATGGAACTCGATCACTCCGAAAAAACCTCATTCTTAGTTTGGAAAACAATCTATTTAGAAAAAATAGCTTTCATCTAGCTTTAAATTGTCAACATTGCGAAAATGTTGAAACTACTAATCCCACTTTCATCAACTGCACTAAAGATTGGGAAGTCTGGAATTTCTTTACTTCTATGTTCAATATTTTAATAAGTAGGAATACAACTTTCCCTTGTATCTTTAGATCTATTCTTCCAATTGTTATTTAGTGAAATATCTGGGCCGATAGAAATAGAAGGAAACATGTAAACCAGAATTTGTCTTCTAGTCCTATCATTGATAAAGTGATTAACATGATTGCAAGACTTGATCAAGCTCACTTGCTCAAACGAAAACACCAGGGTAATGATGCTGGAAAAGCGCATTTTCAGGGTTGTTTAAATAATCTGATTAAGTAGAATAGCCTTATCCTTGCAATGAAAACTCCCAAAGTCAACCAAATATAAACTAACTATTGGTGGTGCGAGTTGCTACAATGGAGAAGCTAGTGGAGGAGGATTAATTCGAGATAACTATGGTAACCTTGTACCGGGGTATGAGAGGCTTTATGGTAAACAGTCTTCTATAGTTTCTGACTCTATAGCACTATTAGACAGGTTACAGTTATGTCACAATAAAGGGATTACTGAGCTAGTTATTGGAACATATTCAAAATTACTCACTGAGATGATTCTAAAAGGCAACTCACCATGGTATCTGGAGCCAATCATCAAGTGCTGCAGATCCTTGATATCCTCTACGATGAAACTTACTCACATCTTCCAGAAACAGAATGTTACTGCAGATTGGATAGCGAAAAACACTCTAAAAATCGGATCGGACATCAACCTTGATCCAAACTGTATCGTTAATCGCCTCAGAGCAATAATTTTATTGGAAAATTTAGAAATCGGCTACATAAAAGTTGAAGGATCATAATAAGCTGCCTCCCTATTCTATGTTTCCCCGCTTTTTTCCTCAAGTTATCTTTAGACCTATTTCAGCCAAATCCATCCTCAAATCGAGTTTATCGTCTGAATCTAGCTATGATTTTCTTCTGTCAAAGATAGAAAATAAACTATAGTTTTGACTTTAATGTAATGGACCTAGCCCACCAATAGTGTATCACAACATTATAATTACAAAGGATCACAAGTCAAAAACAAATATATGATTAATTAAATATTAAGAGTTATTACATGATCAAATCAGTTTCAATATTTAGCCACCTAGGCATTTAGGGACCAAATAATGTTTATTTCTATCAATTTGATACTATTTGTTTTCATAATTTAGTTTTATTTAAAAATCTGAATTATGTTACACGAAAATATTTTAAAATAATAATTAAAAATCAAACATTCTTTTTGCAGAATATGAGGGAAATATAAAGCAGGGTAGGGAGAGCAAACTTTTAAAAAATGATCTACAAAAGTCAATCTATGATAAAAACTTCCAAAATTTTGATTAAAATATATATTACAATTTGAAGATCTTTTGGATTATCATATTTAAAATTACAAAAAAATGACTATTTCTTTCCTTTTATTTTTGCTTTTGTTAAATTAAAGCCCATTTTGACAAGGAGCCCAAAAATCTTAAAGGCTACCAAAATTGTTTTTTTATAATATTTACAACTACCAACGTCCCAACAATAAAAAGGTATCGAATAATAAATGCAAGCTCCTACTATAAGATTCTGATATTGCAACACATTTTATTGCCATTAAAACTTATCAGAATTATATTAGAAAACCCTATTTACATTCGGCCCTAGGAGTAGATGGGCATGTACGGTCAATACCACAGTAAGCAGCAACCCTAATGATTTGCCCGCTTTTTAACATTTGAGAGTACTGACAGTCTGACAGACACAATTTTGCTTGATATCTGAGCACAGCACCCTACTGAGAAGTTTTGACATATCGGCTTATAAGGCGCCAGATCCGCAAGGTTACAAAGCTCTACATCTGACACAACCATTTCACTCACCAAAAAAAAGTACCACCAAAAAAGCAAAAGATGAAACTGCTTTCTTCATTTTTATTTATTTTTTTCTTTTGTGATACTTTGTGTTTTTTATGAAAATGATGGTTCTGTAATGACATGTATTAGGTCAATTTATAGGAGAGTTTGCATTTATTACTTATAGAACTAGAGAAAAATTATAAAATTAGGTTCGCATGCAGTCATGTCAAATTCCATTGTCATTTAATTTTCAACTAGATTCTTTTAATTATAATAAAAAATACTAAGCTTTCAATGAGAATAAATATTATACATGGCAAAAGTAGATTAAATTTATAAAAGTAGAGCGAGTTAATGCATATTAACCGGTGCCATGGACACCCGGTTAGTATTATCCTATTTAAAATACATTAATAATACATTAATAAGAACTTCAATAACTTATTACAAATATACAGAAAGAGAATGAGTCCGGATTCGTTATTTGTTCTTGAAGTATTCGTTATAAAAACTTAAATACATTCCCTCACCATGAACTAAAAATATTATTATAATTTGTATCGTAATATCTGTTATACCTGCTTTAAATATTATTCTTGCATATTGGATTCCATCACCATAAAGTCAAAATATTAGGAGTATTATTTATTGTGTTACTAATATGATATATTTTACATGCATACAACATTTACCATAAAAATTTTTAACAACTGTATAATAAAACAAAATTTGAAATTAATTCTATCATTCACTGGGCATAAAGTAATAATTTAGAAGATAGTTTAGATTGTCTAAAGAATTTGTATTAAATGAATTTTGTGAACTTCTATATAATTTGATTGTCCAATGTTCTAAATTGGTAATTAAGTTTTCAAGTATTATTAGGTTTATTTTTAGATAGTATAAACTCTACAGCCAATGACATTGATATAAGCTAGTGCATGAGTTCGAAGTAGGCTTCAGGATTTGTTTTTTTAATAGATTCTTAACGATTAGATGGAAAAAATGTGAGCATGACCATTATCAGAAGAAAGAGAGATAAAACATAAAAATGATTAAGAAGAGATGTACAATATTTTTGTGAATCTAATCAGTTACATTTATCCATTGAAATATATGAAGATATTTCTAAATCCAAAACTTATTACGATTCTATCAAGACTAGTATCACTACAAGATTTTTTGTGATAAGTGATATGTAAATAGGTTTTTAAGGATTAATTTGTAAATAATGTGAATTCAGGGACTTAATTGTAATTAATGTAAGTTTTGTCTTAAATTTTTGAATGATGTAAGTTTTAGGAGACAATTGTAACTTTGTATAATTTGTAAGAACTAAATAGTAATTTGTCCATTTTTGTAACCGATTCAGTTTAAGACTAAGTCTTGGCTCCTATATATAAAGGACCAGACTACTTTAATAAAGGGGTTGAACACTTTTACTTGATGCTCATTTTGTACTTGTGTTTTGTCTCTCTAAAAACTCTTAAGCGTTTTCTCTCTTTAAAAACTCTTAAGCGTTTTCTCTCTCTAGAACTTTTCGTTAGCAATTTAGTACAGCGAAATCAAACCTTATCAAATTGGCAACTCCACTCGGGACTGAATAAGAAAAATCAGTATCTTATTATGTTCGAAAGCGATACTATTCAGTGGTATTTTTTTTGCTAAAATTCATAAGATGAATCCTGAAAATAATAACCCTACGCTTCAATCGGCGATAGAAACCGTGAGAGATGATTTGCAAAATAATGGGACTGATGGGAATAGAACTGATGGATCGTCTCTGATCCAAGTTCGATCTGATATTGAGACAAGAATGAATCAACTTCTAGATAAAATCAATCTTTTGAATGAAAAATATGAACGAATGGAGCAATAGATACTTTTTGTTAGAATCAGATATGAAGTTACACAAGAAATAGAATAACCGATGTGGAAGGCAGTCAGATCGATCTTTTGATGTCAGACATGCTAGGTCCCAACATAAAAAAGCACGCTTTGTGTCTCCCAAAGAGTGATATTCGTCCCGAAAGGCAAAAAAAAGATAAACGAAAATTATTAACTTCTAGCGATGAGGAAGTAGAAATTTCTGCCTCGGGATTTAAAAGGCATAGAGGTTCTTCGAAAGGGGAATCAGAAAGAGATTATTCGAGAAGGTATAAAAAGGAGAGCAAGTCTAAGAATTCTTCTCGATCAACTTGGCATGAAGGAAATCCTTCGAATCAGTACGTATGTTGAAACTGATAGGAATTTGTATGTCACAATGGGGACCGATGACCAATTCGT
Organism: Limnanthes douglasii subsp. nivea; assembly: GCA_036936605.1. Lineage (NCBI taxonomy): Eukaryota > Viridiplantae > Streptophyta > Magnoliopsida > Brassicales > Limnanthaceae > Limnanthes > Limnanthes douglasii. The sequence goes on from JAUPFV010000004.1 coordinate 280,275,582, forward strand.
TCAAGGTGTTGATTGGAGAAACTCTCCATTAGTAGATGAAATTCGTTCGATGACACTTCTGATGCGTTTTCATATTTCGAAGGTTGAAAATTTTGATGGGATGCAAGATCCTGATGATCACATCGAACAATTCAAAAATTATATGATGAATTTCGAGGATGATGACCGGCTTGTGTGTCGTACTTTTTCTCAAACTTTTAAATGAACAGCTCTAAAGTGGTACAACAGGATTCTGAGGGGATCCATATCAAATTTTAGGGATTTTTATACTGCTTTTCGAAAGTAGTTCGTGGGGAGCAAAGAGGTGAGAGCTAATGGTGATACAATTATTCAGTGCAAGCAAGCACCGGGAGAAAAATTGAAAGACTATAGCTATAAATTTGTGTTGACCAATGCTAGTTTGGACAATTGTGAAGAAACTATGGTGATGGTAGATTTTTAGTAGGGTTTATTGCCAGGGATCTGGCTAATGGGACGACAAAGAGAAGGGCTTTGACTTTTGGAGCGTTGATGGCTCAAGTCGAGGATCAAATTAACGTTGAGGAGTCTAGTAGAGTCTGAGGTGGACCAGTTAATACTTCTAAAAATTCGGGACAAGAAGCCAATAATCAAGAGCAGCCCTCGAATGGAAATCACAATGGTAATGGGAATAATCAGTACTCGAGGAAGAAGAACAGCAATTCGATGGTGCATCGACTTCAAAGGTGCATCAACTTCAAAGGCTGCACTGCCAGCTCAGAATTCGATGGTTTTGGATTCACAGATTGAGTCATTCGACGCTTCTAATGAATCTGTTGAAAAGGATCCGAACATGTTACTTCTGATGGCAGATGAGGAGCCTGTTGAGGTTGTTTCTGTAGAAAAGGGGCATGTTCGGGAGTTGTACAAGTTTTTCGAATCGTTGGCAATTTTTGGGGGCGATTCGATGACTGGAAACTCAGACAGTTTTAGGAAAAGGCATGTTGTCAATTTAAAAACTCAAATTGAAGGGAGGATGTCAACACATTTGTATCTAAAGAAAGATATTACCTTTATTTTGTTTGATAAAGATGATTTGAGATGGACTGCAGGACCACATGAGGATGCTGTGGTAATTGCAGCTGAGGTGGCTGGCTTCGAAATTGGACGTGTGCTGATTGAAACTAGCACTTCTACTAATGTACTTTTTAAGTCTACTATGATACAATGATAAAACCACCTCGAAATACTCAATCAGATAATACAATTATCGGATTCACGGGTGTAACAGCTCGTGTTGTTGGAGAATTTAAGGGAGAAGTTAGTTTGGGGAAATGACCATTCAAGAAGAAGGTCCAAATACTTTTTGTGCTGGTTGACTGTCCTACAAGTTATAATGTTATTTTTGGAAGATCATGGCTTTCAAGAATGTATGGGGTAGTTTCAACAGTTCATCAATGCTTTAAGTACGTGGTTGCAGACAAAGTTTGAGTGGCTCGAGGCGATCAAAAGGTTGCGAGAGAATGTTATGCCACTACATTTCGGGTTTGAGGATTCAACAGTAGAGATTTGATGCGAGAATAGCAGTTAGAATGGGTTCCCTCGGATTTGGAAGAAAAGGTCGGCGATCCGAGAGAAACCCTAGGGTCTTTAACAGTGAGTGAAGAAATAGAGGAGTTTACTTTGTCGGAAGGAAAAGTGCTTCAGATTGGAACTTTATTGACCCCTAATCTACGACAAACGTTGTTTGATTTTTTATCTCAGAATTTGTATGTCTTTGCTTAGAAGTCAGAAGATGTAATAGGAGTACTTATCGAAGTAATTCAACACAGCTTGGCCATGAATCCGAACGTCAAAAGAATAGGGTTTTCTTCGGAAAAAGCGGAAGCAATCGTTGCAGAAGTGGATCGGTTGTCTAAGGTCGGACATATAAGGGAATCACAGTATCCGTGGTGGACGGCGAATCCTGTGGTGGTTAAAAAGAAGAATGAGAAATGGAGGATGTATGTGCATTCTACAGATTTTATTAGAGCTTGCCCAAAAGATAAATTTCCTGTTCCTCGAATAGACCAGTTGATTGATTCCACTTCAGGTAATACAATTTTAACTCTTATAGATGCTTTCGCAGGGTATAATCAGATCCAGATGGATCTGAACGATCAAGAGTGTACTGGATTGAAGAATGCTGGAGCCACTTATCAGAGATTAATGAATAAAGCTTTTGCTATGCAGATCGGAAGAAATATGGAGGTATATATAGATGATATGGTAGTGAAAAGTTCAAGGGATGAAGTGCATCTGGATGATCTAGAAGAAGTTTTTTTTAAACTAAGAGAAATTAGGTTGAAGTTACATCCTGAGAAATGTACCTTTGGAGTTTGATTGGGGAAGTTTTTGGGTTTTATTATTAGTGAAAAAGGAATAGAAGCCAATCCAGAACAATAAGAATCTTTGATAACAATGAATTCACCTCGATCAGTCAAAGAAGTGCAGATATTGACAAGAACATTAGTAGCACTTAATCGATTTGTTTTACGATTTTCTAACAAATGCATTCCTTTCTTTCAAGTGTTACGAGGATCTAACAGGTTCGAATGGACGTCGGAATGTGAAGCAGCGTTCATAAATATTAAAAATTTGTTGTCATCACCAGAAATATTAACAAAGCATTGAAATGGGGAGAAGTTATTCTTGTACATCGTCGTATTGGATTTTGCACTCAACGCAGTGGTAATTACTGAAGATTCAGGAATTCCAAAGTCGGTGTATTACGTTAGTAAATGTTTGGTGGCAGCAGAAAAAAGGTATATGAAGTTGGAGAAGTTGGCTTTAGCATTGGTGATTGCTGCTAGGAAGATGCGCTCATATTTTCAAGTTAATACTATAGAAGTCCGAACCTCATTCCCCTAAAAAAATATATTGCAACGACTTGATATTTCGGGGAGGATGACCAAATGGTCAGTGGAGTTAGGGGACTACGATATTTTATTTACACCTCGAACAGCGATCAAGGCACAACAATCGACTGATTTTTTTTTGTTGAGTTCCACTCAAGTAGATCAGATGAGGAAGAAAGCACAAAAGTTTTGCCTACCGATTCGAGGTGGATTATTCGAGCAGATGGAGGGTCCAGTATTTCAGGGTGCAGTGATGGGGTTCAATTGATAGCTCTGATGGGGGAAACAATGGTCCAATCAATTAAATTTGGTTTGCACACATCAAATAATGAAGTTGAGTACGAAGCTGCTTTGGCAGGTTTGAGGTTGGCAAAAATTTATGGGGCGACTTCAATACGTCTGGAAATGGAGTCTTAGTTATGATGTGTTAGATAAATACGTGTCTGGTCACAATGAACTTCTATTCCCAGGAATAGATGGAGTGACCCCATATCATATAGTTAAAATTTGGCGTTAATATTGTGAGTAAACTGTGTAAGACACGTTGCATCATTTCCTGTGACCAAATGTCATCAACATAGACTAGAATAAGTAAACTAGTGGTCTTACAAACCACATAAAACAGTGAGCAGTCATCCTTAGAATTATTGAACCCCCAATTGATAAGTGTGTCACGTAACTTAGAAAACCAAGCCCTAAGTGTTTGTTTCAAGCCATAGACAACCTTATGTAGTTTGCAAACATAGGTATGATTGTTGACATCTTCAAAACCCTGAGGCTGTGTCATGTAAACAGTCTCTTGTAGCTCACCATTTAGGAAAGCATTGTTGATATCAAGCTGCCTTACTGGCCAGTGTTTTGATACAACAATGGTAAGTATGAGTCTGAATGTTGAGGCCTTCACAACCGGACTAAAAGTGTCATAAAAATCAATCACAGGGGTCTGATTAAACCCCTTGGCCACTAACTTAGCCTTGCAGGGCTGAACAGACCCATCCATAGCATATTTGATCGTATACACCTACTTTCATTCCAATACTGTAGATTAGGGTGGTAGTAGAACCAGAGATCAAGTGTTATTGTCCATAAGAGCACCATATTCAGCATTTATAGCACTTTCCCGATTAGAGTTCCCAAAAGCCTCATAAAAACTAGAAGGTTCAACCATATCTTTGTTGATAGCAGTAAGAGTCCCAATGTAGGTTAATTTAGGTTTAGGAATCCCACTTTTGTGACTTGTGTTGGATGTTGTGCAAGTTAACTTGTTGAAGGGGAAGGGTTGGATGTTCTGGGTTGGAGAAAGGTAGATCAACGACTAAGGTAGGTGTATGATTATGAGTAGCACTAGTCTGTTAGCGTGGATGATTGGTTAGATTTGTGTGTTGTGAAAATGTGGGTGTATGTTGTAAAGAGTCTGTTTTGAGATTAGGTAATGTAGATGTCAGGGTGCATGTTTGAGAGGCACGGATAGCAATCCGATGTTTTAACTGTGTAGGACACTGAGAAGTGTGTTACTCAAGTGGAGTATCAGAATTAGGATTACCAGGAGTCACCTTTTCAGAAGTCAGAGGTCTAGGAAGAAGAGTAGGAAGCCAAAGATTGACAGATTGAACATAGGAGTAACCACTTTGAGAATTGTTAAGGAAGCCTGAAGTAAAGGGAAATTCATCTTATTAAAAACAACATATCTAGATAGGTAGACTCTCCCTTTAGGACTAAGACATTTGCACCTTTTGTGACGCTGATTATAACCCAGAAAAACAAATTTGAAGGAATGAGATTTAAATTTATGTGTTTGGTAAGGCCTGAGAAAGGGAAAGAAGGCACATCCAGAGTTCTTTAGGACTAGATAATTAGGCTTTTTGTGAAATAACACTTCAAAGGGTGAGAGATTCTGTAAAGTAGGATTAGGTAGTCTGTTGATAAGATAAATGCTGGTTTCAAAAGCTTCAACTCAGAACCTATACGGTAGGTGAGACTAAGCAAGTAAAGTTAAACCAGTTTCCACCAGATGCCTATGTTTGCGCTAAGCCCCACGATTCTCGGCTGGCGTATAAAGGCATGATCTTCTTAACAAGAAACCACTCTATTTAGCAGATTGGTCATACATGTTGCAATTTGACAGGTTGGTTTGTTCTGAGCAAACCTTCATCATCTACCTTGTAAAAATTACCTCGACCTCCGTACTTAGAATTGGATCTACCCATGTAAATTTTGTTAAAACTTCTGTTCTGTCCAGAGTATCCTCTTGGATTTGCATTACTATCTTGTTATTTTGATTCTTTTCTATGTATATAGTTAGCACTTGACATGCTAATGTTTGAGATTGAATTTTTCACATCAGTAAGCTGTTCCAGTCTACTTTCAAAGGTTAGAAGACTAGTCTGCAAATCAAGCCAAGTCAAACCTTCTTTGTCAACAAGACCCACCACTACGTGAGTGTAATCACCATCAAGTCCTGCAAGAACCTGAGTGATCAGATCATCCATTGAGGTAAAACACCCTGCCAGGATGAGATTATCAAAGATTGTCTTCATTTTGTTCAAATACTGAATCATGGCAGTAGATTCTTTGCAAGTTCTCTAGAGCCAGACAGTTTACCAGCTGCTTCCCAAAGACCTTTAGAGGTCTCTTCTTCCATCATTGGTAACACAATTGTTTTCAACAGGAGATAATTACTCCTATCAAGTCTGATGTTGTTTGCATTGTTGATGGAATGAAGTTGTAGATTCTTTGGAGCAGCAGATAGATTGTTGGAAAAGATAGATCCTATGGAGAATCAGCAAAGTTTGTCATTTGAAGGATCATAATTTCGTTGATGCCAAGTAGAAAGTAGAGAGAGTGAGTAAAAGCTTTAATTTCTGTATTTTTCTGATTGATTTACACTCACAATAGTGTTGTTATTTATACAGGTACAAGGCGTAACAAACTATGGAGTATTCCATAGGTGGTTACACAATTCTGTTCATTGTTTAATAGAGTGTTTGGTTACATGGATAGCACATAGGATCTTATTCCTGTAAGGATTTAGTTTGTGACTTTGGTTCCAACACATCTTGGCCCATGACTTTATTCGTAGCCCCGAAACGCTTATTCTTCATGCGTATTGGCTTAATCCTAGATCTGCATCCACTGTCTCCTCACTTTCAGGGTTGCAGCTTTGCATGGCAGCTCTGACCGACGTATATAATACTTGTTGAGGTCGACTTACTTTGTCAAATTTTTTAGACGAAATATCCACCAGTAATATTATATTCATATTATTTTTTACTAAATGGATCTATATTTGTTCTAGTATTAAAGAAATTATATATGTTTTAAACAAATCTAACCCAAAATGAGAAGATCAGTGTTAAGGGATATTGCAACACATTTTAAGATAAACAAAAATTATGTCTATAGCAGAGATTCGAAACACAATCATTTTATTACCAATACAACTTATCAGAAATATATTAAAAACCCTATTTACATTCAACCCTAGGAGTAGATGGGCATGTACGGTCAATACCACAGTAAGCAGCAACCCTAATGATTTGCCCACTTTTTAACGTTTGAGCATACTGACACACACAATTTTGCTTGATCTGCATCTGAACACAGCACCCTACTGAAAAGTTTTGGCATATCGGTTTACAAGGAGCCAGATCCGCCAGGTTACAAAGTTCTACATCTGCCATAACAATTTCACTTACTAAAAAAAGTACCACCAAAAAAGCAAAAGATGAAACTCCTTTCCTCATTTTATTTACCTTTTTTTCTTTTGTGATACTTTATGTTTTTGATGAAAATGATGGTTCTCTAATGACATGTATTAGGTCAATTTATAGGAGAGTTTGCATTTATTACTTATAAAAGTAGAATTTTCAATAAATATTATACCTTTAAATATTAAATTCTGACAAAAGAAATCAGGCGCCTCCTAAAAATAAATTCCCTCACTGTGAAGTAAAAATAATTTTATATTTTTATCATAATACATGCTATACCTGTTTTAAATGTTATTTTTACGATTCCATCACCATAAAGTCAAAATATTAGGAGTACTATTTATCATGTTACTAACATGATGTCTTTTACATGGATACAACATTTACTATAAAAATTTATAACAACTATATAATTAAACAAAATTTGAAATTAATTTTATTCTTCACTATACATAAACTAATAATTTATGAGATAATTTATATTGTCTAAAGATTTTTGTATTAAAAGAATTCTGCGAATTTTGAAATAATTTGATTATCCAATGTTCTATAATGGTCATTGACTTTTCAAGTATTATTAGGTTATTTTTAGATTTTATAAATTTTAAAGTATATAGCACTTATATAAACTAGTGCGTGCACGTGAAAATGGCTATCGAGCGAGAGATAAAACACAAGAACCATAAAAATAGATGTATCGTTTTATTTATATAATTGGTTATGTTTTATCGATTGAAATGTATAAAAATAATTTCGAATTGAGAATATATTATGATTTTATTAAAAATATTAATAAAAAAAGTCACTTACATCTATAAAAAAGAATTGAAATATCTCAAAAAGTAAACACATGAATTCTTTTTAATCAACTGAAGGAAACAACCGAACGATTAGAAAGTTGGTTAAGAGTGAATGAATATTGAAGAGGAAGTCATATACATTTGGTGTTAAGGTATCCATATACAAGGATATGCTCATGGCTAAGGGTTTTATCCTAAGTATGGGTATGAATTTCAATGAAATATCCTCGCCATTTGTGAAACGAACCTACATCAGGGTTTCGTTGTGAGTAGTTGCTACATTTGTTCGTTAGTTTAATCAAATGAATGTTACTAGTGTCTTCATTTTTTTTTTCTTTTTTTTCGGAGGGAACCCGCAGCCGCTACTCAGAGTGCAATGAGTGCGCACAGGGTAAACCCTCAGTCTGACGCGATAGCCTGCAAACCAACGCCAGAAGGTAAACCACACAAGGTGATAGGCTCAGCCGAGAAAGCGTATGTAGAGGGACTCGAACTCGTGACCTTTTGGTCATAAGAATGCCATACTCAACCAACTCGGCTACCCCCTTGGGGGCTACTAGTGTCTTCATGCATGGTGTATTAGAGGAGAAAATTAAAATATGTCAATCGTATTGGTATGAAGATAAGAAATGACGCTTATGTGCGTTTGTTACAAATAGCCTTCTATCGACCGAAATAATCGCAAAGGTAGTGGAATATAAAATTCAATTTTTTTATGAGATCCATTAAGTATATCTGTAGCTGTTACGACAACTATGTTTACTGGAATGTTGAAACACACATAGAGAGACACACATGGAGAGGCAATTCGTATTACTATTGTATGTGGGTAATTCTATATTTTTTATAATGTTTTTATAAGTCTATTTTACATATCTATTGCTATTTAGACTCCGAACATTATTTGGTTGTTCTGCCTATCTATTTTTATATTTTATGGAATCTAAAAAAATGGAGAATTACTTACGGTGTGATTTGCACGAGACCTGGTCTTACCTACATTGTAAGTGTTTTAAGTAAATTCATATCAAACCCGAGAAATCTTCATTCACATGCAGTCAAGTGTCTTAATAGATACTTGAAGGCCTTGATTACTTTAGGGTTGTCTTACAAGAAATATCGTGTTAAAAGACTATGTGTCTGATTATGTAGGCTGCCTAAACCCAAGCAAATCTACTTCGGCTTATTTGTTTATTGTGCTTGGAGGAGTCGTTATTGGGAAGTCTTGTATAGAAGAAGTTATTGTGCTGGCGTCTACGGAAACTGAGTATGTGACTGTTACGAAAGTAAAGAAGGAAGCTTTTTTCCATAAAGGGCTAGTAAATGAACTCAGTTGTGTGGAGAAAGATGTGGTTTTGCTCTGTGATAACAGGAGTGCTCTACATTTGATGAGAAATCCGAAATTCTATGAGAAAATTAAACACGTACATATTAAGCTATACTTCAATCGAGATGAAGTAGAGAATGAGCAAGTGAATGTGGCTAAGATTGGTAGCAAAGAAAAATCTTTCACATGCTCTAACCAAGGTATTACCGATTTCAAAATTCATAAACTGCATGAGACAGATGCAAACCTGGAATGCAGTTGAGATAATCTTAAAAGAGTAGAAATTTGGATGCAACGAATACTGGACCTACTAGAAACCTAGGTGGAAAGTTGTTAAATGTATTCTAGAAGCAAAACGTCAATGATGGTATTCTCATAGTACTATCTGGTTGTTGGATATGTCGTTACATAAAAAGAAAATATTATTGAAAATCTATGGTGTATTGGTTGAGACAAGCTGTTGAAGACTAGTAACCATTTGATCGAAGCAAATATGTGTTAATAAGAAGACCCCTGACTCGAAGCAGGGTGGTTCGAAGAGAGCATATCAAAAGCATCACTTGATTTAAAATAAGGTGTACTGTAGCACCACTGTTGGGCCGAACTAGATTTTTTTATTTATGAGGATTCTTGTAATAATGGAGTATATTAACCATTGATTAATGAGATTTATTTTGGAGAGTCTCGTGAATAAATATGGACTTTCCTACACGGCTACACCTATAAATAGAATAAAATATTAATGTCCAACGTGTGACGTGATTCACAAGCTTTATATTTCCTAATAAAAAGATGTAACTCTAGACATTTTAAGAAATAAGTGAGCTCAAAGATAAACACTTAAGTGCTTTGTGTTTGTGGAGTTTTAAGATAATCTACTTTTAATGTAAAAGAAAGATATGTTATCTTTGGATGTAACAAAAACTTTACAATATGAAAACATATACTGGTTGGTTGGTTTTATTATTTTTTATTTTATTTTTCACTTGTCTTGTATATAACAATTGGATTATTTTTTCGATATACGATAATTTCTCCCATATACCTTTGTTACAAAGATAAATTATGTATAGTTTGTTATATTGTATACTTTGGGGAAATCTTCCATTGGAATTTTTGTTGTTTTAAACAATCATTACCATATCAAAACTCATTATTATAAGACCATTCTCTAAAACAATTCCGAGGGTAGTATAATCATCGCCAAACTGGTTATTACATCTATATCAATTTATATACTTTGATGATTGACCACATTTAAAATGTTGGAAATATTCGTATTGACAATAATTCATAAGACCTAAAATTATATTGCTAAAGATAAAAGATTGATGAAACTGTATATCCTATGAAGTTTAAAGAGTTTATTGTTGCATTTTATGTATTTAATCTAAACATGTTTTATTTATTTAAGTTATAATAAGTCAGGTGACAGTATCCGTTAGTATTAGACTGAGTCTTAGAGTTTTACGTGGGTGTAGGAGTTAAGTAACAGGTAGTTGAGTGAAAAGAGCAGTGTGATTAGTGGATCCTATTTTGTAGCTTCCACCTCGTTTATTGCCTATTTATTTCCTTTGTACGTTGCATTTGATTAAGAAGAAGTACCACAGTTTTACTTTCTAAGAGTTATACATACAAAGCGTGCGTGTGAATTGCGTTTAAAGATAATACTTGGTAGCAGAGCTTCAGGAGGTGTTCATAACTTCAGATGGCGACGACAAGCAAAAGCAAGGAAAGCTCCTTTGGTCTCAGCTACCCGATGTTGAGCAAAACCAACTACACTGCATGGGCTCTCAAAATGACGGTATTCATGCAAGCCCACGGAGTGTGGGAGGCAATCGAACCCAAGGACCCTAAAGATCCTGTGGAAGACAAGGTCGACAAAAAGGCACTCGCTGTTATTTACCATGGAGTTCCAGAAGATGTCCTGATATCACTTGCAGAAAAGAAGACGGCCAAGGATGCGTGGAAGGCTGTCAAAACCATGTACCTGGGAGCAGACAAGGTAAAAGCAGCTAGAGCCCAGACCTTCAAGAGCGAATTCGAAGCTCTAAGCATGAAAGACGATGAGCCATTAGACGAATTCTATCTGAAGCTGAACCACCTGGTTACCAATATTCGAGTGTTGGGAGACAAAGTGGAAGAGACATATGTGGTTAAGAAACTTCTCAGAGCGGTTCCCATAAAATTCTTACAGATTGCATCTGCTATTGAGCAATTCGGAGATCTGGAAGAGATGTCGGTAGAAGAAGTCGTTGGTTCTTTGAAAGCCCACGAGGAAAGATTGCGAGGGACAACGGAGAAACACCAGGGACAATTGCTGCTGACAGAAGATGAGTGGAGGAAGAAAGAAAGCGGCGAGGGGCAGCTTTTGTTGACTCGAGAAGAATGGTTAAGGAAAACCAATAGAGAAGGGACTCGAGGTGGAGGAAGTACTCGTGGAGTACGAGACAGAAGTAGAGTGAGGTGCTTTAACTGTCAAGCACCGGGACACTTTGCTGCGGACTGTCGTAAACCAAGGAAGGAGAAAGACATGACGAGAGAAGCAAATCTCTCGAAAATTCAAGAAGATGAGCCAGCCTTGTTGGTTGCTGAGGTCGGACAAATGGATATCAAATCTATGCTTCTGAAGGAGGATGGAGTGGTTCCAAAGCTACGAACAAACACAAGTGAACAAAAGGAGTCACAGGTGTGGTACTTGGATAACGGCGCCAGCAATCACATGACTGGGCAGCGTGGAAAATTCAAAAGCTTGGATGAGCGTGTCTCCGGGAAAGTGAAGTTTGGCGATGGATCGACCGTGTGTATCAAAGGAAAGAAAACAGTGGCGTTCCAGTGCAAGAATGGTGAATAAAGGATGCTTGAAGAGGTATACTATATCCCAAATCTCTGTAATAATATTATAAGCTTGGGACAACTTTCTGAGGCAGGGAATAAAGTCGTACTTGATGGGGATTATTTGTGGATTCACGAGGCGAGTGGAAGACTATTGATGAAGGTGAAAAGGACAGAGAATCGACTATATAAGATCAGTCTTGAAGAAAGTAGAGCAACATATTTGTTTAACAAGGCCGAAGAAGATACTTGGTTGTGGCATGCTCGTCTTGGGCACGTAAATTTCCAAGCTTTGGAATTAATGTCGCGAGAAAAGATGGCATACGAGATTCCAAGCATGACTCAACCACTTAAAAGTTGCGAAGGTTGTTTAATGACGAAGCAATCCAGAAAATCCTTCCCACATCAAACTAGCTCTGTGTCGAGGAAAGCACTCGAGATAATTCATGCTGATATTTGTGGCCCTATCACACCAACGACAACTGGAGGTAATCGTTATTTCCTTCTATTTGTTGATGATTTCAGTAAGAAAATGTGGGTCTACATGTTAAAGGAGAAAAGTAATGCTTTCGAGATGTTTAAAATTTTTAAAGCTTTAGTTGAAAAGGGGAGCGAGAAAAGCATAAAGATCTTGAGGACAGATAGAGGCGGTGAATTTTGTTCCAAGGAATTCACCTTGTATAGTGAGAAGGCTTGTATTTTGAGGCATTACACAGCACCATACACTCCGCAGCAAAACGGGGTGGTGGAACGAAGGAATAGGACTGTGGCTGCTATGGCAAGAAGCTTTCTAAGGGGAGCAAACCTACCTGCGTATCTCTGGGGTGAAGCGGTGCGTCATTCGATCTATGTTCTCAATCGACTACCAACTCGAAGTTTAAACGGAAGAACACCATATGAAGCATGGAGTGGGACTAAGCCGGACCTGACACACTTAAGAGTGTTTGGGTGTATTGCATTTATGAAGATACCTTCGATACATGTCAAGAAATTGGATGATCGTAGTAAGAGGGTGGTGTATCTCGGTATGGAGCCGGGAACAAAAGGGAGTCGCTTGTTTGACCCACAAACAGGGACTGTACACGTCAGTAGGGACGTGGTATTTCAAGAGGAAGCCTTCTGGTCATGGGAACAAGAAACAGGTGGTGAAGTAACTTTTCCTGGGAGCTATGTTGAGGTAACCGAGAACACTGAAACTGGGGACAGTGTGGATGCAGATTATGAACCCACAACTCCTCTGCAATCCATGACTTCACAGTCATCGTTATCGTCACAACAGACTACGACGACCAAAACAGCTGAAACTGTTGGAACATCATCTACCACGAGCAGTGAACCTAAGAGGTTCAGGTCTTTGGCAGATATTTATAATGACACTGAGGTCATTGAGCTGATTGATGAGCTGATGTTATTAAAGGCTGAGGAACCAACGTCATATTTCGAAGCCATAAAAGAGAAGGATTGGCAAGATGCTATGAAGACGGAGTTCGAGACAATAGAGAAGAACGAAACCTGGGTACTCACAATTTTACCACCTGGGCATAAACCAATAGGTTTGAAGTGGGTATATAAGTTAAAAAAGGACACAGATGGGAATGTGGTGAAACATAAGGCACGGCTCGTCGCAAAGGGATACGTTCAAAGGAAAGAAATAGATTATGGTGAAGTTTTCGCTCCCGTAGCACGTCTTGACACGGTTCGACTCTTGCTAGCACTTTCAGCGAAAGAAGGTTGGGTAGTTTATCATCTTGATGTAAAATCAGCGTTTTTAAACGGAGAGCTCATTGAAGAAATTTATGTCATCCAATCTGAGGGGTTCGTCAAGAAAGGACAGGAACAGATGGTGTATAGACTGGTGAAGGCTTTGTATGGGCTGCGTCAAGCTCCTAGAGCGTGGAATGCGAAGCTAGACAGATGCTTGAAAGAGTTGGGATTTGACAGATGCTTACACGAGCAAGCGGTGTACATGAAGTACAAAGAAGGGAGTATACTCATAGTGGGTGTGTATGTTGACGAGTTTGGTGTTTGATTGAAAGATGATGAGGATGATTGGTTTTAAAAAAATCAGATGGAGGCGGGATGGAAGAGAAATAGATCTTCTTTAAAGTGGACAATCATGGCTTATGAGAAATTTATATGTATGCAAACCATGAAAATTGAAACCTCTTTTTCATGTGGATACCCTAAAAATTAAAATTTGATGCACGACAATCAAAATTTTGTTTCGGACGAACATTGGTTACATATCATGCACAACCAAACATGTATAAGTAAGTGAGTGAGAGAGATCCATTATATAAGACCTCAAATAAGGATTTATTTGATAGCAAAAAACTCTTAATTCGGTTTATTAAATAAACGAATATTTAAACATAATTCCTTAATCTTAAATAATTGTAAGGAAATAATGTTAACCAGTATATGAAGGAACTTTGTGAGGATCCCATAATTCACAATGTAATGAGGAAAAAGTAAATTTTGTATTTATTGAGATTTTGTCAGAATGTAAGTATGCTTGTGTTACTTCTAGGCAAAGTGTACAATTATTTTCTAACTCTTTATGAATATGTAGAAGAAAATGCGAAAATAACTTAAAACGAGACAAATATGGACGCCTTAGGCATATATTCAATAGGCCACCTAAGTCAATCGTTTTCCCTGAAACCCGATTCCTGCAAAATACAATAGTCTTGAAATAAAATGGTGCATCAATTATGTTCTTTGATCATTTTTCTATTTGAAATTAAATTTAAATTAAAGGTTGGTACACACAAGTCATATGTAAGGGTTAATTGTGAATTAAAACTAATTATGCTAATGTGGGTAGTTTATGGTACCATACCATGTAGTAAATTAACATTGATATGAATGGAAGGTTTGGGATTGGTTAAGAGTGATATGTGGGAAATATTATGCTCTGTGGCACCATTATCCAAAATCAGAGGACTTGCACTACTCGAATTAATAGACTCTATAGTAAACAAAGTCAAACCTACATCATTCGCATAGGCATTAACGTTACAAGAATTGTGTATTTGGCAGTCCACCCCTGAACAATGCTAGAAGTGTTGGAACCCAACAAGTAATGAGATTCTATCGCATTTTTGAAGGTTGATTGCCACAAACTGAAGATTATTGTCTTGAGAATTTTCGTCGTTTGTTATTGTTTCCATATTTCAACTCACATCTATTCTTTTTATGACCCATCCTATCACAATATGTAAAATGAAATACGAGACTCTGACATTCTCTATAGTTTGTCAAGATCTGTTACAATGGTCACATATATTTTCCTTTGAATTTCCTCTTTTCTCGACGACTGCGGCTGCTATAGAGAAGTTTTCAATGGGATCCGAGGATACCTATCATTCATTCTCTTATTAGAATATCAAAACATATGTTTAACTAGCATTGGGAAGATGTGATATTATCCATATTTTGGACATCATCGCCTTGTAAAATTCATTTAAACCCATCAAAAATTGCATAAAACAGTATTATTTTCTCTGTTCAGGGTGTGCTTGTCGTTGATTGCTAGTCAGTGGAGAAAAATATATCTTGAGATCATCCCACGACGCCTTAAGCTTGACAAAAATATATAACTAATATCATTTTGATTTGTGATATGATGGCCATTGATTTTTAAATATGAAAACAAAGTTGGAGCATTCTTTTGGGAGAATTGGTCGTGCAAGTCAACCGTTCCTACGCTCACAGTCTTTATATGGATAACCCCTTCAGCAATATCTGATTAAACAACATGAGTGTGAAATTGAATTGGTTCCATTACTTAAACAGAAGAGGTTCACGTTCATGTGATAGTTCTTTAACACTGCCTTCGACGAAACCGATCTTCTTTGTCAAAATTAGTCCACTCTTTAATGCAAGATTATAAAAAACAGACAGACTAAGGACCCGCAAATGACTTGCAAAGAAGCAGACAACTCCAAATAAATTCTCAACTAGTAAATGACTCAGTGAAGTTGTGGGAGTCATATTAGAAAGTCTTAAAGTCTCAAATTATTAAGAGATGTTTGAATCTTTGTGTTTCACTCTTTAAGTAATAAAACTGAACTCTTTTGTGTGCAAACTGTTTCAGTTCTTGTCTGTTCAATTTGGTTATGGTATCAGAGCGAGGTCTCTCCATATTAAGTGTTTGATTTTATTACCCAAAGAAAACGTGTCAAGTGTTATTAGTTTTAAATCAATATGAATGGAAATAATTCAGTTTCTCCTATGTCTACAAAGAAGCTTGTTGGAACCAATTACCAGTATTATCGATTTTTTCTGGTACCGAGATACTTCCTAGTGATACTCCAGAAAAAGCTGAGTTAAGTAGGAAATGGAAAGTAAGGTGCGGAAATGCTTTATTAATGTTGAGAACTTCGATTGGTAAGGAATTTATTGATCATGTTCGTGCATTGGATTCTCCAAAGAATATTTGGGATACTCTTGACAGGTTCTTTACCCAGAAGAATACCATACGGCTTCAATATCTTGAGAATGCGCTTGCTTCATTAACCCAAGGTAATATGTCGATCTCTAATTACTTTTTTAAGGTTAAGAATATATGTTCGGAAATTTCAGGTTTGGATAGTGATGAACCTATCAGTGATGCAAGGCTAAGATGCTATTTGATTTGTGGATTACGATCTGACTTTATACCGTTTATATCATCAATACAAGGATGGGTCATCCAACCATCAATTGTTGAGTTCGAGAACCTACTCTCTAAGGAGGAGCATTGGTTAAACAAATGTTTGGTAAGTATTCTGCTGATGTTGAAGATACACTGTTTACTAAAGACATGTCAAGGTGGAAAAGCACACAAAATGGTGGTAAGAAGAAAATGAATGAGGTGGAGTCAACAAACCACATTAAACGGACATTTTTTAAATGCAAAAGGACTGGACACATGAAGTTGGATTTTCGTGCAAAGCTTATTTGCAAAAAGTGTGGAAAACCAGGCCACATCAAACCAAATTTTTATTCAAAAAATGTCTAATTAGATGCAAATAATGCATACGATGATGAAGAGATAAATGAGCGACAGTGGGAAAGTTGTTTCTCGATTGAGTTTGTTAATGGACGGGACAATATAACATCAGTTATTAATGAACCAGTTTCCCTTGGTGCCTCAACTGTTCGCGGTGCACCGATTCCTGTACTCGGGCCTTATCTACCTGCATGCCTCACATCAAAAAAGGTACAAATTGGTTTGGCTGTGTTTCGCGGTGGTAATAATAAGGTAGAGAAGCCACAAAGTGGTATCGTGACTGAAAATGGTATGCGTGAGAGAAAAAATAAATGGTCAAAGGTTATGTTGAAGGTTTTTCAAGGTTCTTCTAAAGGTGGTATAGGTACAACAACATGCTAGGATAGTTAAGTTGAAGCGGGCTTATCTGAGTCGATTGCGGTATCGGCTCGTAAGCATCTAGTTGATATGGTTGTTCCAATCAAGTGGAGAAAATTGAAGCTTGTTTATAGGCATCATATAAGGCTTAGTAAGATTGCTGTTAATTAAAACTTTAACGGTTTGAGGGAGATTGCGAGTACAAGATTTCCAGCATTAAAGTCGGTTTTGATCAAGTATAAGGATAACGATGGAGATTTGGTGACAATAACGTGTACAGGCGAGCTCAGATTGGCAGAGTTGTCTGTGGATAGTAAACTTGAATCAAATGTAGCTCAGTCGGTTCCAATGTTGTGGTTGCATATCGTTGAGGTTGATCCAGAACAAGAACCTCCCTTGGTGGAGGAAGGAAATAAAAAGCCTCATGAGATTTTATAAATTAAAGTGGATGAAAGTGGATCCTCTTCTTTAGGTGGTTCTATTTCAGAATATGAGATTATAAATTCCAATAAACTGGACAAAAATGTTCAAAATGAATAAGAAGAACGAAATGGTAAGGAAATTGGAACTAATAATTGGTTGGTTGATTTTGCACAACATTTCCATACTCGAATGGCAGAGTTTCTCCAGTCGCAAAGAAAAATGATGACCATGGCTGCTATTGCGGGTGCAGATTTAGCCCTTAATGTTTGTTTCAGTTGGTTGTTTAGTTTACAACTCGGTTGGGCTCTAGCGGGTGCATTCATGGTGTTGAATTTTTCATGGTGGTTTATTAATGTGGCTCAAATCGTTTATATACTGGGCGGAACTTGTGGAGAAGCATGGTCTGACATTACGAGACATACATTTAGTAATATGTGGGGGTTTGTTAAAATGTCCCTTGCTTCCGCTGTCATGCTCGACTTGGAAGTATGATATTTCACAACATTGATATTTTTTACACGATATTCAGAGGATGCAGAAGTTTATGTTGCAGCTCTCTCTATATGCATAAACATAATGAGTTGGACTGCCCATATTGTTATTGGAACAAACGCAGCTGACAGTGTTGAGTATCAAACGAGATAGACACACGACATCCAAGAATGATGAAATTTTCTTTAATAGTGTCGGTTATATCATCGACATTTATTAGACTTCTGTTTTCGATGGTTCTTATTATGTACAAAGATGTGTGCCTAGGGTTGTTTTCATATAATAAAAGAGTTCAACATTTAGTTAAAGAGTTAACACCGTTGACATCTCTATGTATGGTCATTAGCAATCTTCAACCTATCCTATCAAGATTTGATGTTGAAGCTGGATGGCAGGCTACTGTAACATATGTGAATATTTCATGTTACTACGGCCTAAGAATTTGATTTTTTCATTCTAGTCATCATTGAAAATATTCTAATAAAGTAAGCTTCGTTTTTGTTTCCGCTTCTAGGTGACACATTTCCGCTTCTAGGTGACACGTATATGTAACAGTAAATATCAATTTATGATAAGGAAATTTTATTTTAAGCCAGTTTATGAGGAGGTGCTTTTAGGTTAAGGTAGATCCAAACCTAATACTAATTTTTATAGTCTGAAGTTAAGAAAATAAAAGATAAGAAACGAATAAAATTAATATGAAAACTATTTTTATAGTTTGAAATAAGAAAAATAAAAGAAATAAATTAATAAAATTAATAGGAAATAATATACTATTTTTTTTTCTATTTATTATTGTATGGTTTATTATAAAAAATAAAAAATACTGGATTTTATTCAAAAGGTTACAATGTTTGTTATTTTATTAAAAATGTTCATACCTAAAAATAAACTATTAGTAAACCATATAAAACCAAAAATGTTCATTTTTCATTTTAATATTTTATAACTACCAAATTCCCAACTATAAAAGGTATCGAATATTAAAGGCAAGCTCCTATATAAAAAGATGGCCAGCATTTCCTTAGCAAACCATCATTTCATCAATAAAAACTTGAAGTACAGCAAACCAAAAACAACAACAAGATGAAAATGGGAGTTCCATCGATTGCTTTTCTTGTGGTAATCTTTGTAGTTAGTGAAACGCTGATAGCAGAGGCAATATGTGATGTAAGGCAGCTATCTCCTTGCTTACCTGCAATTACGGGTCCAACTGCGCCCACACCTGTGTGCTGCATTAGGGCACGTCAGGCGAAACCATGCATTTGTGAATATCTGAAAAACCCTGCACTCATAAAATATATCCCTAAAGCCAAGCAGGTTGCTGCCAAATGTGGTGTTGCCATCCCTAGATGTTGACCTTCTTCTTTATTGTAATAGCCTATAAATTATAATAAAATTATCAATTCCGATATAAGTATTCAGTAATGTAAGATCGGTTCAGTCATACTATCATTTTGACTTTGTATGATTTTACTATGATGTTAGGAAAATGATCACGCCCTGAATACTAACCATTTAATTTTACTAAATCGATCGAACTAAATTTATAGATTGGGCCACATCCATTGAGTTAATTTAATAAGTTTTACCAATTCTGTAGATGGAGGACAATAATTTTGAAACCAAAAACTAAATATTGCTGCCACATTTTGTGTGTGGGCTCAAATTGTTTTTCTATGTGAATAAGTTTATTATTCCTTCTTACGAACGACTTTTTATAACGTTTTTAATTAGACTAATTTGAAATTAAAAGTACAATATACTATATGCAGGTATGGGTTTTATATGAACAGACGTAATTGAAGTAGATGACTGTTTTTTACCTTTTACATTCAAAATTCAGAAATGAAATCGTTAATCAGATTGATGTTTTGGAAGAATGAAGAACGGATAGGTTTTATGTTCCTAAGAAGATGCAATTATGGTGAAACATTTACCTAAACACTAAACATTTTCTGTTGTCCAAAGAAAAAAATGAGGTTTACTTGGTGACATATCTAAATGTTAGGATAAAAAATAAACTATGATGTATCAAATAGAAATAATGATGCCTAATTTTTTGAATAAGTTATGTATGGACACATATTTCATATCAAAATTTGACAGTGTGCATCAACACTTTTTCAGATTTTTCGAATAAAAAAAAATCAACATAAAAAAAAAATCAACATAAAAAAAATCATCAAAGAATACTTGGGCTGACAAAATATTAATCATCAAAGAATACTTGGGCTGACTACCCTAGAAGTCGAAGTTCATAGAATCAGCAATTGGCTAGTTATGTGAGTATTCTCTAGGTATACACTTTACCTGCGAGACCTAACCACACTCCTCTCGAGGCCTAACCATTCTTCATGAGTAAATTACCGTAGGGAAGGGTGGCATATCCTGCGTATAAAATCACGCACCTACAGGATTTTGTTGTAAAACATCTATACTCAATAATTCTATCGGATGCCAAAACTCTTTTAACACATTATGACAAAATAAAGTTAAGTTAGAGAGTGAACGCAATTGTATCTCTTAGATTTTCCCCCTAAATCTTATATAGAAAGTCTCTCACCATTACCAACCAAAATGTTTTTGTTACGTGTATATTAAGGTTTTTGAGTCATTAGCCCATAATTGTTTGTGACATGGTGGCTGGAACCACTGTCAACATACCAAGAACCTTTAACGATTGTATCTTGAGTAGCTAGAATGACACTTTGATCTCCTTCTGATTAAGGCTTCTCAGAGGGTGTTAAATCCATCACTCAAGGGTCATCCTTATAATAAAAAACAGTGGCAAAATGTCCAACCCACATCTTAAAGCTTTTAAGAAAATCAAGAACCTAACTCTTATCTTTAATATGATATATCCAGGTATACATGGAATGATGATTAAGAAATATCACATAGAATTGGAGCCTTATGTAGATAGAATAGGAGAAGGCCCCCATAAATATGTATGAACTAAATCTAATACATTTCTAGTATAAGTGTTCGAAGTAGGAAAACAAATAGTGTGAGACTTGCCTAATTGACAAGCCTCATAGAAACTAGTTTCATTTTTCAATACAGAATTCAGCTTACAATATTTTTCAAAATTGGCTAAAACACTATTAGATGGATGACCAAGCTTCCTATGTCATCCATCTTTGAGAGAATTGGAAAAACCACTAGTTAAAAGAGTAGGAAAACCTAATGTACCCTTAGAAAAATTATCTTGAAGACTAAGTTAAAATAGCAGACTGATCTGTGACTTAGGGTAGTTATCCATTCTACAAAGCCCATCCTCATATATATTTATGAGTAGTAGTAGTCCTTTTTCCCTTATCCTCCACACGATAAAAATATTTGTGAAACTAAACAGAAACATTGTTATGATTTGTAAGTTGAAAAATAGTGATAAGTTTTTGTTAATTATAGGAACATACAATAAAGTTTTAAGAGTTATAGGCTCATTGGTTAATGAATTTAGAATTGTTTGACGAGTGTGGTTGTTAGAAAGTCTCTTACCATTACCAACCAAAATGTTTTTGTTACTTGTATATTAAGTTTTTTGAGCCACGAGCCCATAATTGTTTGTGAAATGGTGGGTGGAACCACTGTTAGCATACCAAGAACCTTTACAGATTATATCTTGAGTAGCTGGTAAGACACTTTGATCTCATTCTGATTAAGGCTTCTCAAAGGGTGTGGAATCCATCACTCAAGGGTCATAATTATAATAATAGACAGTGGCAGAATGTCCATACCTACTGTATATATGGTAGGTTGGTATATTTTGTGAGAATACACCACATCTGCCTTTGAAGTAATTGTTTCTTCCTCTACAGTTGTAGGTAGACCTGCCTCTGAAATTTATGTTTAATCCCCTAGACTGACCATAGGAACCCCTATGGTTTGCATGTTCACATTGTGGTTTTGAATCAAGCTTGTGTGTAGAATTCACACTAGAGATGTTGATACTAGTTACCAAATTTTGGATGCTAGTAAGTTGCTCAAGTCTGCTCTCAGAGGTGAGTAGACTAGTTTTCAAATCAATCCAGTTTAAACTTTTTTTTATGGCAGGCCAAACCAGCAATCACTTGTGTGATAAAATCAACCATAGATGTTAAACAATCTCGTAGCATTAGGGTATCTTTAATAGCATTAGGAAGTCGGATATTAAACAGTAATTCAAGTTTGTTTCTTAGATGCCCAAGAGATAGGAAGTCTTCCAATTAGAAATACACATCCACTTGTGAAAGAGTCGACTTCCATATTCGAAGTATAACTCGCATCCGATATCCTACTAAGATTTCCAATAGAAAATGCAATATCCGGCCTAGTACTATTGATGACATACATACACCAAACAATCTGGGATATACAAATCTATCAGGCTTATCACCTTCCCATATTATTTCCTTGTGAACATTAACATTCTCTATTTTATGTTGATGCATTCAGGGAATTGAAGGCTACGGTGAATATATATATATATATATATATATATATATATATATATATATATATATATATATATATATATATTACTTCTTTCAAGCTAACATGTATGCATTCATTGGTGAAAATTACCTCTCTCCCATTTGCAGCATTTTGCGAAACCGTATGTAAGCCTCTTTGCAGCGTTCTTTAGCTTTAAATATAATTACATATTTCTAAAAGAATTGCAAGCTATATGAAATGTAATACACGAGGCCATGCAAGAATTATTAAAACCACTTCACTCATTAAAATGTAAACGAAGCATCCAAATTTTGTTTAACTACTGCAAAATTTAGTTTAAATGCACAAATTAATTTTAAATGCCTAAGAAGTTATTTCATTCCAAAAAATAAAGAATTTAATTTAGAAATAATCCTTATCCAATCTGCATGCCGTAATAACTTCAAATACACCATGCAAATTCATTAAAATTATAGCAGTTACCTTTATGCTAAAACTGAATAAATTAACTTGCCATTATTGACAAATTAACCCAATAAGTTCCATGAGTATCAAACTTTTGTCAAAATTGCATTAAACACCAACATGTTTTCTTATTCTTTAAAAGAAGATAAGTAACTATTTTATTCTTTAAATAAATTGCATAATTTTTCATGCAAGTTTTAGTTTCGTTCAAAAAATTGTAATTGTTAATATTTAGACCCAATACTACATGAGCATCTAAAAGAATTTAAAAACAAATAATGGTTGGAATCCAAAAGTTCATAAACAAAATTTATGAGACAAATACATCCAATTATACCATTGTTATGTTTTTTTATTACGAAACACAAAATCTTCACAAAATACAACATCTTCACATAATATTTTTCTATACTTTGTATTCTACCACAAAACAAAATAATTCAAGACAAAATATATTTCCTATACTTTGAATTCTACCGCAAAGCAAAACAATTCGAAGATGATCTCAATTTTAAAACCTGAAAATTTTCAGATTGAACTGCATGGGTTCGGATTATACCACGATCTAATGCTTTCTCCTTCCAAATCAATCATAGTGCACACCACACATTTGCATGTAAAACTCTAACAATTAAATAACAACTATCCAAGTGTATGCAAAATTTGAACAATTAATATGCACGACTTCAATTTGCATACATTTTCAACCATGGATTTACACTTTTAACAACCAAAAGAACAATGAATTCAATCTTTCTATCATTTAACGAATTTAATAGAAGCCATAGATTATCACTATTTTCAGAATCTAAAAAACTAGACATCCATGATTAAAAGCCATCCAATAAAAAGGGAGAAGAACTTACCGAAAATGATACCATCGTTCCATTGATGCTTTAATACTTGATTATGGATTCTTTTAAAGATGACAACAAATCTCTTCATTTCAATCTTCGTACTAATCATAAAACAATAACATCTTCGTACAAATATCTTCACAAAAAAATAACAGGTAATTTAAATATTTTGTTGCGAATATTGTTTAGAGATTTCCGGATAAACTCTGAAGTCTTGTTTTCATAATTTCTGATTTAAAATATTTTGGTGGTTCTCCAAAAAATTTAACCGGATAAAATCCATGCGTTGCATTTGAACAAGGTGAATGAATATTTTTGTTGATTTATTTTTTTCCACAGAACCATACTTATTTATATTCAACCAAAATACTCTAACTGTAAAAAGTTTGATGTCTAAAAATTGGTTAAAATTTCAAATGATAAAACCGACCAAAAATTCAAATTTCTATAAATTTTCATAATTGTCTTATCATTCAAATAAATTTAACCACAGCCAGGATCCGCCTCTTGGACCCACTAATCATAATATATTCTAACAAGTGTGTATTCCACACTCTCCGACTTGTTCGATAATATATCACGACAACATTGGACGACTAGTCAATCCAATTACACTAAAATATCCAACATTTATAAATGTTCCAACAAACATAAGTACACCATCAACCAAAGAAAGATTGTTTGTGGATTGATGATCAATGACACGGTGGTCATAAAGCCAAGATAACGGCCCAAATAAAGTTTTTTTTGGATTGATGATCATGTATTATATGATTTTTTTTTAAAAACCAGTCATTGAAGTTTTGTTGGTAAACTTAAGTCACTCAAGCTGTATATTATCTTCAATATATAGAAAAAAATAATTTTTCCTTAAACAAATTCAAACTCTACTTCCCCAAATAGTGCAAAATAAGGTAATAAGTTCCCTTAAATTCATCCACGAGAGATAGGAAAAGCACTATATTACTGGATCGTATAGTGCATCTTCTAGAACATAAACATTCATGTGGATGATGGTAAATGATTCATCGTGTTTCCATAAACTCATGGTGTATTTATATTCCTGCTTGTCAATCAACACTACAAATTAAGAGTATAAGTCAGTACACGCAAGTTGGAGCATCTCCTATTAGTTTAAGAAATAAAGCTGATTTGTTGTAAATGAGGTTATGAAAATAAAGTTATAACGCAAGTTGAAGCATCTCCTAGTACGACTCATATTTTGGTTGGTTACTTGGAAATATTTATTAGGATGTTAGGAACTGCATTCTCATTAGTTAGAGATACAACATTTCGAAAAGTTGGATTTGTTGAATATTTTACGATTAAGAAGTCTTTAATTCTCTTATTGACAATGAAATCAAGACACCTATTATGTATATATATTGTTTAGTAGCATATGACGATCCAAGTCATAGATTATAGTAAAATTATGGACGCTATGATAAAGATATACTTAGTCATTATCATCGGATGTTCTAAATATTAAGTAATTTGATTAATTATATAAATATAATTCAATAAGAATTTGATTAATAGCCAATTATGGATATATAAGGGTAGATATTCGGTTGAATCTGAGAATTTTTAAGGATTGGATCTAGATACCAGGAGTTAAGACTAAACTAATAACTTTAGAGAGTAAACTACTATAAATTAATTTAGTGAGTAATCGTACATGCTCAAAAGTGTAGAGTAGAATGGTATATTATAATTAGGTTAAAATAAATTATAGTGAGTAATGTGACTATGATAAGATTTTCCTTCAATCTTTCACACAATAAGTCTCCCATATTTTTATTCTAACATCAGAATTTTTTTTCTGTTTAAATTTCAGTAGTCTTTCTTTCATGAACATAAGAATAGAGAGCTTTATTGTTTAACGAGAACCAAAGAGTACATAAAACATTTACAAGAGGACTACACCGGTTATTCAACAAATATTTAACTTGTATTTTATGTGTAATAGAATTATTCAAGAATTCAACATGTTGTATCGACTCCAATTTATTATAACTCATTTGGAGTACTATTTTATCTCAGTCTTCGATCATAATATTAGTACAAGTTTGTTATTGCTTTAGGAATACTATTTAGCATAGTCATTGATCTCGAATATTAATACAAGTTCATGAAATAAGGTCAATTTGCTATTCTGAGTATGGTGTATGTTCGGGCAAAACTTGTCAATTTTATGGACTATTTCTTATAATATTTGTTAAAAACAAAAACGTGGATTAAAAAGAAAACTTCTTGAAAAATTGAGTAATTTTTATAATCTATGTGGTCTTAAGACCGAATCGTTGAGAATTGACCGGAAGCAATATAAAGAGATGAGAGATAGGGCTTAACCTAAGGAAGTTGGAAGATATTCAAACTACCTTCTCTTTTAAAATGTGGTTTAACTAGAGGGAGCAGAAAACTGTATGGGCTAAACTCATGGCTTCTATCTATTGTACAACCTGCCACCTTATCATCATTTCTAATCAATCAAGATGCTCTAAGACTTGGAAACGTTTGTCAAATATCAAAGATCAAGCTTAGAAATATATTTCTTAGAATAATGGGGAGGGAGCTATAGACTTTTGGCTTGATATATGGGCTTCTCCGAATCCATTTATCCTATTTACCTCCATTGATAGTAAAGATTGGAATTTTCCAACTCAAGTGAAAGAATTTCGGAGTAATGGGTATTGAGATTTAGACAGAATTCATGCTATCTTTTCATCTGCAACAATTGAATCGATAAAGAATAATTCATTAAACTCTTCAAAGGATTCTATCAAATGGGCTTTGTTAGGGACTTGAAATATCGGTACCAAAGATACTTGGAGGTTTATAAAACAAAAAACTAATAAATCCTCCTTATTCGCAAAAATATGGAACTCGATCACTCCGAAAAAACCTCATTCTTAGTTTGGAAAACAATCTATTTAGAAAAAAGAGCTTTCATCTAGCTTTAAATTGTCAACATTGCGAAAATGTTGAAACTACTAATCCCACTTTCATCAACTGCACTAAAGATTGGGAAGTCTGGAATTTCTTTACTTCTATGTTCAATATTTTAATAAGTAGGAATACAACTTTCCCTTGTATCTTTAGATCTATTCTTCCAATTGTTATTTAGTGAAATATCTGGGCCGATAGAAATAGAAGGAAACATGTAAACCAGAATTTGTCTTCTAGTCCTATCATTGATAAAGTGATTAACATGATTGCAAGACTTGATCAAGCTCACTTGCTCAAACGAAAACACCAGGGTAATGATGCTGGAAAAGCGCATTTTCAGGGTTGTTTAAATAATCTGATTAAGTAGAATAGCCTTATCCTTGCAATGAAAACTCCCAAAGTCAACCAAATATAAACTAACTATTGGTGGTGCGAGTTGCTACAATGGAGAAGCTAGTGGAGGAGGATTAATTCGAGATAACTATGGTAACCTTGTACCGGGGTATGAGAGGCTTTATGGTAAACAGTCTTCTATAGTTTCTGACTCTATAGCACTATTAGACAGGTTACAGTTATGTCACAATAAAGGGATTACTGAGCTAGTTATTGGAACATATTCAAAATTACTCACTGAGATGATTCTAAAAGGCAACTCACCATGGTATCTGGAGCCAATCATCAAGTGCTGCAGATCCTTGATATCCTCTACGATGAAACTTACTCACATCTTCCAGAAACAGAATGTTACTTCAGATTGGATAGCGAAAAACACTCTAAAAATCGGATCGGACATCAACCTTGATCCAAACTGTATCGTTAATCGCCTCAGAGCAATAATTTTATTGGAAAATTTAGAAATCGGCTACATAAAAGTTGAAGGATCATAATAAGCTGCCTCCCTATTCTATGTTTCCCCGCTTTTTTCCTCAAGTTATCTTTAGACCTATTTCAGCCAAATCCATCCTCAAATCGAGTTTATCGTCTGAATCTAGCTATGATTTTCTTCTGTCAAAGATAGAAAATAAACTATAGTTTTGACTTTAATGTAATGGACCTAGCCCACCAATAGTGTATCACAACATTATAATTACAAAGGATCACAAGTCAAAAACAAATATATGATTAATTAAATATTAAGAGTTATTACATGATCAAATCAGTTTCAATATTTAGCCACCTAGGCATTTAGGGACCAAATAATGTTTATTTCTATCAATTTGATACTATTTGTTTTCATAATTTAGTTTTATTTAAAAATCTGAATTATGTTACACGAAAATATTTTAAAATAATAATTAAAAATCAAACATTCTTTTTGCAGAATATGAGGGAAATATAAAGCAGGGTAGGGAGAGCAAACTTTTAAAAAATGATCTACAAAAGTCAATCTATGATAAAAACTTCCAAAATTTTGATTAAAATATATATTACAATTTGAAGATCTTTTGGATTATCATATTTAAAATTACAAAAAATGACTATTTCTTTCCTTTTATTTTTGCTTTTGTTAAATTAAAGCCCATTTTGACAAGGAGCCCAAAAATCTTAAAGGCTACCAAAATTGTTTTTTTATAATATTTAGAACTACCAACGTCCCAACAATAAAAAGGTATCGAATAATAAATGCAAGCTCCTACTATAAGATTCTGATATTGCAACACATTTTATTGCCATTAAAACTTATCAGAATTATATTAGAAAACCCTATTTACATTCGGCCCTAGGAGTAGATGGGCATGTACGGTCAATACCACAGTAAGCAGCAACCCTAATGATTTGCCCGCTTTTTAACATTTGAGAGTACTGACAGTCTGACAGACACAATTTTGCTTGATATCTGAGCACAGCACCCTACTGAGAAGTTTTGACATATCGGCTTATAAGGCGCCAGATCCGCAAGGTTACAAAGCTCTACATCTGACACAACCATTTCACTCACCAAAAAAAAGTACCACCAAAAAAGCAAAAGATGAAACTGCTTTCTTCATTTTTATTTATTTTTTTCTTTTGTGATACTTTGTGTTTTTTATGAAAATGATGGTTCTGTAATGACATGTATTAGGTCAATTTATAGGAGAGTTTGCATTTATTACTTATAGAACTAGAGAAAAATTATAAAATTAGGTTCGCATGCAGTCATGTCAAATTCCATTGTCATTTAATTTTCAACTAGATTCTTTTAATTATAATAAAAAATACTAAGCTTTCAATGAGAATAAATATTATACATGGCAAAAGTAGATTAAATTTATAAAAGTAGAGCGAGTTAATGCATATTAACCGGTGCCATGGACACCCGGTTAGTATTATCCTATTTAAAATACATTAATAATACATTAATAAGAACTTCAATAACTTATTACAAATATACAGAAAGAGAATGAGTCCGGATTCGTTATTTGTTCTTGAAGTATTCGTTATAAAAACTTAAATACATTCCCTCACCATGAACTAAAAATATTATTATAATTTGTATCGTAATATCTGTTATACCTGCTTTAAATATTATTCTTGCATATTGGATTCCATCACCATAAAGTCAAAATATTAGGAGTATTATTTATTGTGTTACTAATATGATATATTTTACATGCATACAACATTTACCATAAAAATTTTTAACAACTGTATAATAAAACAAAATTTGAAATTAATTCTATCATTCACTGGGCATAAAGTAATAATTTAGAAGATAGTTTAGATTGTCTAAAGAATTTGTATTAAATGAATTTTGTGAACTTCTATATAATTTGATTGTCCAATGTTCTAAATTGGTAATTAAGTTTTCAAGTATTATTAGGTTTATTTTTAGATAGTATAAACTCTACAGCCAATGACATTGATATAAGCTAGTGCATGAGTTCGAAGTAGGCTCCAGGATTTGTTTTTTTAATAGATTCTTAACGATTAGATGGAAAAAATGTGAGCATGACCATTATCAGAAGAAAGAGAGATAAAACATAAAAATGACTAAGAAGAGATGTACAATATTTTTGTGAATCTAATCAGTTACATTTATCCATTGAAATATATGAAGATATTTCTAAATCCAAAACTTATTACGATTCTATCAAGACTAGTATCACTACAAGATTTTTTGTGATAAGTGATATGTAAATAGGTTTTTAAGGATTAATTTGTAAATAATGTGAATTCAGGGACTTAATTGTAATTAATGTAAGTTTTGTCCTAAATTTTTGAATGATGTAAGTTTTAGGAGACAATTGTAACTTTGTATAATTTGTAAGAACTAAATAGTAATTTGTCCATTTTTGTAACAGATTCAGTTTAAGACTAAGTCTTGGCTCCTATATATAAAGGACCAGACTACTTTAATAAAGGGGTTGAACACTTTTACTTGATGCTCATTTTGTACTTGTGTTTTGTCTCTCTAAAAACTCTT
The DNA here is from genome assembly GCA_036936605.1 of Limnanthes douglasii subsp. nivea. NCBI lineage: Eukaryota > Viridiplantae > Streptophyta > Magnoliopsida > Brassicales > Limnanthaceae > Limnanthes > Limnanthes douglasii. Next base: position 280,305,491 of record JAUPFV010000004.1, read on the forward strand.
AAGCGTTTTCTCTCTTTAAAAACTCTTAAGCGTTTTCTCTCTCTAGAACTTTTCCTTAGCAATTTAGTACAGCGAAATCAAACCTTATCAAATTGGCAACTCCACTCGGGACTGAATAAGAAAAATCAGTATCTTATTATGTTCGAAAGCGATACTATTCAGTGGTATTTTTTTGCTAAAATTCATAAGATGAATCCTGAAAATAATAACCCTACGCTTCAATCGGCGATAGAAACCGTGAGAGATGATTTGCAAAAGAATGGGACTGATGGGAATAGAACTGATGGATCGTCTCTGATCCAAGTTCGATCTGATATTGAGACAAGAATGAATCAACTTCTAGATAAAATCAATCTTTTGAATGAAAAATATGAACGAATGGAGCAATAGATACTTTCTGTTAGAATCAGATATGAAGTTACACAAGAAATAGAATAACCGATGTGGAAGGCAGTCAGATCGATCTTTTGATGTCAGACATGCTAGGTCCCAACATAAAAAAGCACGCTTTGTGTCTCCCAAAGAGTGATATTCGTCCCGAAAGGCAAAAAAAAGATAAACGAAAATTATTAACTTCTAGCGATGAGGAAGTAGAAATTTCTGCCTCGGGATTTAAAAGGCATAGAGGTTCTTCGAAAGGGGAATCAGAAAGAGATTATTCGAGAAGGTATAAAAAGGAGAGCAAGTCTAAGAATTCTTCTCGATCAACTTGGCATGAAGGAAATCCTTCGAATCAGTACGTATGTTGAAACTGATAGGAATTTGTATGTCACAATGGGGACCGATGACCAATTCGTTCAAGGTGTTGATTGGAGAAACTCTCCATTAGTAGATGAAATTCGTTCGATGACACTTCTGATGCGTTTTCATATTTCGAAGGTTGAAAATTTTGATGGGATGCAAGATCCTGATGATCACATCGAACAATTCAAAAATTATATGATGAATTTCGAGGATGATGACCGGCTTGTGTGTCGTACTTTTTCTCAAACTTTTAAATGAACAGCTCTAAAGTGGTACAACAGGATTCTGAGGGGATCCATATCAAATTTTAGGGATTTTTATACTGCTTTTCGAAAGTAGTTCGTGGGGAGCAAAGAGGTGAGAGCTAATGGTGATACAATTATTCAGTGCAAGCAAGCACCGAGAGAAAAATTGAAAGACTATAGCTATAAATTTGTGTTGACCAATGCTAGTTTGGACAATTGTGAAGAAACTATGGTGATGGTAGATTTTTACTAGGGTTTATTGCCAGGGATCTGGCTAATGGGACGACAAAGAGAAGGGCTTTGACTTTTGGAGCGTTGATGGCTCAAGTCGAGGATCAAATTAACGTTGAGGAGTCTAGTAGAGTCCGAGGTGGACCAGTTAATACTTCTAAAAATTCGGGACAAGAAGCCAATAATCAAGAGCAGCCCTCGAATGGAAATCACAATGGTAATGGGAATAATCAGTACTCGAGGAAGAAGAACAGCAATTCGATGGTGCATCGACTTCAAAGGTGCATCAACTTCAAAGGCTGCACTGCCAGCTCAGAATTCGATGGTTTTGGATTCACAGATTGAGTCATTCGACGCTTCTAATGAATCTGTTGAAAAGGATCCGAACATGTTACTTCTGATGGCAGATGAGGAGCCTGTTGAGGTTGTTTCTGTAGAAAAGGGGCATGTTCGGGAGTTGTACAAGTTTTTCGAATCGTTGGCAATTTTTGGGGGCGATTCGATGACTGGAAACTCAGACAGTTTTAGGAAAAGGTATGTTGTCAATTTAAAAACTCAAATTGAAGGGAGGATGTCAACACATTTGTATGTAAAGAAAGATATTACCTTTATTTTGTTTGATAAAGATGATTTGAGATGGACTGCAGGACCACATGAGGATGCTGTGGTAATTGCAGCTGAGGTGGCTGGCTTCGAAATTGGACGTGTGCTGATTGAAACTAGCACTTCTACTAATGTACTTTTTAAGTCTACTATGATACAATGATAAAACCACCTCGAAATACTCAATCAGATAATACAATTATCGGATTCACGGGTGTAACAGCTCGTGTTGTTGGAGAATTTAAGGGAGAAGTTAGTTTGGGGAAATGACCATTCAAGAAGAAGGTCCAAATACTTTTTGTGCTGGTTGACTGTCCTACAAGTTATAATGTTATTTTTGGAAGATCATGGCTTTCAAGAATGTACGGGGTAGTTTCAACAGTTCATCAATGCTTTAAGTACGTGGTTGCAGACAAAGTTTGAGTGGCTCGAGGCGATCAAAAGGTTGCGAGAGAATGTTATGCCACTACATTTCGGGTTTGAGGATTCAACAGTAGAGATTTGATGCGAGAATAGCAGTTAGAATGGGTTCCCTCGGATTTGGAAGAAAAGGTCGGCGATCCGAGAGAAACCCTAGGGTCTTTAACAGTGAGTGAAGAAATAGAGGAGTTTACTTTGTCGGAAGGAAAAGTGCTTCAGATTGGAACTTTATTGACCCCTAATCTACGACAAATGTTGTTTGATTTTTTATCTCAGAATTTGTATGTCTTTGCTTAGAAGTCAGAAGATGTAATAGGAGTACTTATCGAAGTAATTCAACACAGCTTGGCCATGAATCCGAACGTCAAAAGAATAGGGTTTTCTTCGGAAAAAACGGAAGCAATCGTTGCAGAAGTGGATCGGTTGTCTAAGGTCGGACATATAAGGGAATCACAGTATCCGTGGTGGACGGCGAATCCTGTGGTGGTTAAAAAGAAGAATGAGAAATGGAGGATGTATGTGCATTCTACAGATTTTATTAGAGCTTGCCCAAAAGATAAATTTCCTGTTCCTCGAATAGACCAGTTGATTGATTCCACTTCAGGTAATACAATTTTAACTCTTATAGATGCTTTCGCAGGGTATAATCAGATCCAGATGGATCTGAACGATCAAGAGTGTACTGGATTGAAGAATGCTGGAGCCACTTATCAGAGATTAATGAATAAAGCTTTTGCTATGCAGATCGGAAGAAATATGGAGGTATATATAGATGATATGGTAGTGAAAAGTTCAAGGGATGAAGTGCATCTGGATGATCTAGAAGAAGTTTTTTTGAAACTAAGAGAAATCAGGTTGAAGTTACATCCTGAGAAATGTACCTTTGGAGTTTGATTGGGGAAGTTTTTGGGTTTTATTATTAGTGAAAAAGGAATAGAAGCCAATCCAGAACAATAAGAATCTTTGATAACAATGAATTCACCTCGATCAGTCAAAGAAGTGTAGATATTGACAAGAACATTAGTAGCACTTAATCGATTTGTTTTACGATTTTCTAACAAATGCATTCCTTTCTTTCAAGTGTTACGAGGATCTAACAGGTTCGAATGGACGTCGGAATGTGAAGCAGCGTTCATAAATATTAAAAATTTGTTGTCATCACCAGAAATATTAACAAAGCATTGAAATGGGGAGAAGTTATTCTTGTACATCGTCGTATTGGATTTTGCACTCAACGCAGTGGTAATTACTGAAGATTCAAGAATTCCAAAGTCGGTGTATTACGTTAGTAAATGTTTGGTGGCAGCAGAAAAAAGGTATATGAAGTTGGAGAAGTTGGCTTTAGCATTGGTGATTGTTGCTAGGAAGATGCGCTCATATTTTCAAGTTAATACTATAGAAGTCCGAACCTCATTCCCCTAAAAAAATATATTGCAACGACTTGATATTTCGGGGAGGATGACCAAATGGTCAGTGGAGTTAGGGGACTACGATATTTTATTTACACCTCGAACAGCGATCAAGGCACAACAATCGACTGATTGTTTTTTGTTGAGTTCCACTCAAGTAGATCAGATGAGGAAGAAAGCACAAAAGTTTTGCCTACCGATTCGAGGTGGATTATTCGAGCAGATGGAGGGTCCAGTATTTCAGGGTGCAGTGATGGGGTTCAATTGATAGCTCTGATGGGGGAAACAATGGTCCAATCAATTAAATTTGGTTTGCACACATCAAATAATGAAGTTGAGTACGAAGCTGCTTTGGCAGGTTTGAGGTTGGCAAAAATTTATGGGGCGACTTCAATACGTCTGGAAATGGAGTCTTAGTTATGATGTGTTAGATAAATACGTGTCTGGTCACAATGAACTTCTATTCCCAGGAATAGATGGAGTGACCCCATATCATATAGTGAAAATTTGGCGTTAATATTGTGAGTAAACTGTGTAAGACACGTTGCATCATTTCCTGTGACCAAATGTCATCAACATAGACCAGAATAAGTAAACTAGTGGTCTTACAAACCACATAAAACAGTGAGCAGTCATCCTTAGAATTATTGAACCCCCAATTGATAAGTGTGTCACGTAACTTAGAAAACCAAGCCCTAAGTGTCTGTTTCAAGCCATAGACAACCTTATGTAGTTTGCAAACATAGGTATGATTGTTGACATCTTCAAAACCCTGAGGCTGTGTCATGTAAACAGTCTCTTGTAGCTCACCATTTAGGAAAGCATTGTTGATATCAAGCTGCCTTACTGGCCAGTGTTTTGATACAACAATGGTAAGTATGAGTCTGAATGTTGAGGCCTTCACAACCGGACTAAAAGTGTCATAAAAACCAATCACAGGGGTCTGATTAAACCCCTTGGCCACTAACTTAGCCTTGCAGGGCTGAACAGACCCATCCATAGCATATTTGATCGTATACACCGACTTTCATTCCAATACTGTAGATTAGGGTGGTAGTAGAACCAGAGATCAAGTGTTATTGTCCATAAGAGCACCATATTCAGCATTTATAGCACTTTCCCGATTAGAGTTCCCAAAAGCCTCATAAAAACTAGAAGGTTCAACCATATCTTTGTTGATAGCAGTAAGAGTCCCAATGTAGGTTAATTTAGGTTTAGGAATCCCACTTTTGTGACTTGTGTTGGATGTTGTGCAAGTTAACTTGTTGAAGGGGAAGGGTTGGATGTTCTGGGTTGGAGAAAGGTAGATCAACGACTAAGGTAGGTGTATGATTATGAGTAGCACTAGTCTGTTAGCGTGGATGATTGGTTAGATTTGTGTGTTGTGAAAATGTGGGTGTATGTTGTAAAGAGTCTGTTTTGAGATTAGGTAATGTAGATGTCAGGGTGCATGTTTGAGAGGCACGGATAGCAATCCGATGTTTTAACTGTGCAGGACACTGAGAAGTGTGTTACTCAAGTGGAGTATCAGAATTAGGATTACCAGGAGTCACCTTTTCAGAAGTCAGAGGTCTAGGAAGAAGAGTAGGAAGCCAAAGATTGACAGATTGAACATAGGAGTAACCACTTTGAGAATTGTTAAGGAAGCCTGAAGTAAAGGGAAATTCATCTTATTAAAAACAACATATCTAGATAGGTAGACTCTCCCTTTAGGACTAAGACATTTGCACCTTTTGTGACGCTGATTATAACCCAGAAAAACAAATTTGAAGGAATGAGATTTAAATTTATGTGTTTGGTAAGGCATGAGAAAGGGAAAGAAGGCACATCCAGAGTTCTTTAGGACTAGATAATTAGGCTTTTTGTGAAATAACACTTCAAAGGGTGAGAGATTCTGTAAAGTAGGATTAGGTAGTCTGTTGATAAGATAAATGCTGGTTTCAAAAGCTTCAACTCAGAACCTATACGGTAGGTGAGACTAAGCAAGTAAAGTTAAACCAGTTTCCACCAGATGCCTATGTTTGCGCTAAGCCCTACGATTCTCGGCTGGCGTATAAAGGCATGATCTTCTTAACAAGAAACCACTCTATTTAGCAGATTGGTCATACATGTTGCAATTTGACAGGTTGGTTTGTTCTGAGCAAACCTTCATCATCTACCTTGTAAAAATTACCTCGACCTCCGTACTTAGAATTGGATCTACCCATGTAAATTTTGTTAAAACTTCTGTTCTGTCCAGAGTATCCTCTTGGATTTGCATTACTATCTTGTTATTTTGATTCTTTTCTATGTATATAGTTAGCACTTGACATGCTAATGTTTGAGATTGAATTTTTCACATCAGTAAGCTGTTCCAGCCTACTTTCAAAGGTTAGAAGACTAGTCTGCAAATCAAGCCAAGTCAAACCTTCTTTGTCAACAAGACCCACCACTACGTGAGTGTAATCACCATCAAGTCCTGCAAGAACCTGAGTGATCAGATCATCCATTGAGGTAAAACACCCTGCCATGATGAGATTATCAAAGATTGTCTTCATTTTGTTCAAATACTGAATCATGGCAGTAGATTCTTTGCAAGTTCTCTAGAGCCAGACAGTTTACCAGCTGCTTCCCAAAGACCTTTAGAGGTCTCTTCTTCCATCATTGGTAACACAATTGTTTTCAACAGGAGATAATTACTCCTATCAAGTCTGATGTTGTTTGCATTGTTGATGGAATGAAGTTGTAGATTCTTTGGAGCAGCAGATAGATTGTTGGAAAAGATAGATCCTATGGAGAATCAGCAAAGTTTGTCATTTGAAGGATCATAATTTCGTTGATGCCAAGTAGAAAGTAGAGAGAGTGAGTAAAAGCTTTAATTTCTGTATTTTTCTGATTGATTTACACTCACAATAGTGTTGTTATTTATACAGGTACAAGGCGTAACAAACTATGGAATATTCCATAGGTGGTTACACAATTCTGTTCATTATTTAATAGAGTGTTTGGTTACATGGATAGCACATAGGATCTTATTCCTGTAAGGATTTAGTTTGTGACTTTGGTTCCAACACATCTTGGCCCATGACTTTATTCGTAGCCCCGAAACGCTTATTCTTCATGCGTATTGGCTTAATCCTAGATCTGCATCCACTGTCTCCTCACTTTCAGGGTTGCAGCTTTGCATGGCAGCTCTGACCGACGTATATAATACTTGTTGAGGTCGACTTACTTTGTCAAATTTTTTAGACGAAATATCCACCAGTAATATTATATTCATATTATTTTTTACTAAATGGATCTATATTTGTTCTAGTATTAAAGAAATTATATATGTTTTAAACAAATCTAACCCAAAATGAGAAGATCAGTGTTAAGGGATATTGCAACACATTTTAAGATAAACAAAAATTATGTCTATAGCAGAGATTCGAAACACAATCATTTTATTACCAATACAACTTATCAGAAATATATTAAAAACCCTATTTACATTCAACCCTAGGAGTAGATGGGCATGTACGGTCAATACCACAGTAAGCAGCAACCCTAATGATTTGCCCACTTTTTAACGTTTGAGCATACTGACACACACAATTTTGCTTGATCTGCATCTGAACACAGCACCCTACTGAAAAGTTTTGGCATATCGGTTTACAAGGAGCCAGATCCGCCAGGTTACAAAGTTCTACATCTGCCATAACAATTTCACTTACTAAAAAAAGTACCACCAAAAAAGCAAAAGATGAAACTCCTTTCCTCATTTTATTTACCTTTTTTTCTTTTGTGATACTTTATGTTTTTGATGAAAATGATGGTTCTCTAATGACATGTATTAGGTCAATTTATAGGAGAGTTTGCATTTATTACTTATAAAAGTAGAATTTTCAATAAATATTATACCTTTAAATATTAAATTCTGACAAAAGAAATCAGGCGCCTCCTAAAAATAAATTCCCTCACTGTGAAGTAAAAATAATTTTATATTTTTATCATAATACATGCTATACCTGTTTTAAATGTTATTTTTACGATTCCATCACCATAAAGTCAAAATATTAGGAGTACTATTTATCATGTTACTAACATGATGTCTTTTACATGGATACAACATTTACTATAAAAATTTATAACAACTATATAATTAAACAAAATTTGAAATTAATTTTATTCTTCACTATACATAAACTAATAATTTATGAGATAATTTATATTGTCTAAAGATTTTTGTATTAAAAGAATTCTGCGAATTTTGAAATAATTTGATTATCCAATGTTCTATAATGGTCATTGACTTTTCAAGTATTATTAGGTTATTTTTAGATTTTATAAATTTTAAAGTATATAGCACTTATATAAACTAGTGCGTGCACTGAAAATGGCTATTTAGGTAATTCTATATTTTTTATAATGTTTTTATAAGTCTATTTTACATATCTATTGCTATTTAGACTCCGAACATTATTTGGTTGTTCTGCCTATCTATTTTTATATTTTATGGAATCTAAAAAAATGGAGAATTACTTACGGTGTGATTTGCACAAGACCTGGTTTTACCTACATTGTAAGTGTTTTAAGTAAATTCATATCAAACCCGGGAAATCTTCATTCACATGCAGTCAAGTGTCTTAATAGATACTTGAAGGCCTTGATTACTTTAGGGTTGTCTTACAAGAAATATCGTGTTAAAAGACTATGTGTCTGATTATGTAGGCTGCCTAAACCCAAGCAAATCTACTTCGGCTTATTTGTTTATTGTGCTTGGAGGAGTCGTTATTGGGAAGTCTTGTATACAAGAAGTTATTGTGCTGGCGTCTACGGAAACTGAGTATGTGACTGTTACGAAAGTAAAGAAGGAAGCTTTTTTCCATAAAGGGCTAGTAAATGAACTCAGTTGTGTGGAGAAAGATGTGGTTTTGCTCTGTGATAACAGGAGTGCTCTACATTTGATGAGAAATCCGAAATTCTATGAGACAATTAAACACGTACATATTAAGCTATACTTCAATCGAGATGAAGTAGAGAATGAGCAAGTGAATGTGGCTAAGATTGGTAGCAAAGAAAAATCTTTCACATGCTCTAACCAAGGTATTACCGATTTCAAAATTCATAAACTGCATGAGACAGATGCAAACCTGGAATGCAGTTGAGATAATCTTAAAAGAGTAGAAATTTGGATGCAACGAATACTGGACCTACTAGAAACCTAGGTGGAAAGTTGTTAAATGTATTCTAGAAGCAAAACGTCAATGATGGTATTCTCATAGTACTATCTGGTTGTTGGATATGTCGTTACATAAAAAGAAAATATTATTGAAAATCTATGGTGTATTGGTTGAGACAAGCTGTTGAAGACTAGTAACCATTTGATCGAAGCAAATATGTGTTAATAAGAAGACCCCTGACTCGAAGCAGGGTGGTTCGAAGAGAGCATATCAAAAGCATCACTTGATTTAAAATAAGGTGTACTGTAGCACCACTGTTGGGCCGAACTAGATTTTTTTATTTATGAAGATTCTTGTAATAATGGAGTATATTAACCATTGATTAATGAGATTTATTTTGGAGAGTCTCGTGAATAAATATGGACTTTCCTACACGGCTACACCTATAAATAGAATAAAATATTAATGTCCAACGTGTGACGTGATTCACAAGCTTTATATTTCCTAATAAAAAGATGTAACTCTAGACATTTTAAGAAATAAGTGAGCTCAAAGATAAACACTTAAGTGCTTTGTGTTTGTGGAGTTTTAAGATAATCTACTTTTAATGTAAAAGAAAGATATGTTATCTTTGGATGTAACAAAAACTTTACAATATGAAAACATATACTGGTTGGTTGGTTTTATTATTTTTTATTTTATTTTTCACTTGTCTTGTATATAACAATTGGATTATTTTTTCGATATACGATAATTTCTCCCATATACCTTTGTTACAAAGATAAATTATGTATAGTTTGTTATATTGTATACTTTGGGGAAATCTTTCATTGGAATTTTTGTTGTTTTAAACAATCATTACCATATCAAAACTCATTATTATAAGACCATTCTCTAAAACAATTCCGAGGGTAGTATAATCATCGCCAAACTGGTTATTACATCTATATCAATTTATATACTTTGATGATTGACCACATTTCAAATGTTGGAAATATTCGTATTGACAATAATTCATAAGACCTAAAATTATATTGCTAAAGATAAAAGATTGATGAAACTGTATATCCTATGAAGTTTAAAGAGTTTATTGTTGCATTTTATGTATTTAATCTAAACATGTTTTATTTATTTAAGTTATAATAAGTCAGGTGACAGTATCCGTTAGTATTAGACTGAGTCTTAGAGTTTTACGTGGGTGTAGGAGTTAAGTAACAGGTAGTTGAGTGAAAAGAGCAGTGTGATTAGTGGATCCTATTTTGTAGCTTCCACCTCGTTTATTGCCTATTTATTTCCTTTGTACGTTGCATTTGATTAAGAAGAAGTACCACAGTTTTACTTTCTAAGAGTTATACATACAAAGCGTGCGTGTGAATTGCGTTTAAAGATAATACTTGGTATCAGAGCTTCAGGAGGTGTTCATAACTTCAGATGGCGACGACAACCAAAAGCAAGGAAAGCTCCTTTGGTCTCAGCTACCCGATGTTGAGCAAAACCAACTACACTGCATGGGCTCTCAAAATGACGGTATTCATGCAAGCCCACGGAGTGTGGGAGGCAATCGAACCCAAGGACCCTAAAGATCCTGTGGAAGACAAGGTCGACAAAAAGGCACTCGCTGTTATTTACCATGGAGTTCTAGAAGATGTCCTGATATCACTTGCAGAAAAGAAGACGGCCAAGGATGCGTGGAAGGCTGTCAAAACCATGTACCTGGGAGCAGACAAGGTAAAAGCAGCTAGAGCCCAGACCTTCAAGAGCGAATTCGAAGCTCTAAGCATGAAAGACGATGAGCCATTAGACGAATTCTATCTGAAGCTGAACCACCTGGTTACCAATATTCGAGTGTTGGGAGACAAAGTGGAAGAGACATATGTGGTTAAGAAACTTCTCAGAGCGGTTCCCATAAAATTCTTACAGATTGCATCTGCTATTGAGCAATTCGGAGATCTGGAAGAGATGTCGGTAGAAGAAGTCGTTGGTTCTTTGAAAGCCCACGAGGAAAGATTGCGAGGGACAACGGAGAAACACCAGGGACAATTGCTGCTGACAGAAGATGAGTGGAGGAAGAAAGCAAGCGGCGAGGGGCAGCTTTTGTTGACTCGAGAAGAATGGTTAAGGAAAACCAATAGAGAAGGGACTCGAGGTGGAGGAAGTACTCGTGGAGTACGAGACAGAAGTAGAGTGAGGTGCTTTAACTGTCAAGCACTGGGACACTTTGCTACGGACTGTCGTAAACCAAGGAAGGAGAAAGACATGACGAGAGAAGCAAATCTCTCGAAAATTCAAGAAGATGAGCCAGCCTTGTTGGTTGCTGAGGTCGGACAAATGGATATCAAATCTATGCTTCTGAAGGAGGATGGAGTGGTTCCAAAGCTACGAACAAACACAAGTGAACAAAAGGAGTCACAGGTGTGGTACTTGGATAACGGCGCCAGCAATCACATGACTGGGCAGCGTGGAAAATTCAAAAGCTTGGATGAGCGTGTCTCCGGGAAAGTGAAGTTTGGCGATGGATCGACCGTGTGTATCAAAGGAAAGAAAACAGTGGCGTTCCAGTGCAAGAATGGTGAATAAAGGATGCTTGAAGAGGTATACTATATCCCAAATCTCTGTAATAATATTATAAGCTTGGGACAACTTTCTGAGGCAGGGAATAAAGTCGTACTTGATGGGGATTATTTGTGGATTCACGAGGCGAGTGGAAGACTATTGATGAAGGTGAAAAGGACAGAGAATCGACTATATAAGATCAGTCTTGAAGAAAGTAGAGCAACATATTTGTTTAACAAGGCCGAAGAAGATACTTGGTTGTGGCATGCTCGTCTTGGGCACGTAAATTTCCAAGCTTTGGAATTAATGTCGCGAGAAAAGATGGCATACGAGATTCCAAGCATGACTCAACCACTTAAAAGTTGCGAAGGTTGTTTAATGACGAAGCAATCCAGAAAATCCTTCCCACATCAAACTAGCTCTGTGTCGAGGAAAGCACTCGAGATAATTCATGCTGATATTTGTGGCCCTATCACACCAACGACAACTGGAGGTAATCGTTATTTCCTTCTATTTGTTGATGATTTCAGTAAGAAAATGTGGGTCGACATGTTAAAGGAGAAAAGTAATGCTTTCGAGATGTTTAAAATTTTTAAAGCTTTAGTTGAAAAGGGGAGCGAGAAAAGCATAAAGATCTTGAGGACAGATAGAGGCGGTGAATTTTGTTCCAAGGAATTCACCTTGTATAGTGAGAAGGCTTGTATTTTGAGGCATTACACAGCACCATACACTTCGCAGCAAAACGGGGTGGTGGAACGAAGGAATAGGACTGTGGCTGCTATGGCAAGAAGCTTTCTAAGGGGAGCAAACCTACCTGCGTATCTCTGGGGTGAAGCGGTGCGTCATTCGATCTATGTTCTCAATCGACTACCAACTCGAAGTTTAAACGGAAGAACACCATATGAAGCATGGAGTGAGACTAAGCCGGACCTGACACACTTAAGAGTGTTTGGGTGTATTGCATTTATGAAGATACCTTCGATACATGTCAAGAAATTAGATGATCGTAGTAAGAGGGTGGTGTATCTCGGTATGGAGCCGGGAACAAAAGGGAGTCGCTTGTTTGACCCACAAACAGGGACTGTACACGTCAGTAGGGACGTGGTATTTCAAGAGGAAGCCTTCTGGTCATGGGAACAAGAAACAGGTGGTGAAGTAACTTTTCCTGGGAGCTATGTTGAGGTAACCGAGAACACTGAAACTGGGGACAGTGTGGATGCAGATTATGAACCCACAACTCCTCTGCAATCCATGACTTCACAGTCATCGTTATCGTCACAACAGACTACGACGACCAAAACAGCTGAAACTGTTGGAACATCATCTACCACGAGCAGTGAACCTAAGAGGTTCAGGTCTTTGGCAGATATTTATAATGACACTGAGGTCATTGAGCTGATTGATGAGCTGATGTTATTAAAGGCTGAGGAACCAACGTCATATTTCGAAGCCATAAAAGAGAAGGATTGGCAAGATGCTATGAAGACGGAGTTCGAGACAATAGAGAAGAACGAAACCTGGGTACTCACAATTTTACCACCTGGGCATAAACCAATAGGTTTGAAGTGGGTATATAAGTTAAAAAAGGACCCAGATGGGAATGTGGTGAAACATAAGGCACGGCTCGTCGCAAAGGGATACGTTCAAAGGAAAGAAATAGATTATGGTGAAGTTTTCGCTCCCGTAGCACGTCTTGACACGGTTCGACTCTTGCTAGCACTTTCAGCGAAAGAAGGTTGGGTAGTTTATCATCTTGATGTAAAATCAGCATTTTTAAACGGAGAGCTCATTGAAGAAATTTATGTCATCCAACCTGAGGGGTTCGTCAAGAAAGGACAGGAACAGATGGTGTATAGACTGGTGAAGGCTTTGTATGGGCTGCGTCAAGCTCCTAGAGCGTGGAATGCGAAGCTAGACAGATGCTTGAAAGAGTTGGGATTTGACAGATGCTTACACGAGCAAGCGGTGTACATGAAGTACAAAGAAGAGAGTATACTCATAGTGGGTGTGTATGTTGACGAGTTTGGTGTTTGATTGAAAGATGATGAGGATGATTGGTTTTAAAAAAATCAGATGGAGGCGGGATGGAAGAGAAATAGATCTTCTTTAAAGTGGACAATCATGGCTTATGAGAAATTTATATGTATGCAAACCATGAAAATTGAAACCTCTTTTTCATGTGGATACCCTAAAAATTAAAATTTGATGCACGACAATCAAAATTTTGTTTCGGACGAACATTGGTTACATATCATGCACAACCAAACATGTATAAGTAAGTGAGTGAGAGAGATCCATTATATAAGACCTCAAATAAGGATTTATTTGATAGCAAAAAACTCTTAATTCGGTTTATTAAATAAACGAATATTTAAACATAATTCCTTAATCTTAAATAATTGTAAGGAAATAATGTTAACCAGTATATGAAGGAACTTTGTGAGGATCCCATAATTCACAATGTAATGAGGAAAAAGTAAATTTTGTATTTATTGAGATTTTGTCAGAATGTAAGTATGCTTGTGTTACTTCTAGGCAAAGTGTACAATTATTTTCTAACTCTTTATGAATATGTAGAAGAAAATGCGAAAATAACTTAAAACGAGACAAATATGGACGCCTTAGGCATATATTCAATAGGCCACCTAAGTCAATCGTTTTCCCTGAAACCCGATTCCTGCAAAATACAATAGTCTTAAAATAAAATGGTGCATCAATTATGTTCTTTGATCATTTTTCTATTTGAAATTAAATTTAAATTAAAGGTTGGTACACACAAGTCATATGTAAGGGTTAATTGTGAATTAAAACTAATTATGCTAATGTGGGTAGTTTATGGTACCATACCATGTAGTAAATTAATATTGATATGAATGGAAGGTTTGGGATTGGTTAAGAGTGATATGTGGGAAATATTATGCTCTGTGGCACCATTATCCAAAATCAGAGGACTTGCACTACTCGAATTAATAGACTCTATAGTAAACAAAGTCAAACCTACATCATTCGCATAGGCATTAACGTTACAAGAATTGTGTATTTGGCAGTCCACCCCTGAACAATGCTAGAAGTGTTGGAACCCAACAAGTAATGAGATTCTATCGCATTTTTGAAGGTTGATTGCCACAAACTGAAGATTATTGTCTTGAGAATTTTCGTCGTTTGTTATTGTTTCCATATTTCAACTCACATCTATTCTTTTTATGACCCATCCTATCACAATATGTAAAATGAAATACGAGACTCTGACATTCTCTATAGTTTGTCAAGATCTGTTACAATGGTCACATATATTTTCCTTTGAATTTCCTCTTTTCTCGACGACTGCGGCTGCTATAGAGAAGTTTTCAATGGGATCCGAGGATACCTATCATTCATTCTCTTATTAGAATATCAAAGCATATGTTTAACTAGCATTGGGCAAATGTGATATTATCCATATTTTGGACATCATCGCCTTGTAAAATTCATTTAAACCAATCAAAAATTGCATAAAACAGTATTATTTTCTCTGTTCAGGGTGTGCTTGTCGTTGATTGCTAGTCAGTGGAGAAAAATATATCTTGAGATCATCCCACGACGCCTTAAGCTTGACAAAAATATATAACTAATATCATTTTGATTTGTGATATGATGGCCATTGATTTTTAAATATGAAAACAAAGTTGGAGCATTCTTTTGGGAGAATTGGTCGTGCAAGTCAACCGTTCCTACGCTCACAGTCTTTATATGGATAACCCCTTCAGCAATATCTGATTAAACAACATGAGTGTGAAATTGAATTGGTTCCATTACTTAAACAGAAGAGGTTCACGTTCATGTGATAGTTCTTTAACACTGCCTTCGATGAAACCGATCTTCTTTGTCAAAATTAGTCCACTCTTTAATGCAAGATTATAAAAAACAGACAGACTAAGGACCCGCAAATGACTTGCAAAGAAGCAGACAACTCCAAATAAATTCTCAACTAGTAAATGACTCAGTGAAGTTGTGGGAGTCATATTAGAAAGTCTTAAAGTCTCAAATTATTAAGAGATGTTTGAATCTTTGTGTTTCACTCTTTAAGTAATAAAACTGAACTCTTTTGTGTGCAAACTGTTTCAGTTCTTGTCTGTTCAATTTGGTTATGGTATCAGAGCGAGGTCTCTCCATATTAAGTGTTTGATTTTATTACCCAAAGAAAACGTGTCAAGTGTTATTAGTTTTAAATCAATATGAATGGAAATAATTCAGTTTCTCCTATGTCTACAAAGAAGCTTGTTGGAACCAATTACCAGTATTATCGATTTTTTCTGGTACCGAGATACTTCCTAGTGATACTCCAGAAAAAGCTGAGTTAAGGAGGAAATGGAAAGTAAGGTGCGGAAATGCTTTATTAATGTTGAGAACTTCGATTGGTAAGGAATTTATTGATCATGTTCGTGCATTGGATTCTCCAAAGAATATTTGGGATACTCTTGACAGGTTCTTTACCCAGAAGAATACCATACGGCTTCAATATCTTGAGAATGCGCTTGCTTCATTAACCCAAGGTAATATGTCGATCTCTAATTACTTTTTTAAGGTTAAGAATATATGTTCGGAAATTTCAGGTTTGGATAGTGATGAACCTATCAGTGATGCAAGGCTAAGATGCTATTTGATTTGTGGATTACGATCTGACTTTATACCGTTTATATCATCAATACAAGGATGGGTCATCCAACCATCAATTGTTGAGTTCGAGAACCTACTCTCTAAGGAGGAGCATTGGTTAAACAAATGTTTGGTAAGTATTCTGCTGATGTTGAAGATACACTGTTTACTAAAGACAGGTCAAGGTGGAAAAGCACACAAAATGGTGGTAAGAAGAAAATGAATGAGGTGGAGTCAACAAACCACATTAAACGGACATTTTTTAAATGCAAAAGGACTGGACACATGAAGTTGGATTTTCGTGCAAAGCTTATTTGCAAAAAGTGTGGAAAACCAGGCCACATCAAACCAAATTTTTATTCAAAAAATGTCTAATTAGATGCAAATAATGCATACGATGATGAAGAGATAAATGAGCGACAGTGGGAAAGTTGTTTCTCGATTGAGTTTGTTAATGGACGGGACAATATAACATCAGTTATTAATGAACCAGTTTCCCTTGGTGCCTCAACTGTTCGCGGTGCACCGATTCCTGTACTCGGGCCTTATCTACCTGCATGCCTCATATCAAAAAAGGTACAAATTGGTTCGGCTGTGTTTCGCGGTGGTAATAATAAGGTAGAGAAGCCACAAAGTGGTATCGTGACTGAAAATGGTATGCGTGAGAGAAAAAATAAATGGTCAAAGGTTATGTTGAAGGTTTTTCAAGGTTCTTCTAAAGGTGGTATAGGTACAACAACATGCTAGGATAGTTAAGTTGAAGCGGGCTTATCTGAGTCGATTGCGGTATCGGCTCGTAAGAATCTAGTTGATATGGTTGTTCCAATCAAGTGGAGAAAATTGAAGCTTGTTTATAGGCATCATATAAGGCTTAGTAAGATTGCTGTTAATTAAAACTTTAACGGTTTGAGGGAGATTGCGAGTACAAGATTTCCAGCATTAAAGTCGGTTTTGATCAAGTATAAGGATAACGATGGAGATTTGGTGACAATAACGTGTACAGGCGAGCTCAGATTGGCAGAGTTGTCTGTGGATAGTAAACTTGAATCAAATGTAGCTCAGTCGGTTCCAATGTTGTGGTTGCATATCGTTGAGGTTGATCCAGAACAAGAACCTCCCTTGGTGGAGGAAGGAAATAAAAAGCCTCATGAGATTTTAGAAATTAAAGTGGATGAAAGTGGATCCTCTTCTTTAGGTGGTTCTATTTCAGAATATGAGATTATAAATTCCAATAATTGGTTGGTTGATTTTGCACAACATTTCCATACTCGAATGGCAGAGTTTCTCCAGTCGCAAAGAAAAATGATGACCATGGCTGCTATTGCGGGTGCAGATTTAGCCCTTAATGTTTGTTTCAGTTGGTTGTTTAGTTTAAAACTCGGTTGGGCTCTAGCGGGTGCATTCATGGTGTTGAATTTTTCATGGTGGTTTATTAATGTGGCTCAAATCGTTTATATACTGGGCGGAACTTGTGGAGAAGCATGGTCTGACATTACGAGACATACATTTAGTAATATGTGGGGGTTTGTTAAAATGTCCCTTGCTTCTGCTGTCATGCTCGACTTGGAAGTATGATATTTCACAACATTGATATTTTTTACACGATATTCAGAGGATGCAGAAGTTTATGTTGCAGCTCTCTCTATATGCATAAACATAATGAGTTGGACTGCCCATATTGTTATTGGAACAAACGCAGCTGACAGTGTTCGAGTATCAAACGAGATAGACACACGACATCCAAGAATGATGAAATTTTCTTTAATAGTGTCGGTTATATCATCGACATTTATTAGACTTCTGTTTTCGATGGTTCTTATTATGTACAAAGATGTGTGCCTAGGGTTGTTTTCATATAATAAAAGAGTTCAACATTTAGTTAAAGAGTTAACACCGTTGACATCTCTATGTATGGTCATTAGCAATCTTCAACCTATCCTATCAAGATTTGATGTTGAAGCTGGATGGCAGGCTACTGTAACGTATGTGAATATTTCATGTTACTACGGCCTAAGAATTTGATTTTTTCATTCTAGTCATCATTGAAAATATTCTAATAAAGTGAGCTTCGTTTTTGTTTCCGCTTCTAGGTGACACATTTCCGCTTCTAGGTGACACGTATATGTAACAGTAAATATCAATTTATGATAAGGAAATTTTATTTTAAGCCAGTTTATGAGGAGGTGCTTTTAGGTTAAGGTAGATCCAAACCTAATACTAATTTTTATAGTCTGAAGTTAAGAAAATAAAAGATAAGAAACGAATAAAATTAATATGAAAACTATTTTTATAGTTTGAAATAAGAAAAATAAAAGAAATAAATTAATAAAATTAATAGGAAATAATATACTATTTTTTTTCTATTTATTATTGTATGGTTTATTATAAAAAATAAAAAATACTGGATTTTATTCAAAAGGTTACAATGTTTGTTATTTTATTAAAAATGTTCATACCTAAAAATAAACTATTAGTAAACCATATAAAACCAAAAATGTTCATTTTTCATTTTAATATTTTATAACTACCAAATTCCCAACTATAAAAGGTATCGAATATTAAAGGCAAGCTCCTATATAAAAAGATGGCCAGCATTTCCTTAGCAAACCATCATTTCATCAATAAAAACTTGAAGTACAGCAAACCAAAAACAACAACAAGATGAAAATGGGAGTTCCATCGATTGCTTTTCTTGTGGTAATCTTTGTAGTTAGTGAAACGCTGATAGCAGAGGCAATATGTGATGTAAGGCAGCTATCTCCTTGCTTACCTGCAATTACGGGTCCAACTGCGCCCACACCTGTGTGCTGCATTAGGGCACGTCAGGCGAAACCATGCATTTGTGAATATCTGAAAAACCCTGCACTCATAAAATATATCCCTAAAGCCAAGCAGGTTGCTGCCAAATGTGGTGTTGCCATCCCTAGATGTTGACCTTCTTCTTTATTGTAATAGCCTATAAATTATAATAAAATTATCAATTCCGATATAAGTATTCAGTAATGTAAGATCGGTTCAGTCATACTATCATTTTGACTTTGTATGATTTTACTATGATGTTAGGAAAATGATCACGCCCTGAATACTAACCATATAATTTTACTAAATCGATCGAACTAAATTTATAGATTGGGCCACATCCATTGAGTTAATTTAATAAGTTTTACCAATTCTGTAGATGGAGGACAATAATTTTGAAACCAAAAACTAAATATTGCTGCCACATTTTGTGTGTGGGCTCAAATTGTTTTTCTATGTGAATAAGTTTATTATTCCTTCTTACGAACGACTTTTTATAACGTTTTTAATTAGACTAATTTGAAATTAAAAGTACAATATACTATATGCAGGTATGGGTTTTATATGAACAGACGTAATTGAAGTAGATGACTGTTTTTTACCTTTTACATTCAAAATTCAGAAATGAAATCGTTAATCAGATTGATGTTTTGGAAGAATGAAGAACGGATAGGTTTTATGTTCCTAAGAAGATGCAATTATGGTGAAACATTTACCTAAACACTCTAAACATTTTCTGTTGTCCAAAGAAAAAAATGAGGTTTACTTGGTGACATATCTAAATGTTAGGATAAAAAATAAACTATGATGTATCAAATAGAAATAATGATGCCTAATTTTTTGAATAAGTTATGTATGGACACATATTTCATATCAAAATTTGACAGTGTGCATCAACACTTTTTCA
Source organism: Limnanthes douglasii subsp. nivea (assembly GCA_036936605.1). NCBI lineage: Eukaryota > Viridiplantae > Streptophyta > Magnoliopsida > Brassicales > Limnanthaceae > Limnanthes > Limnanthes douglasii. The sequence continues at coordinate 280,325,181 of JAUPFV010000004.1, forward strand.
GATTTTTCGAATAAAAAAAAATCAACATAAAAAAAAATCAACATAAAAAAAATCATCAAAGAATACTTGGGCTGACAAAATATTAATCATCAAAGAATACTTGGGCTGACTACCCTAGAAGTCGAAGTTCATAGAATCAGCAATTGGCTAGTTATGTGAGTATTCTCTAGGTATACACTTTACCTGCGAGACCTAACCACACTCCTCTCGAGGCCTAACCATTCTTCATGAGTAAATTACCGTAGGGAAGGGTGGCATATCCTGCGTATAAAATCACGCACCTACAGGATTTTGTTGTAAAACATCTATACTCAATAATTCTATCGGATGCCAAAACTCTTTTAACACATTATGACAAAATAAAGTTAAGTTAGAGAGTGAACGCAATTGTATCTCTTAGATTTTCCCCCTAAATCTTATATAGAAAGTCTCTCACCATTACCAACCAAAATGTTTTTGTTACGTGTATATTAAGGTTTTTGAGTCATTAGCCCATAATTGTTTGTGACATGGTGGCTGGAACCACTGTCAACATACCAAGAACCTTTAACGATTGTATCTTGAGTAGCTAGAATGACACTTTGATCTCCTTCTGATTAAGGCTTCTCAGAGGGTGTTAAATCCATCACTCAAGGGTCATCCTTATAATAAAAAACAGTGGCAAAATGTCCAACCCACATCTTAAAGCTTTTAAGAAAATCAAGAACCTAACTCTTATCTTTAATATGATATATCCAGGTATACATGGAATGATGATTAAGAAATATCACATAGAATTGGAGCCTTCTGTAGATAGAATAGGAGAAGGCCCCCATAAATATGTATGAACTAAATCTAATACATTTCTAGTATAAGTGTTCGAAGTAGGAAAACAAATAGTGTGAGACTTGCCTAATTGACAAGCCTCATAGAAACTAGTTTCATTTTTCAATACAGAATTCAGCTTACAATATTTTTCAAAATTGGCTAAAACACTATGAGATGGATGACCAAGCTTCCTGTGTCATCCATCTTTGAGAGAATTGGAAAAACCACTAGTTAAAAGAGTAGGAAAACCTAATGTACCCTTAGAAAAATTATCTTGAAGACTAAGTTAAAATAGCAGACTGATCTGTGACTTAGGGTAGTTATCCATTCTACAAAGCCCATCCTCATATATATTTATGAGTAGTAGTAGTCCTTTTTCCCTTATCCTCCACACGATAAAAATATTTGTGAAACTAAACAGAAACATTGTTATGATTTGTAAGTTGAAAAATAGTGATAAGTTTTTGTTAATTATAGGAACATACAATAAAGTTTTAAGAGTTATAGGCTCATTGGTTAATGAATTTAGAATTGTTTGACGAGTGTGGTTGTTAGAAAGTCTCTTACCATTACCAACCAAAATGTTTTTGTTACTTGTATATTAAGTTTTTTGAGCCACGAGCCCATAATTGTTTGTGAAATGGTGGGTGGAACCACTGTTAGCATACCAAGAACCTTTACAGATTATATCTTGAGTAGCTGGTAAGACACTTTGATCTCATTCTGATTAAGGCTTCTCAAAGGGTGTGGAATCCATCACTCAAGGGTCATAATTATAATAATAGACAGTGGCAGAATGTCCATACCTACTGTATATATGGTAGGTTGGTATATTTTGTGAGAATACACCACATCTGCCTTTGAAGTAATTGTTTCTTCCTCTACAGTTGTAGGTAGACCTGCCTCTGAAATTTATGTTGAATCCCCTAGACTGACCATAGGAACCCCTATGGTTTGCATGTTCACATTGTGGTTTTGAATCAAGCTTGTGTGTAGAATTCACACTAGAGATGTTGATACTAGTTACCAAATTTTGGATGCTAGTAAGTTGCTCAAGTCTGCTCTCAGAGGTGAGTAGACTAATTTTCAAATCAATCCAGTTTAAACTTTTTTTTATGGCAGGCCAAACCAGCAATCACTTGTGTGATAAGATCAACCATAGATGTTAAACAATCTCGTAGCATTAGGGTATCTTTAATAGCATTAGGAAGTCGGATATTAAACAGTAATTCAAGTTTGTTTCTTAGATGCCCAAGAGATAGGAAGTCTTCCAATTAGAAATACACATCCACTTGTGAAAGAGTCGACTTCCATATTCGAAGTATAACTCGCATCCGATATCCTACTAAGATTTCCAATAGAAAATGCAATATCCGGCCTAGTACTATTGATGACATACATACACCAAACAATCTGGGATATACAAATCTATCAGGCTTATCACCTTCCCATATTATTTCCTTGTGAACATTAACATTCTCTATTTTATGTTGATGCATTCAGGGAATTGAAGGCTACGGTGAATATATATATATATATATATATATATATATTACTTCTTTCAAGCTAACATGTATGCATTCATTGGTGAAAATTACCTCTCTCCCATTTGCAGCATTTTGCGAAACCGTATGTAAGCCTCTTTGCAGCGTTCTTTAGCTTTAAATATAATTACATATTTCTAAAAGAATTGCAAGCTATATGAAATGTAATACACGAGGCCATGCAAGAATTATTAAAACCACTTCACTCATTAAAATGTAAACGAAGCATCCAAATTTTGTTTAACTACTGCAAAATTTAGTTTAAATGCACAAATTAATTTTAAATGCCTAAGAAGTTATTTCATTCCAAAAAATAAAGAATTTAATTTAGAAATAATCCTTATCCAATCTGCATGCCGTAATAACTTCAAATACACCATGCAAATTCATTAAAATTATAGCAGTTACCTTTATGCTAAAACTGAATAAATTAACTTGCCATTATTGACAAATTAACCCAATAAGTTCCATGAGTATCAAACTTTTGTCAAAATTGCATTAAACACCAACATGTTTTCTTATTCTTTAAAAGAAGATAAGTAACTATTTTATTCTTTAAATAAATTGCATAATTTTTCATGCAAGTTTTAGTTTCGTTCAAAAAATTGTAATTGTTAATATTTAGACCCAATACTACATGAGCATCTAAAAGAATTTAAAAACAAATAATGGTTGGAATCCAAAAGTTCATAAACAAAATTTATGAGACAAATACATCCAATTATACCATTGTTATGTTTTTTTATTACGAAACACAAAATCTTCACAAAATACAACATCTTCACATAATATTTTTCTATACTTTGTATTCCACCACAAAACAAAATAATTCAAGACAAAATATATTTCCTATACTTTGAATTCTACCGCAAAGCAAAACAATTCGAAGATGATCTCAATTTTAAAACCTGAAAATTTTCAGATTGAACTGCATGGGTTCGGATTATACCACGATCTAATGCTTTCTCCTTCCGAATCAATCATAGTGCACACCACACATTTGCATGTAAAACTCTAACAATTAAATAACAACTATCCAAGTGTATGCAAAATTTGAACAATTAATATGCACGACTTCAATTTGCATACATTTTCAACCATGGATTTACACTTTTAACAACCAAAAGAACAATGAATTCAATCTTTCTATCATTTAACGAATTTAATAGAAGCCATAGATTATCACTATTTTCAGAATCTAAAAAACTAGACATCCATGATTAAAAGCCATCCAATAAAAAGGGAGAAGAACTTACAGAAAATGATACCATCGTTCCATTGATGCTTTAATACTTGATTATGGATTCTTTTAAAGATGACAACAAATCTCTTCATTTCAATCTTCGTACTAATCATAAAACAATAACATCTTCGTACAAATATCTTCACAAAACAATAACAGGTAATTTAAATATTTTGTTGCGAATATTGTTTAGAGATTTCCGGATAAACTCTGAAGTCTTGTTTTAATAATTTCTGATTTAAAATATTTTGGTGGTTCTCCAAAAAATTTAACCGGATAAAATCCATGCGTTGCATTTGAACAAGGTGAATGAATATTTTTGTTGATTTATTTTTTTCCACAGAACCATACTTATTTATATTCAACCAAAATACTCTAACTGTAAAAAGTTTGATGTCTAAAAATTGGTTAAAATTTCAAATGATAAAACCGACCAAAAATTCAAATTTCTATAAATTTTCATAATTGTCTTATCATTCAAATAAATTTAACCACAGCCAGGATCCGCCTCTTGGACCCACTAATCATAATATATTCTAACAAGTGTGTATTCCACACTCTCCGACTTGTTCGATAATATATCACGACAACATTGGACGACTAGTCAATCCAATTACACTAAAATATCCAACATTTATAAATGTTCCAACAAACATAAGTACACCATCAACCAAAGAAAGATTGTTTGTGGATTGATGATCAATGACACGGTGGTCATAAAGCCAAGATAACGGCCCAAATAAAGTTTTTTTTGGATTGATGATCATGTATTATATGATTTTTTTTAAAAACCAGTCATTGAAGTTTTGTTGGTAAACTTAAGTCACTCAAGCTGTATATTATCTTCAATATATAGAAAAAAAAATAATTTTTCCTTAAACAAATTCAAACTCTACTTCCCCAAATAGTGCAAAATAAGGTAATAAGTTCCCTTAAATTCATCCACGAGAGATAGGAAAAGCACTATATTACTGGATCGTATAGTGCATCTTCTAGAACATAAACATTCATGTGGATGATGGTAAATGATTCATCGTGTTTCCATAAACTCATGGTGTATTTATATTCCTGCTTGTCAATCAACACTACAAATTAAGAGTATAAGTCAGTACACGCAAGTTGGAGCATCTCCTATTAGTTTAAGAAATAAAGCTGATTTGTTGTAAATGAGGTTATGAAAATAAAGTTATAACGCAAGTTGAAGCATCTCCTAGTACGACTCATATTTTGGTTGGTTACTTGGAAATATTTATTAGGATGTTAGGAACTGCATTCTCATTAGTTAGAGATACAACATTTCGAAAAGTTGGATTTGTTGAATATTTTACGATTAAGAAGTCTTTAATTCTCTTATTGACAATGAAATCAAGACACCTATTATGTATATATATTGTTTAGTAGCATATGACGATCCAAGTCATAGATTATAGTAAAATTATGGACGCTATGATAAAGATATACTTAGTCATTATCATCGGATATTCTAAATATTAAGTAATTTGATTAATTATATAAATATAATTCAATAAGAATTTGATTAATAGCCAATTATGGATATATAAGGGTAGATATTCGGTTGAATCTGAGAATTTTTAAGGATTGGATCTAGATACCAGGAGTTAAGACTAAACTAATAACTTTAGAGAGTAAACTACTATAAATTAATTTAGTGAGTAATCGTACATGCTCAAAAGTGTAGAGTAGAATGGTATATTATAATTAGGTTAAAATAAATTATAGTGAGTAATGTGACTATGATAAGATTTTCCTTCAATCTTTCACACAATAAGTCTCCCATATTTTTATTCTAACATCAGAATTTTTTTTCTGTTTAAATTTCAGTAGTCTTTCTTTCATGAACATAAGAATAGAGAGCTTTATTGTTTAACGAGAACCAAAGAGTACATAAAACATTTACAAGAGGACTACACCGGTTATTCAACAAATATTTAACTTGTATTTTATGTGTAATAGAATTATTAAAGAATTCAACATGTTGTATCGACTCCAATTTATTATAACTCATTTGGAGTACTATTTTATCTCAGTCTTCGATCATAATATTAGTACAAGTTTGTTATTGCTTTAGGAATACTATTTAAGCATAGTCATTGATCTCGAATATTAATACAAGTTCATGAAATAAGGTCAATTTGCTATTCTGAGTATGGTGTATGTTCGGGCAAAACTTGTCAATTTTATGGACTATTTCTTATAATATTTGTTAAAAACAAAAACGTGGATTAAAAAGAAAACTTCTTGAAAAATTGAGTAATTTTTATAATCTATGTGGTCTTAAGACCGAATCGTTGAGAATTGACCGGAAGCAATATAAAGAGATGAGAGATAGGGCTTAACCTAAGGAAGTTGGAAGATATTCAAACTACCTTCTCTTTTAAAATGTGGTTTAACTAGAGGGAGCAGAAAACTGTATGGGCTAAACTCATGGCTTCTATCTATTGTACAACCTGCCACCTTATCATCATTTCTAATCAATCAAGATGCTCTAAGACTTGGAAACGTTTGTCAAATATCAAAGATCAAGCTTAGAAATATATTTCTTAGAATAATGGGGAGGGAGCTATAGACTTTTGGCTTGATATATGGGCTTCTCCGAATCCATTTATCCTATTTACCTCCATTGATAGTAAAGATTGGAATTTTCCAACTCAAGTGAAAGAATTTCGGAGTAATGGGTATTGAGATTTAGACAGAATTCATGCTATCTTTTCATCTGCAACAATTGAATCGATAAAGAATAATTCATTAAACTCTTCAAAGGATTCTATCAAATGGGCTTTGTTAGGGACTTGAAATATCGGTACCAAAGATACTTGGAGGTTTATAAAACAAAAAACTAATAAATCCTCCTTATTCGCAAAGATATGGAACTCGATCACTCCGAAAAAACCTCATTCTTAGTTTGGAAAACAATCTATTTAGAAAAAAGAGCTTTCATCTAGCTTTAAATTGTCAACATTGCGAAAATGTTGAAACTACTAATCCCACTTTCATCAACTGCACTAAAGATTGGGAAGTCTGGAATTTCTTTACTTCTATGTTCAATATTTTAATAAGTAGGAATACAACTTTCCCTTGTATCTTTAGATCTATTCTTCCAATTGTTATTTAGTGAAATATCTGGGCCGATAGAAATAGAAGGAAACATGTAAACCAGAATTTGTCTTCTAGTCCTATCATTGATAAAGTGATTAACATGATTGCAAGACTTGATCAAGCTCACTTGCTCAAACGAAAACACCAGGGTAATGATGCTGGAAAAGCGCATTTTCAGGGTTGTTTAAATAATCTGATTAAGTAGAATAGCCTTATCCTTGCAATGAAAACTCCCAAAGTCAACCAAATATAAACTAACTATTGGTGGTGCGAGTTGCTACAATGGAGAAGCTAGTGGAGGAGGATTAATTCGAGATAACTATGGTAACCTTGTACCGGGGTATGAGAGGCTTTATGGTAAACAGTCTTCTATAGTTTCTGACTCTATAGCACTATTAGACAGGTTACAGTTATGTCACAATAAAGGGATTACTGAGCTAGTTATTGGAACATATTCAAAATTACTCACTGAGATGATTCTAAAAGGCAACTCACCATGGTATCTGGAGCCAATCATCAAGTGCTGCAGATCCTTGATATCCTCTACGATGAAACTTACTCACATCTTCCAGAAACAGAATGTTACTGCAGATTGGATAGCGAAAAACACTCTAAAAATCGGATCGGACATCAACCTTGATCCAAACTGTATCGTTAATCGCCTCAGAGCAATAATTTTATTGGAAAATTTAGAAATCGGCTACATAAAAGTTGAAGGATCATAATAAACTGCCTCCCTATTCTATGTTTCCCCGCTTTTTTCCTCAAGTTATCTTTAGACCTATTTCAGCCAAATCCATCCTCAAATCGAGTTTATCGTCTGAATCTAGCTATGATTTTCTTCTGTCAAAGATATAAAATAAACTATAGTTTTGACTTTAATGTAATGGACCTAGCCCACCAATAGTGTATCACAACATTATAATTACAAAGGATCACAAGTCAAAAACAAATATATGATTAATTAAATATTAAGAGTTATTACATGATCAAATCAGTTTCAATATTTAGCCACCTAGGCATTTAGGGACCAAATAATGTTTATTTCTATCAATTTGATACTATTTGTTTTCATAATTTAGTTTTATTTAAAAATCTGAATTATGTTACACGAAAATATTTTAAAATAATAATTAAAAATCAAACATTCTTTTTGCAGAATATGAGGGAAATATAAAGCAGGGTAGGGAGAGCAAACTTTTAAAAAATGATCTACAAAAGTCAATCTATGATAAAAACTTCCAAAATTTTGATTAAAATATATATTACAATTTGAAGATCTTTTGGATTATCATATTTAAAATTACAAAAAAATGACTATTTCTTTCCTTTTATTTTTGCTTTTGTTAAATTAAAGCCCATTTTGACAAGGAGCCCAAAAATCTTAAAGGCTACCAAAATTGTTTTTTTATAATATTTACAACTACCAACGTCCCAACAATAAAAAGGTATCGAATAATAAATGCAAGCTCCTACTATAAGATTCTGATATTGCAACACATTTTATTGCCATTAAAACTTATCAGAATTATATTAGAAAACCCTATTTACATTCGGCCCTAGGAGTAGATGGGCATGTACGGTCAATACCACAGTAAGCAGCAACCCTAATCATTTGCCCGCTTTTTAACATTTGAGAGTACTGACAGTCTGACAGACACAATTTTGCTTGATATCTGAGCACAGCACCCTACTGAGAAGTTTTGACATATCGGCTTATAAGGCGCCAGATCCGCAAGGTTACAAAGCTCTACATCTGACACAACCATTTCACTCACCAAAAAAAAGTACCACCAAAAAAGCAAAAGATGAAACTGCTTTCTTCATTTTTATTTATTTTTTTCTTTTGTGATACTTTGTGTTTTTTATGAAAATGATGGTTCTGTAATGACATGTATTAGGTCAATTTATAGGAGAGTTTGCATTTATTACTTATAGAACTAGAGAAAAATTATAAAATTAGGTTCGCATGCAGTCATGTCAAATTCCATTGTCATTTAATTTTCAACTAGATTCTTTTAATTATAATAAAAAATACTAAGCTTTCAATGAGAATAAATATTATACATGGCAAAAGTAGATTAAATTTATAAAAGTAGAGCGAGTTAATGCATATTAACCGGTGCCATGGACACCCGGTTAGTATTATCCTATTTAAAATACATTAATAATACATTAATAAGAACTTCAATAACTTATTACAAATATACAGAAAGAGAATGAGTCCGGATTCGTTATTTGTTCTTGAAGTATTCGTTATAAAAACTTAAATACATTCCCTCACCATGAACTAAAAATATTATTATAATTTGTATCGTAATATCTGTTATACCTGCTTTAAATATTATTCTTGCATATTGGATTCCATCACCATAAAGTCAAAATATTAGGAGTATTATTTATTGTGTTACTAATATGATATATTTTACATGCATACAACATTTACCATAAAAATTTTTAACAACTGTATAATAAAACAAAATTTGAAATTAATTCTATCATTCACTGGGCATAAAGTAATAATTTAGAAGATAGTTTAGATTGTCTAAAGAATTTGTATTAAATGAATTTTGTGAACTTCTATATAATTTGATTGTCCAATGTTCTAAATTGGTAATTAAGTTTTCAAGTATTATTAGGTTTATTTTTAGATAGTATAAACTCTACAGCCAATGACATTGATATAAGCTAGTGCATGAGTTCGAAGTAGGCTCCAGGATTTGTTTTTTTAATAGATTCTTAACGATTAGATGGAAAAAATGTGAGCATGACCATTATCAGAAGAAAGAGAGATAAAACATAAAAATGATTAAGAAGAGATGTACAATATTTTTGTGAATCTAATCAGTTACATTTATCCATTGAAATATATGAAGATATTTCTAAATCCAAAACTTATTACGATTCTATCAAGACTAGTATCACTACAAGATTTTTTGTGATAAGTGATATGTAAATAGGTTTTTAAGGATTAATTTGTAAATAATGTGAATTCAGGGACTTAATTGTAATTAATGTAAGTTTTGTCCTAAATTTTTGAATGATGTAAGTTTTAGGAGACAATTGTAACTTTGTATAATTTGTAAGAACTAAATAGTAATTTGTCCATTTTTGTAACAGATTCAGTTTAAGACTAAGTCTTGGCTCCTATATATAAAGGACCAGACTACTTTAATAAAGGGGTTGAACACTTTTACTTGATGCTCATTTTGTACTTGTGTTTTGTCTCTCTAAAAACTCTTAAGCGTTTTCTCTCTTTAAAAACTCTTAAGCGTTTTCTCTCTCTAGAACTTTTCCTTAGCAATTTAGTACAGCGAAATCAAACCTTATCAAATTGGCAACTCCACTCGGGACTGAATAAGAAAAATCAGTAGCTTATTATGTTCGAAAGTGATATTATTCAGTGGTATTTTTTTTACTAAAATTCATAAGATGAATCCTGAAAATAATAACCCTACGCTTCAATCGGCGATAGAAACCGTGAGAGATGATTTGCAAAAGAATGGGACTGATGGGAATAGAACTGATGGATCGTCTCTGATCCAAGTTCGATGTGATATTGAGACAAGAATGAATCAACTTCTAGATAAAATCAATCTTTTGAATGAAAAATATGAACGAAGGGAGCAATAGATACTTTCTGTTAGAATCAGATATGAAGTTACACAAGAAATAGAAAAACGGATGTGGAAGGCAGTCAGATCGATCTTTTGATGACAGACATGCTAAGTCCCAACATAAAAAAGCACGCTTTGTGTCTCCCAAAGAGTGATATTCATCCCGAAAGGCAAAAAAAAGATAAACAAAAATTGTTAACTTCTAGCGATGAGGAAGTAGAAAGTTCTGCCTTGGGATTTAAAAGGCATAGAGGTTCTTCGAAAGGGGAATCCGAACCTCATTCGAGAAGGTATAAAAAGGAGAGCAAGTCTAAGAATTCTTCTCGATCAACTTGGCATGAAGGAAATCCTTCGAATCAGTATGTTGAAACTGATAGGAATTTGTATGTCACAATGGGGACCGATGACCAATTCGTTCAATGTGTTGATTGGAGGAACTCTCCATTAACAGATGAAATTCGTTCGATGACACTTCTTATGCGTTTTCATATTTCGAAGGTTGAATATTTTGATGGGATGCAAGATCGTGATGATCACATCGAACATTTCAAAAATTATATGATGAATTTCGAGGATGATGACCGGCTTGTGTGTCGTGCTTTTTCTCAAACTTTTAAATTAACAGCTCTCAAGTGGTACAATAGGATTCCGAGGGGATCCATATCAAATTTTAGGGATTTTTATACTGCTTTTCGAAAGTAGTTCGTGGGGAGCAAAGAGCTGAGAGATAATGGTGATACAATTATTCAGTGCAAGCAAGCACCGGGAGAACAATTGAAAGACTATACCTATAAATTTGTGTTGACCAATGCTAGTTTGGACAACTGTGAAGAAACTATGGTGATGGTAGCTTTTTGCTAGGGTTTATTGCCATGGATCTGGCTAATGAGACGACAAAGAGAAGGGCTTTGACTTTTGGAGCGTTGATGGCTCAAGTCGAGGATCAAATTAACGTTGAGGAGTCTAGTAGAGTCCGAGGTGGACCAGTTAATACTTCAAAAAATTCGGGACAAGAAGCTAATAATCAAGGGCAGCCCTCGAATGGAAATCACAATGGTAATGGGAATAATCAGAAGTCGAGGAAGAAGACCATCAATTTGCCTCCTCGGAGTGGTGGTTATTCCAACCATACTCCATCCAACAATTGCAACAGACCTAGGCCAAATACATGGGTCAGGCCATAGTACTATGCTGATTTGACAGACAGTGTCTCTGTTATTTGGTATAAAACCAAGAACTCTATAAACTTTAGGAAACAAACTCCTATCAGCAGACCAAGGGAAGAAAGGAATAATAAATTTTATAGGTATCATGGTGATATTGGGAAAGATACAAATGATTGTATTGCTTTGAATAAAGAAATCTAATATTTGATTGAGAATGGAAATCTCTTGACTTATGTGAAGTCACATGGGAGTGCATCGAAGAATAATGGTGAATCAAAAGGTTGCACTGCCAACTGAGAATTTGATGGTTATGGATTCACAGATTGAGTCATTCGACGCTTCTAATGAATCTGTTGAAAAGGATCCCAACAGGTTGCTTCTGATGGCAGATGAGGAGCCTGTTGAGGTTGTTTCTATAGAAAAGGGGCATGTTCGGGAGTTGTTCAAGTTTTTCGAATCGTTGGCAATTTTTGAGGGCGATTCGATGACTGGAAACTCAGACAAAATTAAGAAAAGGCATGTTCTCAATTTGAAAACCCAAATTGAATGGAGGATGTCAAAACATTTGTATGTAAAGAAAGATATTAACTTTATTTTTTTGATGAAGATGATTTGAGATGGACTGCAGGACCACATGAGGATGTTGTGGTAATTGGAGCTGAGGTGACTGGCTTCAAAATTCGGCGTGTGTTGATTAAAACTGGCACTTCTGCTAATGTCCTTTTTAAGTCTACTATGATACAATGATAAACCCACCTCGAATTACTCAATCAGATCGTACAATTATCGGATTCACAGGTGTAACAGCTCATGTTGTTAGAGAATTCGAGGGAGAAGTTAGTTTGGGGAAATGTCCATTCAAGAAGAAGGTCCAAATACTTTTTGTAGTGGTCGATTGTCCTACAAGTTATAATATTATTTTTGGAAGATCATGGCTTTCAAGAATGTATGGGGTAGTTTCAACAGTTCATCAATGCTTTAAGTACGTGGTTGGAGACAAAGTTGGAGTGGTTCGAGGCGATCAAAAGGTTGCAAGAGAATGCTATGCCACTACATTTCGGGTCCGAGGATTCAACAGTGGAGATTTGATGCGAGAATAGCAGTTAGAATGGGTTCCCTCGGATTTGGAAGAAAGGGTTGGCGATCCGAGAGAAACCCTAGGGTCTTTAACAGTGAGTGAAAAAATAGAGGAGTTTACTTTGTCGGAAGGAAAAGTGCTTCAGATTGGAACTTTATGGACCCATAATCTACGACAAACGCTGTTTGATTTTTTATCTCAGAATTTGTATGTCTTTGCTTGGAAGTCAGAATATGTAACAGGAGTACTTATCAAAGTAATTCAACACAGCTTGGCTATGAATCCGAAGGTCAAACCGGTGATTCAAAAAAGAAGAGGGTTTTCTTCGGAAAAAGCGGAAGCAATCGTTGCAGAAGTGGATCGGTTGTCTAAGGTCGGACATATAAGGGAATCACAGTATCCTTGGTGGACGGCGAATCCTGTGGTGGTTAAAAAGAAGAATGGGAAATGGAGGATGTTTGTGCATTTTACAGATTTGATTAGAGCTTTCCCAAAATATCCATTTCCTGTTCCTCGAATAGACCAGTTGATTGATTCCACTTCAGGTAATACAATTTTAACTTTTATGGATGCTTTCTCAGGATATAATCAGATCCAGATGGATCCAAACGATCAAGAGTGCACGACTTTTATAACTGATAGAGGCCTCTATTGTTATAGAGTGATGCCCTTTGGATTGAAGAATGCTGGAGCCACTTATCAGAGATTAATGAATAAAGCTTTTGCTACACAGATCAGAAGAAATATGGAGGTATATATAGATGATATGGTTGTGAAAGGTTCAAGGGATGAAGTGCATCTGGATGATCTAGAAGAAGTTTTTTTGAAACTAAGAGAAATCAGGTTGAAGTTAAATCCTGAGAAATGTACCTTTGGAGTTTGATCGGGGAAGTTTTTGGGTTTTATTATTAGTGAAAAGGAATAGAAGCCAACCCAGAATAATTAAAAGCTTTGATAACAATGAATTCACCTCGATCAGTCAAAGAAGTGCAGATATTGACAAGAACGTTAGCAGCACTTAATCGATTTGTTTTACGATTTTCTAACAAATGCGTTCCTTTCTTTCAAGTGTTACGAGGATCTAACAGGTTCGAATGGACTTCGGAATGTGAAGCAGCGTTCATAAATATTAAAAATTTGTTGTCATCACCAGAAATATTAACAAAGCCTTGAAATGGGGAGAAGTTATTCTTGTACATCGCCGTATCGGATTTTGCACTCAGCGCAATGGTAATTACTGAAGATTCAGGAATTCCAAAGTTGGTGTATTACGTTAGTAAATGTCTGGTGGCAGCAGAAAAAAGGTATATGCAGTTGGAGAAGTTGGCTTTAGCATTGGTGATTGCTGTTAGGAAGATGCGTCCATATTTTCAAGCTAATACTATAGAAGTCCGAACCTCATTCCCCTAAAAAATATATTGCAACGACTTGATATTTCGGGGAGGATGACCAAATGGTCAGTGGAGTTAGGGGACTACGATATTTTATTTACACCTTGAACAGCGATCAAGGCACAAGCATTGGTTGATTTTTTTTTGTTGAGTTCCACTCAAGTAGATCAGATGAGGAAGAAAGCACAAAAGTTTTGCCTACCGATTCGAGGTGGATTGTTCGAATTGATGGGGTTCAATTGATAGCTCCGATGGGGTTCAATTGATAGCTCCGATGGTGGAAATAGTTGTCCAATCAATTAAATTTGGTTTTCACGCATCAAATAATGAAGTTGAGTACGAAGCTGGTTTGGCAGGTTTGAGGTTGGCAAAAATTTGTGGGGCAACTTCAATACGTCTGCAAACGGAGTCTCAGTTATTGGAAAATCAAGTATCTGGATTTTTCGAACAAGGAAGGATCGTTTGATTTTGTATCTTCGAGAGCTTCAGAATTTAATGTTTCTTTTTGAGAACGTTGTTGTGGAACATATTGGGAGAGGAAGTAACATGGTGGCTGATTCTTTAGCAAATGTTGCTTACAGGGAAGAATATCCTTGGATTTTGCTACAAGAAAATCCTTCAATTATTATTCAATCTGGCCAATGTGAATTTACAGAAGAATTTTTCGCCACTGATGAAAGCCGACGTGATTGGCGATCAGATATCCTTAATTTTTTTTCGAAGGATTTTTGCCACACAACTCTCAATTTGCTAAAAACTTAAGGGGTAAAGCCTTCAGATATATAGTTGTAGATGGAATTTTATATAAAAAGGCATTAAGTAGACCATTATTACGATGTTTAGGCAAACAAGAATCACAAGAAGTATTAGGAGAATTGCATGATGGTAAAGGGTCAGCTCATTATGGGTTTAAATATTTAGCGCGTAGAGTTTTATTTGCAGGGTTTTACTGGCCTACAATCATGAACGATACTAAGAATTTAGTCTGAGGCTGTGATACTTGTCAGAGATATGCTAAAGCTATTTACAGACCCTCAATACCGCTTATGTCTATATCTGAGGCAATACCATTTGATAGATGGGGAATTGATTTGGTGGGACCTTTGTCGATGGCCTCTAGGGTAAGGCAAATGATAATTGTGGCGGTGGATTATTTTACGAAATAGGCAGAAGCAGAACCGCTATCAGACACAAAAGTGAAGGTTGTAATTAAATTTATTATGAATAATATATGTTGTCGTTTTGGGGTTCCTCAGAGCATTACAACATATAATGGCCCTCAATTTAATAACAAGAAAATGGTTGCATTATGTACTTCTAAAGGGATTGAGCAATGTTTTTCGACGCCCTTTCATCCTGAAGCTAATGGACAAGTGGAAGTGACAAATAGAACGATTTTAGATGGCTTGAAGAAGAATCTATTGGGGCAGCAGGAAAATGGCCAACTTATTTGCAAGAGGTTCTTTGGGCTTATCGAACAACTCCAAGACATGCTACAAAGGAGACTCCTTTTGCTTTGGCATATGGTATGAATGCACTAAGCCCTATTGAATCTACAATGTCATCTTTTAGAATATCTCAATATTCTGAAATATTTAATGATGAAATTCGAAGAGCAAATGTGGATTTGATTGAGGAAAAAAAGGGTTCGAGCTTATTTGAATACAATACATTATCAAACTCTCATAAGAAGTAGATATGATTCGAAGCTAAAAAGAAAAGAATTTAAAGAAGGTGATAAAATGTTGCGAAACGTTTTCCTACACACGAAGGAAAAGAGCCTCAGAAAAATGGCTCCAAACTGGGAAGGGCATTATACAGTTGTTAAAAGAATTAAGCCGTGGTCTTATCATCTTGGTGAGTTCGAGGGGAGGATTCTAAAACATCTACGGAATTTACAGCACTTGAAGCTTTATTGGGAGTAGACATGTTTTTGTACTTTGGAATTTTTGTTTTTAATTGCACACTATTTCCTACCCTGTTGGCCCAGGAAGGTTCTAATGAGGCGTCATATACATGTACATATTCAACTTTATCAATAAAGTCCATTTTTTGGCCAATGGTTGTTTTACATTTATATGGATACTATCTTAACAAATTATAAAAGATTGATCACCTTTGAGATTAGTTAAGGGTAGAATATTCCGAAGTGTTTATAACACTTTTCGAAGAGATAACCATGTGCTATAACCACTATACATTTGGTATTTCCAAGTGAATGTTTAAAAACTCACTGAGAATTTTGATGAGCTAATCAAGCTTAGCAACACATTCATATATTTTCGAAGAGTTATGATACTTGTTAATTTTTATTAAGGCATTTGAAGTGGTAAGTTTATATTATTAAGATTTTGCAATTATTTTGGATTTAGCATCGAATAATATGCTGGAAAAAATTAACATAAAACGGAAGAACTCTTTGTCATTTAGATTAAGTTGTTACAATACAAACATGAATATTCAAATTAGACAAAGAGAAAAAACTGAAAGGGTAGCTAGCCAATTAGTCAGAAGATTCTTCTTCTTCGGATGACTAGTCCTTTGAAGATGATGAACTGGGAACAGGGTCGAATGCCTCGCTTGGACTTTTTTCTTCGGGAATATCATTCCAAAAATTTGTAAGACTTATTTTTGGATAGGCATCATGGAGTTTTCGAAGGAGAAGGATGGTGGCATCTTCTTTTCCGACCGAAATAGTTGTTTGCATATTCTTCGAAAGCTCAGCAGTAGTTACAGCAACAGCCTTTTTTGCTTAGAAATTCTTCTTTAGCTTCTCTATTTCATTGATCAACTCTTTATTTTTTGCTTGACAAAGAGTTAGAGAATTTTGAAGTGTGGTAGAGTTGGATTTTTCGATATTTAATTCAGCAACATGCTCGGTTTTGAGTTTCTATATTTTTTCTTCATGAGAATTTGTCAGCAGCTCTGTGTCAACCATATGCTTGATTCGAAGATCATCCTTTATACAGAGAGCGCCTTTTATCAGCAACTCTATTCAATATTTAATATAGTGTTTGGTTACATGGATAACACATAGGATCTTATTGTTGTAGTACTTTTGTGTGTGACTTGATCGCCGATGAAGTGTACCTCAAGCTCAATGTGCTTGGTGCGAGCATGGAAGACCGGGTTGGAAGCTAGTGCACTCGCCCTCAAATTGTCGCACCACATGATAGAGGGTGGTAAGAATGAAATCTGGATTTTAGTAAGTAAGGAACGAATCCAGATCAGTTATGAGGACATGTTTGCAAGTGCTCTGTACTCCGATTCAGTGGAGGATCGAGACACTATGTTCTGTTTCTTAGAGGACCATGAAATCAGAGTTTCACTTGAAACACACATTACACCCTAATGCTTCGACGGTGATGAGGTGAGGAGGCCCAATCAGCATTAGAATACCCATGGAGTTGAAGGTGGTAGCAAGGCTTGATGTGGAGCCCCAGCGACCTCGACCCAAACAAGTAGCATAGAACTCTCTTATGACATTTCCAGTGTGTAGTTGTAGAAGTCTGCTGATATTGACTAAGTCGATCGACGTCATAGGAAATATTAGGGCGAGTATGGGTCAAATACTCTAATCCACCTAATAAACTTTGATATTGTGTAGGTGAAGCAAGCTGGAGGCCATCAAATGTAGAGAGAGCTGTACCGGTCACAAGAGGAGTAGGACGTGGCTTTGACAATGCAATGCCTTGTTTAATCAGTTAGTTCTCAATGTATTTATGTTGTGTAAGATAAATACGTGTCTGGTCACAATGAACTTCTATTCCCAAGAATAGATGGAGTGATCCCATATCCTAGAGTGAAAATTTGGCGTTAAGATTGTGAGTAAACTGTGTAAGACACGTTGCATCATTTCCTGTGACCAAAATGTCATCAACATAGACCAGAATAAGTAAACTAGTAGTCTTAGAAACCACATAAAACAGTGAGCAGTCATCCTTGGAATTATTGAACCCCCAATTGATGAGTGCGTCATGTAACTTAGAAAACCAAACCCTAAGTGTCTGTTTCAAGCCATAGACAGCCTTATGTAGTTTGCAAACATCGGTAGGATTGTTGACATCTTCAAAACCCTGAGGTTGTGTCATGTAAACAGTCTCTTATAGCTCACCATTTAGGAAAGCATTGTTGATATCAAGCTGCCTTACTGATCAGTGTTTTGATACAACAATGGTAAGTATGAGTCTGAATGTTGAGGCTGTCACAACAGGACTAAAAGTGTCATAAAAATCAATCACAGGGGTCTGATTAAACCCCTTGGCCACTAACTTGGCCTTGCAGGGCTGAACAGACCCATCCATAGCATATTTGATCGTATACACCCACTTTCATTCCAATACTGTAGATTAGGGTGCTAGTAGAACCAGAGACCAAGTGTTATTGTCCATAAGAGCACCATATTCAGCATTCATAGCACTTTCCCAATTAGAGTTCACAAAAGCCTCATAAAAACTAGAAGGTTCAACCATATCTTTGTTGATAGCAGTAAGAGTCCCAATGTAGGGTAATTTAGGTTTAAGAATCCCACTTTTGTGACTTGTGTTGCATGTTGTGTGAGTTAACTTGTTGAAGGGGAAGGGTTGGATGTTCTGGGTTGGAGAAAGGTAGATCAACGACTAAGGTAGGTGTATGATTAGGAGTATCACTAGTATGTTAGCGTGGATGATTGGTTAGATTTGTTGGTTGTGAAAATGTGGGTGGATGTTGTAAAGAGTTTGTTTGGAGATTAGGTAATGTATATGTCAGGGTGCGTGTTTGAGAGGCACGGATAGCAATCCGATGCTTTTACTGTGCAGAACACTGAGAAGTGTGTTACTCAAGTGGAGTAACCCTTTCAGAAGTCAGAGGTCTAGAAAGAAGAGTAGGAAGCCAAAGATTGACAGACTGAACATATGACTAACCACTTTGAGAATTGTTAATGAAGCCTGAAGTAAAGGGAAATTCAGTCTCATTAAAAACAGCATGTCTCAAATAGGTAGACTCTCCCTTTAGGACTAAGACATTTGTACCCTTTGTGACGCTGACTATAACCCAGAAAAACAAATTTGAAGGAATGAGATTCAAATTTATGTGTTTGGTAAGGCCTGAGAGAGGGAAAGAAGGCACATCCAGAGTTCTTTGGGACTAGATAATTAGGCTTTTTGTGAAATAACACTTCAAAGGGTGAGATATTCTGTAAAGTAGGATTAGGTAGTCTGTTGATAAGATAAATGTTGGTTTCAAAACCTTCAACTCAGAACCTATAGAGTAGGTGAGACTAAGCAAGTAAAGTTAAACCAGTTTCCACCAGATGCCTATGTTTGCGCTAAGCCGTACCATTCTAGGCTGGCGTATAAGGGCATGATCTTCTTATCAAGAAACCACTCTATTTAGCAGAGTGGTCATACCTGTTGCAAATTTGACAGGTTGGTTTGTTCTGAGAAAACTTTCATCATTTACCTTGTAAAAATTACCTCGACCTTTGTACTTAGAATGGGATCTACCCATGTAAATTTTGTTGAAACTTCTGTTCTGTCCAGAGTATCCTCTTGGATTTGCATTACTATCTTGTTATTTTGATTCTTTTCTATGTATATAGTTAGCACTTGACATGCTAATGTTTGAGATTGAATTTTTCACATCAGTAAGCTGTTCCAGCCTACTTTCAAAGGTTAGAAGAGTAGTCTGCAAATCAAGCCAAGCCAAGCCAACTCACCACTACGTGAGTGTAATCACCATCAAGTCATGCAAGAACCTGAGTGATCAGATCATCCATTTAGGTAAGACACCCTGCCAGGATGAGATTATCAAAGATCGTCTTCATTTTGTTCAAATATTGTATCATGGCAGTAGATTCTTTGCAAGTTCTATGGAACTCTGCTATATAATAAGTTCTAAGTAGATTCTGTGAGCCAGACAGTTTACCAGCTGCTTCCCAAAGACCTTTAGAGGTCTCTTCTTCCATCAATTGAGGTGCTATCTAAGGGTTCGTGGTTGAATACAGCCAACCAAGTAGCAGTTGGTCTTTTGAGATCCATTCTTCGTGATCTGGATTCTCAAACACATTTCCCTCATTATCAGTAGTAAATTTAGGAGGGCAAGTCTTCTCATTTGAGATATAGCCTCCTAATTTGTTACCTTTGATCATTGGTAACACAACTGTTTTCAACATGAGATAATTACTCCTATCAAGTCTGATGTTGTTTGCATTGTTGATTGAATGAAGTTGTAGATTCTTTGGAGCAGCAGATATATTGTTGGAAAAGATAGATCCTATGGAGAATCAGCAAAGTTTGTCATTTGAAGGATCAGAATTTCTTTGATACCAAGTAGAAAGTAGAGAGAGTGAGTAAGAGCTTTAACTTATGTATTTTTCTGATTGATTTACACTCACAATAGTGTTGCTATTTATACAGGTACAAGGCGTAACAAACTATGGAATATTCCATAGATGGTTACACAATTCTGTTCATTATTTAATAGAGTGTTTGGTTACATGGATAGCACATAAGATCATATTCATGTAAGGCTTTAATTTGTGACTTTGGGTCTAACACATCTTGGCTCATGACTTTATTCGTAGACCCGAAACGCTTATTCTTCATGCGTATTGGCTTAACCCTAGATCTGCATCGACTGTCTCCTCACTTTCAGGGTTGCATCTTTGCATGACAGCTCTGACGGACGTATATAGTATTTGCTGAGGTCGACTTACTTTGTCAAAAAATTTAGACAAAATAGCCACCAGTAATATTATATTCATATTATTTTTTACTAAATCGATCTATATTTGTTTTAAACAAATCTAATCCAAAATGAGAAGATTAGTGTTAAGAGATATTGCAACACAGTTTAAGATAAACAAAAATTATGTCTATAGCAGAGATTCAAAACGCAATCATTTTATTACCAATACAACTTATCAGAAATATATTAAAAACCCTATTTACATTCAACCCTAGGAGTAGATGGGCATGTACGGTCAATACCACAGTAAGCAGCAACCCTAATGATTTGCCCACTTTTTAACATTTGAGCATACTGACACACACAATTTTGCTTGATCTGCATCTGAACACAGCACCCTACTGAAAAGTTTTGGCATATCGGTTTACAAGGCGCCAGATCCGCAAGGTTACAAAGTTCTACATCTCCCATAACCATTTCACTTACTAAAAAAAGTACCACCCAAAAAGCAAAAGATGAAACTCCTTTCTTCATTTTTATTTACCTCTTTTCTTTTTTGATACTTTATGTTTTTGATAAAAATGATGGTTCTCTAATGACATGTATAAGGTCAATTTATAGGAGAGTTTGCATTTATTACTTATAAAAGTAGAATTTTCAATAAATATTATACCCTTTAAATATTAAATTCTGACAAAAGAAATCAGGCGCTTCCAACCAGTTAAAAAATTTAGATTCCCATGCAGTCATGCCAAATTCTTTTGTCGTTTTCAACTACACATTTTTTTTATCATAATAAAAAATACTAATGCATCATTGTTTTTAATTTTTAATTTTATTTTAATTCGATTTTTATATATTTATGAGATACAAAATAATCAATAAGTTTAATAATAAATGTTACTATAAATACATTAAATAAAGTTCAAGAACTTATTAAAGATATACAGCAAGGTCTCAGTCGTCATTAGTTATTTGTTGTCGGAGTATCTGTTATAAAATTTTAAATACATTCCCTCACCGTGAAGTAAAAACAATTTTATATTTTATCATATATAATACATGCTATACCTGTTTTCAATGTTATTTTTACGATTCCAACACCATAAAGTCAAAATATTAGGAGTACTATTTATCATGTTACTAACATGATGTCTTTTACATGGATACAACATTTACTATAAAAATTTATAACAACTATATAATTAAACAAAATTTGAAATTAATTTTATTCTTCACTATACATAAACTAATAATTTATGAGATAATTTATATTGTCTAAAGATTTTTGTATTAAAAGAATTCTGCGAATTTTGAAATAATTTGATTATCGAATGTTCTATAATGGTCATTGACTTTTCAAGTATTATTATGTTATTTTTAGATTTTATAAATTCTAAACTACATAGCACTTATATAAACTAGTGCATACACGTTAAAATGGCTATCGAGCGAGAGATAAAACACAAGAACCATAAAAATAGATGTAGGTCTATCATTTTATTGATATAAAATGTATAAAAACAATTTCGAATTCAAAATATATTATGATTTTATTAAAAATATTAATAAAAAAAAGTCACTTACATCTATAAAAAAGAATTGAGATATCTCAAGAAATAAACACATGAATTCTTTTTAATCAACGGAAGGATTAGAAAGTTGGTTAAGAGTAAATGAATATTGAAGAGGAAGTCATATACATCTGGTGTTAAGGTATCCATATACAAGGATATGTTCATGGCTAAGGGTTTTACCCTAATTATGGGTATGAATTTCAATGAAATATCCTCGCCATTTGTGAAACGACCCTACATCAGGGTTCCGCTATGAGTAGTTGCTACATTTGTTCGTTAGTTTAATCAAATGAATGTTACTAGTGTCTTCATGCATGGTGTATTAGAGGAGACAATTAACATGTGTCAATCGTATTGGTATGAAGATGAGAAATGACGCTTATGTGCGTTTGTTACAAATAGCCTTCTATCGACCGAAATAATCGCAAAGGTAGTAGAATATAAACTTCAATTCTTTTACGAGATCTATTAAGTATATCTATAGCTGTTACGACAACTATGTTTACTGGAATGTTGAAACGCACATAGAGAGACACACGCATGGAGAGACAATTCGTATTACTATTCTATGTGGGTAATTCTATTTTTTATAATGTTTTTATAAGTCTATTTTACATATCTATTGCTATTTAGACTCCGACCATTATTGGGTTGTTCTGCCTATCTATTTTTATATTTTATGGAATCTAAAAAAAATAGAGAATTACTTACGGTGTGATTTGCACGAGACCTGATCTTACCTACATTGTAAGTGTTTTAAGTAAATTCATATCAAACCCGGGAAATCCTCATTCACATGTACTCAATTGTGTCTGAATAGATACTTGAAGGCCTTGATTACTTTAGGGTTGTCTTACAAGAAATATCGTGTTAAAAGACTATGTGTGTGATTATGTAGGCTGCCTCAACCCAAGAAAATCTACTTCGGCTTATCTGTTTATTATGCTTGGAGGAGTCGTTAGTGGGAAGTCTTGTATACAAGAAGTTATTGTGTCGGCGTCTACGGAAACTGAGTATGTGACTGTTACGAAAGTAAAGAAGGAAGCTTTTTTCCATAAAGGACTAGTGTGTGAACTCAGTTGTGTGGAGAAAGATGTGGTTTTGCTCTGTGATAACATGAGTGCTCTACATTTGATGAAAAATCCGAAATTCTATGAGACAATTAAACAAGTATATATTAAGTTATACTTCAATCGAGATGAAGTGGAGAATGAGCAAGTGAATGTGGCTAAGATTGGTAGCAAAGAAAAATCCTTCACATGCTCTAACCAAGGTATTATCGATTTCAAAATTCATAAACTGCATGAGACAGATGCAAGCCTGGAATGCAGTTGAGATAGTCTTTAAAGAGTAGAAATTTGGATGCAACGAATACTGGCCTAGTAGAAGCCTAGGTGGAAAGTTGTTAAATGTATTCTAGAAGCAAATCGTCAATGATGGTATTCTCATAGTACTATGTGTTTGTTGGATATGGTCTCAAGCTGTTGAAGACTAGTAACCATTTGATCGAAGGAAATATGTGTTAATAAGAAGACCCCTGACTCGCAGCAGGGTGGTTCGAAGAGAGCATATCAAAAGCATCACATGATTTAAAATAAGGTGTACCGTAGCACCACTGTTGGGCCGAACTAGATTTTTTTATTTATGAGGATTCTTGTAATAATGGAGTATATCAACCATTGATTAATGAGATTTATTTTGGAGAGTCCCATGAATAAATATGGACTTTCCTACACGACTACACCTACAAATAGAATAAAATATTGATGTCCAACATGTGACGTGATTTACAAGCTTTATATTTCATAATAAAAAGATGTAACTCTAGACATTTAAAAAAATAAGTGAGCTCAAAGATAAACACTTAAGTGCTTTGTGTTTGTGGAGTTTTTAGATAATCTACTTTTAATGTAAAAGAAAGATATGTTATCTTTGGATGTAACAAAAACTTTACAATATGAAAACATATACTGGTTGGTTGGTTTTATTATTTTTTATTTTATTTGTCATTTGTCTTGTATATAACAATTGGATTATTTTTTCGATATACGTAATTTCTCCAATATACCTTTGTTACTATATATAAATTATATATAGTTTGTTATATTTTGGCAACGATATACTTTGGGGAAATCTTCCGTTGGAATTTTTGTTGTTTTAAACAATCATTACCATATCAAAACTCACTATTAGAAGTCCGTTCTCTAAAACAATTCGCAGAGTAGTATAATCATCACCAAACTGGTTATTACATCTATATCAATTTATACACTTTGATGGTTGACCACGTTTAAAATGTTGGAAAATATCCGTATCGACAATAAAACATAAGACCTAAAAATATATTGCTAAACATAAAAGATTGATGAAACTGTATATCCTAGTTTACTTTTGTCTTCAATTCTGGACTAGGAAGTTCAAAGAGTGCACTACTTTTGTCTTCAATTCTGGACTAGGAAGTTCAAAGAGTTTATGCCCTTATTTTTGCCACTATATTATGTACAACTTAATATAGTAAGAGTAATGATTCAGCTTCAAAGAGTTCATATCATTATTTATTCGTCGGTGTATATCTTGTATTTTTTTCCAAAGAGTTCAATCTTGAAGTTATACTTCGGAAACTACTATTAGTATGTCCGATATCTCTTACCAAAGTTTTCTATGCAGATGCCAGCCCAGCCGCTCTTGTAAACCAGACATCACGTCCATCACAACTGCTCCTGACCGCATGCTTTGAATACAAAAATAATAAAGTTTAAAACATAACCACAATCATCATATCATGTGTTGAGAAACTCAATGCATTGGAGGACCTGCCAGATTTATGTCGGAGTCTAACTCGGGTTGCAAAACGTTTCTTAACTCACTTCCTGTCTTAGCAACAAACTGTAATGTGCCCTCATTGTTCTTTTTGTTATTATTTCCATGGTTGGAGCGCTAAAATAATTTGCCATTGGCTGCTTTAATCCTTTTAAGCATTTTAGTAACTCGAGTGTGAATGGTGAATTTTTCCAACGACAGTTTCCGAACAGGGTTATCCCTCCAAAGATGAAATCGAAAAATATTAATAGTGATAAAACAGTTGGTAAATTTATGGACCATTTTTCAAAGACCCGCTAATTTAGCTTACCGAAGGTCACTTTTGCATCATCCAAATATTGTGTGAAGGGCTTCGAAATGGCTGATATATTCTTTTATTCAAAATAAATAACAAATGACATAGAAAATAATAAGAATATAAAATAAATAAAAAGAATCGTACGTGTGTTCTTCCGATGTCTTAACTAGATGTCTCCAAAAGTGAGTCTTCGTCACTGTCTTCCATATTGTCACATTAATGAAGATGAAATGGATAAATGCTATGGTTTTGAATTAAAAGATGTAGGATTGGAAACTGGAACTGATGATGAGTTTGGTGTTTGATTGAAAGATGATGAGGATGATTGGTTTTAAAAAAATGAGATGGAGGCAGGATGGAAGAGAAATAGATCTTCTTTAAAGTGGACATCATGGCTTATGAGAAATTTATATGTGTGCAAACCATGAAAATTGAAACCTCTTTTTCATGTGGATACCCTAAAAAATTAAAAGTGATGCACGACAATCAAAATTTTGTTTTGGACGAACATTGGTTACATATCATGCACGACCAAACATGTATAAGTGAGTGAGTGAGAGAGATGTATTATATAAGACCTCAAATAAGGATTTATTTGATAGTAAAAAACTCGTAATTCGGTTTATTAAATAAACGAATATTTAAACATAATTCCTTAATCTTCAATAATTGTAAGGAAATAATGTTAACTAGTATATGAAGGAACTTTGTGAGGATCCCATAGTTCACAATGTAATGAGGAAAAAGTAAATTTTGTATTTATTGAGATTTTGTCAGAATGTAAGTATGCTTGTGTTACTTGTAGGCAAAGTGTACAATTATTTTATAACTCTTTATGAATATGTAGAAGGAAATGCGAAAATAACTTAAAACGAGACAAATATGGATGCCTTAGGCATATGTTCAATAGGCCACCTGAGTCAATCGTTTTCCTTGAAACCCGATTCCTGCAAAATACAATAGTCTTGAAATAAAATGGTGCATCAATTATGTTCTTTGATAATTTTTCTATTTGAAATTAAATTTAAATTAAAGGTTGGTACACATAAGTCATATGTAAGGGTTAATTGTGAATTAAAACTAATTATGCTAATGTGGGTAGTTTATGGTACCATACCATGTAGTAAATTAACATTGATATGAATGGAAGGTTTGGGATTGGTTTAGAGTGATATTTGGGCAATATTATGATTTGTCGCACCATTATCCAAAATCAGAGGACTTCCACTACTCGAATTAATAGACTTTATAGTAAACAAAGTCAAACCTACATCATTCGCATAGGCATTAACATTACAAGAATTATGTATTTGGCAGTCCACCCCTGAACAGTGCTAGAAGTGTTGGAACCCAACAAGTCATGAGATTCTGTCGCATTTTTGAAGGTTGATTGCCACAAACTGAAGATTATTGTCTTGAGAATTTTCCTCGTTTGTTATTGTTTCCATATTTCAACTCACATCTATTCTTTTTATGACCCA
The DNA here is from genome assembly GCA_036936605.1 of Limnanthes douglasii subsp. nivea. NCBI lineage: Eukaryota > Viridiplantae > Streptophyta > Magnoliopsida > Brassicales > Limnanthaceae > Limnanthes > Limnanthes douglasii. The sequence continues at coordinate 280,351,989 of JAUPFV010000004.1, forward strand.
TCCTATCACAATATGTACAATGAAATATGAGACTTTGATATTCTCTATAGTTTGTCAAGATCTGTTACAATGGTCACGTACATTTTCCTTTGAATTTCCTCCTTTCACTACGACTGCAGCTGTTATAGAGAAGTTTTCAATGGGCTCCGAGGATACTTATCATTCATTCTCTTATTAGAATATCAAAGCATATGTTTAACTAGCATTGGGCAGATGTGATATTATCCATATTTTGGACATCATCGCCTTGTAAAATTCATTTAAACCCATCAAAAATTGCATAAAACAATATTATTTTCTCGGTTCGGGGTGTGCTTGTCGTTGATTGCTAGTCAGTGGAGAAAAATATATCTCGATATCATCCCACGACGCCTTAAGCTTGACAAAAATATATAGCTAATATCATTTTGATTTGTGATATGATGGCCATTGATTTTTATATATGAAAACAAAGTTGGAGCATTCTTTTGGGAGAATTGGTAGTGCAAGTCAACCGTTCCTACGCTCACAGTCTTTATATGGATAACCCCTTAAGCAATATCTGATTAAACAAGATGAGTGCGAAATTGAATTGGTTCTATTACTTAAACAGAAGAGGTTCACGTTCATGTGATAGTTCTTTAACACTGCCTTCGACGAAAACGATCTTCTTTTTCAAAATTAGTGCACTCTTTAATGCAAGATTATAAAAAATAGACAGACTAAGGACCCGCAAATGACTTGCAAAGAAGCAGACAACTCCAAATTAATTCTCAACTAGTAATTGACTCAGTGAAGTTGTGGGAGTCATATTAGAAAGTCTTAAAGTCTCAAATTACTAAGAGATGTTTGAATCATATTTTCTGTAAGTACTGAACCTTTGTGTTTCACTCTTCAAGTAATAAAACTGAACTCTTTTGTGTACAAACTGTTTGAGTTCTTGTCTGTTCAATTTGTTTATGGTATCAGAGCGAGGTCTCTGCATTATAAGTGTTTGAATTATTACCCAAAGAAAATGTGTCAAGTGTTATTACTTTTAAATCAATATGAATGGAAATAACTCAGTTTCTCCTATGTCTACAGAGAAGCTTGTTGGAACCAATTACCAATATTATCGATTTTTTCTGGTACCGAGATACTTCCTAGTGATACTCCAGAAAATGCTGAGTTAAGGAGGAAATGGAAAGTAAGGTGCGGAAAGGCTTTATTAACGTTGAGAACTTCGATTGGTAAGGAATTTATTGATCATGTTCGTGTATTGGATTCTCCAAATAATATTTGGGATACTCTTGACAGGTTCTTTACCTAGAAGAATATCATACGACTTCAATATCTTGAGAATGCGCTTGCTTCATTAACCCAAGGTAATATGTCAATCTCTAATTACTTTTTTAAGGTTAAGAATATATGTTCGGAAATTTTAGGTTTGGATAGTGATGAACCTATTAGTGATGCAAGGCTAAGATGCTGTTTGATTCGTGGATTACGATCTGACTTTATGCCGTTTATATCATCAATACAAGGATGGGTCATCCAACCATCAATTGTGGAGTTAGAGAACCTACTCTCTAATGAGGAGCATTGGTTAAACAAATGTTTGGTAAGTATTTTGCTGATGTTAAAGATACACTATTTACTAACGACAGGTCAAGGTGGAAAAGCACACAAATCGGTGGTAAGCAGACAAGGAATGAGGGGGAGTCAACAAACCACATTAAACGGACATGTTTTAGATGCAGAAGGACTGGACACATGAAGTCGGATTGTCGTGCAAAGCTTAATTGCAAGAAGTGTGGAAAACCAGGCCACATCAAACCAAATTTTTATTCAAAAAATGTCGAATTAGATGCAAATAATGCATACAATGATGAAGAGATAAATGAGCGACAGTGGGAAAGTTGTTTCTCGATTGAGTTTGTTAATGGACGGGACAACATAACATCGGTTATTAATCAACCAGTTTCCCTTGGTGCTTCAACTCTTCGCGGTGCACCGATTCCTGTACTCGGCCTTGTCTACGTGCACACCTCACACCAAAAAAGGTACAAATTGGTTCGGCTGTGTTTCGCGGTCGTAATAATAAGGTAGAGAAGCCACAAAGTGGTATGGTGACTGAAAATGGTCTGCGTGAGAGAAAAAGCAAATGGTCAAAGGTTATGTTGAAGGTTTTGCAAGGTTCTTCTAAAGGTGGTATAGGTACAACAACATGCTAGGATAGTCAAGTTGAAGCGGGCTTATCTGAGTCGATTGTGGTATCGACTCGTAAGCATCTAGTTGATATGGTTGTTCCAATCAAGTGGAGAAAATTTAAGCTTTTTTATAGGCATGATATAAGGCTTAGTAAGATTCATGTTAATTAAAACTTTAACGTTTTGAGGGAGATTGCGAGTACAAGATTTCCAGCATTAAAGTCGGTTTTGATCAAGTATAAGGATAACGATGGAGATTTGGTGACAATAACGTGTACGAGCGAGCTTAGATTGACAGAGTTGTCTGAAGATAGTAAACTTTAATCAAATGTAGCTGAGTCGGTTCCAATGTTGTGGTTGCATATAGCTGAGGTTGATCCAGAACAAGAACCTCCCTTGGTGGAGGAAGAAAATAAAAAGCCTCCTTAGATTTTAGAAATTAAAGTGGATGAAAGTGGATCCTCTTCTTTAGGTGGTTCTATTTCAGAATATGAGATTATAAATTCCAATAAACTGGACAAAAATGTTCAAAAGGAATAAGAAGAACAAAATGGTAAGGAAATTGGAACTCATGATTGGTTTGTCGATTTTGCATAACATTTCCATACTCAAATGGCAGAGTTTCTCCAGTCGCCAAGAAAAATGATGGCCATGGCTGCTATTGCGGCTGCAGATTTAGCCCTTAATGTTTGTTTCAGTTGGTTGTTTAGTTTAAAACTTGGTTAGGCTCTAGCGGGTGCATCCATGGTGTTGAATTTTTCGTGGTGGTTTATTAATGTGGCTCAAATCATTTATATACTCAGCGGAACTTGTGGAGAAGCATCGTCTGACATTACGAGACAGACATTTAGTAATATGTGGGGGTTTGTTAAAGTGTCCCTTGCTTCCGCTGCCATGCTCAACTTGGAAGTATGATATTTCACAACATTTATATTGTTTACTAGATATTCAGAGGATGCAGAAGTTTATGTTGCAGCTCTCTCTATATGCATAAACATAATGAGTTGGACTGCCCATATTGTTATTGGAACAAACACAGCTGTCAGTGTTCGAGTATCAAACGAGATAGACACACGACATCCAAGAATGACGAAATTTTCTTTAATAGTGTCGGTTATATCATCGACATTTATTGGACTTTTGTTTTCGATGGTTCTTATTATGTATAAAGATGTGTGCCTAGGGTTGTTCTCATATAATAAAAGAATTCAACATTTAGTTAAAAAGTTAACACCGTTGACATCTCTATGTATGGTAAGTAGCAATCTTCAACCTATCCTATCAGGATTTGCTGTTGAAGCTGGATGGCAGCTACTGTAAGGTATGTGAATATTTCATGTTACTACGGCCTAAGAATTTGATTTTTTCATTCTAGTTATCATTGAAAATATTCTAATAAAATCAGTTTCGTTTTTATTTCCGCTTCTAGGTGACACATTTCGGCTTCTAGGTGACACATGTACGTAACAATAAATATCAATTTATGATAAGGAATTTTTATTTTAAGACAGTTTACGAGGAGGTGCTTAAGGTAGATCCAAACCTAAGACTAATTTTTATAGTCTGAAGTTAAGAAAATAAACGATGAGAAACGAATAAAATTAATATGAAAACTATTTTTCATAGTTTGAAATAAGAAAAATAAAAGAAATAAATTAATAAAATTAATAGGAAATAATATACTATTTTTTTCTATTTATTAATGTAAGGTTTATTTATAAAAAATAAAAAATACTCGATTTTATTTAAAAAAATTACCATGTTTGTTATTTTATTAAAAATGTTCATACCTAAAAATAAACTATTAGTAAACCATATAAAACCAAAAATATTCATTTTTCATTTTAATATTTTATAACTACCAAATTCCCAACTATAAAAGGTATGGAATATTAAATGCAAGCTCCTATATAAAAAGATGGCTAGCATTTCCTTAGCAAACCATCATTTCATCAATAAAAACTTAAAGTATAGCAAACCAAAAACAACAACAAGATGAAAATGGGAGTTTCATCGATTGCTTTTCTTGTGGTAATCTTTCTAGTTAGTGAAACGCTCATAGCAGAGGCTGTATGTGATGTAAGGCAGCTATCTCCTTGCTTACCTGCAATTACGGGTCCAATTGCGCCCACACCTGTGTGCTGCATTAGGGCACGTCAGGCGAAACCATGCATTTGTGAATATCTGAAAAACCCTGCACTCGTCAAATATATCCCTAAAGCCAAGCAGGTTGCTGCCAAATGCGGTGTTGCCATCCCTAGATGTTGACCTTCTTCTTTATTGTAATAGCCTATAAATTATAATAAAATTATCAATTCCGATATAAGTATTCAGTAATGTAAGATCAGTTCAGTCATACTATCATTTTGACTTTGTATGATTTTACTATGATGTTAGGAAAACTAATTATTTTGTGTCGTGAGTTCAAATTGTTTTTCTATGTGATGAAGTTGATTGAAGCAGCTCCGTTTGCAGGTACAACATCAAAAGTTGTTATAAAATTCGTTTTATCCAATATCTGCCGCAGATTTGGAATTCCACAAAAAAAACAACAGACAATGGACCACAGTTCGACAACAAGGAAATGGAGAGTTTCTGTGCCTCTAGAGGTATACAACATTTTTTCTCTTCCCCTTTCCACGCACAAGCAAATGGTCAGGTTGAAGTCGCTAATAGGACAATATTGTCCGGTCTGAAGAAGAATTTAGAAGGGGCTGCTGGGAAATGGCCTAGTTATTTACAAGAAGTTTTGTGGGCTTACCGGACCACTCTCGGGGCTGCAACACAAGAGTCTCCCTTTGCCTTATTATATGGAATGGATTAGATTGATGTTTTGGAAGTGTTGGGAATATGGGTGTTGTGAATTAGGGGTCTGGTCCTCATATTCCGCCTCCGTATATAAGTAAGAACACAACCGGTCTCGACACTAGTATGATATTGTCCGCTTTGGCACCCGAAGGCCCTCACGGCTTTGCATTTGGTCCACTACCAAAAGGCCTCATACTAGTTGAGGTATGTTCTTACTTATATACCACTGATCTTTCCCATGTTTAACCGATGTGGGATGTGGGGCTTTGGTCGCCACCCTAACAGGAAGAATGAAGAACATATAGGTTTTATGTTTAAGAAAATTAAATTATGGTGAAACATTTACCTAAACACTCCAAACATTTTTCTTTTAAAAACAAAACATTAAATAAAATAGAAGAATTCATACAAATATCTATGACATACGCCGAGGAGATACAATCGACGTAAGGAGGTCGATATTCAAAGAAAAAATTGAAGTTTACTTGGTGACCTATCTAAATGTTAGGATAAAAAATAAACTATGATGTATTGAATAGAAATTGTTGTGAATGAGTCGAATAGTGCTTTGACAGTGTATTGTGTCCGGCAGTTCGAATAGTGCCTTGACAGTGTACTGTGTCCGGCACGACAGTTTTGTGTTGTGATAATGATATTGTCCAATTACTTCAAAAGAGCTAGTCTTGTGGTATGAGCCCATTAGGCCCATAGTCTAGTAAGTCTATTAATTCCCTATAAATAGTTTACTAGGGCGACACAAAACACAATCTGAAATCTGTAACCTTTTCTATCATAGTGAAACTCTTTTCTCTGGCGGCGCCCGTGGACGTAGATAATTGTCGAACCACGTTAAATCTTGTGTTTCATTTAAATCTTTCATTCGCATATATTCTGTGCTTGAGCCATTTTGTGATAATTGCATAGTATTTTATAAAAAAATTGGTATCAGAGCCACATGGTGAAATTAGGGCTTTTGCAATTAGGGTTTCACAATGGCGTCTACAGCAACAAAATACATGATTGAAAAATTTGATGGGGGATCCAGCTTTGCGCTGTAGAAGATTAAACTGAAATCTTCATTGGTACTGCAAGGGCTGTGGAAGGCTGTGGAGAATAAGTTACCAGAAGAGATGAAAGAAGAGGAGAAACAAGATCTTCAAGAAAGGGCTTTGTGCTGGATTTTAATGAGTGTGAAAGACAATGTACTTCGCGAGATTAGTGGTGAGAAGACTGCTGCCTGCGCATGGAGAAAGCTAGGAGATCTTTACTCAGAGAAATCAGTAGTAAACCGATTGTATTTGAAGAAACGTTTGTATGATTTCAGATTGAAAGAAGGTATGTCCATAACATAGCACCTAGATAATTTTAAATCAATTACAATGGACTTGGAGAACATAGATATCAATATTGAGGATGAGGATCAAGCTTTGATTGTATTGAGATCGTTACCAGCTCCCTATGAAAACTTCGTAGATACCATTATGTATGGTAAGGATACGTTATCGCTAGCAGATGTCAAAGGGGCACTGAAATCAAAAGAGATGAGACAGTTGCAGCCAGACAATCCAGCTGAAGGGGAAGGTCTTATGACTAGGGGAAGATCTAAATGCAAAGCGAGTTCTTTAAGAAGGAAGAACTTGAGGTCCAAGTCAAGGGTGAAGCACTCAAACTGTTATGAATGCAGTGAGCAGGGTCATTATAGGAGAGATTGTCTGAAACTGAATGGTAAGAAGGGAAATCAAAAGGAAAATGGAGCAAACATTGTTGAAGGTGTGAACGATTCCGACGATAGTGAAAACAGTGGTAAATGAGATGTATTGTCCGTGAGTTCAGACTTTGGGCAAAACTCTTGGGTACTTGATACTGGCGCTACATATCACATGTGTCAGTTCAAGAAGTGGTTTGATACGTACAAGCCAATGCAGGGAACTGTCTATTTAGGGAACAATCATTCGTTGACTGTTGGTGGTATTGGTAACGTCAGAATCAGAATGTTTGACGGGGTTGTTAGAATCTTGACGTGCTGGCATGTTCCTGGGTTAAAAAGAAACTTGATTTCTCTTGGGACTCTAGACTCTCGGGGTTACAAGTACAATGCAGAAAATGGTGTAATCAAAGTGATAAAAGGCTCAATGGTATGCATGAAAGGTAGTTTGTAGAAGGGTCTTTACATTCTCCAGGGGAGTGTTGTTATGGGCGATGCTGCAGTAGCATCATCAGGGAGTAATAGCCAAAGTAGGCACGATCAAAATAAGTTGTGGCATTGGCGTCTTGGTCACATGAGTGACAGAGGATTAGCTGTTTTGGGAAAGAGAGATTTGTTGAAAGGGTATAAAGCAGAATCATTGGGATTTTGTGAGCATTGTGTGTTTGGTAAACAAACTAGAGTCAAATTCAGCAAATCGGCTGTAAGAAAGACTAAAGGCACAATGGACTACATTCACTCAGATCTTTGGGGTCCAAACATGATTCCATCCAAGAGGGGAGCCAGATACTACATGAGTTTGATTGATGATTATTCAAGGATGGTGTGGGTTTACTTTCTGAAAACGAAAGATGAGGCATATTCAACCTTTGTCAAATGGAAGACGATAATTGAGAAGCAAACAGGAAGAAAAATCAAACGTCTTAGGACAGATAATGGGTTAGAATATTGCAGTCGCGAGTTCAACGAGTTCTGCGAAGTTGAGGGAATAGTGCGCCATCGCACTTGTTCTAGAACACCACAACATAATGGAGTCGCAGAAAGAATGAATAGAACGCTTTGTGACAAGGCACGAAGTATGCTCTCACATTCCGGTGTGGGAAAGGATTTTTGGGCTGAAGCTATCAATACGGCGTGTTACTTGGTGAATCGGTCTCCATCAACATCTATTGATTGTAAAACTCCTTTTGAGATTTGGTCTGGATCGTCGGCTGATTATGAACATTTGAGAGTGTTCGGTTGTCCTGCGTATGCTCATGTGAGAGATGGTAAGCTTGATCCGAGGGCAAAGAGATGCATATTTCTAGGATATGCTACTAGAGTGAAGGGATATAGGTTATGGTGTACCTCTCCAAAGTCTCCAGGTTTTCTCATCAGTAGGGACGTTACTTTTAATGAGTTTGCTTCGATAGACAGTCAGAAGGAAGTAGGAGAAATGGTCGAATCAGGATCGGTTGTGAGTGAACAGGTGGAGCTTGAAGTAGAATCAGTTCCTAGTAGGTCCAATAATTCAAGTGGTTCTGAGGTGGATCCAGAATCCGTAGGTGAAGCGTCAGCATTAGATGATAGTGACGATGATGCGCCTGAACCAGAACAACAACCTTATAGCATAGCATTGGGTAGAGAAAGAAGAGATATTAGACTTCCAAAAAGGTATGTGAATCTAGTTGCATATGCTCTGTCAGTTGCAGAAGAAGTTGAGATGCAGAAACCTAGTAGCTACAAAGAAGCTATAGCTAGTTCAGAGGCAGATCGATGGATTGGTGCTATGGGAGAAGAGATTGAATATCTTCATAAGAATCAAACATGGAAGCTTGTTGACTTTCCTAAAGGACAGAAGATAGTAGGCCGTAAATGGGTGTTCAAGAAAAAAGAAGGTAATCCAGGGGTGGAGGTATCTCGATTCAAAGCAAGACTGGTCGCTAAGGGTTTTACTCAAAGGGAAGGAATCGACTTCAATGAAGTGTTTTCTCCAGTGGTGAAGCATAGTTCGATTCGAGTTTTGTTAGCCATAGTAGTTTTGCAAGATTTAGAGCTTGAGCAGTTGGATGTGAAGACTGCGTTTCTACATGGTGAATTGGAGGAGCAAATCTACATGAGACAACCAGAGGGATTTATCTAACCTAATATGGAGGACAAACTTTGTCTGTTGAAAAAGTCACTGTATGGTTTGAACCAGTCACTTAGGCAATGGTACAAACGTTTTGATACATTCATGGTGTCAAAAGGGTTCACGAGGAGTCCATCTGATAGTTGTGTGTATCATCAAAAGATGTCAGATGATTCTTATGTTTACTTGTTGTTGTATGTGAATGATATGCTTATTGCTGCTTGTAGTATGTCACACATTGTGAAGTTAAAGAAGCAGCTTAGTGCCGAGTTTGAGATGAAGGATCTGGGTAGAGCAAAGAAAATTCTAGGTATGGAGATTATCAGGAACAGAAATTTAGGAACATTACACTTGTCTCAACGAAGCTATATTGAGAAAGTGTTAAAACGATTCAACATGTTTGATGCTAAAGTAGTTAACATTCCTTTTGCTACTCATTTCAAGTTGTCTGCAGTAGAAGCGACCAAGGACGATGCTGAGTTGGAACAAATGTCGAAGGTTCCATATGCAAGTGCAGTTGGTAGTATCATGTATGCTATGGTATGCACACGTCCTGATATTTCACATGCGGTTAGTGTAGTTAGCAGGTACATGGGATGTCTTGGGAAAGAACACTGGCAGGCAGTGAAATGGATACTTCGGTATCTGAAGAATACTGTGAACGTTGGATTAACTTTTAACAAAACCGATATTGGTGAATCGCTGAATGATGTTGCAGGATCATTGGTTGGTTTTGTTGATTCTGATTTTGCAGGTGATATGGATAAAAGAAGATCTCTGACGGGATATGTATTTACTCTAGCTGGGAGTGCGATCAGTTGGAAAACACAGTTGCAAGCTACTGTAGCTTTCTCTACAACAGAGGCAGAGTACATGGCGGTAACAGAAGCAGTTAAAGAGGCAATATGGTTGCAAGGTTTGGTGGCAGATTTGGGCTTGGATAGGACTACTACAAAAGTGTTTTGTGACAGTCAAAGCGCCATACACCTTACAGGGAACCAGATGTACCATGAGCGTACAAAGCACATAGATGTCAGGTATCATTTTATTCGTGATATAATATCAAAGGGAATTGTTGATGTGAAGAAAGTGTCTACACATGATAATCCAGCAGATATAATGACCAAGGCAGTATGAGTTCGAAAGTTTAGGGAATGCCTAAACTGGATCGGTGTTCGCAGTATAGAGTGAATGCCTTAAGGTCATTTGGTGAGTCAGGAGAAGAGAAGATTCTTTGCTGATAGTGAAGAAAGGATATTCGCCTCAAGGGGAAGATTTGTTGTGAATGAGTCGAATAGTGCTTTGACAGTGTATTGTGTCCGGCAGTTCGAATAGTGCCTTGACAGTGTACTGTGTCCGGCAGGACAGTTTTGTGTTGTGATAATGATATTGTCCAATTACTTCAAAAGAGCTAGTCTTGTGGTATGAGCCCATTAGGCCCATAGTCCAGTAAGTCTATTAATTCCCTATAAATAGTTTACTAGGGCGACACAAAACACAATCTGAAATCTGTAACCTTTTCTATCATAGTGAAACTCTTTTCTCTGGCGGCGCCCGTGGACGTAGACAATTGTCGAACCACGTTAAATCCTGTGTTTCATTTAAATCTTTCATTCGCATATATTTTGTGCTTGAGCCATTTTGTGATAATTGCATAGTATTTTATAACAGAAATAATGATGCCTAATTTTAAATAAGTTATGTATGGACACATATTTGATATCAAAATATGACAGTGAATGCACTGACACGTTTTAAGACTTCGAATAAAATAAAATCAACATTCAAAAACAAAATCATAAAAAATATTTGGGCTGACAAAATATTATTCTGATATTGAAAAACAAAATCATAAAGAATAGTCTCTGGTTATCTGTTATAACAAATTATAAAGAGTATATTTTATAGTTTTCCACTATGTGGAGGTGTTTGGATGCATTGGTAATGTAAGGTTAGTAGCGACCCTGATTAGCTTAGGGCCTTAAACAATCCAATCGCCACGTTTTTTTATATTTTTAGGTGAAGCTCAACAAACACGGTAAACCCAAGTCTCTTAATATGACTCTATAATTTTGTGTTTTGAGTTACACTAGTTGAGAGACTTAGTAGCCCTAACACACTATCTTGCTGCCACTGTCTTCTCGAGCCCTCACCACATCTTTTCTCTTGACACCTTCTCAAATGCCGAAGCGATTCTGCTAGCCCAAATTTACCACGCAAGAAGGAAAAGAGACAAGAAGATAGGGCTTTAGTGAGGCAATAAGTTATCTGGTCGTGAGAAGGCACATAAGCAATATGGACAAAACCCTGAAGGACTTGCATCGCGAGCTAAATCTGCATCCAATTCTATATGTTTCGTTCGATCATGGAAATGGGGTTGGAAGGTAAGGTCTAGGACCCAAGTTGTCTCACCACAGCACAAAAAGTGATGAAAGAGGAAGCTAAATATCAGTAAAAAGATCCCGAAGCCAGATAAGCTCAACTAACATATTGGCAAGAGCTCTATATTCAGACTTTATGGAAGATCGAGAAATAATATTTTGTTTCTATAAAGACGAGTACATTAGAGAGTCACCAAGGTACACACAGTAAGACTCCAAACTTCGGTGGTTCTTAGGCGAACACGCCTAATCAGAATCAGAAGACCCATGGAGCTGCAAGGGATAGCATGGTTGAATGTGAAGACCAAGCTAAAAAACCCAAATAAGTACTTCTAAATTGTTTTTAGTTTTTGCCAATGAATTGAGGTAGAATTATGTTGGAAGTGACTGAGCTTGTTCATAACATAAGAAATGCCAAGTCTAATGTGAGTAAGATACTGTAATGCTGCTAACAAAATTTTGTACAGTGTAGGACAGATAAGGGAAACACCATCAATACTAGAAATCGGAGCACCAATAGCCATAGACGTGGGATAGGGTTTAGACAACGAGAGTTTTTGTGAAGCAAGTAAGTTTTTGATGTATTGATGTTGTGTGAGATGGAAACTGGTGGACTAACGATGAACTTCTATTCCCATGAATAAATGGAGTGACCCCGTGTCTTTAAGTACAAAAGTTGCATTAAGCCTGTGTATAAACTACGTGAGACAAATTATATTTTTTGTTGTGACCAAAATATGATCAACATACACAAGTATTAGTAAGATGATAGTTTTAGAAAGAAAGTAGAAAAGTGAACAATCAGCTTTGGAGTTATTAAATCTTCAAGTTAGAAGTGCGTCTTTGATTCTAGAATCTCCTGCTCGAGGGGACTATTTAAGAACATTGATAGCCTTGTAGATTCTACACACATGAGTATAATCATTGATATCTTCAAAACCATGGGGTTGTGTTATAGACAAAGCCTCTTTTAGCATCCCACTAAGAAAGGCATTATTCATATCAAGCTGCTTTACTTCCTCATTTTTAGACACGAACATACTTAGAATAAGTCTCACTATACATGCCTTGATAACGAGATTGAACGTCGCATAAAATCAATGCCAAGGGTTTGATAAAACCCCCTGGCAACCAACGTGGCCTTCTAGTGTTGTACTGGGCCATTCAAGTCATACTTGACTTTATAAAACCATTTACAACCAATGTTGTTGAGACTAAAATACATTAGAAACAGTGACGAAGTTTTATTTGTCACTAGAGCCTTATACTTAGCCTGCATGGCTTCATCTCACTTAGGATTACCCACTGCCTCAGAAATCTTAGTAGGTGCAAGAACAAGTGGGTCACTAGTAGTAAGAGACCCAATATAAGGTGTTTTAGGTTTGTGAATACCACTTTTGGGTCTCCTCTATATACCATGTTTAGTGACTTGTGGGTTAGGACAACAAAGGTGATCTGAGCTAGAAAAAGGTAGGTGTATGGGGGATGTATGTGTCGGTAGAGTATGGACAAAAGTAGGGTTATTGTGTGGTTTATGCTGATGAACTATGTGTGTGTTAGGCAATATTCGTCTTGTGGTTGTTTTTTGTGGTAAATGAGACTGATCTGTAGGTGTCATTTAATAAGTGACATGATTCTATTGTGTGTCACAAATATTCTGCTGCTGTAATTAAAAGGGACACATAGATGTGTGCCGCTCAATTGGAGCATCAGACTTGGACTCTGCAGGTGACAGACCTCCATTAGTAACAGATTATGTAACCAAAGACTACTGGACAATACACAAGACTCTTAAACCTGTTGTGTGTTGAGAAAACCAGTTTCAAAGGGGAATTCCCTCTCATTGAAAACACCATTCCTAGAAATATAAAGCCTACATGTAAAACTAATACATATATAGCCTTTATGGTGTTTACGATAACCTAGAAAAACACAGTTGACATAGTGAAATTGAAACTTGTTGGTCTTATAAGGTATTAGACATGGTTAACAAACACAAAAAAAATCTTAAGAACAAGATAATATGGTGTTTTGTGATATAAAATTTTAAAGGAAGACTTGTTATTTATGAGCGATGTAGGAAGCATGTTAATTAGACATTAGTCTCAAAAGTCTTAACCCAAAAATTATTGGGAAGACTATCTTAAGCTAGCAGAATAACCCTAGTTTTAACAAAGTGCCTATGTTTTCTCTTCGCCCTGCCATTTTAGGCTCACGTGTGAGGGAAAGACCTACGCAAAATAAATACATGTGCCTTAGCCAAAGAGTCTAATGACCTGAACTCACCCTCAGTCACTCTGAATAACTTTAATAGACTTGTTAAACTATGTCTCAACCCACATTTTAAATCTTTTAAGAAAATCAAGAACCTAACTCTTATCTTTAATATGATATATCCAGGTATACATGGAATGATGATCAATAAATATGACATAGAATTGGTGCCTTCTGTAGATAGAATAGGAGAAGGCCCCCATAAATATGTATCATCTAAATCCAATACATTTTTAGTATAAGTGTTCGATCAACACTACAAATTAAGAGTTTAAGTCAGTGCAAGATAACGCAAGTTGGAACATTTCTTATTACTTTAATAAATAAACCTGATTTGTTGTAAATGAGGTTATGAAAATCAAGTTATATTCTAATGGTAATATGAAGATACATAAAATATGACTTGCATAATAAGATATACTCAACACAACGAGGTTTACTTTAAAGAGACATTTTATTTAATTTTATGAATGAATTGGTTCAAAAATGTATGGCCCCAACGATACACATTACCTTCGGGCTTTATCAAATGTATATTAAGATTTTTTTTAAAAAATATCTGTTATTAAGAAAAATCTTCTTTATGGTGCAACCTGAGAATATTTTAACATGCGATTCAGATTACATGATATCCAAGTTTAAGAAATTCAATTGTGGGCTCAAAATAAGCTTCTCGAAATTGGCACCACAACCTCCTTAACATAATAATCCTTTTTTATTTTGAGATAAACTCGGTAGAGGAATTCACGTATAACAGGTTTAGTAGAACTAAGTTAATAATTTTAGTATGCTCATGAATAACTCTATTGAAAAAGGAAAAATTAAGTCTATGTTAATGTTCAAAGATAAACTTTGGTATTGACAAATGCAAAAGGTTCCATATTATTTGGCATTCGGAAGACTGATGCCTGCTCAAAATTATTTCACGTTAAACATTGTAATTTTTTCAGGTTGTTAAAAAGGTACATAAAAGATGGATCAGTAGGAAGCGTTAAAATAAATCTCTAGTACAAGCAACAAATAAAAAGCATGTGATATATAAAATGTTAGTACAATCTTGAGATCAATGAGTATTACGACTCATATTTTGGTTGGTTACTTGGAAATATTTATTAGGATGTTAGGGACTGCATTCTCATTAGTTAGAGATGCAACATTTCGAAAAGTTGGATTTGTTGAATATTTTACGATTAGTTGCTTTTGTTGTACGGAAGAAGTCTTTAATTCTCTTATTAACAATGGAATCAAGACACATATTATGTATATATATTTGTTAGTAGCATATGACGATCCAAGTCATCGATTATAGTAAAATTATGGACGCTATGATAAAGATATACTTAGTCATTATCATCGGATGTTCTAAATATAAAGTAATTTGATTAATTATATAAATATAATTCAATAAGAATTTGATTAATAGCCAATTATGGATATATAAGTGTAGGTATTCGGTTCAATTTGAAATTTTGTAAGGATTGGATCTAGATACCAGCAGTTAAGACTAAACTAATAACTTGAGAGAGTAAACTACTATAAATTAATTTAGTGAGTAATCGTACATGGTCAAAAGTGTAGAGTAGAATGGTATATTATAATTAGGTTAAAGTAAATTATAGTGAGTAATGTGACTATGATAAGATTTTCCTTCAATCTTTCACACAATAAGTTTGCCATATTTTTATTATTCTAACATCAGAAAATTTAAGTTTTTTTTTCTTCTAAATTTATGTAGTCTTCGTTGTGGAACAGGAACCAAAAGAGTATATAAAAATTTACAAGAGGACAACACCGGTTATTCAACAAATATTTAGCTTGTATTTTATGTGCAATAGAATTATTCAAGAATTCAACATGTTTTATCGACTGCAATTTATTATAACTCATTTGGAGTATTTTATCTCAATCTTCGACCATAATATTAGTACAAGTTTGTTATTGGTTCAGGAATACTATTTAAGCATAGGCATTGATCTCGAATATTAATACAAGTTTATGAAATAAGTTCAATTTGCTATTCTGAGTATGGTGTATGTTCGAGCAAAACTTGTCAATTTTGTGGACTATTTCTTATAATATTTGTTAAAAACAAAAATGTGCATTTAAAAGAGAAATTCTTGAAAAAATTGAGAATTTTTTATAATTTATGTGGTTTTAAGACCGAATCATTCAGAATTGACCGGAAGAAATATAAAGAGATGAGAAATAGGGCTTAACCTAAGGAAGTTGGAAGATATTCAACCTACCTTCTCTTTTAAAATGTGGTTCAACTACAGGGAGCATAAAACTTTATGGGCTAAACTCATGGCATCTATCTATTGTACAACCTGCCACCCTATCATCATTTCTAATCAATCAAGATGCTCTAATTCTTGGAAGCGTATGTAAAATATCAAAGATCAAGCTTAGAAATGCATTTTCTAGAATATTGGAGAGGGAGCTATAGACTTTTGGCTTGATAGATGGGCTTCTCCGAATCCATTTATCTTGTTTAACTCCACTGATAGTAAAGATTGGAATTTTCTAACTCAAGTGAAAGAATTTTGGAGTAATGGGGATTGGGATGTATACATAATTCATGTTATCTTTTCATCTGCAACAATTGAATCGATACAGAATAATTCATTAAACTCTTCAAAGGATTCTATAAAATGGGCCTTACCAGGGACTTGAAATATCAGTACCAAAGATACGTGGAGGTTTATAAGAGAAAAAAACTAATAAATCCTCCTTATTCGCAAAGATATGGAACTCGATCACTTCGAAAAAAACCTCATTCTTAGTTTGGAAAACAATCTATTTAGAAAAAGGGCTTTCTTCTAGTTTCAAAGTGTCAACATTACGAAAAAGTTGAAACTACTAATCACACTTTCATCAACTGTACTAAAGCTTGGGAAGTATGGAATTTCTTTGCTTCCATGTTCAATATTTTAACAAGTAGGAATATGACTTTCCCTCATATCTTTAGATCTATTCTTCCAATTGTTATTTTGCGGAATATCTGGGCCGATAGAAATAGAAGGAAACATCTAAACCAGAATTTGTCTTCCAGTTCTATCATTGATAAAGTGATTAACATAATTGCAAGACTTGATCAAGCTCACTTGCTCAAGCGAAAACACCAGTGTAATGATGCTGGAAAAGCGCATTTTCAGGACTGCTTAAATAATCTGGTTAAGTAGAATAGCCTTATCCTTGCAATGGAAACTCCCAAAGTCAACCAGATATAAACTAAATATTGATGGTATCAGTTGCTACAATGGATAAGATAGTGGAGGAGGATTAATTTGAGATAACTATGGTAACCTTGTACCAGGGTATGGGAGGCTTTATGGTAAGCAGTCTTCTATAGTTTATGACTGTAGAGCACTGTTAGACGGGTTACGGTTATGTCACAATAAAGTGATCACTCAGCTAGTTATTGAAACATATTCAATATTACTCACTCAGATGATTGTAAAAGAAAACTCACCATTGTATCTGGAGCCAATCATCAAGTGCTGCAGATCCTTGATATCCTCTACGATGAATCTTACTCCCATCTTCCGAGAACATAATGTTGTTGCAGCTTGGTTAGCGAAGAACACTCTAAAAGTCGGATCGGATATCAACCTTGATCCAAACTGTATCGTTAATCGCCTCAAAGCAATAATTTTTTTGGAAAATTTAGAAATCGGCTACATAAAAGTTGAAGAAACATAGTAAGTTTCCTGCTTATTCTATGTTTCTCTGCTTTTTTCCTCAAGTTATCTTTAGACCTATTCCAGCCAAATCCATCCTCAAATCCAGTTTATCGTCTGAATCTAGCTATGATTTTATTTTGTAAAAAATAGAAGAATAGTTTTGACGGCACTTTGATGTAATGGACCTAGCCCACCAATAGTGTATCCAGACAACATTATAATAACACAGTATCACAATTCAAAAACAAATATATGACTAATTAAATATTAAGTTTTATTACATGATCAAATCAGTTTCAATATATAGCCACCTAGGCACTTACGGACCAAATAATGTTTATTTTTATCAATTTGATACTATTTGTTTTAATAATTAATTTTATTTATAAATCTAAATTATGTTACACGAAAATATTTTAAAATAATAAATTAAAAATCAAACATACTTCTTGCAGAATTTGAGGGAAATATAAAGCACGGTAGGGAGAGCAAACTTTTAAAAAATAATCTACAAAAGTCAATCTATGATAAAAACTTTCAAAATTTTGAATGAAATATATCTTACCATTTTAAGCTCTTTTGGATTATAATATTTAAAAGTACAGAAAATGACTATTGTTTTTCATTTAATTTGGCTTCGGTTAAATTAAAGCCCATTTTGATAAGGAGCCCAAAAATCTAAAAGGCTACCAAAATTGTTTTTTTATTTCAACGGCCAGGTGAGAGATTTGAACCAAAGTCTTTCATTTTTTTTATAATATTTATAACTACCAATGTCCCAACAATTAAAAGGTCTCGAATAAAAAATGCAAGCTCCTACTATAAGATTACTGATATTGCAACACAGTGCAAGATGCACAAAAATTCTGTCTATATATTAAAAACTATAAGAGATTCAAAGCGCGATCATTTTATTGCCATTACAACTTATCAGAAATATATTAAGAAACCCTATTTACATTCAACCCTAGGAGTAGATGGGCATGTACGGTCAATACCACAATAAGCAGCAACCCTAATTATTTGCCCACTTGATAACATTAGCCCGATGCTCATGGCACTAGTTAGCGTTACCCTATTTAAAATACATTAATAAAAACTTCACTAATTTATTACAAATATAAAGAAAGAGAATGAGTCCGCATAAAATCAATGCTTTGAATGAAAAATATGAGCGAAGAGAGAAAGAGATACTTTCTGTTAGAATCAGATATGAAGTTAGACAAGAAATGGAAAAACCAATGTGGAAGGTCAGTCATATCGATCTTTTGTTGACAGACATGCTAAGTCCCAACATAAAAAAGCATGCTTTGTGTCTCCCAAAGAGCGATATTCGTCTTGAAAGGAAAAAAAAGATAAACAAAAATTGATAACTTCTAGTCATGAGGGAGTAAAAAGTTCAGCCTCGGGATTTAAAAGGTATAGAGGTTCTTCGAAAGGAGAATTAGAAAGAGATTATTCAAGGAGGTATAAAAAAGGAGAGCAAGTCTAAGAATGCTCATCGATCAACTTGGCATGAAAGTAATCCTTTGAATGAGGATGCTGAAACTGATAGGAATTTGTATGTCACAATGGGGACCGATGACCAATTCGTTCAAGGCGTTGATTGGAGGAACTCTCCATTAACAGATGAAATTTGTTCGATGACACTTCTGATGCGTTTTGATATTTCGAAGGTTGAAAATTTTGATGGGAGGCAAGATCGCGATGATCACATCGAACAATTCAAAAATTATATGATGAATTTCGAGGATGATGATCGGCTTGTGTGTCGTACTTTTTCTCAAACTTTTAAAGGAACAGCTCTCAAGTGGTACAACAGGATTCCGAGGGTATCTATATCAAATTTTAGGGATTTTTATACTGTTTTTTGAAAGTAGTTCGTGGGGAGCAAAGAGATGGGAGCTAGTGGTGATACAATTATTCAGTGCAAGCAGGCACCGAGAGAAAAATTGAAAGACTATACCAAGAAATTTGTGTTGACAAGCGCTAGTTTGGACAACTGTGAAGAAAATATGGTGATGGTAGCTTTTTGTCAGGGTTTATTGCCAGGGATCTGGCTAATGAGATGCCAAAGAGAAGGGCTTTGACTTTTAGGGTGTTGATGACTCAAGTCGGCGATCAAATTAAGGTTGATAAGCATACTAGAGTCGGAGGTGGACCAGTTAATACTTCAAGAAATTCGGGACAAGCAGCCAATAATCAAGGGGAGCCCTCGAATGGAAATCACAATGGTAATGGGAATAATCAGCAGTCGAGGAAGAAGAACATCAATTTGCCTTCTCAAAGTGGTGGTTATTCGAACCACACTCCATCCAACAATTGCAACAGACCTAGACCAAATACATGGGTCAAGCAATAGTACTATGTTGATTTGACATAGAGTATTTTTTTCATTTGGTATAAAACCAAGAACTCTATAAACTTTAGGAAACCAGCTCCTATCAACAAACTAATGGAAGAAAAGAATAATCAATTTTATAGGTATCATGCTGATATTGGGCACAATACAAATGATTGTATTGCTTTGAATAAAGAAATCCAATATTTGATTGAGAATAGAAAGCTCTTGACTTATGTTAAGTCACATGGGAGTGCATCAAAGAATAATGGTGCATCAACTTCAAAGGCTGCACTGCCAGCTGAGAATTCGATGGTTATGGATTCACAGATTGAGACATTCGACGCTTCTAATGGATCTGTTGAAAAGGATCCGAACAAGTTGCTTCTGATGGCAGTTGAGGTGCATGTTGAGGTTGTTTCTGTGGAAAAGGGGCACGTTCGGGAGTTGTGCAAGTTTTTCGAATCGTTGGCAATTTTTAGGGGAGATTCGATGACTAGAAACTCAGACAGTTCGAGTAAAAGGCGTGTTGTCAATTGGACAACTCAAATTGAAGGGAGGATGTCAACACATTTGTATGGAAAGAAAGATATTACCTTTATTTTGTTTGATGAAGATGAGTTGAGAGGGACTGCAGGACCACATGAGGATGTTGTGGTAATTAGAGCTGAGGTGGCTGGCGTCGAAATTCGACGTGTGCTGATTGACACTGGAAGTTCTGCAAATGTTCTTTTTAAGTCTACTATGATAGAATGATAAACTCACCTCGAGTTACTCAATCAGATCGTACAATTATCAGATTCACGGGTGTAATAATTCGTGTTGTTGGAGAATTCGAGGGAGAAGTTAGTTTTGGGAAATGGTCATTCAAGAAGAAGGTCCAAATAATTTTTGTGGTGGTGGATTGTCCTACAAGTTATAATATTATTTTTGGAAGATCATGGCTTTCAAGAATGTATGGGGTAGTTTCAACAATTCATCAATGCTTTACGTACGTGGTTGAAGACAAAGTTGGAGCGGTTCGAGGCGATCAAAAGGTTGCAAGAGAATGCTATGTCACTACACTTCGGGTCCGAGGATTCAAAAGTGGAGATTTGATGCGAGAATAACAATTAGAATGGGTTCCCTCGGATTTGGAAGAAAGGGTTGGCGATCCGAGAGAAACCATAGGGTCTTTAACAGTGAGTGAAGAAATAGAGGAGTTTACTTTGTCGGAAGGAAGAGGTGCTTCAGATTGAAACTTTATTGACCCATAAGCTACGTCAACAGCTGTTTGATTTTTTATCTCAGAATTTGTATGTATTTGCTTAGAGGAGAGAAGATGTAACACGAATACCTATCGAAGTAATTCGACACACCTCCGGCATGAATCCGAAGGTCAAACCGGTGATTCAAAAAAGAAGAGGGTTTTCTTCGGATAAAACGGAAGCAATTGTTGCAGAAGTGGATCGGTTGTCTAAGGTCGGACATATAAAGGAATCACAGCATCCTTTGTGGACGGAGAATCCGGTGGTGGTTAAAAAGAAGAATGGGAAATGGAAGATGTGTGTTGAATTTACAGATTTGATTAGAGCTTACCCAAAAGATCCATTTCCTCTTCCTTGAATACAACAGTTGATTGATTCCACTTTAGGCAATACAATTTTAACTCTTATGGATGCTTTCGTATGATATAATCAGATCCAGATGGATCTGAACGATCAAGAATGCACGACTTTTATAACTGATAGAGGCCTCCATTGTTATAGAGTGATGCCCTTTGGATTGAAGAATGATGGAGCCACTTATCAGAGATTAATGAATAAAGATTTTGCTACGCAGATCGTAAGAAATATGGAGGTATATATAGATGATGTGGTAGTGAAAATTTCAAGGGATGAAGTGCATCTGGATGATCTAGAAGAAGCTTTTTTGAATCTAAGAGAAATCAGGTTGAAGTTAAATCTTGAGAAATGTACCTTTGGAGTTTGATCGGGGAAGTTTTTGGGTTTTATTATTAGTGAAAAAGGAATAGAAGCCACCCCATAACAATTAAAAGCTTTGATAATAATGAATTCACCTCGATCAGTCAAAGAAGTGCAGATATTGACAAGAAGGTTAGCATCACTTAATCGATTTATTTTACGATTTAATAACAAATGCTTTCCTTTGTTTCAAGTGTTACGAGGATCTAACAGGTTCGAATGGACGTCAGAATGCGAAGTAGCATTCATAAACATTAAAACTTTGTTGTCATCACCAGAAATATTAACAAAGCCTCAAAATGGGGAGAGGATATTCTTGTACATCGCCGTATCGGATTTTGCACTCAGCGCAGTGGTAATTACTGAAGATTTAGGAATCCTAAAGTCGGTGTATTACGTTAGTAAATGTCTTGTTGCAGCAGAAAAAAGGTATATGAAGTTGGAGAAGTTGGTTTTAGCATTGGTGATTGCTTCTAGGAAGATGCGTCCATATTTTCAAGCTCATACTATAGAAGTCCGAACTTCATTCCCCTAACAAAATGTATTGCAACGACCTGATATTTCCGGAAGGATGACCAAATGGTCAGTGGAGTTAGGGGACTACGATATTTTATTTACACCTCCAACAGTGATAAAGGCACAAGCATTGGCTGATTGTTTTTATTGAGTTCCACTCAAGTGGATCAGATGGGGAAGAAAGCACAAAAGTTTTGCCTACCGATTCGAGGTGGATTGTTCGAGCAGATTTAAGGTCCAGTATTTCAAGGTGCAGTGCTAGGGTTCAATTGATAGCTCCGATGGGGGAAACAATGGTCCAATCAATTAAATTTTGTTTTCACGCATCAAATAATGAACCTGAGTACGAAGCTGCTTTAGCAGGTTTGAGGTTGGCAAAAATTTGTGGGGCGACTTCAGTACGTCTAGAAACGAAGTCTCAGTTATTAGCAAATCAAGTATGTGGATTTTCCGAAGCAAGGAAGGATCGTTTGATTTTGTATCTTCAAGAGCTTCAGAATTTAATGTTTATGTTTGAGAACGTTGTTGTGGAATATATTGGGAGAGGAAGTAACATGGTGGCTGATTCTTTAGCAAATGGTGCTTACAAGGAAGAATATCTTTGGATTTTGCTACAAGAAAATCCTTCAATTGTTATTCAATCTGGCCAATGTGAAATTACAGAAGAATGTTTTGCCATTAATGAAAGCCGACGTGATTGGCGATTGGATATCCTTAATTTTTTACCCAAGGATTATTGCCACATGACTCTCAATTTGCTAAAAAAATTAAGGGGTAAAGCCTTCGGATATATAGTTGTAGATGAAATTTTATATAAAAAGGCGTCAAGCAGACCATTGTTACGATGTTTAGGAAATCAAGAATCACAAGAAGTATTTCCAGAATCGCATGATGGTGAAGGGTCAGCTCATTGTGGGTTTACAGCTTTATCGCGTGGAGTTTTACTTGCAGGGTTTTACTGGCCTACAATCATGAACGATGCTAAGAATTTAGTCTGAGGCTGTGATACTTGTCAGAGATATGTTAATGTTATTCAAACACTAGCAGTACCGCTTATGTCTATATCTGAGGCGATACTATTTAAATGATGGGGAATTGATTTCATGGGACCTTTGTCGGTGGCCTTTGGGGGAAGGCAAATGGTAATTGTGGCAGTGGATTATTTTACGAAGTGGGCAGAAGCAGAACCGCTATCAGGAACAAAAGTAAAGGATGTAATTAAATTTATTGTGAATAATATATGTTGTGGTTTTGGGGTTCCTCAGAGAATTACAACAAATAATGGCCCTCAATTTAATAACAAGAAAATGGCTGCATTTTGTACTTCTAAAGGGATTCAGCAATGTTTTTCGACGCCCTTTTATCCTGAAGCTTATGGACAAGTGGAAGTGACAAATAGAACGATTTTAGATGGCTTGAAGAAGAATCTATCGGGGCAGCAGAAAAATGGCCAAATTAATTGCAAGAGGTGCTTTGAGTTTATCGAACAACTCCAAGATAGGCTACAAAAGAGACTCCTTTTGCTTTGGCATATGGTATGAACGCACTAAGCCCTATTGAATCTACGATGTCATCTTTTAGAATATCTCAATATTTTGAAATATTTAATGATGAAATTCGAAGGGCCAATTTGGATTTGATTGAGGAAAAAAAGGGTTTGAGCTTATTTGAATTCAATACATTATCAAACTCTCATGGAAAGTAGATATGATTTGAAGCTAAACAATAGAGAATTTAAAGAAGGTGATAAAGTGTTGCGAAAAGTTTTCCTACACACAAAAGGAAAGAGCCTCGAAAAAATGGCTCCAAACTGGGAAGGGCCTTATACAGTTGTTAAAAGAATTTAGGCGGGGTCTTATCGTCTTTGTGATTTCGAGGGGAGGATGCTACAACATCCATGGAATATTCATAACTTGAAGCTTTATTGGGAATAGACATGCTTTTGTACTTTGAAATTATTGTTTTGAATTGCGCACTATTTCATACCCTGCTGGTCCAAGAAGGTTTAATGAGGCGTCATATACATGCACGTATTCAAATTTATCAATAAAGTTCGTTTTTTGGCCAATGGTTGTTTTATATTTATTTGGATACTATCTTAACAAATCATCAAATATTGATCACCTTTGAGATTAGTTAAGGGTAGAATATTCCAAAATGTTTATAACACTTTTCGAAGAGATAACCATGTTCTATAACCACTATACATTTGGTATTTCGAAATGAATGTTTAAAAACTCACTGAGAATTTTGATAAGCTAATCAAGCTTAGCAACACATTCATATCTTTTCGAAGAGTTATGATACTTGTTAATTTTTATTAAGGCATTTGAAGTGGTAATTTTATATTATTAAGATTTTGCAATTATTTTGTATTTAGCATCGAATAATATGCTAGAAAAAAGTAACATAAAAAGGAATAACTCTTTGCCATTTAGATTAAGTTGTTACAATAAAAAAATGAATATTCAAATTAGACAAAGAGAAAAAACTGAAAGGGTAGCTAGCCAATTAGTGAGAAGATTCTTCTTCTTCGGATGACTAGTCCTCTGAAGATGATGAACTGGGAACAGGGTCGAATGCCTCACTTCGACGTTTCTCTTCAGGAATATCGTTCCAAAAATTTGTAAGATTGATTTTTGGATAGGCATCATGAAGTTCTCGAAGGAGAAGGATGCTTGCATCTTCTTTTCCGACCTGAATAGCTGTTTGCATATTCTTCGAAAGCTCAGCTTTAGCAGTAGTTATAACAACAACTTTTTCTCCTTCAAACTTCTTCTTCAGGTTCTCTATTTCATCGATCAACTCTTTATATTTTGCCTCACAAAGAGTTAGAGAATTTTTAAGTGTGGTAGAGTTGGATTTTTCGATATTTAATTCAGCAACATTCTCAGTTTTGAGTTTCTTTATTTTCTCTGCATGAGAATTTTTCAGCAGCTTTGTGTTGACCATTTGCTTGATTTGAAGATGATCCTTTATACAGAGAGCGCCTTTTATCAGCAACTCTGTTCACTATTTAATAGAGTGTTTGGTTACATGGATAACACATAGGATCTTGTTCTTGTAGTGCTTTAGTGTGTGACTTTGGATCCAACACATCTTGGCCCATGACTTTATCCTTAGACAAGAAAGGCTAATTCTTCATGCGTATTGACTGTCTCCCCACTTTCAGGGTCGCCGCTTTGCATTACATCTCTGATCAACGGTGGAGACTTGACATCCCCCCTCAAACGAAGCGGTGACTCCAGGAGCCCAAGTTTGTCATGGAGATAGACGAATCGATATGAAGACAAAGCTTTATTGAGGGAGTCTGCAATTCGATCTTGAGAGGGTACGTAATGAATTTGAACAGAACCTTCAAGCACCTGATCGCCAATGAAGTGTACCTCAAGCTCAATGTACTTGGTGCTAGCATGGAATACCGAGTTGGAAGCCAGTGCACTCGCCCCCAAATTATCGCACCACATGACAGAGGGTGGTATGAATGAAATCTGGATTTCAGTAGGTAAGGAACGAATCCAGATTAGTTATGAGAACATGTTTGCAAGTCCATTGTACTCCGATTCAGTGGAGGATCGAGATACCATTTTCTGCTTCTTGGAGGACCAGGAAATCAGAGGTTCACTTGAAACACACAGTACACCCTAATGCTTCGACGATGATCAGGTGAGGAGGCCCAAGAAGCATTAGAATACTCATGGAGTTGAAGGTGATAGCAAGGCTTGATTTGGAGCCCCAGCCACCTCGACCCAGATAAGTAGCGTAGAACTCTCTTATGACATTTCCATTGTGTAGTTGTAGGAGTCTGCTGATATTGACTAAGTCGATTGACGTCATATGACGTTTTACAATGAGCCACGTCCTACAAAGTCAGACCAGTTCTACTTTCTGATCGAGGTATTTTGGCCACCAGATTATAATCTGCATAAAAAACACTTACAAATCCACCTTCAACAACAACCTTTCCTCCTGACTCATCTACTTGTCCAAAACTAATGATATTAGCTTTTAATCCTGGTACATAATAGATGTTCTTCATTCGCAAGTTTTTCCCGGTTTTGCTTCGGAAGTTTGCAGTTCCTCTTCCACAAATATTGATCATAGAGCCATCACCAAACTTTACTGTACCACTCATTGATTTGTCTAACTCTGTCAATAGGTTTCGGTCCCCGTTCATATGAATTGAAGTCCCTGTGTCGTAGTACCACATTGATTCATCAACACCCTCGTTCGTTGCCACTGTTTCAGATTTATCTTTGGCCAGCATCAATTTTTATCTCTAGAAAAAACACAATTGGTCTCTATGACTAGCAATGTATCTTTATCTTCTACTTCTTCTGTTAGATTCATTGTTTCCTCTTTCTTCGGTTTGCAATCCCTAGCATAATGCCCAAAATTATGACATGTATAACATTGTACCTTTGTGATATCAAAGTTCGAATTTCAGTGGATATGTCCTTCTTTATCAACATATTTTGATATTCCATAGGAAAAGCTTATTCTCTCATAGCCAAAGCCACCTCTGCCTCTTCCTCGACCACGACCTCGGGTCCCTCCGACATATGTCGAGTTCAATCGTGACTCCCATTCTGCTTTTGTTAACAACACCTTTTCATCATGCTCTTCTTCTTCATCACCTTTAAGACGTTCTTCATAGGCTCTTAGTGCCCCAATAACATCTTCAAAAGATTTGTTTTTGGCATCTCCAAATTGTTCAATTGACGCTGCAATTTGGGTAAACTTGGACTAAACAGATCTTAACAATTTCTTGTTCACATAGTCTGGCTTAATTGCAACACCAAGGGCCTTCATTTGGTTAACCACTATTGCCATTTTTCTCGCATACTCCACTACTGTCTCATTCTTTTTCATTTTCATACCTTCAAATTCCCATCTAAACGCTTGCGCTCGCACCTCTTTGACCTCGTCTGCTCCTTCATTCATTTTGCGAAGAGACTCCCACGCTTCTCGTGTTGACTCAATGTCACCCAATTCAATCAATTGGCCTTCAGTCAATCCTTGAGAGAGAATTTCATACACAATTTAATCTTGACGGAGATCAAATGGTTTGTCGGACAACACAGCATCCCAAAATCCATGAGCCCTCATGCATATCTTCATCTTTAATGCGCATCCTTGATAGTTTGTGTCAGTGAGAATTGGATACGTAAGTGATAGATTTCCTTCCTTATGTGACACTCTTCTTTCTTATTCTGTTGATTCAACGCTACCACCGCTTCTTACCACATTTGCAACTATTGTTTTTCGACATTGGCTCTGATACCAAATGAAGAAAATAAAATTAAGAGAATTTTTTTCCTGAAATTCTGAATCTATTCAAGTTGATCAAATTACATATACATAACGGAAACACAGAATTTACGGAGGCAGTTGCAACTACACATAATTTATAACGGAAACTAATAAAATATAATTGCATACATATAAATAAGATACGATATTAAATTAATTATGCCAACAAAACCTACATCATTCGTGTAGGCATTAACATTACAAGAATTATGTATTTGGCAGTCAACCCTTGAAGAATGCTACAAGTGTTGGAACCCAACAAGTCATGAGATTCTATCGTATTTTTTGAAGGTTGATTGCCACAAACTGAAGATTATTGTCTTTAGAAGTTTCCTCGTTTGTTATTGTTTTCATATTTCAACTAACATCTATTCTTTTTATGACCTATCATATCACAATATGTACAATGAAATATGAGACTCTGGCATTCTCTATAGTTTGTCAAGATCTGCTACAGTGGTCACATATATTTTCCTTTAAATTTCTTCATTTCTCGACGACTGCGGCTGCTATAGAGAAGTTTTCAATGGGCTCTGAGGATACCTATCATTCCTTCTCTTATTAGAATATAGAAGCATATGTTTAACTGTCATTGGGAAGATGTGATATTATCCATATTTTGGACATCATCGCCTTGTAAAATTCATTTAAACCCATCAAAAATAGCATAAAACAATATTATTTTCTCTGTTCGGGGTGTGCTTGGAGTTGATTGCTTGTCAGTGGAGAAACATATAGCTCGAGATCATCCCACGAAGTCTTGAGCTTGACAAAAATATATAGTTAATACCATTTTGATTTGTGATATGATGACGATTGATTTTCATATATGAAAACAAAGTTGGAGCATTCTTTTGAGATAATTGGTCGTGCAAGTCAATTGTTCCTACGCTCACAGTCTTTATATGGATAACCCCTTCAGCGATATCTGATTAAACAACATGAGTGCGAAATTGAATTGGTTCCATTACTTAAACAGAAGAGGTTCATGTTACTTGTGATAGTTCTTTAACACTACCTTCGACGAAACCGATCTTCTTTGTCAAAATTAGTGCACCCTTTAATGCAAGATTATAAAAAACAGACAAACTAAGGACCCGCAAAGGACCCGCAAACATACTAAGGACCCGCAAAGGACGTACAAAGAAGCAGACAACTCCAAATCAATTCTCAACTAGTAAATGACTCAGTGAAGTTATGGGAGTCATATTAGAAAGTCTCAAAGTCTCAAATTATTAAGAGATCTTTGAATCATATTTTCTGTAAGTACTGAACCTTTGTGTTTCACTCTTCAAGTAATAAAGCCGAACTCTTTTGTGTGTAAACTGTTTCAGTTCTTGTCTGTTCAATTTGTTTCATGGTATCAGACCGAGGTCTCTGCATATTAAGTGTTTGATTTTATTACCCAAAGAAACCGTGTCAAGTTGTATTACTTTTAAATCAATATGAATGGAAATAATTCAATTCCTTCTATGTCTACAGAGAAGCTTGTTGGAACCAATTACCAATATTATCGATTGTTTCTGGTACCGAGATACTTCCTAGTGATACTCCGGAAAACGCTGAGTTAAGGAGGAAATGGAAAGTAAGGTGCGGAAAGGCTTTATTCACGTTGATAACTTCGATCGTTAAGGAATTTATTGATCATGTTCGTGCATTGGATTCTTCAAATAATATTTGGGATACTCTTGACATGTTCTTTACCCAGAAGAATATTGTACGACATCAATATCTTGAGAATGCACTTGCTTCATTAACCCAAGATAATATGCCGATCTTTGATTACTTTTTTAAGGTAAAGAATGTATGTTCGGAAATTTCAGGTTTGGATAGTGATGAACCTATCAGTGATTCAACGCTAAGACGCTATTTGATTCGTGGATTATGATCTGAATTTATCCCGTTTATATCATGAATACAAGGATGGGTCATCCAACCATCAATTGTTGAGTTAGAGAACCTACTCTCTAACCAGGAAGCATTGGTTAAACAAATGTTTGGTAAGTATTCTGTTGATGGTGAAGATACACTGTTTACTAAACACAGGTCAAGGTGGAAAAGTACACAAAATGCTGGTAAGCAGACAAGGAATCAGGGGGAGTCAACAAACCACTTTAAACGGACACGTTTTAGATGTAGAAGGACTGGACACATGAAGTCGGATTGTCGTGCAAAGATTATTTGTAAGAAGTGTGTAAAACCAGGCCATATCAAATCCAATTGTTATTCAAAAAATGCCGAATTATATGCAAATAATGCATACGATAATGAAGAGAGAAATGAGCGACAGTGGAAAAGTTGGCTCTCGATTGAGTTTGTGAATGGACCGGACAACATAACATAGATTATTAATCAACCAGTTGCCATTGGTGCCTCAACTGTTCGCGGTGCACCGATTCCTGTAGTCGGGCCTTGTATACTTGCACGCCTCACACCGAAGAAGGTACAAAATGGTTTGGCTATTTTTCGCGTTGGTAATAATAAGGTAGAGAAGCCACATAGTGGTATCATGACTGAAAATTGTCCGCGTGAGAGAAAAATCAAATTGTCCAAGGTTATTTTGAAGATTATGCAAGGTTCTTCTAAAGGTGGTATAGGTACAACAACATGCTAGGATAGTCAAGTTGAAGCGGGCTTATCAGAGTCGATTGCGGTATCGGCTCGTAAGCAGCTAGTTAATATGGTTGTTCCAATCAAGTGGGGAAAATTGAAGCTTGTTTATAGGCATGATATAAGGCTTAGTAAGATTCCTATTAATTAAAACTTTAACATTTTGAGACAGATTGTGAGTAGAAGATTTCCAGCATTAAAATCGGTTTTGATCAAGTATAACGATAACGATGGACATTTGGTGACAATAACGTGTACGGGCGAACTCAGATTGGTAGAGTTGTCTGTGGATAGTAAACTTGAATCAAATGTAGTTGAGTCGGCTCCAATGTTGTGGTTGTATATCGTTGAGGTTGATCCAGAACAAGAACCTCCCTTGGTGGAGGAATGAAATAACAAGCCTCTTGAGATTGTAGAAATTAAAGTGGATGAAAGTGGATCATCTTCTTTAGGTGGTTCTATTTCAGAATATTAGATTATAAATTCCAATCAACTCGAGAAAAATGTTCAAAAGGAATAAGAAGAACGAAATGGTAAGGAAATTAGAACTCATGATTGGTTGGTCGATTTTGCACAACTTTTCGATACTCAAATGACAGAGTTTCTCCAGTCGCAAAGCAAAATGATTGCCATGGCTGCTATTGCGGCTGCGGATTTAGCCCTTCATGTTTGTTTCAGTTTGTTGTGTAGTTTAAAATGCGGTTGGGCTCTAGCGGGTGCAGCCATGGTGTTGAATTTTTCGTGGTGGTTTATTAATGTGTCTCAAATCGTTTATATACTGGGCGAAACTTGTGGAGAAGCATGGTCTGACATTACAAGACAGACATTTAGTAATCTGTGGGGGTTTGTTAAAGTGTCCATTGCTTCCCCTGTCATGCTCAACTTGGAAGTATGATATTTCACAACATTGATATTGTTTACTAGATATTCAGAGGATGCAGAAGTTTATGTTGCAGCTCTCTCTATATGCATAAACATAATGAGTTGGACTGGCCATATTGTTATTGGAACAAACACAATTGTCAGTGTTCGAGTATCAAACGAGATAGGCACACGACATCCAAGAATGACGAAATTTTCTTTAATAGTGTCGGTTATATCATCGACATTTATTAGACTTCTATTTTCTATGGTTCTTATTATGTACAAAGATGTGTACCTAGGGTTGTTCTCATATAATAGCAGAGATCAATATTTAGTTAAAGGGTTAACACCATTGACATATCTATGTATGGTCATTAGCAATCTTCAAGCTATTCTATCAAAATTTACTGTTGAAGCTGGATGGCAGGCTACTGTAACCTATGTGAATATTTCTGTTACTACGACCTAAGAATTTAATTTTTCCATTCTAGTCATCATTGAAAATATTCTAATAAAATCATCTTCGTTTTTGTTTCCGCTTGTAGGTGACATATATATATGTAACAGTAAATATCAATTTATGAAGAATAATTTTTATATTAAGACAGTTTCAGAGGAAGGTGCTTTTAGGTTAAGGTAGATCGAAACTTAAGACTAATTTTTATAGTCTGAAGTTAAGAAAATAAAAGATAAGAAACGAATAAAATTAATATGAAAACTATATTTTTATAGTTTAGAATAAGAAAAATAAAAGAAATAAATTAATAAAATTAATAGGAAATAATAGATTATATTTTTCCTATTTATTATTGTAAGGTTTATTTATAAAAAATAAAAAATACTCCATTTTATTGAAAAGGTTACAGCTTTTGTTATTTTATTAAAAATATTCATACCTAAACATATACTATTAGTAAACCATATGAAAGCAAAAGTATTCATTTTTTATTTTAATACATTATAACTACCAAATTCCCAACTATAAAAGGTATAGAATATTAAATGCAAGCTCCTATATAAAAAGATGGCTAGCATTTCCTTAGCAAACCATCATTTTATCGATAAAAACTTAAAGTACAGCAAACCAAAAACAAAAACAAGATGAAAAAGGGAGTTTCATGTATTGCTTTTCTTGTGGTAATCTTTCTAGTTAGTGAAACACTCATAGCAGAGGCTGTATGTGATGTAAGGCAGCTATCTCCTTGCTTACCTGCAATTACGGGTCCAACTGCGCCCACACCTGTGTGCTGCATCAGGGCACGTCAGGCGAAACCATGCATTTGTGAGTATCTCAGAAATCCTGCACTCGTCAAATATATCCCTAAAGCCAAACAAGTTGCTGCCAAATGTGGTGTTGCCATCCCCAGATGTTGACCTTCTTCCTTATTGTAATAACCTATAAACTATAAATAAAATTATCAATTCCCATATATTTATTCAGTAATGTATGAAATGATCCTTGTTGAATTATAAACCATAAGATTGGAGGAATACGGTCCCTGCTATAAAAAAAACAATTCAGATACACTCATTCTCAAAGAAACAGATGGAAATGAGAAGTTAACATTTCCAAGTTTTTGTGTTTTTGCTTCTTCAGAATGTATCTGTTTCTTTAGAAAGTAGGATTTAATCTTTTTGTTTTTTAAAAATGTAGGATTGAATCCCTCTTCTTAGCATTTGCGTTGGAGTGATGTAAATGATAACGGTCATTTCCGTCTCTTTCTTTGAGAATGAGTGGATCTGAATTGTTGTTTTATAGCAGGGATGATATCCCTGCATTTGGTATCCTTGCATTTGGTATCAGAATGCAAAGAAGCAGAGGGATTCAATCCTACATTCTTAAAAAAAACAGAAGGATTAAATCCTACTTTCTAAAAAAGTTATATTAGTTATTATCTTAGTGAACCTATAATTTTACTAAATCCATCAACTAAATTTATAGATTGGGCCACATCCATTGAGTTGATTTAAGAAGTTTTACCAATTCTGTAGATGGGGGACAATAATTTTGAAACCAAAAACTAAATATTGCTGCCACATTTAGTACGTGGGTTCAAATTGTTTTTTATGTGATGAAGTTTATTATTCCTTCTTGCAAACGACTTTTTATAAGGTTTTTAATTAGACTAATTTGAAATTAAAAGTACAATATACTATATGCAGGTATGGGTTTTATATGAACAGATGTAATTGAAGTAGATGACTATTTTTTACCTTTGACATTCAAAATTCAGAAATGAAATCGTTAATCAGATTGATGTTTTGGAAGAATGAAGAACGGATAGGTTTTATGTTTCTAAGAAAATGAAATCATGGTGAAACATCTGCCTAAACAGTCAAAACACTTTCTGTTGTCCAAAAAAGAATTAAAGTTTACTTGGTGACAGATCTAAATATTAGGATAAAAAATAAAATATCAAATAGAAATAATGATGCCTAATTTTAAATAAGTTATGTATGCAAACATGTTTCATATCCAAATTTGAAAGTGAATGCACTAACACTTTTTGAGATTTTTCTAATAAAATAAAATCAACGACCAAAAACAAAATCATCAAAGAATAGTTGGGCTGACAAAATATTATTCTGATATACCCACGCACGAAATACTACCGTAGAAGTCGAAGGTCGTAGAATCAACAATTGGCTAGTTATGTGTGTATTCTCTAGGTATACACTTTACCTGCGAGACCTAACCACACTCCTCTCAAGACCTAACCACTCTTCATGAGTAAATTACCGTAGCGAGGGTGGCACATCCTGCGTATAAAATCACGCACCTACGGGATTTTGTTGTAAAACATCTATACTCAATAATTCTATCGGATGTCAAAACTCTTTTAACACATTATGACAAAATAAAGTTAAGTTAGAGAGTGAACGCAATTATATCTCTTAGATTTTTCTCCTAAATCTTGTATATAAACAATGATGTATATATATATATATATACTGTTTGGCGGATCTAGGAATGGAAATTAGGGGGCTAAACTATGAAACTTATACCTATCTTCTGAAACATTTTTTGATACTTTCGCCAAACCTAATTCTATTGTTAGTTTTGAATGCATTATCTAGCTCTAAAAACACTAGCCTGTTAATTTTAAAAACACCAATTTCTCATGACCAGTACGATTGTTTGTATTTGCGTACTCAGGATCGAATAGTCGTGTTACTAGTTGGAAATATTGAAGAATAGTCGTGTTACTAGTTGTGACAAAATCTCTATTCTTCCACAAATGTCACCAAACAATCATTAACCATGGATAATTCATTATATTTCACAATTTATTCTTCACATAATTTAAACCAGAGAAAACTCGCCCAACATTTACAATTTCTACGGGTAAAAGCATATCCAACTTCAAAAGATCACACATCCAATTGAGGATTTTATGCTTTTTATATTAACAATAATCCTAAAATGTCCCGCAAGTCCTTTCATATTGCGTCTATCTGCAATTTACTTTAGAAAAGCAAAATTAAAATTATGCTTTATGCGGGTCTATTTGCTTTTAAATTGAACTCTATAGTTCTCTGTCTTTAAAAAAAACATTGATCAACCAATGTTATTACTAAATAAAAATTACGATTTAGCAAACCTTCAATTTTGAGAACTAATAACGTATAGACATAATACCTCAGTAGTTAGATTTATATTTTAAATATAATAAAAAAAGAAAGATATATTTATATCCAAATAATATAGATTTGTTATATATATATATAATAAATAAATAATAGAATTTATTCAAATATATATATATATATATATATACTATAAAAATAATATAAAATTATATTATATGCTCAAAGAAACGTGTTCAAGTATACTTACAAAGTCCTATTCAAATATAAATATATATATATATATATGATAAAAATAATATAAATTATATTATATATTGAAACAAATTTCTTCCCTAAAGGAAGAGATGGATTAAAACTTTGATCATTGGGTTCATTGCATCGATGTTTACCACCTGGACTAACACAAGAGTGTTAGTACGTAAGTACCAAACACATTATTTAACGGATCTTGTGGGTTCCTGGCTCCGCCCGTTGTTGTTTGTTATAATAAATTATACAGACAATATTTTATACTTTGGTGCAGAATTTTATCCACTATGTCAAGGTGTTTGGATGCATTGGTAGTGTATGGTTAGTAGCGACCCTGAATTAGCTTAGGGCCTTAGAAAATCCAATCACCATGTTTTTTACATCTTTAGGGGAAGGCCAACAACCACGGTAAACCCATCATTCTAGACAACCACAGTAAACCCAAGTCTCTTAATATTATTATATAACTTTGTGTTTTGAGTTACACTAGTTGAGAGACTTAGTAGCCGTAACACACTATCTTACTGCCATTGTCTTCTTGAGACCTCACCACATCTTTTCTCTTGTCACCCCCCTCAAATGCCGAGACGATTCTGCTAGCCTAAGTTTACCACGCAAGAAGGAAAAAAGAGAAGATGACAGGGCTTTAGTGAGGAAATAAGCTATCTGGTCGTGAGAAGGCACATAGCCAATCTGGACAAAACCCTGAAGGACTTGCATTGCGAGCTAAATCCACATCCAATTCTATATGTTTCGTTTGATCATGGACG
This sequence comes from Limnanthes douglasii subsp. nivea, assembly GCA_036936605.1. NCBI lineage: Eukaryota > Viridiplantae > Streptophyta > Magnoliopsida > Brassicales > Limnanthaceae > Limnanthes > Limnanthes douglasii. The sequence continues at coordinate 280,387,336 of JAUPFV010000004.1, forward strand.
ACGAGGTTGGAAGGTAAGGGGCTAAAACACCAAAGCACAAAAAGTGATGAGAGAGGAAGCTAAATATCAGTAAAAAGAGCCTGAAGCCAGAAAAGCTCAGCTGAAATATTAGATAGAGCTCTACATTAAGACTTTGTGGAAGATCGAGAAACAACATTTTATTTCTATGAAGACGAGTACATAAGAGAGTCACCAAGGTAACAGTAAGCCTCCATACTCCGGTGGTCCTCATGCAAACATGTCTAATCATAATCAGAAGACCCATGGAGCCGCAAGTGATAGCATGGTTGAATGTGAAGACCAAGCTAACAAGACCCAAATACGTACCTCAAAATTCCTTTTAGTTTTTTCCAATGAACTGAGGTAGAATTATGTTGGAAGTGACTGAGCCTGTTCAGAACATAAGCAATGCCAGGTCTAATGTGAGTAAGATACTATAATCCTGCTAACAAACTTTTGTACTGTGTAGGAAAGATAAGGGAGACGACATCAAGACTGGAAATCAGAGCACCAACATCCATAGACGTTGGACAAGGTTTAGACAACGAGAGGTCGTGTGAAGAAAGTAAGTTTTTGATGTATTGATGTTGCGTGAGATGGAAACTGGTGGAGTAACGATGAACTTGTATTCCTAGGAATAAATGGAGTGGCCCTGTGTCTTTGAGTGCAAAGTTGCATTAAGCCTGTGTATAAATTGCGTGAGACAAATTATATTTTTCCATGTGACAAAATATCATCAACATAAACAAGTATTAGTAAGATGATAGTTTTAGAAACAAAGTAGAAAAATGAATAATCAGTTTTGGAGTTGTTGAATCTTCAGGTTAGAAGTGCGTCTTTAAGTCTAGAATGCCATGCTCGAGGGGCCTATTTAAGAGCATAGATAGCCTTGTAGATTCTCCACACATGAGTAGGATTATTGATATCTTCAAAACCATGTGGTTGTCTCATATACATAACCTCTTTTAGCAGCCCACTAAGAAAGGCATTATTGATAACAAGCTGCTTTACTTCCTCATTTTTAAACATGACAATAGTTAGAATAAGTCTCACCACAGATGCCTTGATAACATGACTGAATGCCGCATAAAATCAATGCTATGGGTTTGATGAAACGCATTGGCAACCAACGTGGCCTTGTAGTGTTGTACTGAGCCATTCAAGTTATACTTGACTTTATAAACCCATTTACAACCAATGGTGTTGAGACTAAAATACATTAGAACCAGTCACGAAGTATTATTTATCACTAGAGTCTTATACTTATCCTGCATAGCTTCATATAACTTAGGATTACCCACTGCCTCAGAAAACTTAGTAGGTGCAAGAACAAGTGTTTCAGTAGTAGCAAAAGACCCAATATAAGGTGTTTTAGGTTTTTGAAGTCCACTTTTGGCTCTACTCTATATACCATGTTTAATGACTTGTGGGTTAGGACAAGGAACATGATATGAGCTGGGAAAAAGTAGGTGTATGGGAAATCTAGGTGTCAGTAGAGTATGGACAAAAGTAGGGTTATTGTGTGGTTTGTGTTAATGAATTATGTTTGTGCTAGGTGTCTTGTGGTTTTGTGGTAAATAAGAGTGATCTATATGTGTCATATAATAAGTGTCATGATTCTATTGTGTGTCACAAATATTCTGTTACTGTAATTAAGCGGGACACAGAGATGTATGCTGCCGAATTGGAGCATCAGATTTGGAGTCTGCAGGTGACAGCCCTCCATTAGTCACAGCTTATGTAACCAAAGACTACTAGACAGTACACAAGACTCATCAACCGGTTTTGTGTTGAGAAAACCAATTTTGAAGGGGAATGCCTTCTTATTATAAACACAATTTCTAGAAATATAAAGCCTACATGTAAACCTAATAGACATATAACCTTTATGGTGTTGATTATAACCTAAAAAAACACAGTTGGCGGAGTGAAATTAAAACTTGTGGGTCTTGTAAGCTCCTAGACATGGGTAACAGGCACACCCAAAAATCTTAAGAACAAAATAATTTGGTGATTTGTGATATAAAACTTCAAAGGAAGACTTGTTATTTATGAGAGATGAAGGAATTAGACATTAGTCTCAAAAGCCTTAACCCAACAATTGCAGGGAGGACTAGCTTGAGCTAGCAGAATAACCCTAGTTTTAATCAAGTGCATATGTTCTCTCTCAGCCCTACCATTTTAGGCTTAGGTGTGAGGGAAATACCTACGCAAAATAAATACATGTGCCTTAGCTAAAGAAGCCAATGACCAAAACTCACCCCGAGTCACTCTGAACAACTTTAATAGAATTGTTAAACTGTGTCTCAACCCATGTCTTAAAGCTTTTAAAAAAATAAAAAACCTAACCTTTATTCTTATTATGATATATCCAAGTATACATGGAATAATCATCAAGAAATATCACATAGAATTTGGAGCCTTTTGTAGATAGAATAGGAGAAGGCCCTCATAAATCTGTATGAACTAAATCCAATACATTGCTAGTAGAAGTGTCCGAATGAGGAAAAGAAAGACTGCGAGACTTGCCTATTTGGCAAGCCTAAAAAGTTCTAGTTTCATTTTTCAATACAGAATTCAGCTTACAATGTTTCAAAATAGTGGCTAAAACACTTTGAGATGGATGGTCAAGATTCCTATGTCATCCATCTTTGAGAGAATCGGAACAACTACTCGTTAAAAGAGTAGGGAAACCTAAGGTAGCTTTAGAAAGATTAGCTTGAGGACTAGGTGAAGAAGGTAGACTTATTTGTGACTTAGGTTAGTTGTCCATTATGCAAAGCCCATCCTCATATATACTTATGAGTAGTAGTAGTATTTGTTCCATTGTCCTTCACAAGACAAAAATATTTGTGAAACTAAACAAAAACATTGTTATGATTTGTAAGTTAAAAAATACAGATAATATTTTTGTTAATTCTAGGAACATATAATAAGGGTTTAAGAAATATAGGCTCATTGGTTAATGAATTTAGAATTGTTTGACGAGTGTGGTTGTTAAAAAGTCTCTCACCATGACCAACCAAAATGTTTTTGTTACCTGTATATTAAGTTTTTTTAGTCATTAGCCCATAATTGTTTATGACATGGTAGCTGGAACCACTGTCAGCATACCAAGAACCTTTAACGATTGTATCTTGAGTAGCTAGAAAGACACTTTGATCTCCTTCTGATTAAGGCTTCTTAGAGGGTGTGAAATCCATCACTCAAGGGTCATCCTTATAATAACAAACAGTGGCAGAATGTCCATACCTAGTGCATATCTGGTAGGTTGGTATATTTTCTGAGAATATACCACCTCTGCCTTTGAAGTAAATGTTTCTTCCTCTACAGTTGTAGGTAGACATGCCTCTTAAATTTCTGTTGAATCCCTTAGACTGACAATAGGAACCACTGTGATTTTCATTTTTACATTGTGGTTTTGAATCATGCTTGTGTGTAGAATTCACACTAGAGATGTTAATACTAGTTACCAAATTTTGAATGCTTGTAAGTTGCTCAAGTCTGCTCTCATAAGTGAGAATACTAGTTTGCAAATCAATCCAGTTTAAACCTTTTTTATGACAGTCCAAACCAGCAAGCACATGTGTGATAAGATCGTCCATAGATGTTACACATTCTGCAAGCATTAGGATATTTGTAATAGCTATTATTTTTTTCAGATATTCTGTCATTAAAGAATAACCTCTGTGAGTTATTTGTCACTCAACTTTGAAATAGGTGATCCTGGCTTTTGTCTGTGAGCTAGACAATTTTGCAGCAACATCCCAAAGAGTTTTGGAGGTGTGTTTCTCAATTAGTTGGGTTGCTACCTCAAGATGCATGGTAGAATATAACCAGTCAAGCAACATCCATACCTTGACCACCAATTTGTCATGATCTGGATTCTCAGATACGACCTTCAGTATTAGTGATGACCTTAGAGGACAAACTGTTTCTCTTGTTAGGAAACCACCTAACGTGTTACTTTTGATAATAAGTACTACCTGTTGGCAGAAAATATAAAACAACACTCTTTATAAAAACAAACAAACAACTTTGATATGGATAGAAAAAGAGAAGTATTACAAAACACTCTTACAACTCACAGTAGAAGATAAAATATTTTTCTAACACTCAAGAGAGCATTCTTGTCTCTCTTTTCTCTCACTCTAACTTTGTGTCTCAATTTACTTCTTAGTGGGTTTGGTGATGCTCTAGATGGTGGGAGAGCTCCACTATTTATAGAAACATAGTGGAGACAAGGATCCACCATCTAAGATCTTCTGGATAGTTAACCACTCAACCTCAATACTACACTCAAGGTAAAAGTGTTTCTTACACTCAACATAAACGTGTGCCTTGCACTCAACCTAAAGAAGGTCTTACACACAATCTCCACTACTAAATAAATATTAATTTATTTGGTTCTAGAATGTACTTTCTAGATGGGCCTTATTAAGTGGGTTGGACTCTTTAAGTGGGTCGAGTTTATGATCCAACACTCCCCCTTAAACTTGATCCCATGACCCCTAGTAGGTTCCTTAATCGTTTGAAGTCTTCGCTTTTCAGTGGCTTGGTGAAAATATCAGCAGATTGATCTTGTGTCTTCACATATTCTACTTGTATATCCCTTCTTGATGACACTCCCTTATGTAGTGGTTGTTGAGTCCGGATCCCGTTACCACTTCGGACAGGGTCAGTTGGGACAATGTTTACCTAACCGGACGATGACAATTCGGACACCATCATCCATTGTGTTGTTCGAACAGAACTAAAGTACTTAAAACCTAATCACTTCTTGACTAAGCTGCTTGCTCTCCTACTAAGAGCTCATGGGTCCTTGAACTTGACCCGGGTCCATTAAACATGACGCGAAAGCCCATAAAGCTCAAATATAAGGGTACAAATACCCAACCACCAACATTAAATGAGGGTAATGAAAATTAAATACAACCAGGCTGCTTAATTCTCCCTCTACTCTCTACTCAAACATTAAATACTCTCAAACTTCCACACAGTTCTAAACAAAAATTACAAACTAACCCTCAGACGAAAACAAACCTCACTAAATTGGAGACCACAGTGGGAGCACGATGGTGCCTGAATCAAGCATTCGAAACCATCAGAAAAATCAGTCTGAATGAATCCGGACGACCCAGTAGTACCACCAGCTTTGCTTGAAGTGGTGGGTGAGAATGATGAATATACCATCGAGGAGTGTGATAGATTAAAGGGCGAGATAGAAGCTCTAAGGGCAGAGAAGGCTAAGATGGGCATGAAAGAGAAGTCAAAAGCATCAGTTGCTCATCATACCGACAACCCTAGAGAGCATGACCCTTCGAAGACTTATGTGAGTACCAAGAAGACTCATGCTAGCTCCAAAAATTCTCACCGGTCTAAGCCAGTGGAGAGTTCTGACTCAGACTCAGAGTCTTCTGGTAGCTCCTCGGACGAGGGTGGGGTTGAAGAGTCCTTATCCTCCATCAGTGATGAGGGTCGATCCAAAAAGAAGCAAAAGTTGATTAAAAAGTATTCAAGAAAAAAGGATAGACATGGGCAATTAAAGAGGAATATAGGGAAATAATCATCTCACAGCCGGAGTAGACCGTATGTTGGTGGATCCTTTTGTCTTCCACGATAAACCAGGTATCTTTGCAACTCCCAATGAGGATACTGTTTTCAGTCGTGGCCAGAATTGGAGACAATCTCCATTGTCTCCTAAGATTCTGTCCGGTAACCTCCTCAAGAGGTTCGATAGCACAAAAATAGAGAAAGACAATGGCAGCAAAGATCCGGACAACCACTTGGAACAATTTTAAAACTTTATGATGAATTTCGATGATGATGATGACAAGTTACTCTGAAGAGCATTCTCCCAATCCTTTACGGGTAGTGCTCTGAAGTGGTATAACAGCATACCACAAGGCTGCATCAGAAATTTCGATACCTTTTGGGTGGCCTTTCGAAGGCAATTTGTTGGGAGTAAAGAATTAAAGGGCAATCGGGACACAATAATCCATTGTGCCCAAGAACCAAACGAATCACTAAAAGAATACATAAGTTGTTTTGTGAACACCAAAAATGGGTTGGCTGACTGCTTTGAGCAAGTAGTCATAGCATCTTTGAGACAGGCTTAAACCCTAGAAATTTAGCTGGTTCAGTGACCAGAAAAAAAGCCATGACTTGGGGGGGGGGGGGGGGGTCTACTGAATCAGGTTGGAAAACAAATCAACGTTGATGAAACAAAGAAAACTAGGGTGCACAAGCAGGTGAGGTCTGCCCCGGTTACACCAAACCCCAACCAAAATCAGTCTGGGAACAAGGCAAGGGAGACCAGACATGGACATAAAAAGGTTAAAGCTCAATCTCAGCCAGCTGCGCCTGCCTAGAGTCAACATTCTAGAAATAAGAGAGGGCCTTGGGTTCAACCAGAGTGGTTTGCAGAGTGAAAGGAAAGTCTGGCCACCATTTATGACAAAACAAAGGAAGAAGTACACTATAAAAGGCCGGTCGCACTACAATCTCCTAGGGAACATCGTAACAATTCTTTCTGTCAGTACCATAATGATACTGGCCATACCACTAACGATTGTATACCCTTGAAACAAGAAGTTCATAACTTAATTGAAAGAGGAAAGTTGAGGGCATATGTCAAAAGAAGAGGAGGAAATAGGCCTGATAATGCTCATCGGGTTGGTCCGAGCAATGCTGCTCTGGAGGGAGCTAAGGTTATAATCGAAAGATTTAATGTAGAATCAGAATACTTGGATCCTGATCCAACTCGAAATAGAGTGGGTGCCATTGAGGAATGTTGTAAAATAGTCTCCGGGCTTATTAAGTTTTTTGAGTCACTCATAATTTTTGGAGGGGATACTATGACAGCTCATACTACTTCTTCAAGGAAGAGGCACGTTCATACTTTAACGACCCAGCTGGAAGAAGGCATGACCTCCTATCAATCACAATTTGCATTTACCTTCATTGTTTTCGATGAAGATGACTTAAGGGATATAGCTGTCCCTCATGAAGATGTTGTTGTCATAGGAGAATCCATTGGGGGCAATGATATAAGACGAATCTTTGTGGATATTGGGAGTTAAGCCAATATCCTCTTCTTAACATCTGACAAAAAGATGAAAAATCCAGCCGTAATTCAGTGTTCTGACAGATTAATTGTGGGCTTCACTGGGAGCTCAACAGATGTGATCGGTGAGTTCGAAGAGGAAGTTTTGTTGGGCAAGGGCCCTTTTAAGAAGATGGTCAGGATACTTTTTATTGTGGTGGATTGTCCCACTTGTTATAATGCTATTCTAGGGAGGTCTTGGCTCTCTAGGATGCATGCAGTGGCCTCGACAGTCCACCAATGTTTGAAATATGCTGTTCAAGGACAAGTGGGAGTTGTCTGGAGCAGTCAAAAGATTGCAAGAGAGTGTTATGCTACAACACTGGCTCCACGGACATTTGGGGCAGTTCGTATCAACGTAGAATAGCAGTTTGAGGGGCTTTCTGTTGGTGAGGGTGAAATTGATGACCCTAGAGAGACCCCTTGAGTGTTGATACCGGTTGAAGAAGTTGAAACACATTCTTTGGAAGAAGGAAAAAGTGTTAAGATAGGGTCCAAAATGCCATCCGAACTGAAGAATAGAATGTTTAAATTTCTAAAAGATCACCAGCACGTTTTTGCTTGGTGCAATGTTGATGTTACCGGGGTTCATGTGGTACAAAAGAGAAGGGCTTTTTCCAAGGAAAAGGCTGATGTTATTGTTCAAGAAGTTGACAGGCTCACTAAAATGAGGCATATAAAGGAGTCTCGGTATCCTTTGTGGACAACCAATCCGGTCTTGGTAAAAAAGAAAAATGGCAAGTGGCGTATGTGGATTGATTTCACAGATCTCAATAGGGCTTGCCCAAATATTTATACCCGGTCCCCCGCATTGATCATCTCGTGGATTCCACTTCTGGAAATAAGCTATTGTCTTTCATGGATGCCTTCTCTGGGTACAACCAGATTCAAGTGGATCTGAAGGATCAGGAGCATACCACATTTGTCACTTATAGGGGTCTTCATTGTTACAAGGTAATGCCATTTGGGTTGAAAAATGTTGGGGCTACCTATCAGAGGTTAGTGAACAAAGCCTTTACTTATCAAATTGGAAGAAATATGGAAGTATACATTGATGACATGATGGTAAAAAGTGTGCATGAACAACTATACTTGGCAGACCTCCAAGAAACTTTTGCTAACTTAGTAAAAGTAAATTTGAAACTAAATCCCAAAAAGTGTGTGTTCGGAGTACAGTTCAGGAAATTCATGGGTTATATAATAAGTGAACAAGGGATACAACCCGATCCGGACCACCTTAATGCTTTATTCCAAATGGAGCCTCCTCGAAATGTTAAATAAGTACAACAGTTGACTGGGAGGTTGGCTGCTTTAAATCGATTCATCTCAAGGTCTTCGGACAGATGTGCCCCGTTTTTTCAAACTTTAAAGGGTGCAAAGGGATTTTAGTGGACTTTACAGTGCGATGAGGCCTTCAATGAGATCAAGAAACATCTGTCCTCCCCACGACTCTATTTAAACCTGTTGATGAAGAGACGCTCTTCGTATATTTGGGAGTTTCCAGTTATGACATCAGTGCTGTATTGGTAAGAGAGGTGGATAATTACCACCATACGGTGTACTACATCAGCAAGAGCTTGATCGATACAGAAAAACGCAATTTAAAACTCGAAAATGTCATAGCCAAAATAGATGCCCAAATCGAACATGTCATAGCCACGACGAATCTTTGTACCAAGCTTTAAGACACTTTGCATCACCATTTTGAATATTCAAAGGAAACATTATATTCTTTGACATTTGGACTTTAGCAATTAAGTGTCCTTTGTCGTCTCTTAGAAAAAGACTATAATTTTTCATATGAATATCATAGCCCTTTTTCTAGTAGTTGTCTCAAGCTTAAGATGTTGTTTTTCATGCTAGGCACGTAATAGACATTTGAGATTATTTGGTGACTACCACCTTTTGCACGAATAACAATGTTACATTTTCCATTCACCTATTTCTTGCTATCATCTCCAAAATAGACATTTCCACTCACTTCTTCATTGATCTTTACGAACATGCTTCTTTTCCCACACATGTGGTTGCTTGCACCACTGTCAAGATACCAAGTGTTCTCTTGACCTTCATTAGTGTTTTTGTATGTTACTAGTAACATATCTTTTTCCTCCATTTTCTCCTCCATATAGTTGGCCCTCTCCTCGCCTCTATTGGTGGGGCCTCTCCATTCTGAAGCATAATGTCCAAACCTTTGACATTTATAACATTGGATTTGAGATTTATCATACCTCGAGTTCAGATTTCTTCTTCCACGACCTCGTGTTGAACTTTCTCGTGTCTCGTAGTTGTAGTTGGAATTATTGTTTTTGCAATTCCATCCACGTTCACGACCATGATAACCACCTCGTCTGCGGCCTCTGCCTCTACCTCGGCCACGTTGGTTTCTATCATCTTCTTGATTTGCATCCATGTCCTCGAGTTCTACTTTGCGGAGTTGTTCCTTTATTTCTTGCTTCTTCTTGTGCTTTTCTTCATAGGCTTGTAATGAGCCTTGGAGTTCTTCAATCATCATTTTCTCCAAGTCTTTAGTTTCTTCAATCGTCACGACGATATGCTCAAATTTGGGATCCAACGAACGGAGTATTTTTTCTATTACTCTCACATCTTCTAACTTCTCACCATTCCTTTTTAATTGATTAGAAACGATTGATACTCTTGAAAAATATTCCGAAATAGATTCGGACGCTTTCATATGTAAGGATTCAAATTCACCTATTAATGTTTGGAGTCGTACCTTTTTCACATTTTCGACTCCTTTGTAAGAGATTTGTGATTTCTCCCACGCTTGTTTGGCGGGAGATGCGCTCGAAAGCTTTTCGAAGCCATCATCATCTAATGCTTGATAGATGAACAAGAGATATTTTTTGTCTCTCTTTCTTGAATCCTTCAAATTTATTTTCTCCTCTTGAGAAAGGCTTGCTTCATCTTAGGGTTCGTCAAAACCTTTTTCAACGGCATCCCACACATCATATCCTCCAAGGAGAGCTTTCATCTTCATACTCCAATTGTCTTAGTTGTTTATGTTGAGTGTTGGAACTTGGAAGGATGATACACCATTTGCCGTATTTTTAAATATGTTGAAAATTTAAAAACAATTTTTTTCGGATAGAGCTTGTGGCTCTGATACCACTTTGTTGGCGGAAAATATAAAACAACACTCTCTTTATAAAACAAACAAACAACTTTGATATAGATAGAAAAGGAGAAGAGAGGTGATGTTTTGTCCATGTGGATACCCCAAAAAGACAAAAATTAATGCACGACAATCAGATTTATGTTTTGTATAACATTGGTTACATATCATGCACAACTAAATACGCGCAAGTGAGTGAGTTAGAGAGATTGATTATATAAGACCTCAAATGTCGATTTATTTGACCGTAAAGAAGTAGGAGTGCAGTTGATTAAATAAAGTGTTGTTAAAACATATTCCCCCAATTGTCAATAATTGTAATGAAATAATGTTAACCAATATATGAAAGAACTTTGCGATGACCGTATAATTTACAATGTAATAATAAAAAAGTAAATTTTTTATTTATTGATATTTTGTGAAAATGTAAGTGTATATGCTTTGCTTCTAGGAAAATTGTAGAATTGTTTCCTAATTCTTTGTGAATATCTAGAAGCAAATGTGAAAATAACTTAAAACAAGACAAAGATGAATGTCTTAGACCTATGTTCCATACTTGAGATGGCTTAGAAACCATATAGGTAGTCAATTTATTTGTTCATGGATGCCTATAGTACAGACGACCTCGTTGTCCAACCGAGTCAACTGTCTTCCCTTAAATTGATTCCTGCAAACTACAATACTCGAAAAACAAAACGGTGCAACAATTATGTTCTTTGATCAGTTTTCTATTTGAAATTAAATGTAAATTAAAGGTTGGTACATACAAGTCATATATAAAGGTTAATTTTGAATTAAAGCTGATTGTGCCAGTGTGAGTGGTTTATGGTACCGTACCATTTGGTACATTAACATTATTGTTAGTGGAATATTTGGGATTCGTAAAGATTGATATGTGGGCCATAATGTGACATGTGGCATCAATATAAAAAATCTAAGGACTTGTACTGCTCGAATCAATAGACACAATAGTAAATAAAATCAAACCTATACATCATTCGCATGTGCATCAACATTACCAGAATTATTACGATTTAGTGGATTAATTCATTGGGATAATTGTTGTATTTATTTGTCGTGGAACCCCTGAACAATTCTAGAACTTTTGGAATCCAACAAGTCATGGGATTCCATCGCATTTGTCGAAGGTTGATTGTCACAAACTTAAGATTGTTATCTTTAGAATTGTCCCGGTTTGTTATTGTTTTCATTTTTTTCAATTGACATCTATTCTCTTTATGACCCATCGTATCACAATATGTATAATGAAATATAAATGGCACATTCATCTGTAGTATGTCAAGATCTGTTACAATGGTTACGTAGTTTCTGGTAAGAATTAAAGCTGAAATGATCAAATCAAGAACACAAATCTGCTTAGAGAATTTTAGGGAGTGAAAAGTGCTTCTGATTATTTCATAGGTCAAACTAACTTCTTCCACCTCTTTAAATAGGCAGGGTGAGTTAGTTAGAGAAATGGTTACATAATGGTATATTTACAATTTAACCCTTACGTTTCTCCTAAAGTCTAATTTAATCCAATATTTACAGAACTTATCACTTTAGTCCCTGTCAATTACACTTAGGTCCCTGAGGAATATCTTTCCTTATCAGTAGCCCCCCTAGTTCTTATACAGATATTTATAAGAACTATTAGCTCCTCGAATTCTTCCTTGGGTCGATAATATTTTCACCACTTTATCTCTTTATTAAGACTGAACTCAATGGTCTATTACTTCTCTTCGAATTTGTGAATAAGTGCAAACAGATTTCCCAATTGCTTCGAATTTAACTCCCTCAAGTATAGCTTTGCCTCTTCTTCAAACATTACTACAAACACAGTTTATTAACACTTCAAAATATCTGATCCCTACTTGATGGATTGATTTGACCTCTAGTAGTAGACCTGTGATACTACACGTTTCCTTTTCGTTTCATATTCCACCCAATGAAAGCAACTTACTTGTTCTACTCTTCCATATTCTCGACGTCACTCTTTTATTCTATAAATACCCAACTCTTCATTCATTAAGAACTTTTTAGAGAAATCACCTCTTGAACCATCTTCAACCTGTTCTTCATCTTCAACCTGTTCTTCAAGCTATCTTCAACCTAATCTTCATAAACCTTCAACTCACTTCATCTTTCTCACCCACCAAACCAATCTCTCATACCAATACCCATTGTATGAGAAGATACCCTAGATATAATAGATTTAAACCCAGAAGACCAGTAAGATCAAAGAAAAATCTTTTTCCTGGTTCCAGTAACCAAGTATTCGGGGCCTACGATTATCGTTGCATTTCTCGAAGAGCCAAAGAATACAAAGCTGCTGGGTTGATCTACAACGGTCCTCACTCTTCCTGTACCACTTTTAAATACGGTAACTTCAATCCTAACCTTGCCACTTCGTCTTTGCCTTTAGTTTCTAACCCAGAAAATAACTCAACAGCCTCTCCTCTTCAAAATCCAGCCAAATCTTCATTGCTAAGACCTCATCGGAAATCTAAAGTAGTTACTTTAGACAAGCCACCAACTGATAACAAATCACAACCCAAATCACTTGTCCTTCAAGTAGAAGAGACAAAAAACCTTCAATCCAACACACTCCCTCCTCAATTCGAGGCTATCAGAGCTAAACGTGCCAAAAAATCACCTTTCTTAGTAATGGGTGAAGAAACAGAAAACTCTTCTCCTCCCCCACACTCTTCTCTTCCCCCACAAGAAGTGGATGACATTACACCAGAGTGTAGTCAGCCAATTCCTGTGACTCAACAGGAGACTCAAATCCGAAGTCGTTCCGATGAAGATCAGAAAAAAGACGATTCTGAAGCTACTGAGTCTGATGCCGAAGAGGAATCCGAGGCTGATGGTGTAGCTCCTCCAAAAAAGGTTCGAGGGAAAAAAGCTCTTGTTACACTTCGCAAGAGCGTTGCCGCCTTAGTTCAAGAAAATCTTAAACCTCTTTGTGCTTGGTATATTCTTGCCTTAAAGAATGTACCCTACAGCTACTACCTCGAATCAGAGAAAGAGCAACTCAGAAAGTTATGGGGGTTAACTGATAATATGATTCTTCGATTACCAGTAGAAGGGGAGACACCTCTAAACTTTCAGAAAGACGAGCTAGTAGTGTACCCTGAGCTTTTCAATTGGGGACTTCGGTTTCCCCTTGATCCGATGATAGTGAGGTTCTTCGAAATCCACAGATTGTGTCCAACACAAGTCACTCCCAACTTGCTCTTTACTCTATTCTCAGCAATCATGGTATCAAGGCTTGGAGGCATTCCCCTCGAAATCGAGGACTTCATTTCAGTAACCAAAGTTTCAAATGGCCCAGTTCTGCCGTTTTATTATCTAACCCTTGAAGATGATTTGAAAATTGTCGATGACCTCCTCGAAGCCGATAAATTCTGGAAGCAAAGATTCGTCTTCCTATCAGGAGCCTGGGAAAACGGCAAAGAAATTTCCGATGCCAATCCTTCCAAACTCACCCTTACTTGGAGAGATAGCAGTAAGTGATACCTTCCTTTATTTATCTAACTGTTTTAAATCAATTTATTTAACTAACTATTTGCCTCTCCTTAGAAATTCTGAGGCGGTTTAAGAGTCGTCGAAAAGAAGCCAAGCTCATCTTCCAACAAATGGCTGAGTGGGCAGAGAAGACTTGGGGAAATGGCTTTCATTCAGCATTTCATCCTATCAACTTCGTCAACAGCCATCTTTGGCGTATATCCTTGGGATCTGACTTCCCTCAAGATCCGATGGTGCCCCCGGATCCTATCCTAGCAGTTCAGAGGATACTTGCACCAGATGGTAAATGCTACCTTCCCACGCGGAACCGAAGTGACAGCCATCTTCCCTTAAAGAAGAAAGGAAAATTGACCCACAAGAAGGCCAGCACAAGTAGGGCTATCCCTTCCAAGACTTCGAAGCGTGCATCGAAAAGAAAAGCATCTGTACCTTTGCTTCCCACCATATCCGAAGAAGACCAACCTGTCCTGAAAAAGAAAAAGGACAACTCTCCAAAAAAGAAAAAGAGTAAGTCTAGCAAGCCAAATGAAAAGAATGAGGCTGATATACTAGAAGCGGTGCTAGCTTCCGAGGCGCGTGGTAAAACTTTTGTTGAAGAAAACCCTGAAGGAGGATTGACACTTGGAGATAATCAAATAGACGATTATCTCAACTTCGAAGATTTTAACTCAAGTGGGGATTTTGTGTTTTCTGGTTCCCAACCTACCAATGTCATTCCACCGACTTCTACGGGGGCTGATGTGGCTTCGACATCAAATGCCATTGTTCCTGATCGTAACCACCCAACAGTCCTTCCTCATTCAGACAAATCCGATGAGGTAGCTTCGATCCTTCGTCCCTTTGATAATTTAAGTGCTGCAGCTAATAAATTATGTGAAGAAGTGAAAAATTCACACGCACAATTAGAGCTTCTTGCACAAAAATTGGTCAAGAGCAAGAAAGAAACAGAGTCTGAAAAGACTTCAAAAAATGAGGCACTTCAGAAATTCGAGGCTGAAAAAGAAAAACTCCTTAAAGATCACAAAGAAAAAGTCGAGGCTTTGGAAACTTCTCATCAGCTCGCTCTTAAAAACCTAAATTCTCAACATTCCACTGCTATCTCCGAGGCGAAGAAAAAAGCTTCCGATGCTGAGAAACTTGTTAAAGAAACTCAGGAGAAGCTGAAGAATTGCCAAACTGAGCTGACTACGCTTCGAACAAAATTCGAAGAAGAAAAGAATGCTGCTGTCAAAAAGGCTGAAACCAAAGTTGGTTCTTTAATGCTCGAAGGTATCAAAAAAGCTTAAATTGATACATCTATTCAGCTTCTTCGAGAAGTTCATGCTGCTTGTCCAAGACTAGACTTAACAAATCTTTGGAAACAAGTTCCAGAAGAACAACGCCCAAAGGAAGCGTTCGAAGCGCCACCAAGCTCCTCCTCAGAAGAAGAAAATAATTGAGAAGAGGAATCATCAGAAGAAGAAGAAAATGATGCCTAATAGGCTAGGCAGTTTGTTTGTTTTTTTTTGTTGTTTTTTGTGTATGTGGTTAAGTACTTCCTCCCTTTTTTGTAAACTTCGTATTTTATCCAATGAACAAACCACTTTTTTTTTTATATCTTAAATTTTTGGTATACTCGTTTGAACTGGTTATTTCTAAAGTTAGATGCACTCATAAGACGTGGCACCTTGAAAAATAGATGCACTCATAAGACGTGGCACCTCGAAAAATAGATGCACTCATAAGACGTGGCACCTCGAAAAATAGATGCACTCATAAGACGTGGCACCTCGAAAAATAGATGCACTCATAAGACGTGGCACCTCGAAAAATAGATGCACTCATAAGACGTGGCACCTCGAAAAATAGATGCACTCATAAGACGTGGCACCTCGAAAAATTTGGTTGTTTCTTCAAAGCTATTGCTTCGGAAAATTATTCTTGGTCAACTTTCAAAGATGATCAGTCTTTGCCAAGTTACCAAAATAATAAACCACACATTATAGTAAACAACCAATGGCCAAAAGAAATCTTATTAAAAAATTCAATATTAACCAGACACCTCGTTAAAACCTTTCTGGGCCAACAGATAAGGAAAGAGTAAGTCTGTTTTACAAAAAATCGAAGTTCAGTTTTACTCACAGTACAATTTCAAGTGCTCTATATTCCAAGGGTATTTGAGCATCCTCCCTTCTCGATCTGACAACCTATAGGAACCTGGCTTGACCCTCATTTTAACTTCGTAAGGACCTTCCCAATTCGGGGCCAATTTTCCGAGGTGTTTATCCTTAGTGTGAAGAAATACTTTTCGTAATACTCGATCGCCAATTTTGAATTCTCTTCTCTTAACTTTAGCATCGTATCTGCTTCTCATTAATGTCTGATAATGGATCACATTCAAATGCGCCTTGACCCTTTTTTCTTCCAACAAATCAAGCTCCACTCTTCTAGCCTCATCGTTATCTACATCAGAATATTGTAGTAGTCTATAAGAGGGCAATGTAGATTCAGCAGGGCACACAGCGTCCATCCCATATACTAAAGAAAAAGGAGTCTCTTTTGTAGCCTCTCTAGGAGTTGTTCTATATGCCCATAACACCTCTTGAAGATAATTTGGCCATTTCCCTGCTGCTCCTGCCAAATTTTTCTTCAAGCCATCCAAAATGGACCTATTTGTAACTTCCACCTGTCCATTTGCCTGGGGGTGGAAAGGAGTGGAAAAGCATTGCTGTATCCCTTTCGAAGAACAAAAAGAGTCCATTTCCTTGTTATTAAATTGAGGACCATTATCCGTTGTTATTTTTCGAGGTACTCCAAAACGGTAGCAAATGTTACTTTGAATAAACTTGATTACATCCTTAGCTTTTGTCCCAGCTAAGGGTTCTGCTTCTGCCCACTTCGAAAAATAATCAACCGCAACAATAATCATTTGTCTTCCACCAGAAGCCATAGGTAATGGTCCCACTAAATCAATCCCCCACCTATCGAAAGGAACCGCCTCTGAAATTGTCATTAGGGGTACTGCCGGTTTGTGTATTAAATTTGCATATCTTTGGCAAGTATCAGAGCTTCGAACTAACGACTTGGCATCTTGCATAATAGTAGGCCAATAATATCCTGCCAACAATACCCGACGTGCTAAGGCTTTGAATCCACAATGAGCTGATCCATCCCCATCATGCAGTTCGGATAAAATGTCATGGGACTCTTGTTTGCTTAAACATCGTAACAAAGGTTTCGACGCAGACCTTTTGTACAATACCCCATCCAATACCACATAGCCAAGGGCTTTATATTTTATTTTCTTGAGCAAGTGTTTATCAACAGGTAATATTCCCTTTGAAATAAAGTTTAACAAGTCAAACCTCCAATCTCCTCGAGCGCACATCGGTCCATTCACTACCTCATTAACAATTTCACACTGCTCAGAATTCGGTATGATCGAAGGCGATGGTTGTGTTATGATCCATGGATATTCTTCAGAGTAAGCCATTGTTGCCAAAGAATCAGCCATTGTGTTACTACCTCTTCGAATATGCTCCACTTCGACATTTTCAAACTGTGCCATCATTCCTCGAAGCTCTTGTAAATACAAAACCAATCGTTCCTTTTGAGCTTCCGATACTCCTTTAACATGGTTAACTACCAACTGCGAATCTGTTTCCAAGCGCACATATATTGCTCCACAAATCTTTGCTAACCGTAATCCTGCTAGCACAGCTTCATATTCAGCTTCATTATTCGAAGCATGGAAGCCAAATTTTATAGCTTGAAACATAAATTCCCCTGTTGGTGCCACCAGTTCAACTCCTGCACTTGATCCTTTATTACTGGATCCTCCATCAGTCCGTACCGTCTACGTCGGATTCTCATTCATCTTTTCACCATCTTTCTCTTCGGATCTGCTAGAGTGAAACTCCACCAAAAAATCTGCTAAGGCTTGAGCTTTGATAGCTGTTCGAGGAGAGAATAACACATCGAAATCTCCTAATTCCACAGACCACTTGGTCATCCTTCCCGAGATGTCTGGCTTTTGCAAAACGTTTTTTAATGGATATGAAGTTCGAACCACAATCGTATGTGCCTGGAAGTAAGGGCGCATTTTTCTTGCTGGCACTACTATACACAGTGCCAATTTTTCGAGCTTCAAATAACGCTTCTCAGCATCAACCAAACTTTTGCTGACATAGTAGACAGGCTTCGAAATTCTCGTATCCTCACTGATCAGAACTGCACTTACTGCATAATCCGACACTGCTATGTACAAAAACAACTGCTCACCTTTTCGAGGCTTTGATAATATTTCAGGAGAGGACAAAAGATTTTTGATCTTTATAAAGGCTTCTTCACAATCCGAAGTCCACTCAAAATTATTAGGTCTTCGTAGCACCTGGAAAAAAGGCAAGCACTTATCTGAAAAACGAGAAATGAATCTATTCAAAGCTGCTAACCTGCCCGTTAACATTTGCACTTCTTTAATATTCTGAGGTGAGGACATCGATATCAGGGCCTTCAATTGTTCTGGATCCACCTCGATTCCTCTTTCACTAATCATGTATCCCAAAAATTTGCCAGATCGAACTCCAAATGTACATTTTTCTGGGTTCAACTTTAATTGTATTGCTCTAAGATTCAAAAACGTCTCTTCTAAATCATCAATGTGTTCATCATCACTTTTGCTTTTAACAAGCATGTCATCAATGTACACTTCGATATTTCTCCCAATCTGTGAAGAAAACGCCTTATTCATCAGCCTCTGATATGTTGACCCAGCATTTTTTAATTCGAACGACATTACTTTATAGCAGTGCAAACCCCTGTCAGTAATAAAAGTCGTGCTTTCTTCATCATCTGGATTCATTCGAATCTGATTATACCCCGAAAATGCATCCATGAAAGTCAAGATTTTATTTCCCGAAGTAGAATCCACTAGCTGATCGATTCGAGGCACCGGAAAAGGATCTTTTGGACATGCTCTATTCAAATCTGTGAAGTCCACACACATTCGCCATTTTCCATTCTTCTTTTTTACTACCACCGGATTAGCCGTCCACCTCGGATAATTGGCTTCCCTGATATGACCCATCTTGTACAGTCGATCCACCTCGGCAACTATTGCCTCGGATTTCTCCAATGAAAAAGCCCTTCTTTTTTGAATTATCGGTTTGACCTTCGGATCAACCGCCAAACTATGACATATTATGTCACTTGGGACCCCCACCACATCTTCAGACCTCCACGCAAAAACATCCAAATTTTCAGATAAAAAAGTCAACAACTTTTCTCGCATCGATAAAGATAACAAGGTGCCAATTCAAAGCACCCTGCCATTATTCAAAGTATATTCCTCTATTTCTTCATTGACCACCACAGAACTCGGGGTTGACCTCGGATCATCAATTCCCTCATCTGTTCCATCAGAAGACAACCCCCCAAACTGCTAATTCTCCATCAGATCATCAGAACTTTTGCCCCGTAGTCTAAATGCTGCAGCATAACATTCTCTTGCCACCTTTTGATCACTTCGAACTACGCCGACTCGGTCCTCAATCACATACTTCAAACACTGATGATCTGTAGAAACTACAGCATACATTTTCGCCAACCACGACCTCCCAAAAATAGCATTGTAACTTGATGGACAATCCACCATTACAAAAAGTACTTGTACTTTCTTCTTGAAAGGCCCCTTTCCCAAAGAAACTTCACCCTCGAACTCTCCTATCACATTTGCTGTTGCACCAGTAAACCCTATGATAGTCCTTTCTGATCTTTCTATTCGAGGCGGAGCAGTTAATCTCTCATATGTTGACTTAAAAAGCACATTAGCAGAGCTCCCTGTATCAATCAGCACTCGTCGAATCTCCACCCCGCATACTTCTGCTCCTATGACCACTGCATCTTCATGTGGCCCAGTAATCCCCCTTAAATCATCCCCATCGAAAATTATAAAGGGCACATCCTTTCTGTTGCTTAAGTGTGCCGATGCGCCTCCCTCAATCTGTCGTGTTAAGTTCACTATATGCCTCTTCCTCGAATTATTAGTGTTGTTGGTCATCGAATCTCCCCCAAATATTGTAAGTGATTCGAAGAAGGCACACAAATCTCGAACACGTCCCTGACGCATCGGCTCATCTATTGACATTAACAAAAGTCGACTGGGGTCTGGTTCGACATATTCCGATGCCACATCGAAACCATTGCCTTCACCTGCAACATCTAAAATCATTAGTGCAATTTCCTGCTTAGAATTAGGATTACCAACTTTCGGAGCTACAGCCTTGGCATTCTTCCTGACATATTCCAGCAACTTTCCATTTTCGATCAAAATTTGCATTTCCTTCTTTAGGGCAATGCAATCATTTGTATCATGGCCGACATCGTCATGATACCTGCATAACTTATTATTACGCTCCTCCCTTGGCCTGTTAATCGCTGGTGGCTTTCTAAAATTTATTGTTCCCCTTGTTTTTTCATATATCGAAGCCACGCTTTCAGTTAGATCCGCATAATAATCTGGCCTCACCCACACATTCGATCTGGATCTAAACTGTTGTTGATTATTAGAGTTGTGTTGATTGTATCCCCCTTGATACGAATTCGAAGCTCCTCGATTAGAGACATTTTGATTGTTCTTCGGACGTGAGGAATTGCTGTTCGATGTGTTAGATTGTCCACTCCCCTTCTGAATAGTACTAGCACCTCCTTGAACCCGCGTCGACTCTTCGACCTTAATCTGATCCTCAACCTGAGCCATAAGAGCTCCAAACGTTAGCGCCCTGCGCCTCGTAGTCTCATCAGCTAAATCCCCAGGCAACAGTCCTTGCCTAAACGCGCCATTGCCACACTTTCTTCACATTCATCCAATTCAGCCTTTGTTGACACAAATCTCTTAGTGTAATCCTTTAATTTCTCTCCCACAGCCTGCTTGCACTGTATTATTGTGTCTCCATTAGCTCTCATTTCCTTGCTTCCCACAAACTGTCTTCGGAAAGCGGTATAGAAGCCTCTAAAATTCGCAATTGATTCCTTAGGAATCTTGTTGAACCATTTCAGCGCAGTTCCCTTAAACGTCTGAGAGAAAGCTCTACACACCAATTTATCGTCATCTTCGAAATTAGTCATGTAGTTTTTAAATTGTTCTATGTGGTCATCGGGATCTTGAGTCCCATCAAACTTATCAACTTTGGAAATATCAAACCGCCTCGGAAGCGGCACAGATCTGATCTCCCTGATCAATGGTGAGTCCCTCCAGTCGACTCCCTGAACATACTGGTCCTCATTTCTCATCCCCACAGTAGCATATAAGCTGGACTCACCTTCATATTTTCGAGGCGAATACCTCCGAGGCGAATATTTCCGAGGTGAATATACTCGCCTCTCTTTCTTTTTCCTTCTTTCCTTATACATCCTAGCTGGCCGGAGCTCACGCTCTGCTCCTCTGGAATGGCCTCGAGAGCGTTCGTACCTCGGTGTTTCATCAGACTCAGAATCTTCAAAATCCTCTTCATCACTAGAGTTTACATACAGTCGCTTTTGTAACTTTTCTTTCCTCTTTATCCCGCTATACTCTTTTTTTTGCTCAGAACGTGTTTTACGATGTTCATATTGATCATCGCCATCATCCATCGACTGATCCGATTGATCATTCTGATCGCCCCTTGCTATCTTAGACCTAAGCCTAGCACCATCATTATTTCCCTTCTTTTTTACCAATTCGTCAAGCTCTGCCACCTTCCTTATCATCTCATTCATTTTTCCTTCAAAATCAAATTGGATTGATTGAGTTGGAATCGATTTACCTGCCTCTTGCAGATCGGATTTCAGTGTTTCCATAGCCTTGCGAACGGATGGATTGTCACCTTCCTCTGGATTCATCTTCAATCAGCGAAAAATCAAACAAAATATGAAAATTCGAACGAAAAACTTTGCAAAACGAAAACTCGAACGTCGATTTCTGATCTGTTGATCAAGGTATCTTCGTCCCCCTCTTTCTAGCGCCAATTTGGTAAGAATTAAAGCTGAAATGATCAAATCAAGAACACAAATCTGCTTAGAGAATTTTAGGGAGTGAAAAGTGCTTCTGATTATTTCATAGGTCAAACAAACTTCTTCCACCTCTTTAAATAGGCAGGGTGAGTTAGTTAGAGAAATGGTTACATAATGGTATACTTACAATTTAACCCTTACGTTTCTCCTAAAGTCTAATTTAATCCAATATTTACAGAACTTATCACTTTAGTCCCTGTCAATTACACTTAGGTCCCTGAGGAATATCTTTCCTTATCAGTTTCTACTTTGAATTTCCTTCACGGCGACTGCGGCTGGTATGGAGAAGTTTTCTATTGGCTCGGAGGATACATTTCCTTTCTTCTATTTTTGTAATATCAATGTTTGACAGAATTTGAGATCATCAATATATTGGATCTCACGACCTTGTAAAATTCATGCAAACCTATCAAAATTTGCATAAGACAATCTTCTTTTCTCTTTTGAGGGTGTGCTTATTGTTGATATGGTCATCATAGAAAAATATGTCTCGAGATAATCCCACGATGCTTTGATCTTAGAAAAAATATGTAGCTAATACGATTGTGTTGTGTGATATGATGTCGATTGTTTCAGCAATATTTGATCCAACAACATGAGTCGGCCATTGCATTAGTTTCATTGGTCAAAGAGAAGATGTTCATGTTCCTGTGATGGTCCTTGGGCACTGCCATCGACGATAGTTGTCTTCTTCTTTTTCGCAGTAAGGGTGTGAATAATTGTTTTTCTCCACGACTGATAATTGACGTCATTAAATTTGATGAGAACGAAGAGATGTCAAGGTTGTTCTGAATGATGAATGTAGAAAAGATGTGAGGGATCTGTGAGTTTTATCTCCGATCCGGAATATATGCGGAGCTAGGTGGGTTCTTATAGGGGCCTGGGAACCCATCCAATTCCGTAAATAGTATATTTAGTTCATAAACCCATAATTTAGAGGTTTTGAAACTCATGAATAACAATAGATATATCAATTTATATTATTTTTCCCATATATATAATAACATACTTATAATATCAATTCTATATTATATTAATATGAATAAATAAATTATATCTTATTATATAAAAAAATATAAATCCATATTATTTTAATGCAAATAAATATATTAATTTTAAAATAATTTAGATTTATATATAGATTTGATATATATATATATATATATAATGTATATATTATTTGTATATAAATAAATATGTTGATTATATGAGGAGGTGCTTTTCGGTTAAGGTAGATCCAAACCTAAAACTAGTTTTTATAGTTTGAAAAAAGAAAAAAGACATAATAAACAAATCAAATTAATACAAAATAAAAAATAAATAAATCTATTTATTGTTATTTATTTATTAAAAAAAATAACTAATTTTATTGAAATAGTTACATATTTGGTTATTTTATTAAAAATTAATCCTACCTAAAGATATAGGATCATTTAATCATAGACGTGACTAATTAAATATTGAGGTTTATTACTATATTTAAATAAAATTATATATTTTTATTTTTTTATTCCACCTAATATTATTTTTATATTTACTTACATGATCAAATCAATTTCAATCCAACGAACCAAATAATTTTGATATTTTTGGGTTTAATACTATCTGTTTTAATAATTAATTTTATTCATAAATGCGAATTATGTTATTTTGATATAAATAAATATATAATTTAAAAATAAAATATAAATTTATATATAGTTTTGATACAAATAAATTTTGTATTATTATTATTATTATTATTTTAATATAAATAGATATGTTAATTTAAAGATTGTCTACGAGGATGCGCTATTAGGTTAAGATAGATCCATACCTAAAACTAAGTTTTATAGTTTGAAAAAAAAGATAATAAACAAATAAAATAGAAAAATAATTTATCAAAAATTTATGGAGTTAATGTAAATATGTTAAATACATGACAAAAGATCTACAGATGTGATATGTTTTAGGGCGTTAGGTTTAATCATTTTTAAGCTTTAAATATTTATTAAAATTTAATTTATATGCGTAAATTTATTTGAAATAAATAAATATAATTTAATTTATATATTATGAATTTAATTGTTGAAATTATTTGATGTTTTTATATTTTTTTATTTAGATATAGAGATAGTCGGTTATAAATAGTTTATTAAATATTTTTAAATTATTAGAAAATTTATATCTTTCAACTATTTTATATTATAGATAGTTTGTTAAAAAATATATTTGTAATTTTTATGTATTTATATTTTTCAAATATTAGATATTTAAAATAAACTATTAAAAGTTTGCAACTAATAAGGTTTTTAAATTATATATTTTAAATGGTTGGAATTTTAGATATTTAGATCTTTTCAAATATTAGATATTTTTAAAAGTAATATCTTTAGCTATTTTAAACAGTTCAATTAAATTAACAAAAAAATAGAAATATAAATTAAAAATAAATTGATAAAATAATAATGATTTTTGATACAATAAAATAAAAATATAACAACATCAAATACAAATTGTTTAATAAAAACAAATACGAATACAAATGCAAAAAAAATTAAATCAATCTTTATCGTCTGATGGTTAACGAGGCTCCACGCACGATTGCAAATTCATCTTTGTTAGCATTAGTTATATGTCATTTTTGTTTTCTTTTTGGTGATACATAATTCAGTCATTCGATTGTTAACGTCCTCCCAACGCTGATAATTTCAAACCCAAAACTCCTATTATACATGGCTATATGCTTATAATGCATTAATTCCATATATTTTTGGTATGACATCGTTTTTGTTGAAGAGAAGAACTATATGTATTGGAAGTGGTAGGTTACTGCTGGTATCGAATAATAATTGCAAGCTCTTATATAAATAGATGGTAAACATCTCCTTAGCAAGCCATTCTTTCGTCAATAAGCATCTACAGCAAACCAAAAACAATAACAAGATCAAAATGGGAGTTCCATCGAATGCTTTTCTTGTTGTAATTTTTCTTGTTAGTGAAAGGCTGATAGCAGCGGCAATATGTGATATAAGGCAGCTATCTCCTTGCGTACCAGCAATTACGGGTCCAACTGCGCCAACACCTTTGTGCTGTATGAGGGCGCGTCAGACGAACCATGCATTTGTGAATATTTGAGAAACCCTGCACTCGTCAAATATATCCCTAAAGCCAAACAGGTTGCTGCCAAATGTGGTGTTGCCCTTCCTAGAGGTTGACCTTCTTCTTTATTGTAATAGCTTATAAATTATTATAAAATTATTATTTCCAATATGAGTATTCAGCAATGTATGAAAATGATCCTCGTTGAATCATAAAAACAGAAAGATAAAGACATTCGCTGTACATTACAATTGATCGGTTCAATTGTACTACTCTTTCAGTCCCAAAATCCTTGTCATTCTAGGAAATATTTGTTGTCCGAAAATGTTTGTCATTCTCGTTTATCGATGCAAATTTAAATATTATTTATAATCAATTACCAATTAAATTTCTTCTCTTTCCTACTTTTTATGAAAAAGAGAAGCAATTATTACATTCCTTAATATATGTGCATAACCTTAAAACGACAAATATTTTGGGACGGAGGGAGTATCATTTTGTACGAAAGATGGGCTTGAAGACTAGGTGAAGATGACACACTAATCTGTGATTTAGGATAGCTGTTCATTTTGTAGAGCCCATCCTTAGATATATCTATGAGTAGTGTAATCCTTGTTCCCTTGTCCTTCAAAAGACAAAAATCTTCGTGAAACTCAACAAAAATATTGTTATCATTTTTAAGTTGAAAAGAGAGATAAGATTTTTGTTAATTCTAGGCACATACAACTAAGGTTTAAGAGATATAAGCTCATTGATTAATAAATTTATACTTTTTTGACGAGGGTGGGAGATAGACAGTCTCTCACCATTACGAACCAAAATGTTTTTGTTACTTGTATACTCAGTTTTTTGAGTCATGAGCCCATAATTGTTTGTGACATGGTGGTTGACACCACTGGTAGCATACCAAGAACCTTCTGCATTTTCAAATAGGTTGCCCCAAAATATTAGTGAGAAACTTAGAGGACATACCTTTGATCTTAAGAATATAATCGTCTTCCACTAGAGATAATTGCTTCCATCTAGTGTAACATTATTGATATTGTTGATGGAACATATTTGCACGTACTTTGGAATGATGGAGAGGTTGCTATGAAGAACATATCACATGGAGTCTGAGCTGAATGTTGGTGAATCACTCATATTTTTGTTTAAAGGCTTGACGAAGCTCTAATACCAAGATAAATTTAGATAGTGAAGGCAATTAAATATATTATATAGATTTTCCCCCTAAATCTTGTATACAAACAATACAGTGATATATACACATAGAGTCGTTTGTTGTAACAATTTGTACATAGAATATTCTATAGTTTTTTGCATAATTATATCCATTGTGTTTAGGTCGTTGGATGCACTGATAGTGTGAGGTTAGAGGTGACCCGAATTAACTTACTGTCTTAGTTTCTACACAACACAATCACCAAGTTCTCTTAGATATCTAGGTGAAGCCCAGCAACCACAATAAGCCTAAGTCTCTTAATATGACTCTAGAACTTTGCGTTTTGAGTTATACTAATTGCGAGACTTAGAAGCCATATGACACTATCTTATTGCCACCGACTTCTCGAGACCTCACCACAACTTTTCTCTTGATATAACACCTAACTCTGCCCAGATACGTTATTGGGTTGCATTGTTCATTTGGAATCAATATAAAAATTTATCATTACGATATATGGAGAAAACATTTGGCTAAACCATTAGCACAAGCTGCGGAATTTCCATTATAATAACGTTAAATAATTTTTTATAAGCCCATCTCTAGACAAGTTCATTGCTTTAACGACTAGACTTAAAAATCAACTAGTTAAGAGCATTAAGTATATTAGATATGACCATGTATTGATACTATGAAACATATGATGGTTGAGGTAAACAACATCCCTTACCATTCTCTAAGTAACTAAAACGGTGTTGTATAAGTCCTCAAAATGTAATGTCGGGTACGTCTAACATACAAAAATGTATATGTGAAAAAGAATCGTATACTTCACGATATGGTGAGAAGCATGACTCGAAATTATCTAAGAACTATAACTATAGAGCGAGGATATAAAAAAGGTTCCATACATCCTCAACAAAGTCTTAACAAAGGCATTCATAAAGACCCAAAATGAGTTTGGATTGGGTGAAAACTGATTTCAAGTGTTAGCCTGTTTGGGAGTTCCATTTGAACCAAAGCCTCATCATTTGAATCTAAACAAATTAGACAATATGTTATTTTATTTGATATTTTGACAATTTAAAGGGATTTTAATTATAAGATTCTCCCAATATAATGTTTTTTAAACGAAGCTATTAACATTATTTAAGGATGTTGAGTTTTTAGGGATAAATCTAAGAAATAAATCTATATTTTGACGAAGAATTTATAGACGTTCATAAATGTTCCAACAAAGATAAGTATGTCATCAACCCAAAAAAGGTTGTTGTGAATTGATGATCAACGACACTTTGGTCATAAAGTTAAGATATCGGCCGAAATGAAGTTTTTTGGTGGATTGATGCTCATGTATTATATAATTATTTTAAAAATTAGTCATTCTACATAGGAAGAACACTATATTACTAGATCGTATAGTACATCTTCCAGAACCAAAAGATTCATGTGGATAACTGTAAATGATCCATCATGTTTCCATAAGCTGATGGAGTATTCATATTCTTGATTTTGGATCAACACTATAAATTAAGAGTATAATTCAATGCAAGATAACGCAAGTAGGAGCCTCTCCTACTACTTTAAGAAATAAAGCCGATTCGTTGTAAATGAAATTACAAAAATCAAGTGATATTCCAATGGTAATATGTAGAGACATAAAATATCACTTGTATAATAAGATATACGCAACATAAAAGGATTTACTTCAACGAGACATTTTTCTTTAATTTTATGAAGGAATTAATTAAAAGATTCAAGGCACTAACAATACACATTACCTTAGGGCTTTATCAAATGGATGTTAAGACTTTTTTTTAAAAATTCTGTTATTAAGGATAACCTTATTTATAGTGTAACTTAAAAATGTTTTAATTTTTTATTTAAAGTCCATGCTATCCAAGTTTAAGAAATCCATTTGTGGTTTCAAACAAGTTTCTCAAAACCTCCACCACGACCTCCTAGACATAATAATCCTTTTTGGTTTTGGAGATAAACTCGGTTGAGGACTCCATATATCAACGGTTAAGTAGAACTAATTTAATAATTTTAGTATTCTCATGAATACCTCTATTGAAAAAGGAGAAAATTTAAGTCCAAGTTAACGTTCAAAGATAAAATTTGATATTGACAAATGCAAAAGGTTCCATATTCTTTGGCATTCGAAAGACTGATGTCTGATGAGTCTGGATTATGTTACCTCTTCGGACAGGGACAGTTCGGACAAATACCAACTAACCCGACAAGGTAGTTCGAACCCCTCATCCATTTGACTGTTCGAAACAAGTACTTCACTAGTTGAAGGGCGAGATAGAAGCTATGAGGGCAGAAAAGGCTAAGATGGGCATGAAGGATAAGTCAAAAGCATCAGTTGCTCATCATACCGATAACCCTAGAGAACATGAGCCTTCAAAGACTCATGTAAGTACCAAGAAGACTTATGCCAGCTCCAAAATGTCTCACCGGTCTAAGCCAGTGGAGAGTTCTGACTCAGACTCAGTGTCTTCTGGTAGCTCTTCGGATGAGGAAGGAGTTGAAGAATCCTTGTCCAGCAGTGATGAGCGCCGATCTGAAAAGAAGCAAAAGTTGATTAAAAAAATATTCAAGAAAAAGTGATAGGCATGGCAAATTGAAGAAGAATATAGGCAAAGGATCATCTCACAGCCGAAGACATGTAGACCGGATGCTGATGGATCCCTTTGCCTTCCACGATGAACCATGTATCTTTGCGACCCCCAATGAGGATACTGTGTTCAGTCGTGGCCGGAATTGGAGACAATCTCCATTGTCTTCCAAGATTCTGTCTGGGAACCTCCCTAAGAAGTTTGATAGCACTAAAATGGAAAAGTACGATGGCAATACTGATCCGGACAACCATTTGGAGCAATTTAAAAACTTCATGATGAACTTTGATGATGACGACAAGTTACTCTGTAGAGCATTCTCCCAATCCTTTACGGGGAGTGCTCTGAAGTGGTATAACAGCCTACCTCAGGGCTGCATAAAAAATGTTGATACCTTTTGGGTGGCCTTTCGAAGGCACTTTGTTGGGAGTAAAGAGTTGATGGGCAATGGGGACACAATAATCTATTGTGCCCAAGAACCAAACGAATCATTAAAGGAATACATAAGTCGTTTTGTAAACACCAAAAATGGATTGGCTGATTGCTTCGAGTAAGTAGCAATAGCATCCTTGAGACACAGCTTGAACCCTGGAAATTTTGTTGATTCAGTAACCAGGAAGAAAGCCATGACTTGAAGAGGTTTGCTGAATCAAGTCGGAAAGCAGATCAATGTTGATGAAACGTTGAAAACTAGGGTGCACAGGCAGGTGAGGTTTGCCCCGGTTGCACCAAACCCTAACCAAAATCAGTCCGGGAACAAGGCAAGGGAGACCAGACAGGGACATAACAAGGCCAACGCTCAATCTCAGCCAGCTGCACCTGCCCAGAGTCAACAATCTAGAAATAAGAGGGGGCCTTGGGTCCAACCGGAGTGGTTTGCAGAATAGAAAGAAAATATGGCCGCTATCTATGATAAAACAAAGGAAAAAGTGCACTATAGAAAACCGGCTGCACTGCAATCCCCTAAGGAACATCGTAACAACTCTTTTTGCTAGTACCATAATGATATTGGCCAAACCACTGACGATTGTATAGCCTTGAAACAAGAGGTTCAGAACTTGATTGAAAGAGGAAAGTTGGGGGGCATATGTCAAAAGAAGATGAGGACATAGGCCTGACAATACTCAACGGGTTGGTCCGAACAATGCTGCTCCGGAGGGGGCTATGGTAATAATCGAAAGATTTGATGTAGAATCCGAACACCTGGATCCCGATCCAACTCGAAATAGAGTGAGTGCCATTGATGAACGTTGTAAAACGGTCCACGGGCTGATTAAGTTTTTTGAGTCACTTACAATTTTCGGAGGGGATACCATGACAGCTCCTACTGCTTCTTTGAGGAAGAGGCATGTTCATACTTTAGCCACCCAGCTAGAAGGGGGCATGACCTCCTATCAGTCACAAAATCCATTCCCCTTCATTGTTTTCGATGAAGATGACTTAAGAGATATAGCTGGCCCTCATGAAGATGTTGTTGTCATAGGAGCATCCATTGGGGGCAATGACATAAGACGAATCTTGGTGGATACTGAAAGCTCAACCAATATCCTCTTCTTAACCACTTACAAAAAGATGAAAAATCCATTCGTAATTCAGCGTTCGGACAGATCAATTGTGGGCTTCACTAGGAGCTCAGCAGATGTGATCGGGGAGTTCGAAGAAGAAATTTTGTTGAGCAAGGGCCCTTTCAAAAAGATGGTCATGATACTTTTTATTGTGGTGGATTGTCCCACTTGTTATAATGCTATTTTAGGGCGGTCTTGGCTCTCTAGGATGCATGCAGTGGCCTCTACAGTCCACCAATGTTTGAAATATGTTGTTGAAGGGCAAGTGGGAGTTGTACGAAGAAGTCAAAAGGTTGCAATAGAGTGTTATGCTACAGCGATGGATCCACGAACGTTGGGGGTAGTTCGTATCAACGAAGAATAGCAATTTGAGGGGCTTTCTGGGGGTGAGGGTGAAATTGATGACCCCAGAGAGATCCCTGGAGTATTGATACCAATTGAAGAAGTTGAAACACATTCTTTAGAAGAATGGAAAAGTGTTAAGATAGGATCCAAGATGTCATCCGAACTGAAGATTAAGATGTTAAAGTTTCTGAAAGACCATCAGCATGTTTTTGCTTGGTGCAACGGTGATGTTACAGGGGTTCCAGCAAATATTATATCACACCACATATCCATCCGGAGAGACATAGCACCCGTGGTATAAAAGAGAAGGCCTTTTTCCAAGGAGAAGGTTGATGTTATTGTTCAAGAAGTTGACAGACTCACAAAAATGGGGCATATACAGGAGTCTCAATATCCTTTGTGGACTGCCAATCCGGTCTTGGTAAAAAAGAAACATGGCAAGTGGCGTATGTGCATTGACTTCACAGATCTCAATAGGGCTTGCCCAAAAGATTTATATCCAGTCCCCGGATTGATCAGCTAGTAGACTCCACTTCTGGGAATAAGCTACTTTCCTTTATGGATGCTTTCGTCAGGTACAATCAAATTCAAGTAGACCCGAAGGATCAGGAGCATACCACGTTTGTCACTTACAGGGGTCTTCATTGCTACAACGTGATGCCGTTCGGATTGAAAAATGTTGGGGCTACTTATCAGGGATTGGTGAACAAAGCCTTTGCTGATCAAATTGGAAGGAATATGGAAGTATACATTGATGACATGATGGTGAAAAGTGAGGATGAGCAGCTGCACTTGGCAGACCTCCAAGAAACTTTTGCCAACTTGGTAAAAGTGAATTTGAAGCTAAATGCAGAAAAATATGTGTTCGGAGTACAGTCCGGGAAGTTCTTGGGTTACATAATAAGTGAGCAAGGGATACATCCCGATCCGGACCAACTTAATTCTCTGTTCCAAATGGAGCCTCCTCGTAATGTTAAAGAAGTACAACGGTTGACAGGGAGGTTGGCTGCTTTAAATCGATTCATCTCAAGATCTTCGGAAAGATGTGCCCCGTTTTTCCAAACTTTAAAGGGTGCAAAGGGATTTGATTGGACTTCACAGTGCGATGAGGCCTTCAATGAAATTAAGAAACATCTGTCCTCCCCTAAGACTTTATTTAAACATGTTGATGGAGAAACACTCTTCGTATACTTGGCAGTTTCAAGTTGTGCCATCAGTGTTGTATTGGTAAGAGAGGTGGATAGTTACCCCCATCTGGTGTACTACATCAACAAGAGCTTGATAGATGCAGAAAATCGTTATTTGAAACTCGAAAAGTTAGCGTTGGCCTTGGTGATTGCTGCAAGGAAGATGAGGCCTTATTTTCAGGCTCATCGTATTATCATCCGGACATCTTTTCCCTTGAAGAATGTTCTCCAAAAGGCAGACATTTCAAGTAGAATGACTAAGTGGTCAGTGGAATTGGGGGACTTCGATATTGATTTTGATCCTCGAACAGCAGTCAAAGCCCAAGCTGTGGCTGACTTTTTAGTTGAATTCTACTCTGATAGGGATTCGGAGCAGACCACTGAGTTGAAAGACAAAAAGGTCTGGTTCATCCGGACGGATGGTGGGTCCAATACTATTCGATGTGGTGCAGGGGTGTGTTTGACTTCTCCATATGGTGACAAAATGTACCATGCTATATGTTTTGCTTTCAAGGCTTCCAACAATGAGTCCGAATACGAAGCATCTATAGTTGGTTTAAAGTTAGCTTATATATGTGGGGCCAAAAGGGTCAAGCTGATGATTGATTCTCAGCTTCTTATCCACCATGCACAAGGTCAATCTGAGGCCAAAAAGGAGCAACTAGTGAAGTACTTGTTTCTTCTTAAAAATGAGGCTTCTTATCCACCATGCACAAGGTCAATCTGGAGATTTCCTTTGCTTCAGTATCTCTCTGATGGCATCCTGCCTCCTGATAAAGCACTAGCAAGAAAAATGAAGCACAAAGCTCGTGGTTTTATCATACTAAGAGACGTTCTGTATAAGAAGTCTTACAGTAAACCTCTTTTGCGATGTTTGGGAGATGATGAGTCTCAAGAAGTCCTCTCCGAATTGCATGATGGTGAGGGATCAGCTCACTGTGGATTCAAGGCTCTAACACGAAGAGTTTTACTGGCTGGCTATTATTGGCCCTCTATAATGTAGGATGCTTAGGAGCTGGTGAGAAGGTGTGATCAATGCCAAAGATATAGAAATGAAATTCATGTCCCGGCCATCCGTTTGGAGTCAATTTATGAGCCTATACCTTTTGCTCGATGGGGGTTGGATTTGGTGGGACCTCTTCCCATTGCGTCCGGAGGGCGTAGAACAATAATTGTTGCTATAGATTACTTTTCGAAGTGGATTGAAGCAGCCCCCTTGGCAAGAACGACATCAAAAGCTGTCATAAAATTCATTTTATCCAACATCTGTTGCAGATTTGGTGTTCCATAAAAAATAACGACAGACAACGGGCCACAGTTCGACAATAGGGAAATGGAGAGTTTCTGTACCTCTAGGGGTATACAACATGGTTTCTCTTCACCTTTCCACCCACAAGCGAATGGACAAGTTGAAGTGGCTAACAGAACTATACTTTCCGGTTTAAAGAAGAATTTGGAAGGGGCTGCTGGGAAGTGGCCTAGTTATTTCCAAGAGGTCTTGTGGGCCTACCGGACACTAAGGCTGCGACACAGGAGTCACCCTTTTCCTTGGTCTATGGGATGGATGCAATAGCTCCCATAGAAGAAAGTCTCCAATCATTACGGGTTCACAACTTCTCCGAACACGCTAACGAAGTGGCAATCAGAGGTCAGCTCGACCTAATAGAGGAAAGACGAGTTAAGGATCACCTTAGAGCTGTACACTATCAAGGTTTGATGAGAAGCAGATTTGCTTCTAGAATTAAAAGAAGGGATTTCCAGCCGGGGGACAAGGTATTGAGAAAAGTCTTCTTACATACTAAAGAGAAGCTGCTAGGCAAATTGGCCCCAACTTGGGAAGGCCTTATATCGTCGTTGAAATGCTTAAACCTGGAACATATTAGCTAGAAGACAAGGCTGGAAGGGTTTTGACCCACCCTTGGAATATTGAACACCTCCGGATGTACTTGGAGTAGCATCAATGTAAATATTTACCTGTCACACCATCCGGATTGAAGTAAAAGAATGATGACCACTTAAACATTTCTCATCGGAGAATTTAAACTCTCTCACTTTAGGCTATTTATGAAATAACTAAGGGCTATTTAAACATTAGCCACCCAAATTGAAGCAAACTATGAAAGGATGCGAGAATTGTGCAAAACAAAGGTATTCATTAAAATAACTTAAGTGCCTTGGCCTTCCAAGGACTTTTAAATTGTCAAACAGAGCAAAGGATCTATCCAGTCAGATACCGGACACAATAATAAAAAGAATGCCTTGGCCTTCCAAGGACTTTAGTTTAAATAACATAAAAGTGAAAAGATAATTCATAATTTAAGACTGAGCCTTTGAAGATGGCTCAGCCTCACTTGTCTTCTTCTTCCCCTTAGGATCGTCTTTCTCTTCGAGAGGGCCCTCCCCAGTATTTTCTTCTGATTCGTCAGAAGAGGAAGCACTGGAATAATCATGCAAGTCTCCATCAGCCATGGTGTCGAAGGGAAGGTCTTCGAACTCTATGTGAAGCCACAAATCTCCCAGGTTCCTCTTCGGGAACTTCTCGTGGAAGAGCAGGACCATGTCCGACTTCACCTTGGCATATATTTGCTCTTGAGTGTCTATTACGTTTTTGGCATAAGCATCGATCTTGGCCTGGATTTTGGCCTCCTGCTCCCTTAGCAGATCAGCTTTCTCCTCTGCAGCCTTGGACAGTGTGTTCTCAAGCGCAATCTTGTCATTTGTCAAGTTGTGAATGACTTGATCCTTGGCATTTGCCTCCTCTTTTGAAGAGGTGAGATCTTTCTCTACTCCGGACAACTTCTCCCGGAGCTCCTTGATAGTATCTTCTAGAGTAGCAACTTTGGTGGTCCACCCCTCTTGGTTCTTTTTCAGCTCCTCGTTTTCCCCCTTTAGAATGTCAGCATGTTGAGTGGTAGTAAGAAGATCATCGGATAGTCTCTCTTTGTCAGACTTGAGATCTTTGATATTATCTGCCTGACTTCGAACTTGCTTCTCCAACACAAGCACCGGCTGAACACTACTTAATATAGAGTGATCTATAATATCCCTTTCAGTTGAAACAGTAAAAGTCTTACCATTAAAAGTGACGGTGTTCGAAGTACTCGGAGGGAGGTAAGGCCCAACAAAATCGTCTCTGTGGAGGTTGGCAAAGTAGTCGCCCAGTCCATCTAGCCCGGTGATGTCAACCCCATCAATGCTAAGGTCTCCTCCTCCAACCTCGTCGGTTTGAAAATCACCAGGGATCTCCTCTCCCTGTGTTGGATCAGTAGGATCGACAGAGGGGAGAGGCTCCGGAGGCCGGAGAGAAAGTTCATCACCCCTAGAGGTCTTTTTCTTCTTAACCTCCCTAACCTTGCTCTCCGCTCCCCATTTTTTGTCTCTCTTGGGAGCCCTTGGGGGCTTTGGGGATCGAGCATCTTCCTTAACACTCTCGTGCTCTACCAATCCTAAAAGAGCAGCATCGATCTGGCTTGGGGCTGGCCCCTCGGGATTTGTTGGAACAACTTCCTCCACCTTGGCAGGGTTAGCTTCACCTACCATCTTCTTTCCCTTCTTCTTCTTTCCTTTCATCTTACTCGGGGCCTTGGCCCGGCCTGGCAAGTAAAGTGACCCGTCTGGTTCGTGTGTTCTCTTCAGGACTACATTCGGAGGGGGGTGGAGTAGTGAGTTCCTCCCAGGTCAAGTCCCTCCGGCCAGTAGTGTTCCAGAGGTGAGACCTTGTTAAGTTTCCTCCTGTGAAAGTATCGTGAAACTGGTTTCCCCACTTTTGAGCAGCCCAAGTGTTGATCTTGGTACAAGTGGTCTGCCCGGACTTTAGGTAGTCATTGAAGTCTTTGGGCAGTTCTGTTAAGAATAAAAGACAAGATCAGTTAGCTTAAGCAAATTTAATAAAAAGAGAGTTAAAAATATAAAGTAGGACCCTTACGATCACTTCTCCATCTGCTGGTGAAGAGACTTGGATTGACTCCGGCTTTGATTTTCCTCCCGTTTTCCCAAGCACCACTTACGAACAGGTATTGAGTTCTCCAGTTTCTCTCCGACTCGAGCAGATCATCCATAGCTTTGTAATTATCACCCATGTTGAAGTGATAGAAGGGAATGTGAGAGTTCCTACAGAGATTGGCCACAGCAGCGAATTCCTCCATTGGTAGAGGAATCCCGGAGAGCCGGGAGTCTATGATGCAGGCTATAAGTGTGTACCAGGCGTTGGGGCTTAGTTGACTGGGACAGAGCTTGATAAGATGGAAATATTTAACTATGTCCGGATCCAAGGGGAACTTTAAACCCCAGTTAAAGAGCTCAGTGAAGATGACTATTTCACTGAGTTTGCAATCCATTGGGGTTTCGGGGTCTATGTGGATTCTTATCTTCACATTCTCCGGAATCCCCCACTCCGTATGCATCCGGCCCAACTCAGCTGTATGGATGAAAGCGTAATTGATCTTTTGCAAAGCAAGGAGGTATTTAACATTGACCTTCTGGAAACAAAGTCCTACTTTTCCTTCAAGACACTCCGGCAGATCCGGATGCCTTAAGCACAACTTCTCCTTACTTTTATCCTTCTGAGCAGCAACAGCACCACTGGTCTGTCTGGAAGGTTCGGACTCAACTGGAGCCTCTTCGATAGAGTCCTCCATTATTTCCTCCATTATTGAGGAGGGATTTTCAATTGTTGTTGTGAGGGGGAGGTTTGGGGTCGGTTCAGCCTGATTTCCGGACTGATGAGCTTCAGCACTCTTTTGAACTCTAGCCTCCGATTGGAGCTCCGATGTAGACGTTTCTCTTCGGGAACTTGAATCAGTGGCCTCTGGACCGGACAACCTATCCTTGGGTGCTTTAATGGGTACCTCTGACCCTGTACTGCTGTCCTTGACCCCCGATTTCGAAGGAGTGCTCTTGGAAGCCTTCCCTTTGACCAGACGATATTTTCTTCGATCAACCAGCTTGTGAGGAGAAGTTTCAGCATCTGACCCCATGGCTAAGAATGGGGAGGGTTTTTTAAAACTGGTAACTGTTAAACCTGGCTCAACTGTTGGTTTCTGACTCTTGAACCGAAGAACCTGAGATGATAGGGGAAAGATTGGTTTGAAACAACCTCTTCGGTTTGACACCCTTTGTGGAGGAAGAACCCTAGTCAGACTCTATGGCTGAGAATGCTGGTTTGTCGATGGGAGAAGTGGGTAAGCCCGCTGCAATACGCCTTTCCCTTTCGACTTTTTGTGCTTTTTCTAGTTCGGATAGATTAAGCCACCCACCTTTGATCAGAGCGTTCCCTGCCGTGAACATAAATGACCTAAGCAAGAACTCGTGTTTGAGAGAGAAAGCTCTGAAGATTATCAAAGTCAAAATGAAAGTGATGGTAAAACAGTGGAAAAGAATTCTTAATTTATAGTAAACCTCAAAAGAAGCCTTGATTCCTAGGAGAATTCGAAAATATGAGCAATGATTAAAAGACGGCGCTTATGTCACCTTCATTAATGAAGAGGTTGCTTTTCACAGAAGGTGGGTACGAAATCCAAGGTGAAAAAACGGCTAAAGCAACCAACCAAAGAGTGACACGTATCCCATGAACCTTGGCAAAAAACCGTTTAGATTCAAAGAATTTTTTCACTCCGGATAAAACCATGACACAATTCGGAAGACCTGTCCGGATAAAACTGCCACTGACAACGGACTGTTTTTTAGGTTTTGACAAAGGTTATTTGAACAAACACCTAAAAAAGGGGCTACTGATGAGTCCGGATTCTGTTACCTCTTCGGAGAGGGACAGTTCGGACAAAGACCATCTAACCGGACATGGTAGTTCGAACCCCTCATCCATTTGACTGTTCGAACAAGGACTAAAGTATTTAAAAACCTAATCACTTCTTGACTAAGCTGCCTGCTCTCCTACTAAGAGCTCATGGGTCCTTAAACTTGACCCGAGTCCATTAAACATGACCCAACAGCCCATAAAGCCCAAACGTAAGGGTATAAATACCCAACCACCAACATTAAATGAGGGTAATAAAAATTAAATACAACCAGGGTGCTTAATTCTCCCTCTACTCTCTACTCTAAACACTTGCAAACTTCCACAAAATCTAAACAAAAATTACAAGGTTATCCTGAGATAGAAATAAACCACACCAATGTCGGCTCAAAATTGTTTCGGGTCGTATGTTGTATTTGTTTATGGGTTGTTAAAAAAGTACATAAATAGTCTCAAGATGGTCCATTAGGAAGCGTCAAAATAAATTACTAGTACAAAAAAGCACGTGATACATAAAACGTCAAGATAATTTTCAGATCAATGAGCAATAAAAATAGCGGGAGATATCACTGAAAACGTGTTCTCTAATTTAAAAGTCTCGAAAAGATGTGTATTTATTTTTATTATGTACTTTTTTTAACACTATCGTCCAAGTTATTATGTAGATTTGAAAGTTTATTTCAACTAAGTTGTAGATTTATTCTCCATAAAACTTCGAGCCCTTATATTAGTAAGACATGAGAACTAAGTTTTTTAAAGCAAAATTTTCCTATAATATGTTTTTGAAGAGTTTTGATTCTAAAATAGAAGAATAAATAAAAAAGTCCTCTATAATAGTTTTATTATTAACATTTAAAAAAAATAAAATAATCGAAATCTAAATGAAAGAAATTTTCTCCAATAATTTTCTCGACCTTTTGCGCTTTCTCCAACTCCGAAAGGTTGAGCCAACCACCTTTGATCAATGCTGTTCTTGCTGTAAACATAAACAGCCAAGGGAATTTTTATTCTAGAGAGAGAAACCTCTAAGTAAATTTGCAGAGTAAAATTTGAAAGAGATAGTAAAATAGTGGAAAATGAACGTGAATTTATCGTAGATTTGAAAAAAGGAGCTGATTCCTAGGAAAATCCGAAAGGTTGGGCAATGATTAAAAGACGGCGCTGATGTCATTATTGGTAATTAAAGAGGTTACTTGTTAAAGAAGGTAGTGCGAAATTCAAGGTGAAAAAACGGATGGAGTGGCCAATCAGAGAGCGACACGTGTCCCACTAACTCTGGCAAAAACCGTTTGGAATTCGTAAAGCTTGACCTGTCCGGGTATACCCACAGTTCTGTCCGAATTAAGAACCACTTCATTCATCGGACTGTTTTTCAGTTCTTTGACAAGAACACTTGCTCAAACACCTAAAAAAAGGGCTCCTGATGAGTCTGAATTCAGCATGACTCCCCGGAAGGGTAAATCAGTCTAAGTCTCTCTGAACACCGGACAGACTACAAGGACATAAATCGGACAGATCACTTCCGGACAGATTACTTTGGACACTATAAACTTAAGACTGTTCGAACTATGACTAAAGTACTAAAAAACCTAAACACTTCCTGACTAAGCTACTTGCTCTCCTGCTTAGAGCTCATGGGTCTTTAAACATGACCCGGGTCCATTAAACATGACCCGAAGGCCCATAAGGGCCCAAACATCATACTATAAATACCCAACCAACAGCATTAACTATGGGTAATGAGAATTAACTGCTACCAAACTGCTTAATCATCTCTCTACACTCATACACTACCGTTAAACACCCATACACTACCGTTAAACACCCATACACCACCTTGAAACTCCACTTGAAATTACTAGCCTACCCTCAGGCAATTTTTATCCTCACCAATTATGAACGATGTCATTTTTATTCCCTTGTGGAATATTATCTCGAGGTTCCTCTTGTTCTACCTGAATGATATATGTATCCTGGTTAGACCCCTCAAGTGGAGCATCAGTGTTAATCTGAGGATTACTTTGTTCTAATGGGATTGAAATGATTGGCATTACCACCCAATCTTCAGATATCTTAGTATCCCTATTAAAACCTTCATGAATCTTGATGGATTCTTCCTCAAAATCAACACATGTTCCCTTATTCTTCCCCTAAAACTCAACATCCTTTAGAAACTTGGTCGTTCGTCTCTCAAATATTGTACCAGTGAGAGAATCATAAAACGCAAACCCTCTGGAATGTTTGGAATAACCTAATGAATAAACAACTAACTGTTTTTGGGTCCAGTTTCTTTTCTTGAGGTTTGTAATGCCTCGCCTCAGCTAGATAACCCCACACATGCAGATGCTTTAAGTTAGGTTTACGCCGGTTCCAAAGCTCATATAGAGTCCTAATAGTAGCCTTTGTGGGTACCCAATTGATTATATAAGCGGCACATTTGATGGCTTCCCCCCCAAAGAGATAATGGTAGAGATGAGTGACTTATCATGCTTCTAACCATATCTTTTAGTGTTCGATTCCGTCTCTCATATACACCATTTATGCGAGGTGAACCGGGAATAGTGTAGTGAGGGACTATTCCACACATCTCTAGGTACTGTGCAAAGGGTCATGGACGTTGTTCACCCAATCCGTCATATCTACCATAGTATTCACCACCACGGTCAGATCTAACGGGCTTAATGCTTTTACCAAGTTGTTTCTCAATCTCTGTCTTAAAAGTTATGAACATGTCCAAGGCCTCTGACTTTTCATGAAGAAGATCGAGGTAACCAAAACGAGAGTACTCGTCGATGAATGATATAACGTACCAGTGCGCTTTCCACGATTCCTGTGGAAACGGTCCACAGATGTCCGTATGTATCAACTCTAGGACTTCTATCGCTCTATATACTCCTAACCTTTTAACTTTGGTTTGTTTCCCTTTGATACACTCGACACATTTACCGAATTTAGAGTAATCAAGAGGGCCTAATAAACCTTCAGTAACAAACTTGTCAATTCGAACTTTGGATATGTGACCTAATCGTTTGTGCCACAATTTAGAAGATTTTTCAGATTTAGTAATGTTGTTTGATGTACGTTGTGTATTCATACAAATGTTATGATTATTAATAGTATTCAGCAAATACAAATTATCCTCTTCAATTAAATTTCCATTTCCAACAATCATATTATTTAGAGAGAGTGTAAAACAATTGTCTCCCATAAGACAAGAGTAACCTTGCGAGTCTAAAACTGGAAAAGAAATTAAGTTCCTTCGAAAAGTGGGAACATACATTACATCCTCTAAAGATAATACATGTCCAGTTGAAAGTTTTAAGGAAAAATAAAAAATAGCTAAAACATCACACGAGCTCGCGTTTGCCGTAAAAATGGATCTTTCATCATCACTTACCATCCTGCTCTTTGACGTACCCTGCAAAGAAACACAAACATGATTTGTTGCAGCCGAATCAGCCCACCAAGTATTCATTTTCACATAAACTATATTACTTTCTGAAACAACCAAAGATGTGGGAGTACCTTTGCTTATCATGTAAGCCTGGCGTTTCTCACAATCCTTCTTCAGATGTCCTTTCTCTTTGCAGAAAAAGGATCGATCTACAGTCGATTCCTCAGGTTTTTTCTTCTTTCCGCTTATACCATGCCTTATTTGGTTATGTAATCACATTAGCCTCAGGCGTTGTGCCTTTAGGTGTTTCCTGCTCCTGTCCAGCGTGGGAAATCAACTCATTGATATTCCACTTTTCTCGCATGCAGTTATAGATGGACTCGAAATACTTAAACCAGTCTGATAGCGAATGAAATGTGAATCCCACGATGCATTCCTCAGGTAAGTCTAAACCGATTGCCTTTAATTTTGGCCAATCATCGACATTCCCAGAATGTGCTTCCGGATTTTACCTTTACCATTATACTTTTTGGTAACTAGCTCGATGAACAAACGCTGCATCTCTACCTTTTTCATTTTTAGCAAAAGATTTCTCAATCTCCCTAGATATGGTGTTGCCATCCGTAGATGTTAAGCTTCTTCTTTATTTCAATAACTTATAAATTGTAACAAAATTATTTATTTCTGATATGAGTATTCAGTAATGTATGAAAATGATCCTGGTTAAATCATAAACCCTAACATCTTGACAGAACCATACACATTTACCGTTATTTGTTAAATATTAGTGTTATTTCTTTTAAATTATAGTTTCAACAGAACATTATTTGTGTTGATAAGAACAAGATTTTAATATTAAATAATGATAAGAATGTAAACCGATTAGTATAGTTACAACCAACAAATAATCAATTTTTTAGTTATAATTTATCAAATTTTACTCATGTCGATAAAGTTTTGGATTGTTATGTTAAACGGAATCGTCAAACGGAATTTGGAGTAAATAAAAAGGATAACTAAGAAAAATTGTTATTTTTTTCATTCGGGATTATTTAACATCATCCGTTGATATTGATAAGCTGACGGATCGATAAATCTATGATGAAATATTATTAATTTTATCAGTCTTTGAATGAAGGAATACTAGATTAGTGTTGTCCGAAGAGTTATTGGCCGGAGTATTTTTTGGTCTTTATCGAGACATCAAACCCTTATCCCAAAACCATTTTTTGTTTTTGTCGAAATATCCATTATTTGTTTTATTCTTTTCGTTGTTAAGATGATATTAGGTGTTTGAATTTGGAACTACTTTAACAATAATGGATTTGTTGTTGACGATGCTTGAATCACATCATTATTCTTTGGTGAACATGATTTTATCTTTATGAATTTTTTTACTCTTTGTAAAGTTTCGATTTTATTTGATTTTGCTTCAACTTTATTTGTTTTTGCTTCGACTTT
The DNA here is from genome assembly GCA_036936605.1 of Limnanthes douglasii subsp. nivea. Taxonomy (NCBI): domain Eukaryota; kingdom Viridiplantae; phylum Streptophyta; class Magnoliopsida; order Brassicales; family Limnanthaceae; genus Limnanthes; species Limnanthes douglasii. The sequence goes on from JAUPFV010000004.1 coordinate 280,429,707, forward strand.
ATTTATTGGATTATATTTTGTTTTTCACCGAACGTGCTTGCATAAATCTTCCAAAAACTCCTCTAGCCTTTTAACGAAAGATTTATGAATGAATACTATTATTTTCTAGCCTTTTACTTTGAAACTGATTTGTAAGTAAATCCTTTTGTTTTTTGCGAAGTTGAGGGTTAGAAAATTTGGTTACCTTTATGCAGTCAGGCTAAACAAATTATTACTAAACAAATTATTACTAATTTTGGCGGAATAAAAGTATGAGGAGATTATTTGTGTACTAATATGTACACTAGGAATGAATGACACTTATTTTCACTCCCAAAGAACAATTCTTTTGGAATTGTGGGGTTTGTTTTTATTTTCCACTTGAAATTGGGTTATGTTAAATTGTGTTGAAATTATTTACATGTGGTGGTAATTTATTTTTTGCTATGCGGTTTCTTTTGTTATACTTCCTCGATCATGACGCTTTTGCTTGAAATCAGTTTTTCTGAAGAGTTGGGTCAAACCATTGATTAAGGAAATATACGGTGCCTGGATTTTAATTTTTTAGTTGAGTTAAAATAATATTTTTTATTGTTTATCTAAAATAGTTCGTGGATCGAACGTTCATGACATGTGTACAGGAGTATATCGGAATAGCTATCTTCATACGAATTATAATTCAGTCGAAGATTATTTATCCAAGACGTGTTTGGGTCAACCAGAATTGGTACAAAGTGCCAAGTATATAGATTTTAATCCAAATAGGTTTAAAAAGCTCAAATCTGAAAATATTTCATACATAAATCCCCTCGACGGATTTTCACTAGAATTAAGGGGGCTATTAATAACGACCGTATCTTCAGATGGAAAAAACGTACCAATGAATTATTAAGCTAAAAGTTTATTTTATAATTATGTAATAAATTATCATAATTAGAGTGTTTTACATGAAAGTAGGCTTGAGTTATATATGAACTTTTGTTACAAAAATATGTATATGGAACATGTAAACCCACTAGACCCATTTTATTTTAAATTGCGTTGATGGAATTAAATGATATATGAGAAAATAATTTATTATTTTTTTGAGACAATCCATGGTAACGAAAACTTTTCTTGCAGTTGTGTTAAACCACTGACTTTTCTTGCAGTTGTGTTAAACCCAAATCAGTGGTTGATGTTTTAAATCAAAACCAACATATTGATTTGATAATGCATTCATATATATATATATAGGATTTTATATAAATTTGAAGATTTGTGTATCAATGAAGCCATTCGTCGCTACCCATTCGTGCATTTGAGGTTCTTTTATGTTCATATCTTTTTTACCATGGGTTTCGTTCTCCACTATTTCTTGATATTTTTAAGTTTTTTCATATGACCAATTTTTCACGAGTCAATTGGTTCTCCAAATTTGGCTTTATTACTGTCGGTTATCATTTTGTCAGGACCGTTATTTTCGTAACTTTTTATACAACATTTGTTAACCATTTTTATGTTTGCAAGTTGAAAGAATATTTTTTTTAGGTTAGTTTGTCTACATTTTCGTAGCTCGTTAACTATTTTATTAATGTTATCGAGGAACTGAAAATTAGTTTCAGTGTTCGTCGAAATTGGGCCACCAATATTGAGAATATCTATGACTCTATCATCCTTTCTTAGAATGCTAATTATGAGTATCTAATTCGTCCAATTTTTATTTTATTTTTATTTTTTTACTATTACTAAGTATATTTTTTGTTTTTCACGTCCTTTTATCAATATCCCATTATCAATGAAGTTTTTGCGTTCTTTTTTTTTTTCGGAGGGAACCCGCAGCCGCTACTCAGAGTGCAATGAGTGCGCACAGGGTAAACCCTCAGTCTGACGCGATAGCCTGCAAACCAACGCCAGAAGGTAAACCACACAAGGTGACAGGCTCAGCCGAGAAAGCGTATATAGAGGGACTCGAACTCATGACCTTTTGGTTATAAGAATGCCATACTCAACCAACTCGGCTACCCCCTTGGGGGCAAGTTTTTGCGTTCTTGTTCTTCTATATTGGGGTATGAGTAATCTTGATTTTTTCATTTATGGTCCAACGAGGAAGCCAAAATTAATAATTTTTGTTTTTTCTTTTCTGAATTTGGATACGACTGTCAAACCTACTAAAAGGACATGTACACAAAACGAATTACCTCGTGAATGAATATTAAATATGTTTCTCCTCAGAGTGTCTTCGTAATAAATCTAAGGTACATACTTTAACGAATGGATCACCCAGTTCACCCATTATTGTTTTTGGAGCACCTGCGTGATTCTTTCTATTCTAAAACATATGAGGTTAATGAGGAAGAAGTGATGGGTGATGCCGAAACATTTGCAAACTATGGCGACCATTGAATTTTGGAATTGAGGTCTATTGTCTATCATCATAATTCGAGGGATTCCAAAACATGGTAGAATCGGTTAATGTATGAAGTCACATATCTCTTGAGATCTAGTCCTAGATATTGACTTGGCTTCAACCCATTTGGTGAAATAATCAACCGCGGCTCCCAGGAACTGTTTTTTCTTGTGACCACTTAAAAAGGACCTACAAAATCGATGCCCCATTTGTCGAATGTGTAAAAAATGGAGTTGGCGACCATGGGTTCATTTGGAAGATGTCAAGTGCTGAACGATTTTTTCTGCCACAAAGTTAGAAAGTTGGCTTATTTGGAGTGTATCTCTCGCCATCCTCTTTTATACTTTCTCTTTCATCTATAGTTGTTGAAAGAACTAGGTCCCTCTTATTACACAAACAAAGCAGACAGCAAGAATGGAAAATGATATCTGTCATTTCATAAGATTAATATGGGAATGATAACGGTCATTCCATGATCAGTATGGGAATGATAACGGTCATTCCATAATCAGTATGGGAATGATAACGGTCATTCCGAAGATCAAATGTACACGGTTTGTCTCTTGTATAGACAAATTACTAACTGTTTGATCTTATCTTACTAACTGACATAATAACACGTGTCTCTGTTCAATGTTTATCCAACATTCTCCCCCTTAACATTGAACTCGACTCCTGTCTTCTTCGTCGTCTGCCTGATCTTCCTCTTTATCTGAAGAGTTGTTGAAGATCTTGTTGCCGTCTGTTTCTCCGCTTGAGAAATGGCTGCATTGCCTCGGTTTCTCCATCTTGAGAAATGGCTGCATTGCCTCGGTTTCTCCGTCTTGAGAAATGGCTGCATTGCCTCGGTTTCTCCGTCTTGAGAAATGGTTGTCTTGCCAAATGGCTGCCTTGCCTCTGTTTCTCCGCCTTGAGAAATGGCTGTCTTGCCTCTGTTTCTCCATGAAATGGCTGTATTGCCTCTGTTTCTCCGTCATGAGAAATGGCTGCCTTGCCTCTGTTTCTCCGTCATGAGAAATGGCTGTCTTGCCTCTGTTTCTCCGAGAAATGGCTGTCTTGCCTCTGTTTCTCCGTTTTGAGAAATGACTTCCTGGCCGTCTGCAACACAGGCTCTGATACCAAATGAAAGCAGACAGCAAGAATGGAAAATGATATCTGTCATTTCATAAGATTAATATGGGAATGATAACGGTCATTCCATGATCAGTATGGGAATGATAACGGTCATTCCATAATCAGTATGAGAATGATAACGGTCATTCCGAAGATCAAATGTACACGGTTTGTCTCTTGTATAGACAAATTACTAACTGTTTGATCTTATCTTACTAACTGACATAATAACACGTGTCTCTGTTCGATGTTTATCCAACAGTTGTTTGATTAAGTGTACATATTAAAATAGCCTTTATATTGATCTATAAAGTAACCACTTGTTTTTTTTACCTTTAGGATTAAACTGGTAGCTGTTAATGTTATCAGTTTTTTTTGTTGTTGAGTTGGTGGTGGAAAATCTTAAATTACCCATAGAATTGAGATAACGTTTTTAGTTGTTCTAGTCACGTAAGGAAAGAGAGTGACTTATAAGTTCATCCAGCATTTGACCTCTTTGTGACCTAGATTAAGTGTTATATATGAACTAAACATTATAAATGTTTTTTTTATATTAGATCTAATGGTATATTATGTTGAAATAATGTTATTTTCATAGCTAAATAAATAGTTCATATCGACATTGATTGCAAATAGATAAACTCAAACCATAAAGAGAAGATAAAAACTAAATTTCATAAACTGGTCGTTTTATTAAATTTTTTAATTAGTTATAACAATGAAGAACAGGCTCAACATGTAGGGATTGTGACACCACATTTAGCAGCAACCTCTTTGGCTTTAGGGATATATGGAACGAGCGCAGGTTCTTTCAGATATTGGCAAATGCATGGCTCCGCCGCTTTCATTTGGTTGCAGCACTCAGGTGTTGGTGCAGCTGGACCGGTAACTGCAGGTAAACAAGGCGTCAGCTGCTTTACATCACAGACACCCTCTGCTACTAACATTCCACTAGCTACAAAAAGTAGGACCACAAAAGCAAAAGATGAAACACCCTTCTTCATTTTCCACTATATATGTTTCTTTTGTTATTGTTTGAGTTGGGAAGAGATGGTTTGCTAAAGACATGCTTAATTTGGGTCAATTTATAGGGGTTTGCATTCCATTTTCTATAATCAAAATGGACAAATGACAAAATAAAGTTATAATTGTTTTTTTCATTTCAAGTAAGTCTTTAATTATATATAACTTTTTCTTCAAATATACCTTCATAAATGCCTTAAAATTATAAATTATAATTAATTTAACAAGCATGCATTTACTTATATCCTATGGATTCTTTCAACATTTAGTCAAAACATTATTATCAAAGTCCAATAAAAATAAACAGTCTTATTTTTTATTTTATGGTAAGTCTTTAATTATATATAATTATTTCTTGAAATATTCCTCCATAAATGCTTTCTAAATAACAATATGTGTTGTATATACAATAAAACTCAAGGGCTATTTTAGAATTGAGCATAAAATATTAGTATCTACTTCTTGCTTTTTTACACTTCAACTTATAAATTATAATTAATCAAATCAGCATGCATTTACTTGTATATAATGGATTCTTCAACATTTACTGAAAATATTATTATCAGCCCAATAAAAATGAAACAATTTTATCTTTTTATTTTAATGAGTCTCATAGCTATAAATAATTACTTTTGACTGGTTTTGAGTTCTAAAATTTAAATTTATTGTGAAAAATATTCAATATTTCTTTAATTTATTTCAAAACTACATCCACAAATCCCATAGTCACTTTTTTTATTAACAAAATTTACAATTTAAAAATATTGATGCGAAAATTCCATAGTCGAGAACTGGTGTTTTCTTATGTTTCAAGTTTTACATTTTAATTTTGGTGGTTCAAATTTTTAACAAATAATCCAAAATTTTAAAAAATATAAAAAGTAAACGCAACAAAAATGAAAAATCGATATATATATATATATAATTGGTTAAATATCTATTTATAAAATTTAACATTCTTTTTGGATATTTTTCCACTTTTTTAAAATATTATTTTGTAACTTGATTATATGGAATAAATTTTTGTTTCATACTAACAATAATATTATTGATATTTGGATAAATGAAATTTTCTATTTTAGTACAAATAATTCGGAAGGGAGACTTTTCTTAAGATAATTTTTCTTGATCTTAAAAAATATTAACATTAAGCGTAATTTTTTTAGTATTATCAGCTCTCCTAACAATATCCTGAAGCTGAAGTTAAAAACAGTTGATATACAAGAATTTTTTTTGGAATGATGATTTAAAAAATACGGAAGTGGGAGTGGCAAAAAAGAATTATAATGACCAATGGATGCAAGACGACTCATCACAAGATCAACACCACCTCCTATAGAAGTCGAGATTACTATGTACACATAAGAGATAGACACAACAATAATATTCTGCCGTAAATCAAGCCATAGTTCATGAGAAGATGAGATAATAGGCTCTGAAACAATGATATCAACAGCCAATATAAAACTTTTTTTTTTCAGTTTGCTACACAAATGAATAAGCTTTTACTGTTCGTTATTAAAACACATATCAATATTCCCCGTAAACCTACCCATAAAATACTCAACGTCAAGAACATGAAGAGATTAACTCCCATGAAACTGACAATACTTATTCTTCTTATGCTTCCTCGGAGTCTGCAACGAGAAAGGCTAGCAAAAATGCACATTTGCACGTGCCTTCTCAAAAATGGTTGACACACACTCAGTCAACTCAGCATAATAAGCTGGTCAGAACAACGTATTGCACATGGGTGTAACATACTGTTGCGTTGCTTGTCCTGTCGGTACATATTGCTGGTTTTGTACTTCTCGTCGAGGAGTTTGGTTCGCTGCTTGTACTTGGGCTCGTGGTCGGAAAATTGTAGCCGGCTGTGAAGCTTGTGTTCGGATATTCACCGTTGTTGTACTGGTCCTTACTAAGGTCGGATCCTGATACAATTGAGACATGAAATCTATCTTTGAGGCTATAGTGTCTTTAACTAAGATCATTTTCTCTATCTGATCCAACAGAGATCCGAATGTCATAGCATGTGTCTTCGCGGCATTGCCTTTCATTACCGCCGGAAGAAGACTCATTCAGAAAGCAGCCAATGCTACCTTGTCTTCACATAATTCCATGTCCATCTTGACCCGAATGAAGAGTTTTGTGTACTCTTTCAAGCTTTTTCCAAATTTTTGTCTACAATAAATGATGCTCAACAGAATTGTCTGGATCCTGAGTCTCGTCGAACATTTCAAGCTTGGAAATATTAAACCACTTGGGAAGATGTCCAGAGAGGATCTCCGCGGAGAGAGGGGATGACGTCCAGTTATGTTCGACCTCATATGCGCTCCCCCCATACCATCATTGGTTATCATATACAATCTTTCTTTGGTCGAAGAAATAGAATGATTACTGACTTGGTAATCTTGATGATAACTATCGGATTGAGGTTGTCTCCGAGTAGTGACGTATTTGACTCGAACATTTCCTGTTTTATCCTGCTCCTCGAACTACATTTTTCTTTTACCAGAATCGACTTTCTTTCTTGACTCCTTCTTTCTCCGACTAGTCTGATGGGCATGTTTGTGTGTTTTAAAATCTCTTTAAGTGTGATATACTTTGTATATGGCAAGAAAAACGTGATGAGTTATGAGGGAAGATCGAGAAATTAAGTTCACAGAGAGAAGCAATAATAACCCATGCGGCTAAGTGTTGATTAGAAGTGTCTAAAACCAAAATATAAAAGGGCTATGACGAAGAAGTTTTCGACTCAGATGCTCTGCACAATCTAGAAAAATACCGAGAAGGTCGATCATGCAAAAGCTACCATTCTTCGAGGAGTGAGTGTACACCAAGTATCATTATAGTCCTTCAAATTATATCAAATACTCTGTTTATGATTTTGATGAGTCGTCGTCCTTTCCAAATAGGGATTATCATTGTTAAAATAGAAGAAATCATGATGATAAGCACTATTCAAATAAACATTATTATCGACATCATAACCAAGAGTGGGAGCAAAGCTTGATCAAACAACATACTTCCTAAAATAAACTAGGACCTCAAACAGATAAAGAAAGAATAGAAACCAAATGAATAATAGAAAATTTGAAGAACTCAAGTCTTGATTATCAAGTGAATAATAGGTTTTCGCGACAGCTAATGAGGGTCACCAATATAGTTAGAGACATAATTGGAGGCAGTCTTTCCTTTATCGTGGAAACTCTTTGGACATTTACCAAAGTGTTTTGACATATCAAAGATGGAAATGATTGATGGATGTAAAGATATAAATAACCACATCTAGCAATTCAAAAACTCTATGATGAATAACGACGATGATCATAAGTTGTTGTGTTGGGCTTTCTCCTAAACCTTCAAATGTAGAATTTTAAAATGATATAATCAGATTTTGTACAGCTCTATCAAGTGTTTTAATATGTCTTAGACAACTTTCTGAAAGAGTTTGAATGAGGAAAGTATGATTGATTACATCAAATTCTTCGTACAAACTAAGAATATTTTGGATGAATGTTTTGACCAAGTGCCCATGTCTTCTTTTACACAGCAGATTCTTCTGACCAACCCTAAAGATGGTAGTATTGTTTGGGAAGGGTTGAGTGCATGAAGGGTGTTATGGCATTTTAATCTCTTTTATGTGTAAATGTTCTATTAGTGTAAAAAGTTTATGATGGTTAATAGCACTTGTTCATTATCCATAACAACCCACGCTCTCGAATTACACAGAACTCTCTAAATCTTATCCTAAATAACTCTCTGTAGCTTATCATAAACAACTCTGGGAACCTCATTTAACACAACTCGTTGTATCTAATTAAAAAAACAACTCTCAGGATAATAATATACAAACAACACGCTCTAGTTGTGTACATACCAATGTTAGCGTTTCAATTACAAATAACTCTCAGGACACTAGTATCCAAACAACTCGCAAAGCAAAACAAACATATTATCTTTACAAATAACTCGTCAATGGTCGTGACTAATACAGAGGGAAGACTCATGGGAAGGACATACAAAAAACTCCCATTTTCTCAACGGTAACTACACAATCCGTAATATGAATAGTAACAACTCGCAAACGATAATTTTAATATACATAGAACACTAATTATCTCAATATTCAAACAACTCTCATTTTCACATTGTAATGTAAACAACTCGCAAATGTTTGTAGTAAACAACTAGCTTTGATAAAAACATACAACTCGCAACTATGGCAGATTAATATACCAAAAGATCGACCTTTAAATTGGACAGGTCCTCCTGTTATGACCTGCTTTCGAACAAGTGCCACACCTCAAGTGCTTGGTTATCACTTCACTTCTAAAACGGATTCATTTTTTCTTAAGCCTTTCGGGGCGATTTTTCACATTGGGAGGCAGAATCTCTGACTCCAACGGATCGTTAGAGCTTGATCCTTCGTTGAAATCCGTTATCATTGGTATGCTGAAAGAGTAACTTGACCTGGAATTCTTCACTGTGAAGAAAGACTCTATTATCGTAAGAGGATCTTGCTAGGTAGACTATATGTTCGCTAATGCGTGAGAACATGGGAAAAACCCTTGTTGTGATGCACCGCAAGAACATTTGAAATCCAACATATTAACATGGGAAAATGTTGGCCACTAAGTGTGAATTAAATAGTTAAAATGTGTATTAAATAGTAATAAAAACAAAACTTAAATATTGAATGACAATATAATACTTGAGTGAAGGAAATTTCTTTGGTCAAATTTTCTAAATATTTGAATACTTGAATAGCTCGTACCAACGCAATTATCAAAAACTATCTATGTAACCATAAGAAATTTAATTATTTTGTAACAAGAGAGGTCTAACATGAAAAATAGAGAAATGTTATAATCTTACCTTACCATAAACGAGAGTGGTTATTTTATTGGACTTTGCCAATAATATTTTGACTAAATGTTAAAAGAATCCATAGAAGTAAATGCACGCTTAAATCTTGTCATTTTATTAATTGGTGCTAACGCTATTTAAATGCACTGTTTTATTCGAAGTATTATGAATTCATTTAGAACATTGTTCGAAAAGATAATCATATTCAATGTGCTAACGTTCTTTAAATGCATTTTTTTATTCGAAGGGCTACACGTTCATTTAGAGCACTGTTCGAAAAGATAATCATATTGTAGCTGCTAACATTCACATTAATTCAAGTAATTATAATATTTGAAGTGTTAAACGCCCATTCAAAATACTATTTCAAGTAATGATAATGTTAAAGATATGAATTCTTATAAAAAGCATTAGTTAGAGTGGAGGAATTACTCGAAGTATTAACATCTTGTTCATAAAAGATAAATTATGTAGTGGGAGATCACATATGCAACAGACGAATCCGTCATTCTTTATACAAATTAAAGTTAGTTTAAAGCCGTACAAAAACAGAAGTTCAAGTGCCAGATGTTTAAGCACTTAGAAAATATCGTACGAACATAACACAAAACAACACTAAACAAAAGATACATATTTTTAATCATCTTGATTTTTATTATCTGCGCTTTCTTCCGATGAGCTTCTTTCTTGATCAGAGGCGTTTTCATCTTCCTCTGATTCAGTGTCCATTTGTCACCGTCCCTGCATGTTGAGCTTCTTCTTGATTTTCACAGCTGTTTATAATTTTTAATAAAATCATTGGCTAAATGAAATTTAGTGTTTATCTTCTCTTTATGGTTTGATTTTATCCTTTAACGATTAAGCCCGATATGAACTATTTAATTAGTTATGGGAATGGTCATTATTTCAACGTATACCATTAGATCTAATATAAATGAGAAACACAAACAAAATTTATATATAACATTTTGTTCACTATACCCATATTTAATCTAAATAGTAATGTTGTCGTTGAGATTCATCTTTTTATAAAATTATACACTTAAAAGTATATTTAATGAGTAAAAAGAGGTTACATGTAACCTCGGCAAAAGATTGAAGCTACTATTAATAGTTTGGATTTCGATGGAGGCAAAAAGTTGGCCTTTTAAATGGGGAAGTAATAGAGAAGGGTGATCTGACGTCGTGGTCGTAGTAGAACGAACAATAACTGGAATGGTTGGAAGGGAAAGTTTTGGATCAAGTATGATCTCTGAACCAATCGAAGTTGTTTTCTTTTCTCTCTTATCATCCCAGTTACCCTTTTGTGTCCCTCTTTTTTGGGGAACATGGGATTCTGATAACACTTTACCCTTTTTAACAGTGGCTGCAACAACATCCAATAAATAAGACTGCGTCGATCTCATTTGACCGCTCTTCATTTCCTATTTTTCAAGGAAATGTGATGGTATTTCCTTTCTCTTTTTTTTTCTTATTCCTGTGGCTAGGAGCTCTATTCTTAAGCGACAAAAATAACTTTTCATTAGCTACCTTATATCTGATGGAAATCCATGGATTGATGCAACAATGTATCGCAGTGTCATTGGGAGTTTGAGGTACTTAGTCCATACTAGACCTGATATATCATTTGCTGTTGTCGTGGCTAGCCGTTTCATGGAAAACCCCTTTATAAAACATATGAGTGCTGTCAAACAAAATTTTTTGATATATAAAGGGTACACTCAATTTCGGTATGAAGTATGTTAAAAGAGAATCGCAACATCCAGAGTTGATTGGGTATGCGGATAGTGATCTTGCTGGAGACATTGATGATCAGAAAAGTACCTCTGGGGTTGTTTTTTTTTCTGGGCAGTGATATGATTGGTTGGACTTCACAAAAACAAAAGGTTGTAGCATTGTCTTCGTGTGAAGCTTAATATGTTTATGCGTCTGCAGGAGCTTGCCAAGCAATATGGCTCAAGAGGTTGCTGGAAGAGTTATGCGAAATTAAAATTAAAAAAGTTAGTCTGCAAGTTGATAACAAGTCTGCAATTGCTTTAGCAAAGAACCCAGGCTTCCATGAAAAAAGTAAACACATAGCTATCAAGATTCATTTTTTGCGTGATTGCCTCAAACAAGGAGTCCTTGATATTGCGCATGTCAACACAGAAGAACAAATTACAGATTTGTTTACCAAGCCATTACCGCGTGACAGATTCGAGTTCTTAAGAGATGCAACTGGTGTTTTCAACTTGAAGTCTGAGTTACGAGATTAAGAGGGAGAAATTTTGGCATAATTAATATACGTTATAAATTATGTGCAGTTGTAACTGCCTCCGTAAATTCCGAGTTTCCATTATGTATATGTAATTTGATCAACTTGAATGGATTCAGAATTTCAGGAAAACAAATTCTCTTAATTTTATTTTCTTCATGACTTACAGTTTTGAAACACCTAAAAGTGAAAATAAATCAATAAACGCGTATGAAAAATTGAAAGGATGGACTAAAATTAACTACAACATATTTTTCTCTATTTCTAGCTTCACAGACATTGCGATCGCTAATAGAAAATATACTATTTACACTGCCGATTACGAATATGATGTTCTTGATGGTTTATGACACACATTTAATTGATATGTGATGCATATCAGTTATTGTCTCACTGAATGGTTCGAGTAAGTTTACATTTGGAAATGAAGTTGGTAGCTATATGATTCAAACTACATAACTGTTGGAAGTAATCTAAACTAGTTGGTTTGAATACGTATTGTCTAGTTTATGACGTGTTTAATATCAGTTATTAGGGTAGTTATTTAGATAAGATCGGAACAGTTTGTTTGTATTTTCTATATAAGAAAAAAGACCCCTGTATTGATATCTGAAATGAAAGTTACATTTCCACACTTGTTGTTAATTTGGGTATATATATATATTGTTATTTGCATCTGCTGTTTTATCTGAGGGACTTTCAACCTACAACAACTTCAATAACTTGGAAGCCTTTTGCTTCAACGCTAAATTACATCCACATGTAATAAGAAGTAGTTTGGCCGGTAACCCGCCTTCTACCGCAACCAAACCACATTCCTCGGGTGCAATCTTACAAATCTCCGACAATATCGACAAACCCAACTTTGTGCATCTCTCTGATACTCTCATCAAGGGTTTCATTAAAACCAGAATTGTGTTAGCGCAATCTTTCATCTTTAATCTTCCCCTTTGAATTGTCGAGACCAGTTATAAAACACAAAGATATGGTCCAAACACTGGTTATCCAAACCCGGTAATAAATCTACCAACTGAGGGATAGCGCCAATGCTAACGATTGAAATCCTAGTGGATTCAATAGCGCATAGTGTTTTAAGCAATGAGAAACCAGCTAAAACATCTTTTGGTATCGTTTATCTTTTGATTTCTATCGACCCTTCATTCAGCATATCCACCATTGGAGAAAGCTACCCCGACTGAGACAAACTTGTACTTCAATCCAAATCGAGATCCAAATTCACAAGGATTCCAATCACTTCTGACTCGACAACGTGACTAGTGCACGGATCCAAAAGAGAGCAAACTGAAACGACAGCTCTTCCTTGCTCGGCGAAGTGAGATATCACGAGTAGATTAAGACAAGTTTCGGTTTTCAATGGTGTTGGAGAAAGAGAGAGAGAAAGGGAGTAGTAATGGTTCAAAACAAAAAAGAGAAAAGGAGGAGTATAGGTGGTATTTAATTGGACTGGGTTGGTTTACGTTTATTTATGTTCGACATGTTCCGACTTGGTTAGTTGTGCGAAAATGGTAAGGATAAATGGTAAGTGGTTAAATCTGATGGTAAATAGTAAATCTGAAGTGACTAATTACTTGGCGTGTGAGGTGGCATTAATGACCAAAATTTTGGCGTGTGAAGTGTTTATTATTCTCTGACCAATAAAATGATTTGCTTTTATAATTTTTATATGTTTGAGAAGTCATAACTAGGTGTCTTAATATCACGTGCAATTGTCTAAAACCACGTATAAAACGGAATGGAAAGAGTAATTTATAAAAGTTTAGTGTTTATTTCTTTTTATTGTTTGATTTTATCCCTGTACACTCAATTGCATATGGAATTATGATTATCTAAAGAAATACCATTTATCTTAAATAAATGAAAAAAAAAATCATTTTTATGTTTGGTTCTCTATACATATACTTTACTGGAGTATTAACATTATAGTTTCATATTTATGTTTTTCAAATATTGTAAACCCAAAATTATATTAAAAAACAATATAAACTGTTTTGTCTGATTTTGCTTAATACAGTTTTTAAAGTTTAATACTTCAAAATAATATAAAAAGATTATTTTGAAGACCGAAATTATTTTCAAATATTTTGCTTATTAGATATAGATATGTGTTAAAGATAGAGATGATGAAAATTTTATTAAAAATTTAAGATTATTGTATTTGAAAAAATTAAATAAGTCAAATTAAATACTTGAAAATTATTTTATGGCAGATTTACCAGGACCCATTTAATAAACCTATTCCAGATAAAGATTTAAAAATTTTAAGAGACTTTATACCTTAAATGCCTTTCTGTATAAGATACATTAATCAATTTATCTTTTTTTGTTTTTTATTTTTAAAGCTCCGTATTTTTTAAATCATAACTCGAAAAAAAGTCCGAAAATACCATTGGTTCTGTTTTTTAAGACGAACAAAACTAGTACCGTTCATGATATATGTTTGATTTTTTTAAAACTATATTTTACACACGTTTCTCAGTTATATGGTTTCGCATCTATTAAAATAAAAAAAGTTTCGCATCTATTAAAGCAAAGAGTTTTCTCATCTAGCAAAATAAATAAGAATTTTCGCATCTATCAAAATAAAAAAGGTTGCACATCTATCAAAATAAAAAAAGTTTCACATCTATTAAAATAAAGAAGGTTTAGCATCTAGCAAAATCAAGAAGGTTTCACATATAGCACAACAAAACAGGTTTCGCATCTATCATAACGAAGAAGGTTTCACATCTTCTTCGCGAAACCCTTAAAAATTTAAAACTTTAAAGGTCTGTATTTTTAAACTGTAACTCGAAAAAAAATACGAAAATACCGTTGGTTTTGTTTTTTAAGACGAACACACTAGTACCATTCATGATATGTTATGAATTACAAAAAAAATAGAACAAATAACCTTTCGCATCTATAAAAAACGTGTTTTTTGCATCTACCATTCGAGAAGAATTACACGTTTCGCAACTCTAAGTAGGTACAGATACAATGGTTTCGCATCTTCTTCCCTGAGCCATTTTACTCGACACCAAAATCTCATAAACTGAGAACATACTAAAATCGACGAAAACCAACTGAAATACAACAAATAAACTACATTAGCAACATAAAAATCAGATAAATACCAAGGATCAGAAACAAAAACATATCCCGAGTTCTTCTAGAATTCTGAAATCAAAATTCGACTTAACACACATAAATCCACTTATTTAAACATATATCCAAAATCAACCTTCAAAATCAACTAAAAACACCACAAAAAACATATGAAAACAAAAGAAAAACAAGAAAATTGAATAAAAAAATGAAGAATCTGTTGGAATATATTTATTTAATATATTTATAGACTAATAATAATTTGGACCGATATGCTAAATAAACATATTCGGTTATTGTCTTAAGGAAGTCCAAATTAAAAGTAGTCGAGTTAATTATTTAATTAACTAAATTGGACGTATGGGTAAAAAGGCGTTATGGGCTCAAGTGTGGTAACCGGGTTGAATTTGGGCACTGTGATGAAGAGGGCCCAAATCTCAACACTTAAGCCTGAATTAATAAATCAGGGATATAAATTGAATTATCAATTTATTGGGTTATGGTCCCGGACACAAGGAAGTAACATAGGATGGGCTTTACAATGTTGGGCTTCACATTGTAAAATCTATAAATAAGGGGCTAGGTTTAGGTATTTCATCACTCTAAACCCTAATCAGAAATACGGCCGCTTCCTTAGTGTCTGGAAACCTTTTCCTTCTTCTCTAACCTGATTCTACAGGTCTCTTAGTTTTATAAACGGAATTGCCAGAGAACGTGGAATCGCTAAAGAACGCAAAAGAACGCTAGAGAATACTAGATGGATAGCAGCAGGCAAACCCGTAAGTATTCTTAATTTTTTGTTTCTTCTATAGATGAATCTAACAAAAAGGGTTTTATTATTTTTTCCGCGATTTGTTATATATTATTTGATGCGATTTCGGATAATATATAACAATTGGTATCAGAGCCAAATAAACCCTTTTTGGATTCAGTAGAATAATCAAATTGAGATAGACAAAGATGCATATTTTTCTTAATCGTAAAGAATCCATGTCATTGGGATTATGTGTTAATTGAATTGGTAGGGCATGGATTTAGGGATTGTATGAAAAGCATGTTATGTGATTTATTGAAATTGCAATTTTTATAGTTTGGGGATTTTTTTTTATTTCGGGTAAAATTAGGGTTTATTGATGTCTGGAATTTTTCTCCCAAAATTAGCATCAAATCAACCCTAAAATAACGAATAAAATCAAAATTATTGGGAGAGTGGCTCATCGACAGCTTAACCCCTGATGTTAACGCTGATCGAAGACTGTCCGCTGATTATCACGGTAACCGAAAAAAAAAAAAAAAAAAAAAAAAACTGCTGCAGCAATTTGCAGCTCGTTAGAAATTGCAGGGGCCTGCTGGAAATTATAGCAGGGACCTACTGCAATTTCAACAGGGGCCTGCTGAAAATTACAGCAGGGGCCCGCTGGAAATAACAGCAGGTTGCTGTGATTTTTTTTTTTTTATTTTTTTTTTTTTTTTAAAAAAAAAAAAATTAATTATTTTTTTTTCGAAAGTACATATTTTGTTCGGAAATATATATATTGTATGTAAATTATTTCACAAGTATGTTGTGTTTGGCATGCAATTTTTTTTTATGTTTATTTGTGAATTAAATTGTGTGTGTGAATGATTAAATGACGATGCATGATTAAGGTTTCGTAGACCGGTAGGTGAAACTAAGAAATTAATTTAATCGACCCTCCGGAAGGTTAAAATTAATTTTCTTAAGGATCCTAGGCTTCGAAAAGTTCGGGGATTAATTTAAATTCAAATATTATCGGCCCTCCGGAAGGTTCACATTTGGGTTTAAATTAATCATGAACGGGAGAAAATTATTGAAAATGGTCTTTGTGCTGATTTAAATTTTAATTAGATGAAATCGGCCCTCCGGAAGGTTTCATCGGTATTTAAGGATAAATTAAATTCAGCCTTACGATTTTTTGATTTTAAGTAGGTGAAATCGGCCCTCCGGAAGGTTTCACCGGTACTTAAGAAAATCAAATTTTGGTTATTTTAATATATGTAAATGACATCGGCCCTCCGGAAGGTCTCATTGGCAATTAGAAAATTAAAATAATGATCATAGTATTTTTCTCAAACTCATAAAATTTCATGTTAATATGATTTGCCCTCCGGTATCTATTATCAATGAATTTTATGTTTTACATGTATTTGTCATATTCATGCATATGTTTTCAGTTATATGTCAAGATGCTAGATGTGCTTTGTGTTGTTTGTTCTTATTATAGTATCCATGGGTTACAATTTTTTGGGGAATCATCCACCGACGTTGGATTGTTCGGATTTCCAATTGTGGAAGGAAGAAATGTTGCTGTTTTTATCTGTACATGATTACGACTATGCACTGATAACTCCCAGAACATCTCCCCTTAGTCCGGAAAGTACACCGGATGAAACTAAGGCTGATGAAAAGTGGGAAAGGTCAAATAAGTTATGCATGGCGCTCTTGTTACAGGGAATACCAGTAGCATTACGTGGGGCTGTCCCTAAAGGTGTTACCACTGCCTCGGTCTTTCTCACGGAGATTGAGAAAGCCTTTGCCAAAAATGAAAAGGTAGAGATGCAGCGTTTGCTCATCGAGCTAGCTACCAAAAGTATAATGGCAAAGGTAAAATCCGGGAGCACATTCTAGGAATGTTGATGATTGGCCAAAAGTTAAAGGCAATCGGTTTAGACTTACCTAAGGAATGCATAGTGGGATTCACATTTTATTCGCTTCCAGACCGGTTTAAGTATTTCCAGTCCACCTATAACTGCATGCGAGAAAATTGGAATATCAATGAATTGATTTCCCACGCTGCACAGGAGGAGGAAAGACTTAAAGGCACAGCGCTTGAGGCTAATGTGATTACATCACCAAATAAGGCAGGACCTAAGCGGAAGGCATATGGCAAAGGACCGGGTCAAGGTTCGGTCAACAAGAAAGGTATAAGGCCCTGGACAAGTTCATAAATTTTAAGACCGAGATTGAGAAACAACTTGGTAAAAGCATTAAGACCGTTAGATCTGACCGTGGTGGTGAATACTATGGTAGATATGACGGATCGGGTGAACAACGTCCAGGTTCCTTTGCACAGTACCTAGAGAAGTGTGGAATAGTCCCTCAATACACTATGCCCGGTTCACCTCGCATGAACGGTGTATCTGAGAGACGGAACTGAACACTAAAAGATATGGTTAGAAGCATGATAAGTCACTCATCTCTACCATTATCTCTCTGGGGGAAGCCATCAAATGTGCCGCTTATATACTCAATCGAGTACCCACAAAGGCTACTGTTAGGACTCTATATGGGCTTTGGAACGGGCGTAAACCTAATTTAAAGCATCTGCATGTGTGGGGTTGTCCAGCTGAGGCGAGGCCTTACAAACCTCAAGAAAAGAAACTGGACCCAAAAACAGTTACTTGTTTCTTCATAGGTTATTCCGAACATTCTAGAGGGTTTAAGTTTTATGATTCTCTCACTGGTACAATATTTGAGACAGGAACGGCCAAGTTTCTAGAGGATGTTGAGTTTGGGGGGAAGAATAAGGGAACATATGTTGATTTTGAGGAAGAATCCATAAAGATTCATGAAGGTTTTAATAGGGATACTGAGATATCTGAAGATTGGGCGGTAATGCCAATCATTTCGATCCCATTAGAACAAGGTAATCCTCAGATTAACACTGATGCTCCACTTGAGGGTTCTAACCAGGATACAGAGATTCAGGTAGAGCAAGAGGAACCTCAAGATAATCTTCCACAAGGGAATCAAAATGACATTGTTCATAATGATCAAACTCTACCTCCTCAAGAAGTGCAACAGGAGGAAATAGTGCCATTAAGAAGGTCCACTAGAGAAAGGAAGAGTACTATAGGTCCAGAATTTATAGTATATCTTCAGGAGCATGATGAGTTATGTGTTGGAACTGTAGATGATCCCTCATCCTACAAACAGGCCATGGCAAGCTCTGAATCTCAAAAGTGGATTGATGCTATGAAATAAGAGTATAAATCAATGCAGGATAATGCGGTATGGGATCTTGTCCCATTACCTGAAGGAAAAAAGGCAATTGGTTGTAAATGGGTTTACAAAACCAAACGCGATTCCCTGGGTAATGTGGAAAGACATAAAACACGTCTTGTAGCGAAAGGTTATACTCAGCGTGAAGGGATTGATTTTAAAGAAACTTTCGCTCCAGTATCGACGAAGGATTCCTTTAGAACAATCATGGAATTAGTTGCACATTTTGACCTTGAGCTTCATTAAATGGATGTTAAGACCGCTTTTCTCAATGGTAATATTGAGGAAACGATCTACTGATGCAACCAGAAAACTTTGTAGAAAGTAACTCAAAAGATCTGGTTTGCAGACTTAAGAAATCCATTTATGGGCTTAAACAAGCTTCTCGTCAATGGTATCACAAATTCCTTGAGGTGATAGTCGGTTATGACTTTGAGATCAACTCGGTTGAGGATTGTGTTTATCACAATTTCAGTGGGAGTAATTTCATATTTCTTATATTATATGTGGATGACATATTTCTTGCCTCGAACAATAAGGAATTGTTACACACTACAAAAAGATTTCTATCAGACAAGGTTGATATGAAGGATCTTGGTGATGCCAGTTTTGTGTTAGGAATCCAGATACATCGAGATCGTTCTCGTGGTATTCTTGGATTATCACAAAAAGCATACATTAAAAGTGTGTTACAACGTTACGGATTGGCAGATTGCAAACCCCTAAGTACCCCTATAGCAAAGGGTGACAGACTTAGTCCGAGTCAATGTCCTAAGACAAAACTTGAGATTGAGGAAATGAAAACGGTCCCTTATGCTTCTGCAGTTGGGAGTTTAATGTATGCTCAAGTTTGTACTAGGCTGGACATTGTCTTTGCTGTAAACATGTTGGGGAGATATGTTAGTAACCCAGGAATGGATTACTGGAAAGCAGTTAAAAGAGTACTCCGATATCTGCAAGGAACAAAGGGGCACATGTTGACATATAGGAAGTCGGATAAACTGGAGATCATCGGGTATTCCGACTCAGATTTTGGTGGATGCGCAGACACATTAAAAGTATGTCAGGCAACATATTCTTATTGGCT
Source organism: Limnanthes douglasii subsp. nivea (assembly GCA_036936605.1). Lineage (NCBI taxonomy): Eukaryota > Viridiplantae > Streptophyta > Magnoliopsida > Brassicales > Limnanthaceae > Limnanthes > Limnanthes douglasii. The sequence continues at coordinate 280,449,547 of JAUPFV010000004.1, forward strand.
GGAGGTGCAATATCCTGGAAAAGTGTAAAGCAAACACTTATTGCATCGTCCACCATGGAAGCAGAATTTGTTGCATGCTTTAAGGCATCAAACCAGGCACTATGGCTGCGGAATTTTGTTACTGGATTACGCATTGTATAAGGGATAGAAATCCCTATGAGGTTATATTGCGATAACAATTCCGCAGTGCAGTACTCTAACATCAACAGGAGCGCATCTAAATCCAAACACATAGACATAAAGTTTCTGTCTGTTAAAGAAAGAGTACAGATGGGTCAGATAAGTATAGAGCACATCAGTACAAACTCCATGATAGCAGATCCTCTAACAAAGGCGGTTTTGCCTAAGGTTTTCCAGGGACACACCATCAGTATGGGTGTAGTTGATTTAGAGGATTTTTAGTTTCAGTGGGAGAGTTTGTAATAGGATCTGATGTTGTATTTTGCAGTATTGTGCACATTAAAGTTTATTGCAATATATATGCTTGGAAATATTTATTGATATCTGTACTGTATTGGATCTCCAAAAGTAGGAACCATTTAAGAGTAGATATGTACGATTACAAGCCATATTACTCTTAGACCACCCTCCATAATTGGCCCAAGTAATTGATTGATTATGGTAATGTGATTACTGTTGCATCCTATTGTTCACATTACGAGAAAGAGGTCTTTAGTCCTTTATTATTATCAATCATGTACGGGGTTGTACCGTTTGCCCATTGACAATGAATATAGGGATCCCATTAAAGTTGAATATGTATTCTTGAGTAGCATATGATGGTCCAAGTGGGAGATTGTTGGAATATATTTATTTAATATATTTATAGACTAATAATAATTTGGACCGATATGCTAAATAAACATATTCGGTTATTGTCTTAAGGAAGTCCAAATTAAAAGTAGTCGAGTTAATTATTTAATTAACTAAATTGGACGTATGGGTAAAAAGGCGTTATGGGCTCAAGTGTGGTAACCGGGTTGAATTTGGGCACTGTGATGAAGAGGGCCCAAATCTCAACACTTAAGCCTGAATTAATAAATCAGGGATATAAATTGAATTATCAATTTATTGGGTTATGGTCCCGGACACAAGGAAGTAACATAGGATGGGCTTTACAATGTTGGGCTTCACATTGTAAAATCTATAAATAAGGGGCTAGGTTTAGGTATTTCATCACTCTAAACCCTAATCAGAAATACGGCCGCTTCCTTAGTGTCTGGAAACCTTTTCCTTCTTCTCTAACCTGATTCTACAGGTCTCTTAGTTTTATAAACGGAATTGCCAGAGAACGTGGAATCGCTAAAGAACGCAAAAGAACGCTAGAGAATACTAGATGGATAGCAGCAGGCAAACCCGTAAGTATTCTTAATTTTTTGTTTCTTCTATAGATGAATCTAACAAAAAGGGTTTTATTATTTTTTCCGCGATTTGTTATATATTATTTGATGCGATTTCGGATAATATATAACAGAATCGCCTAACGTTATGGTTGTTCTATTCACATCTAGAGAGAGAAAAAAATTTGGGGAAAATGTCAAGTATGGGTCTAAAAGACTTTTATATAAATGAACAATGGTATTTAAGGAATTAGTGGTTCTTCAATGGTAAATATTTAACTAAAACTAATCTTTTTCGGAAAATTATAAAAATATAGGTCTTGAGTGGATAATAGTTTTAGTTTTCGGTCTTAAATGATACTTTACCCATATATTATGGTGTTAGAAAAAAATCACTCACAAAAAAACTAAAGTTATAATTTTACTAAATTGATGGACTACATTTATATATTGTATTCATTGAATTGATTTAATAAATTTTACCAACATTGTAGATCCAGGACAATAATTCTGAAAGAAAAAGATTAAATAAAAAATATAGTCAAAAGACTATTACTCCGTTTACTTGGTTGTATACAATTTATGTATTTTTAAATAATGGATTTTAATAAATATTTTGATAAAAATAATTTTTTTAGCGTATGACTATGAATAGAATTATAAAATGACGATAAATACTGTTTTGTAACTGATGGCCAATCCTAAAATTCAAATATAAAAATAATGGAAAGTAAATGTCTAATAATTCAAATATAGAAATAATGGAGAGTAAATGTCCAATAAATAACTTATAAAAAAAGAACATAAGGAAACTAACAAGAAAAAACCATAAGAAAATATACTATATATTTTTTCGGAAAAAGTGATGCAATAGTCAAGAAAACTTATATAGAGGGATTCGAACTCATGACCTTTGGTCACAAACATGCTTTACAGACCTTTTGGGATTTACTACATGCAGTTATGATTTTATTAGTGGGGGTTGATGAGAGAATAAATAGAGCTCAAAAGGTAGAGAGAAAAAGTAGAAAGAGAATATATTAAAGAATGTCCACCTACCAAGAATAAATGGACTCCTTTATATAGTGGGGAAGGTGGGACCATTTATATACTCGGTAGTCTTTTATTTTTTTTATAATTAGTCATTTACAAATTACTTTATTTACACATTGTCTTCTAGTAAATAATAAATACAGTAATGGGCGTATTTCCCTTTTCCTTTTTGCAATTAACTCCTTTTCTATTCGGATCGGCGAATTACTTCCTTATTAGTAGCCCCCCAGTCTTCAAGAGCGTCGGGAATGAAGACTTATAAATAAATTCTTTCGAAACGCCTCTGACCACTATGCCTCGGTATCGATATTCTTTCGAAACGCCTCTTTCCACTATGCCTCGATATCGAATGACCACATTGCCTCGGTATCGACAAGGCTTGAGGATGTGTCCCCCGACCGATCGTTTTCTCCTGAATTATGATCGACCCCCTATATTTTTTTAATTAAAGTTTCAGGGACGGCTACAAATCGTCCCCGATGCTAAGATAATTTATTATAGGTCTACCACTGATCCCGATTAATAGATTCCCCATGGGCCCAAACGGGTAATCAGGCCTTGGAAGAAAAACTGAGTACGCGGAGCCCATCTAGCATGCCCATCTGTACTAGCAGGTGCAGACCTACGAAGCTAGCCTGACAAGGGCCTATAGCGTGCTCTGCTTGGCTGAGTCTACCCGTGTCATCCCCGAACTCGAAGCGTGGTCGTCTGCACATCTCTCTGAAAGGCTCTTAAACTTCCTACTGCTTCTCGTTGTTTGGAATCTCCCATGCGTAAAGCAGTTAAGGCAAGCTGCCTATAAATGCTTCATTCACTAAAATCGCTCTCAGATAAATTCTAGAGAGAGTAAGTCTTCCCCTGACCATTCTAGAGAGAGAAAGCGGAGTTTATGAAAAGTAAGAACGCGAAGCTAAAACAAAAACCGAAGAAGAAGAAGAACGAGTCTGTGTTTGGGTTTATTGACTGGGCTAGTTTTAGCGATCGAGCTGAAGAATACCGAGCTGCAGGATTAGTCTGGAGTTCTGACACAAAGCCTTTCGCACCCGTGCCTCTCCCCTACGACCCAGTTCTACCTAATCCCATACCTGCTGAATCATTCATCGTACCCAAACCTGCTGGCGCTTAAACCTCCTGAGGCCATCGTTATTTCCTCCAGCAGAAGCTCTCCACACTCCCCTATCGCGCAGTCCAACCACCCGACGCATTTGTCGGTAAATTCTCCTACCAGCTTACCCCCTTTTCTTCCTAGACGCCAATGTAAACCTAGGTTCCTTTCAATGGGAGATTTCAGCACCTCTATTTCACCGGCGGGGGGTACCTCTTCCGAAATAGTCCAACTAACTCCCCCCATTGAAGGGTACCGGAAGTGCATCAATACCGCAGCTACTCCTTGCGGCGTCGCCCGAAGGGATCTAAACCGCAGAACCTGGAAATTGAGCGTGCTCGCCAACAGCTAGTAAATGAGTCAAAGCTCTCCTGCACCGGTAGTAGTTCCAGCTTTATAGAGCCTCTTTCCCAGTCAGTCGATCCTCAAGCGGCCGGTTCCCCTATGCCCGATGCTATCCCAACAGAAGACGCTAACGAGCGAGAAGTAAATGGAGCGGGGTAAGATGTTGTCGCTACTGGTAACGCTGTTGCTCCTCCCGAAGAACCCCTTCCAGTAGAGATAGAAGTAGTCATAACCACCACTTACCATCGGCAAGGGACAACGTCATTTCCCTTTTTGAAGGCAAGGGACAACGTCATTTCCCTTTTTGAAGGCAAATATCTCTACTTCTCTGCCGCGGAACATCCAGAGCTTCTGATCCGGTGGGGTGTCAAAGGATTTTATCCAGGATCTGATGAAGGACTACTTCAAAGCTGGAAAAGTGACCTTCCAAATTTTGAAGGACTTTTCCAGGAAGAACTGGGGTCGGGAGTTCCACCGCGCCTTCAAGAATACGAATTTGATCATGAGCAACCTCTGACATTGCTCTGCTGAACCGCTCACCTTGGAGTAGGTGCGCCAACCACCCAGTTTGGTGGATTTGGTTCCAAAGACAGATACACCCGACGCACACCTGTTCCTTCCCAAACGTAATAAGGCGTCTAGCAAACGCTCCAAGTCGGACGAGGATGCCGACCTGGCGAATGTCGAAACAACGGAGGTCGACGTTGTGGGACAAAGGGCTGGAGTTATTGATGAGGATGATGAAGCCCACCGGTATGAAGAACTGACCAAGAAACAGAAGGAAAAGGCTGAGGTTGATGGTGCCCAAGCCAAAAAAGCGAAACGCTAAAAAAAAGAGTGGTCATGTCGAAGCTCCCGCTCGCGTCGATAATACGACCATCCCGTCGCTTTTTGAGCAATATGAGGAGGTCAAAAAGGGAGATGCAACAAAAAGGCTCCTAGAGGAAAAGCTGAAAAAAGGTTGAAAAAACCTTGGCGCGGGCCAGAAACGACCGCGACGAACGAGCTGGGCAATTGGCAGTGTCGAAAATCCAAAGTCGTTTCTTTCATTACTCCGCGACGAAGAAAGCGAAAGAGATTGCTGATCTTAAAAATGTCAATGCTCTATTTACTGACAAGTGTCAGAAATGGACGGACAAAGAGACTGCCGAGGCTAAGGGTGCTTATATGCTGACCTTTCACAACCGCTTCCCCGACCTTCCCCTTGGGTCCATGTGGTTAGATGTTCCCGAGGCAGATCGCCCATCCGGTGTGGTCTGCGAGGATGAAGAGTCGGTTGACACGGAGACTGAGCCTGAGGATGAGGACGCTTAATTTCTCTCCCCCCCCCTCCATTTTTTTGTATCGAAATTTTGTAACCTTTCGGTCTGTAGAACCCTTTTGATTGTCTTGTAACTGACGACTTTTAAATGTTAAGTTTTCCCATAATCTTGAAGTTTTCTCCAATATGCTTTCCATAGGGTTGGGAATAAAATTTAGATCAGTTAAACATTGAAAAATCCTATTAAGGTTCTGTCGATCAACGTTTAATTGAATATTTTCCCATAGGGTCGGGAATAAAATGTCGATCAGTTAAACACTGTAAAACCTATTAAGATTCTGTCGATCAACGTTTAATTGAAAATTTTCCCAAAGAGTCGGGAATAAAATGTAGATCAGTTAAACACTAAAAAACCTATTAAGGTTCGGTCGATCAATGTTTAATTGAAAATTTTCCCATAAGGTCGGGAATAAAATGTAGATCACTTAAACACTGAAAAACCTATTAAGGTTCTATCGATCAACGTTTAATTAAAAAAATTCCCATAGGGTTGGGAATAAAATGTATATCAGCTAAACACTGAAAACCTATTAAGGTTCTATTGATCAATATTTAATTGAAAATTTTCCCATAGGGTCGGGAATAAAATGTAGATCATTTAAACACTGAAAAACATATTAAGGTTATGTTGACCAATTAAGATCGCAAAATATTGTCTATCAGCTCGTCAGTTGATGGACTCCTTTTTAATATTTCCGAATTTTAAAGGCAACATATTGGATTAAAAAGATCGGTTGCTATGGAGGTAGGAAAGAGTACATCCCCGACCAAAGGTTCTTACATATTCAAAAATGATTACAAAGTATTTACAAAGATCGATAAAATTACTCCAAATATCTCTTAAAATGTTCAATGTTCTAAGGGAGCCTCAATAAACGTATGTGTTTGTCCTGCAATCGAAACGTCTCACTCTTAATTTTTTCCACTACTTTATACGGTCCTTCCGAGTTCGGGGCGAGCTTGCCGAGGCTTTTGTCTTTGGTATGCAGAAAAACTCTTCTCAAAACCCTATCCCCGACTTTGAACTCTCGCCGACTTACTTTTGATGCATACTGACTCCTCATTAAAGTCTGATAATGTGGTAGCAGTATTTCGGCCAGGAAAGCTATAATATCCCTTCTCCAGTCTGATAACGTTACCGAGGATATCTGACAGGCGATTTCTGGTCAATTGTCCAGCTCTGTCCTCTGTATAATCGACGAGTTATCTTGTTCAGTTATCCAGGAGTAACTGCTTGAACAGGATGCCGACGCTAGGGAGTCGCCAATCACATTTTCGGTCATGGGGACGTGCTCATATGTTACTTTGGCAAATGACGCGGCTAACACTCGCAATGCTGTTACGTATTGGACTAGTTGCTCTTTCCTAGCTTCCGACGCTCTCGAGGCTTGATTAATAAATAGCTGAGAATCACTAACAAGATGTATATTCTTAGCCCCGCACACATGCGCTAATCTCAAACCGGTGAGGGCGCCTCATATTCAGCTTCGTTGGTAAAATTGGTAAAACCAAATCGGATTGCCTGATGCATACATATGCGCGTAGGGGTGATTATCTGTACGCCCGCGCCGTATCCATGGGCCTTCGACCCACCATCGGTTCGAATAACCCACTCAGCTAGCTCGTCTTTTTTTTGCGGCTCTTCTTGGTCTGGTCGGTTGGAATGAAATTCGACTATAAAATCACTCAGGGCCTGGCCTTTGATGGCTGTTCTTGGCTCAAAATTGATATCAAAATCCTCTATCTCGACCAACTATTTAGACATTCTTCCTGACATGTCCGGTCGCTGAAGAACATACTTGAGTGGAAAAGAGGTTCGAATGACAATGGGGTGGGCCTGAAAAATATGGTCGCATTTTTTGCGCCGCGGTCACCAATGCCAAGGCCATTTTCCCAACTTCAAATACCGTGTCTCCGCATCTAATAGGATTTTGCTCACGAAGTATACCGCTTTGGGAATTGTTCCGGATTCGCTGATCAATGTCGCACTTACTGCAACATCTGAAACTGCTATATAAAGAAAAAGAATCTCCCCTATAAGGGGCTTCGTTAGAAGGTTCGGGGATGATAAGTAAGTTTTGATCCCTAAAAAGGCCTCATCACAAGATGGCATCCAGACAAAAGACTTAGCTTTTCTCAAAAACTGAAAAAGGAAGCGCACTTGTCAGATGAACGAGATATAAATCGATTCAGAGCCGCTAAGCGCCGATTAATATTTGAACCTCCTTGATATTCCTCGGTGGGGTCATGTTGGTAAGAGCTTGCAATTGAATCGGGTCTACCTCGATTCCTTTTTTGCTGACAAAGAATCCCACGAACGTTACCGACCTTACCCCAAAAGAAAATTTCTCCGGGTTTAAGTTAAGATTTATACTCTTTAGATTGCCAAAAGTCTCACTCAAATCAACGAGATGGTCATCATTTGTACCGCTGTTCACAAGCATGTCATCGATGTAAACTTCCATATTTCTCCCTGTCTGGCTCTTACAAATCTTGTTCACCAATCTTTGGTAAGTCGCTCATGCGTTTTTCAGCCCGAATGGCATAACCTTATAACAATATAAGCCTTCGCCCATGACAAACGTTGTGCTTTCCTGATCTGCTGGGTGCAACTTGATTTGATTATAGCCTGCCTATGCATCCATAAAAGAGAGTAATCTGTTTCCTGATGTCGAATCCACCAACTGGTCAATTCTCTGCATCGGGAAAGGGTATTTTGGGCATGCTCGATTAAGGTCGGTAAAATGTATGCACATCCTCCACTTGCTATTTTTCTTTTTAACCAGAACAGGATTGGATGCCCAAAGCGAGTAACTTGATTCTTTGATATGATCGACGATAAGCATTCTTTCCACCTCTCCCAGAATAATCTCTGCCTTTCTTGGTGAAAAGGCCCGACGCTTTTGCGAGACGGGTCTGACGTTCTTGTTGATAGTTAGCTTGCGAATTACATGATATTATGGGACTCCGGTAACGTCCTTTGAGCACCAAGCGAACAAATTCAAATTCTCCTGTAGTAATAGGATCCATTGTCTCTTGAAACGTGGTGATAAGTTAGTTCCTATCTGTAAAACTCTTCCTTCGGTAAACTGGTGTTTTTCACATTCTTCAGCGGTAGTCAAAAAACTGGGAGCTTCCCTGAGATCGTCGACAGGTAGCGACCCCAAAGGAAGTCCCGCTAATTGCTAGTCCCGCACTTGCTCCATCTCTTGATCCTTTTTTGGCGCTAAAGCCACCCGATAGCATTCTCTTGCCGCTTTCTGGCTGCTTCACACCACCCCTACATTGTTCTCGACCATGTATTTCAACCATTGATGAATAGTGGACGTTACCGCGTGCATTCGCGACAACCATGATCTGCTAAAGATCGCATTATGGAAAGCTGGAGCATCTACCACAACGAATAACACGGTGACCTCTTTCTTGAAAGGCCTGCGGCCCAGCTGAACAATGCCTTCAAACTCTCCTATTACTTATGCAGCCGATCTTGTGAATCCTACGATAGTTCGGCCTGAACTTAGCGAATGTTGATGCAAGATTATGTTTGCTGAGCTTCCGGTGTCTACAATGATACGTCAGACTTCTTCCCCCGCAATGGTCGCCCCGATAACAACGGTATCTTCGTGAGGACCGGCTATGTCTCGCATATCGTCGTCGTCAAAATATAAAATTGGCGAAGGGATGCCTTTCGAGTGGGGATAAGTCCGAGCTTCCAACTGAGTTGCTAGATTCACAATATGTCGCTTTTGGGAAGAATGTGTGATCCTTGCCATAGAAGCACCCCCAAAAATATCCAACGATTCAAAAAATTGACAGAGGTTCCTTACATTTCCTCTACTTTCCATAACTTCTTCTTCAATGACCCCGATGAGGTTACGACTGACATCGGGATCAAGATATTCGACGGAGACGTCAAAACGTTCGGTCACTTCGGAGATCACCATGGTTGTCTCTGGCTTCTGCACCATCACAATATTTTTTGAAGTTGTGCCCTGCTGTGCTTTCTTTTTAACATAGTCGAGTAGTTTTCCGTTTTCCAATCAGCATCTGCATATTCTTTTTGAGAGCGATACAATCTTTGGTATCGTGTCCCACATCTTCATGGTATCGCCAGCATCGATTGTTTCTATTTTCCCGAGGCGTTGGTATGGGGAAGGGCCTCCGATAAATCCCGCTTTTCTTAGTCTTTTCATAGATTGTGGACACGCATTCTGTCAAATCAGCAAAGTAAGCAGGTCGGATCCATTTATTGATCATCGGTCGTGAAACCACCTGGTTGGTCTGTTTTGTTCTTTGGCCCTGGGATGCCAGAGGCTTGATCGGTGCGGACTGGGTCGGTGATATTGTGCTGATCGACTGGATTTGCGGGGCATAGCAAGATTGAGTACCCTGCTTTATAACAACCGATGCTTGTGCACTCTGCTGAATTTGTGCTGCCAACTCGGATGCCTCGGTTTCTTCTATCAATATTTTCTTTTCCACCTGAGCTAGAAGGGCGGAAAAAGTAAAAGCTTGTTTCTTAGTGACTGCTTGCTTCATCGGTCCTTGGAGTAGCCCTGAACGATATGCTGTCAGGGCCACCTTCTCTTCGCAATGATCAAGGTCGGTCTTTGCATCAATAAAGCGCATGGTATAATCCCTGAGGCTCTCTCCCAGCTTTTGTTTACAGTTGACGATCGTATCACCATTGGCCCGGAAACGTTTGCTTCCCACAAATTGATGACGGAACATCACCCAGAACATCCCAAATTTTTTTATACAACCCTGCGGTAACCGGTTGTACCACTTAGATGCCCGATCCTTGAAGGTCATTGAAAATATCGGCATAACAACTTATCGTCATTATCGAAACTCAAAATAAAAATTTTAAAGACTTCCAAATGGTTGTCCGGATGTCTTTTACCGTCGCACTTTTCCAATTTAGAGATGTCAAACCTCTTTGGGAGATGTCATGACAATATTTCGTCTAACAACGGTGAAGCTCTCCAATTCATTCCAAATCCGAAAGAACCGTCGCCGAGCCCCTCGGTCTGAATTCCATTCAATCCTTCGTTTCCCGGGTTGATGAATTGGCTACTGACCATTTACCCCTGGGTCTGGCTATATGACGGTTGCTACTGAACCTGGGGTAGGACTACCCGCTCCTCTATACTAGCCATTAACATCTCTTCTTTTTCAAGTGAAACTGGCATTATTTTCTCGGTGTTATCCTTCTTGAACTTATGTGAGTCAGAACGTGGTGCCCTATTACGTCGGGAATGGATTTTTTGCACTCGCTTGTTTAGTCTTTCCTTGCGTCGGTATTCTCTTCCCGACGAATCGTCTGAAGTATAATTATCACAAATACCCCGGTCATCCTTTTGGTATCGCTCAGCTTTTCCATCCCGCTCCCTGTCTGGGTGAGGCTCTCGATAATATCGAACAGGTCGGGCATCGATACAGTGGTCTATACTCGGATAACCTTCTCCACGGTTGTCTTTGATAGGCTCTTTTCCTTTGCCTTCCCGAACTCTTTTGTCATCTAAAGCCCTCTTCTTTTCAGCGTTCAGCTTTGCGATATCTTCCATTAATTGTCTCCTGGTCATGATTAGAGTTGATCGCTTATCCCGACCCTGCGCGTAATACTCCCGACCCGGTATTTCCTCGCCCTACGACAATGAAATGGCTCGGGCCACCTCTCTCGCGAACCTCTCCCCAACTGCTTCGTCATTCATTTTCTAAGATTAAATTGCGATTTTTAAAGAAAAAGTATCTTTTTTGGTATCACGTGTTCCCACAGACGGCGCCAATGATGAGAGAATAAATGACAAGAATAAGGAATCTTGGATCTTGAACCTGATGTGACTAGAGCTCAAAAGGTAGAGAGAGAAATTAGAAAGAGAATATATTAAAGAATGTCCACCTACCAAGAATAAATGGGCTCCCTTATATAGTGGGGAAGGTGAGACCCATTTATGTCCTTGATAGTCTTTATTATTTCATAATTAGTCCTTTACAAATTATTTTATTTACCCATTGTCTTCTATTAAATAATAAATATAGTAATGGGCATATTTCCCTTCTCCTTTTTGCAATTAACTCCTTTTCTATTGGGATCGACGAATTACTTCCTTATCAAGGGTAATTGAAGTCTGGTATGAGTTTAATTCGGTTATGAGCAGACAGATTAGTTTTGATTCGGCTAAAGCAAAGATATAATGCTAAAATGCGAAGTAGATGACTATTTTGTATCTTTGATAAAAAAAATAGATTCAAAATAACGGATGTTCACAACGAGAACGGTAGATTTTATGTTTATATGAAAATGAAATTACGGTGAAACATGTACCAAAATATTCAAACTTTTTTTTTCTAAAGAAAAAATTGAAGTTTAGTTGGTGACATATCTAAATGTTATTTCAAAAGTAAACTATAATATATCAAACAAAAATAATGATGCATAATTTTAATAAAAATTATGTATGGACGCTTATTTCATATTAAAATTTGATAGGGAATGCACTATTTTTTTTTAGAAATTCGTCGAATAAAATCAAATCAACTTCCAAAAACATGATCATCAAAGAATACTTGGACCGACAAAATATTTTTCGGATATACCCACGCATGAGATACTATTGTAGAAGTCGAAGCTCATAGAATTAACAGTTGGTTAGTTAAGTATGTATTCTTTAGTTATATACTTTACCTGCAAGACCTAACCACACTCCTCTTAAGTGAAAGACCTAACCACTCTCGATGAGTAAACTATCTATTTTGGCAAAGCTTTACCGTAGCGAAGGATAGTGGTGGCAAACAGGTCATCTGACGATCCACCGCACCCATTTCATAATTTTAAACAGACTGTAGGTCTGTCGGATTGGTCTATCAAGTTGCAGGTATAACGGACCAGGTTTGTAGATATGGTATATTACCCACCAAAAAACCCATTTAAAACACTGTTTATCAAGTGTTTTATAATATTATTTAAAATTAATTTGTATGCGTTAAATAAATCGAATTTCAATAATTGATATATGTACAGTATAAATGAAATAATTATGTTATTTATTGTATTTTAATTTAAATATTATATTATTTTAATCGAAATTCTCTGTAATCAAACAATTATATGGTGAAAAATATAATTGTAATATGATTTCGATATTGTTTCATTATATTTAGATATTTAAGATATTTTATTTAATATAAGGTAGATATTAAATAATATATACACATCTAATTGTATTTTGATTATAAATTATTATATTATTGAACATATTTTTACAATTATAAAATTAATATTTTGTATATCTTAACTAAATCGAAATTCTATAATCAAGACATGTATATCATAAACAATATAATTGTAATATGATTTTGATATTGTTTGATTATATTTAGATATTTACGATGTTTTATTTAATATTAGGTAGATATTATATATCTTGTATTTTGGATTTTAAAATATTATACTATTGAAAATATTTTTACGATTTTAAAATTAATAATTTATCCGTCCCTCTACATATGCTTTCTCGGCTGAGCCTGTTACCTTGTGTGGTTTACCTTCTGGCGTTGGTTCGCAGGCTATCGCGTCAGACTGAGGGTTTACCCTGTGCGCACTCATTGCACTCTGAGTAGCGGCTGCGGGTTCCCTCTGAAAAAAAACGTCTATCGTAAACAAATTGAATTGAGAAAAAAAACATTTTCGTTTATATTATATCTAATTTTATAGTTCGATATTTTAGATATTTTCATTAATATGATGTAGATATTAAATAATATATACTTATAGACATCTAATTGTAATTTGATTTTAAAATACTATATTATTTAAAATATTTATATGACTATAAAAAATAATTTTTAAACGATGAACTTGTAATATTATTTTGATATTGTCGAATGAACTTGTATCGAGAATCGACCTATCGAAACGATGAAGAATTATTGAAAATATTAAATTTAAGTATTAAAATATATATAAATAATTAATTTGATATTATATATAGATAATATAAAATTAGAAATAAATACTTGACCATAATTAACAAGAGTTCGGATGGTCCGGATTCCCTAACGGCTAGTATTTTAAACTAGCCGTAAGAACTTCGGATATCCGGAGAAATCGTCCGGATGGTCTGGACTTTTTTCGAATTTTTTAAATTTTTTGAATGGGTCTCCCCTATGAATAGAGGAAACACCAACTCCAAACTCACAATCTCTCAAATCTACTCTACATCTCTCTAAATCTCTCTACTAGTTATAAAAATTCGATAAAACTCTACTTTCAAAATAATACTAACCAAAATCTACTCTACATCTCTCCATGATCTAATAATATATTTTTTAAATACTCGATAAAATAGGTTGCAGGTGTGCCAGGTTACTGCTTATGCAGGTCTAACAGGTAAACATGTCTGCCAGGATGCAGGTTTGCCACGTTGCAGGTCTGCTAGGTTACTGCTTATGCAAGTCTAACAGGTAAACAAGTCTGCCAAGTTGCAGGTATTACGGGCCAAGTTTGCAGGTTCCCATTTAATTTCTGACAGGTCCCTATTTATTTCTCGTGAGTCCAGACCCATTTGCCACCGCTAGGGAAGGATGACACACAGTGCATATAAAATCGTGCGCCTACGGGATCTTCTTGTAAAACATGTTCAGTCAATAATTCTATCGGATGTCAAATCTCTTTTAAGAAATTATGGAAAGACAAATTTAGAAAGTGAATGCAAGCATATCTATTATTTAGATTTTCTTCCTTAAATCTTGTATACAAATAATGATGGCATATATACACCTAGAGTTGTTTATTATAACAAATTGTACATAGAATACTATATAGTTTGTTCTAGAATTTTATCCACTTTATTGAGGTGTTTCGATGCATTGATAATGTGAGGTTAGTGGTGTCCCTGAATTAGGGCCTTCGTTTTTAGACAATTTAATCACCGCGTTCTCATAGATTTTTAGGTTAAGTCCAACAACCACTATAAGTCCAAGTATCTTAATACGACTTTAGAACTTTGTATTTTGAGTTACATAGTTGAGAGACTTAGGAGCCCTAGCACACCATCTTGTTGTCATCGTATTCTCGAGACCTTACCACAACTTTTCTCTTGACACCCCCCCCCAAAACGCAGACTTGATTCTGCTAGACCAAGTTTGCCAAGCAAGAAGGAAAAGTGAGAAGATGAAACGACTTTAGTGAGCCAATCTGATATCTGGTGGTGAGAAGGCACGTCGCAAATCTGGAGAAAACCCTGAAGGACTTGATCGCGAACTAAATCCATATGCAATTCTATGTGTTTCGTTTAAGCATGGAAGATGGGGTTGGAAGATAGGAGCTAGCACCCAAGTTGTCTCACCAAATCACAAAAGGCGATGAGAGAGGAAGCTTGAATTTCAGTAAGAAGAGCCTAATATAGTAAGAGACACAATATAAAGTGTTTTGGGTTGAAGCACACCCAGTGCCTTAGAAAACTTAGTAGGTTGAAGAACAAGTGCGTCAGTAGTAGTAAGACACACAATATAAGGTGTTTTGGGTTTTTGAATTCCACTTTTGGCTCTAACATGTTTAGTGACTTTTGGGTTTGGACTATGAACGTGATCTGAGCTGGAAAAAGTTAGGTAAATGGGTAATGTAGGTGTAGGTGAGTATGGTCAAAAGTAGGACTAATGTGTAGATTGTACTGAGGAATTATGTATGTGTTAGTCATTGTTGGTCTTGTGGTTGCTTGTTGTGGTAGATGAGAGTGATGTGTAGGTGTCATATAATAAGTGTCATGATTTTGTTGTTTGTCACACGTACTTTGTTGTTGTAGTTGATATGGACACGGAGATTTGTGTTGCTCACTTGGAGCATCAGAGTTAGAGTCTATAGGTAACATTCCTCCATAAGTCACATATTTTGTACATAGGATAGGTAAATAAACCCTACTAGGCAGAATACAATACTGCTCAATGTGTCGTGTATTGAGAAAACCAATTTCGAAGGGGAATTCCCTCTCATTGAAAATAACATTCCTATAAATATAAATCCTACCGGTAGAACTAATACACATGTAACTTTTATGGTGTTGACTATAACTTAGAAAAATATATTTTATGGAAAGAAATTGAAACTTGTGGGTCTGGTAAGGTCTTAGACATGGGTAACATGCACAACCAAATATATTAAGAACAAAATAATATGATGTTTTGTGATATAAAATTTCAAGGGAAGACTTGTTACTTTGGAGAGGTGTAAGAAGCCTGTTAATTAAGTAGACACTAGTCTCAAAAGCCTCAACTTAAAACTTGTATGGATGATTAGCTTGAGCTAGGAGAGTAACCCCAGTTTTAACTATGTGGCTATGTTTTCTCTCAGTCCTGCCATTTTGGGCCGAGGTGTGAGGGAAATACCTACGCAAAATAAACCCATGTGCTTTAGAAAAAGAAGCCAATATCATGAAATCACCCCCAGTCACTATGAATAACTTTAATAGACTTGTAAAACTATATCTCAACCAACACCTTAAACCTTTTAAAAAAATAAGAACCTGAATGTTATCCTTAAAAGGATATATCCAGGTATACCTGGAGTGATCATCAAGAAATAACACATAAAATTTGGAGCCTTCTATAGATAGAATAAGAGGAGCCCCCCCCCCCCATAAATTTCTATGAACTAAATCTAATACATTGCTAGCATAAGAGTCTGATGCAGGAAAACGACGACTGTGAGACTTGCCTAATTGGCAATCCTCACAGAAAGTAGTTTTGTTTTTCAATACAGAATTCAACTTACATTGTTTCAAGACAATGGCTAAAACACTTTGAGATGGATGGCCAAGGTTTATATTCCATCCATATTTGAGAGAATCATAAAAACAACTAGTTAAAATAATAAGAAAATCTAAGGTAGCTTTAGAAAGATTAGCTCGAAGACTAGGTGAAGATGGCACACTGATCTGTGACTTAGTATAATTGTCAATTCTGTAGAGCCCATCATGAGATATACCTCTGAGTAGTGTAATTCGTGTTCCCTTTTCCTTCACAAGACAAAAATCTTTGTGAAACTCAACAAAAATATTGTTATGATTTTTAAGTTGAAAACAGAGATATTATTTTTGTTAATTCTAGGAACATACAATAAAGGTTTAGGAGATATAACTGATTGGTTAATAGATTTAGACTTGTTTCTCGAGTGTAGGAGATAAACAGTGTCTCACCATTAGGTACAAAAATGTTCTCGTTACTTGTATACTCAGTTTTTTTAGTCATGAGCCCATAATTATTTGTGACATGGTGGTTGACACCACTGTCAGCATACCAAGAGCCTTATAAATTTTCAGATAGGTTGCCCTAAGTATTAGTGATAAACTTAGGAAGACATACCTTTGATCATAGGTAATCCTATTGTCTTCCACAGAAAATAGTTGCTTCTTTCTAGTCTAACATTATTGATATTGATGATGGAATTTATTTGCGCGTTCTTTAGAATGATGGAGGAGTTTCTATGAAAAATATATCACATGGAGTCTGAGCTGAATCTTGGTGAATCACTCATATTTTACGTTGAAGGCTTGACGAAGCTCTGGTACCAAGATAAATTTAAATAGTGAAGATAATTGTATCTATTATATAGATTTTTTCCCTAAATCATGTATACAAACAATACTGTCATATATACACATAGAGTCATTTGTTATAACAATTTGTACATAGAATATAGTTTGTTACATAATTATATCTACAGTGTTTAGGTGGTTGAATGCACTGATAGTGTGAGGTTAGAGGTGACCCTGAATTAACTTACTGATTTAGTTTCTATACAACACAATCATCAAGTTCTCTTTGTGTTTTGACTTACACTAATTGCAAGACTTAGAAGCCCTAGCACACTATCTTATTCCCACTGTCTTCTCGAGACCTCACCACAACTTTTCTCTTGACATGACACCTACACACTCTTCACATATACGTTATTGGTTTGTATTATTCATTTCGCATCAATATAAGAAATTTATCATTACGCCGTATGGAGAAAATATTTGGCTAAACCATTAGCATAAGTTGTGGAATTTCCATTATAATAACCTTAAATAATTTTTTAAAAGCCTATCTTTAGACAAGTTCATTACTTTAACGATTGAACATACAAATCAACTAGTTGAGAGCATTAAGTATATTACATATGACCATGATAGTGATACTATGAAACATATGATGGTTGAGGTAAACAACGTCCTTTACCATTTTCCAAGTACCTAAAACGGTGTTGTATAACTCCTCAAAATGTAATGTCGGATACGTCTAACATACAAAAATGTATATGAGAAACAAAATCGTGTACTTCACGAAATGGTGAGAATCATGACTCAAAAGTATCCTAAAAACTATAACTATAGAGTGAGGATATAAAAAACGTATCATACATTCTCAACAAAGTTCTAACAAAAGCATTCATAAATATCGAAAATGAGTTTAGATTGGGTGAAAACTGATTTCAAGCGTTAACCTGTTTGGGAGTTCCATTTGAAGGAAAGCATCATCAGCTTAATCTAAACAAATTGGATAATATGTTATTTTATTGAATATTTTAAAAAATTTAAGGGATTTTAAATTTGTGATTCTCCCAATATAATGTTTTTTAAACAAAGTTATTAATATTCTTTAAGGATATGTAGTTTTTGGGGAAGAATCTAAGGAAAAAAATCTATAATTTGACGAAACATTTATACACATTCATAAATGTTACAACAAAGATAAATATGTCATCAACCCAACTTGTCGGCCCAAAGAAAGGTTGTTGGTGGATTGATGATCAACGACATTATGGTAAAAAAGCCAAGATATCGGCCCAAATGAAGTTTTTTGGTGGATTAATGCTCATGCATTATATAATTATTTTCAAAATTAGTCATTGGAGATAGGAAGAACATTATTACTAGATCTTATAGTACATCTTCCAGAACATAATGATTCATGTGGACAACAATAAATGATTCATCGTGTTTTCATAAACTCATGGAGTATTCATATGCTTGCTTGTCGATCAACACTATAAATTAAGAGTATAATTCAATGCAATGTAATATAATGTAATGCAAGTAGGAGCCTCTCGTACTACTTTAAGAAATAAAGTTTGTTCGTTGTAAATGAGGTTACGAAAATCAAGTGATATTCTAATGTTAATATGAAGAGACATAAAATATGACTTGTATAATTAGATATAGTCAACCTAAAATGATTTACTTGAAGGAGACATTTTCTTTAATTCTATGAAGGAATTAATTCAAAACTTCATGGCACTAACAATACATATTAACTTAGGGCTTTATCAAATGGATGTTAATACTTTTTCTAAAATATGTGTTATTAAGGAAAATCTTATTTATAGTGTAACCCGAAAACGTTTTAATAGGTGATTCAAAGTCCATGATATCCATGTTTAAGAAATCCACTTGTGGGTTCAAACAAGCTTCTCAAAACTGCCACCACGACCACCTTGACGTAATAATCCTTTTTAATTTTGGAGATAAACTCGGTTGAGGACTCCACGTATCAAAGATTAAGTAGAACTAAGTTAATAATTTTAGTGTTCTCATGAATACCTCTATTGAAAAAAGAGAAAAATTAAGTCCAAGTTAATGTTCAAAGATAAATTTTGATATTGACAAATGCAAAAGGTTCCATATACTTTGGCATTCAAAAGACTGATGTCGGCTCAAATTGTTTCAGGTTGGATGTTGTATTTGTTTTTGCAGTGGTAAAAAAGTACATAAATAGTTTAAAGATAGACTATTAGAAAACGTTAAAATAAATCTCTAATACAAACAACAAATAAAAATCATGTGATATATAGAACATCATGATAATCTTCAGATCAATGAGCGATATATAGAGATAAATATATGACTGAAAATGTGTACTCTAATCTAAAAATCTCAAAACGTTGTGTATTTACTTTTGTTATGTACTTCTATAACACTGTTCTCAAAGTCATTATGTAGATTTTAAAGTTTATTTCAACTAAATTGTGGATTTATTCTCAACAAAACTTCCAACCCTTATATTAGTGAAGATATGAGAACTAAATGTAGATAGATCAATTGCATCCACAACATAAAGCAAAAGTTTCCTATAATATGTTTTGGCAAAGTTTCTCGTTATATGCATCATTATAATTGTTGGATACATCATTTGAAATTCGAAAAGTTTTGCTTTTATTATATTTTATTTGTTTTTTTGAAGATTCTTAATTTTAAAATAGAAGAATAAATAAATAATCTTTTATTATTAATAAGATTTAAAAAAATAAAATAATTGAAATTGAGATGAAATAAATTTTCTCTAATAATTTCATTAACATCTTAAAATTAATTTAAATTGTTAAAAATAATAATTTATTTGTTTTAATTAATAAAATTAATTATATTGTAAGTCAATTGTTATAGATATAGAATAATATTTAATTATTTTATTAAAACCAAGGTCTATTATGAAAAAGGGAGATTATTGGTCTATTCGGAATCTTAGCTTACAATAATCTTAGCTTACAATAATATTTTAAGTTTATGTTAAAAGAATCCATACAGAGTAAAGAAACGTAAAAAAAACATAAAATGAAGAAGGGTGTTTCATGTTTTGCAAATATTATAAAACTCTCCTATAAATTGACCCAAACCATCTCTTTAGCAAACCATCCCCAGCTCAAACAATAACAAAAGAAACGTAAAAAAAACATAAAATGAGGAAGGGTGTTTCATGTTTTGCTTTTCTGGTCCTAATATTTGTAGGAAGTGACATGTTAGTAGCAGAGGCCGAGTGTGATATAAAGCAGCTGATGCCTTGTTCACCTGCAATTGTCCGTTCAGATCCACCAACAACTCAATGCTGTATGAATTTGAAAGCGCAGGAACCATGTGTTTGCCAGTATTTGCTCATTCCATCTATCCCTAAACTCAAAGAGGTTGCTGCTAAATGTGGTATCACCATCCCAGGATGTTGACCCTGTTTTTAATTTTTATAACTGTTAAGAATTTTTAATAAAATCATTACCTAAATGAAATTTCGTGTTTATCTTCTCTTTATGGTTTAATTTATTATTTTGCAATCAATGCCAATATAAACTATTTAATTAGTCATGGGAATCATCATTATTTCAATTGTATACCATTAGATCTAATATAAATGAGAAACACAAAGAACAATTATTTATAGTGTTGGGTTCAGTGTACCCATATTTAACGTAAATAGTAATCTTGTCCTTGAGATTCATCTTTTTGAAAAAACATACATTTCCAACTATATTGAATGAATAAAAAAAGTTACAGATAACCTTCGTAAAAGATAAAACTACTATTTAAGTCATTGCTTCTGCAAAAGGTTATCAAAGATAAAAGATAAAAGTTATTTTGTATATAGTAATTTCTCAACAATTTCTCAACGACTTCATTAAGACTATAACCGTTGAATGAAATAATACATGAAGTTACGGTTGTCAAAGTGTAACTTCCAATATTATAATTACTTTGTAACTATTTGACTGCATTTATCTCATTGCTTCTGCAGAAGGGTGTTGCGGCCGAAAGGGCTTCAGCCGTGGGATATTTTAGCCAAATTCCTTCGACTATATGCGTTTTCGGCTAGGTGATATTTTGGATAAACGAGCGAAATCCATCTTTATCAGTAGTCTCTTTATTCATTTCGAAAGAGTTGAAGAATGACTACCTTAGTGAAGTTTATCATTTTGAATGACTGGTTTTATAGATTCCTACCAAAGCTTGCTAAATATTTTCGAAAGCGTGCTCCATGATTGGTTCGACATTTCTAGTCCCAAATCATACAAAGTTGTATTGCAACCTTTTTCGATCGGACTCTTAAGACTCTTCAAATACTTTGGTAGAGTGATTTTCTATTCTAACAAAATTGACCTTAGAGATGTCTCTAGATTAATTTGTTTGAATGTGTTCTCGCCTATGTGAAAAAACCCTCCAGCCAACCGAAATCTCCCTTGATGAAAAAGATATATATATTTTTCCAAAATAAATCGAGTACACAAACAAGTACTAAATTTCTAGAGTTTCAGATGTTACTTTAGAGTTATTTATTCGTATGGCAATGTTTCCTTTGCTTCAAACTTTCTTCATAGTTTTTCAAGCTATAAGACATAGCCCTTCATATTCATTTCAAAGCATGCAAGAAGAACTATTATCGTTAGAAAAAAAATAAAAGAAATCTTGGTTTTAAGTCGCGGTTCATTAGCTAGCCCACTAGTCTTTTCAAAGCATGCAGAAAATACTATTATCTTTATCGAATAAAAAAGATTAAATGAGTCTTCATCTATTGTTTTCTCATCGTTGAATAGCCCACATCGTCTTTTGAAAGTATGGGGGAAAAGCTACATAATTATTTTGAGGTGATTATTTGATCAAAACTAGTGTAACCCATAATAAACCCTAGGCGCACACCTAACCATGAGGAGGTACAAACACCAACCCCCTCCCCCCACACTCGGCGGTGGTGGTTTTTCCGTAATCGACACAGGTCAGATAACATGGAGGGTTGAAACAAAAGTGAGGCATGATGACGATTATGTGTGGTTTTGAAAATCAAGATCTGAGTTTTACAGAAAAAAATAATCGTTGACCCATATCGTTATGTCTAAGTATATGAAATTTTTAAACAATATAAGTGGGTTTGTATTATTTTATTGTTTTAATTTTCTTTTTGAACGAGTTAATTTGTGGAGTAAAAAAATTGCAATTTTCATACCAAACATGTTATAGATTTCATGGATTCATTTTAAAATTTGTGATTTTCTTTATGAATTGAGTCGAAAGTCAAATTTAAAAAAGTTTGGGGTTGTTTATTAAATTCTAGATAATCAAATTGATTAAAATACAAAATACCCAATTCAGGGTATAATAGAATTGAAATACGAACGCTTAGTTAGCTAAAATGAATAAAAGATCATATGCAATTGCAAAATGTGAAACCAGGGTTAAAACTATTCTTTCTTGCACACTCAATATTAAAAAGTTTAATAACATCTCATTAAATGCATTTAAGATATTATTTTCAACCGTTGAGGAGTAGGTAATGAAAGAAAATGAGGATATTTGATGCATTATTTCAGAGATAGAGTTAGGAGGTCCAACAATTTTATTTCTCTTCATCTTGAAGGATGGAAGAAAATGGTATGTCTGATGGACAAGACGATAGAGAGTGTTCCCACCATGGCTTTTGGGAATCTAAAGAAGTTTAAGCTGTTAGAAATAAATAGTTTAAAAGAGCTGTGTTGAGGGAAAATGTCCAATGATTTTTTACAATAATTAGAAACAGTGAGTATCCAAGAGTGTCCAAAGTTATACAGTATTTTCCAAGTGCACCGAGAAAAGATAAGAAACGAAGACAATTTAATGTTGTTTTCGACTCTGGAGAAGTTGTTTTCCTGCATAAAGAAAATTACATTGAATTTTGGACCATTGCATTAGGTTTAAAATTATAGAGGACTGAGAATAATTTCATCAAACTCTAAAATTAAGAGCCATTCGAAACTCCCGGCTAAAGAATGAAAACAAATTCAAATATTAGGACTTCCAAAATATCCTAGCAATAAAGTCCTCTCAACAGAGACTTTCCAAACCTATCATTAAAGACAATCTTCATCATCTTGTTCAGCTAGCTTGCATCTTTGGAAGGAATAAAGACTCATTTCCACCATTATTACTATTTTTTTAAATCTAAAGACCAGCAAAAAACATCATTTTCAATCCATTAGAATCTTCATAGCTTTCTTAGAATAGCTTCCGTGCATTTCCTGAAGAACCTGAAATTGAAAGACAAAATATCAACAGTACCATGCTTTTAATACAGAAATAAGATTCAGTCTGTGATTGGATTTAGGTAACCAATCACTAAGCTTTCTAACAAAACAATCGCCAAAAGATGATTAGAGGCAATAAGGTGAGAAAAAATCAGTTTTTGTTTGCATCTTAAACTTCATTTCGTAAGCCAATCTGCGGCTTGATTTTTGGACTCTAGATATTTATTTAGCAGTCATTGTTGAAGTTATAACTTTTCTACATATAAAAATAATAGGGTTACAATATGAATGAGAAATTCCTCTAGCCAGCAGGTTTATTAAAATTTTACTGTCTGATTCAATATCTACTTGAGACCAGTTGTTTCTTTTGCAGATTAACAAGCCTTCGAGCAAGGCTCTCGCCTCAGCTAACAAATGAGAAATCTTACCAATATTAATTCCCAATTTTTTTATGATCTCACCAGAATTGTTTCTCACTACCATATCCCCAGTAGAGTCTTCATTGCTTAGACATGTTGCGTCAACATTAAGGTTCAATCTTCCAGTGATTGGAGCATTCCATTTGAGGTAAGAACTTTTTGTCTTTGTGTTCATAATGGAAGAATAACCTATGTTAGTACCTGTTGTTAAAGTGTTATACCAATGTTTTCTAGTAAGCACGTTGGTAGAATCAATACCAATAATGATATTGTTAATAACATTGATAGACTTTTTTAGCAGAATCACTAAAGGCTTTGAATTTAGAATGGTTTCCGTTTCTCCAAATCACCCAGCAAATAGTTTCTTGAATAACATGAGTTATATGGACTTTGCTATCAGAGAACCAAAACCATTGCCTAATGACATGAGTTATGACCATATGCCTTTCGATCCTAATGTTGAAGAGAACATTGTAATGATTCTAGATTTCCCATACGTAATTGCACTTAATAAACATATAATTTATATCTTCATAGTAAGGAAAAAATTGGCATTTAATAACAATTGTTATATGTGTCTTCTGTATTATACTATCAATGGATATGAAATTTTTATTAAGCTTTCATAACAGAAATGAATACTTCCCAGGGGTAATTGTAATCCAGATCTTCTTGTAGAGACTTGACTTATTATACTTTTGTCTTATGTAATTCCAAGTCTGATTGGTGTTGAAATTATGGTCTAAAGAGATATTCCAAACCATCTTGTCCTCCATATTGTTGCCCATCTTGTATATCATTATTTGATTTAACCTGTTATTATGAAGAACATCTTTCAAAGAGTCAATACCCCAACAGTTATTCTTCCAAAAAGTGTTAACCATGGCCTCTGGAAACCAATTATTAGATTCATAGTTGTTAGCATCAATAATAGGAGAGAGATTATGTCAGTCTTCCAACCAGAAATCCATGTATCTTTTACCCAGCAGCCATCTGATATTCTTCTGAGCTTCATTTTTAATCATTATAATCCTTTGTCAAATCAAAGAGGCAACCTTTTTAAAGTTAGATTTTAAAAATATGAACATTATTGAAGTAAGTACTACGCATAAACCAGAACTTTTGGTTTCCTGAAATTCAACCTCTTTCCTAAAAAAGTCTAGAAATAGCTGTCCAATTCGACCATTGAATGCATTTATCAGTGTATTTGGATGTCTAGAGAATTTTATTAATTATTTTTAAATTATTTTAATAATAATGTGAGGAATCATGCTATTCTGCATGATTAGTTTGGAATATAAATTAAAACATAGGAGATAAGGGATATTCTTCCCCCCATAGGAAAGGTATTTATTATCTCATTCAGTGATCTTATCATTTATTTTATCAATAAGAGAACTAAAATTCTTAGCTTTGTTTTTTCAGTTTAATGTTATCTTAAGGTAATTGGTTGGCAAATACTCAGTAGTGCAGCCATTCAGATTTTCCAGATAGTTTACTCTGCTATTATGAATTATTGTTGAAGTTAAGATCTTTGTCTTTCCCTTGTTTATTGCCTATGCATAAACTTTTTGATATTTATCAAGAAACTTGTTGAGCTTATCAATAGTTGAGTTCAAACTGTTAGTAAACACAAGAATATCATATGTATATGCAAGACAAGTGACTAAGTACTCATTTCTAGAGACATATTGCATTTTTTATCAGAATATAATGGATTAAACAGCCCCCTTGTGAGAACCTCTTCCCCCAAAAATGAAGAGGCTTGGAGACAAATGATCACCTTGTCTAAAGCCTCTTTTGGGATTAAAGTAACCAAATAAATTACCATTTATTAACAAGGATTTATGGGAATTTTTTATAAGCCTGTTGATTAAGGATATAAAGACGTTTGATAAAACAAAAAGAGCTTAAGACTTTGGAAACAAAGGAGTGAGACATTGTGTCAAAAGCTTTTGACATGTCCAACTAGATTATGATGTTTCCAGATTTAGGTTTCCTGTTAAGATCATCTATAAACTCCTTAGCAATCAAATTTGGTTTCCTGAAATTCAACCTCTTTCCTAAAAAAGTCTAGAAATAGCTGTCCAATTTGACCATTGCATGCATTTATCAGTGTATTTGGATGTCTAGAGAAATTTATTAATTATTTTTCAATTATTTTAATAATAATGTGAGGAATCATGCTATTCTGCATGATTAGTTTGGAATATAAATTAAAACATAGGAGATAAGGGATATTCTTCCCCCCATAGGAAAGGTATTTATTATCCCATTCAGTGATCTTATCATTTATTTTATCAATAATAGAACTAAAATTCTTAGCTTTGTTTTTGCAGTTTAATGTTATCCTAAGGTAATTGGTTGGCAAATACTCAGTAGTGCAGCCAGTCAGATTTTCCAGATAGTTTACTCTGCTATTATGAATTATTGTTGAAGTTAAGATCTTTGTCTTTCCCTTGTTTATTGCCTATGCATGAACTTTTTGATATTTATCAAGAAACTTGTTGAGCTTATCAATAGTTGAGTTCAAACTGTTAGTAAACACAACAATATCATCTGCATATGCAAGACAAGGGACTAAGTACTCAGTTCTAGAGACATATTGCATTTTTTATCAGAATATAATGGATTAAACAGCCCCCTTATGAGAACCTCTTCCCCCAGAAATGAAGAGGCTTGGAGACAAATGATCACCTTGTCTCAAGCCTCTTTTGGGATTAAAGTAACCAAAGAAATTACCATTTATTAACAAGGATATATGGGAATTTTTTATAAGCCTGTTGATTAAGGATATAAAGACATTTGATAAAACCAAAAGAGCTTAAGACTTTGGAAACAAAGGAGTGAGACATTGTGTCAAAAGCTTTTGACATGTCCAACTAGATTATGATGTTTCCAGATTTAGGTTTCCTGTTAAGATCATCTATAAACTCCTTAGCAATCAAATTGATTTCATGAATGGGTCTCCCTTTGACAAAATCACCTTGATTATATGAGATGATTTTAGGGAAAATACTGGAAAGCCTTGTATTGAATAGTTTTGAAAAGATTTTGTTAAACATAAAGCAAAGTCCTATAGGTATGTAGCTATTCCAGTAAGTAAGTTTAGAACTATTTGGGATTAAACAGAGCCTTGTGGCAAAAATTACTTTAGGATTATCAAGGCCATCAAGATAAGAGTTCAAAGCAAAACACATATCAACTTCTATAATGTTCGAGTAGACTTTGTAAAATCTGATATTGTACCTGCCTATACCAGCAACACTTGAATGATTCATACTATTGATAATTTTCCTGACTTTCTCCTCATTTGTAGACTTTATAAGATTATCATTGTCTTCATGAGTTACCAATCTAAGGGTGTTATAAAAAAAATTATCATTCCACGTATCTTGCTCCTCTTCAAGGCTATTATAAGGGTTACTAGCAAGGATGTTCTTGAAGAAATACTTCGTTGATCTGCCAATAACATTCAGGTCAAAAATCCAGATGTTGTCTTTCTTAATGCATTTAATATAATTCTTTCTTCTTATCTTGGATACAAAATCATGATAAGCTTTGGTATTCCGATCACCGTCCTTTAACCAATTAATATAACACTTCTACTTCCAATAATCTTCCTCAAATCTCATGGTTTTAATATATAGACATTAGCCTTATCTAAAGCAGCTTTGGAATTAGAGTTGTTAATATTGGTATGTTCCTTCTCTTTAATCTTTGAAGATTCTTTATCAATATCTAAGGATTTACTTTCAGAGTTCTTCTCAGTATTTTTATCGAGTTCCTGACTTCCTGGACTCATAACAGATTTGATTTCAGGTCGATAAACTTTGTTTGAATTCTGTTTTCCCATTGACATCTTCTTACATTGAAATTAATTTTCTTGATTGAAAGTGGCTTGAACCTCACTGACCATGTTTAAATTCTTATTTTCTTTCCGAGCTGTACTATGTTTCTTGCATTCGGAGACATTATGTCCCAAATGCCAGCATAAATCAAAATAAACAAGTGGATTTTTTAACTTATTGAGAGCCAGCATCCCTCAATTGATCCAAACGCAATCCATATTTTATTGTGAAGCCATTTAGAAACATAAATCTGAATCAATGCAAAACATGCGTTTTTGAAGGCTCTGTTTCTTTCAGGAATGATTAATTTGTAAACAACTTTAATGGTTTCAGCAATGTCTTTTAAAATGTTCCTATTGTATAAGAATTCTCGGATTTTCTCTATTCTAACCCAAACCAAATAGAAAGAACTTTCTTTCTTTATAGAAATGAGTCCATTGTAATAGCCGCATGACAGGGGTGCCAAATTTGAAAACCGTCTTGCCTCAGAATCTACCGACATCTTCCTTAAAATCAAATTAATAAAATATATGAAGAGAGTCCCATACTTCACTACTTAAATTTCTTTTTAATTTAAATGAATAAAAAAATTGATCTTGATTACGATATTTCCAATAAACCATTTGCGAATTTACCAACGAGTGTTATTCTTGAACCCTGTATAAGAGACTCTGGAAAAATTGATTCTATGGAAATTACCAGAATTAAGTTTTGTGTGAGAGGTCCCCACTCAACACATAAACCTTAATCGCCTTAGATCAGTGGTAATAAATGAATGTAACAACTTAATTTTACACAGCTCGAACTCTTGTGCACTTAGAAAAGCTTGACATACATATAGAAAAGCTTGAAACACAAAGGTTCAATACTTATAGAAAATATGATTCAAACGTTTCTTAATAATTTGAGACTCTCAGACTTCCTAATATAACTCCCACTACTTCACTAAGTCAATTAATAGTTAAGAATTTATTTGAACCTGTCTGCTTCTTTGCAGGTCCATAGTCTGCCTGCTTCTTGTAACTTGGATTAAAGAGTGTAAAGAATGCACTAATTTGTGACACTCTCTCTTACTGCATTTTTTTCGATCAGCTAGACCGATAGCTCATTTGAACTCTTCGAAATTTCATTTGGGAAGAGCAAGAAACAATTTTTGAGCAGTCATAAATTATTAGGCCGTAGTCTCAAGCAATATTCACATAGGTTACAGTAGCCTGTCATCCAGCTCCAACAACAAATCCTAATATAACAGGTTGAAGATTGCTAAAGACCATACAGAGAGATGTCAACAGTGTTAACTCTCTAACTAAATGTTGGAATCGTTTATTGTATGAGAACAACGTTAGATACACATCTTTGTATACAATATGAACCATAAAAAACAGAAGTCCAATAAATGTCAATATAAACTATTTAATTAGTTATGGGAATCATCATTATTTCAATCGTATACCATTAAATCTAATATAAATGAGAAAGACAAAGAACAATTATTTATAGTGTTGGGTTCAGTGTACCCATATTTAACGTAGACAGTAGCCTTGTCCTTGAGATTCATCTTTTTGAAAAATCATACATTTCCAACTATATTGAATGAATAAAAAAAGTTACAGATAACCTTCGTAAAAGATAAAACTACTATTATTAGTTCGGATTCCGATAAAAAAAATTGACCTTCTAAATAGGGAAGTAATAGAGAGGGGATCGAATATTGTGGCTGTAGGAGGATGAACAACAAGTAGAATGGTAGGAAGGGGAAGTTATATACGAAGTATGATCTCCGAACCGGTTGAAGCCGTCTCATTATTATTTTGTTTCCTTTTTTCTGTTTTGGAACAAATTATTCTAATGATACTTTACCCTTTTACCAGTTAAAACAACAATATCCAACAAGTTTGCGTCAATCTCATCTTGATGTCCCTCATTTTTTATTTTTGCAATGAAATATGATGGGTTTTCTTTGTTTTTTTGTTCTTATTCCCGTGTCTAGGAGCTCTAGTCTTGGTCGTTAGAAATAACTTATCATCGGCTGCCTCAGTCCTTTTAAGGATTTCAGTAGCTCGAGGACGAGTGGTAGGGCTGGTCCTCCAAAGATGAGATCTAATAAATATTATTATGGGTAAACCGTTGTGGAATTCATTGGACCATTTTCTATTGGCCCATTGATTCAGCTTCCCGAATATCATTTTTACATCATCCACATGTTGTAGGAAGGGTTTCGAAATGGTTGATATAATTTTATTTATTAGAAATAAAGGACACATTGAAAAAATAATAAGAATGTGAAATAACAACAAAAAGACTTACATGTGTTCTTACAATGCCTTGTAAGCTGGCTTAAAACTCCCTTTAGAGGTAATCTTCCTTCCGTTTCACGACAACCATAGATGAATAGGAATTCTATTTTTCCAGATCTTGTCTGCTTCCAAGAGTTCATCTACCACTTTGTAATTATTCCGCATATTAAAATAATAAGAGGGAATACAAACATTGCGAAATAGACATGCTACAAAATCCAATTGCTCCATTGTCATAGAAATTTTAAAAATCCTCGAGGGTACGATGCACCCCATCAGTGAGAACCAAAAATTTGGTCTAGCTTGGCTTGGGCATAACCTGACCAAACTGAATTACCTCAATATCTCAACGTCCAAGGGATTCAGCTTACCGAAGGTCAATTTTGCATCAACCAAATGTTGTAGGAAGGGTTTCGAAATGGCTGATATAAAACGAATTTTTATTAGAAATAAAGGACACATACCAAAGAAAATAATAGGAATGTGAAATAAATACAAAGAGACTTACCTGTGTTCTTCCAATGCCTTGTAAGTTTGCTCGAATTCCCTTTAGAAGACATTTTAGTGCCATTTTCCCATTGACCAGAGACGAACAAGAATTAGGTATTTCTAGATATAGTCTACTTCGAAGAAGTCATCTACCACTTTGTATTCCCATATAAAAATAATATGAGGGAATATAAAAATTGCGAGATAGGCCGGCTACAGTAGGTAGTTGCTCCATTGGCATCATAAATTTACTAAGCCTTGAGGCTATGATGCACGCCATCAGTGAGAACCAAGTATTTGGTCTAGCTTGGCTTGGACACAACCTGACCAAACTGAAGTACATCAATGTATCAAGTTCCAACGGAAACTGAAGGCCATAGTTTAGCACATTGGTGTAAACCATCAACTCTCTAGCCCCACTGTCCATTGAAATATTATGAGAAGCTAGGAGGTATTTGACACTAACTGTTGGGAATTTTGTTTAGAGATTTCCGGATAAACTCTGAAGTCTTGTTTTAACAATTTCAGATTGAAATTATTTTGGTGGTTCTCCAAAATTTTCAACCGGATAAAATCAGAGCGTATGCATTTGAACAACGAGAATGGATTTTTGTTCTTATTCTCCTTTCTTCAACAGAACCATACTTATTTATTCAACCAAATTTCAAAAACTGTAAAACAGTTTTAAGTCCAATAACGGCTATAATTTTAAATGATAAAAACGGCCAAAATTATTCAAATTCAAATTTGAATTAATTTTTCAAATTCAAAATTTGCATGAATATTCACAATAGCCTTATCATTTAAAATAAATTTAACCACACCCAGGAGACGCCCCTTGGACCCACTAATCATAATATATTCTTACAAGCGTGTACTCCACACTCTCCGACTTGCTCGATAATATATTACGACTGCATTGGTCGACTAGTCAATCCAATTACACTAAAATATCCAACAATCTTCCCCCATTTTAGTGCAATTCATGATTAACTAAAACAAACTCACAACAAATAACAAATTTATGCATAAATGAAATATCGTAACGATTGAATTTCATATTAGTATATTACCCATTCCAAATAATCGAATATCAAGGTATCATTAAGGATTGAACCTTCACTATCCATAATGAATACTCGAAGATAATATACACATAAATTTACATTCTCAAATGTTCTTACTTGACACTATCTTTTACTAGCCTTGTGTCCTTATCCTTCTTGAGCATATCAAAGCCAAGTCCTAGCTTCTTGAAGCGGCTAAACTTCATGCTTAAATAGGTAGATCTTTTACTCTTGCACATGCATATGCAATTTTTCAAAAGAGCTATTAAGAAGATAAACTTCAACCACCACAACTTGCATGTCTGAACACATACTTTGGGATAATACTACTAATGTGTTCCAATCTCTAGATGTTAAGATTTCCACATTGAATTCAGCACCTAATGTCATATTAGATGGGAATTGGGTATCTTAACATGAGAGATTTCCAATGGACTTGTAATCCCATCCCAATAGCCAATTTGTGCACAAAATCTCTACTTAACCCTTTGGTTAAATTATCGGCTAAATCATATCGAGTTCTCACAAAAGCTACTGCAATAACATCATTCATGATCCGCTCCCGAATCATAATCTGACACCTAAGTGTCTAGCATTACCTTTGTAAAAGAATTAGGTGGTATCTTTTGGACCACAACAAAATTTCATACATTAAATTTCGTAGCCACTCAACTTCTTTACTAGTTGTTGCTAATGCCACAAACTCGGATTGCTTCTTAGATGCCCAAGAGATAACAAGTCCTCCAAGTAGAAATACACATCCACTTATAAAGGAGTGGACTTCCATATTCAAAATATAACTCGCATCCGAATATACTACTAAGCATCCCAACAACAAATCCAATATCCGACCTAGTGCTAGTCATCACATACATATACCAAGATTCCTTTCAGCTTCTTCCAAATATTTCATCTCAAAACTAGACGATAAGAATTTCTTGGTTTCTTCAAGTTGATTTGGTCAGTGCCAAAAATCAACATGTCACTCACATACATATCAAAATTTACCAAATTTGTAAATTATGTTATATCCGAATAACATCAAAATTTACCAAATTCTTATATCTGAATAACATCAAAATTGACCAAATTTATAAATTATAATATCATACATACAACTTATATTCAATGCAGGCATAAACCATTATTGTGCCATAAACTTTACATGCATAACAATTATTTAACAATTAATTTTTTACCTTTAATAAAGAGAAACAATTGTACTAATGATGTATTAACATCATAAATTAAATATTTATTTATTAATTAAGTACCACTGTTTGAAAACGGTATCAAATAAATATAAATAAACTTCATTTGCATGCAATTTCAATATTTTGTTGGGAATTTTGTTTAGAGATTTCCGGATAAACTCTGAAGTCTTGTTTTAACAATTTCAGATTGAAATTATTTTAGTGGTTCTCCAAAATTTTCAACCGGATAAAATCAGAGCGTATGCATTTGAACAACGAGAATGGATTTTTGTTCTCATTCTCCTTTCTTCAACAGAACCATACTTATTTATTCAACCAAATTTGAAAAACTGTAAAACAGTTTTAAGTCCAATAACGGCTATAATTTTAAATGATAAAAACGGCCAAAATTATTCAAATTCAAATTTAAATTAATTTTCCAAATTCAAAATTTCCATGAATATTCACAATAGCCTTATCATTTAAAATAAATTTAACCAGGAGACGCCCCTTGGACCCACTAATCTTAATATATTCTTACAAGCGTGTACTCCACACTCTCCGACTTGCTCGATAATATATTACGACTGCATTGGTCGACTAGTCAATCCAATTACACTAAAATATCCAACAATCTTCCCCCATTTTAGTGCAATTCATGATTAACTAAAACAAACTCACAACAAATAACAAATTTATGCATAAATGAAATATCGTAACGATTGAATTTCATATTAGTATATTACACATTCCAAATATTCGAATATCAAGGTATCACTAAGGATTGCTCGAAGATAATATACACATAAATTTACATTCTCAAATGTTCTTACTTGACACTATCTCTTACTAGCCTTGTGTCCTTATCCTTCTTAAGCATATCAAAGCCAAGTCCTAGCTTCTTGAAGCGGCTAAACTTCATGCTTAAATAGGTAGATCTTTTACTCTTGCACATGCATATGCAATTTTTCAAAAGAGCTATTAAGAAGATAAACTTCAACCTCCACAACTTGCATGTCTGAACACATACTTTGGGATAATACTACTAATGTGTTCCAATCTCTAGATGTTAAGCTTTCCACATTGAATTCAGCACCTAATGTCATATTAGATGGGAATTGGGTATCTTAACATGAGAGATTTCAAATGGACTTGTAATCCAATCCCAATAGCCGATTTGTGCACAAAATCTCTACTTAACCCTTTGGTTAAATTATCGGCTAAATCATATCGAGTTCTCACAAACTCTACTGCAATAACATCATTCATGATCCGCTCCCGAATCATAATCTGACACCTAAGTGTCTAGCCTTGCCTTTGTAAAAGAATTAGGTGGTATCTTTTGGACCACAACCAAATTTCATACATTAAATTTCTTAGATACTCAACTTCTTTACTAGTTGTTGCTAATGCCACAAACTCGGATTGCTTCTTAGATGCCCAAGAGATAACAAGTCCTCCAAGTAGAAATACACATCCACTTATAAAGGAGTGGACTTCCATATTCAAAATATAACTTGCATCCGAATATACTACTAAGCATTCCAACAACAAATCCAATATCCGACCTAGTGCTAGTCATCACATACATATACCAAGATTCATTTCAGCTTCTTCCAAATCTTTCATCTCAAAACTAGACGATAAGAATTTCTTGGTTTCTTCAAGTTGATTTGGTCAGTGCCAAAAATCAACATGTCACTCACATACATATCAAAATTTACCAAATTTGTAAATTATGTTATATCCGAATAACATCAAAATTTACCAAATTCTTATATCTGAATAACATCAAAATTGATCAAATTTATAAATTTTAATATCATGCATACAACTTATATTCAATGCATGCATAAACCATTATTGTGCCATAAACTTTACATGCATAACAATTATTTAACAATTAACTTTTTACCTTTAATAAACATAAACAATTTTCTGTTTATTGTACTAATCATGTATTAACATCATAAATTAAATATTTATTTATTAATTAAATACCATTAACAAGCAATCCACGGTTTGAAAACGGTATCAAATAAATATAAATAAACTTCATTTGCATGCAATGCATGAAATAAAGTTTATTTCCTGCGATTTATATAATATTTAAAAAACATTTAGTATATATATAACTTTAATTACACATTTTATATTTATTAGATATTCCAATTTGTTCATATGGGTTGCCAATATATAATGCATACCACCAAAGCGTTTCGCAGCTATAGGGTAAAACCCTTTAAATACATGTATAGTGCCTTATATTATATAATTGAAGCGCACTGGATCGCTTATTCACAGTTTTATTCAAATCTTAAGTTATGAAACTTGTCATTAACACATTATTGCTATTCAAGTATTCAGAATAATGAAATGGCCAAAAACAGGGACAAAAAAGAACGCCCCGCAACAAAAGTTGCGATTTAAATACAATTTTTCTTAATTAAAACCAAGTTTATGCGGTTATTAACATTTCTACTTTTCGATATTTTTATATATCTTCCGTAAAGTTATAATACATAATATATACGATATCGCATTATCAATGCTTGCCTTAATTCAACCAAAGTAAAAGCATTTAATATATATATTCTCTGTACTACTGTCATTTAAAACAGCACATTCATACTGCAGTTGCAGTTTGATGGTTTTTTCAATTCTTTATATAAACTGCAATTGCAGTTTATTGTTTTTTTTCCACATAAATACTTTATTGCATACAAATGATTCAAACAATAATTGCATGCAAAGATAAATTTGTACATTAGTTCTCTGTTCTTTCAAATTTGCACAACAATTATTAACCATTATCTACCAATTTTTATCCACCGACAAATTCGAATAACACAATAGTATCCTTTTTTCTCTAAATGATTTCGAATATCGAGTTCAAGCATTTTCGGTCTTAGATACACACTTTCAACAACAAAAACAACAATTAATCCAAAGTGTGTATCCTTTACAAAATTTAAAACAATTCAGAGATTATCACCATTTTCATTGTCTAAAAAAAACACACATCCATAAGTAAAAGTCAGGGGAGAAAAACTTACAAGAAGATGATACCATAGTTTCATTGATACTTCAATACTTGATTATGGATTCTTTAAAAATTGACAACCGATTTCTTCATTTCAATCTTCATAAAAATCATAAAACAAGAACATCTTCGTACAAATCTCTTCACAAAACAAGAATAGATAATTTCAATCTTCGTACAAATCTTGGCATAGAACAACAAGATCTTCATATAAATCTCTTTATAAAATAAGAATTAATAATTTCAATCTTTTGTTGGGAATTTTGTTTAGAGATTTCCGGATAAACTCTGAAGTCTTTGTTTTAACAATTTCAGATTGAAATTTTTTGGTGGTTCTCCAAAATTTTCAACCGGATAAAATCAGAGCGTATGCATTTGAACAACAAGAATGGATTTTTGTTCTTATTCTCCGTTCTTCAACAGAACCATACTTATTTATTCAACCAAATTTCAAAAACTTTTAAGTCCAATAACGGCTATAATTTTAAATGATAAAAACAGCCAAAATTATTCAAATTCAAATTTGAATTAATTTTCCAAATTCAAAATTTGCATGAATATTCACAATAGCCTTATCATTTAAAATAAATTTAACCACACCCAGGAGACGCCCCTTGGACCCACTAATCATAATATATTCTTACAAGCGTGTACTCCACACTCTCCGACTTGCTCGATAATATATTACGACTGCATTGGTCGACTAGTCAATCCAATTACACTAAAATATCCAACATTAACCTTGGCAAAGTTAGATCCGATGTGACTTACCAGAGAGGAAGAAAGACATTTGGATTCTACTTCTGAAGCTTTTCCTTTGTCTTCTCCGTGGTTATCACCATCTTCTGGGTTCTTTGGATTCTACTTCTCCGATGGACTTAGAATTTCCCCAATATTAACCATATGTCTTAAGAGGGGAATCTCCATCATTGTCCTACATATTTTTGTCCATGACTTGTGCTTTAGACTCTGAAGGACTAGTGGGTTGAGCCTTAATATTTTATTCTTCCGTTCAAGAAGACCCAGTTGCTAAATTTGCAAGGTTTTCCCTCATATTTTGTTCTAATGGGAGTTCGATTGCGAGGGCAGTAGTTCTTATTCCATGTGAAGAATTCATGGTGATGGGTTACTAACGTGTGTATCTTAGTCTGTTGACTCATTTTTTGTAGAGTATTTGTTTTTTGTCATAGTTTTCTGATTGCATAGCTTTGGAGGTAGAAGAATTTCGACGACTAGTGGCCCTTTGTGATAATGACTAGATTGATTAAGAATAGTGGCCAGGTTATGTGAACGAATCGGCAGTCGAGGTAGATTCAGAAGGAATTTGGTGCCTGTTGCAAAGGTAAACCCGTCCAAACTCAGTATATTCAGTTACAATAATTCTAACCGAAGAGGCAAGTAACCTAGCAGCGGCTCTTACTTTCTTTTTATCTTCCTCTACATAGGATAAACTTAGCTAGCCGCCTTCAGTTAGAGTGTTCGTAGCTGTAAATATCCAAACCCTAAAAGATACAAGAATAGGTGATTTACGGTGGCTAGTATGTGGTAAGGAAAGAAATATATCACCGGAAATTAATTGAGAGTTTAAAGAAAACAAGTTATGTATCTAGAATTAGGATGTAAGCTCTTTCTCACTCTAGATATAGCAACATTAAAATATGAAATAAGTTTATATAAAGACTAAAAAACGTTTGAGTGCCTTAATAGGGAATGAAAATCGACAGCGGTAGCTAGGTGGCTCTAGGAGAGTGTAAATATTTCTCTCTTTTGATTAAACAGTTTTACCTAGGGTAAAACAAAGTTGTGGATCCAATAAAACGTTACCACGTGTGTAAAAAACAACTGCTTTAAAATTGTGATCTTTGGATATTAATCCTTTTTAAATAAACCTATCAGAAGTCTTTCGAATATATGTGAGTTAGCTCTTTGGAAATGTTTTTGAGAGAGCTATGAGGAATAAATGATAGGGTTGGAAATAATTGGATGTTTCTGAAAGAGCTACGAGGAATAAATGATAGGATTGGAAATAATTGGATTCTAAGAATGAAAAGTGAATCAAATTTATTTATAAGGGTTATAGATAAGAAAATTCGTTAGAAAACGAGTTTGGATATGACAACTCCTCTTTGATTCACATATCATTATTTTGTATTATTTCGATGCTATTTGTTTCTTTCTTTTTTAGGGTTAAGTATTTATTTTTGCAGGTATTTATTTTATTTCTCTCTTTTAATTATATTAACAAATTTGTGGTTTATCGATTATATGAATAGTTTCATGTCGGTTTTAGCTATACTTGGTTTGTGGCGATGTTTTAGAAATGTCAAATGCGGACCATTTAATTGTAAAATATGCAACATTAAATAGGTTTTAAATATAAAATTTTAAACTGAAAATACAAAATGAAAAAACAAATGAAAATTAATGAGTTCTGAAATTAAAATAAGGACAAAATATACATTAAAATAAATGTAAAATGAAAAAATAAAAAATGAAATACAAAATATAAAATAAAACTTAAATGCAAATAAAAATGGAATTTGGAAATTTGAAATATAAAAAGTTATCAAGCACAATATAAAATTCTCAGACGTTGTTTATTATTATTATTATTATTATTATTATTATTATTATTATTATTATTATTATTGGAATCTTTCATACGTAGTTTGTCATATCTATCAAGATACTACTTTCTTTTCTTATTAAATATGTGATCTATATTAAGGACAAGGAAGATCCTCTAATTTCTATCCATTTATGGTAATATAGACTTTTTAAAGTGTATAAAATTGTTAAAGCAATTTAATATTTAGATATAGAAATACTGGATAATTAAAATACTATGCTTTAACTTTATAAAGAAAGTTGAATAATAAAATAATATTCGTGGTAGTAATATGAATGAAAATCAAGAAAACATAATAAGAGACCCAAACAGAGTTAAAGCGAAGTTAATTCAAAGCAAAGGGACTCGTAAAAGTTTACATAAGCATTTTAAGCAACTTTAAATATCATTAAAAGAAGAATATATAACTTATTTTGTAATGTATGTAGGTACGACAGAAATGGCAGATATTATGGGCGGCGTAAAAGTTCAATACCGTTATTTGTTTCGCTTTGGTGCCTTTAGAGCTAAGCTTAACAAAGAAGTTGAAAATTTGAAATGTGTGCAAGGGATTGTGGTATCTTGTGTCGAGGCTGATCGGGACAACGGTCGAGAAATTTATTCTAATGTTGAGAAATGGTTGGTTAAAGTCTTAGCTATCTTGGCTGAGACAACTAAACTAATCCATGATACGATCAATAAGCAGGAGTGTTTCATCGTTGACATAATTAATATAATCTCGTATCTTATTTATATGTATGCAGTTATATTTTATTAGTTTTTGTTATAAATTATGTGCCAGTTGTAACTGTCTCCGTAAATTACGCGTTTCCGTTATGTATATGTAATTTGATCAACTCGAATAGATTCAGAATTTCAAGAAAATAAATTCTTTTAAATTTATTTTCTTCATTTAGTATGAGAGTCAATGTCGAAAAACGATAGTTATGTGAGTGTGGTGAGAAGCGGTGGTAGCGCTGAATCAACAGAATCCGAAAGAAGAGTGTCACAGAAGGAAGGAAATCTATCACTTACGTATCCAATTCTCACTGACACAGACTATCAAGGATGGACATTAAAGATGAAGATATACACGAGGGCTAATGGAGTTTGGGAAGCTGTGTTGCCCGACAAGCCATTTGATCTCCGTCAAGATCAAATCGCGTATGAATTTTAAAGCGGAGGAACCATGTGTTTGCCAGTATTTGCTCATTCCATATATCCCTAAACTCAAAGAGGTTGCTGCTAAATGTGATGTCACCATCCCTGCATTTTGAGCCTGTTTTTGATTTTTATAACTGTTTAGAATTTTTAATAAAATCATTACCTAAATGAAATTTAGTGTTTATCTTCTCTTTATGGTTTAATTTCTTATTTTGCAATCAATGCCAATATAAACTATTTAACTAGTTATGGGAATCATCATTATTTCAATCGTATACCATTAGATCTAATATAATGTTTAATTAAATGATAATTCTAGGGGTGATGCAAATTTTATTTAAAAATTTAAGATTATTTTATTTGAAAAAATAAATAAGTAAAAATAAATACTTCAAAATCATTACATGGTGTTAAGAAAAAGACTACCCACTAAATCTTATATTTATAAATTTAATAGACTAAATTAAATTTATAGAATTTGCTCGATAGTTAAATTTAATAAATTTTACCAATTATGTAGATCCTGCACATTAGAATCTACATATTTAAAATAGCGGATCTTAATAAATATTTAGATAAAAATATAATTTTAAGTGTATGAATATGAAAAAACACGGATCAGAGAAAGTAATTGAAAAAGAAACCCATAACACAAAACATTTTCTTATTAACATGCAACATTTTTATGAAAATGTTAATTTCATAATATAATATAATACAATATAATATAATATAATATAATATAATATAATATCTTAAATATTACATGATAAACTTACTGAAACATAAACATAAGAAAATGGTTTTCTAAGAATAGAGTCTCATATTTAACTTTTTCAAACTGCTCGATATCCCCTTCTTCAATTATATAGTCACTCGCTCATCCATCTCCAAATCTGAGTTCTCTTTTAATGGAAGTATCGAAGTTTATCTATGCGGCAAGCGACGTAGCTTCTTCGTCCACTTTTTGAATTAAGTGAATATTTTCTTCCTGCTTATCCTTACAATTTGCTCTAAAGTGACCATATTTATTGTAGTCGTAAAATGTGACCTTTTTTAGTCAAAGATGGAATTCTGCTCGACCCATACTCCTGTCTCGGTCTTTTCCATTTCCTGAGGCTTTTTCTCTCTTATTGGAACTGTCGGGATCATTGTTTTGCGTATGTGTCTTTCCGTATAAGATTTTTCTAATACCTTTCTTATCCTCAAATTTTCCTATGATTTCTTCCAGAGCATAGGAGCAGATATCACAAAACTCTTCAATAGTCGTGGTCATTGGCATGGATTTTGATGACACCAATCTCATTAATTTTTCGATGACATAAATTTTGTCAGCATTTTCTCGAAGAGATCTTATCTTACCGACCAACATGGTCATCTTTTTGGTGTACTCATCAATGGATTGTTAGATAAGCATTGAACACGTATTGTTGATCAGAGTTGAACTTACTTATATAGATAAGATGAAACAGTTTATTTAGTTTCTATATAAGCAAACCTATATTGATGTTTGATAAATGAAATGAAGGAAATATTTCCATAATATAGTCTGCATCTGTAAAAGAGAGATTACTGTCTAAGATTGTGGTGTTTATGTATATTTGATATTCAGCATATATCTTTGTGTAGATTTTAGGTACTTCTCCCCAACAAGTGGTATCAGGATAAGGCACAAGAAGATATATGTATGGACGCATCAAAGGATCGAGAGTTAGAGCTCTGCCAAAAGATGTATGTATAGTTTTTCCACCATGTTGAGGACAAAAAAAATTTCCTCCATGTTGAGGACAGTAAAGACGACTTTGAGTGCAAACCTTCCAAGAGCCTATCCAAAAGAAGATGAGCTAAACATTTCCATAATATAACCGAGTGTCTGCATCTCTAAAAGAGAGATTAGAGTCTACGACTATGGTGTTTGTGTATATTTGATATTCAATATATATCTTTGTGTAGATTTGAACAATGATTCATTCTCAGCCATGTTCGTTCTGTCTAATTCTGACTTTAGCACGATCCACTCCAATGTGCGTCTATTTCAACACATCCGACACTCCTTTTGTGGTGTCTTTATCCAGAATTAGATATAGCGTCTCAATATTCAACCCTTGGTAGAGAACATCGAGTTCAAGTTGGTATGTTTATGTGTCAACCATTGACTCTACGAGTCCACATCGAGGTCAAGTACAATAAACAAATTTTAAAGAACATATAAAGTTTCGTGAAAGGGTTAATTTAATTTCATAATATAATATCTTAAATATTACATCGTCAAATATCTAAAACATAAACAGAAGAAAGCGATCTTCTAAGAAAATGGTATTCTATTTAACTTCTTTAAACTGCTGTTGTATCAGTTTTTCTAAATTGATCGTATTATTTCAAACTGTGCTTGAAGTTGCTACTTTACCATTCTTGACCACATAATTTACTTTAAAAAAGGAAGAGATTCTTTATTGTGGGTGGAGGATGAGGAGTAGGTTTTGTTGCAATTCAGCTAGTTGTATGTGAAGGTTTCCATGTTACTACCACTTGTGTAATTGAAAGTATAAAACGCATGCCCTGGTAATGAACATGATATTGACTACATGGCTGAGGTCATGAGATAACTTTATTACTTCTTTGTTCGTCACCCTGTATATGATTATCATTTTTAATTTTTTTTAAATTTGTATTTCTAATGAATCTATATTATTCTGGTAATATGATGTAGACTCGGTAATAAGTAGAAGTTCGATGATTTCTTGGACATTATTGGTGTAGCAGAGACAAAAAGAGTTGGTATATGACCATCCACATAAAAAATGTCCAACAAATCGCATATGTTGTTACGATAAAATTAAATCAGCTTCATATATATAAGTTATTTAATTCAGTGAAATAATTAATTAATTGGTTTCGACGACAAGTAAAAACAATTTAGGAAGGCTCAGTTAGGATCACAAGAAGAATGAGAGTTCATTTAGGAAGCTTCATATATATTAGTTCATTAGGGAATGTAACGGTTACATTAATCTATGATGTAGACCTGACAGTTGTCGAATATCCAACCCACACAACGATTCGTATTCCAACCTATCACCAAATGGGTATGTCTATATTCACACGTCTTCACCTACTGCAGTATAAATACCATTCATTTCTCATTTCAACTCTCTTTACACAACCATTCTAGAGAGAAGTCAGAGCTTTATTGACTACCTTAAACTTTCTCCCCTCTTCCCAGAATTCTCACTGAAAAACTCAAATCTTCCGAACAATCTTCATCTTCTCTGATCAACGCATTCCTGGTTTATGAGAAAAAAACCGGTAGTCAAAAAGTTGAAGGCCATTTTACCCAAAACACCAGAATCTTCTGATATATATAGCAACCTGGTGTTCGATTCTTACGACTATATCTGCATAACACAAAGAGCCGAAGAGTATCGAAGAGCAGGGTTAATTTTTGGTGGCCCAATTGGAATTACAACTGAGAAATTTTACTATGGTAATTTCGATCCTACTAAAGTTCCAAAGCTTTCTCCTTCTCCCAATTTCGAAGAACAAACGTCATCTAAAATTTGTGGCCATAAAACCCCTCGAACTTCTTCAACTCAAAGCAGAGTTTCTCCTGTGAAATTGAAAACAAATAACCTTTCCTCAAAGAAAGTTTCTTCAACCAAACCTAAAAAGAGCTTAATCACAATGGAAGATGAATAAAAAATTGTTCGAACTCCATCTCCTTCGAAAACTACCACTAACAATCCTCCTCAGAGAGAAATGACAGAAGAACCAGTTCGAACTGCTATACCTTTTTTCAGAAGCAAACATTCCTACTTCTCAAGATCCTCGAGAAGGTACTTCCAAAGCCAATGAATCTGACTCGGAGGCTACAAAATCTGATGCTGAAGCTGAATCTCAAGAATAAGCTGATGTATGTTCTATTTCCGAGGAGGAAAGAGAAAAGATTGGGAGGAATCTGAGAAACCTTGAAAGAAAATATATTATCTCATTGAAAAAGGTTCGATATATTACAAAGAAAACCAAGCCTCTTTCCTCAAAAAACAATGGGGAATGGGAGAAAACATCAACCTTCGACTACCAAAGGAAGGAGAAACTCCCCTTGACTGCAAGGATGACGAACTAGTGGTTTACCCAGAAATCATCAACTGGGTCTTCGATTTCCATTAGATCCGTTGATCATAGAGTACTTCGAAGTCCTCAGCTTGTGCCCTACCCAGGTAACTCCAAACCAATGGTTCATTCTCATTTCAGTGATCATGGCATCTCGCCTATCCAAAATACCGATCAGCATCAAAGACTTCATTTCACTGACTCAACTTTCAAAAGGTCTGAATCTTCCATTTTATTACCTTACATTGATGGATGATCCTATGATCATCGATGATCTTTTGGAGGCTGATAAATTCTGGAAACAAGGATTTGTTTTCATCTCCAGAGCTTAGGAGAACGGTAAACCGATTTCCGAAGACAATCCTTCGAAGCTAA
Organism: Limnanthes douglasii subsp. nivea; assembly: GCA_036936605.1. Classification (NCBI taxonomy): domain Eukaryota; kingdom Viridiplantae; phylum Streptophyta; class Magnoliopsida; order Brassicales; family Limnanthaceae; genus Limnanthes; species Limnanthes douglasii. The sequence goes on from JAUPFV010000004.1 coordinate 280,493,124, forward strand.
CTATGGTCTGGAGAAGCAATCGTATGTTCTTCAAAAATTTCCTTTCTATTTTTTATACATATTTAATTTTGTTACTTAATATTTTATTATTTTGTTTATACTAGAAATTTTGAAGCGCTACTCCAGTCGTCAAGAAGCTGCTAAGGTGATATTCCAAAAATTGGCTGTCTGGGCTGAAAAAGAGTGGAATAATGCCTTCCATACCGCTTTCCAGCCCATTCACTTCCTCCAATGCCACATGTTTCCACATCTGGTGCGAAGCCTTCCACACCCTCAAAACCGAAGCGTCGAAAATGCAAAGTTGCAGAACAACCTCTTTCACCTATCGAAGAGGGAGAAAATCAAGTAAACTCATCGAAGAAAAAGAAAATATCTTTCGATTCCTCCAGAAAGAAGAATAAACAAAGAAAAATCACTTCGTACAAATTGATTGACGAGCATGAAGACAATGCTGCTGAAAACCAACAACAACAACACCCGCCAAATCCTCCAACCAAATATCATTCCACGCAAGACAATCCTGTGATTGTCATCGATGACTTTTCTCCTACCGTTTACTATAAGGAAGCTTATGAGTCTGAGTTGATTGGCCAAAGATATGGTTTACTATAAGGCAGGTTATGAGTCTAAAAAGAAATTCAGAGAGACCTTGCACAGCAAAGTATCCGATTAGTTTTATGCCTATGAAATAGCTAGACCCGAGCTGATAAAAGACGCTCTTTGTATAAAGAATCATCTTCGAATCAAGCATATGGTCGAAACTTAACTGCTGACAAAGTCTCATGAAGATAAAATAAAGAAACTCAAAATCGAGCATGTCGCTCAATGGAACATTGAAAGGTCCAAATCTACCACACTTCAAAATTATCTACCTCTTTGTGAAGCAAAAAATAAAGAGTTGTCCGATGAGATGGAGAAATTGAATAACAATTTCGAAGCAGAAAAAGCTGCTGCTGTAACCACTACCGAAGCTGAACTTTCAAAAAATATGCAGACACCTATTCAGGTCGGAAAAAAGATGCAATTATCCTTCTCCTTCGAGAACTCCATGCTGCCTATCCAAAAATCAACCTCACAAATTTTTGGAACGACATTTCTGAAGAAAAACGTCCAAGTGAGGCATTCAACCCTGTTCCCAGCTCATCATCTTCAGAGGACGAATCGCTAGTCAGAAGAAGAATCTTCTGACTAGCTACTCTTTTAGTTTAGTTTTTTTTGTCCTTGTCTAATGAGAATATCTCTTTTTGTATTGTAAAAACTCGATCTAAATCACAAAGGGTTCTTCCTTTATATGTCGTTGTTCTCTATACTATTCAATGCTAAATACCAAATAAATGCAAAATCTTAATAAAAAATAACAAGTATTGTCTTCTTCGAAAAATATGAATGTGTTGTTAAGCTTGATTAGCTCATCAAAATTCTCAGTGAGTTTTAAAACATTCACTTCAAAATTCCAAATGCAAAATGGTTGTAAAACATGGTCATTTCTTCGAAAAATGTTATAAACACTTCGGATATACTTCCCTTAACTAATCTCAAAGGTGATCAATCTTTGATGATTTGTTAAGATAGTACCCAAATAAACGTAAAATAACCATTGGAAAAAAATCAAATTTTATTGATAAAGTTGAATATGTACAAGTACATGGCGCCTCACTAAACTTTCTTGGCCAACAGGGTAGGAAAGAGTGCGCCATTGAAAACAAAAATTCCAAAATACAAACACATCTCTACTCTCAATAAAGCTTCAAATGCTGAATATTCCATAGATGTTGTAACGTCCTCTCCTCGAAATCACAAAGACGATAAGACCCATGCTTAACTCTTTCAACAACTGTATAAGGCCCTTCCCAGTTTGGAGCCATTTTGACGAGGCTCTTTTCCTTTCTGTAGAAAAACGTTTCACAATACTTTATCACCTTCTTTAAATTCTCTTCTTTTCAGCTTCGAATCATATCTACTTCTCCTAAGAGTTTAATAATGTATGGTATTCAAATAAGCTCGAACCCTTTTTTCTTCAATCAAATCCACATTTTCCCTTCGAATTTCATCATTAAATATTTCAGAATATTGAGCTATTCTAAAAGATGACATCGTAGATTCAATAGGGCTAACTGCATCCATACCATATGCCAAAGCAAAATGAGTCTCATTTGTAGCCTCTCTTGGAGTTGTTTGATAAGCCCAAAGCACCTCTTGCAAATAATTTGGCCATTTTCATGCTGCTCCCGATAGATTCTTCTTCAAGCCATCTAAAATGGTTCTATTTGTCAATTCCACTTGTCCATTAGCTTGAGGATGAAAGGGTGTCGAAAGACATTGCTGAATCCCTTTAGAAGTGCAGAATGCAACCATTTCCTTATTATCAAAATAAGGGCCATAATCTGTTGTAATTTTCCGAGGAACCCAAAAATGATAACATATATTATTTACAATAAATTTGATGACATGCTTTGCTTTTGTGCCTAATACCGGCTCTGCTTCTGCCCACTTCGTAAAATAATCCACCGCCACAATTATCATCTACCTTCCCCCAGAGGCCATCGGCAAAGGTCCCACCAAATAAATTCCCCATCTATCAAATCATATCGCCTCAAATATAGACATGAGCGGTACTCCTAGTTTGTGAATAACATTAGCAAATCTCTGAAAAGTATAACAACCTCGAACTAAATTTTTAGCATCGTTCATGATTGTAGGCCAATAAAACCCTACGAGTAAAACTTTTCGCGCTAAAGATTTAAACCCACAATGAGATGACCCTTCTCCATCGTGCAACTCTGATAATACTTCTTGTGATTCTTGATTGCCTAAACATCGTAGTAATGGTCTACTTAATGCATTTTTATATAAAAATTCATCCAGAAATATATATCCAAAGGCTTTACCCCTTAACGTTTTAGCTAATTGAGAATCATCTGGCAGTAATCCTTGGGTCAAAAAGTAAGAATATTCGATCGCCAATCGCGTCGGCTTTCATCAGCGGTAAAAAACTCTTCTCTAATTTCACATTGGCCAGGTTGAGCAACAATTGAAGGATTCTCTTGTAGGAAAATCCAAGGATATTCTTCCTTGTAAGCAACATTTGCTAAAGAATCAGCCACTATGTTACTTCCTCCCCCGATATATTCCACAACCACATTTCAAACAAAAGAATTAAATTCTGAAGCTCCCGAAGATATATAATCAAACGATCCTTTCTTGCTTCGGAAAATCCAGACACATGATTTGCCAATAATTGAGAATCCATTTCCAAGCGTACTAAAGTCGCCCCACAAATTTTTTCTAATCTCAAACCTGCCAAAGCAGTTTCGTACTCAACTCCATTGTTTGAAGTATGAAAACCAAATTTAATTGATTGGACCATTGTTTCCCCCGTTGAAGCTATCAATTGAACTCCTGCACTACACCCTGAAATACTGGACCTTTCATCTGTTCGAACAACGCACCTTGAATCCATAGGCAAAGCTTTTGTGCTTCCTTCCTCATCTGATCTACTTGAGTGGAACTCAACAAAAAAATCAGCCAATGCCTGTGCGTTGATTGGTGTTCGAGGTGTAAATAAAATATCATAGTCTCCTAAATCCACTCACTATTTGGTCATCCTCCCCAAAATATCAGGTCGTTGTAATACATTTTTTTTAAAGGGAATGAAGTTCAGACTTTTATGGTATGAGCTTGAATATATGGACGCATCTTCCGAGCAGCAATCACCAATGCTAAAGCCACCTTCTCCAACTTCATATATCTTTTTTCCGCTGCCACCAGAATTTTAGTGACGTAATACACCGGCTTCAGGAATTCCTGAATCTTCACTCATTAACACTATACTGAGTGGAAAATCCGATACAGCGATGTACACGAATAATTTCTTCACATTTCAAGGCTTTGTTAATATTTATGGCAATGACAACAAATTTTTAATGCTTGTGAATGCTTCTTTACATTCCAATTTCCATTCAAACTTGTTAGGTCCTCGCAACACTTGAAAGAAGGGAATACATTTATCAGATAATGGTGAAATAAATCGATTAAGTGCTGCTAACCTTCCTGTCACTATTTTCACTTCTTTAACTGATCGAGGTGAATTCATTGTTATGCGAGCCTTTAATGTTTCTGGATCGGCTTCTATTCCTTTTTCGCTAATAATAAAACACTAGAACTTCCCCGATCAAACTACGAAGGTACATTTTTCCGGATTTACCTTCAACGTGATTGCTCTTAGATTCAAAAAAACTTCTTTTAGATCATCAATATGCACTTCGTCTATTTAACTTTTCATTACCATATCGTCTATATATACCTCCATATATCTTCCGATCTGTGTAGCAAAAGCCTTGTTCATTAATCTCTGATAAGTGGCCCCAACATTCTTCAATCCAAATGGCATCACCCTATAACAATGGAGGCTTTTATCAGTTATAAAAATTGCGCACTCTTGATCCTTCAGATCCATCTGAATCTGATTATACCCTGCGAAAGCATCCATAAAAGTCGAAATTTTATTGCATGAAGTGGAGTCAACTGGTCAATTCGAGGAACTAGAAATGGATCTTTGGGGAAAACTCTATTCAAATCTGTAAAATCCACACACATCCTCCATTTCCCATTCTTCTATTTAACCACTACCGGATTCGCAGTCCATAAAGGATACTGAGATTCCCTTATGTGTCCAACCTTGGACAACCGATCCACTTCTACAACAATTGCTTCCGCATTTTCTGATGAAAATGCTCTTCTTTTTTGAATCACTGGTATGACATTCGGATCCATGGCCAAGCTACACCGGATTACTTCGATAAGTACTCATGTTACATCTTCTATCTTCCAAGCAAAGACATCCAAATTATAAGACAAAAAAGTAAGCAATTGTTGACGTAGACGAGCGGTCAATAAATTTCCAATCCGAAGCACTTTTCCTTCTGAAAAAAGGAAACTCCTCTATTTTTTCACTTATTGTTAAAGACCCCAGAGTTTCCTTCGGATCGTCAACCTTTTCTTCCAACTCCGAGGGAACTCCTTCTAACTGCTATTCTCGCATCAAATCTCCACTGCTAGATCCTCGGACCGAAAGTGCAGTGGCATAGCATTCTCTGGCAACCTTTTGATCACCCTGAACCACTCCAACTCTGTCGCCAACCACGTATTTAAAACACTGATGGACTGTTGAAACTAACCCATACATTCTTGAAAGCCATGATCTTCCAAAAATAACATTATAACTTATGGACAGTCCAGCACCACAAAAAGTACTTGAACCCTCTTCTTGAATGGTCCTTTCCCCAAATTAACTTCTCCCTCGAATTCGCCAACAATACGAGCTGTTACACCCGTAAATCCAATAATTGTACGATCCAATTGAGTAATCCGAGGAGGATTTGTCGTCCATCATAGGTGGACTTTAAAAGAACATTAGCAGAACTACGAGTGTCAATCAGCACACGTCGAATTTCCAGTCATTGAATCGCCCCCAAAAAATTGCTAACGATTCAAAAAACTTGCCCAATTACTGAACATGTCCCTTTTTTTTAATAGAAATAACCTCAACAGGCTCCTCGATTGCCATCAGAAGGAACCTGTGTGGATCCTTTTCAACATATTCAATAAAAGCATCGAATGACTCAACTTGTGAATCATAATCATCAAATTCTCAGCTGGCTGCGCAGCCTTCGAAGTTGATGCACCATTATTCTTCGATGCACTTCCATGTGACTTCATATAAGTCAAGAGCTTCACATTCTCAATCAAATATTGGATTTCTTTTTTCGAAGCAATACAATCATTTGTATCATGCCCAATATCATCATGATACCTATAAAATTTATTATTCTTTTCTTATCTCGGTCTGCTGATAGGAGCTGGTTTCCTAAAGTTCACAGAATTCTTAGTTTTATCCCAAATAACATAAACACTCTCTGGAAAATCAGCATAGTACTCGGCATAACTCATGTATTCGTCATAGGCCTGTTGTAATTGTTCGATGGAATATGGTTTGAATGTCCACCACTCCGAGGAGGCAAATTTCTATTCTTCTGCCTCAACTGCTGATTATTCCCATTAGCATTATTATTTCCATTCGAAGGCTACCCTTGATTATTGGAGGTCTGTCCTGAATTCTTTGAAGTTTTAACCGGTGCACCTGGGACTCTGCTAGACTCTTCAACCTTAATTTGATCATCGACTTGAGCCATTAACGCTCCAAAAAGTCAAAGCCCTTCTCTTTGTCGTCTCATTAGCCAGATCCCCTGGCAACAAACCTTGGGGAAAAGCGGCCATCACCACATTTTCTTCACTGTTATCCAAACTTGCTTTGGTTAATAAAAATATCTTCGTATAATATTTCAATTTCTCTTTCGGTGCCTTCTTGCACTGGATAATTGTATCACCATTAGCTCTCATCTCCTTGCTTCCAACAAACTGCCTTCGAAAAGTAGTATAAAAGTCCCTGAAATTTGAAATTGACCCCCTCAGAATCCTATTGTACCATTTGAGAGCTGTTCCTTTAAAAGTTTGAGAAAAAGCACGACACGCAAGCAGGTCGTCATCCTCGAAATTCATCATATAATTTTTGAACCGTTCGATGTGATCATCTGGATCTTGCATCCCATCGAACTTTTTAACCTTCGAAATATCAAAACGCTTCGGAAGCGTCATATGTTAATGGAGAATTCCTCGAATCAACGGCTTGAACAAATTGATCATCGATCCCCATTGTAACATACAAATTCCTGTCGGTTTCAGCATATTGATTCTAAGGATTTCCTTCATGCCAAGTTGATCGAGGAGCATTCTTAGACTCGGTCTTCTTTTTATACCTCCTCGAATAATCTCTTTATGATTCTCCCTTCGAAGAACCTTTATGCCTTTTAAATCCTGAAGCTGATCTTTCTACTTCCTCATCACTTGAGGTTATCAATTTTTGCTTATCTTTCTTATCCTTTCGAGACGAATATCTCTCTTTAGGAGACACAAAGCGTGCCTTTTTATGCCCGGACATAGCATGTCTGTCATCGAAAGATCGATCCGTCTGACCTTCCACATACGGTTTTTCCAATTGTTGCCTAACCTCGGACCTGATTCTAGCATAAATCATTTATTGCTCCCTTCGCTCATATTTTTCATTCAAAGCATTAATTTTACCAAGGACCATAGGAAAAAGTGATGATTCGACCTAATAAGCCTAAGTATAACTAAAAATGGAGAACTTTGAAGTGAAGCATCCAAATAGAAAAGTCAAGGCACCGTAGGGAAAAAGTGATGAGTCAAACTAATAACCATAAGTATAAATAAAAATAAGAGCAGCAGCAAGCATCGAACAGAAGGGGAAATTACCCAGTAATTCGATGAAGTGTAAACACTGGGGCACCTCCAGCTGTTGGGATGAAACAAGGATATCCCTGGCTACACCAGGCTACATGCCTTCATCTTGGTATCTTCAATACTTGGATATCATCTTGCACCGAAACCAAGAATTCCCACCAAGTATGCTTTATAACGTCTATGGAGTACTATCAGGCTATTCCTCGAACCTTACAGAATGGTAAAGACATTAAAGTGACATATATAGATTCCCTATTACATTCCACAGTATCAATCAAGGTACTTACATAATGATACAGGTTACCAGCCCAGAGGCAAAAATCAGAAAAGGGTAGGATTTCACCATGTATACACATTCATGGGTGGTCTACAAGATTATTATTATGATAAGGATATTCATTTATATGAAGAGTCATAGTTGGCCCATAAATGTTATATACCATCATACTAACATACTATGATAACCCAGAAATGGAAAAAGATTATAGTAAAGGAGACCCGGAGCACCACATCCAGTAATTGTTGGCGGAAAATATAAAAACAACACTCTCTTTTAAAATAAACAAACAACTTGATGTAGAATAAAAGGAGAAATATTACAAGAACACTCTTACAACTCACACTATAAGAGAAAATATTTTTCTAACACTCAAGAGAGCATTCTTGTCTCTCTTTTCTCTCACTCTAATTTTCTCTCTAACTTTGATTCTTGGTGTGTTTGTGTGATGCTCTAGATGGTGGGAGAGCTCCACTATTTATAGGAATATAGTGGAGACAAAGATCCACCATCCAAGAGGCTTTTGGATACTAACACACTCAACATAAATACTACACTCAAAGTTAAGGTGTTTCTTACACTCAATCTAAAAGAGTGTCTTGCACTCAACCTAAAGAACTAAATATTAATTTAAATGTTTCTAGAGTATTCTTTCTAGATGGGTCTTATTAAGTGGGTTGGACCCTTTGAGTGGGTTGGGCCCTTTAAGTGGATCAAGTTTATGATCCAACACTCCCCCTTAAACTTGATCCCGTGACCCCTAGTAGTTTCCTTAATCGTTTGAAGTCTTCGCTTTATAGTGGCTTGGTGAAAATATCAGCAGCTTGATCTTGTGTCTTCACATATTCAACTTACACATCCTTTCTTGAAATACACTCCCTTATGTAGTGGTAGCAGACATCTATATGCTTGCTTCGATCATGGAATACTGGATTCTTGGCTAAGGCGATTGTTGACTTATTATCGACATAGACCTTAGTTAGCTCATGTTGTGTTAGGTCTATCTCCTTCAATAGATTTCTAAGCCAAATTGCATGACTAACACAGGTAGTGGCAGCAACATATTCTGCCTCACAAGTGGATAATGTGACTACCGGTTGTTTCTTTGACATCCATGTGAAAGCAATGTTTCCCATGAAGAATACAAATCCAGTAGTACTCCTTCGATTGTCTATGTCTCCACCCCAATCACTATCGCTATACCCAACAAGTTTGTAATCATTAGAAATGGAATTGAGTAATCCAAAGTCGATTGTACCTTTCAGGTAACGAAGGATTCTCTTTGCAGCCTTGAAATGAGTTGTTGTTGGAGATTCCATATAGCGACTAACCAATCCAACTGCATGAAGAATATCCGGTCTCGTGCAAGTTAGATAGCGTAGACTTCCTACCAAACTTTTGAATAATGTCGGATCCACACTTTCGCCTTCTTCATGCTTGGACATTTTGACTCCAAACTCCATGGGTGTGCTTATTGGGCTACAATTCTCCATCTTAAACTTCTTCAGGATATCTTTAGCATAGCTTTCTTGTGAGATGAAAATTCCATCTTTTTGTTGCTTAACTTCAATGCCAAGGTAGTACGCCATGAGCCCCAAATCTGTCATCTCGAATTCCTTCGTCATTACTTCCTTGAATTTATTGAACATGCTCGGGCTGCTTCCGGTGAAGATCAAATCGTCCACGTAGAGACACACAATTAAAATATCTCCATCTTTGATCTTGGTGTATAGAGCATGCTCGTACGGGCATTTGTTGAAGCCGTTCTCTTGGAAATACTTGTCGATTCTACTGTTCCAGGCCCTTGGTGCTTGTTTTAGCCCGTAAAGAGCCTTCTTTAGCTTCAACACCTTATCTTCGTGGCCTTTGATCTCATAGCCTAATGGTTGTTGAATGTAGACTTCTTCTTCAAGGACGCCATTTAGAAATGCTGACTTTACATCCATTTGTTGTATATTCCACTTGTTTTGAGCTGCCAAAGAAATTATTAGTCTAATAGTTTCTAATCGGGCAACGGGGGCGAATACCTCATCATAGTCAATTCCCGCCTTTTGACTATAGCCTTCTGCAACAAGTCTCGCTTTGTGTTTTTCAATCTCCCCCTTAGCATTTCTCTTGGTTTTGTATAACCATCTGACGCCTATTTTCTTGCACCCTTTGGGAAGTGAGGTGAGTTCCCATGTGTCATTCTTCTCGATGGCTCTAATTTCTTCATCCATCGCGTCTCTCCGTTGTTTCTCTTGTGAAGCTTCTTGAAATGTCACTGGCTCACTATCAACAAAGAGACAAAATAGTGTAATGTTATCCATTGGTTCGGTTACCTCATAAAGATCACTAAGGCTTCTTGTACGTTCCACTGCTCTCGCATTTTGACTACCATTTGACGATGATGAAGGTGGCGAGTCTCTATGAGTAGTTGTTGTTGGTGAAGCATGTTGGGTAGCAACATCTTCTGATTGCTCATTTGGTGTCTTCTCATCTTCTTCAATTTGGGGGAAAAATGTGAACTCATTTGTATGAGACCCAAAATCCCATTCGCCTTCTTCATCAACTATCACGTATCGGCTTATCACAACCTTCTTGTTGTTTGGGTTGTATAACTTGTAGCCTTTGGAACTTGAATCGTAACCGATGAAGATAAAACTTTTGCTTTTATCATCGAGTTTGGTTCGTTGTTCGTCTGGTACATGGACATGAGCTACGCTTCCAAATACTCTCAAGTGGGAAATTCCGGGCTTTCTTCCACTCCACGCTTCTTGTGGTGTCTTTCCCCAAACACTTCTTGTTGGAGATCGGTTGGACAAGTAAACCGCACATGCCACTGCTTCCGCCCAAAAGTCCTTAGGCAGTTTCTTGCTTTTGAGCATGCTTCGCGCCATATCAAGGATTGTTCTGTTCTTCCTTTCTGCCACACCGTTTTGTTGAGGTGATCTAGGAACTGTCAAGCGATGACGAATTCCATGTGCTTCACAAAACTCTAGAAATTCATTGGATGTGAACTCCCCTCCTCGGTCAGATCTCATGGCTTTGATCTTATTTCCGCTTTCTTTTTCCACAACGGCTTTGAACTTCTTAAATACTCCAAAGACTTCGGATTTCTGTTTCAAGAAATATACCCACGTTTTTCTTGAAAAATCATCAATGAAGAGAAGGAAGTAGTTACTTTTACCTAGAGAGCTCAGCTTGATTGGACCACACACATCGGTATGAATAAGCTCGAGAGGTTTATTGGCTCTTGACTCTGACTCCTTTGGAAAGCTTTTTCTGAATGGCTTTCCAAGTAAACATCCTTCGCATAACTGGTCAGGATGATTGATACACGGTAACCCTCTCACCATTTCCTTCTTTGATAATAACTCTAAACATGAAAAGTTTAGATGCCCAAATCGAACATGCCATAGCCACGACGAATCTTTGTAACACGCCTTAAGACACTTTGCAACATCATTTTGAATATTCAAAGGAAACATTCTATTCTTTGACATTTGAACTTTAGCAATTAAATCCCCTTTTGCATCTCTCATAAAAAGACTATAATTTTTCATATGAATATCATAGCCTTCTAGAAGTTGTCACAAGCTTAAGATGTTGTTTTTCATGCTAGGTACGTAATAAACATTTGAGATCATTTGGTGACTACCATCTTTTGCACGAATAAGAATGTTACCTTTTCCTTTCACCGATATTTTGCTATCATCTCCAAAAGAGACATTTCCACTCACGGCTTCATTGATCTCTACGAACATGCTTCTTTTCCCACACATATGATTGCTTGCACCGGTGTCAAGATACCAAGTGTTTTCTTGGCCTTCATTAGTGGTTTTGTATGTTAGTAGTAACATATCTTTCTCCTCCGTCTTCTCTTCCACATAGTTGGCCTTCTCCTCAACTCTATTGTTGGGGCCTCTACATTCTGAAGCATAATGTCCAAATCTTTGACATTTATAGCATTGGATTTGAGATTTATCATACCTCGAGTTCGGATTTCGTCTTCCACGACCTCGTGTTGAGCTTTCTCGTTTCTCGTAGTTGTAGTTGGAATTATTGTTGTTGTAATTCCAGCCACGTCCACGTCCATGATAACCACCTCGTCTGCGGCCTCTACCTCTTCCTCGGCCACATTGGTTTCTATCATCGTCTTGATTTGCATGCATGTCCTTCAATTCTACTTTGAGGAGTTGCTCGGCGATCTCTTGCTTCTTATTGTGCTTTTCTTCATAGGCTTGTAATGATCCTTGGAGTTCTTCGATCATCATTTTCTCCAAGTCTTTAGTTTCTTCAATCGTCACGACGATGTGCTCAAATTTAGGATCCAACGAGCGGAGTATTTTTTCGATTACTCTCACATCTTCTAACTTCTCACCATTTCTTTTTAATTGATTAGAAACGGTTGCTACTCTTGAGAAATATTCCGAAATAGATTCGGGCGCTTTCATATGTAATGATTCAAATTCACCTCTTAATGTTTGGAGACGTACCTTTTTCACCTTTTCGACTCCTTTATAAGAGATTTGTAATTTCTCCCACGCTTGCTTGGCGGAAGATGCGCTCGAAATCTTTTCGAAACCATCATCATCTAATGCTTGATAGATGAGGAAGAGAGATTTTTTGTCTCTCTTTCTTGAATCCTTCAAATTTGTTTTCTCCTCGTGAGAAAGGCTTGCTTCATCTTCGGGTTCGTCAAACCCTTTATCTACGGCATCCCAGACATCATGTGCTCCAAGAAGAGCTTTCATCTTGATACTCCAATTATCGTAGTTGTTGTTGTTGAGTGTTGGAACTTGGAAGGATGATACACCATTTGCCATATTTTTAAATATGTTGAATATTTAAAAACGAAATTTCCAATATGTTGAAAATTTAAAAACAAAATTTTGGAAAGAGCTTGTGGCTCTGATACCACTTTGTTGGCGGAAAATATAAAACAACACTCTCTTTAAAACAAACAAATAACTTTGATATAGATAGAAAAGGAGAAATGTTACAAGAACACTCTTACAACTCACACTATAAGAGAAAATATTTTTCTAACACTGAAGAGAGCATTCTTGTCTCTCTTTTCTCTCACTCTAATTTTCTCTCTAACTTTGATTCTTGGTGTGTTTGTGTGATGCTCTAGATGGTGGGAGAGCTCCACTATTTATAGGAATATAGTGGAGACAAAGATCCACCATCCAAGAGGCTTTTGGATACTAACACACTCAACATCAATACTACACTCAAAGTTAAGGTGTTTCTTACACTCAATCTAAAAGAGTTTCTTGCACTCAACCTAAAGAACTAAATATTAATTTAAATGTTTCTAGAGTATTCTTTCTAGATGGGTCTTATTAAGTGGGTTGGACCCTTTGAGTGGGTTGGGCCCTTTAAGTGGATCAAGTTTATGATCCAACAGTAATTAAATATTGAAAGATTGCAATATAGTGTTGATAATGGGATACAATTAAATATCATCAGCCCAAACATTTTTGAAGCAAAGCATAACATAAATAAAAACCAATACTGTAACTTGTATGGTCACATAGGTTACTTTACTAGGGACTGTTAGTTTTTGAAAGATAGTCCAGACTTTAGTTGATGAATGAAAGTTAACTAAGTTTGTGAATAAGAAAACAAAGGAAGAACAAAGGTAAAGAACCGAGAGAGTAATAAAATAAAACCTACATACAAATGAAATGATAGTGGCCAAGGCAAAGGAAGAATATAAATATTTGGACATAGATTCAAACAGAGAAACCATAGGTGTGATTGGCGAGCAAGATCCATACTCTCGAAACCACAAAAAGAGCAAAAACGTGATAAGCGAGCAAGATCCATACTCTCAAAAATATAGCAAAGGCCGACGTCCCTAGACTTGTACATAAACTTGTATTTAAACTTATCCTTATTGGATGATGATCAATGAGGAGTGGTGTCTCCCCCTAGTGATTCAATGCTAATAAAAATGGCACTCGAAATAGTATAAATCAAAAGGTTGATGATCGACATCAAAAGCTCGACAAAAACATTGTATAAATGAACTTATAAGAGAGTGACATTGCAATAATGATTAGGGAGCAAAGAATAAATTTTAAATTCATATATTATGTAAAAAATATTTATTACCAACCGAAAGTAGGTATATAAAATTAGAGTAACTTGTATTAGCTCTTGCAATTGCAGTTGGGAAAATGTGACTGTATTTTCAGGATACTATTATAGATGTTAGGACTTCATTATCCAAAGAAATATGTTGTAAAATCTTGACTTCTGGGAAACATTTAAAAAATGATAAGTAGAAGTAGGAGATTCTAATATTTATTTCAAGCTAAAAAGAGCAATAAATGACCATGCATTGGCTGGCTGTTTAACTGTGTTCTAATCCATTAGACTTGTCTCACTAACTGATGATTCAAAAGAAAATTATAGAGTTATAACCGACAGAGGATGTAACAATCAAGGTTATGATCAGGATTTCAGCTCATGTCTCTAACTCTGGATACCATGAACCAGTCCATCAAATTTGGATTTTCAACATCTAAAACTCGATCAAAATATGAAGTTGTTATCGCAGGATTTCGTCTAACAGAGGTTTTTGGATAAAAGAGGGTACAACTCTTAACTTACTCTCAGTTAGTACTTAGCCAAAATCTAAACAGGCGAATCAAAAAAGGTGAACATATAAAATATTTAAAGTAATTAGAACGATAACTTTATCAATTTGAGCATGTTAAATCCAATCAAATCCCAAGGGTAAAAAATACAACACCTGATGCACTCACATCATTTGCATGTACATCTTCAACATTGTGAATGATATTTGGAGAAAATCATTTCATCATTATGCCAAATCTCTCATTGTCAACTTTCATATCTGAAAAGATAATGAGAATATAAGGAAAATAATAAGAAGAAGGTTGGTGAAGGACAATCAAAGCTATTAATAGGATGGGTCGTAAATGATGGAAAATAATTCAACAAAAAATTAGATAAAAGTCAACACAAATTATATAAGAGAGGTCTAGCGGTGTTTCTACATGGATGAAGCAAAGATGCAAGAAAGCAACACCGTTGCGGTTATAAGGTATTGTACAACCTACTCAAAATTAATCATTTATATCTAAGTCTATGTTTTGGACAATTTAACATTTTTCCTACTCTTGGTCTTATTTTTAGTGACTCAATAAAATACTTTTTTATTTTTATTGAAAGCTACTCGTAACATAAGCATACCTAAATCATATCCCATATCTTGCCAAACACATTATCATTTTTTGCTCTTTCTGGTTATTTCTTCCCAGTTACATGTCTTGTACCACAAACACAAACCAATGGTATTCATCGCCCTTGAGCATATCAATCTAATAAGACACCAACTATATCTTCTTCTCAAGCTATTTTGCATTATCGATATGATACTTCACCTAATTCTCTCAGACTTCATATTGATCATGCGTTTCCTACGAATTCAATCTCAACACTCTTTATGATATATCCTCTACCTATCACTAAACTATATCCTACGAATACTAAAGAAAAATATAGTATTTTAAAACCTAAAAATGTTTTTATTGGTTTTGTAACTAGATCTAGAGGTCTACCTAGAGAACCAACTACTTTAAAAAAATTAGTGTTTGATTCTAACTAGTTGAGAGAAATGCACATAAATTTTAAAGGTTTGCAATCCAATAACACTTATACCTTGACATCGTGGTTACCTAATATGAACTTGGTTGGCGGTAAGTGGGATAACAAGATTAAACATGTTGTTGATGGTTCAATTCAGACCTATAAAGTTTAGTTTATAGTCACAGGATTTCATCAGTATCCATGGGTATATTTTGATTTAACTGTTAGTCATTTTGTTAAGGTCTCTACCATAAAAATTATATTAAGCATTGGTCTCTTAACGAATTTGATTATTCGCCAACTTGATATCAATAATTTTTTCTTAATGGCTCCTTAAGCGAAATATTTTACATGGCTCAACCTCAAGGGGTTTGTAAACCATATGAAACTACACCAGGTATGCAAGCTATATAAGGCAATCTATGGTATAAAGAAAGCACCACGAGCCTGGTATTCTAAACTACGCAAAACCCTAGTTAATTGGGGTTTTGAGACTTGTAGAGCTCATAGTTCTATGTTTTTATGTGTTACCAATAAAGAGACAGTAATCTTGAGGGTGTATGTGGTCGACATAATTGATACGGGAAACCTAACCAACTTTCTACACATGTTTATTAGTCCATTTAATACATTTTTATCTCTTAAAGATATGACAAATCTTCATCTGTTCATAAGAATAGCAGTCACAAAAGATGGGAACAAACTCTATCTAACTCAGTAAAGGTATACAAAAATATTTTTACCTTTGTTGGAATGAATTTATCCAAATCTTGTCCTACTCCAATGGATGTAGGTAAATTTCCCTCTCTTCTGGATGGTGATGAATTCATATATTTCTTGGTTATTAACTTGTTAAAATTATGTTTGTATGAGAGTATCTCTCAAAGAAATATTTCTATGACTTATTTTTAGAGAGAGAAACTAAATCAGTAGAGAGAGAAAGAGAACAAAAGAATACATGTAATAATCATTGACTAGTCATTGGTCTTTTTTCCTAAAAAAGAAATGTTCTTTATATAGTACATGAGATAGGTTTTAAATTTATATATTTACCACCTCATTAATAGATCTTCTCACCTTACTCTTTTACAATCTATAAACAAGTTTACTAGTTATTACATATGACCCTCTTATCCCTTATGTTTTCTTTGGTTTAATATTTAACATTTATTCACGTCAATTTAAACCTTTATTTCATTACATTAAAGCTTATTCTTCACCCAATTTTTCTCCCTTAATCTGTAGCCCCCCAATCCTTCTGAAAGTACATAAATAAGAACTAATTTGGAGAGTGAAACCTTTCTTCCTCTTGAGCCTCCTTAGATTGTTCTTCCTTCGGGTTTCCTGGTTGAAGAAGCGTGGCCTTTGTTCGAATTATTTATCTGTTCGTTTAAGTTATTGTCATAGTATCCTCAGATTATTGCTTCCAGTACCGTTCGTAAAATGAAATCTTTGCAAACCTACCCGAATTACTCTTGCTTTACACCTTTATCAGATAACGTTGTCACTCGTATTTCCTAGGTGGGTCTCTTTACGAAGCTTCCTCTAATTATCTTTGAACATCTGTATTTCTTCTTATTCGTGAAATGATAACCACATTCATCCAATCATTCAATTTAATCGGCGTGCACTCTTCTATATGTTAATGTATCAGAATTGTTTTTTAGACTAACGACATCACGACTGGCCATGTGTCGGTTACTTTCTGACACACGCCAACGTGCCTTCTTGATTTGTTTGTCAGGAAAAAGAAATGTCGAAGATATTTTCACACTCCCCAAGACTTATATGTGTAGAAAAACAGACGCTTCAGCTTATAAAAAACACTCTTGAGCTTACTTGGGCCCTCAAACCTTTGGAAGCCCATTCCTCTTTATATATATTTGCCTTCACTCATATTTTTAGGTTTGCGCGCATTTTATCACCTCAACAAAGCCAAAAATATCTTGTTTTTAGAGAGATAAACAATTTATCCCATAAAATTTCTTGTCTAACCTTTCATGCCAAGAGAGTCTATAGATCTTGAAAAATACAAACTCTTTAGGTGGTTCAATATCTTAAAGAAGGCTGAAGAACGGAGAGATGCCAGTAATAGAGAGCACTTCACTCCTCTAAAGATGTATCAAACAATATTTCGTGATAATTTGTCTCCTATCTGGACGTGCTTTGATATATCAGGAGCTTAAGGTAGCCAATTTTTATCTGCTCCGCTTACTACTCAGTCCCCCGGTCAATCTTGTTTTGAACATAACAAGGGTGGCCTTTCAATTTCCAAACACGATCACAAATCTTCTCTGTTTCTTCCGATGGGTGGTGATTAAGAGAAGCTTGTTGGAGTGAGTTAAGGAGATCGATCTAAAAGAAATAAATTTATAGAGCCCGATAAAAAATAATATGCCCTTTCTATTACTACCACCCAAGTAACTCCACAAGGAACCCCTCAAGCTACCACTTAGGTTAGTCATCGGAAGCCCTCTTTGAAGAATATTTGACTAGGTTAAGTCTTATAGTCCATTCTAGAGGTACAAGAGAAAAACCTGATTGACAAATCAGATAGTGACCAAGGGTAAATAATATGATTATAGTAGAAGTTAAACTTATTTAGGTTATCTCATTGTTTATTTTCCCACACCCCCCCCCCCGGCCTGATGTTCTGTACCGGGTCGGGAATCCTCTTCTCCTCCCCTTCATATTATGACCACTTCTCCTGCTCACCAAGAAGAAACTTCCATGGTGAAGAAGAGCAAGAAAAAATAAGAAGAAAAAGGCTTCAAATTTACCTTCGAACATAGAAGATATCTTAGGAGATAATATTCAAAAAGTTGAGGCCAAACATTTTCTCGCGCTCGATATGATGAAGTATGAATATTTACACCCATCCGAGGAGGTGAAAATAAGGGACCAACGGGTGAGATTCCTGAACAAATGTTACGATTCGGTTCCCTACTTTCGGAGAAATACTGCCATCTGTTTGTGATCACGAATTGATCCTCTACACGAAACTAATGAACTAGGGTCTTCGCCTACCTCTGGACTTTGCCTTGGTTGAATAATTTCATTTGATTGAACTTTGTGTATCCCAAGCTAGTCCCAACATGTAGTATACCCTCATGGCGTGCATTATGGCCTCAAGGATCGCTCTTATCGAATTCTAGATGGAGAAGCTGATTGGAATCTCAGTTGTAGGTAAGAACTCTGATTATCCTTTTTATTCTCTAGGCCTTGGGAGAAAATATAAACGCGTGAAATTGTTTTTAGAAGCTGATAAAAAATGGACACAAAAATTCATGTTTGTCTCCGGGCAATCTTGCTTTTAACATAACAATGGTGACCTTGAAGACGCTCGCAAATCGTCTCCGTTTCTTCTGATGGATGTTGACAAAGAGAATTTTGCTGAATCGAGTAAATAATATCGATCTAAAAGAAAGAAATCTCTAGAGCCAAGTAAAATTAAAATCGCCCCTTTTATTACGAGCCCCCGAGTAACTCCACAAGGAACCCCTCAAACTACCATTGAGCTTAGTCTTCAAAAGCCCGATTCCAAGAATATTTGATTAAATAAAGTCTTGAAGTCCATTCCAGAGATATAAAAAAAACCTAGTTTGACGAATCAGATAGTGACCAAGGGGTATATAATATGATTCGAGTAGAAGCTGAACCTATGTAGGTTATCCCATCGTTAATCCCCACTCCCAAAGGTTCTGTATCGGGTCAGGAATCGTCTTCTTATATCTTTAATATTATGACCACTTCTCTTGTTCACCAATGAGAAACTTATATCATGAATAAGAGAAAGAAAAATAAGAAGAAAAAGGCTTCAAGTTTGCATTCGAACATAGAATAAGAGATAATTTTTGCGAAGTTTGCCAAACATTTACTCGCGCTCTATCGGATGAAGTACAAATATTTCCACCCATCCTATGAGGTGAAAATAAGGGAGCGGTGGGGGATTCATAACAACGTTACTATTTGGTTCTCTACTGCCGGAGAGACACCGCTATCTGTTCATGATCATGAATTGATCTTCTACACAAAACTCAAGAACTGGGGTCTTTGACTGCCTCTTGACCCTGCCTTGGTTGAAGTCTTTCATCTAATTGAACTCTGTCTGTCCCAAGCTAGTCCAGCATGTGATACACTCTCATAGCGTGCATCATGGCTTCCATGAACGCTCATATTGAATTCTCAATGGAGCAGCTGATTGGAATCTCAGTTGTAGCTAAGAAATCTGATTATCCTTTTTATTCTCTAGGACTTGGGAGACGATATAAAGTCGTGAAGGATTTTTTAGAAGCTGATAAGAAATTGACACAATAATTCACTTTTTTCGTGTTGTGGGAGACCGGGTTCGAACACTCCAAGCAGATGCCCTATCGGTTGACCTTGAAATTGACCGGACGCTGTATTTATTTCCTTACTCATTTTATCTTGTTTTTTTCAATCACTCAAACTAAAAATTTTCTTTTGGACAGCTATGAAGGGGATTGCCAAACCGTTTGTAGGCCATGTTAAATCCGCAAGTACAATCTTTACACAACCGAGCCTCTAGTCAGGTACCAACTGTAGTTATAAGTTCTATAGATGATTCACTCCAAATAATTTAGTTCTGAGCCATCTTTGGAGATGTGATCTGGGTCAAGTGAAATTACAGTATCCTCTGGAAGACGCAATAATTAGGCGTTTACAAGGCTTGGACAACCTTGTTTACCTACCCACCTGAGGTAGGGCTCCCAATCATCAAGATGCTGAAAAGTCTGATGACGAGGAGAACGATACTGATGGTGACGCTGATTGAGAGGTTGAAGTCCGAGAAAGTCAAAAGAGTGAAGTCCGAGAAAAACAAAAAGTGGAAGACAGAGAAGAACAACAAATTTATGTTCAACAAGAACAAAAAATTGATCTCAACCTTTATGTTCGAAGTGAGACCACATTCTTCCAGGGAGTTTATTCCCCAAAGAAAGCAAGCTGCTAACCACGAAACCAAGAAGAGATTCTAGATGTAAAAAATGTTTCCCCTGCCTCAGCTTATTTCGACGTTTACGAGAATGTATTTTTTGCGAATGATCTTAATAGGTCCCTTCACGTTGTTGCTCTCCTCGAAAAGAAGGCCAACCGCAAAGAATGCTATAAAAACGAAATCATCCAAAGAATAGTTGAGGTGAAAAGGTTAGAAGATCTTACCCATGAGAAGGAAACATCGGCCGACCAAAGAAAAACCAAGGTGAAGAGGTTATAGGATAAACTCGCCCATGAGAAGGATACATCTATTGAGAATCTGAAACATAATATTGCATTAGAGGCCAAAGTTTCTAAAGAAAAAGATAAATTTGATGACGAAAGGAAATGATTCATCACTAGGGACGTCGAATGGATACTCTCGGCCATAGTCTCTTTAATTCTTGTCATAAGACCCAAAAATATGTTCAGAGTGTTGTAAAAGAGATTGAAAAGCTCTCCGCAGATCATGTCTCCTTAAAGAAAAACTTTAAGGATTATAAGAAGAAATGTCTTGAGGAATATGCTACTGATTGCTTATCTCCACTCGAGAATAGGATCCCAACATAAAGTCAGCTTTTTTTTAAAGATGCATGAGTACTTTCCTATTTAAAGCTATGAAGCCTTTGGGGGAGCGTTATTGCGAAACATCGTCTAGTAGAAGTTTCTTTGGAAGATGAAGTGACTTCTTGTGACTCAGAGAGTTCTTCCTCTGACTTTGGTTCCTCGGAAGACAGTAAAGAATGTGTCTCTTCTGAACAATATTGGTGTTTATTATTTATTATGTAACTTCTGCTTACTAGTCACCTTTTGGTGCCCCTTGTCAAACTTTTGTTGAACTTTCATATTCAGATAATATGCTTTATGTTTTGGAAGTTCTTAACAAGTAAGATTTTTGGTTATATACTATCCCATGTAGCTTGATAATTTTATCCCTTATTAAGAATTCATAACAAATTCTCATATTCTTTTTCCAAAAAATTTGACATGAAAATGTTTTACCCTTATCGTTTTGGACAACACTCACATTATTTTTCCAAAGTTTTTCACATAAAGAATAAATTGTTGATTAACATTTGTTACGTGATCTTTCTCGTTAAAAAATATAAAAGTTGTTACCTAACACTCAAAGGAAGACTTTTTTAGTTCAAAAGGATAAGCATTGCCATCCAACATCTGTTGGATGATATCTTTAGTTCAAAACGATAAACACTATCATCCAACATTCGTTGGAAGGCCTCTTTAGTTCGAAAAGGTGAATATTGTCATCCAGCATTTTTTGGATGGTCTCTTTAGTTTAAAAACATAAACATTATCATCCAACATTCGTTGAAAGGTCTCTTTAGCTCAAAATAATGACATTGTCATCCAATATGCATTGGAAGGCTATTTAGTTCAAAATGATGAACATTGTAGAAGTTATTTTAAGATGACAAAGAAGTATTATATATAAGTTGTCTATTAGGGAACCTCATTAAAACCTTCATGCGCCCCCAGGGTAGGAAATAGTATGTCACCGATACTTACATAAGTTCACAAATAAAATATTTAAAACTTTACATATTCATATCAAATAAATCTTGAGATGTTCAATATTCCAGGGGTGAAGAAGATCCCTTCATTTCTTATTTTGAGTTGATATGTCCCCGACTTGACTTTCTTCATTCCGTGTATGGACCCTCTTAATTAGAAGCTAACTTACCAAGCTGTTTTTCTTTCGTATGAAAAAAACACCTTCCTCAACATTTTTTCCTTTGTTTTAAATTCTCGTCTCCTAACATTTGAAGCATATCGGCTTCTCATCAAAGTTTGATAGTGTAGAGATTTCAGTTGTGCGCTTCTTTTTTCTTCCATAAAATTTAACCGTATACGCTTTTTTTTATCATTTGTTTCCTTGAATTATTTCTTGAGCCTATAAGAGGGAAGGATCGTCTCAGACGGAAACATTGCATCCATTTCATAAACCAACGCGAACTATGATTCTTGTGTTGTAGTCCGGGGAGTGGTTTTGTATCCTATTAGAAGCACATAAAGATTTCATTTATTTGTTATCGAACTTTGGTCCATTATCCAACGTTATTTTCCTCGGAACCCCAAAACAAAAACGAATGCTAAAAACAATAAATTTGATCATATCCTTAGCTGTTGTTTCTGCTGACGATTCCACTTCCACCTATTTAGAAAAACAATCTACTGCGACGATTATCGTATGTCGTCCTCCAGATGCCATAGGTAATGGTCTGACCAAGTCAATACCAAATCTGTCAAACAGTAGGGATTCAGATATTGACTCGAGACGCAAACCTGGTGTATGGAGTGTATTGGCAAATCTCTTACAGGTGTCACATTTCTGAACTAATTCATTGGCATCTAGGGACAGTGTAGGGCAATAATATCTTGTAAGAAGAACTCTTCATGTCACCATTTTGTACCTGCGGTGCGTTGATCCCTCCCCATCGTGTAATTCTGGTAGGATCATATGTGATTCATATGCTCCTATGGATCGAACTAACCAACCTTACTTTCTTAGCCCCTCAAATAATTCAATAATTGATATTTTCTTGCCTCAAATTGACCAGATGCGTGGTTTATAAGAAGTTGTAAGTCACTAACCAACCTTACTTTCTTAGCCCCACAAATGTTAGCTAGTCTTAAACATATCAAGGTAGCTTCGTACTCAACCTCATTATTTAATGCTTGGAATCCAAATCGGATGGCTTGATAGATGAAAATTCCCTCAGGAGAAACCAACTACATTCCTGCTACACATCCTGACAAGCTGGAACCCCCATTCGTTTGAACTTTCAATTTTGCTCCAAAGTTTTCCTCATTAACTTCCATATATGTCCATTTAGAATGAAATTAGACTAAACAATCCCCTAACACTTGTGCTTTAATGGGGGTTCTTCGCTTAAATTCAATACCAAAATCTCCCCACTCAACCGACCATTTAGTCATTTTTCTTGACACATCGGGCCTTTGTAGCATATTTTCCAATGGAAAAGATGTTCGTACGATGATAGAGTGGGCCTGAAACTAAGGTCTCATTTTTCCTGTTGCAATGACTAATGCAAGAGCTAATTTTTCTAAATTTAAATATCGTTTCTCATCATCTACAAGACTTTTACTCACATAATACACTAGTTTTAGAGAGTTTTCTTCCTCTTGGATCAAAACAGCACTTAAAAAATAATTTGACATTGCCAGGTAGATATAAAACTTCTCCCTCCGGATTTGGCTTTGTCACGATTTCTGGCGAAGAAAGATACACTTTGATTTGATGAAAAGCCTCTCTCTGTTCAAATTTCCAGCAAATAGTATCAAAAGCCACCTGAGTATATAAGGCTTTGTCACACACTCGCACACTGAACCTTTGTGCTTCACTCTTTATGTAATAAAATCAAACTATTTGTTTGTTCAAATTGTTTCATCTGTTTTTTCAATTTGTTTCATGGTATCAGAGCAAGTTCTCTGCATATCAAGTGTTTGATTTTATTACCCAAAGAAATCCTGTCAAGTGTCATTAATTTTAAATCAATATGAATAGAAGTAATTCAGCTTCTCTTATGTCCTTCGAGGCTTTCCTTCAAGGACAAGATTTATGGGATCTTGTTTCTGGTACTGAGATACTTCCTAGTGATACTCCAGAAAACGCTGAGTTAAGGAGGAAATGGAAAGTAAGGTGCAAAAACGCTTTATTCGCGTTGAGAACTTCGATCGGTATGGAATTTATTGATCATGTTCGTGCATTGGATTCTCCAAAGGATATTTGGGATACTCTTAAGAGGTTATTTACCCACCAAAATACTACGCGGCTTTAATACCTTGAGAATGAGCTTGCTTAGTTAACACAAGGTGATATGTGAATCTCTGATTACTTTCTTAAGGTTAAGAATGTATGTTTGGAAATTTCAAGTTTGGATACTGATGAACCTATCACTGATGCAAGGCTAAGACGTTATTTGATTCCTGGATTACAATCTGACTTCATGTTGTTTATATCATCAATACAAGGATGGGTCAACCAACCATCAATTTTTGAGTTATCGAACCTACTCTCTAAACAAAAATCATTGGTTAAACAAATGCTTGGTAAGTATTCTCCTGATGTTGAAGATACACTGTTTACTAAAGACATGTCAAGGTGGAAAAGCATAAAAAATGGTGGTAAGCAGACAAGAAATAAGGGGGATACACTATTTAGATGCAGAAAAATTGGACATATGAAATCGAATTATCGTGCAAAGCTTATTTGCAAGAAGTGGGGAAAACCAGGCCACATTAAACCAAACTGTTATTCGAAAATTGTCGAATCAGATGTAAATGTTGCACACGATGTTGAAGAGAGAAATAAGCTACAAACGGAAAGTTGTTTCTCGATTGAGGTTGTAAATCAACCCGACAACATGGTTTCGGTTATTAATCAACGAATTTCCCTTGGTGCCACAGCTGTCCACCGTAAACCGATTCCTAGACTCGGGTCGTGTCTACCTGCACGCCTTATACCGAAGAAGGTACCAAATGGTTCGGTTGTGTTTCCTGGTGCTAATAATAAGGTAGAGAAGCCACAGAGTGGTATCGTGACTGAAAATGGTACGTGTAAGAGCAAAAACAAATCATCCAAGGTTATGTTGAAGGTATTGCAAGGTTCTTCTAAAAAGGTATTAGTACGGCAACATGCCATGATAGTCAAGTTGAAGCCGGTTTATATTAGTCGAATGCAGTATTCGTTCGTAAGCAGATAGCAGAGATGACTGTTAAAATCAAGTGGAGAAAATTGAAGTGTTATTATGGGCATGATATAAGGATTTCTCAGATTTTTGTTAACTGTAACCTTAAGGTTTTGAGATAGATTATGAGTACATGATTTCCAGCGCTAAAGTCGGTTTTGATCAAGTATAAGGGTAACGATGGAGATTTCGTGATAATAACGTGTATGGACGTGCTCAGATTGGCAGAGCTGTCTGTTGATAGTAAAGTTGAATCAGATGTAGCAGAGTCGGTTGCAATGTTGAGGTTGCATATCGTTGAGGTTGATCCAAAACAAGAAAATCCATTGGTGCAGGAAGAAGAGGAGAAGCCTCCTGAGATTCTGGAAAATTAAAGTGGATTCTCTTCTCTCGATGGTTATATTTCAGAATCTGAGATTATTGATAAACTCGAGAAAAATGTTCAAAAGGAATCAAAAGAACCAAATGGTAAGGAAATTAAAACAGATGATTGGTTGTTCGATTTTGCACAACTTTTCCGTACTCAAATGGAAGAGTTTCTCCAGTCGCAAATCAAAATGATTGTCATGGCTACTATTGCGACTGTGGCTTTAGTCGTGGTTTGATATGTCTATGGTGGTTGATTAATGTGTCTCAAATCGTTTATATACCAAGAATTGGTACTGTTTGGTGGATATATACTCGGTAGAATCGGCCGTCATGTTCTACTTTGAAGTACGGTATTTAAAACATTGATATTATTTGCTTGATATATAGAGGATGCAGAAGTTTATGTTGCAACTCTCGTTATATGCATGAACATAATGAGTTGGACTTCCGGTATTGCTATTGGAACAAATGCAGCTGCTCATGCATTGAAACCACGTTATTTGGTATACAACAGTGCGTTAAGACTTGTGTGGTCTATGCTACCCTTGCCTCATCTTAGGATTGGATATTTGACTGCACCACCTGTTGGAAATCCACTTGTGCACCATAGTGACTGGAAACAAACATAGTTTAATTTAAATCACGAAATGCTTCAACAAGTGAACAAATTGAAGGGAGGATATCAACGCATTTGTATAGAAAGAAAGATATTCCCTTCATTTTGTTTGATGAAGATGATTTGAGAGGGACTGCAGGACCACATGAGGATGTTGTGGTAATTGGAGCTGAGGTGGCTGGCGTCGAAATTCGACGTGTGCTGATTGACACTCGTAGTTCTGCTAATGTTCTTTTAAAGTCCACCTATGATGGACGACAAATCCTCCTCGGATTACTCAATTGGATCGTACAATTATTGGATTTACGGGTGTAACAGCTCGTATTGTTGGCGAATTCGAGGGAGAAGTTAATTTGGGGAAAGGACCATTCAAGAAGAAGGTTCAAGTACTTTTTGTGGTGGTGGACTGTCCCACAAGTTATAATGCTATTTTTGGAAGATCATGGCTTTCAAGATGTATGGGTTAGTTTCAACAGTCCATTAGTGTTTTAAATACGTGGTTGGAGACAGAGTTGGAGTGGTTCAGGGTGATCAAATGGTTGCAAGAGAATGCTATGCCAGTGCGCTTCGGGTCCGAGGATCCAACAGTGGAGATTTGATGCGAGAATAGCAGTTAGAAGGAGTTCCCTCGGAGTTGGAAGAAAACGTTGACGATCTGGAAGGAAACTCTGGGGTCTTTAACAATAAGTGAAAAAATAGAGGAGTTTACCTTTTCAGAAGGAAAAGTGCTTCAGATCGGAACTTTATTGACCCCTAGTCTACGCCAACAATTGCTTACTTTTTTGTCTTATAATAAGACACGGTGAGGCATACAAATATTAGATAAGCATTGAACTCGAACACGTATTAATGTATTGGTTATTAAATTAGTTAGTAAGATAAGATCGAACCGTTCTTTTCTTCTCTATATAAGAGACCGTGTATTTATGTTTGAAGATGAAATGATAGAAACGTTATCACACTTACTGTTTTATCTCCGCGGTACATCTTTGGGACTTTAACCTACATTTGGTATTATAGCCCGTGTTGTCAAAGCAATGGCCAACATCGAACGAGATCAATCGAAGGGAGTTGCAGTCATCAAATCGACGATAAGAGGATTCTCAATCCCGGTCCAATATCCAACGTTAAGCAAATTGAACTACAACAGATAGGCTGTCAAGATGAAGATATTCTTGGGTCGCTAGAGTATGGTCACTGATCGAAGGTGAGATATAGACGATGACAAAGATCAAGGCCCTATGATAGCTATTTCTCAAGCTGTGCCAGATGATGTGATGATGTTAGTGAAATGAATAGAATGTTTAGATAGTTTAAGAAGTGTTTCCCCTAGTTTAAGAATAGTCTGTGCCAGGTTATTTACAAGAAGGCCACTAGATGTGCTTGGGTGAAATGAATAGAATGTTTAGATAGTTTAAGAAGTGTCTCCCCTAAAACAACAACAAAATCGTTTCTATTTAGTTGTTTCTTAATGATTCTTAGTTGCGTGGATTTATATTGTTTTATGTTTGACAATGTATTAATCGTAATAAATTTATATATTCTAAAACTCTGTTTTGGGCTTTGCTGACCTTCCTTATCGAAGTTCTTACTACTTTACATATATATTTTGTAATTGTCTATTAGTGGTATGATTTAAATCTGGGGAGAAAAAAACTTTTTGATTAATTTAAAAAATTTAAATAAAAAAATTAAATTTAATATTATAACTTATTAGCTATAAATATTAAATTTTATAAAAAAAATTACTATAAAAATTATAACCAATAAACTAGTTAACAAAAATATTTATTTGTTGCATAAAATTATATTTGGCAAAAAAGTATTTTTGTGGCCAATATATTGTTATTGTGATTTTTACGACCATACTAAAGTTATTGCAATTGTGTTTATTTTTCAACGAAAAATAAAATTATTTCAATACGATTTTTACAATGAATTTTTTTTATTGTAATTACACGTTTTTTACAGTTAAAAATAAAATTATTATCATTATTGATTTTTTTAACGAAATATAAAATTATTGCAATCAAACATCTTTTACAATGACTAATATATTTGTCGTTTCTAAAAACTTTAAGCGTCCAACCTAAAACAAAAATTTTTTTGAAACATCTTATAACAGGAGCTTGCATTTATTATTCGATACCTTTTTTATTGTTGTGACATTGGTAGTTATAAATATTATACTCTTTCTCTTTTAAAATATATGACATTCTAGTCAATTAAATTCGTTCCAAAATAAATGTCATCACTTTCCATCCTTAATCTTTTTCCCATTAATGAATGTAATGTTATTTTTAAGTAGAGCTGTCGACGGTTCTCCGGAACCGAGAACCGGACCGGGACCGAACCGATAAGGACCGGACCGAGAACCGGACCGAACCTTAACGGTTCGGTTCGCGGTTCCATTCTAAAAACCGAAAATCGATAAGGAACCGAAACAAAAAATCGGTTAGGAACCGAACCGATAAAACCGATAAACCGATAGGACCGATATGGAATCGAACCGATAGAACCGGTAAACCGATAGAACCGATATGGAATCGAACCGATAGAACCGATAAACCGGTAGAACCGATAAAAAATCGGACCAATAAAACCGTTAGAACCGATTATTTATTATTATTATTTATTTTTTTATAAATTATAGTACCAAATTAATAGTTAATTACTGATTTTCAAAAGATTAATTTATAAACTTTAATTTTTATATTATTTACTTCAATATAAAAAATTAAAAATTTAATTTTAATTAAATTTAATTTTTTTTAAGTGGACCGAACCGGACCGAAACCGGACCGATAACGAACCGAACCGAAACCGGACCGAACCGAAACCGGATCGAAACGGGACCGGACCGAAACCGAACCGAACCGAAACCAGAACCGAACCGAACCGGACCGAACCGGACCGGACCGAACCGAACCGAACCGAAAGCTTAGCGGTTCGGTCCGGTTCCAAAAAAAAAAACCGAAAGCTTAACGGTTCGGTCCGGTCCGAACCGATAAGCTTAGCGGTCCGGTCCGGTTCCGGCAAAACCCGGACCGAACCGGACCGATAGCAGCCCTATTTTTAAGTTTATAAGAAAGAGAAAAGGGTAATGCAATATTTTTTTTTGTAATCTCACTTTGAAAATTGTGTTTCTTAATTATTATTGTACAAGAATCTTATGCTCTCACTGTTCCTAAATATAAGTCGTTTTAGAAAAATTAAGATGGTATTAAATATTGTTTTATTAAAACAATAAAGTACAACCAATAGATTAATTTTGTTCTCTACTTTTTAAAAAAAGGAAAAACATATTTATTAGAGTTGATCAATTAAATACGATTGTTTTTACTCCTCTACAAAAAAAGAAAGTCATGATTATTTTTATTAATATCCGTGTTATTACCTTAAATGTCCAATATTGTGGAACGGAGGGAGTACGTCTTATATTTTGAGATGGATGGAATAATAAAAAATGGAAAAGAAGACAGTCGTTTTTCTACTTTTAAATATTATAATCCAAAAAAGCTTAAAATTGTAATATATATTTGATTCAAAAATTTGGAAGTTTTTATAGATGGATTTTTGTAGATTATATTTTAAAAGTTTGCTCCCCTACCGTTCTTTAGATTTCCCTCATATTCTGCAAGATGTATGTTTGATTTTTTAAATTATAATTTTAAAATAGTCTCATGTAACATAATTCAGATTTGTAAATAAAATTAATTATTAAAACAAATAGTATCAAATTGATAAAAATAAAATTATTTGGTCCGTAAATGCCCAGGTGGCTAAATATTAAAACTGATTTGATCATGTAATAACTCTTAATATTTAGTTAGTCATATCTTTTTTTTTTATTTGTGATAGTGCTTTATTATAATGTTGTTTTGATACACTATTGGTGGGCTAGTGATGTAGTTGCACAAGCCCATGACTATATGGCCCGTTTGGACAAACAGAAACAGGCTTTATTTGGGGCCCATATATCAGAATTAGGCGATGCGACCACTCAAATCGAACGCGTCAAGAAGCCCAACGATTTTTCGAAAGCATCACAACGTGATGAAGTCCAGGCCCTAAATTTAATCGTTTAAACCCTCGTTTTGCTGTTTTATTAAATTTTCTGAATTTTCCTATTTTATTTAGATTTTATTAAAATACTTAACCAGCTCCAATCACTTTGAAATTGGGTTGGGCTTTATTTTATTGCATAAGGAAAAAATATGTAATTTTGGGCTAGGGTTTCGAGCACTTCTATAAAAGGCTCTCAAACCCTAGTTTTGCCGCAGACTTTTTTGAATAGAATTTTGATTTTCTTTAAAGTCTCATTTAATCTAACCTAGGGTTAGAACTATCCATCTTCTATTATTCGTCTTCTTTTTCTGAATTTTCAACCATCTGTTTCCATCTTGTAGCTTGACGCTACCATATTGGTATCAGATTCAGAGTTCCTACGGCGTGGGTAACAACCGGTATGCCGCCAAAGCGATCTTTTCGGGGGAAGTCCACTATTCCGCTCACTGAATCGGTCGACCGTGATGAATTCGGTCAATTCCAATCCCAGGTTGGTGAACAGATGCACTCGTTGGGAAATCAGTTGAGAGACGTACAAGAAGCACTACACCGGCTGTTGAACAACCAAACCAACGGCTTTCGAGCTCCATGTTCGAGCAACCAGCCGTCCGGATCTGAGAGAGAGATCGGCCGCAAGCAGAATCCGTTTGCTCCTCGGCGAGAACAAGTTAGGGGTCAATACTCACCACAAGACTGCCGTGGCCAAGTCTTTGAGCAGCCGCCACCGAGAGATTCTGATCTGAACGCCAACAACCGGTGGGAATCTGGATTCAGATTGGAGATCCCAGAGTTCCAAGGGGGTCTTGCACCGGAGGAGTTTTTAGATTGGATCGCCTCAGTTGAAGAAGTTCTTGATTTCAAGGAGGTTCCGGATGCAAAGCGGGTACAGTTGGCTGCAACTAAGTTCCGAGGCCGAGCTGCATCCTGGTGGCAACAGCTCAAGCAGACCAGATCAAGGCACGGTAAGCCAAAAATAAAAACTTGGGCTAAGTTTGTGAAGCACATGAGGGCTGCGTTTTTGCCTTACAACTATAACCGCATAATGTATCAGCAGTTCCAAAACCTTAAACAAGGGTCAAAGACTGTTGATGAGTACACTAACGATTTTTTCACGCTACAAAACCGTGTATATATTACTGATTCAGTAGATCAGCTAGTATCTCGTTATATAGGGGGGATGCGACAGCAGTTTCAGGACCATCTGAATATGTTCGACCCTGTGAATGTGTCTGAAGCACATCAGCGCGCACTGCATCTGGAGAAAGCCCTTTCACAAATGACTTATGGAGGAGACACTGCCAGAACAAATCCATTGGTATTCCCCAAAAGGACAGTTCCAAACCCTAACCCAGGAGTGCCAACTGCTTCTCCTATGCGCACAAGTGCTAATTTGCAGGTCCCTAGTCGCACAGTTACTTCCTCACAGGTCCGGTGCTACCATTGTCATGAACTAGGGCACGTTGCTTTACAGTGTCCAAAATTACGACAACAACCCCAACACCCAAGGGGTCTGTTCGCTGACACTGCTGATTTTTCCCTGGAGGGCGAGCCACGGTTTGATGAAGAACCAGAGGATATTGTTGATGAGGTTCCAGAGGACCAGGTTACATGAGGAGATATTGGTCATGCATTGGTTTTAAGGCGTATCTGCCTGACGCCGAAAGCCAAAAGTGATGGGGATGATTGGCTACGAAACAATATTTTCCAATCGACTTATACTCTTGGGGGAAAGGTATGCAAATTCGTTATTGATTCAGGACGCTGCGAAAATGTTATCTCTGAAGAAGTTGTCCAGAAACTGGCCTTAAAAACAGAAGACCACGCAAACCCCTACAAGCTTGCCTGGTTAAAGAAAGGTAGTGAGGTAAGTATCTCTAGAAGATGTCTGGTATCTTTCTCTGTTGGTAACTATAGGGATAAAGCTTGGTGCGATGTCATTGGGATGGATGCGTGTCACTTGTTGCTAGGCCGACCCTGGCAATATGATAGAAGTGTCACATATGATGGTAGGAGGAACCGCTACCGTTTTATATGGAATAATGTCAGGTTCATATTAACACAAAATAGAGAGGTTTCTCCAAAACCTACCCTTGCAGTATCAAAGGAGTCGGGTAAGAACTTTCTAGCTCGAAAGGCGTTTATAGAACATGCTCATGAAACAGGGATTGTCTATCTTTTGGTGGTTAAAGAATTTAGTACTGATCCATTTGCTGGTATACCTGAGCGAGTTCGACAACTTTTAGCAGAATTCTCTGTTGTCTTTCCCGATACTTTACCTACAAGTCTTCCTCCATTGAGAGATATCCAATACCAGATTGACCTTGTACCGGGTGCTAGCCTACCAAACCGACCGTATTATCGGATGAGCCCAAAAGAGCATGAAGAGCTCCGCAGACAGGTGGAGGAACTGTTAACGAAATGCCACATCCGGGAGAGTCTTAGTCCTTGTGCAGTTCCTGCACTATTAACACCAAAGAAGGATGACTCAATGAGAATGTGTGTGGATAGCCGGGCTATCAACAAAATTACATTCAGGTATCGGTTTCCTATTCCTCGCCTTGATGATTTACTGGATCAACTGAATGGTGCTACTGTGTTTACGAAGCTGGATTTGAAGAGTGGATACCACCAGATTTGTATTTGTATGGGGGATGAGTGGAAAAGAGCGTTCAAGACCCGAGAAGGTCTGTTTGAATGGATGGTAATGCCATTCGGTCTTTCTAACGCTCCTAGCACGTTCATGCGGGTTATGAACCAGGTCCCAGCTAAGGCCGAGAACGCCATTGATGATCTATGGGAGATCCATGCGAACACCCGCAAACACCTGGAGAAAACAACACAGAAGTACAAGATTGTCGCAGATAAGAAGCGCCGCTTGGTTGAGTTTGCAGCGGGAGACTTTGTATGGGCTGTTTTGACCAGGGATCGATATCCTGCACACGAGTACAACAAGTTGGCTGTAAGGAAGGTGGATCCGTTTGAAAATATTGAAAAGATTAATCCCAATGCATACAGGTTGAAACTACCCAGCCACATGAAGACCCATAACGTTTTCAACGTGAAGCACCTGGTGCCATTTACCGCTGCTGCTGAAGATGATGAAGCTGAGAATTCGTGGGCGAATTCTTCCGAAGAAGGGGAGGATGATGTAGTTGCACAAGCCCATGACTATATGGCCCGTTTGGACAAACAGAAACAGGCTTTATTTGGGGCCCATATATCAGAATTAGGCGATGCGACCACTCAAATCGAGCGCGTCAAGAAGCCCAACGATTTTTCGAAAGCATCACAACGTGATGAAGTCCAGGCCCTAAATTTAATCGTTTAAACCCTCGTTTTGCTGTTTTATTAAATTTTCTGAATTTTCCTATTTTATTTAGATTTTATTAAAATACTTAACCAGCTCCAATCACTTTGAAATTGGGTTGGGCTTTATTTTATTGCATAAGGAAAAAATATGTAATTTTGGGCTAGGGTTTCGAGCACTTCTATAAAAGGCTCTCAAACCCTAGTTTTGCCGCAGACTTTTTTGAATAGAATTTTGATTTTCTTTAAAGTCTCATTTAATCTAACCTAGGGTTAGAACTATCCATCTTCTATTATTCGTCTTCTTTTTCTGAATTTTCAACCATCTGTTTCCATCTTGTAGCTTGACGCTACCAGCTAGGCCCATTACATCAAAGTGCCGTCAAAAATTTAGTTTATCTTTTATCTTTGACAAACGAAAATCATATCTAGATTCAGATGATAAACTCGATTTGAGGATGGATTTTGGCTGGACTCGGTCTAAAGATAGCCTGAGAAAAAAAGTGGGGATCGAATAAGCAGGCAGTTCACTATGTTTCTTCAATTTTTATGTAGCCAATTTCTAAACTTTCTTGTAAAATTATTGCTCTAAGGTGATTAACGATACAGTTTGGATTAAGGTTGATGTCTGATCCGATTTTTAGACTATTCTTCGCTAACCAATCTGCAGCAACATTCTGTTCCCGGAAGATTAGAGCTAGATTCATCGTAGTGGATATCAAGGATCTGCATCACTTTATAATTGGCTCCAGATACCATGGTGAGTTTCCTTTTAGAATCATCTCAGTGAGTAATGTTGAATCTGTTTCAATATCTAGTAGAGTAATCCATTTATTGTGACATAACCGTAACCCGTCTAATAGTGTTCTACATTCAGCAACTATAGAAAACTGTTTACTATAAACCCTCCCATACCCTGGTACAAGGCTACTATAGTTATCTCGAATGAATCCTCCTCCACTAACTTCTCCATTTTAGCAACTAGCACCATCAATATTTAGTTTATATCTAGTTGACTTTGGGAGTTTGCATTGCAAGGATAAGGCTATTCTGGGCTTAACCAGATGATTTAGGCAGTCCTGAAAATGCGTTTTTCCAGCATCATTACCCCAATGTTTTTGTTTGAGCAAGTGAGCTAGATGAAAGCCTTTTTTTCTAAATAAATTGTTTTCCAAACTAAGAATGAGGTTTTTTCGGAGTGATCGAGTTCCATATCTTTGCGAATAAGGACGATTTATTAGATTTCTCTTTTATAAACCTCCAAGTATATTTGATACTGAAATTTCCAGTCCCTGACAAGGCCCATTTGATAGAACCTTTGAATAGTTTAATGAATTTTTCTTTATTGATTCAATTGTTGCAGATGAAAAGATAGCCTGAATTCTGTCTATATCCCAATGCCCATTACTCCATAATTCTTTCACTTGAGTTGGAAAATTCCAATCTCTACTATCAGTGGAGTTATACATGATAAATGGGTTCGGAGAAGCCCATTTATCAAGCCAAAAGTCTATAGCTCCCTCCCCAATATTCCAAAAAATGTATTTCTCAGCTTCATCTTTGATGTTGTACAAACACTTCTAAGTCTTAGAGCCTCTTGATTGATTAGAAATGATGATAGGGTGGTAGTTTGTACAATATATAAAAGTTATGAGTTTAGCTCATAAAGTTTTATGCTCCCTATTGCTAAACCATAATTTAAAAGAGAAGGATTTCCTTCATACCAAGTTGACCGAGGAACATTCTTAGACTTGCTCTCCTTTTTATACCTCCTTGAGTAATCTCTTTCCGATTCTTCTCTTGAAGAACCTGTAGACCTCTTAAACCCTGAAGCTGAGCTTTTACTTTCTCACCACTGGAAGTTATCAACTTTTGCTTACCTTTCTTATCCTTTCGAGATGAATATCTATCTTTAGGAGATACAAAATGTGTTTTTATGCTCAGACTTAGCATGGCTATCATCAAAAGATTTATCTGATTGACCTTCAACATCGGTCTTTTCCAACTCCTTCCTAACCTCAGATATGATCCTAGCAAAGAGTATTTCTTGCTCTCTTCGCTCATATTTCTCATTCAACGCATTGATTTTATCAAGAAGTTGATTCATTCTTGTTTCAACAACAGATCGAACTTGGACCGGAGACGATCCATCAGTTCTATTCCCATCAGTCCCATTCTTTCGCAAATCATCTCTGACTGTTTCTAAAGCCGATTGAAGCGTAGGATTATTATTTTCGGGATTCATCTTACGAATTAGAGTTAAAGAATATCACCAAACGAATAAGCTACTGATTTGTGAAGAAAAACTGTCCATAGTGAAGTCCTGAATTTGATAAGGCTTTGATTTTCTTAAGTAAATTGCTAGAAAGAAATCTTAGAGACAAAAAGTGCTTTAGAGTTTTTAGTGAGAGAAAACAGAAGTACAAAATGAGTTTCAAGTAAAAAGTGTTTAACCTTTGTATTAGATCTGTCTGGTCCTTTATATAGAGGAGCCAAGACTTAGTTGAATAACTGAATCTGTTACAAAAACGGGTTAATTGCAATTTAGTCCTTACAAATTAGGTAAAGTCACAATATCCCCCTAAGACTTACATCATTCAGAAATTAAAGATAAAACTTACACTAATTACAATCAAGTCCCTAAATTTACATTGTTTATAAATAAAATGCTAAAAACTCATTTCCATATCACTGACAGTGGTGTCAGCTACCATGCCACATGCTGTACCAGTCAAATGACTTGTAAACATGAGTATTCAGGTAACAAACATTTCCTAGTTGGTAGTGGTGAGAAACTCCCAATCTCTCACATTGGTGAAACTTCACTGAAATCTCTAACTAAACAGCCTATTGTTCTTAGGCCTATGTTACATGTTCCTAAAATTAATAAGAACTTACTCACTATCTTTCAGCTCACAAATTATAATCATGTTTTTGTTGAATTTCACAAGGATATTTGTCTTGTGAAGGACAAGGGAACATGGAGTAGACTACTTAAAGGGAGGTTTGAAGATGGTTTATAAAGGATGAACACTCTTTCTAAGTCACAGCCCACAAGTTCACCTGTCTAGTGTCTCTTTGAGGTCTCCTCTATATACCATGTTTAGTGACTTGTGGGTTAGGACAAGGAAGGTAATCTGAGCTGGAAAAAGGTAGGTGTATGGGCAATGTATGTGTCGGTAGAGTATGGACAAAAGTAGGGTTATTGTATGGTTTATACTGATGAACTATGTCCGTGTTAGGCATTGTTGGTCTTGGCGTTGTTTGTTGTAGTAAATGAGAGTGATCTATAGGTATCATATAAATAAGTGACATGATACTATTGTGTGTCACAAAGATTTTGCTGTTGTAATTAAAAGGGACACATAGATGTGTGCTGCTCAACTGGAGCATCAGACTTGGAGTCTGCCGGTGAAAGACCTCCATTAGTAACAAATTATGTAACCAAAGGCTACTAGACAGTACACAAGACTCCTAAACCTGTTGTGTGTTGAGAAAACCAGTTTTAAAGGGGAATTCCCTCTCATTGAAAACACCATTCCTAGAAATATAAAGCCTACATGTAAAAATAATACACATATAGCCTTTATGGTGTTGACGATAACCTAGAAAAACACAGTTGACAGAGCGAAATTGAAACTTGTGGGTCTTATAAGGTATTAGACATGGGTAACAAGCACAACCAAAAATCTTAAGAACAAGATAATAAGGTGTTTTGTGATATAAAAGTTTAAAGGAAGACTTGTTATTTATGAGAGATGTATGAAGCATGTTAATTAGACACTAGTCTCAATAGTCTTAACCAAAATATTCTTGGGAAGACTATCTTCAGCTAGCAGAGTAACCCTAGTTTTAACAAAGTGCCTATGTTTTCTCTTCGCCCTGCAATTTTTGGCTCAGGTGCAAAGGAAAGACCTACGCAAAATAAATACATGTGCCTTAGCCAAAGAGTCTAATGATCTAAACTCACCCTCAGTCCCTCTGAATAACTCTAATAGACTTGTTAAACTGTGTCTCAACCCACATCTCAAAGCTTTTAAGAAAATCAAGAACCTAACTCTTATCTTTAATATGATATATCTAGGTGTACATAGAATGATGATCATGAAATATCACATAATATTGGAGCCTTATGTAGATAGAATAGGAGAAGACACACATAAATCTGTATGAACTAAATCTAATACATTTCTAGTATAAGTGTTCGAAGTAGGAAAATAAATATTGTGAGACTTGCCTAATTGGCAAGCCTCACAGAAACTAGTTTCATTTTTCAATACAGAATTCAACTTACAATATTTTTCAAAAGTGGCTAAAACACTTTGAGATGGATGACCAAGCTTCCTATGTCATCCATCTTTAAGAGAATCGGAAAAACCACTAGTTAAAAGAGTAGGAAAACCTAATGTACCCTTAGAAAAATTATCTTGAAGACTAGGTTAAGAAGGCAGACTGATCTATGACTTAGGGTAGTTATCCATTCTACAAAGCCCATCCTCATATATACTTATGAGTAGTAGTAGTCCTTTTTCCCTTATCCTCCACACGATAAAACATTTGTGAAACTAAACAAAAACATTGTTATGATTTGTAAGTTGAAAAATAGAGATAAGATTTTTGTTAATTTTAGGAACATATAATAAAGGTTTAAGAGTTATAGGCTCATTGGTTAATGAATTTAGAATTGTTTGACGATTACCAACCAAATTTTTTTTGTTACTTGTATATTAAGTTTTTTGAGTTATGAGCCCATCATTGTTTGTGAAATGGTGGGTGGAACCACTATTAGCATACCAAGAACCTTTACAGATTATATCTTGAGTAGTTGTTAGGAAACTTTGATCTCCTTCTAATTAATGCTTCACACTGTGGTTTTGAATCATGCTTGTGTGTAGAATTCACACTAATGATGTTGATACTAGTTACCAAATTTTGAATGCTAGTAAGTTGGTCAAGTCTGCTCTCATAAGTGAGTAGACTAGTTTTCAAATCAATCCAGTTTAAACCTTGTCTATAACAGTCCAAACCAGCAATCACTTGTGTGATAAGATCAACCATAGATGTTAAACAATCTCGTAGCATTAGGGTATCTATAATAGCATTAGGAAGTCGGATATCAAACAGTAATTCAAGTGTTTTTATTAGATACCCAAGAGACAAGAAGTCTTCCAATTAGAAATACACATCAACTTGTGAAAGAGTCGACTTCCGTATTCGAAGTATAACTCGCATCCGATATCCTACTAAGCTTTCCAATAGCAAATTTAATATCCGGCCTAGTAATATTGATGACATACATATACCAAACAATCTGGCATATGTAAATCTATCAGGCTTATCACCTTCTCATATCATTTCCTTGTGAACATTAACATTCTCTATTTTATGTTGATGTCTTCGGGGAATTGAAGACTACGCTGAATATATATATATATATATAACTTCTTTCAAGCTAACATGTATGCATTCATTGGTGAAAATTAACTCTCTCTCATTTGTAGCATTTTGCGAAACAGTCTGTAAGCCTCTTTGCAGCGTTCTTTAACTTTAGATATAATTACCTATTTCTAAAAGAATTGCAAGCTATATGAAATGTAATACCTCAGGTCATGCAAGAATTATTAAAACCACTTCACTCATTAAAATGTAAACGAATCATCCAATTTTTGTTTAACTGCTGCAAAATTGACTTTAAATGCATAAATTAACTTTAAATGCATAAGAAGTTATTTCATTCAAAAAAAAGAATTTCATTTAGCAATAATTCTTATCCAATCTTCATCCCGAAATAACTTCAAATACACCATGCAAATTCATTAAAATTATAGCAGTTACCTTTATGCTAAACTGACTAAATTAACTTGCCATTATTGACAAATTAACCCAATAAGTTCCATGAATTTCAATCTTTTGTCAAAATTGCATTAGACACCAACATGTTTCATTATCCTTTAAAAGAAGATAAGTAACTATTTTATTATTTAAATAAATTGAATAATTTTTCATGCAAGTTTTAGTTTCTTTTAAAAATTTGTAGTTGTTAATATTTAGACCCAATTCTACACGAGCATCTAAAAGAATTTTAAAAAAATAATGGTTGGAATCCAAAAGTCCATAAACAGAATTTATGAGACAAATACATCCAATTATACCATTGTTATGTTTTTTTATTACCAAATACAACAGCTTCACAAAATACAACATCTTCACATAATATTTTTCTATACTTTGCATTCTACCACAAAATAAAATATTTCAAGACAAAATATCTTTCCTATACTTTGAATTCTACCGCAAAGCAAAACCATTCGAAGATGATCTCAATTTTAAAACCTGAAATTTTTCAGATTTAACTGCATGGGTTCTGATTATACCATGATCTAATGATTTTTCTTTCCAAATCAATCATAGCCTCCACCACTTATTTGCATGTAAAACTCTAACAATTAAATAACAACTATCCAAGTGTATGCAAAATTTGAACAATTAAAATCCACTACTTCAATTTGCATACATTTTCAACCATGGATTTATACTTTTAACAACCAAAACAACAATTAATTCAATCTGTCTATCATTTAAAGAATTTAATAGAAGCCAGAGATTATCACTATTTTTATAATCTAAAGAACTAGACATCCATGACTAAAAGTCATCCAATAAAAGGGGAGAAGAACTTACAGAAAATGATACCATAGTTCAATTGATGCTTTAATACTTGATTATGGATTCTTTTAAAGATGAAAACAAATCTCTTCCTTTCAATCTTCGTACAAATCATAAAACAATAACATCTTCGTACAAATCTCTTCACAAAAAAATAACAGATAATTTAAATCTTTTGTTGCAAATATTATTTAGAGATTTCCATGGTAAACATTACTCACTGAGATGACTCTAAAAGGCAACTCACCATGGTATCTGGAGCCAATCATCAAGTGCTGCAGATCCTTGATATCCTTTACGATGAATCTTACTCACATCAACCTTGAACCAAACTGTATCGTTAATCGCCTCAGAACAATAATTTTATTGGAAAATTTTGAAATCGACTACATAAAAATTGAAGAAACATAGTAAGCTGCCTGCCTATTCTATGTTTCCCCGCTTTTTTCCTCAAGCTATCTTTAGACATATTCCAGCCAAATCCATATGTTTCCCCGCTTTTTTCCTCAAGCTATCGTTAGACATATTCCAGCCAAATCCATCCTCAAATCGAATTTATCTTCTGAATCTAGCTATGATTTTCTTTTGTCAAAGATTGAAAATAAACTATAGTTTTGACTTTAATGTAATGGACCTAGCCCACCAAATAGTGTATCCCGACAACATTATAATAACACAGTATCACAATTAAACATGAATATATGACTAATTAAATATTAAGAGTTATTACATGATCAAAATCAGTTTCAATATTTAGCCACCTAGGCATTTACGGACCAAATACCAAATAATGTTTATTTGTATCAATTTGATACTATTTGTTTTAATAATTAATTTTATTTCACACGAAAATATTTTAAAATAATAAATTAAAAATCAAACATTCTTCTGAGGGAAATATAAAGCACGGTGGGAGAGCAAACTTTGAAAAAATAATCTTCAAAAGTCAATCTATGATAAAAACTTCCAAAATTTTGAATAAAATATATATTACAATTTTAAGCTCTTTTGGATTATAATATTTAAAAGTACAAAAAATGAATATCTTTTTCCTTTTATTTTGGCTTCTGTTAAATTAAAGCACCTTTTGATAAGGAGCCCAAAAATCTATAAGGCTACCAAAATTGTTTTTTTTATCCCGACACTTGAGAGATTTCAACGGCCAGTTCAAAGATTTCAACCAAAAGTTTTCCGTTTTTTTTATACTCCCT
The DNA here is from genome assembly GCA_036936605.1 of Limnanthes douglasii subsp. nivea. Lineage (NCBI taxonomy): Eukaryota > Viridiplantae > Streptophyta > Magnoliopsida > Brassicales > Limnanthaceae > Limnanthes > Limnanthes douglasii. The sequence continues at coordinate 280,534,290 of JAUPFV010000004.1, forward strand.
CCGTCTCATAATATCAGTCGTTTAAGGTTTTTTTCGTCAATATTAAGAAAAGTAATCATGATTTTGAAAGAATAAAAGAAAGGAAATTTGATTGGTGGAGTTAATAACTTGTGCAATAGGCTAACTATTTTATTGGTTGAAAGTAGAATATATGTAATCAATGCTCATTGAAAAATGGGAAAGACAAATATTATAAGGCAAAATATTTCTTCTAGAAAGACACATATTATGAGACAGAGAGAGTAACTACCAAAGTCCCAACAATAAAAAAGTATCGAATAATAAATGCAAGCTCCTACTATAAGATTCTGATATTGCAACACATTTTATTGCCATTACTACTTATCAGAAATACATTAGAAAACCCTAATTATTTGACCGCTTTTTAACATTTAAGCATACTGACACACACAATTTTGCTTGATCTGCATCGATCTGAGCAGAGCACCCTACATCTGACACAACCATTTCACTCACCAAAAAAAAGTACCATCAAAAAAGCAAAAGATGAAACTCCTTTCTTCATTTTTATTTTTTTTTTCTTTTGTGATACTTTGTGTTTTTGATGAAAATGATGGTTCTGTAATGACATGTATTAGGTCAATTTATAGGAGAGTTTGCATTTATTACTTATAAAAGTAGAGAAAAATTCTAAAATTAGGTTCGCATGCAGTCATGTCAAATTCCATTGTCATTTAATTTTCAACTAGATTATTTTTTTATCATAATGAAAAATACTAATGCACCATTGCTTTTAGTTTTTTAATTTGATTTTTATTTCTTGATGAGATACAAAATAATCAGTTTAATAATGAATCTTACTATAAATACATAATATTCAAAAGGGTAATGCTAACCCATGTCACCCCTTAATAAGCATTAACTACTATACTTTTTTGGTAGTTTTAATTTGCTTTTTAGTTGGACAATAACTTCTGTAATTCTAGTTTAAAATAGATAAAATTAACCTTCTCTTGTGCATGATATAATGATATTAACCTTCTGCTGTTTTTGTCAAATAAAAGAGCTTTCAATGATAATAAATATTATACATGCCAAAACAACATTAAATTTATAAAAATAGGGCGATTTAATGCATATTAACGGGTGTCATGGACACCAGTTAGCATTACCCTATTTAAAATACATTAATAAGAACTTCAATAACTTATTACAAATATACAGAAAGATAATGAGTCCGGATTCGTTATTTGTTCTTCAAGTACTCGTTATAAAAACTTAAATACAGTCCCTCACCATGAACTAAAAATACTATTATAATTTGTATCGTAATATCTGTTATGCCTGCTTTAAATGTTATTCTTGCATTAAATGGATTCCATCACCATAAAGTCAAAATATTAGGAGTATTATTTATTGTGTTACTAATATGATATATTTTACATGCATACAGCATTTACAATAAAAATTTATAACAACTGTATAATAAAACAAAATTTGAAATTAATTCTATCATTCACTGTGTATAAAGTAATAATTTAGAAGATAGTTTAGATTGTCTAAAGAATTTGTATTAAATTAATTTTGTGAAGTTCTAAATAATTTGATTTTCGAATGTTCTAAATTGGTAATTAAGTTTTCAAGTATTATTAGGTTTATTTTTAGATGGTATAAACTCTAAAGCCAATGGCATTGATATAAGCTAGTGTATGAGTTTGAAGTAGACTCGAGGATTGTTAACGATTAGATGGAAAAAATGTGAGCATGACCATTATCGAAGAACGAGAGATAAAACATAAAAATTATAAAATATACAAATATAAGTATATTTGTGTTGATCTAATCTGTTACATTTATCCATTAAAATATATGAAGATATTTCTAGATCCAAAACATATTACGATTCTATTAAGAGTAGTATCACCACAAGATTTGTTGTTATAAGTGATATGGAAATAGGTTTTTAAGGATTAATTTGTAAATAATGTAAAATTCATAGACTTAATTGTAATTAATGTAAGTTTTGTCCTAAATTTGTGAATGATGTAATTTTAGGAGACAATTGTAACTTTGTATAATTTGTAAGGACTAAATAGCAATTAGTCCATTTTTGTAACAAAGACTAAGTCTTGGCTCCTCTATATAAAGGATCAGACTACTCTAATAAAGGGGTTGAACACTTTTACTTGAAGCTCATTTTGTACTTGTGTTTTCTCTCTCTAAAAACTCTTAAGGGTTTTCTCTCTCTAAAAACTCTTAAGCGTTTTCTCTCTCTATAGCTTTTCCTTACCAATTTACTACAGCCAAATCAAACCTTATCAAATTAGCAACTCCACTCGGGACTGAATAAGAAAAATAAGTAACTTATTCTGTTCGAAAGTGATATTATTCAGTGGTATTTTTTTAATAAAATTCATAAGATGAATCCTGAAAATAATAACCGTACGCTTCAATCGGCGATGAAAACATTGAGAGATGATTTGCAAAGAATGGGACTGATGGGAATAGAATTAATGGATCGTCTCTGATCCAAGTTCGATCTGATGTTGAGACAAGAATGAATCAACTTCTAGATAAAATCAATGCTTTGAATGAAAAATATGAGCGAAGGGAGCAAGAGATACTTTCTGTTAGACAAGAAATGGAAAAATCGATGTGGAAGGTCAGTCAGATCGATCTTTTGATGATAGACATGCTAAGTCCCAACATAAAAAAGCACGCTTTGTGTCTCCCAAAGAGCGATATTCGTCTCGAAAGGAAAAAAAAGATAAACAAAAATTGATAACTTACAGTGATGAAGAAGTAGAAAGTTATGCCTCGTGATTTAAAAGGCATAGAGGTTCTTCGAAAGGGGAATCAAAAAGAGATTATTCGATGAGGTATAAAAAGGAGAGCAACTCTAAGAATTTTCCTCGATCAACTTGGCATGAAGGAAATCCTTCGAATCAGTATGCTGAAACTCATAGGAATTTGTATGTCACAATGGGGACCGATGACCAATTCGTTCAAGGCGTTGATTGGAGGAACTCTCCATTAACATATGAAATTCATTCGATGACACCTCTGATACGTTTTGAGATTTCGAAGGTTGAAAATTTCGATGGGATGCAAGATCCCGATGATCACATCGACCAACTCAAAAATTATATGATGAATTTCGAGGATGATGACGAGCTTGTGTGTGGTGATTTTTCTCAAACTTTTAAAGGAACAACTCTCAAGTGGTACAACAGGATTCCGAGGGGATCCATACCAAATTTCAGGGATTTTTATACTGCTTTTCGAAAGTAGTTCGTGGGGAGCAAAGAGATGAGAGCTAATGGTGATGCAATTATTCAGTGCAAGCAGGCACCGGGAGAAAAATTGAAAGACTATACCAAGAAATTTGTGTTGACCAACGCTAGTTTGGACAACTGTGAAAAAAATATGGTGATGGTAGCTTTTTGCCAGGGTTTATTGCAAGGGATATGGCTAATGAGACGACAAAGAGAAGGGCTTTGACTTTTGGAGCGTTGATGGCTCAAGTCGAGGATCAAATTAAGGTTGAGGAGTCCAGTAGAGTCCGAGGTGGACCAGTTAATACTTTAAAAAATTCGGGACAAGCAGCCAATAATCAAGGGCAGCCCTCGAATCGAAATCACAATGGTAATGGGAATAATTAGCAGTCGAGGAAGAAGAACATCAATTTGCCTCCTCAGAGTGGTGGTTATTCGAACCAAACTCCATCCAACAATTACAACAGACCTAGGCAAAATACATGGGTCAGGCCATAGTACTAGGCTGATTTGATAGAGTGTGTTTCTGTCATTTGGTATAAAACCGAGAACTTTATAAACTTTAGGAAACCAGCTCCTATCAGCAGACCGAGGGAAGAAAGGAATAATAAATTTAATAGGTAACATGATGCTACTGGGCACGATATAAATGATTGTATTGCTTCGAATAAAGAAATCTAATATTTGATTGAGAACGGAAAGCTCCTGACTTATGTGAACTCATATGGGAGGGCATCAAAGAATAACGGTGCATCAACATCAAAGGCTGCACCGCCAGCTGAGAATTTGATGGTAACATGCAAGTTTTTCGAATCGTTGGCAATTTTTGAGGGCGATTCGATGACTGGAAACTCATATAGTTCGAGGAAAAGGCATGTTGTCAATTTGACAACTCAAATTGAATGGAGGATGTCAACACATTTGTATGGAAAGAAAGATATTACCTTTATTTTGTTTGATGAAGATGGTTTGAGAGGGACTGCAGACCACATGAGGATGCTATGGTAATTGGAGTTAAGGTGGCTGGTGTCGAAATTCGACATGTGCTGATTGACACTGGCAGTTCTGCTAATGTCCTTTTTAAGTCTACTATGATAGAATGATAAATGCACCTCGAATTACTCAATCAGATCGCACAATTATCGGATTCACGGGTGTAACAGCTCGTGTTGTTAGAGAATTCGAGGGAGAAGTTAGTTTGGGGAAATGGCCATTCAAGAAGAAGGTCGAAATATTTTTTGTGGTGGTGGAATGTCCTACAAGTTATAATGTTATTTTTGGAAGATCATGGCTTTCAAGAATGTATGGGGTAGTTTCAACAGTTCATCAATGTTTTAAGTACGTGGTTGGAGACAAAGTTGGAGTGGTTCGAGGCGATCAAAAGGTTGCCTGAGAATGCTATGCCACTACACTTCGGGTCCGAGGATTCAACAGTGGAGATTTGATGTCAGAATAGCAGTTGGAATGGGTTCCCTCGGATTTGGAAGAAAGGGTTGGCGATCCGAGAGAAACCCCAGGGTCTTAAACAGTGAGTGAAGAAATAAAGTTTACTTTGTCGGAAGGAAAAGTGCTTCGGATTGGAACTTTATTGACCCCTAATCCACATCAAAAGCTGTTTGATTTTTTATCTCTGAATTTGTATGTCTTGCTTGGAAGACAAAATATTTAACATGAGTACCTATCGAAGTAATTCAACACAGCTTGGCCATGAATCTGATGGTCAAACTAGTGATTCAAAAAAGAAGAAGGTTTTCTTCGGAAAAAGTGGAAGCAATTGTTGCAGAAGTGGATCGGTTGTCTAAGGTCGGACATATAATGGAATCACAATATCCTTTGTGGACGACGAATCCGGTTGTGGTTAAAAAGAAGAATGGGAAATGGAGGATGTGTGTGGATTTTAAATATTTGATTAGAGCTTGCCCAAAATATCCATTTCCTGTTCCTCGAATAGACCAGTTGATTGATTCCACTTCAGGAAATACAATTTTAACCTTGATGGATTCTTTCGCAGGATATAATCAGATCCAGATGGATCCGAACGACCAAGAGTGCACGAATTTTATAACTGATAGAGGCCTCCATTGTTATAGAGTGGTGCCTTTGGATTGAAGAATGCTTGAGCCACTTATCAGCGATTAATGAATAAATCTTTTGCTACGCATATCAGAAGAAAAATGGAGGTATATATAGATGATATGGTAGTGAAAAGTTCAAGGGATGAAGTGCATCTTGATGATCTATAAGAAGCTTTTTTTAATCTAAGAGAAATCAGGTTGAAGTTAAATCATGAGAAATGTACCTTTGGAGTTTGATCGGGGAAGTTTTTGGGTTTTATTATTAGTGAAAAGGGAATAGAAGCCAACCCAGAACAATTAAAAGCTTTGATAACAATGAATTCACCTCGATCAGTTAAAGAAGTGCAGATATTGACAGGAAGGTTAGCAACACTTAATCGATTAATTTTACGACTTTCAGTCAAAGAAGTACAGATATTGACAGGAAGTGTTACGAGGATCTATTAGGTTCGAACGGACGTTTTTTCTTCAGGAATATCGTTCCAAAAATTTGTAAAACTGATTTTTGGATAGGCTCATGGAGTTCTCGAAGGAGAAGGATTGTTGCATCTTCTTGTCCGACCTGAATAGCTGTTTGCATATTCTTCGAAAGCTCAGCTTCAACAATAGTTACTGCAGCAGCTTTTTCTGCTTCAAAATTCTTCTTCAGCTTCTCTATTTCATCGATCAACTCTTTATTTTTGCTTCACAAAGAGTTAGAGAATTTTGAAGTGTGGTAGAGTTGGATTTTTCGATATTTAATTCAGCAACATGCTCGGTTTTGAGTTTCTTTGTTTTTTCTTCATGAGAATTTGTCAGCAGCTCTGTGTCGACCATATGCTTGAGTCAAAAATGATCTTTTATACAGAGAGCACCTTTTATCACCAGCTCGGTTTACTATTTAATAGAGTGTTTGGTTACATGGATAACACATAGGATCTTATTCTTATAGTGCTTTAGTGTGTGACTTTGGATCCAACACATCTTGGCCCATGACTTTATCCTTAGACACGAAAGGCTAATTCTTCATGTGTATTGACTTAACCCTAGATGAGGACTTCATATAACTGTCTGTATTGACTGTCTCCCCACTTTCATGGTTGCCCTTTTGCATTACAGCTTTGATCAACGGTGGAGATTTGACATCCCCTCTCAAACGCAGCGGTGACTCCAGGAGCCCAAGTTTGTCACGGAGATAGACGAATCGAGACGAAGACAAAGCTTTATTGAGGGAGTCTACAATTCGGTCTTGAGAGAGTACGTAACGAATCTGCACAGACCCTTCAAGCACCTGATTGCCGATGAAGTGTACTTCAAGATCAATATGCTTGGTGCGAGCATGGAAGACCAGGTTGGAAGCCAGTGCACTCGCCCCCAAATTGTTGCACCACATGACAGAGGGTCGTATGAATGGAATCTGGATTTCAGTATGTAAGGAACGAATCCAGATCAGTTATGAGGACATGTTTTCAAGCGCTCTGTACTCCGATTCAGTGGAGGATCTAGATACCATGTTTTGTTTCTTGGAGGACTAAGAAACCAGAGTTTCACTTGAAATACACATTACACCGTAATGCTTCGATGGTGATCAGGTGATGAGGCCCTATCAGCATCAGAATACCCATGGAGTTGAAGGTGATAACAAGGCTTGATGTGGAGCCCCAGCCACCTCGACCCATATCAGTAGACTAGAACTCTCTTATGACATTTCCAGTGTGTAGTTGTAGGAGTCTGCTGATATTGACTAAGTCGATTGACGTCATAGGAAATATTAGGGCGAGTATGGGTCAAATACTCTAATCCAACTAATAAATGCGATATTGTGTAGGTGAAGAAAGATGGAGGCCATCAAATGTAGAGAGCTGTACCGGTCACAAGAGGAGTAGGACGTGGCTTTGGTAATGCAATGCCTTGTTTAATCAGTTAGTTCTCAATGTATTTATGTTGTTTTAGATAAATACGTGTCTGGTTACAATGAACTTCTATTCCCAAGAATAGATGGAGTGACCCCATATCCTAGAGTGAAAACTTGGCATTAATATTGTGAGTAAACTGTGTAAGACAGGTTGCATCATTTTCTGTGATCAAAATGTCATCAACATAGGTCTTAGAAACCACATAAAACATTGAGCATTCATCCGTAGAATTATTGAACCCCCAATTGATGAATGTGTCACGTAACTTAGAAAACAAAGCCTTAGATGTCTGTATCAAGCCATAGACAACCTTATATAGTTTGCAAACATAGGTAGGGTTGTTGACATCTTCAAAACCCTAAGGCTGTTTCATGTATACAGTCTCTTGTAGCTCACCATTTAGGAAAGCATTATTGATATCAAGCTACCTTACTGGCCATTGTTTTAATACAACAATGGTAAGTATGAGTCTGACTATTGAGGCCTTCACAACAGGACTAAAAGTGTCATAAAAATCAATCCCATGGGTCTGATGAAACCCCTTGGCCACTAACTTGGCCTTGCAGCACTGAACAGACCCATCCATATCATATTTGATCGTATACACCCACTTTCATTCCAATACTGTAGAATAGGGTGGTAGTGGAACCAGAGACCAAGTGTTATTGTCCATAAAAGCACCATATTCAGCATTCATAGCACTTTCCCAATTAGAGTTCCCAGCATACTCATAAAAACTAGAGAGTTCAACCATGTCTTTGTTGATAGCAGTAAGAGTCCCAAATGTAGGGTAATTTAGGTTTAGGAATCCCACTTTTGTGTCTTGTTTGCATGTCGTGCAAGTTAACTTGTTGAAGGGGAAGGGTTGGATGTTCTGTGTTGGATAAAGGTATATCAACAACTAAGGTAGGTGTATGATTAGGAGTAACACTAGTCTGTTGGTGTGGATGATTGGCTAGATTTGTGTGTTGTGAAAATGTGGGTGGATGTTGTAAAGAGTCTATTTGGAGATTAGGTAATGTAGATGTGGAGGTGTGTGTTTGAGAGGCACGGATAGCAATCTGATGCTTTAACTGTGCAGGTCAGTGAGAAGTGTGTTAATCAAGTGGAGTATCAAAATCAGGATTACCAGGAGTCACCCTTTCAGAAGTCAGAGGTCTATGAAGAAGAGTAGGAAGCGAAAGATTGACAGACTAGACATAGGATTAACCACTTTGAGAATTGTTAAGGAAGCCTGAAGTAAAGGGAAATTCAGTCTTATTTAAAACAACATGTCTAGATATGTAGACTCTCCCTTTAGGACTAAGACATTTGTACCCTTTGTGACGCTGACTATAACCCAGAAATTGTTTTTTGAGAGAATGAAAATGAAATTTATGTGTTTGGTAAGGCCTGAGACATGGAAAGAAGGCATATCCAGAGTTCTTTAGGACTAGATAATTAGGCTTTTTGTGAAATAACACTTCAAAGGGTGAGAGATTCTGTAAAGTAGGATTAGGTAGTCTGTTGATAAGATAAATGCTGGTTTCAAAAGCTTCAGCTCAGAACCTATAGGGTAGGTGAGACTAAGAAAGTAAAGTTAAACCAGTTTTCACCAGATGCCTATGTTTGCGCTCAGTCCTACCATTCTGGTCTGACGTGTAAGGGCATGATCTTCTTAACAAGATACCACTCTGTTTAGCTAAGACAACCAAAGGTCTAAACTCTCTCTCGATAACTTTGAACAACTTTAATTCTCCTCTCAAACTTTGTTTCAATAAGAACCTTAAAAACCTTAAACACCTCAAGAACTCGACCCTTGTTTTTTATAGGATACATCTAAGTATACCTAGAAATGTCATCAAGAAACAATACATAGTATCTAAACCCCTCAGTTGATAGAATATGAGCAGGCCCCTAGACATAAGTGTGAATAAAGTCAAGAACATTGCTAGCATAAGAGTTAGATGTAGAGTAGGAAACACTATGAGACTTTCCTAACTGGCAAGCCTCATAAAAGATGATATCATTATTTGAAATACACTGAAGATTACATGATTTTAGAACATGAGCTAGAACATTCTGAGATGGATGGCCAAGCTTCCTATGACATCCATCTTTAAGAGGCTCAGACACACAACTAGCAAACATATTAGGAGAGCTCAAATAGACACTAGATAAGTGAACTGTGGACTGTGACTAACTGACTTGATAGGTTGTGACTTAGAAAGAGTGTCCATCCTGCATAAACCATCTTCAGACCTATCTTCAGTCTTTCAGACTTAGGATGCTCGGAGGATGTTGATCCCATAACTGATGGATCATCTCTGTAATAACAAACTATAGCAGAGTGGTCATACCTGCTGCAAATTTGACAGGTTGGTTTGTTCTGAGCAAACCTTCCTCATCTACCTGTGTAAAAATTACCTTGACCTCTATACTTAGAATTGGACAGTTTATTTCCTGCGATTTATATAATATTTAAAAAACATTTAGTATATATATAACTTTAATTACACATTTTATATTTATTAGATATTCCAATTTGTTCATATGGGTTGCCAATATATAATGCATACCACCAAAGCGTTTCGCAGCTATAGGGTAAAACCCTTTAAATACATGTATAGTGCCTTATATTATATAATTGAAGCGCACTGGATCGCTTATTCACAGTTTTATTCAAATCTTAAGTTATGAAACTTGTCATTAACACATTATTGCTATTCAAGTATTCAGAATAATGAAATGGCCAAAAACAGGGACAAAAAAGAACGCCCCGCAACAAAAGTTGCGATTTAAATACAATTTTTCTTAATTAAAACCAAGTTTATGCGGTTATTAACATTTCTACTTTTCGATATTTTTATATATCTTCCGTAAAGTTATAATACATAATATATACGATATCGCATTATCAATGCTTGCCTTAATTCAACCAAAGTAAAAGCATTTAATATATATATTCTCTGTACTACTGTCATTTAAAACAGCACATTCATACTGCAGTTGCAGTTTGATGGTTTTTTCAATTCTTTATATAAACTGCAATTGCAGTTTATTGTTTTTTTTCCACATAAATACTTTATTGCATACAAATAATTCAAACAATAATTGCATGCAAAGATAAATTTGTACATTAGTTCTCTGTTCTTTCAAATTTGCACAACAATTATTAACCATTATCTACCAATTTTTATCCACCGACAAATTCGAATAACACAATAGTATCCTTTTTTCTCTAAATGATTTCGAATATCGAGTTCAAGCATTTTCGGTCTTAGATACACACTTTCAACAACAAAAACAACAATTAATCCAAAGTGTGTATCCTTTACAAAATTTAAAACAATTCAGAGATTATCACCATTTTCATTGTCTAAAAAAAACAGACATCCATAAGTAAAAGTCAGGGGAGAAAAACTTACAAGAAGATGATACCATAGTTTCATTGATACTTCAATACTTGATTATGGATTCTTTAAAAATTGACAACCGATTTCTTCATTTCAATCTTCATAAAAATCATAAAACAAGAACATCTTCGTACAAATCTCTTCACAAAACAAGAATAGATAATTTCAATCTTCGTACAAATCTTGGCATAGAACAACAAGATCTTCATATAAATCTCTTTATAAAATAAGAATTAATAATTTCAATCTTTTGTTGGGAATTTTGTTTAGAGATTTCCGGATAAACTCTGAAGTCTTTGTTTTAACAATTTCAGATTGAAATTTTTTGGTGGTTCTCCAAAATTTTCAACCGGATAAAATCAGAGCGTATGCATTTGAACAACGAGAATGGATTTTTGTTCTTATTCTCCTTTCTTCAACAGAACCATACTTATTTATTCAACCAAATTTCAAAAACTTTTAAGTCCAATAACGGCTATAATTTTAAATGATAAAAACAGCCAAAATTATTCAAATTCAAATTTGAATTAATTTTCCAAATTCAAAATTTGCATGAATATTCACAATAGCCTTATCATTTAAAATAAATTTAACCACACCCAGGAGACGCCCCTTGGACCCACTAATCATAATATATTCTTACAAGCGTGTACTCCACACTCTCCGACTTGCTCGATAATATATTACGACTGCATTGGTCGACTAGTCAATCCAATTACACTAAAATATCCAACATTAACCTTGGCAAAGTTAGATCCGATGTGACTTACCAGAGAGGAAGAAAGACATTTGGATTCTACTTCTGAAGCTTTTCCTTTGTCTTCTCCGTGGTTATCACCATCTTCTGGGTTCTTTGGATTCTACTTCTCCGATGGACTTAGAATTTCCCCAATATTAACCATATGTCTTAAGAGGGGAATCTCCATCATTGTCCTACATATTTTTGTCCATGACTTGTGCTTTAGACTCTGAAGGACTAGTGGGTTGAGCCTTAATATTTTATTCTTCCGTTCAAGAAGACCCAGTTGCTAAATTTGCAAGGTTTTCCCTCATATTTTGTTCTAATGGGAGTTCGATTGCGAGGGCAGTAGTTCTTATTCCATGTGAAGAATTCATGGTGATGGGTTACTAACGTGTGTATCTTAGTCTGTTGACTCATTTTTTGTAGAGTATTTGTTTTTTGTCATAGTTTTCTGATCGCATAGCTTTGGAGGTAGAAGAATTTCGACGACTAGTGGCCCTTTGTGATAATGACTAGATTGATTAAGAATAGTGGCCAGGTTATGTGAACGAATCGGCAGTCGAGGTAGATTCAGAAGGAATTTGGTGCCTGTTGCAAAGGTAAACCCGTCCAAACTCAGTATATTCAGTTACAATAATTCTAACCGAAGAGGCAAGTAACCTAGCAGCGGCTCTTACTTTCTTTTTATCTTCCTCTACATAGGATAAACTTAGCTAGCCGCCTTCAGTTAGAGTGTTCGTAGCTGTAAATATCCAAACCCTAAAAGATACAAGAATAGGTGATTTACGGTGGCTAGTATGTGGTAAGGAAAGAAATATATCACCGGAAATTAATTGAGAGTTTAAAGAAAACAAGTTATGTATCTAGAATTAGGATGTAAGCTCTTTCTCACTCTAGATATAGCAACATTAAAATATGAAATAAGTTTATATAAAGACTAAAAAACGTTTGAGTGCCTTAATAGGGAATGAAAATCGACAGCGGTAGCTAGGTGGCTCTAGGAGAGTGTAAATATTTCTCTCTTTTGATTAAACAGTTTTACCTAGGGTAAAACAAAGTTGTGGATCCAATAAAACGTTACCACGTGTGTAAAAAACAACTGCTTTAAAATTGTGATCTTTGGATATTAATCCTTTTTAAATAAACCTATCAGAAGTCTTTCGAATATATGTGAGTTAGCTCTTTGGAAATGTTTTTGAGAGAGCTATGAGGAATAAATGATAGGGTTGGAAATAATTGGATGTTTCTGAAAGAGCTACGAGGAATAAATGATAGGATTGGAAATAATTGGATTCTAAGAATGAAAAGTGAATCAAATTTATTTATAAGGGTTATAGATAAGAAAATTCGTTAGAAAACGAGTTTGGATATGACAACTCCTCTTTGATTCACATATCATTATTTTGTATTATTTCGATGCTATTTGTTTCTTTCTTTTTTAGGGTTAAGTATTTATTTTTGCAGGTATTTATTTTATTTCTCTCTTTTAATTATATTAACAGATTTGTGGTTTATCGATTATATGAATAGTTTCATGTCGGTTTTAGCTATACTTGGTTTGTGGCGATGTTTTAGAAATGTCAAATGCGGACCATTTAATTGTAAAATATGCAACATTAAATAGGTTTTAAATATAAAATTTTAAACTGAAAATACAAAATGAAAAAACAAATGAAAATTAATGAGTTCTGAAATTAAAATAAGGACAAAATATACATTAAAATAAATGTAAAATGAAAAAATAAAAAATGAAATACAAAATATAAAATAAAACTTAAATGCAAATAAAAATGGAATTTGGAAATTTGAAATATAAAAAGTTATCAAGCACAATATAAAATTCTCAGACGTTGTTTATTATTATTATTATTATTATTATTATTATTATTATTATTATTATTATTGGAATCTTTCATACGTAGTTTGTCATATCTATCAAGATACTACTTTCTTTTCTTATTAAATATGTGATCTATATTAAGGACAAGGAAGATCCTCTAATTTCTATCCATTTATGGTAATATAGACTTTTTAAAGTGTATAAAATTGTTAAAGCAATTTAATATTTAGATATAGAAATACTGGATAATTAAAATACTATGCTTTAACTTTATAAAGAAAGTTGAATAATAAAATAATATTCGTGGTAGTAATATGAATGAAAATCAAGAAAACATAATAAGAGACCCAAACAGAGTTAAAGCGAAGTTAATTCAAAGCAAAGGGACTCGTAAAAGTTTACATAAGCATTTTAAGCAACTTTAAATATCATTAAAAGAAGAATATATAACTTATTTTGTAATGTATGTAGGTACGACAGAAATGGCAGATATTATGGGCGGCGTAAAAGTTCAATACCGTTATTTGTTTCGCTTTGGTGCCTTTAGAGCTAAGCTTAACAAAGAAGTTGAAAATTTGAAATGTGTGCAAGGGATTGTGGTATCTTGTGTCGAGGCTGATCGGGACAACGGTCGAGAAATTTATTCTAATGTTGAGAAATGGTTGGTTAAAGTCTTAGCTATCTTGGCTGAGACAACTAAACTAATCCATGATACGATCAATAAGCAGGAGTGTTTCATTGTTGACATAATTAATATAATCTCGTATCTTATTTATATGTATGCAGTTATATTTTATTAGTTTTTGTTATAAATTATGTGTCAGTTGTAACTGTCTCCGTAAATTACGCGTTTCCGTTATGTATATGTAATTTGATCAACTCGAATATATTCAGAATTTCAAGAAAATAAATTCTTTTAAATTTATTTTCTTCATTTAGTATGAGAGCCAATGTCGAAAAACGATAGTTATGCGAGTGTGGTGAGAAGCGGTGGTAGCGCTGAATCAACAGAATCCGAAAGAAGAGTGTCATAGAAGGAAGGAAATCTATCACTTACGTATCCAATTCTCATTGACACAAACTATCAAGGATGGGCATTAAAGATGAAGATATACATGAGGGCTAATGGAGTTTGGGAAGCTGTGTTCCCCGAAAAGCCATTTGATCTCCGTCAAGATCAAATCGCGTATGGAATTTTCTCTCAAGGATTGACTGAAGGCCAATTGATGGAATTGGGTGACATCGAGACATCACGAGAAGCGTGGGAGTCTCTTCGCAAAATGAAGGAAGGAGCAAACGAGGTCAAAGAGGTGCGAGCGCAAGCGTTCATATGGATATTTGAAGGTATGAAAATGAAAAAGAATGAGACACTAGTGGAGTATGGGAGAAAAATAGCAACAGTGGTTAACCAAATGAAGGCCCTTGGTGTTGCGATTAAGCCAGACTATGTGAACAAGAAATTGTTAAGATCAGTCTCGTCAAAGTTTACCCAAATTGCAGCGTCAATTAAACAATTTGGAGATGCAGAAAACAAGTTTTTCAAATATGTTATTGGGGCACTAAGAGGCCATGAAGAACGTCTTAAAGGTGATGAAGAAGAAGATCATGATGAAAAGGTGTTGTTAACAAAAGCAGAATGGGAGTCACGATTCAACTCGAATATTCTAGAGAGACCCGAGGTCGCGGTCGAGGAAGAGGCAGATGTGGCTTTTGGCTATGGGAGAGGTAGCTTTTCATATGGAATATCAAAATATGGTGATGGAGAAGGACATATCCAAAGAAATTCGAACTTTGATGTCACTAATGTACGATGTTATACTTGTCATAATTTTGGGCATTATGCCAGGGATTGCAAACTGAAGAAAGAGGAAACAATAAATCTAACAGAAGAAGTAGAAGAGAAATATACATTGCTAGTCATGGAGACCAATTATGTTTTTTCTAGAGAGAAAAAATTGATGCTGGCCAAAGATAAATCTGAAACAATGGCAACGAAAGGGAGTGTTGATGAATCAATGTTGTACTACGACACATGGGCTTCAAATCATATGACTGGGGACCCAAACCTATTGACAAACTTAGATAAATGAATGAGTGGTACAGTAAAGTTTGGTGATGGCTCTATGACCAATATTCGTGGAAGAGGAACCGCAAACTTCGGAAGCAAAACTAGGAAAAACTTGCGCATGAAGAATGTCTATTATGCACGAGGATTAAAATCTAATACAGTAAAAACTCTATAAAATCATACACTTGGGACCACCAAAATTTATTAATTAAAAGAGTTATTAATTAATCGATAAATTAATAATTATTAATTTATATATTCATAAATATTTTATTAATTTATAGAAGTCTTTGGAGGGTTATGAGTTAGGGGTTCCAAATCCAGCAAAAATAAATGTGTTAGATGCAATGAATCTTGCAATCTCAGCATGGTCTATGGATGTTCGTCATTGTAAACTTCGATCAATAGATAATGTGACTTTTGAGAACTCAGATGTAGGTGGTGAAAGCACTCAAGAACTCCAGAATTTGATGAAAGAGTTGGGTTATCGCAATGCAATGGATGTCGAAGATGTTCTGAATCACCTAGAAGAAAATGTAGTTGCACAGTTGTTGACTGATGAATAAATTATTGAAAGTGTTATTGGAATTAATAAATATGATATCGATGAAGAAGATTATGAAAGTTCTACGATGGAGCCCCCTTCCCGAAACGAAGCTATTAAAGGGGCAATCACATTGAACAACTTCTTGTTGAGCTATGAGAAAACATAACGAAAAATTCTTATCATGCTAAGGGAAATTAGAGACGAGATTCAAGGGGGAATTGATTTCAACAAAAACCAAAAGGCAATTGAGTCATTTTTCAAGAAACCTTCATAAATCATTCGTGTAATATGCTATATATAAGGAATTATTAATTTATATTTTATATGTGTTCAAAAGAAATTATAAAAAATGTATTATCTTATAATTTTAGCGGATTATTAATTTAGCACCGTATCCCCGAGTCGGGACTCACAACAAATATTATCTTAGAGGGTTTATTAAATAATCGAATATTAATTTATCGAGTTTCTACTGTATCATTAGTTTGGGACAAATAGATGAGTGGGTAGGAAAGGTTGTTGTTGAAGGTGGATTTCTAAGTGTTTTTTATGCTGATTACAATCTTGTGGCCAAAATACCTCGAGCAGAAAATAGACTCTATGCAATGAAAATGAGTCAAGCAATTTCAGAATGTCTCCAATCTAACGAATCTAGAAATTCTCGCTTGTGGCATGCTTGTTATGGGCATCTGCACTTTCAAGCCTTGCAAAAACTTGGACGAGATAAATTAGCCTATAGATTACCTGAGTTTAAACAAGATGGTCAGAATTGTGATGTATGTGTTCTTGGTAAACAAAACGGAGGAAGCTTTCCAGCACAAAGTCACTATCGAGCAAGTTCATTGTTAGATCTAAACCATGCAGATATTTATGGTCCTATTTCACCAATTACTAAAGGAGGGAACAAGTATTTTATTTTGTTTGTTGATGATTTTAGCAGGTACATGTGGCTAAAACCACTGAAATCAAAAGACGAAGAGCTTACCGGATTTAAGAAGTTCAAAGCAGAGGTCGAGACGCAATTGGGAAAGAAAATGAAAATGTTACGGACAGATAGAGGCGGAGAATTTCAATCTCAAGGGTTTAAATTATTTTGTGAGCTTCATGGAATTCAAAGGCAAATGATAGCACTATATTCATCACAACAAAATGGTGTGCTGGAAAGAAGAAATCAAACCATTGTCGAGATGATGAGATTTTTGTTGAAGGATAAACAAATAACGTATGAATTTTGGGCAGAACCTGCACACCAACCTATCTTCTAAATCGTTGTCCCATAAGAGCTATAAGCGGAAGGACATCATATGAAGTCTACTTCGTAAAAACACTAAGTGTAAGTCATTTTCGAATTTGTGGATGTATAGCTTATGTTAAAAATCTGATATATGAAGTGAAGAAGCTTGATGATCGAAGCAACAAAGTTGTTTTTCTTGGTTATGAACCTGGTTCAAAAGCCTACAGACTTGTGAATCCAAAAACAATAAAAATAATAGTGAGTTTAGATGTGGTATTTCGAGAGTCTGAGAAATGGAACTGGTCTGACACTATAGAATCCATAGAACTATAACCGAGTAACTCCATTTCCATTAGATATTCAACTGGAGAAGTAGAATCTATGAATCTTGAATCACCATCAATTTTTTCTCAAAGTGTATTAAATGGGGATGATACAAGATCAAATGAGGAACCTAGCAACGAGGAGGATGAAACTCCACCAAAAATGTTTCGATCTTTACTAGAGTTATATGGTGAAACTAATGAAATTGGGTTAGATTCATATTTGATCCTTCTGTCTATTGAAGAACCAACAACGCAAGAAGAAGCATTCAACAATGAAAATTGGAGGTTGGCAATGGTGGATGAGCTTGAGGAGATTAAAAAAAATAGAACATTGGAGCTTAGAAAATTACCACCAGAATACAAAGTGATAGGTTTAAAATGGGTTTATAAGTTGAAAAAGAATCCAGACAGTGAAATTATTAAATATAAGGCAAGTCTCGTGGTCAAAGGCTATATTCAAGAACATGGAATTGATTGTGACGAGTTTTTTTCTCCAGTTGCTCTATTAGAAACTATTAGATTGCTTATGGCACTAGCAGCCTATGAAGGGTGGCAAGTACACCATATGGACGTGAAATCAGTGTTCTTGAATGAGGATCTAAATGAATTGGTTTATGTTAAGCATCAACCAGGTTTTGCTGAGAAAAGAAGAGAACATGGAGTTCTTAGATTGAACAAAGCATTATACGGTTTGAAACAGGCTCCAAGAGCTTGGAATGAAAAACTAGACTTTTGTTTACATAATTTGCGTTATGAGAAATGTAGTCTCGAACATGCAGTTTACAAACGATGAAATGAAGGGGATATGCAGTATGTTGGTGTTTAAGTGGATGATTTAGTAATAACCGACTCAAAACTTTACGAACCTGAGAAGTTTCAAAGCAAAGATGAAAGAAATTTTTGAAATGACAGATTTGGGTTTATTAAGTTTTTATGTGGGAATTGAGGTTAAACATAGGTCTCATCATATAAATTTTTGAAATGACAGATTTGGGTTTATTAAGTTTTTATGTGAGATTGCTGAGTTGTAGACCATGTACTGTACCAATGGATTCAAGGCTAAAGCTAAGCAAGACTGATGGAAATCCATCCGTTGATGCAACAATGTATCGCAGTGTCATTGTGAGTTTGAGGTACGTAGTCCATACTAGACCTGAACTTGTTGTTGGCGTGGCTAGCCGTTTTATGGAAAAACCCTCTATAAAACATATGAGTGATGTCAAAGAAATTCTTCGATATATATAAGGGTACACTCAATTTCTGTTTGAAGTATGTTAAAAGAGAACAACAACATCCAGAGTTGATTGAGTATACTGATAGTGATCTTGCTAGAGCCATTGATGATCGGAAAAGTACCTATGGGTTTTTTTTTCTGGGCAGTGATCTGTTTAGTTGGACTGCACAAAAACAGAAGGTTGTACCATTGTCTTCATGTGAAGTTGCTGCTCCTGCAGGAGCTTGCCAAACAATGTGACTCAAGAGGTTACTGGAAAAGTTATGCAAAATTAAAATTGAAAAAGTTAGTCTGCAAGTTGATAACAAGTCTGCAATTGCTTTAGGAAAGAACCCAGTCTTCTATGGAAAAAAATAAGGAATCCTTAGTATTGCGCATGCCAACACAGACGTACAATTGCAGATTTGTTTACCAAGATATTGTCGCGTGACATATTCGAGTTCTTAAGAGATGCAACTCGTGTGCTCAACTTGAAGCCTGAGTTACGAGATAAAGAGGGAGAAATGTTGGCATAATTAATATAATCTCGTATCTTATTTATATGTATGCAGTTATATTTTATTAGCTTCCGTTATAAATTATGTGCAGTTGTAACTATTAGGTGCGACCAAAGTCCCACATCCCACATTGGTTAAACATGGGAAGAAAGATCAGTATATAAGTCTGTAGCAATGGCTACATACGAAGGAACGGTGAGACTCAAAAAATTCGATGGTGTAGATTTAGGGTTCTGGAAGATGCAGATTGAAGATTATCTGTACCAGAAAAAGCTTTATCAACCCCTCTCAAAAAAGAAACCAGAGGGTATGAAATATGGAGAATGGATTCTTCTTGATAGACAAGCTCTTGGAGTAATCCGATTGACGCTATCCCGCAATGTTGCTTTTAACATCATAAAGGAAACAACCACGGCGGGTCTTATGAAGGGTCTCTCCAATATGTATGAGAAGCCATCAGCGTCTTACAAAGTTCACTTGATGAGGCGTTTATTCAATTTACGAATGATGGAAAGCGCTTCGGTAACTCAACACCTCAATGAACTCAATACAATCACAACCCATTTGAGTTCAGTTGAAATTGATTTTGATGAAGAAATACGAGCATTGATATTGTTGTCTTCACTACCAGATAGTTGGAATGCTACTGTCACTGCGGTGAGTAGCTCGTTAGGAAGCAATAAGTTGAAATTTGATGATGTTCGTGACCTAGTTCTTAGTGAAGAGATTCGAAGGAGAGAATCAGGTGAGTCATCAATCTCCTCAGTCTTATATACAGAATCGAGAGGAAGAAATTCAACCAGAGTATATGGACGCAGTAAATCGAACTACCAAGGCAAATCAAGAGACTGGAGGTCCAAGTCTAGGAATCTTAAAAATTCCCAGGGGTTGAGAAACATCGAGTGTTGGAATTGTGGGAAGACCGAACACTTTAAATTCCAGTGCAAGAGAGAACCAAATGACCAGGAGAAGAAGACAGAGGAAAATATCACTTCAGAAGGAGACGATGCGTTAATATGCTCTTTAGAAAGCAGGGAAGAGTCTTGGGTATTAGACTCTAGAGCATCGTTTCACGCGACTTCGAAGAAAGAATTCTTCGAGAGGTATGTCCCTGGTAACCTTGGAAAAGTATAACTTGGTGATGATCAACCTTGTGATATTATTGGTAAAGGTACTGTGAAGATTAAGCTGAATGGGTCTGTATGGGAACTGAAAGGTGTCAGACATATCCCTAGTATGAGAAAGAACTTAATCTCAGTAGGGTAGTTGGCTAGTGAAGGCTATAGTACGATCTTCCATGGTGACCATTGGAAAATTTCAAAGGGAGCAATGACGGTTGCTCGCGGAAAGAAGAGTGGTACTCTTTACAAGACAGCAGAGACGAGTTTTTCAATTACAATAGCAGCAGGAAACAAAAATCCAAATGTTTGGCACCAGAGGCTTCGCCATATGAGTGTGAAGGGTATAAAAATTATGTACTCGAATGGGGAGCTTCCAGGTCTAAATTTAGTCGATATAGACATGTGTGAAGATTGCATACTTGGAAAACAGAAAAGGGTCAGTTTTCAGACGAGTGGTAGAACCCCAAAGAAAGAAAGACTGGAGCTTGTTTACTCTGACGTTTGGGGGCCAGCAACTGTTTAATCTATAGGAGGGAAACACTATTTCGTGACCTTTATCGATGATCATTCTCGAAAGGTATGGGTTTATTTTCTGAAGCATAAATATGAAGTGCTTGATGTTTTTAGAAGATGGAAATCTATAGTTGAGAATGAGACATGTCTGAAGATTAAAAAGTTGAGAACTGATAATGGTGGTGAATATGAGGACACTAAATTCAAGAACTTTTGCTATGAGCATGGTATCAGGATGGAAAGAACCGTTCCAGGTACGCCTCAACACAATGGTATTGCTGAATGTATGAACAAAACGTTGACAGAAAGAGCCAGAAGAATTGGAACACAGTCTGGTTTACCGAAGCAATTCTGGGCAGAAGCAATCAACACATCGGCTTACCTGGTTAACCGAGGCCCGTCGGTTCCCTTAGAACATCGAATACCCGAGGAGGTATGGAGTGGTAAGGATATAAAATTATCACATCTAAGAGTTTTTGGTTGTACAACATATGTTCATATAAGTGATCAAAGCAGGAACAAGCTTGATCCGAAATCGAAAAAATGTTTCCTGATCGGCTATGGCGAAGATGAGTTCGGTTATCGTGTTTGGGATGAGGAGAACATGAAGATGATACGAAGCAGAGATGTGATCTTCAATGAAACAGTGATGTACTATGACAGACATAAAACTGATGCAAATGACTCAAAGTCGTATGAATCAGTATTTGCAGATATCGAGGGAGTCCCAGATAGTCAAGAAATAGAACCGACCAGATTAACCCCTCAACAAGGAGAGTACAGTGGACAGACCGATCGACCTCAATCCGATACCCTACAACCGACCGAGGCAGTTCCTGATTTGCGAAGATCTTCCCGACCCCATATACCCAACAGGAGATACTTGAACTATATGTTACTTACCGATGGAGAGGAACCTGAATGCTATGATGAAGCTTGCCAGACCAGTGATGCTAGTAAGTGGGAGTTTTCCATGAAAAATGAGATGAAGTCCTTAATCTCAAATGATACATGGGACCTAACTGAGTTACCAATGGGTAAGAATGCACTTCATAACAAATGGGTGTATCGGGTGAAAGATGAGCATGTTGGCTCTAAGAGATAGAAAGCACGACTAGTTTTCAAAGGGTTCCAACAAAAGGAAGGAACTGATTACACCGATATTTTTGCTCCAGTTGTGAAGCTCAATACTATTAGATCAGTTCTAAGTATTGTTGCCCTTGAAGACCTTTATCTTGAATAGTTAGATGTGAAGACTGCATTTCTTCACGGGGATTTGGATGAGGAGATATACATGTATCAACCAGAAAGTTTCTTAAAAGAAGGGAAAGAAAACATGGTATGCAGACTTAAGAAAAGTTTGTATGGTTTAAAACAAGCTCCAAGACAGTCGTACAAGAATTTTGATTGTTTTATGCACAAAGAGAGTTTTCAGAAGTGTAATGCAGACCACTTTTTCTATTTTAAAATATGTAAGTCCAGTTATATCATTTTGCTACTCTATTTTGATGATATGTTAGTAGCAGGTTCAAATATGGATGATATTAGAAGATTGAAGCTACAATTGGCAAAAGAATTTGACATAAAGGACTTGGGTCCGGCGAAGAACATTCTTGGAATACGAATCATAAAAGATAAGCATAGAAAAGTTTTGCAGTTATCTCAGTCACAGTACATCGATCGCGTTTTGAAGAGATTTAACATGTGTGATGCAAAGCCATTTAGTACACCATTGGCAGGTCACTTACGTTTATCCAAGGATCAATCCCCTAAGACGGATGAAGAAAAATACTTCATGGCTAAGGTTCCTTACGCCTCAGCTATTGGAAGTTTGATGTATGCAATGGTATGTACGAGACCAAACATTAGTTATGCAGTGGGAGTTGTGAGTAGGTTTATGTGAAACCCAGGGAAAATTCATTGGGAAGCTATCAAGTGGATTTTGAGGTACCTACTAGGTATCATAGAAAAGTGTTTGTACTTTGGTAAGGGTGAGTTAAAGGGACAAGGCTACGTAGATGCAAATTTTGGAGGTGAAGTTGATCACCGGAAAAGCACTATCACTTATATATTTACTTTTGGAACTACAACTGTTAGTTGGATGTCAAAGTTACAGAAACTTGTCACTTTATCAACTACAGAGGCTGAGTATGTAGCAGTGACCGAAGCCAGTAAAGAGATGATATGGCTTCAAGGTTTGTTAACCGAGTTGGGATTCAAACAGAAGAACAACGTTCTGCATAGTGATAGTCAAAGTGCAATCCAATTGCCGAAGAATTCAATATTTCATTCAAGAACCAAGCACATCAGTCTTGGTTATCATTTCATTAGATATTTATTGGAAGATGAGGTGTTAATACTGGAAATGATCCAAGGAAGCAAGAATCAAGCTTATATGTTGACAAAGACAGTAGCCATTGAAAAACTAAAGTTGTGTTCAGCTTCAGTTGGTCTGCAAGAGTAATAAGACCAGAAAGATCTGCTGCATAGATCAAGGTGTGAAGACAGGTTGAAACCAGTCTTCAAGTGGGAGATTGTTAATTTTTTCTGAACTTATCTGCATTTCCAACGAAGCCAGTGTTTGCCATCACTTCAGTAAAATGCATCATAACCTTCAAGTAGAATGTGTTATTTTGACATAATAATCCAGCATTATTCAATATGTTATTATTGGATGAAGAGATGCTAGATGAAAAGACAGTGGAGATGAGGCAAGTGCTAACACATTAAAGAGAACTGGAGTGAATTGAAAAGAGAGTGTAATTTTAGGGGGTCATAAATTACACATTAAGGACTGTAATATTTTTCCCTTTTGAAGTGTTACAGTCTCTACAAAACCTAGTGTTAGGGTTTTTATGTGTATTCAACAAAAAAACGGCAGAGTCACTGTGTTCTTCTAATAAAATCGATCTGCAGCAGATCCGGAGACGTAAGCACAATTTGCTGAACTCCGTTAACAATTGTGTGTTTGATTTCACTTTTGTTTTTGTTCTTTCCCTTTTCTTTTGATCTGATTTGACAGGAAATTAGCATATTTCCCTTAGAAATGGTATCAGAGCACCAGGCCCAGATAGAACACGATCTGGTGGGGGTTGATGATGTAGGTGAAATTCTGAGGATGTCGAACATCTTGTTAGGAGCCATACGCAAGGTGATTGATCTGCTGGATAGATGAAGCGCGAGATGGCTCATCAAGCAGGTGGCTTGATCAAGGAGCGGCGCAGATTTATCTATAGATGGAGTGCTAGATGGCTCATCAAGTAGGTGGCTTGAGCATGGAGCAGTGCAGATTCATATAAAGATGGAGTGCCAGATGGCTCATCAAGCAGGTGGCTTGATCAAAGAGCGGCACAGTGTCATCTGATAGTGAGCAGATAAATCCCCGCCCAAAAGCTCTAGAGTTCAGGTTTCTCTCCACCTAACTAGAGTAGGCGGATGGAAGTCAACTGGGAGGAGGTTAGAGTGATACTTTGTTCGAGAGGAAGATTGTTAGGTGCGACCAAAGTTCCACATCCCACATTGGTTAAAAATGGGAAGAAAGATCAGTATATAAGTTAATAATACATCTCCATTAGTGTGAGGCTTTTTGGAAGTGGACCAAAAGCAAAGCCGTGCGGGCCAGTGAACCCAAAGCGGACAATATCACACTAGTGAGTAGATCGGATTATTCTTACTTATATACAAATGTGGAATATGCGGACCTCATATTCCCTACAGACTTATGGAGTATTGAGTCCTCCCAGGCCTCACTTGTCTATTTCTTACGTTTCATCCAATGACCTCATGCTGGCTAAATCTTCTAAAGCAGCGCTCGATCAATTCATGGAAGGTCTGAAGGGTGATGAAAGAATCAAAATGATTGTTTTGTATGGCATGGGTGGAGTTGGGAAGACCACTTTGGCCGAGCAGGTGCTCGTATCAGTCAAAGATTCAGAAAAAGTTGTGATGGTTGCTGTTTCTCAAACTCCCGATATCATGGCCATTCAAGACAAGGTTGCAGCTCATTTAAATTTCAAATTTAAGACTGAGAATGACGTGAGAACAAAAGCAGGCGCGTTAAGCTTGCGTAAGATGCAAGAAGAAAAAATTCTGATTGTCTTAGATGATATTTGGAATTTCATCGACTTGCCGGATATCGGAATAACATTCACTAAAGAACAGAAAAGCTACAAACTTCTTATTACAACCCGTGGTCGTGGTGTGTGCTCTCGAATGAAATATAACAAACAAATTCGCATTGACGTTATGTGCGAAACTGAGGAATGGGATTTATTAAAAAAGAGAGCGGATCTCAATGATGAATCTCCAATGATTGATATAGCCAGGGAAGTTGCAATAGAGTGCGGAGGTTTGCCTATAGCAATTGTTCCATTAGCCCGGGTTTAGTGAATAACACTCCAAACCAGTGGAAAGATGCACTACAGAAATTGAAGATAAAAAGTGAAAATGCTTCTGTTTCTTGATGTGTTAACAACATCAAGTTTTTATAAATGCTTAAAAATGTATGAAATTGAGCTATGATAGATTGAATGGAGAGGGGGTCAAGCTCTGTTACTTGATGTGTTCTTTGTTTCCAGAAGATCATGAAATTGAGGCCGGGTATCTTGTTGGATATGCATGGGGTCTAGGCATCTGTAAAGATGCGGATACGATTGAAGAAGCAAGAATCAAAATATAGTGATCTATTGATCATCTGAAAGACTATTGTTTGTTAATAAATTGCTATGGAAACAAAGTGAAAATGCACGATGTGGTTTGACATTTTGTACTATGGATGGCATTCAATGTGGAGAAAGACTTCACTGTAGGATATATCTTGAGAAAGGCAGCCATAAGCAAATCCCTTGAAAGTTACAGGGCAATCTCTCTAATTGGAAAAGACACCGAAGACCTTCCTGTTGGATTATTATGTGGAAACTTGAGGCTTTTGCTACGATGGAGTGTGGGTGTTTCTGATACCTGTATTTCTAATACCTTTTTCAAGCAGATGGAAGCTCTACAAGTTTTAACAGTATTTGGTAGTTATTTGGAATCTTACCTTCATATTACGATAAGCCTTCGAGTTTTGACTTTAGAAGCTTGCAAAGTTGGTGACATGTATTCACTAGGAAACCTCAAAAAACTTGAGATTATGAGGTTTGGTGGTTCTGATTTCCGGGAATTACCGGATGAAATTGGTGAAATGAAAGAGTTGAAAGGTGTTGGACCTGTTATGTTGTGAAGATTTGGAAAGGATTCCAGTTGGCTTGATACAAAAGCTTTCATGTCTTGAGGAACTATATGTTGTTGGTTCAAAAAGAACTCCATGGGAAGTTAGTGGGTGGATTCAGGCAGTAGTGGTAAAGCTTGTCTTTCAGAGATAAATTCATGGTGAATGTCTTCTCCAAAAGGCCTCACACTCGTAGAGATGTATTCTTAACTTATATACTGATCTTTCTTCTCATGTTTAACCGATGTGGGATGTGGAACTTTGGTCGAACCTAACAGACACGATAGTGGAGAACGTTCTAACCATGACTTTTAGGAATCTGAAGTGGTTGACTCTGTTAGAAATGAATAGTTTAAAAGAATTGTGTCGATGGAGAATGTCCAATAAGTTTTTACAGAGATTAGAAATGGTAACTATCAAAAAAGGTCCAAAGTTATGGAGTATTTTCCAAGTGCAACGAGAAGAGATAAGAAACGAAGACAATTTAATGTTGTTTTCGACCCCGAAAGAGTTGTCTCTCCTAGACTTACCCGAATTAAGTTGTGTGTGGGATGCCCCACTCAACACATAAACCTTAACGGTATTACAAAGGTGACAATAGGGAGATGCAAGGAGTTAAAATCTATCTTCTCATTGTCCATCGCTCGAAATCTTGTGCACTTAGTAGAGCTTGGCATAATTGAATGTGATGATTTGGAACATATCATCGAAGACGAAGAAGGGAATGGCCTAGAACTATCCACAAGTATCAGTCATCTCATCTTCACAAAATAAAAAACCGTGAAGATTAGAAGCTGCAACAAATTGAAATATGTATTTCCCATATTTGTAGCTCCTTCTTGTCTTCAGAAATTAAAGGAGATTGATCTAGGCGGAAATGATGCATTAGAGCAAATCGTTAAGTATGCACAAGGAAATTAAATGGAAATTGAGTTGTCTCACTTACAATGTTTAAAAATTGAGAGATCACCGAAGCTCGTAAACTTCAGCGGAGGATATTGTTCTTCTCTCTCATTCCCATTTTTGGGAAAGTTGGAGATAAGTGATTTTGCAATACAATTTCCGCGACGTCTACGTCTCCCAGGAAAAGTATGTGAATTGTTTTATATTGCCTTTTCCTTTTCTCTGTTTTGACTTCGTAACTAACTAAGTCCGGATTTGTTGTTTCTGCTTGTAGCAATTAGAGCGAGTAGGTCTGGATAAGATACCAAAAGAATAGGGGAACTATATTTTGTAAGGTACATATGCTAATTTCCTATCAAATCAGATCAAAACAAAGGGAACGCACAAAAACAAAAGTGATATCAAACACACAATTCTTAACGGAGTTCAGCAAATTATGCTACGTCTCCAGATCTGTTGCAGACCAATTTTATTAGAAGAACACAGTGACTCTGTCGTTTTTTTGGTGAGCACACAAAAACCCTAACACTTAGTTTTGTAGAGACAGTAACACTTAAAAGGGGAAAACATTTACAGTCCTTAATGGGTAATTTATTACCCACTAAAATTACACTGTCTTTTCAATTCACTCCAGCTCTCTTTAATGTGTTTAGCACTTGACTCATCTTCGTTGTCTTTTCATCTAGCATCTCTTCTATCCAATAACATTAATGTTGAATAAGGCTAGACTATTATGTCAAAATAACAATCTCCCACTTGAAGACTGGTTTCAACCTGTCTTCACACCTTGATTTATGCAACAGATCTTTCTGGTCTTATTAATCTTGCAGACCAACTGAAGCTGAACACAACTTCAGTTTTTTAATCGCTACTGTCTTTGTCAACATATCAGCTGGATTCTTGCTTCCTTAGATCTTTTCCAGTATTAGCACCTCATCTTCCAATAAAGATCTAATGAAATGATAGCGAAGACTGATGTCCTTGGTTCTTGAATGAAATGTTGAATTCTTCACCAATTGAATTGCATTTTGACTATCAATATGCAGAACGTTGCTCTTCTGTTAGAATCCGAACTTGGTTAACAAAATTTGAAACCATATCATCTCTTTACTGGATTCGGTCACTGCTACATACTGAGCCTATGTAGTTGATAGAGTGACAATTTTCTGTAACTTTGACATCCAACTAACTGATGTAGTTCCAACAGTAAATATATAACCGGTAGTGCTTTTCCGGTGATCAACTTCACCTCCAAAATCTGCATCTACCTAGCTTTGTACCTTTAACTCACCCTTACCAGAGTACAAACACTTTTCTGTGGTACCTAGTAGGTACCTCAAAATCCATTTGACAGTTTCCCAATGAATTTTCCCTGGGTTTCACATAAACCTACTCACAACTCCCACTGAATAAGTAATGTCTGGTCTCGTACAGACCATTGCATACATCAAACTTCCAATAGCTGAGGCGTAAGGAACCTTAGCCATGAAGTCTTTTTCTTCATCCGTCTTAGGGAATTGATCCTTAGATAAACGAAAGTGGCATGCCAATGGTGTACTAACTGGCTTTGCATCACACATGTTAAATCTCTTCAAAACGCGATCGATGTACTCTGACTGAGATAACTGCGAAACTTTTCTATATTTATCTCTTATGATTTGCATTCCAAGAAGCTTCTTCGCCGGACCCAAGTCCTTCATGTCAAATTCTTTTGACATTTGTAGCTTCAATCTTATAATATCATTCACATTTGAACCTGCTACCAACATATCATCAACATAGAGTAGCAAAATGATATAACTGGACTTACATCTTTTAAACTAGCAACAGTGGTCCGCATTACACTTCTGAAAACTCTCTTTGTGTATAAAACCGTCAAATTTCTTGTACCACTGTCTTGGAGCTTGTTTTAAACCATACAAACTTTTCTTAAGTCTGCATACCATGTTTTCTTTCTCTTCTTTTAAGAAACCTTCTTGTTGATACATGTATATCTCCTCATCCAAATCCCCGTGAAGAAATGCAGTATTCATATCTAACTGTTTAAGATAAAAGTCTTTAATGACAACAATACTCAACACTAATCTAATAGTATTGAGCTTCACAACTGGAGCAAAAATATCAGTGTAATCAATTCCTTCCTTTTGCTGGACCCCTTTGACAACTAGTCGGGATTTGTATCTCTTAGAGCCATCATGCTCATCTTTCACCCGATACACCCATTTGTTATAAAGTGCCTTCTTACCCACTGGTAACTCAGTTAGGTCCCATGTATCATTTGAGATTAAAGACTTCATCTCATTTTTCATGGCAAACTCCCACTTACTAGAATCACTAGTCTGGCAAGCTTCATCATAGCATTCAGGTTTGAGTTGAAACAGAGTCAGATTGTTGATCACAAAAAGAACCTGTCAGAAATAGAAATTCCATGTCATTGAATATAACATTCCTAGACACATAAACCATGTTTTTAGGATCCAAGCAAATATACCCCTTATGATGTCGACTATAACCCAAGAAAACATACTTAGTGGTATGAAATTGAAAATTTTGTGACTGGTAGGGCCTTAGACGAGGGTAGCAGGCACAACCAAATGTTTTTAGGAGAAAGTAGTTGGGTGTTTTGTGGTAGAGAATTTCATAGGGTGATTTGTGAGAGAGAACCGAGGTAGGTAATATGTTGATAAGAAATGTAGATGCTTGAAAAGAATGAACCCAAAAACTTTAAGGTAACCCAGACTGAGCTAAGACAGTGAGACCAGTCTCCACCAGGTGCCTATGCTTTCTCTCAGCCCTACCATTTTGGGCGGAGTTATATGGGCATGATCTCCTAAGTATGAACCCTTGTTCATGAGAAAAAGAGTGAAAATGTCTGTATTCACCACCCCAATCACTCTGGACAACTTTGATTAATCTGTCAAATTGTTTTTCAACCAGTGTTTTTAATGTTTTGAATGTGTTAAACACTTGACTTTTATCTCTTAAGGGATAGAACCAGGTGTATCTTGTTTGGTCATCAATAAAAATGACATAAAATATGTGTCCCTCTGTAGAGACAACAGGAGAAGGACTACATACATCTGTGTGTATGAGGTCCAGATTATTACTTGCATAGGATCTAGACACAGAATATGGAAAACTGTGAGACTTGCATAATTGGCAAGCCTCGCCAAAACTAATTTCATTCTGTCCATTGATAGTGAGATCACAAAGCTTTAGAGCTGAATTCAGAGTTTCTAGAGATGGATGGTCAAGCTTCCTATGCCATCAATCGTTTATGGAATTAGAAACAT
Source organism: Limnanthes douglasii subsp. nivea (assembly GCA_036936605.1). NCBI lineage: Eukaryota > Viridiplantae > Streptophyta > Magnoliopsida > Brassicales > Limnanthaceae > Limnanthes > Limnanthes douglasii. Next base: position 280,564,418 of record JAUPFV010000004.1, read on the forward strand.
TAACATGAACATTAGATAATAAAGCTTGAGGTGAACCAGAAGAAGCCTTCCTTTCTTGTGACTTAGGATAGCTGTCCAATCTATACAAACCATTCTCAGACATCCCTCTAAGAAGAATAATCCATGTATCCTTGTCCTTCACAAAGCAAAAACCACTATGAAACTCAAAAAAAACTCTATTATAGTTAGTTTATTGAGAAACAAATAGTATATATTTGTTAATTGAGGGTACATGTAGGATATGAGACGGACAGTTAGGTGTTTAAGTGCTAGAGTAAAGTTTAGAGTTACCAATGTTTTTATGGGGAGTTTTTTACCACTACCAACCTTTACACTCTTAGTACCTGTATATTCAGACTTCTAGGTTAAAAGTCCTGAGTTGCCTGTGACATGCTGACTGGCACCAGTGTCAGCAAACCAGGCATTGTTACTTGACTATCCTGAGTAGTAATGTTAGCTGCTTGATAACCTTCACTTTTGGCTTGCTCTGTTGGTGTGTTTCCATCGTAGAGGGATCATCTCTGTACTAGCATACTGGAGCTGAGTGTCCATATCTACTATAGATTTGACAAGTAGGTTTGTTCTGAAAAGATCTACCTCCTCTCCCTCTGTAGAACTTGCCTTTGCCTCTGTTATTGTTAGGGTAATAAGATCAACCTCTGTATCCTCTATTTTGTCCTCTGGAACCACCATAAAACCCTCTTGGATTTCTGTTGTGTTGTTGATGTTTTCCATCTGCCTTTTGACTAAAATTCACTGAGGCTATGCTGACATTTGACATGTTGTTTTAAATACTCAAACGTTTTTCAAGTCTGCTCTCAAATGTGAGCAGACTTGTTTGTAGATCCAACAACTGAGATCTTCTTTATCAGTTAAGCTCACCACAATGGGTGTATACTCAGAGTCCAAACCAGCTAGGACTTGAGTAAATAGGTCGTCCATAGATACACCACACCTAGCAAGCAGTAGCTTATCAGCTATGGACTTCATTTTGTTAAGATAGTCATGCATTGAAGTATTACCTTTACGAGTTCTCTGAAACTCAGATTTGAAGTAGGTAATTATGGCTCTAGTTTGTGAGCCAGACAGCCTGCTAGTAGCTTCCCATAGATCCTTTGCCGTCTCTTTTTCCATCAACTGAGCTGCTACATAAGGGCTAATGGTTGAGTAAAGCCAACCAAGGAGTAGTTGATCTTTAGCGATCCAGGATTTGCCATTGATAGCTACTAGCTAAGGGCTGGAGATTCAGGATTTGCCATTGATAGCTTAGCTGTTCTGATACCAAGTCATATTTGTGAAGAAAAATGAAGAGTATAGAATATGGCCGAAAGCTTGTATTTTTTCTATTTTTAAAACCATTGTGATTCACACTGCTGCTATTTATACACAATTAGAGCAGTAGTGGAGAATCTTTTCAGTTACAACAATATTGTAGATAAGATAGTACAATCTGTTACATTTTATTGTTTAGAGCATGTGACTAAATATTTGAGTGTTGCTTGATTAATATCAATTTGTCACACAACTTATTCCCGTGTGATAAGCTGTATGGTGGGCTTAGATGAACCAGGTTTGTTGGATCAAACCAATCCATGCCCAAGACCAATGGGCTGAGAAACGACTCTTAGGACAGTCGTTTCTTCAGAAAGAGGAGAGAGTCTGTTCTCAAACCAAATCCCTAGACCAACTCCTCCTCCTTTCCTTTTCCATCTTCCTTTCGTCGTTCTTTACCAATGATGACAGCTCTAGGATGCCAGAGCTTCATTCTTGTCGCCGTTGACAACCCTAGGAAGAGCCAGAACTTCAGTCTTGACATTTTTTGTTACATTTACACATAGGATTATGAGTAGAATACTTAGCAGTTATCATGGATTATATTTGTTGTTCAAAAACAAAAACAGACGAAGACTCAGAAGAAGAGATTGAGTCAGTGATCGGGTCTGGTGATGAGAGTGTGGATGCTAGTGGCTAAGTTTCAAATTATTATTTTAAAACGAATTAATCATTATTTTGATTTAAACTAGTTGAACTCATTAAATAATACGGACCAAAATTACTTTAATCGTCATCCTACGAGTTTATTAAAACAGATACGGACTACAACTTTACTATAATCATCTCTCCATCTCGACCATTACGTAAGGTTAGGATAAATTTCTTTCCTTCAAATCTAAATTCTAATACACCAAAAATACAACAATCCTTCCTCACCAAACCTAGAAGTTAAGGTCAGTTTTCACATAATAAAAAACAAAATACTTGTAACATTTTCCACCAAATTGCAAAAAAAAAAAAAACAATTCATCTAAAAATATTGCAATTTTTATTTGTTAGCTAAAATCAAAATTGAATAATTTTTAAATAATTTATTTTTATTTTATAATTAAAAAAATTGAATAGAATTTTTTTAAATGGTTAGTTATTTTTACTTTTATATAAAAAACACCATATATAAGTATAACTCATGTTATAAATTTTGGTTAGATGAAATCCGAAAATTAAAGATAAATAATTGGTAAATAAATGAAATACACTTTCAACAGAACATGATAAATAAAACTAAATAATATCATAATTACACTATAGATAATATGAAGATCTTACATCATTTTGTGGTAGAATAAATCATAAATATACCATTACATCTTTTTTTCTAATTAAGACGTTATGAAATATTTAAAGACATTTGTTAAGTGTTGTAGAACGTGTTATTAGATAATTCATTTTAGAAATTTTAATTTATCTAAAAAAACTTAGTCCAATGGGTTTCCAAACTATTTGGACCGGTTAATTATTTGTGAACGCATTTTAATTTTATTAGTAGAACCCTTGGTCCTTGTAAGCATGTTGACGATGGATTATCGTCTTTGCGATTGTTGACACTTTTGCCGAAATCCATTTGTCTGCATTGTTAGAAAATAGTAGACTGTTGCGTGTGATTAGTGTTATTTTTTGTTTATTAGTGGAACCCTTGGTCCTTATAAGCATGTTGACGATGGATTATCGTCTTTGCGATTGTTGACACTTTTGCCGAAATCCATTTGTCTGCATTGTTAGAAAATAGTAGACTATTGCGTGTGATTAGTGTTATTTTTGGTTTATTGTTGCTAATGTTGAAGTTGTTTAGATAGTTGTTCACTGGTTCAACATTATTTAGAAGCTGTTAGTTTATGGGGTTTTGGTGAGTCTTTCTTGGACAAAGTCATAGTTAAAGTTCTCTGAACACGCTTTAGTTTATTTGTGGTTTTGATTTAACTTATGTCAGTCATTTAACTTATGTTAGTGACTTTTATCATGTATTTAAAGCTCCATCTACTAAATGAATGAATAGAAGTCTTTTGATTTTCGAGTAACTCATCTCCTTCTCTATCTTTCAATTATTCTCACCATTAAATCTTTGTCTTCTATACCAACAAAGTGGGGTATCAGAGCCCTCTTCTTAACGGATATGTAAGGTTAAAATGGAAAGAGAAATTTCAATCCTTACACCACCCGTCTTTGATGGAGACAATTATCAAATATGGGCAGTTCGTATGGAGACTTACTTGGAAGCTTTGGATATTCTGGAAGCAGTAGAAGAGGATTACGAAATTCCTCAACTTCCAACAAATCCTACTATGAGACAGATCAAAGCAAATAAGGAAAAGAAGACGAGAAAATCAAAGCCAAAAGCTTGTCTATTTGCAGTTGTATCTCATATGATATTCACACGAATAATGTCTCTCAAAACAGCCAAATAAATTTGGAATTACCTCAAGGCTGAGTACGAAGGAGATGAAAGGATTAGTGGAATGAAAGTCCTAAATTTAATTAGGGATTTTGAGTTGCAGAAGATGAAGGAGTATGAGTGCGTGAAAGAGTATTCAGACAAACTTATGGGCATTTCCAATAAGGTGAGATTGTTTGGGTCTGAATTAAAAGACTCCAGGATTGTTGAAAAGATATTGGTGACTGTTCCAGAGAAGTTTCAAGCAACCATTACTACTCTGGACAACAAATATTTGTCAAAATATCACCCTTACAGAGCTCTTAAATGCCTTACAAGCTTAAGAGAAGGTCTATGAGGCATATCCTGTAAAGCATCAAGACAACAACAGGTACAAAAAACAAACTTCAAAAATCAATGGACGAGTAGAGATTCATCTAGCAATTTTAAGAAAAGAAAAGAAGCAGATGTCAGAAACTCCTACCCGTCTTGCCACCATTGTAAAATTAAAGGCCATCCACCAAATAGGTGTTGGAGGAGACGTGATGCTAAATGCTCGAAATGTAATCAAATTGGATATAAAGCTAGAATTTTAAACTAAAGGGTCAGATGTTCATGCAAGAAGCATATGCATGTGTAGCTTATAAAAAGAAGAAGATCAACTGTTTATGGTCACTTTTTTTTCAGGCAGAGAATCAAGTGAAAGCTGGTTGATTGACAACGGGTGCTCAAATCACATGACATGTTATAAAAAACTCTTTCTTAAATTAAACGACACAAAGTCAAGAGACTGAAGACCGGAAACGGTGAACACTTAGAAGTTATGAAGGTACAAAATTTATTTCAGATTTTTTATTTGTACCTAAAATTGATCAAAAGCTCTTACATGCTGGTCAATTGCTCGATAAATGCTATAAAGTGTTATGTGAGAATAAACAAAGATGCTACCGGCAAAACTTGTTCAATGTCAAAATGAAAGGAAAAAGGTTCGCTCTAAATCCAATGGAGAAACGAGAATTACTTTCTCATGATATGTCTGAACATCATTCTAAACCGCGTTTTAGTGAGCCACCTTATGGTGCCACTCAAATTCATGTAGAGAAAAGTACCAGGTTAACCAACTTGCCTCAAGAAGTCCATGATGCTGGTTATGGTTCTAATTTTGAGTTATCATTATATCTATCTAATCAGATGTTTAAGAACTTTAGTCATCAAACAAGTCACGGGTCATTATTTCGAGAACAAATTAATGATGTTCATTTAAAGGAGTCTTATCTACAGTTTAACCAAATATCCTCAAGTATTTTGAAAGCCGGTAACAGTGTTAATGCTTTGACAGATGTTGGTATTAAAAAGAAAAATCATGCTTTACTTCTATCTTCGGAAGCCTTTGAAAATGGAATTTTTATGGCCAAACATGAGATTGGTGTTGAAGTCCAATTCGATGATGTTATCGACAAACAACTTATGATAGAAACAAACTGTCTTGAGCTTTCGGCTAAAAGAAAGCTTTCGGTTAAAAGACAGACATGAGTAAAAGAATTTGCTTCTAGTGAAAGGCGCAAAAAATCGAAGAAGAAGAAGAAAAGAATACCAAAAGATCTAAACAACATCTAAACAATGAGGAGTGTTGAAGTTGTTTAGATAGTTTTTCAACATTATTTAGAAGCTGTTAGTTTATGTTGGTCCAATTTGTGGGTCTTTTGTGGGTCTTTCTTGGACAAAATCACAGTTAATGTTATCTGAACACGCTTTAGTTTACTTGTGGTTTTGATTTAACTTATGTCGGTCATTTAACTTATGTTAGTGACTTTTATCTTGTATTTAAAGCTACATCTACTAATCGAATGAATAGAAGTCTTTCAATTTTCTAGTAAATTATTTGCTTCTCTATCTTTCAATTATTCTCACCATTAAATATCTGTCTTCAACACCAATAGCTACAACCATATTGTTTTGAACTCATCTGGAAGTATTGACGGTGGACACAATATTTTTGGAAATCACTTACAATCTGAAGTAGCTCCGATATTTTAGCAAACTAATTGTAACCTATAGTAGCCCCCAAAGTTTTTATGAAAAAATATCAGAAAGAATTACAAACTTTAATAGTACTTCAACTATTTGCGAGTGTTGAAGAAATGACTTTAAGTGCTTTGTCTATGTAGGGAACCACCAACTCATCCCTTGAAATGTGGTTTCTCAAATTCTCAGTGGTGACCAAGTTATGAAATGGACGAATATAGCTATATCAAGCCCGAGTTAAGCTTCATAACGAGATGTTTTATGAGATTGCCGAAGGTCTCCAAATTTGGACACATGGCCGATAACTTTGTGTTATGTCAAGGTGTTCGTCTGAAGGTATTCATCTCGCATTGGTTTGGATGTTCTCATATTTTGTACTCTACGCATGGCGGAAGTCAGAGATTCAATAAAGTTATTGCTGTGGTTTCTTGTGTATTCTAATCGTGGTGGTAGTGTGTGTAATGTTATCGAGGCTCAACCAATGGATTCTCTTCTTAATGAATTTTACAGTTAGTGTGGTAACATATGGTAAGGATGTAGATATATTATTATTATATTTTCTTCCATTTATACATAGGAGAATGTAACACATTTACATTTTTTCTGTATAAAGCCTAAGTTAATTTTCACAACGAGATGTTGTATGAGATTGCTGAAGGTCTCCATATTTGGCCGATAATTTTGTGTTACATTCGTCTGAAGGTATTCATCCCGCAAAGGTTTGAATGTTCTCGTATTTTCTACTCCAAGCATGACCGAAGTCGGTGATTCAATAAAGTTGTTGTTGAGGTTTCTTGTGTACCTGTAGTCCTGGCGGTAGTGTGTATAATGTTATTGAGGTTCAATCGAAGGATTCTCTTCTTAATGAATTTTATAGTTAGTGTGGTAAAATATGGTAAGGATGTAAATATATTATTATTATATTTTCTTCCATTTATACATAAGAAAATGTAACACATTTAAATTTTTTCTGTATAATAATTTCTCAATAATTAAATTAAAACTATAATCGTTGAATTAATTAATATAGGAAGGTATGGTTGCCAAAGTGTAACTTCCAATATTATAATTGATTTGTAACTACTTCAGTGTATTTATGTCATTTTTCTGCAGAAAGGTGTTGCGCCCGAAAGGGCTTCTGCTAGGGGCTATTTTGGCCAATGTCTTTTAACTATATGGGTTTTCAGCCAGGTGATATTTTGGGTGAACGAATGAAATCCACCCTTATCAGTAGCCCATTTATTTGTTGCGAAAGAGTTGAAGATTGACTACATTAGTGAAGTTTATCATTTGGAATAACTTGTTTTATGGATGCTTACCATAACTTGCTAAATGTTTTGGAAATCGTGCTCCATAATTTATTCAACATTTCTAGTCCCTAAGTATATTGAGTTGTATTGCATCCTTTTTTGGTTGGACTCTTAAGAATTTTCAAATATTTTGGTATAGTGGTTTTCTATTCTAGCAGAATTGACCTTAGATATGTCTCCAGATTAATTCTTTTGAATATGTTCTTTCCTATGTGAAAAAACCTTCGGCCGACCAAAATCTCCCTTGACGAAAAAACATATGTTTTTCCAAAAAAAAAAGAGTACACAAACAAGTATTAATGTACTAGAGTTTCAGGTGTTACCCCAAAATCATATATTTGTACGTCAATGTTTCATTTGCTTTAGAATTTATTTCCTTCAAAATTTGTTTATATTTTTTCAAATTATATGACATAGGCCCCCATATTCATTTCAAAGCATGCAAGAAGGATTTGTATCGTTTGAAATTAAAAAAAATGAAAGCAATCTTGGTCTTTAAGTTGTGGTTCATTTTGTAGCCCACTAGTCTTTTCAAAGCACATCACGCAGAAAATACCATTATCTTGAACGAATAAAAAAAGATGAAATGAATCTTCATCTTTGGTTTTATAATCATTGAATAGCCCACATAGTCTTTTTTTAAAGACGATTATTTGATCAAAACTAATGTAGTCGAAGAGAATGTGATGAAAAAATGTCGTTATATAAGACTATATTTAGAGAAATCTTCTTCTTATTAATAAGTAGTCAGTCGAGCCAAGGAAAAATAAATTGAAGAAGGTGAATATGGTCCGGCGCCAGAAATTAGAGGACCTGAAAACAATTTTTTAAGCACCTTAGGTCATCTTTATGACTCCCCGAAGACTTCTATTTAGTTACAGACTTGCCACACAACTTCTAGCCGTTACTTTACTATTCCAGAGACCTTTAATATAAACAATTCAACCCAAACAATTCCAGTATCTTTTAACAATTCATCTAACTCTCTTTATTTATCACTCTATTTCACTCTCTCAATTTACATTTACTAACTTTATAATAAATAATATAGCTTATATTATTAATTAATAATTAACATTAATTTTTTGTATTCTTTTTACAATATTATTTATTTTAAATTTATGTTATAAATTTATTTGTTTAATTTTTATTTTTGATAAATTAATATATATGTTGTAGAATTGTTCGTGGATGATAAACATTTCGTAAATCTAAGTAAATCAACAACATTGTTTATTTTAAAAAAAATTAATTTTTTAATGAATCTATTAAATAGATGTATAGTAAATCAACAACATTATTTTTCTTGTATTTTTATTTATTTTGAATGTGTGTTTTTAAGTTTCGTTATTTTTTCGAAAATTTATTTTCGAAAAAATTAATACCTATGTATTTGTTTTCCGCAATTTATAAATTAAGTTTTTATTATAAATAAACACAATTAACTTAATCAATAAATAAATTAAATACATTTATAAATTAAATTATATTTATAAATTAATTTTAAGTTTTTATTAATAATAAAATTTTATTTTATAACATTACAATTATTCAATACCATTAAAACCATCTATATTAACTTAAAATAAAATTGAATTTTCTAACCTTACATAAGATTGATGTAGCTTAATCGTATTTTATTAAATACCATAACATTAATTAGATTAATTGTATTTTATTCACTTTCCCCTCTCTCTCTTTTCTCTTTTTTTTCTCCCTCTTTCTCTTGTTTTGGTTTTCTCTCTCCTCCTGCGACACGGACTTTGTTATTGTAGTTGAGATGGACACAGATATTTGTGTTGCTCACTTGGAGCATCAGAGTTAGAGTCTATAGGTAACAGTCCTCCATAAGTCACATATTTTGTACATAGGATAGGTAAATAAACCCTACTAGGCAGAATACAATACTTCTCAATATGTCGTGTGTTGAGAAAACCAATTTCGAAAGGGAATTCCCTCTCATTGAAAATAACATTCCTATAAATAGAAAGCCTACCGGTAGAACTAATACACATGTAGCCCATATGCTGTTGACTATAACTTAGAAAAATATATTTTATGGAAAGAAATTGAAACTTGTGGGTCTGGTAAGGTGTTAGACATGGGTAACATGCACAACCAAATATATTAAGAACAAAATAATATGATGTTTTGTGATATAAAACTTCAAGGGAAGACTTGTTACTTAGGAGAGGTGTAAGAAGCATGTTAATTAAACAGACACTAGTCTCAAAAGCCTCAACTCAAAAGTTGTAGGGATGATTAGCTTGAGCTAGGAAAGTAACCCAAGTTTTAACTAGGTGGCTATGTTTTCTCTCAGTCCTGCCATTTTGGGCCGAGGTGTGAGGGAAATACCTACGCAAAATAAACCCATGTGCCTTAGAAAAAGAAGCCAATATCCTGAACTCACCCCCAGTCACTATGAATAACTTTAATAGACTTGTAAAACTATATCTCAACCAACACCTTAAACATTTTTAAGAAAATAAGAACCTGAATCTTATCATTAAAAGGATATATCCAGGTATACCTGGAGTGATCATCAAGAAATAACACATAAAATTTGGATCCTTCTATAGATAGAATAAGAGGAGCCCCCCCCCCCCCCCCCCCCATAAATTTCTATGAACTAAATCTAATACATTGCTAGCATAATAGTCTGATGCAGGAAAACGACGACTGTGAGACTTGCCTAATTGGCAATCCTCACAGAAAGTAGTTTTATTTTTCAATACGTAATTCAACTTACATTGTTTCAAGACAATGGCTAAAACACTTTGAGATGGATGGCCAAGGTTTATATTCCATCCATCTTTGAGAGAATCATAAAAACAACTAGTTAAAATAATAAGAAAATCTAAGGTAGCTTTAGAAAGATTAGCTCGAAGACTAGGTGAAGATGGCACACTGATTTGTGACTTAGTATAATTGTCAATTCTGTAGAGCCCATCATGAGATATACCTCTGAGTAGTGTAATTCGTGTTCCCTTTTCCTTCACAAGACAAAAATCTTTGTGAAACTCAACAAAAATATTGTTATGATGTTTAAGTTGAAAACATAGATATTATTTTTGTTAATTCCAGGAACATACAATAAAGGTTTAGGAGATATAACTGATTGGTTAATAGATTTAGACTTGTTTCTAGAGTGTCTCACCATTAGGTACAAAAATGTTCTCGTTACTTGTATACTCAGTTTTTTTAGTCATGAGCCCATAATTTTTTGTGACATGGTGGTTGACACCACTGTCAGCATACCAAGAACCTTATAAATTTTCAGATAGGTTGCCATAAGTATTAGTGATAAACTTGGGAAGACATACCTTTGATCATAGGTAATCCTATTGTCTTCCACAGAAAATAGTTGCTTCTTTCTAGTCTAACATTATTGATATTGATGATGGAATTTATTTGCGCGTTCTTTAGAATGATGGAGGAGTTTCTATGAAAAATATATCACATGGAGTCTGAGCTAAATCTTGGTGAATCACTCATATTTTACGTTGAAGGCTTGACGAAGCTCTGGTACAAAGATAAATTTAAATAGTGAAGACAATTGTATCTATTAAATAGAATTTTTCCCTATATCATGTATACAAACAATACTGTCATATATACACATAGAGTCATTTGTTATAACAATTTGTACATAAAATATAGTTTGTTGCATAATTATATCTACAGTGTTTAGGTGGTTGAATGCACTGATAGTGTGAGGTTAGAGGTGACCCTGAATTAACTTACTGATTTAGTTTCTATACAACACAATCATCAAGTTCTCTTAGATATTTAGGTGAAGCCCAACAACCACAATAAGCCCAAGTCTCTTAATATTACTATAGAACTTTGTGTTTTGACTTACACTAATTGCAAGACTTAGAAGCCCTAGCACACTATCTTATTCCCACTGTCTTCTCGAGACCTCACCACAACTTTTGTCTTGACATGACACCTACACACTTTTCACATATACGTTATTGGGTTGTATTATTCATTTCACATCAATATACGAAATTTATCATTACGCCGTATGGAGAAAATATTTGGCTAAACCATTAGCATAAGTTGTGGAATTTCCATTATAATAACCTTAGATAATTTTTTAAAAGCCTATCTTTAGACAAGTTCATTGCTTTAACGATTGAACATACAAATCAACTAGTTAAGAGCATTAAGTATATTACATATGACCATGATTGTGATACTATGAAACATATGATGGTTGAGGTAAACAACGTCCCTTACCATTTTCCAAGTACCTAAAACGGTGTTGTATAACTCCTCAAAATGTAATATCGGATACATCTAACATACAAAAATGTATATGAGAAACCAAATCGTATACTTTACAATATGGTGAGAATCATGACTCGAAATTATCCTAAAAACTATAACTATAGAGTGAGGATATAAAAAACGTATCATACATTCTCAACAAAGTTCTAACAAAGGCATTCATAAAGACCGAAAATGAGTTTAGATTGGGTGAAAACTGATTTCAAGCGTTAACCTGTTTGGGAGATCCATTTGAAGGAAAGCATCATCAGCTTAATCTAAACAAATTGGATAATATGTTATTTTATTGGATATTTTAAAAAAATTAAGGGATTTTAAATTTGTGATTCTCCCAATATAATGTTTTTTAAACAAAGTTATTAATATTCTTTAAGGATATGTAGTTTTTGGGGAAGAATCTAAGGAAAAAATCTATAATTTGACGAAAAATTTATACACATTCATAAATGTTAAAACAAAGATAAATATGTCATCAACCCAACATGTCGGCCCAAAGAAAGGTTGTTGGTGGATTGATGATCAACGACATTGTGGTAAAAAAGCCAAGATATCGGCCCAAATGAAGTTTTTTGGTGGATTAATGCTCATGCATTATATAATTATTTTCGAAATTAGTCATTGGAGATAGGAAGAACATTATATTACTAGATCTTATAGTACATCTTCCAGAACATAATGATTTATGTGGATAACAGTAAATGATTCATCGTGTTTTCATAAACTCATGAAGTATTCATATGCTTGCTTGTCGATCAACACTATAAATTAAGAGTATAATTGAATGCAAGGTAATGCAAGTAGGAGCCTCTCGTACTACTTTAAAAATAAAGTTGATTCATTGTAAATGAGGTTACGAAAATCAAGTGATATTCTAATGGTAAAATGAAGAGACATAAAATATGACTTGTATAATTAGATATAGTCAACCTAAAATGATTTACTTGAAGGAGACATTTTCTTTAATTCTATGAAGGAATTAATTCAAAACTTCATGGCACTAACAATACATATTAACTTAGGGCTTTATCAAATGGATGTTAATACTTTTTCTAAAATATATGTTATTAAGGAAAATCTTATTTATAGTGTAACCCAAAAATGTTTTAATAGGTGATTCAAAGTCCATGATATCCATGTTTAAGAAATCCACTTGTGGGTTCAAACAAGCTTTTCAAAACTGCCACCACGACCACCTTGACGTAATAATCCTTTTTGGTTTTGGAGATAAACTCGGTTGAGGACTCCATGTATCAAAGGTTAAGTAGAACTAAGTTAATAATTTTAGTGTTCTCATGAATACCTCTATTGAAAAAAGAGAAAAATTAAGTCCAAGTTAATGTTCAAAGATAAATTTTGATATTGACAAATGCAAAAGGTTCCATATACTTTGGCATTCGAAAGACTGATGTCGGCTCAAATTGTTTCAGGTCGGATGTTGTATTTGTTTCTGCAGTGGTAAAAAAGTACATAAATAGTTTAAAGATAGACTATTAGAAAACGTTAAAATAAATCTCTAGTACAAACAACAAATAAAAATCATGTGATATATAGAACGTCATGATAATCTTCAGATCAATGAGCGATATATAGAGCTGAAATATATAACTGAAAATGTGTACTCTAATTTAAAAATCTCAAAACGTTGTGTATTTACTTTTGTTATGTACTTCTATAACACTGTTCTCAAAGTCGTTACGTAGATTTTAAAGTTTATTTCAACTAAATTGTGGATTTATTCTCAACAAAACTTCCAACCCTTATATTAGTGAAGATATGAGAACTAAATGTAGATAGATCAATTGCATCCACAACATAAAGCAAAATTTTCCTATAATATGTTTTGGCAAAGTTTCTCGTTATATGCATCATTATAATTGTTGGATACATCATTTGAAATTCGAAAAGTTTTGCTTTTATTATATTTTATTTGTTTTTTAAGACTCTTAATTTTAAAATAGAAGAATAAATAAATAATCTTTTATTATTAATAAGATTTTAAAAAATAAAATAATTGAAATTGAGATGAAATAAATTTTCTCCAATAATTTCATTAACGTATTAAAAACTTGCTTTACCATGATTTCAAAATGAACTAAAATGAATCTTCCTTAATCTTTATATAACAATATTTCAAAAAATAGCATAATTGGAAAGAAAGTAAAAAAGTCATTTCTACTAGTTACATTCACGAAATTTCAAAAAGCAAAACAAAATAAAAACCAACTAAAATAGGTCTTACCATATAATTTTATTAACAATACTTCAAAAAATTACATGGCAATATATTTAGTTGTACATAATATGAAAATTAAATAAATCATATAATATTTTATTAATAATGGTTATAACTTTATATATAAACTTTTATTACAATAAATATTTTTTAAATTGTTAAAAATAATAATTTATTTGTTTTAATTAATAGAATTAATTATATTGTAAGTCAATTGTTATAGATATAGAATAATATTTAATTATTTTATTAAAACCAAGGTCTATTATGAAAAAGGGAGATTATTGGTCTATTTTGAATCTTAGCTTACAATAAATGAAAGTGGTTGTCTTATTGGACTTTGCTAATAATATTTTAAGTAAATGTTAAAAGAATCCATACAGAGTAAAGAAACGTAGAAAAAACATAAAATGAAGAAGGGTGTTTCATGTTTTGCAAATATTATAAAACTCTCCTATAAATTGACCCAAACCATCTCTTTAGCAAACCATCCCCAGCTCAAACAATAACAAAAGAAACGTAAAAAAAACATAAAATGAAGAAGGGTGTTTCATGTTTTGCAAATATTATAAAACTCTCCTATAAATTGACCCAAACCATCTCTTTAGCAAACCTATATTGATGTTTGATAAATGAAATGAAGGAAATATTTCCATAATATAGTCTGCATCGGTAAAAGAGAGATTACATTCTAAAATTGTGGTGTTTGTGTATATTTGATATTCAACATATATCTTTGTGTAGATTTTAGGTACTTCTCCCCAACAAGTGGTATCAGGATAAGGCACAAGAAGATATATGTATGGACGCATCAAAGGGTCGAAAGTTAGAACTCTGCCGAAATATGTATGTATAGTTTTTCCACCATGTTGAGGACAACAAAAATTTCCTCCATGTTGAGGACAGTAAAGACGGCTTTGAGTGCAAACCTTCCAAGAGCCTATCCAAAAGAAGATGAGCTAAACATTTCCATAATATAACCGAGTGTCTGCATCTCTAAAAGAGAGATTAGAGTCTACGACTGTGGTGTTTGTGTATATTTGATATTCAATATATATCTTTGTGTAGATATCAACAATGATTCATTCTTAGCCATGTCCATGCTGTCTAATTCTGACTTTAGCACGATCCGCTCCAACGTGCGTCTATTTCAACACATCCGACACTCCTTTTGTGGTGTCTTTATCCAGAATTAGATATAGCATCTCAATATTCAACCCTTGGTAGAGAACATCGAAGTCAAGTTGGTATGTTTATTTGTCAACCATAGACTCCACGAGTCCACATCGAGGTCAAGTACAGTAAACAAATTTTAAAGAACATACAAAGTTTCGTGAAAGGATTAATTTAATTTCATAATATAATATCTTAAATATTACATCGTAAAATATCTAAAACATAAACAGAAGAAAGCGATCTTCTAAGAAAATGATATTCTATTTAACTTCTTTAAACTGCTGTTGTATCAGTTTTTCTGTATTATTTCAAACTGTGCTTGAAGTTGCAACTTTACCATTCTTGACCACATAATTTACTTTAAAAAAAGGAAGAGATTGTTTATCGTGGGTGGAGGATGAGGAGTAGGTTTTGTTGCAATTCAGCTAGTTGTATGTGAAGGTTTCCATGTTACTACCACTTGTGTAATTGAAAGTATAAAACGCATGCCCTGGTAATGAACATGATATTGACTACATGGCTGAGGTGATGAGATAACTTTATTACTTATTTGTTCGTCACCCTGTATATGATTATCATTTTTAATTTTTTTTAAAATTTGTATTTCTAATGAATCTATATTATTCTAGTAATATGATGTAGACTCGGTAATAAGTAGAAGTTCGATGATTTCTTGGACATTATTGGTGTAGCAGAGACAAAAAGAGTTGGTATATGACCATCCAGATAAAAAAATGTCCAACAAATCTCATATGTTGTTACGATAAAATTAAATCAGCTTCATATATATTAGTTAATTAATTCAGTGAAATAATTAATTAATTGGTTTCGACGACAAGTAAAAACAATTTAGGAAGGCTCAGTTAGGATCACAAGAAGAATGAGAGTTCATTTAGGAAGGCTTCATATATATTAGTTCATTGGGGAATGTAACGGTTACATTAATCTGTGATGTAGATC
This sequence comes from Limnanthes douglasii subsp. nivea, assembly GCA_036936605.1. Lineage (NCBI taxonomy): Eukaryota > Viridiplantae > Streptophyta > Magnoliopsida > Brassicales > Limnanthaceae > Limnanthes > Limnanthes douglasii. Next base: position 280,580,124 of record JAUPFV010000004.1, read on the forward strand.
TAACAGTTGTCGAGCATCCAACCCACACAACGATTCGTATTCCAACCTATCACCAAATGGGTATGTCCATATTCACACGTCTTCACCTACTGCAGTATAAATACCATTCATTTCTCATTTCAACTCTCTTTACACAACCATTCTAGAGAGAAGTCAGAGCTTTATTGGCTACCTTAAACTTTCTCCCCTCTTCCCAGAATTCTCACTGAAAAACTCAAATCTTCCAATCAATCTTCATCTTCTCTGATCAACGCATTCCTGGTTTATGAGAAAAAAACCGGTAACCAAAAGGTCGAAGGCCAATTTACCCAAAACACCAGAATCTTCTAATATAGATAGCAACCTGGTGTTCGGTTCTTACGACTATATTTGCATAACACAAAGAGCCGAAGAGTATCGAAGAGCATGGTTAATTTTTGGTGGCCCAATTGGAATTACAACTGAGAAATTTTACTATGGTAATTTCGATCCTACCAAAGTTCCAAAGCTTTCTCCTTCTCCCAATTTCGAAGAACAAACGTCATCTAAAATTTGTGGCCATAAGACCCCTCGAACTTCTTCAACTCAAAGCAGAGTTTCTCCTGCGAAATTGAAAACAAATAACCTTTCCTCAAAGAACGTTTCTTCAACCAAACCTAAAAAGACCTTAATCACAATGGAAGGTGAATAAAAAATTGTTCGAACTCCATCTCCTTCGAAAAATACCACTAACAATCCTCCTCAGAGAGAAATGACAGAAGAACCAGTTCGAACTGCTATACCTTTTTTCAGAAGCAAACATTCCTACTTCTCAAGATCCTCGAGAAGGTACTTCCAAAGCCAATGAATCTGACTCGGAGGCTACAAAATCTGATGCTGAAGCTGAATCTCAAGAATAAGCTGATGTATGTTCTATTTCCGAGGAGGAAAAAGAAAAGATTGGGAGGAATCTGAGAAACCTTGAAAGCAAATATATTATCTCCTTGAAAAAGGTTCGATATATTACAAAGAAAACCAAGCCTCTTTCCTCAAAAAACAATGGGGAATGGGAGAAAACATCAACCTTCGACTACCAAAGGAAGGACAAACTCCCCTTGACTGCAAGGATGACGAACTAGTGGTTTACCCAGAAATCATCAACTGGGTCTTCGATTTCCATTAGATCCGTTGATCATAGAGTACTTCGAAGTCCTCAGCTTGTGCCCTACCCAGGTAACTCCAAAACAATGGTTCATTCTCATTTCAGTGATCATGGCATCTCGCCTATCCAATATACCGATCAACATCAAAGACTTCATTTCACTGACTCAACTTTCAAAAGGTTTGAATCTTCCATTTTATTACCTTACATTAATGGATGATCCTATGATCATCGACGATCTTTTGGAGGCTGATAAATTCTGGAAACAAGGATTTGTTTTCATCTCCAGAGCTTGGGAGAATGGTAAATGGATTTCCGAAGACAATCCTTCGAAGCTAACTATGGTCTGGAGAAGCAATCGTATGTTCTTCAAAAATTTCCTTTCTATTTTTTATACATATTTAATTTTGTTACTTAATATTTTATTATTTTGTTTATACTAGAAATTTTGAAGCGCTACTCCACTCGTCAAGAAGCTGCTAAGGTGATATTCCAAAAATTGGCTGTCTGGGCTGAAAAAGAGTTGAATAATGCCTTCCATACCGCTTTCCAGCCCATTAACTTCCTCAAATGCCAGATGTTTCCACATCTGGTGCGAAGCCTTCCACACCCTCAAAACCGAAGCGTCGAAAATGCAAAGTTGCAGAACAACCTCTTTCACCTATCGAAGAGGGAGAAAATCAAGTAAACTCTTCGAAGAAAAAGAAAATATCTTTCGATTCCTCCAGAAAGAAGAATAAACAAAGAAAAATCACTTCGTAAAAATTTATTGACGAGCATGAAGACAATGCTGCTGAAAACCAACAACAACAACAACACCCGCCAAATCCTCCAACCGAAGATAATTCCACGCAAGACAATCCTGTGATTGTCATCGATGACTTTTCTCCTACCGTTTACTATAAGGAAGCTTATGAGTCTGAATTGATTGGCCAAAGATATGCTTTACTACAAGGAAGGTTATGAGTCTGAAATGAAATTCAGAGAGACCTTTCACAGCAAAGTATCCGATTAGTTTTATGCCTATAAAATAGCTAGACCCGAGCTGATAAAAGACGCTCTTTGTATAAAGAATCATCTTCGAATCAAGCATATGGTCGAAACTTAACTGCTGACAAAGTCTCATGAAGATAAAATAAAGAAACTCAAAATCGAGCATGTCGCTCAATTGAACATTGAAAGGTCCAACTCTACCACACTTCAAAATTATCTACCTCTTTGTGAAGCAAAAAATAAAGAGTTATCCGATGAGATGGAGAAATTGAAGAACAATTTCGAAGCAGAAAAAGCTGCTGCTTTAACCACTACCGAAGCTGAACTTTCAAAAAATATGCAGACACCTATTCAGGTCGGAAAAAAAGATGCAACTATCCTTCTCCTTCGAGAACTCCATGTTGTCTATCCAAAAATCAACATCACAAATTTTGGGAACGACATTCCTGAAGAAAAACGTCCAAGTGAGGCATTCAACCCTGTTCCCAGCTCATCATCTTCAGAGGACGAATTGTCCGAAGAAGAATAATCTTCTGACTAGCTACTCTTTTAGTTTAGTTTTTTTTGTCCTTGTCTAATGAGAATATCTCTTTTTGTATTGTAAAGACTCGATCTAAATGACAAAGGGTTCTTCCTTTATATGTCGTTGTTCTCTATACTATCCGATGCTAAATACCAAATAAATGCAAAATATTAATAAAAAATAACAAGTATTATCTTCTTTGAAAAATATGAATGTGTTTTTAAGCTTGATTAGCTCATCAAAATTCTCAGTGAGTTTTAAAACATTCACTTCAAAATTCCAAATGCAAAACGGTTGTAAAACATGGTTATTTCTTCGAAAAATGTTATAAACACTTCGGATATACTTCCCTTAACTAATCTCAAAGGTGATCAATCTTTGATGATTTGTTAAGATAGTACCCAAATAAACGTAAAATAACCATTGGAAGAAAATCAAATTTTATTGATAAAGTTGAATATGTACAAGTACATGGCGCCTCACTAAACTTTCTTGGCCAACAGGGTAGGAAAGAGTGCGCCATTGAAAACAAAAATTCCAAAATACAAACACATGTCTACTCCCAATAAAGCTTCAAATGCTGAGTATTCCATAAGACGATAAGACCCATGCTTAACTCTTTCAACAACTGTATAAGGCCCTTCCCAGTTTGGAGCCATTTTGCCGAGGCTCTTTTCCTTTCTGTAGAAAAACGTTTCGCAATACTTTATCACCTTCTTTAAATTCTCTTCTTTTCAGCTTCGAATCATATCTACTTCTCATAAGAGTTTAATAATGTATGGTATTCAAATAAGCTCGAACCCTTTTTTCTTCAATCAAATCCACATTTTTCCTTCGAATTTCATCATTAAATATTTCAGAATATTGAGCTATTCTAAAAGATGACATCGTAGATTCAATAGGGCTAACTGCATCCATACCATATGCCAAAGCAAAATGAGTCTCGTTTGTAGCCTCTCTTGGAGTTGTTTGATAAGCCCAAAGCATCTCTTGCAAATAATTTGGCCATTTTCATGCTGCCCCCGATAGATTCTTCTTCAAGCCATCTAAAATGGTTCTATTTGTCAATTCCACTTGTCCATTAACTTGAGGATGAAAGGGCGTCGAAAGACATTGCTGAATCCCTTTAGAAGTGCAGAATGCAGCCATTTCCTTATTATCCAAATGAGGGCCATAATCTGTTGTAATTTTCCGAGGAACCCAAAAATGATAACTGATATTATTTACAATAAATTTGATGACATGCTTTGCTTTTGTGCCTAATACCGGCTCTGCTTCTGCCCACTTCGTAAAATAATCCACCGCCACAATTATCATCTTCCTTCCCCTAGAGGCCATCGGCAAAGGTCCCACCAAATAAATTCCCCATCTATCAAATGGTATCGCCTCCAATATAGACATGAGCGGTACTCCTAGTTTGTGAATAACATTAGCAAATCTCTGACAAGTATCACAACCTCGAACTAAATTTTTAGCATCGTTCATGATTGTAGGACAATAAAACCCTACGAGTAAAACTTTTCGCGATAAAGATTTAAACCCACAATGAGATGACCCATTCTCCACCATGCAACTCTGATAATACTTCTTGTGATTCTTGATTTCCTAAACATCGTAGTAATGGTCTACTTAATGCATTTTTATATAAAATTTCATCCAGAAATATATATCCAAAGGCTTTACCCCTTACCGTTTTAGCTAATTGAGAATCATCTGGCAGTAATCCTTGGGTCAAAAAGTAAGAATATTCGATCGCCAATCGCGTCGGCTTTCATCAGCGGTAAAAAACTCTTCTCTAATTTCACATTGGCCAGGTTGAGAAACAATTGAAGGATTCTCTTGTAGGGAAATCCAAGGATATTCTTCCTTGTAAGCAACATTTGCTAAAGAATCAGCCACCATGTTACTTCCTCGCCCGATATATTCCACAACCACATTTCAAACAAAAGAATTAAATTCTGAAGCTCCCGAAGATATATAATCAAACGATCCTTTCTTGCTTCGGAAAATCCAGACACATGATTTGCCAATAACTGAGAATCCATTTCCAAGCATACTAAAGTCGCCCCACAAATTTTTTCTAATCTCAAACCTGCCAAAGAAGTTTCGTACTCAACTCCATTGTTTGAAGTATGAAAACTGAATTTAATTGATTGGACCATTGTTTCCCCCGTTGGAGCTATCAATTGAACTCCTGCACTACACCCTGAAATACTGGACCCTTCATCTGTTCGAACAACCCACCTCGAATCTATAGGCAAAGCTTTTGTGCTTCCTTCCTCATCTGATCTACTTGAGTGAAACTCAACAGAAAAATCAGCCAATGCATGTGCCTTGATTGGTGTTCGAGGTGTAAATAAAATATCATAGTCTCCTAAATCCACTCACTATTTGGTCATCCTCCCCGAAATATCAGGTCGTTGTAATACATTTTTTTTAAAGGGAATGAAGTTCAGACTTTTATAGTATGAGCTTGCATATATGGACGCATCTTCCGAGCAGCAATCACCAATGCTAAATCCACCTTCTCCAACTTCATATATCTTTTTTCCGCTGCCACCAGAATTTTAGTGACGTAATACACAGGCTTCAGGAATTCCTGAATCTTCACTAATTAACACTACACTGAGTGGAAAATCCGATACGGCGATGTACAAGAATAATTTCTTCACATTTCAAGGCTTTGTTAATATTTATGGCGATGACAACAAATTTTTAATGCTAGTGAATTCTTCTTGGCATTCCAATTTCCATTCAAACTTGTTAGGTCCTCGCAACACTTGAAAGAAGGGAATACATTTATCAGATAATGGTGAAATAAATCGATTAAGTGCTGATAACCTTCCTGCCACTATTTTCACTTCTTTAACTGATCGAGGTGAATTCATTGTTATGCGAGCCTTTAATGTTTCTGGATCGGCTTCTATTCCTTTTTCGCTAATAATAAAACGCTAGAACTTCCCCGATCAAACTGCGAAGGTACATTTTTCCGGATTTACCTTCAACCTGATTGCTCTTAGATTCAAAAAAGCTTCTTTTAGATCATCAATATGCACTTCGTCCATTTAACTTTTCATTACCATATCGTCTATATATACCTCCATATATCTTTCGATCTGTGTAGCAAAAGCTTTGTTCATTAATCTCTGATAAGTGGCCCCAACATTCTTCAATCCAAATGGGATCACCCTATAACAATGGAGGCTTCTATCAGTTATAAAAATTGCGCACTCTTGATCCTTCAGATCCATCTGAATCTGATTATACCCTGCGAAAGCATCCATAAAATTCGAAATTTTATTGCATGAAGTGGAGTCAACTGGTCAATTCGAGGAACTAGAAATGGATCTTTGGGGGAAACTCTATTCAAATATGTAAAATCCACACACATCCTCCATTTCCCTTTCTTCTTTTTAACCACTACCGGATTCGCAATCCATAAAGGATACTGAGATTCCCTTATGTGTCCAACCTTGGACAACCGATCCACTTCTACAACAATTGCTTCCGCATTTTCTGATGAAAATGCTCTTCTTTTTTGAATCACTGGTATGACATTCGGATCCATGGCCAAGCTACACCGGAGTACTTCGATAGGTACTCGTGTTACATCTTCTATCTTCCAAGAAAAGACATCCAAATTATAAAACAAAAATGTAAGAAATTGTTGACGTAGACTAGCGGTCAATAAATCCGAAGAACTTTTCCTTCTGAAAAAGTAAACTCCTCTATTTTTTCACTTATTGTTAAGGACCCCAGAGTTTCCTTCGGATCGTCAACCTTTTCTTCCAATTCCGAGGGAACTCCTTCTAACTGCTATTCTCGCATCAAATCTCCGCTGCTAGATCCTCAGACCAAAAGTGCAGTGGCATAGCATTCTCTGGCAACCTTTTGATCACCCTGAACCACTCCAACTCTGTCTCCAACCACGTATTTAAAACACTGATGGACTGTTGAAACTAACCCATACATTCTTGAAAGCCATGATCTTCCAAAAATAACATTATAACTTATGGACAGTCCAGCACCACAAAAAGTACTTGAACCTTCTTTTTGAATGGTCCTTTCCCCAAACTAACTTCTCCCTCAAATTCGCCAACAACACGAGCTGTTACACCCGTAAATCCAATAATTGTACGATCTGATTGAGTAATCCGAGGAGGATTTGTCATCTTATCATAGGTGGACTTTAAAAGAACATTAGCAGAACTACCAGTGTCAATTAGCACACGTCAAATTTTGACGCCAGCCACCTCAGCTCCAATTACCACAGCATCCTCATGTGGTCCTGCAGTCCCTCTCAAATCATCTTCATCAAACAAAATGAAGGGAATATCTTTCTTTCTATACAAATGCGTTGATATCCTCCATTCAATTTGAGTTGTCAAGTTGACAACATACTTTTTTCTTGAGCTGTCTGAATTTCCAGTCATTGAATCGCCCCAAAAAATTGCTAACGATTCAAAAAACTTGCCCAATTACTGAACATGTCCCTTTTTTTTATAGAAATAACCTCAACAGGCTCCTCGACTGCCATCAGAAGGAACCTGTGTGGATCCTTTTCAACATATTCAATAGAAGCATCGAATGACTCAACATGTGAATCATAATCATCAAATTCTCAACTGGTTGCGCAGCCTTCGAAGTTGATGCACCATTATTCTTCGATACACTTCCATGTGACTTCACATAAGTCAAGAGCTTCCCATTCTCAATCAAATATTGGATTTCTTTTTTCGAAGCAATACAATCATTTGTATCATGCCCAGTATCATCATGATACCTATAAAATTTTATTATTCTTTTCTTATCTCGGTTTGCTGATAGGAGCTGGCTTCCTAAAGTTCACAGAATTCTTAGTTTTATCCCAAATAACATAAACACTCTCTGGCAAATCAGCATAGTACTCGGCCTAACTCATGTATTCGCCATAGGCCTGTTGTAATTGTTCGATGGAATATGGTTCGAATGTCCACCACTCCGAGGAGACAAATTTCTATTCTTCTGCCTCAGCTGCTGATTATTCCCATTAGCATTATTATTTCCATTCGAAGGCTACCCTTGATTATTGGAGGTCTGTCCTGAATTCTTTGAAGTTTTAACTGGTGCACCTGGGACTCTGCTAGACTCTTCAACCTTAATTTTATCATCGACTTGAGCCATTAACGCTCCAAAAGTCAAAGCCCTTCTCTTTGTCGTCTCATTAGCCAGATCCCCTGGCAACAAACCTTGGGGAAAAGCGGCCATCACCACATTTTCTTCACTGTTATCCAAACTTGCTTTGGTTAATAAAAATATCTTCGTATAATATTTCAATTTCTCTTTCGGTGCCTTCTTGCACTGGATAATTGTATCACCATTAGCTCTCATCTCCTTGCTTCCAACAAACTGCCTTCGAAAAGTAGTATAAAAATCCCTGAAATTTGAAATTGACCCCCTCAGAATCCTATTGTACCATTTGAGAGCTGTTCCTTTAAAAGTTTGAGAAAAAGCACGACACGCAAGCAGGTCGTCATCCTCGAAATTCATCATATAATTTTTGAACCGTTCGATGTGATCATCTGGATCTTGCATCCCATCGAACTTTTTAACCTTCGAAATATCAAAACGCTTCAGAAGCGTCATATGTTAATGGAGAGTTCCTCGAATCAACTCCTTGAAGAAATTGATCATCGATCCCCATTGTAACATACAAATTCCTGTCGGTTTCAGCATATTGATTCGAAGGATTTCCTTCGTGCCAAGTTGATCGAGGAGCATTCTTAGACTTGGTCTTCTTTTTATACCTCCTCGAATAATCTCTTTATGATTCTCCCTTCGAAGAACCTCTATGCCTTTTAAATCCTGAAGCTGAGCTTTCTACTTCCTCATCACTTGAGGTTATCAATTTTTGCTTATCTTTCTTATCCTTTCGAGACGAATATCTCTCTTTAGGAGGCACAAAGCGTGTCTTTTTATGTCCGGACTTAGCATGTCTGTCATCGAAAGATCGATCCGTCTGACCTTCCACATACATTTTTTCCAATTGTTGCCTAACCTCAGACCTGATTCTAGCAGAAAGCATTTATTGCTCCCTTCGCTCATATTTCTCATTCAAATCATTAATTTTACCAAGCACCGTAGGAAAAAGTGATGATTCGACCTAATAAGCCTAAGTATAACTAAAAATGGAGAACTTTGAAGTGAAGCATCCGAATAGAAAAGTCAAGGCACCGTAGGGAAAAAGTGATGAGTCAAACTAATAACCATAAGTATAAATAAAAATAAGAGCAGCAGCAAGCATCGAACAGAAGGGGAAATGACCCAGTAATTTGATGAAGTGTAAACAGTGGGGCACCTCCAGCTGTTGGGATGAAACAAGGATATCCCTGGCTACACCAGGCTACATGCCTTCATCTTGGTATTTTCAATACTTGGATATCATCTTGCCTATCACCGAAACCAAGAATTCCCACCAAGTATGCTTTATAACGTCTATGGAGTACTATCAGGCTATTCCTCGAACCTTACAGAATGGTAAAGACATTAAAGTGACATATATAGATTCCCTATTACATTCCACAGTATCAATCAAGGTACTTACATAAGGATACAGGTTACCAGCCCAGAGGCAAATATCAGAAAAGGGTAGGATTTCGCCATCTACACACATTCATGGGTGGTCTACAAGATTATTATTATGATAAGGATATTCATTTATATGAAGAGTCATCGTTGGCCCATAAATGTTATATACCATCATACTAACATACTATGATAACCCAGAAATGGAAAAAGATTATAGTACAGGAGACCCGGAGCACCACATCCAGTAATTAAATATTGAAAGATTGCAATACAGTGTTGATAATGGGATACAATTAAATATCATCAGCCCAAACATTTTTGAAGCAAAGCATAACATAAATAAAAACCAATACTGTAACTTGTATGGTCACATAGGTTACTTTACTAGGGACTGTTAGTTTTTGAAAGATAGTCCAGACTTTAGTTGATGAATGAAAGTTAACTAAGTTTGTGAATAAGAAAACAAAGGAAGAACAAAGGTAAAGAACCGAGAGAGTAATAAAATAAAACCTACATACAAATGAAATGATAGTGGCCAAGGCAGAGGAAGAATATAAATATTTCGACATAGATTCAAACAGAGAAACCATAGGTGTGATTGGCGAGCAAGATCCATACTCTCGAAACCACAAAAAGAGCAAAAACGTGATAAGCGAGCAAGATCCATACTCTCGAAAATATAGCAAAGGCCGACGTCCCTAGACTTGTACATAAACTTGTATTTAAACTTATCCTTATTGGATGATGATCAATGAGGAGTGGTGTCTCCCCCTAGTGATTCAATGCTAATAAAAATGGCACTCGAAATAGTACAAATCAAAAGGTTGATGATCGACATCAAAAGCTCGACAAAAACATTGTATAAATGAACTTATAAGAGAGTGACATTGCAATAATGATTAGGGAGCAAAGAATAAATTTGAAATTCATATATTATGTAAAAAATATTTATTACCAACCGAAAGTAGGTATATAAAATTAGAGTAACTTGTATTAGCTCTTGCAATTGCAGTTGGGAAAATGTGACTGTATTTTCAGGATACTATTATAGATGTTAGGACTTCATTATCCAAAGAAATATGTTGTAAAATCTTGACTTCTGGGAAACATTTAAAAAATGATAAGTAGAACTAGGAGATTCTAATATTTATTTCAAGCTAAAAAGAGCAATAAATGACCATGCATTGGCTGGCTGTTTAACTGTGTTCTAATCCAATAGACTTGTCTCACTAACTGATGGTTCAAAAGAAAATTAGAGAGTTATAACCGACAGAGGATGTAACAATCAAGGTTATGATCAGGATTTCAGCTCATGTCTCTAACTCTGGATACCATGAACCAGTCCATCAAATTTGGATTTTCAACATCTAAAACTGGATCAAAATATGAAGTTGTTATCGCAGGATTTCGTCTGACAGAGGTTTTTGGATAAAAGAGGGTACAACTCTTAACTTACTCTCAGTTAGTACTTAGCCAAATATCTAAACAGGCGAATCAAAAAAGGTGAACAAATAAAATATTTAAAGTAATTAGAACGATAACTTTATCAATTTGAGCATGTTAAATCCAATCAAATCCCAAGGGTAAAAAATACAACACCTGATGCACTCACATCATTTGCATGTACATCTTCAACATTGTGAATGATATTTGGAGAAAATCATTTCATCATTATGCCAAATCTATTGTGAATGATATTTGGAGAAAATCATTTCATCATTATGCCAAATCTCTCATTGTCAACCTTCATATCTGAAAAGATAATGAGAATATAAGGAAAATAATAAGAAGAAGGTTGGTGAAGGACAATCAAAGCTATTAATAGGATGGGTCGTAAATGATGGAAAATAATTCAACAAAAAATTAGATACAAGTCAACACAAATTATATAAGAGAGGTCTAGCGGTGTTTCTACATGGATGAAGCAAAGATGCAAGAAAGCAACACCGTTGCGGTTATAAGGTATTGTACAACCTACTCAAAATTAATCATTTATATCTAAGTCTATGTTTTGGACAATTTAACATTTTTCCTACTCTTGGTCTTATTTTTAGTGACTCAATAAAATACTTTTTATTTTTATTGAAAGCTACTCGTAACATAAGCATACCTAATTCATATACCATATCCTGCCAAACACATTATCATTTTTTGCTCTTTCTGGTTATTTCTTCCCAGTTACATGTCTTGTACCACAAACACAAACCAATGGTATTCGTCGCCCTTGAGCATATCAATCTAATAAGACACCAACTATATCTTCTTCTCAAGCTATTTTGCATTATCGATATGATACTTCACCTAATTCTCTCAGACTTCATATTGATCATGCGTTTCCTACGAATTCAATCTCAACACTCTTTATGATATATCCTCTACCTATCACTAAACTATATCCTACGAATACTAAAGAAAAATATAGTATTTTAAAACCTAAAAATGTTTTTATTGGTTTTGTAACTAGATCTAGAGGTCTACCTAGAGAACCAACTACTTTAAAAAAATTAGTGTTTGATTCTAATTAGTTGAGAGAAATGCATATAAATTTAAAGGTTTGCAATCCAATAACACTTATACCTTGACATTGTGGTTACCTAATATGAACTTGGTTGGCGGTAAGTGGGATAACAAGATTAAACATGTTGTTGATGGTTCAATTCAGACCTATAAAGTTTAGTTTATAGTCACAGGATTTCATCAGTATCCATGGGTATATTTTGATTTAACTGTTAGTCATTTTGTTAAGGTATCTACCATAAAAATTATATTAAGCATTGGTCTCTTAACGAATTTGATTATTCGCCAACTTGATATCAATAATTTTTTCTTAATCATCCTTAAGCGAAACATTTTACATGGCTCAACCTCAAGGGGTTTGTAAACCATAGGAAACTACACCAGGTATGCAAGCTATATAAGGCAATCTATGGTATAAAGAAAGCACCACGAGCCTGGTATTCTAAACTACGCAAAACCCTAGTTAATTGGGGTTTGAGACTTGTAGAGCTCATAGTTCTATGTTTTTATGTGTTACCAATTAAGAGACAGTAATCTTAAGGGTGTATGTGGTCGACATAATTGATACGGGAAACCTAACCAACTTTCTACACATGTTTATTAGTCCATTTAATACATTTTTATCTCTTAAAGATATGACAAATCTTCATCTGTTCATAAGAATAGCAGTCACAAAAGATGGTAACAAACTCTATCTAACTCAGTAAAGGTATACAAAAATATTTTTACCTCTGTTGGAATGAATTTATCCAAATCTTGTCCTACTCCAATGGATGTAGGTAAATTTCCCTCTCTTCTGGATGGTGATGAATTCATATATTTTTTGGTTATTAACTTGTTAAAATTATGTTTGTATGAGAGTATCTCTCAAAGAAATATTTCTACCACTTATTTTTAGAGAGAGAAACTAAATCAGTAGAGAGAGAAAGAGAACAAAAGAATAAATGTAATAATCATTGACTAGTCATTGGTCTTTTTTCCTAAAAAAGAAATGTTCTTTATATAGTACATAAGATAAGTTTTAAATTTATATATTTACCACCTCATTAATAGATCTTCTCACCTTACTCTTTTACAATCTATAAACAAGTTTACTAGTTATTACATATGACCCCCTTACCCCTTATGTTTTCTTTGGTTTAATCTTTAACATTTATTCACGTCAATTTAAACCTTTATTTCATTACATTAAAGCTTATTCTTCACCCAATTTTTCTCCCTTAATCTGTAGCCCCCCAATCCTTCTGAAAGTACATAAATAAGAACTAATTTGGAGAGTGAAACCTTTCTTCCTCTTGAGCCTCCTTAGATTGTTCTTCCTTCGGGTTTCCTGGTCGAAGAAGCGTGGCCTTTGTTCGAATTATTTATCTGTTCGTTTAAGTTATTGTCATAGTCTCCTCAGATTATTGCTTCCAGTACCATTCGTAAAATGAAATCTTTGCAAACCTACCCGAATTACTCTTGCTTTATACATTTATCAGATAACGTTGTCACTCGTATTTCCTAGGTGGGTCTCTTTACGAAGCTTCCTCTAATTATCTTTGAACATCTGTATTTCTTCTTATTCGTGAAATGATAACCACATTCATCCAATCATTCAATTTAATCGGCGTGCACTCTTCTATATGTTAATGTATCAGAATTGTTTTTAGACTAACGACATCACGACTGGCCATGTGTCGGTTACTTTCTGACACACGCCAACGTGCCTTCTTGATTTGTTTGTCAGGAAAAAGAAATGTCGAAGATATTTTCACACTCCCCAAGACTTATATGTGTAGAAAAACAGACGCTTCAGCTTATAAAAAACACTCTTCAGCTTACTTGGGCCCTCAAACCTTTGGAAGCCCATTCCTCTTTATATATATATTTGCCTTCACTCATATTTTTAGGTTTGAGCTCATTTTATCACCTCAACAAAGCCAAAAATATCTTGTTTTTAGAGAGATAAACAATTTATCCCATAAAATTTCTTGTCTAACCTTTCATGCCAAGAGAGTCTATAGATCTTGACAAATACAAACTCTTTAGGTGGTTCAATATCTTAAAGAAGGATGAAGAATGGAGAGATGCCAGTAATAGAGAGCACTTCACTCCTCTAAAGATGTATCAAACAATATTTCGTGATAATTTGTCTCCTATCTGGACGTGCTTTGATATATCAGGAACTTAAGGTAGCCAATTTTTATCTGCTCCGCTTACTACTCAGTCCCCCGGTCAATCTTGTTTTGAACATAACAAGGGTGGCCTTTCAATTTCCAAACACGATCACAAATCTTCTCTGTTTCTTCCGATGGGTGGTGATTAAGAGAAGCTTGTTGGAGTGAGTTAAGGAGATCGATCTAAAAGAAAGAAATTTATAGAGCCCAATAAAAAAAATTTGCCCCTTCTATTACGACCACCCAAGTAACTCCACAAGGAACCCCTCAAGCTACCACTTAGGTTAGTCATCGGAAGCCCGCTTTGAAGAATATTTGACTAGGTTAAGTCTTATAGTCCATTCTAGAGGTACAAGAGAAAAACCTGATTGACAAATCAGATAGTGACCAAGGGTAAATAATATAAGAAGAAAAAGGCTTCAAATTTACCTTCGAACATAGAAGATATCTTAGGAGATAATATTCACAAAGTTGAGGCCAAACATTTTCTCGCGCTTGATATGATGAAGTATGAATATTTACACCCATCCGAGGAGGTGAAGATAAGGGACCAACGGGTGAGATTCCTGAACAAATGTTACGATTCGGTTCCCTACTTTCGGAGAAATACTGCTATCTGTTTGTGATCACGAATTGATCCTCTACACGAAACTAATGAACTGGGGTCTTCGCCTACCTCTGGACTTTACCTTGGCTGAATAATTTCATTTGATTGAACTTTGTGTATCCCAAGCTAGTCCCAACATGTAGTATACCCTCATGGCGTGCATTATGGCTTCAAGGATCGCTCTTATCGAATTCTCAATGGAGAAGCTGACTGGAATCTCAGGTGTAGGTAAGAACTCTGATTATCCTTTTTATTCTCTAGGCCTTGGGAGACAATATAAACGCGTGAAATTGTTTTTAGAAGCTGATAAAAAATAGACACAAAAATTCATCTTTGTCTCCGGGCAATCTTGCTTTTAACATAACAATGGTGACCTTGAAGATGCTCGCAAACCGTCTCCGTTTCTTCTGATGGATGGTGACAAAGAGAATTTTGCTGAAGCGAGTAAATAATATCGATCTAAATGAAAGAAATCTCTAGAGCCAAGTAAAATTAAAATCGCCCCTTTTATTACGACCCCCCAAGTAACTCCACAAGGAACCCCTCAAACTACCATTGAGCTTAGTCTTCAGAAGCCCGATTCCAAGAATATTTGATTAAATAAAGTCTTGAAGTCCATTCCAGAGATATAAAAAAAACCTAGTTTGACGAATCAGATAGTGACCAAGGGGTACATAATATGATTCGAGTAGAAACTGAACCTATGTAGGCTATCACATCGTTAATCCCCACTCCCAAAGGTTCTCTATCGGGTCAGGAATCGTCTTCTTATATCTTTAATATTATGACCACTTCTGTTGTTCACCAATGAGAAACTTATATCATGAATAAGAGAAAGAAAAATAAGAAGAAAAAGGCTTCAAGTTTGCCTTCGAACATAGAATAAGAGATAATTTTTGCGAAGTTTGCCAAACATTTACTCGCGCTCTATCGGATGAAGTACAAATATTTCCACCCATCCTATGAGGTGAAAATAAGGGAGCGGTGGGGGATTCATAACAACGTTACTATTCGGTTCTCTACTGCCGGAGAAACACCGTTGTCTGTTCATGATCATGAATTGATCTTCTACACAAAACTCAAGAACTGGGGTCTTTGACTTCCTCTTGACCCTGCTTTGGTTGAAGACTTTCATCTAATTGAACTCTGTCTGTCCCAAGCTAGTCCAGCATGTGATACACTCTCATAGCGTGCATCATGGCTTCCAGGAACGCTCATATTGAATTCTCAATGGAGCAGCTGATTGGAATCTCAGTTGTAGCTAAGAAATCTGATTATCCTTTTTATTCTCTAGGACTTGGGAGACGATATAAAGTCGTGAAGGATTTTTTAGAAGCTGATAAGAAATTGACACAATAATTCACTTTTTTCCGTGTTGTGGGAGACCGGGTTTGAACACTCCAAGCAGATGCCCTATCGGTTGACCTTGAAATTGACCGGACGCTGTATTTATTTCCTTACTCATTTTATCTTGTTTTTTCAGTCACTCAAACTAAAAATTTTCTTTTGGACAGCTATGAAGGGGATTGCCAAACCGTTTGTAGGCCATGTTAAATCCGCAAGTATAATCTTTACACAACCGAGCCTCTAGTCAGGTACCAACTGTAGTTATAAGCTCTATAGATGATTCACTCCAAATAATTTAGTTCTGAGCCATCTTTGGAGATGTGATCTGGGTCAAGTGAAATTACAGTATCCTCTGGAAGACGCAATAATTAGGCGTTTAGAAGGCTTGGACAACCTTGTTTACCTACCCACCTGAGCTAGGGCTCCCAATCATCAAGATGCTGCAAAGTCAGATGACGAGGAGAACGATACTGATGGTGACGCTGATTGAGAGGTTGAAGTCCGAGAAAGTCAAAAGAGTGAAGTCCGAGAAAAACAAAAAGTGGAAGACGGAGAAGAACAACAAATTTATGTTCAAGAAGAACAAAAAATTGATCTCAACCTTTATGTTCGAAGTGAGACCACATTCTTCCAGGGAGTTTATTCCCCAAAGAAAGCAAACTGCTAACCACGAAACCAAGAAGAGATTCTAGATGGAGAAAATGTTTCCCCTGCCTCAGCTTATTTCGAAGTTTACGAGAATGTATTTTTTGCGAATGATCTTAATAGGTCCCTTCACGTTGTTGCTCTCCTCGAAAAGAAGGCCAACCGCAAAGAATGCTATAAAAACGAAATCATCCAAAGAATAGTTGAGGTGAAAAGGTTAGAATATCTTACCCATGAGAAGGAAACATCGGCCGACCAAAGAAAAACCAAGGTGAAGAGGTTATAGGATAAACTCGCCCATGAGAAGGATACATCTATTGAGCATCTGAAACATAATATTGCATTAGAGGCCAAAGTTTCTAAAGAAAAAGATAAATTTGATGACGAAAGGGAATGATTCATCACTAGGGACGTCGAATGGATACTCTCGGCCATAGTCTCTTTAATTCTTGTCATAAGACCCAAAAATATGTTCAGAGTGTTGTAAAAGAGATTGAAAAGCTCTCCGCAGATCATGTCTCCTTAAAGAAAAACTTTAAGGATTATAAGAAGAAATATCTTGAGGAATATGCTACTGATTGCTTCTCTCCACTCGAAAATAGGATCCCAACATAAAGTCAGCTTTATTTTTAAAGATGCATGAGTACTTTCCTATTTAAAGCTATGAAGCCTTTGGGGGAGCGTTATTGCGAAACATCGTCTAGTAGAAGTTTCTTTGAAGATGAAGTGACTTCTTGTGACTCAGAGAGTTCTTCCTCTGACTTTGGTTCCTCGGAAGACAGTAAAGAATGTGTCGCTTCTGAACAAGATTGGTGTTTATTATTTATTATGTAACTTCTGCTTACTAGTCACCTTTTGGTGCCCCTTGTCAAACTTTTGTTGAACTTTCATATTCAGATAATATGCTTTGTGTTTTGGAAGTTCTTAACAAGTAAGATTTTTGGTTATATACTATCCCATGTAGCTTGATAATTTTTTCCCTTATTAAGAATTCATAACAAATTCTCATATTCGTTTTCCAAAAAATTTGACATGAAAATGTTTTACCCTTATCGTTTTGGACAACACTCACATTATTTTTCCAAAGTTTTTCACATAAAAAAATAAATTGTTGATTAACATTTGTTACGTGATCTTTCTCGTTAAAAAATATAAAAGTTGTTACCTAACACTCAAAGGAAGACTTTTTTAGTTCAAAAGGATAAGCATTGCCATCCAACATCTGTTGGATGATATCTTTAGTTCAAAACAATAAACACTATCATCCAACATTCGTTGGAAGGCCTCTTTAGTTCGAAAAGGTGAATATTGTCATCCAGCATTTGTTGGATGGTCTCTTTAGTTTAAAAACATAAACATTATCATCCAACATTCGTTGGAAGGTCTCTTTAGCTCAAAATAATGACATTGTCATCCAATATGCATTGGAAGGCTATTTAGTTCAAAAGGATGAACATTGTAGAAGTTATTTTAAGATGACAAAGAAGTATTATATATAAGTTGTCTATTAGGGAACCTCATTAAAACCTTCCTGCGCCCCCAGGGTAGGAAATAGTATGTCACCGATACTTACATAAGTTCACAAATAAAATATTTAAAACTTTACATATTCATATCAAATAAATCTTGAGATGTTCAATATTCGAGGGGTGAAGAAGATCCCTTCATTTCTTATTTTGAGTTGATATGTCCCCGACTTGACTTTCTTCATTCCGTGTATGGACCCTCTTAATTAGAAGCTAACTTACCAAGCTATTTTTCTTTCGTATGAAAAAAACACCTTCCTCAACACTTTTTCCTTTGTTTTAAATTCTCGTCTCCTAACATTTGAAGCATATCGGCTTCTCATCAAAGTTTGATAGTGTAGAGATTTCAGTTGTGCGCTTCTTTTTTCTTCCATAAAATTTAACCGTATACGCTTTTGTTTATCATTTGTTTCCTTGAATTATTTCTTGAGCCTATAAGAGGGAAGGATCGTCTGAGACGGAAACATTGCATCCATTTCATAAACCAACGCGAACTATGATTCTTGTGTTGTAGTCCGGGGAGTGGTTTTGTATCCTATTAGAAGCACATAAAGCTTTCATTTATTTTTTATCGAACTTTGGTCCATTATCCAACGTTATTTTCTTCGGAACCCCAAAACAATAAATTTGATCACATCCTTAGCTGTTGTTTCTGCTGACGATTCCACTTCCACCCATTTAGAAAAATAATCTACTGCGACGATTATCGTATGTCGTCCTCCAGATGCCATAGGTAATGGTCTGACCAAGTCAATACCAAATATGTCAAACAGTAGGGATTCAGATATTGACTCGAGATGCGAACCTGGTGTATGGAGTGTATTGGCAAATCTCTTACAGGTGTCACATTTCTGAACTAATTCATTGGCATCTAGGGACAGTGTAAGGCAATAATATCTTGTAAGAAGAACTCTTCATGTCACCATTTTGTACCTGCGGTGCGTTGATCCTTCCCCATCGTGTAATTCTGGTAGGATCATATGTGATTCATATGCTCCTATGCATCGAACTAGAGGCCAACTAAAAGATTTTTTGTACAGTATATCTTCGAGGACAACATAATCGTAGTCCTTAAACCGTATTCTTTTAGCCATCACCTTATCATCTGGTAACACATCGTTTATAAAACAATTCTTTAATTTCACTCCTTTAATCTTGTGATGTGCTTGTAGGAATTTGGAAAGCTTTAACAGACCCTCCAACTACTTCAGAGCCCCTTACTATAGAAACATTAGCCCAAGAATCAGCCACTAAATTTCCAGCCCTATGAACATGTTAGTACCTAATGGCTTCAAAATCCAATGTTAAAGCCTTCAAAGCCCTCAAATAATTCAATAATTGATATTTTCTAGCCTCAAATTGACCTGATGCGTGGTTTATAAGAAGTTGTAAGTCACTAACCAACCTTACTTTCTTAGCCCCACAAATTTTAGCTAGTCTTAAACATATCAAGGTAGCTTCGTACTCAACCTCATTATTTAATTCTTGGAATCCAAATCGGATGGCTTGATAGATGAAAATTCCCTCAGGAGAAACCAACTACATTCCTGCTACACATCCTGACAAGCTGGAAACCCTATTCGTTCGAACTTTCAATTTTGCTCCAAAGTTTCCCTCATTAACTTCCATATATGTCCATTTAGAATGAAATTCGACTAAACAATCCCCTAACACTTGTGCTTTAATGGGGGTTCTTCGCTTAAATTGAATACGAAAATCTCCCCACTCAACCGACCATTTAGTCATTTTTCTTGACACATCGGGCCTTTGTAGCATATTTTCCAATGGAAAAGATGTTCGTACGATTATAGAGTGGGCCTGAAACTAAGGTCTCATTTTTCCTGTTGCAATGACTAATGCAAGAGCTAATTTTTCTAACTTTAAATATCGTTTCTCATCATCTACAAGACTTTTACTCACATAATACACTAGTTTTAGAGAGTTTTCTTCCTCTTGGATCAAAACAGCACTTAAAAAATAATTTGACATTGCGAGTTAGATATAAAACTTCTCCCTCCGGATTTGGCTTTGTCACGATTTCTGGCGAAGAAAGATACACTTTGATTTGATGAAAAGCCTCTCTCTGTTCAAATTTCCAGCAAATAGTATCAAAAGCCACCTGAGTATATAAGGCTTTGTCACACACTCGCACACTGAACCTTTGTGCTTCACTCTTTATGTAATAAAGTCAAACTATTTGTTTGTTCAAATTGTTTCATCTGTTTTTTCAATTTGTTTCATGGTATCAGAGCAAGTTCTCTGCATATCAAGTGTTTGATTTTATTACCCAAAGAAATCCTGTCAAGTGTCATTAATTTTAAATCAATATGAATAGAAGTAATTCAGCTTCTCTTATGTCCTTCGAGGCTTTCCTTGAAGGACAAGATTTATGGGATCTTGTTTCTGGTACTGAGATACTTCATAGTGATACTCCAGAAAACGCTGAGTTAAGGAGGAAATGGAAAGTAAGGTGCAAAAAGGCTTTATTCGCGTTGAGAACTTCGATCGGTATGGAATTTATTGATCATGTTCGTGCATTGGATTCTCCAAAGGATATTTGGGATACTCTTGAGAGGTTATTTACCCACAAAAATACTACGCGGCTTCAATACCTTGAGAATGAGCTTGCTTAGTTAACACAAGGTGATATGTGAATATCTGATTACTTTCTTAAGGTTAAGAATGTATGTTTGGAAATTTCAAGTTTGGATACTGATGAACTTATCACTGATGCAAGGCTAAGACGTTATTTGATTCCTGGATTACAATCTGACTTCATGTTGTTTATATCATCAATACAAGGATGGGTCAACCAACCATCAATTTTTGAGTTATCGAACCTACTCTCTAAACAAAAATCATTGGTTAAACAAATGCTTGGTAAGTATTCTGCTGATGTTGAAGATACACTATTTACTAAAGACATGTCAAGGTGGAAAAGAATAAAAAATGGTGGTAAGCAGACAAGAAATAAGGGGGATACACTATTTAGATGCAGAAAAACTGGACATATGAAATCGGATTATCGTGCAAAGCTTATTTGCAAGAAGTGGGGAAAACCAGGCCACATTAAACCAAACTGTTATTCGAAAATTGTCGAATCAGATGTAAATGCTGCACACGATGTTGAAGAGAGAAATAAGCTACAAACGGAAAGTTGTTTCTCGATTGAGGTTGTAAATCAACCCGATAACATGGTTTCGGTTATTAATCAACGAATTGCCCTTGGTGCCACAGCTGTCCACCGCAAACCGATTCCTAGACTCGGGTCGTGTCTACCTGCACGCCTTATACCGAAGAAGGTACCAAATGGTTCGGTTGTGTTTCCTGGTGCTAATAATAAGGTAGAGAAGCCACAAAGTGGTATCGTGACTGAAAATGGTACGTGTAAGAGCAAAAACAAATCATCCAAGGTTATGTTGAAGGTATTGCAAGGTTCTTCTAAAAAAGTATTAGTACGGCAACATGCCATGATAGTCAAGTTGAAGCCGGTTTATCTTAGTCGAATGCAGTATTCGTTGGTAAGCAGATAGCAGAGATGATTGTTAAAATCAAGTGGAGAAAATTGAAGTGTTATTATGGGCATGATATAAGGATTTCTCAGATTTTTGTTAACTATAACCTTAAGGTTTTGAGATAGATTATGAGTACATGATTTCCAGCGCTAAAGTCGGTTTTGATCAAGTATAAGGGTAACGATGGAGATTTCATGACAATAACGTGTATGGACGTGCTCAGATTGGCAGAGCTGTCTGTTGATAGTAAAGTTGAATCAGATGTAGCCGAGTCGGTTGCAATGTTGAGGTTGCATATCGTTGAGGTTGATCCAAAAGAAGAAAATCCATTGGTGGAGGAAGAAGAGGAGAAGCCTCCTGAGATTCTGGAAAATTAAAGTGGATTCTCTTCTCTCGGTGGTTCTATTTCAGAATCTGATATTATTCTCTAGGCCTTGGGAGACAATATAAACGCGTGAAATTGTTTTTAGAAGCTGATAAAAAATAGACACAAAAATTCATCTTTGTCTCCGGGCAATCTTGCTTTTAACATAACAATGGTGACCTTGAAGATGCTCGCAAACCGTCTCCGTTTCTTCTGATGGATGGTGACAAAGAGAATTTTGCTGAAGCGAGTAAATAATATCGATCTAAATGAAAGAAATCTCTAGAGCCAAGTAAAATTAAAATCGCCCCTTTTATTACGACCCCCCAAGTAACTCCACAAGGAACCCCTCAAACTACCATTGAGCTTAGTCTTCAGAAGCCCGATTCCAAGAATATTTGATTAAATAAAGTCTTGAAGTCCATTCCAGAGATATAAAAAAAACCTAGTTTGACGAATCAGATAGTGACCAAGGGGTACATAATATGATTCGAGTAGAAGCTGAACCTATGTAGGCTATCACATCGTTAATCCCCACTCCCAAAGGTTCTCTATCGGGTCAGGAATCGTCTTCTTATATCTTTAATATTATGACCACTTCTGTTGTTCACCAATGAGAAACTTATATCATGAATAAGAGAAAGAAAAATAAGAAGAAAAAGGCTTCA
The DNA here is from genome assembly GCA_036936605.1 of Limnanthes douglasii subsp. nivea. Taxonomy (NCBI): domain Eukaryota; kingdom Viridiplantae; phylum Streptophyta; class Magnoliopsida; order Brassicales; family Limnanthaceae; genus Limnanthes; species Limnanthes douglasii. The sequence continues at coordinate 280,602,675 of JAUPFV010000004.1, forward strand.
AGTTTGCCTTCGAACATAGAATAAGAGATAATTTTTGCGAAGTTTGCCAAACATTTACTCGCGCTCTATCGGATGAAGTACAAATATTTCCACCCATCCTATGAGGTGAAAATAAGGGAGCGGTGGGGGATTCATAACAACGTTACTATTCGGTTCTCTACTGCCGGAGAAACACCGCTGTCTGTTCATGATCATGAATTGATCTTCTACACAAAACTCAAGAACTGGGGTCTTTGACTTCCTCTTGACCCTGTTTTGGTTGAAGACTTTCATCTAATTGAACTCTGTCTGTCCCAAGCTAGTCCAGCATGTGATACACTCTCATAGCGTGCATCATGGCTTCCAGGAACGCTCATATTGAATTCTCAATGGAGCAGCTGATTGGAATCTCAGTTGTAGCTAAGAAATCTGATTATCCTTTTTATTCTCTAGGACTTGGGAGATGATATAAAGTCGTGAAGGATTTTTTAGAAGCTGATAAGAAATTGACACAATAATTCACTTTTTTCCGTGTTGTGGGAGACTGGGTTTGAACACTCCAAGCAGATGCCCTATCGGTTGACCTTGAAATTGACCGGACGCTGTATTTATTTCCTTACTCATTTTATCTTGTTTTTTCAGTCACTCAAACTAAAAATTTTCTTTTGGACAGCTATGAAGGGGATTGCCAAACCGTTTGTAGGCCATGTTAAATCCGCAAGTACAATCTTTACACAACCGAGCCTCTAGTCAGGTACCAACTGTAGTTATAAGCTCTATAGATGATTCACTCCAAATAATTTAGTTCTGAGCCATCTTTGGAGATGTGATCTGGGTCAAGTGAAATTACAGTATCCTCTGGAAGACGCAATAATTAGGCGTTTAGAAGGCTTGGACAACCTTGTTTACCTACCCACCTGAGCTAGGGCTCCCAATCATCAAGATGCTGAAAAGTCAGATGACGAGGAGAACGATTCTGATGGTGACGCTGATTGAGAGGTTAAAGTCCGAGAAACTCAAAAGAGTGAAGTCCGAGAAAAACAAAAAGTGGAAGACGGAGAAGAACAACAAATTTATGTTCAAGAAGAACAAAAAATTGATCTCAACCTTTATGTTCGAAGTGAGACCACATTCTTCCAGGGAGTTTATTCCCCAAAGAAAGCAAACTGCTAACCACGAAACCAAGAAGAGATTCTAGATGGAGAAAATGTTTCCCCTGCCTCAGCTTATTTCGACGTTTACAAGAATGTATTTTTTGCGAATGATCTTAATAGGTCCCTTCACGTTGTTGCTCTCCTCAACCGCAAAGAATGCTATAAAAACGAAATCATCCAAAGAATAGTTGAGGTGAAAAGGTTAGAAGATCTTACCCATGCGAAGGAAACATCGGCCGACCAAAGAAAAACCAAGGTGAAGAAGTTATAGGATAAACTAGCCCATGAGAAGGATACATCTATTGAGCATCTGAAACACAATATTGCATTAGAGGACAAAGTTTCTAAAGAAAAAGATAAATTTGATGACGAAAGGGAATGATTCATCACTAGGGACGTCGAATGGATACTCTCGGCCATATTCTCTTTAATTATTGTCATAAGACCCAAAAATATGTTCAGAGTGTTGTAAAAGAGATTGAAAAGCTCTCCGCAGATCATGTCTCCTTAAAGAAAAACTTTAAGGATTATAAGAAGAAATATCTTGAGGAATATGCTACTGATTGCTTCTCTCCACTCGAAAATAGGATCCCAACATAAAGTCAGCTTTATTTAAAGATGCATGAGTACATTCCTATTTAAAGCTATGAAGCCTTTGGGGGAGCGTTATTGCGAAACATCGTCTAGTAGAAGTTTCTTTGGAAGATGAAGTGACTTCTTGTGACTCAGAGAGTTCTTCCTCTGACTTTGGTTCCTCGGAAGACAGTAAAGAATGTGTCGCTTCTGAACAATATTGGTGTTTATTATTTATTATGTAACTTCTGCTTACTAGTCACCTTTTGGTGCCCCTTGTCAAACTTTTGTTGAACTTTCATATTCAGATAATATGCTTTGTGTTTTGGAAGTTCTTAACAAGTAAGATTTTTGGTTATATACTATCCCATGTAGCTTGATAATTTTATCCCTTATTAAGAATTCATAACAAATTCTCATATTCTTTTTCTAAAAAATTTGACATGAAAATGTTTTACCCTTATCGTTTTGGACAACACTCACATTATTTTTCCAAAGTTTTTCACATAAAAAAATAAATTGTTGATTAACATTTGTTACGTGATCTTTCTCGTTAAAAAATATAAAAGTTGTTACCTAACACTCAAAGGAAGACTTTTTTAGTTCAAAAGGATAAGCATTGCCATCCAACATCTGTTGGATGATATCTTTAGTTCAAAACGATAAACACTATCATCCAACATTCGTTGGAAGGCCTCTTTAGTTCGAAAAGGTGAATATTGTCATCCAGCATTTGTTGGATGGTCTCTTTAGTTTAAAAACATAAACATTATCATCCAACATTCGTTGGAAGGTCTCTTTAGCTCAAAATAATGACATTGTCATCCAATATGCATTGGAAGGCTATTTAGTTCAAAAGGATGAACATTGTAGAAGTTATTTTAAGATGACAAAGAAGTATTATATATAAGTTGTCTATTAGGGAACCTCATTAAAACCTTCCTGCGCCCCCAGGGTAGGAAATAGTATGTCACCGATACTTACATAAGTTCACAAATAAAATATTTAAAACTTTACATATTCATATCAAATAAATCTTGAGATGTTCAATATTCGAGGGGTGAAGAAGATCCCTTCATTTCTTATTTTGAGTTGATATGTCCCCGCCTCTACTTTCTTCATTCCGTGTATGGACCCTCTTAATTAGAAGCTAACTTACCAAGCTGTTTTTCTTTCGTATGAAAAAAAACACCTTCCTCAACACTTTTTCCTTTGTTTTAAATTCTCGTCTCCTAACATTTGAAGCATATCGGCTTCTCATCAAAGTTTGATAGTGTAGAGATTTCAGTTGTGCGCTTCTTTTTTCTTCCATAAAATTTAACCGTATACACTTTTGTTTATCATTTGTTTCCTTGAATTATTTCTTGAGCCTATAAAAGGGAAGGATCGTCTGAGACGGAAACATTGCATCCATTTCATAAACCAACGCGAACTATGATTCTTGTGTTGTAGTCCGGGGAGTGGTTTTGTATCCTATTAGAAGCACATAAAGCTTTCATTTATTTTTTATCGAACTTTGGTCCATTATCCAACGTTATTTTCCTCGGAACCCCAAAACAATAAATTTGATCACATCCTTAGCTGTTGTTTCTACTGACGATTCCACTTCCACCCATTTAGAAAAATAATCTACTGCGACGATTATCGTATGTCGTCCTCCAGATGCCATAGGTAATGGTCTGACCAAGTCAATACCAAATATGTCAAACAGTAGGGATTCAGATATTGACTCGAGACGCGAACCTAGTGTATGGAGTGTATTGGCAAATCTCTTATAGGTGTCACATTTCTGAACTAATTCATTGGCATCTAGGGACATTGTAGGGCAATAATATCTTGTAAGAAGAACTCTTCATGTCACCATTTTGTACCTGCGGTGCGTTGATCCTTCCCCATCGTGTAATTCTGGTAGGATCATATGTGATTCATATGCTCCTATGCATCGAACTAGAGGCCAACTAAAAGATTTTTTGTACAGTATATCTTCGAGGACAACATAATCGTATGCCTTAAACCGTATTCTTTTAGCCATCACCTTATCATCTGGTAACACATCGTTTATAAAACAATTCTTTAATTTCACTCCTTTAATCTTGTGATGTGCTTGTAGGAATTTGGAAAGCTTCAATAGACCCTCCAACTACTTCAGAGCCCCTTACTATAGAAACATTAGCCCACGAATCAGCCACTAAATTTCCAGCCCTATGAACATGTTAGTACCTAATGGCTTTAAAATCCAATGTTAAAGCCTTCAAAGCCCTCAAATAATTCAATAATTGATATTTTCTTGCCTCAAATTGACCAGATGCGTGGTTTATAAGAAGTTGTAAGTCACTAACCAACCTTACTTTCTTAGCCCCACAAATTTTAGCTAGTCTTAAACATATCAAGGTAGTTTCGTACTCAACCTCATTATTTAATTCTTGGAATCCAAATCGGATGGCTTGATAGATGAAAATTCCCTCAGGAGAAACCAACTACATTCCTGCTACACATCCTGACAAGCTGGAACCCCCATTCGTTCGAACTTTCAATTTTGCTCCAAAGTTTTCCTCATTAACTTCCATATATGTCCATTTAGAATGAAATTCGACTAAACAATCCCCTAACACTTGTGCTTTAATGGGGGTTCTTCGCTTAAATTCAATACGAAAATCTCCCCACTCAACCGACCATTTAGTCATTTTTCTTGACACATCGGGCCTTTGTAGCATATTTTCCAATGGAAAAGATGTTCGTACGATGATAGAGTGGGCCTGAAACTAAGGTCTCATTTTTCTTGTTGCAATGACTAATGCAAGAGCTAATTTTTCTAACTTTAAATATCGTTTCTCATCATCTACAAGACTTTTAATCACATAATACACTAGTTTTAGAGAGTTTTCTTCCTCTTGGATCAAAACAACACTTAAAAAATAATTTGACATTGCGAGGTAGATATAAAACTTCTCCCTCCGGATTTGGCTTTGTCACGATTTTTGGCGAAGAAAGATACACTTTGATTTGATGAAAAGCCTCTCTCTGTTCAAATTTCCAGCAAATAGTATCAAAAGCCACCTGAGTATATAAGGCTTTGTCACACACTCGCACACTGAACCTTTGTGCTTCACTCTTTATGTAATAAAATCAAACTATTTGTTTGTTCAAATTGTTTCATCTGTTTTTTCAATTTGTTTCATGGTATCAGAGCAAGTTCTCTGCATATCAAGTGTTTGATTTTATTACCCAAAGAAATCCTATCAAGTGTCATTAATTTTAAATCAATATGAATAGAAGTAATTCAGCTTCTCTTATGTCCTTCGAGGCTTTCCTTGAAGGACAAGATTTATGGGATCTTGTTTCTGGTACTGAGATACTTCCTAGTGATACTCCAGAAAACGCTGAGTTAAGGAGGAAATGGAAAGTAAGGTGCAAAAAGGCTTTATTCGCGTTGAGAACTTCGATCGGTATGGAATTTATTGATCATGTTCGTGCATTGGATTCTCCAAAGGATATTTGGGATACTCTTGAGAGGTTATTTACCCATGAAAATACTACGCGGCTTCAATACCTTGAGAATGAGCTTGCTTAGTTAACACAAGGTGATATGTGAATATCTGATTACTTTCTTAAGGTTAAGAATGTATGTTTGGAAATTTCAAGTTTGGATACTGATGAACCTATCACTGATGCAAGGCTAAGACGTTATTTGATTCCTGGATTACAATCTGACTTCATGTTGTTTATATCATCAATACAAGGATGGGTCAACCAACCATCAATTTTTGAGTTATCGAACCTACTCTCTAAACAAAAATCATTGGTTAAACAAATGCTTGGTAAGTATTCTGCTGATGTTGAAGATACACTATTTACTAAAGACATGTCAAGGTGGAAAAGAATAAAAAATGGTGGTAAGCATACAAGAAATAAGGGGGATACACTATTTAGATGCAGAAAAACTGGACATATGAAATCGGATTATCGTGCAAAGCTTATTTGCTAGAAGTAGGGAAAACCAGGCCACATTAAACCAAACTGTTATTCGAAAATTGTCAAATCAGATGTAAATGTTGCACACGATGTTGAAGAGAGAAATAAGCTACAAACGGAAAGTTGTTTCTCGATTGAGGTTGTAAATCAACCCGACAACATGGTTTCGGTTATTAATCAACGAATTGCCCTTGGTGGCACATCTGTCCACCGCAAACCGATTCCTAGACTCGGGTCGTGTCTACCTGCACGCCTTATACCGAAGAAGGTACCAAATGGTTCGGTTGTGTTTCCTGGTGCTAATAATAAGGTAGAGAAGCCACAGAGTGGTATCGTGACTGAAAATGGTACGTGTAAGAGCAAAAACAAATCATCCAAGGTTATGTTGAAGGTATTTCAAGGTTCTTATAAAAAGGTATTAGTACGGCAACATGCCATGATAGTCAAGTTGAAGCCGGTTTATCTTAGTCGAATGCAGTATTCGTTCGTAAGCAGATAGCAGAGATGACTGTTAAAATCAAGTGGAGAAAATTGAAGTGTTATTATGGGCATGATATAAGGATTTCTCAGATTTTTGTTAACTATAACCTTAAGGTTTTGAGATAGATTATGAGTACATGATTTCCAGCGCTAAAGTCGGTTTTGATCAAGTATAAGGGTAACGATGGAGATTTCATGACAATAACGTGTATGGACGTGCTTAGATTGGCAGAGCTGTCTGTTGATAGTAAAGTTTAATCAGATGTAGCCGAGTCGGTTGCAATGTTGAGGTTGCATATCGTTGAGGTTGATCCAAAAGAAGAAAATCCATTGGTGGAGGAAGAAGAGGAGAAGCCTCCTGAGATTTTGGAAAATTAAAGTGGATTCTCTTCTCTCGGTGGTTCTATTTCAGAATCTGATATTATTGATAAACTCGAGAAAAATGTTCAAAAGGAATCAAAAGAACCAAATGGTAAGGAAATTAAAACAGATGATTGGTTGTTCGATTTTGCACAACTTTTCCGTACTCAAATGGAAGAGTTTCTCCAGTCGCAAATCAAAATGATTGTCATGGCTACTATTGCGACTGTGGCTTTAGTCGTGGTTTGAAATTTCTATGGTGGTTGATTAATGTGTCTCAAATCGTTTATATACCGAGAATTGGTACTGTTTGGTGGATATATACTCAGTGGAGTCGGCCGTCATGTTCTACTTGGAAGTACGGTATTTCACAACATTGATATTGTTTGCTTGATATATAGAGGATGCAGAATTTTATGTTGCAACTCTCGTTATATGCATGAACATAATGAGTTGGACTTCCGGTATTGCTATTGGAACAAATGCAGCTGCTCATGCATTGAAACCACGTTATTTGGTATACAACAGTGCGTTAAGACTTGTGTGGTCTATGCTACCCTTGCCTCATCTTAGGATTGGATATTTGACTGCACCACCTGTTGGAAATCCACTTGCGCACCATAGTGACTGGAAACAAACATAGTTTAATTTAAATCACGAAATGCTTCAACAAGTGAACAAATTGAAGGGAGGATATCAACGCATTTGTATAGAAAGAAAGATATTTCCTTCATTTTGTTTGATGAAGATGATTTGAGAGGGACTGCAGGACAACATGAGGATGTTGTGGTAATTGGAGTTGAGGTGGCTGGCGTCGAAATTCGACGTGTGCTGATTGACACTCGTAGTTCTGCTAATGTTCTTTTAAAGTCCACCTATAATGGATGACAAATCCTCCTCAGATTACTCAATTGGATCGTACAATTATTGGATTTACGGGTGTAACAGCTCGTATTGTTGGCGAATTCGAGGGAGAAGTTAATTTGGGGAAAGGACCATTCAAGAAGAAGGTTCAAGTACTTTTTGTGGTGGTGGACTGTCCCACAAGTTATAATGCTATTTTTGGAAGATCATGGCTTTCAAGAATGTATGGGTTAGTTTTAACAGTCCATCAGTGTTTTAAATACGTGGTTGGAGACAGAGTTTGAGTGGTTCAGGGTGATCAAAAGGTTGCCAGAGAATGCTATGCTAGTGCGCTTCGGGTCCGAGGATCCAACAGTGGAGATTTGATGTGAGGATAGCAGTTAGAAGGAGTTCCCTCGGAGTTGGAAGAAAAGGTTGACGATCTGGAAGGAAACTATGGGGTCTTTAACAATAAGTGAAAAAATAGAGGAGTTTACCTTTTCAGAAGGAAAAGTGCTTCAGATCGGAACTTTATTGACCCCTAGTCTACGCTAACAATTGCTTACTTTTTTGTCTTATAATAAGACACGGTGAGGCATACAAATATTAGATAAGCATTGAACTCGAACACGTATTAATGTATTGGTTATTAAATTAGTTAGTAAGATAAGATCGAACCGTTCTTTTCTTCTCTATATAAGAGACCGTGTATTTATGTTTGAAGATGAAATGATAGAAACGTTATCACACTTACTGTTTTATCTCCGCTGTATATCTTTGGGACTTTAACCTACATTTGGTATTATAGCCCGTGTTGTCAAAGCAATGGCCAACATCGAAGGAGATCAATCGAAGGGAGTTGCAGTCATCAAATCGACGATAAGATGATTCTCAATCCCGGTCCAATATCCAACGTTAAGCAAATTGAACTACAACAGATAGGCTGTCAAGATGAAGATATTCTTGGGTCGCTAGAGTATGGTCACTGATCGAAGGTGAGATATAGACGATGACAAAGATCAAGGCCCCATGATAGCTATTTCTCAAGCTGTGCCAGATGATGTGATGATGTTAGTGAAATGAATAGAATGTTTAGATAGTTTAAGAAGTGTCTCCCCTAGTTTAAGAATAGTCTGTGCCAGGTTATTTACAAGAAGGCCACTAGATGTGCTTGGGTGAAATGAATAGAATGTTTAGATAGTTTAAGAAGTGTCTCCCCTAAAACAACAACAAAATCGTTTCTATTTAGTTGTTTCTTAATGATTCTTAGTTGCGTGGATTTATATTGTTTTATGTTTGACAATGTATTAATCGCAAAGTGTAAAGTTGGAAGATATAATTTATTTCAAATAAATTTTGTAATTATATATTCTAAAACTCTGTTTTGGGCTTTGCTGACCTTCCTTATCGAAGTTCTTACTACTTTACATATATATTTTGTAATTGTCTATTAGTGGTATGATTTAAATTGGTGGAGAAAAAAACTCTTTGATTAATTTAAAAAAATTAAATAAAAAAATTAAATTTAACATTATAACTTATTAGCTATAAATATTAAATTATATAAAAAAAGTTACTATAAAAATTATAACCAATAAACTAGTTAACAAAAATATTTATTTGTTGCATAAAATTATATTTGGCAAAAAAGTATTTTTGTGGCCAATATGTTGTTATTATGATTTTTACGACCATACTAAAGTTATTGCAATTGTGTTTATTTTTCAACGAAAAATAAAATTATTTCAATACGATTTTTACAATGAATTTTTTTTGTTGTAATTACACGATTTTTACAGTTAAAAATAAAATTATTATCATTATTGATTTTTTTAGCGAAAAATAAAATTATTGCAATCAAACATCTTTTACAATGACTAATATATTTGTCGTTTCTAAAAACTTTAAGCGTCCAACCTAAAACAACAATTTTTTTAAACATCTTATAACATGAGCTTGCATTTATTATTCGATACCTTTTTATTGTTGGGACATTGGTAGTTATAAATATTATACTCTTTCTCTTTTAAAATATATGAAATTCTAGACAATTAAATTTGTTCCAAAATAAATGTCATTTTCTAATATATGTCATCACTTTCCATCCTTAATCTTTTTCCCATTAATGAATGTAATGTTATTTTTAAGTTTATAAGAAAGAGCGCAATATTTTTTTTGTAATCTCACTTTGAAAATTGTGTTTCTTAACTATTGTACAAGAAACTTATGCTCTCACTATTCCTAAATATAAGTCGTTTTAGAAAAATTAAGATGGTATTAAATATTGTTTTATTAAAACAATTAATTTTGTTCTCTACTTTTTAAAAAAAGAAAAACATATTTATTAGAGCTGATCAATTAAATACGATTGTTTTTACTCTGTACAAGAAAAGAAAGTCATGATTATTTTTATTAATATCCGTGTTATTACCTTAAACGTCCAATATTGTGGAACGGATGGAGTACGTCTTATATTTTGAGATGGATGGAATAATAAAAAATGGAAAGGAAGACAACCGTTTTTCTACTTTTAAATATTATAATCCAAAAAAGCATAAAATTGTAATACATATTTGATTCAAAATTTTGGAAGTTTTTATAGATGGACTTTTGTAGATTATATTTTAAAAGTTTGCTCCCCTGCCGTTCTTTAGATTCCCCTCGTATTCTGCAAGATGTATGTTTGATTTTTTAACTTATAATTTTAAAATATTCTCATGTAACATAATTCAGATTTGTAAATAAAATTAATTATTAAAACAAATAGTATCAAATTGATAAAAATAAAATTATTTGGTCCGTAAATGCCCAGGTGGCTAAATATTAAAACTGATTTGATCATGTAATAACTCTTAATATTTAGTTAGTCGTATCTTTTTTTTTTTATCTGTGATACTGCTTTATTATAATGTTGTTTTGATACACTATTGGTGGGCTAGGCCCATTAGATCAAAGTGCCGTCAAAAATTTAGTTTATCTTTTATCTTTGACAAACGAAAATCATATCTAGATTCAGATGATAAACTCGATTTGAGGATGGATTTTGGCTGGACTCGGTCTAAAGATAGCCTGAGAAAAAAAGTGGGAAAACAAAGATCGAATAAGCATGCAGTTCACTATGTTTCTTCAATTTTTATGTAGCCAATTTCTAAACTTTCTAGTAAAATTATTGCTCTGAGGTGATTAACGATACAGTTTGGATTAAGGTTGATGTCTGATCCGATTTTTAGAGTGTTCTTCGCTAACCAATCTGCAGCAACATTCTGTTCCCGGAAGATTAGAGCTAGATTCATCGTAGTGGATATCAAGGATCTGCATCACTTTATAATTGGCTCCAGATACCATGGTGAGTTTCCTTTTAGAATCATCTCAGTGAGTAATGTTTACCATGGAAATCTCTAAATAATATTTGCAACAAAAGATTTAAATTATCTGTTATTTTTTTGTGAAGAGATTTGTACGAAGATGTTATTGTTTTATGATTTGTACGAAGATTGAAAGGAAGAGATTTGTTGTGATCTTTAAAAGAATCCATAATCAAGTATTAAAGCATCAATTGAACTATGGTATCATTTTCTGTAAGTTCTTCTCCCCTTTTATTGGATGACTTTTAGTCATGGATGTCTAGTTCTTTAGATTATGAAAATAGTGATAATCTCTGGCTTCTATTAAATTCTTTAAATGATAGACAGATTGAATTAATTGTTGTTTTGGTTGTTAAAAGTATAAATCCATGGTTGAAAATGTATGCAAATTGAAGTCGTGGATTTTAATTGTTCAAATTTTGCATACACTTGGATAGTTGTTATTTAATTGTTAGAGTTTTACATGCAAATAAGTGGTGGAGGCTATGATTGATTTGGAAAGAAAAATCATTAGATCATGGTATAATCAGAACCCATGCAGTTAAATCTGAAAATTTCAGGTTTTAAAACTGAGATCATCTTCGAATGGTTTTGCTTTGCGGTAGAATTCAAAGTATAGGAAAGATATTTTGTCTTGAATTATTTTATTTTGTGGTAGAATGCAAAGTACAGAAAAATATTATGTGAAGATGTTGTATTTTGTGAAGATGTTGTATTTGGTAATAAAAAAACATAACAATGGTATAATTGGATGTATTTGTCTCATAAATTCTGTTTATGGATTTTTGGATTCCAACCATTATTTTTTTTTAAATTCTTTTAGATGCTCGTCTAGAATTGGGTCTAAATATTAACAACTACAAATTTTTAAAAGAAACTAAAACTTGCATGAAAAATTTTTAACTACCAACGCCCCAACAATAAAAAGGTATGGGATAATAAATGCAAGCTCCTACTATAAGATTCTGATATTGCAACACATTTTATTGCCATTACAACTTATCAAAAATACATTAGAAAACCCTAATGATTTGGCCCCTTTTTAACATTTGAGCATACTACACACACAGTTTTGCTTGATCTGCATCGATCTGAGCACAGCACCCTACAGAGAAGTTGCGGCAGATCCGCAAGGTTACAAAGCTCTACATCTGACACAACCATTTCACTCACCAAAAAAAAGTACCACCAAAAAAGCAAAAGATGAAACTACTTTCTTCATTTTTATTTTTTCTTTTCTTTTGTGATACTTTGTGTTTTTGATGAAAATGATGGTTCTGTAATGAGATACAAAATAATCAGTTTAATAATGAATCTTACTATAAATACATAATATTCAAAAGGGTAATGCTAACCCATGTCACCCCTTAATAAGCATTAACTACTATACTTTTTTGGTAGTTTTAATTTGCTTTTTAGTTGGACAATAACTTCTGTAATTATAGTTTAAAATAGACAAAATTAACCTTCTCTTGTGCATGATATAATGATATTAACCTTCTGCTGTTTTTGTCAAATAAAAGAGCTTTCAATGATAATAAATATTATACATGCCAAAACAACATTAAATTTATAAAAATAGGGCGATTTAATGCATATTAACGGGTGCCATGGACACCAGTTAGCATTACCCTATTTAAAATACATTAATAAGAACTTCAATAACTTATTACAAATATACAGAAAGAGAATGAGTCCGGATTCGTTATTTGTTCTTGAAGTACTCGTTATAAAAACTTAAATACAGTCCCTCACCATGAACTAAAAATACTATTATAATTTGTATCGTAATATCTGTTATGCCTGCTTTAAATGTTATTCTTGCATTAAATGGATTCCATCACCATAAAGTCAAAATATTAGGAGTATTATTTATTGTGTTACTAATATGATATATTTTACATGCATACAGCATTTACAATAAAAATTTATAACAACTGTATAATAAAACAAAATTTGAAATTAATTCTATCATTCACTATGTATAAAGTAATAATTTAGAAGATAGTTTAGATTGTCTAAAGAATTTGTATTAAATTAATTTTGTGAACTTCTAAATAATTTGATTTTCGAATGTTCTAAATTGGTAATTAAGTTTTCAAGTATTATTAGGTTTATTTTTAGATGGTATAAACTCTAAAGCCAATGGCATTGATATAAGTGTATGAGGTTGAAGTAGACTCGAAGATTGTTAACGATTAGATGGAAAAAATGTGAGCATGACCATTATCGAAGAACGAGAGATAAAACATAAAAATTATAAAATATACAAATATAAGTATATTTGTGTTGATCTAATCTGTTACATTTATCCATTAAAATATATGAAGATATTTCTAGATCCAAAACATATTACGATTCTATCAAGAGTAGTATCACCACAAGATTTGTTGTTATAAGTGATATGGAAATAGGTTTTTAAGGATTAATTTGTAAATAATGTAAAATTTATAGACTTAATTGTAATTAATGTAAGTTTTGTCCTAAATTTGTGAATGATGTAATTTTAGGAGACAATTGTAACTTTGTATAATTTGTAAGGACTAAATAGCAATTAGTCCATTTTTGTAACAAAGACTAAGTCTTGGCTCCTCTATATAAAGGATCAGACTACTCTAATAAAGGGGTGAACACTTTTACTTGAAGCTCATTTTGTACTTGTGTTTTCTCTCTCTAAAAACTCTTAAGGGTTTTCTCTCTCTAAAAACTCTTAAGCGTTTTCTCTCTCTATAACTTTTCCTTACCAATTTACTACAGCCAAATCAAACCTTATCAAATTGGCAACTCCACTCGGGACTGAATAAGAAAAATCAGTAACTTATTCTGTTCGAAAGTGATATTATTCAGTGGTATTTTTTTAATAAAATTCATAAGATGAATCCTGAAAATAATAACTGTACGCTTCAATCGGCGATGAAAACATTGAGAGATGATTTGCAAAGAATGGGACTGATGGGAATAGAATTGATGGATCGTCTCTGATCCATGTTCGATCTGATGTTGAGACAAAAATGAATCAACTTCTAGATAAAATCAATGCTTTGAATGAAAAATATGAGCGAAGGGAGCAAGAGATTCTTTCTGTTAGAATCAGATATGAAGTTAGACAAGAAATGGAAAAACCGATGTGGAAGGTCAGTCAGATCGATCTTTTGATGATAGACATGCTAAGTCCCAACATAAAAAAGCAAGCTTTGTGTCTCCCAAAGAGCGATATTCGTCTCGAAAGGAAAAAAAAGATAAACAAAAATTGATAACTTACAGTGATGAAGAAGTAGAAAGTTATACCTCGTGATTTAAAAGGCATAGAGGTTCTTCGAAAGGGGAATCAAAAAGAGATTATTCGAGGAGGTATAAAAAGGAGAGCAACTCTAAGAATTTTCCTCGATCAACTTGGCATGAAGGAAATCCTTCGAATCAGTATGTTGAAACTCATAGGAATTTGTATGTCACAATGGGGACCGATGACCAATTCGTTCAAGGCGTTGATTGGAGGAACTCTCCATTAACATATGAAATTCATTCGATGACACCTCTGATACGTTTTGAGATTTCGAAGGTTGAAAATTTCGATGGGATGCAAGATCCCGATGATCACATCGACCAACTCAAAAATTATATGATGAATTTCGAGGATGATGACGAGCTTGTGTGTGGTGATTTTTCTCAAACTTTTAAAGGAACAACTCTCAAGTGGTACAACAGGATTCCGAGGGGATCCATACCAAATTTCATGGATTTTTATACTGCTTTTCGAAAGTAGTTCGTGGGGAGCAAAGAGATGAGAGCTAATGGTGATGCAATTATTCAGTGCAAGCAGGCACCGGGAGAAAAATTGAAAGACTATACAAGAAATTTGTGTTGACCAACGCTAGTTTGGACAACTGTGAAGAAAATATGGTGATGGTAGCTTTTTGCCAGGGTTTATTGCAAGGGATATGGCTAATGAGACGACAAAGAGAAGGGCTTTGACTTTTGGAGCATTGATGGCTCAAGTCGAGGATCAAATTAAGGTTGAGGAGTCCAGTAGAGTCCGAGGTGGACCACTTAATACTTCAAAAAATTCGGGACAAGCAGCCAATAATCAAGGGCAGCCCTCGAATCGAAATCACAATGGTAATGGGAATAATCAGCAATCGAGGAAGAAGAACATCAATTTGCCTCCTCAGAGTGGTGGTTATTCGAACCAAACTCCATCCAACAATTACAACAGACTTAGGCCAAATACATGGGTCAGGCCATAGTACTAGGCTGATTTGATAGAGTGTGTTTCTGTCATTCGGTATAAAACCAAGAACTTTATAAACTTTAGGAAACCAGCTCCTATCAGCAGACCGAGGGAAGAAAGGAATAATAAATTTTATAGGTAACATGATGCTACTGGGCACGATATAAATGATTGTATTGCTTGGAATAAAGAAATCTAATATTTGATTGAGAACGGAAAGCTCCTGACTTATGTGAAGTCACATGGGAGGGCATCAAAGAATAACGGTGCATCAATATCAAAGGCTGCACCGCCAACTGAGAATTTGATGGTAACATGCAAGTTTTTCGAATCGTTGGCAATTTTCGAGGGCGATTCGATGACTGGAAACTCATATAGTTTGAGGAAAAGGCATGTTGTCAATTTGACAACTCAAATTGAAGGGAGGATGTCAACACATTTGTATGGAAAGAAAGATATTACCTTTATTTTGTTTGATGAAGATGATTTGAGAGGGACTGCAGGACCACATGAGGATGCTATGGTAATTGGAGTTAAGGTGGCTGGTGTCGAAATTCGACATGTGCTGATTGACACTGGCAGTTCTGCTAATGTCTTCATGAGAATTTGTCAGCAGCTCTGTGTCGACCATATGCTTGATTCGAAAATGATCTTTTATACAGAGAGCACCTTTTATCACCAGCTCAGTTTACTATTTAATAGAGTGTTTGGTTACATGGATAACACATAGGATCTTATTCTTATAGTGCTTTAGTGTGTGACTTTGGATCCAACACATCTTGGCCCATGACTTTATCCTTAGACACGAAAGGCTAATTCTTCATGCGTATTGACTTAACCCTAGATGAGGACTTCATATAACTGTCTGTATTGACTGTCTCCCCACTTTCATGGTTGCCGTTTTGCATTACAGCTTTGATCAACGGTGGAGATTTGACATCCCCTCTCAAACGCAGCGGTGACTCCAGGAGCCCAAGTTTGTCACGGAGATAGACGAATCGAGACGAAGACAAAGCTTTATTGAGGGAGTCTACAATTCGGTCTTGAGAGAGTACGTAACGAATCTGCACAGACCCTTCAAGCACCTGATTGCCGATGAAGTGTACTTCAAGATCAATATGCTTGGTGCGAGCATGGAAGACCAGGTTGGAAGCCAGTGCACTCGCCCCCAAATTGTTGCACCACATGACAGAGGGTCGTATGAATGGAATCTGGATTTCAGTATGTAAGGAACGAATCCAGATCAGTTATGAGGACATGTTTTCAAGCGCTCTGTACTCCGATTCAGTGGAGGATCTAGATACCATGTTTTGTTTCTTGGAGGACTAAGAAACCAGAGTTTCACTTGAAATACACATTACACCGTAATGCTTCGACGGTGATCAGGTGATGAGGCCCTATTAGCATCAGAATACCCATGGAGTTGAAGGTGATAGCAAGGCTTGATGTGGAGCCCCAGCCACCTCGACCCATATCAGTAGACTAGAACTCTCTTATGACATTTCCAGTGTGTAGTTGTAGGAGTCTGCTGATATTGACTAAGTCGATTGACGTCATAGGAAATATTAGGGCGAGTATGGGTCAAATACTCTAATCCAACTAATAAACTGCGATATTGTGTAGGTGAAGAAAGATGGAGGCCATCAAATGTAGAGAGCTGTACCGGTCACAAGAGGAGTAGGACGTGGCTTTGGTAATGCAATGCCTTGTTTAATCAGTTAGTTCTCAATGTATTTATGTTGTTTTAGATAAATACGTGTCTGGTCACAATGAACTTCTACTCCCAAGAATAGATGGAGTGACCCCATATCCTAGAGTGAAAACTTGGCATTAAGATTGTGAGTAAACTGTGTAAGACAGGTTGCATCATTTCCTGTGATCAAAATGTCATCAACATAGGTCTTAGAAACCACATAAAACATTGAGCATTCATCCGTAGAATTATTGAACCCCCAATTGATGAATGTGTCACGTAACTTAGAAAACAAAGCCTTAGATGTTTGTATCAAGCCATAGACAACCTTATATAGTTTGCAAACATAGGTAGGGTTGTTGACATCTTCAAAACCCTAAGGCTGTTTCATGTATACAGTCTCTTGTAGCTCACCATTTAGGAAAGCATTATTGATATCAAGCTACCTTACTGGCCATTGTTTTGATATCAAGCTACCTTAGGAAAGCATTATTGATATCAAGCTACCTTAAGTGATATGGAAATAAGTTTTTAAGGATTCATTTGTAAATAATGTAAATTCAAAGACTTAATTGTAATTAGTGTAAGTTTTGTCCTAAATTTTGTGAATGATTTAATTTTAGGAGACAATTGTAACTTTGTATAATTTGTAAGGACTAAATAGCAATTAGTCCATTTTTGTCAGTTTAAGAATAAGTCTTGGCTCCTCTATATAAAGGACCAGACTACTCTAACAAAGGGGTTGAACACTTTTACTTGAAGCTCATTTTGTACTTGTGTTTTCTCTCTCTGAAAACTCTTAAGCGTTTTCTCTCTCTATAACTTTTCCTTACCAATTTACTACAGCAAAATCAAACCTTATCAAATTGGCAACTCCACTTGGGATTGAATAAGAAAAATCAGTAGCTTATTCTGCTCGAAAGTGATACTATTTAGTGGTATTTTTTTACTAAAATTCATAAGATGAATCCTGAAAATAATAACCCTACGCTTCAATCGGCGATGAAAACTGTGAGAGATGATTTGCAAAAGAATGGGACTGATGGATCATCTCTGATCCAAGTTCGATCTGATGTTAAGACAAGAATGAATCAACTTCTAGATAAAATCAATGCCTTGAATGAAAAATATGAACGAAGGGAGCAAAAGATACTTCTGGTTAGAATCAGATATGAAGTTAGACAAGAAATGGAAAAACCGATGTGGAAGGTTAGTCAGATCAATCTTTTGATGACAGACATGCTAAGTCCCAACAAAAAAAAGCACACTTTGTGTCTCCCAAAGAGCGATACTCGTCTCAAAAGAAAAAAAAAAGAAAAAAAAATGGTAACTTATAGTGATGAGGAAGTAGAAAGTTCAGCCTCGGGATTTAAAAAGCATAGAGGTTCTTCGAAAGGGGAATCAGAAAGAGATTATTCAATGAGGTATAAAAAGGAGAGCAAGTCTAAGAATGCTCCTCGATCAACTTGGCATGAAGGAAATCCTTCGAATCAGTATGCTGAAACTCAGCAAAGAGATGAGAGCTAATGCTTTTCGAAAGTAGTTCGTTGGGAGCAAAGAGATGAGAGCTAATGGTGATGCAATTATTCAGTGCACGCAGGCACCGGGAGAAAAATTGAAAGACTATACCAAGAAATTTGTGTTGACCAACGCTAGTTTGGACAACTGTGAAGAAAATGTGGTGATAATAGATTTTTGCCAATGTTTATTGCCAGGGATCTGGCTAATAAGACGACAAAGAGAAAGGCTTTGACTTTTGGAGCGTTGATGGCTCAAGTCGAGGATCAAATTAAGGTTGAGGAGTCTAGTAGAGTCCGAGGTGGACCAGTTAATACTTCAAAAAATTCAGACAAGCAGCCAATAATCAAGGGCAGCCCTCGAATGGAAATCACAATGGTAATGGGAATAATCAGCAATCGAGGAAGAAGAACATCAATTTGCCTCCTTGTAGTGGTGGTTATTCGAACCACATTCCATCCAAAAATAACAACAGACCTAGGCCAAATACATGGGTCAGGCCATAGTACTAGGCTGATTTGACAGAGAGTGTTTCTGTCATTTGGTATAAAACCAAGAACTCTATAAACTTTAGGAAACCAGCTCCTATCACCAGACCGAGGGAAGAAAGGAATAATAAATTTTATAGGTATCATGATGATATTGGGCACGATATAAATGATTGTATTGCTTTGAATAAAGAAATCTAATATTTGATTGAGAATGGAAAGCTCCTGACTTATGTGAAGTCACATGGGAGGGCTTCGAAGAATAATGGTGCATCAACTTCAAAGGCTGCACCGCCAGCTGAGAATTTGATGGTTATGGATTCACCGATTGAGTCATTCGATGCTTCTAATGAATCAGTTGAAAAGGATCTGAATAGGTTGCTTCTTATGGCAGTTGATGAGCATGTTGAGGTTGTTTCTATGGAAAAGGGGCACGTTTGGGAGTTGTGCAAGTTTTTCGAATCATTGGCAATTTTTGGGGGCGTTTCGATGACTGGAAACTCAGACAGTTCGAGGAAAAGGCATATTGTCAATTTGACAACTCAAATTGAAGGGAGGATGTCAGCACATTTGTATGGAAAGAAAGATATTACCTTTATTTTGTTTGATGAAGATGATTTGAGAGGGACTGTAGAACCACATAAGGATGATGTGGTAATTGGAGCTAATGTGTTTTTTAAGTCTACTATGATAGAACGATAAACCCACCTCGAATTACTCAATCAGATCGTACAATTATCGGATTCACGGGTGTAACAGCTCGTGTTGTTGGAGAATTTGAGGGAGAAGTTAGTTTGGGGAAATGGTCATTTAAGAAGAAGGTCCAAATACTTTTTGTGGTGGTGGACTGTCCTACAAGTTATAATGTTATTTTTGGAAGATCGTGGCTTTCAAGAATGTATGGGGTAGTTTCAATAGTTCATCAATGCTTTAAGTACATGGTTGGAGACAAATTTGGAGTGGTTCGAGGCGATCAAAAGGTTGCCAGAGAATGCTATGCGACTACACTTCGGGTCCGTGGATTCAACAATGGAGATTTGATGCGAGAATAGCAGTTAGAATGGGTTCCCTCAGATTTGGAAGAAAGGGTTGGCGATCCGAGAGAAACCCCAGGGTCTTTAACAGTGAGTGAAGAAATAGAGGAGTTTACTTTGTCGGAAGGAAAAGTGCTTCGGATTGGAACTTTATTGTCCCCTAATCTACATCAAGAGCGGTTTGATTTTTTTTCTCTGAATTTGTATGTCTTGCTTGGAAGACAGAATATGTAACAGGAGTACCTATCGAAGTAATTCAACACAGCTTGGCCATGAATCTGAAGGTCAAACTGGTGATTCTAAAAAGAAGAAGGTTTTATTCGGAAAAAGCGGAAGCAATTGTTGCAGAAGTGGATCAGTTGTCTAAGGTCGGGCATATAAGGGAATCACATTATCCTTTGTGGACGGAGAATCCAGTGGTGGTTAAAAAGAAGAATGGGAAATGGAGGATGTGTGTGGATTTTACAGATTTGATTAGAGCTTGCCTAAAAGATCCATTTCCTGTTCCTCGAATAGACCAATTGATTGATTCCACTTCAGGAAATATAATTTTAACCTTTATGGATGCTTTCGCATGATATAATCAGATCCAGATGGATCCGAACGATCAAGAGTGCACGACTTTTATAACTAATAGAGGCCTCCATTGTTATAGAGTGATGCCCTTTGGATTGAAGAATATTGGAGCCACTTATCAGAGATTAATGAATAAATCTTTTGCTACGCATATTAGAAGAAATATGGAGGTATATATAGATGATATGGTAGTGAAAAGTTCAATGGATGAAGTGCATCTTGATGATCTAGAAGAAGATTTTTTTAATCTAAGAGAAATCAGGTTGAAGTTAAATCCTGAGAAATGTACCTTTGGAGTTTGATCGGGGAAGTTTTTGGGTTTTATTATTAGTGAAAAAGGAATAGAAGCCAATCCAGAACAATTAAAAGCTTTGATAACAATGAATTCACCTCGATCAGTCAAAGAAGTGCAGATATTGTTAGGAAGGTTAGCAACACTTAATCGATTAATTTTACGACTTTCTAACAAATGTTTTCCTTTCTTTCAAGAGTTACGAGGATCTATTAGGTTCGAATGGATGTCGGAATGCGAAGCAGCGTTCATAAACATTAAAATTTTGTTGCCATCACCAGAAATATTAACAAAGCCTCGAAATGGAGAGAAGTTATTCTTGCACATCGTCATATCGGATTTTGCACTCAGCGCAGTGGTAATTACTGAAGATTCAGGAATTCCAAAGCCGGTATATTACGTTAGTAAATGTCTGGTGGCAGCAGAAAAAAGGTATATAAAGTTGGAGAAGTTGGCTTTAGCATTGATGATTGCTGCTAGGAATATGCGTCCATATTTTCAAGCTCATACTATAGAAGTCTGAACTTCATTCCCCTAAAAAATGTATTGCAACGACCTGATATTTCGAGGAGGATGACCAAATGGTCAGTGGAGTTAGGGAACTACGATATGTTATTTACACCTCGAACAACGATCAAGGCACAAGGATTGGCTGATTTTTTGTTGAGTTCCACTCATGTAGATCAGATGAGGAAGAAAGCACAAAGGTTTTGCCTACCGATTCGAGGTGGATTGTTCGAGCAGATGGAGGGTCCAGTATTTCAGGGTGCAGTGTTGGGGTTCAATTGATAGCTCCGATGCGGGAAACAACGGTCCAATCTATTAAATTTGGTTTTCACGCATCAAATAATGAAGCTGAGTACGAAGCTGCTTTGGCAGGTTTGAGGTTGGCAAAAATTTGTGGGGCGACTTCAGTACGTCAGGAAACAGAGTCTCAGTTATTGGCAAATCAAGTATCTGGATTTTCTGAAGCAAGGAAGGATCGTTTGATTTTGTATCTTCGAGAGCTTCAGAATTTAATGTTTCTGTTTGAGAACGTTGTTGTGGAATATATTGGGAGAGGAAGTAACATGGTGGCTGATTCTTTAGCAAATGTTACTTACAAGGAAGAATATCCTTAGATTTTGCTACAATAAAATCCTTCAATTGTTATTCAATCTGGCCAATGTGAAATTATAGAAGAATTTTTTGCCACTGATGAAAGCCGATGTGATTGGCGATCGGACAACTGATGAAAGCAGGAAAATGTCCAAATTATTTGTAGGAGGTGCTTTAGGCTTATCGAACAACTCCAAGACAGGCTACAAAAGAGACTTCATTTGCTTTGGCATATGGTATGAATGCACTAATCCCTAATGAATCTACGATGTCATGTTTTAAAATATCTCAATGTTTTGAAAATATTTAATGATGAAATTCAAAGGGCAAATGTGGATTTGATTGAGGAAAAAAGGGGTTCGAGCTTATTTGAATACAATACATTATCAAACTCTCATGAGAATTAGATATGATTCGAAGCTAAAAAGAAGAGAATTTAATGAAGGTGATAAAGTGTTGCGAAACGTTTTCCTACACACGAAGGAAAGAGCCTCGGAAAAATGGCTTCAAACTAGGAAGGGCCTTACACAGTTGTTAAAAGAATTAAGTCCGGGTCTTATCGTCTTTGTGATTTCGAGGGGAGGATGGTACAACATCCATGGAATATTCAGCACTTGAAGCTTTATTGGGAGTAGACATGTTTTTGTACTTTGAAATTTTTGTTTTTAATTGCGCACTATTTCCTACCCTGTTAGCCTAGGAAGGTTTTAATGAGGCGTCATATACATGTACATATTCAACTTTATCAATAAAGTTCGTTTTTTGGCCAATGGTTTTTTTATATTTATTTGGATATTATCTTAACAAATCATCAAAGATTGATCACCTTTGAGATTAGTTAAGGGTAGAATATTCCGAAGTGTTTATAACACTTTTCGAAGAGATAACCATGTTCTATAACCACTATACATTTGGTATTTCGAAGTGAATGTTTAAAAACTTACTGAGAATTTTGATGAGCTAATCAAGCTTAGCAACACATTAATATATTTTCGAAGAGTTATGATACTTGTTAATTTTTATTACGGCATTTGAAGTGGTAAGTTTATATTATTAAGATTTTGCAATTATTTTTTATTTAGCATCGAATAATATGCAGGAAAAAAGTAACATAAAAAGTAAGAACTCTTTGTTATTGAGATTAAGTTGTTACAATAGAAAAATGAATATTCAAATTAGACAAAGACAAAAAAACTCAAAGGGTAGCTAGCCAATTAGTCAGAAGATTATTCTTCTTCGGATGACTCGTCCTCTGAAGATGATGAATTGGGAACAAGGTCGAATGCCTCGCTTAGACGTTTTTCTTCAGGAATATCGTTCCAAAAATTTGTAAAACTGATTTTTGGATAGGCATCATGGAGTTCTCGAAGGAGAAGGATGGTTGCATCTTCTTGTCCGACCTGAATAGCTGTTTGCATATTCTTCGAAAGCTCAGCTTCAGCAGTAGTTACTGCAGCAACTTTTTCTGCTTCAGAATTCTTCTTCAGCTTCTCTATTTCGTCGATCAACTCTTTATTTTTTGCTTCACAAAGAGTTAGAGAATTTTGAAGTGTGGTAGAGTTGGATTTTTTGATATTTAATTCAGCAACATGCTCAGTTTTGAGTTTCTTTATTTTTTTCTTCATGAGAATTTGTCAACAGCTCTGTGTCGACCATATTCTTGATTCGAATATGATCCTTTATACAGAGAGCGCCTTTTATCAGCAGCTCGGTTTACTATTTAATAGAGTGTTTGGTTACATGGATAACACATAGGATCTTATTATTGTAGTGCTTTAGTGTGTGACTTTGGATCCAACACATCTTGGCCATGACTTTATCCTTAGACAAGAAAGGCTAATTCTTCATGCGTATTGACTTAACCCTAGATGAGGACTTCAGATAACTGTCTGTATCGACTGTCTTCTCACTTTCTGGGTTGCCATTTTGCATTACAGCTCTGATCAACGGTGGAGACTTGACATCCCCCTCAAACGCAGCGGTGACTCCATAACCCAAGTTTGTCACGGAGATAGACGAATCAAGACGAATACAGAGCTTTATTGAGGGAGTCTGCAATTCGGTCTTGAGAGGGTACGTAACAAATCTGCACAGACCCTTCAAGCACCTGATCGCCGATGAAGTGTACTTCAAGCTCAATATGCTTTGTGCGAGCATGGAAGACCAGGTTGGAAGCTAGTGCACTCGCCCCCAAATTGTTCCACCACATGACAGAGGGTCGTATGAATGGAATCTGGATTTCAGTAAGTAAGGAACGAATCCAGATCAGTTATGAGGACATGTTTGCAAGCGCTCTGTACTCTAATTTGGTGGAGGATCAAGACACCATGTTCTGTTTCTTGGAGGACCAAGAAATCAGAGTTTCACTTGAAATACACAGTACACCCTAATGCTTCGACGGTGATAAGGTGAGGATGCCCAATCAACATCAGAATACCCATGGAGTTGAAAGTGATAGCAAGGCTTGATGTGGAGCCCCAGCCACCTCGACCCAGATAAGTAGAGTAGAACTCTCTTATGACATTTCCAGTGTGTAGTTGCAGGAGTCTGCTGATATTGACTAAGTCGATTGACGTCATGGGAAATATTAGGGCGAGTATGGGTCAAATAATATAATCCACCTAATAAACTGCGATCTTGTGTAGGTGAAGCAAGATGGAGTCCATTAAATGTAGAGAGCTGTACTGGTCACAAGAGGAGTAGGACGTGGCTTTGGTAATGCAATGCCTTGTTTAATCAGTTAGTTCTCAATGTATTTATGCTGTTTTAGATAAATACGTGTCTGGTCACAATGAACTTCTATTCCCAAGAATAGATGGAGTGAACCCATATCCCAGAGTGAAAACTTGGCATTAAGATCGTGAGTAAACTGTGTAAAACAGGTTGTATCATTTCCTGTGACCAAAATGTCATCAACATAGACCAGAATAAGTAAACTAGTGGTCTTAGAAACCAGATAAAACAGTGAGCATTCATCCTTAGAATTATTGAACCCCCAACTGATGAGTGTGTCACGTAACTTAGAAAACGAAGCACTAGGTGTCTGTTTCAAGCCATAGACAGCCTTATGTAGTTTCCAAACATAGGTAGGGTTGTTGACATCTTCAAAACCCTCAGGTTGTTTCATGTAAACAGTCTCTTGTAGCTCACTATTTAGGAAAGCATTGTTGATATCAAGCTGCCTTACTGGCCAGTGTTTTGATACAACAATGGTAAGTATGAGTCTGACTATTGAGGCCTTCACAATAGGACTAAAAGTGTTATAAAAATCAATCATAGGGGTCTGATGAAACCCCATGGCCACTAACTTGGCCTTGCAGCGCTGAACAGACCCATCCATAGCATATTTGATCGTATACATCCACTTTCATTCCAATACTGTAGAATAGGATGGTAGTGGAACCAGAGATCGAGTGTTATTGTCCATAAGAGCACCATATTCAGCATTCATAGCACTTTCCCAATTAGAATTCCCAACAGACTCATAAAAACTAGAGGGTTCAACCATATCTTTGTTGATAGCAGTATGAGTCCCAATATAGGGTAATTTAGGTTTAGGAATCCCACTTTTGTGTCTTGTTTGCATGTTGTGCAAGTTAACTTGTTGAATGGGAAGGGTTGGATGTTCTGGGTTGGAGAAAGGTATATCAACGACTAAGGTAGGTGTATGATTAGGAGTAGCACTAGTCTTTTTGGAGATTAGGTAATGTAGATGTGGAGGTGTGTGTTTGAGACGCATGGATAAAAATCTGATGCTTTAACTATGCAGGACAGTGAGAAGTGTGTTACTCAAGTGGAGTATCAAAATTAGAATTACCAGGAGTCATCCTTTCAGAAGTCAGAGGTCTAGGAGGATGAGTAAGAAGCTAAAGATTGACAGACTGAACATAGAACTAACCACTTTGAGAATTGTTAAGGAAGCCCGAAGTAAAGGGAAATTCAGTCCCATTAAGAATAACATATCTAGAGAGGTAGACTCTCCCTTTAGGAATAAGATATTCGTACCCTTTGTGACGCTGACTATAACCCAGAAAAACAAATTTGAGAGAATGAAATTGAAATTTATGTCTTTGGTAAGGCCTGAGACATGGAAAGAAGGCACATCCAGAGTTCTTTAGGACTAGATAATTACGCTTTTTGTGAAATAACACTTCAAAGGGTGAGAGATTCTTTAAAATAGGATTAGGTAGTCTGTTGATAAGATAAATGCTGGTTTCAAAAGCTTCAACTCAGAACCTATAGGGTAGGTGAGACTAAGCCAGTAAAGTTAAACCAGTTTCCACCAGATGCCTATGTTTGCGCTCAGCCCTACCATTCTGGGCTGACGTGTAAGGGCATGATCTTCTTAACAAGAAACCACTCTGTTTAGCTAAGACAACCAAAGGTCTAAACTCTCTCTCGATATATTTGAACAACTTTAATTCTCCTCTCAAACGTTTCTTCAATAAGAACCTTAAAAACCTTAAACACCTCATGAACTTGACCCTTGTTTTTTATAGGATACATTAAGTATACCTAGAAACGTCATCAAGAAACAACACATAGTATCTAAACCCCTAAGTTGATAGAATAGGAGCAGGCCCCTAGACATCAGTGTGAATAAGGTAAAAAACATTGCTAGCATAAGAGTTACATGTAGAGTAGGAAAGACTGTGAGACTTGCCTAACTAGCAAGCCTCACAAAAGCTGCTATCATTATTTGAAATACATTGAAGATTACATGATTTTAGAACATTCTGAGATGGATGCCCAAGCTTCCTATGCTATCTATCTTTAAAAGGCTCAGACACACAACTAGCAAACATATTAGGATAGCTCAAATAGACACCATAAAGTGAACTGTGGACTGTGACTAACTGACTTGATAGGTTGTGAATTAGAAAGAGTGTCCATCCTTCAGAACCTATCTTCAGACCTATCTTCAGTCCTTCAGACTTAGGATGCTCTAAGGATGTTGATCCCATAACTGATGGATCATCTCTGTAATAACAGACTATAGCAGAGTGGTCATACCTGATGCAAATTTGACAGGTTGGTTTGTTCTGAGCAAACCTTCCTCATCTACTTGTGTAAAAATTACCTCGACCTCTGTACTTAGAATTGGATCTACCCATGTAAAATTTGTTGAAACTTCTGTTCTGTCCAGAGTATCCTCTTGGATTTGCATTACTAGCTTGTTGTTTTGATTTATTTCAATGTATATAGTTAGCACTTGACATGCTAATGTTTGAGATTGAATTTTGCACATCAGTAAGTTCTTCCAGCCTACTTTCAAAGGTTAGAAGACTAGTCTGCAATTTAAGCCAAGTCAAACCTTCTTTGTCAGCAAGACTCACCACTATGTGAGTGTAATCACCATCAAGTCATGCACGAACCTGAGTGATCAAATCATCCATTGAGGTAAGACACCTTACCAGGATGAGATTATCAAAGATCATCTTCATTTTGTTCAAATACTGTATCATGGCAGTAGATTCTTTGCGAGTTCTCTGGAACTCTGCTTTTTAATAAGTGACCCCGGCTCTTGTCTGTGAGCCAAACAATTTACCAGTTGCTTCCCAAATACCTTTAGAGGTCTCTTCTTCCATCAATTGAGCTGCTATCTAAGGGTTCATGGTTGAATACAACCAACCAAGTAGCAGTTGGTCTTTTGAGATCCATTCTTCATGATCTGGATTCTCAGACACATTTCCCTCATCATCAATAGTAAATTTAGGAGGGCAATTCTTCTCATCTGAGATATAGCCTCCTAATTTGTTACCTTTGATCATTGGTATAAAACTGTTTTCCACATGAGATAATTACTCCTATCAAGTCTGATGTTGCTTGCATTGTTGATTGAAAGAAGTTGTAGATTCTTTGGAGCAGCATATGGATTGTTGGGAAAGATAGATCCTATGGAGTCTGGAGATATAGATAGAGAATCAGCAGAGTTTGTCATTGTAATGATCATAATTTCATTGATACCAAGTAGAAAGTAGAGAGACTGAGTGAGAGATTTAATTTTTGTATTTTTCGGATTGATTTACACTCAAAATAGTGTTGCTATTTATACAAGTACAAGGTGTAACGAACTATGGAATATTCCATAGGTGGTTACACAATTCAGTTCATTATTTAATAGAGTGTTTGGTTACATGGATAGCCCATAGGATTTTATTCTTGTAAGGCTTTAGTTTGTGACTTTGGGTCCAACACATCTTGGTCCATGACTTTATTCTAAACCTGAAACGTTGATTCTTCATGCGTATTGAGTTAACCCTAGATGAGGACTTCAAATCATGTATCGACCGTCTCTTCACTTCGATCTACATTTGTTCTAGTATTAAAGAAATTATATATGTTTTAAACAAATCTAATCTAAAATGAGAAGATTAGTGTTAAGAGATATTGCAACACAGTTTAAGATAAACAAAAATTATGTCTATAGCATAGATTCAAAAAGCGATTGTATTATTATAACCATTATAAGTTATCAGAAATATATGAAAAACCCTATTTACATTCAACCGTAGGAGTAGATGGGCATGTACGGTCAATACCACAGTAAGCAGCAACCCTAATGATTTGCCCACTTTTTAACATTTGAGCATACTGACACACACAATTTTGCTTGATCTGCATCTGAACACAGCACCCTGCTCAAAAGTTTTGGCATATCGGTTTACAAGGCGCAAGATCCGCAAGGTTACAAAGTTCTACATCTGCCGTAACCATTTCACTTGCTAAAAAAAAGTACCACCAAAAAAGCAAATGATGAAGCTCCTTTCTTCATTTTTATTTACTTTTTTTTTTGTGATACTTTGTGTTTTTTATGAAATGATGGTTCTGTAATGACATGTATTCGGTCAATTTATAGGAGAGTTTGCATTTATTACTCATAAAACTAGATAACAATTATAAAATTAGGGTTTAGGTTTTTATATCAATTTTATATAAACAATTCAAGTTTCCTTTTGTAAAGTAATTTGTTAATTATAAAGTGTTTTGAAAAATTCATTCTTTATTTTACTGATGTATTAGAAACACTTTACATGTTTATTTTGCTCCTATGTGCCATAAATATTATAACCTTTAAATATTAAATTATGATAAAAGAATTAGGCGCTGCCTAAAAGTCATGTCAAATTCTTTTTGTCATTTTCAGCTATACCTTTTTTTTTTATCATAATGAAATATACTAATGCATCATTCTATTTAATTTTTATATTTTTAGTTGGATTTTTATCTCTTTATGAGATATAAAATAATCAGTTTAATAATAAATTTTACTATAAATACAAAATATTTATAATACATTAATGAAACTTCAAGAACTTATTACAAATATACATCAAGGTATCAGTTCGTTATTTGTTCTCGAAGTATCTTTCATTAAAAATTTAAATACGTTTCCTCACCAGTCACCATGAACTAAATTATTTTTTTTTATCATAATTTCTGTTATACCTGCTTTGAATGTTATTCTTGCATTAAATCGATTCCATCACTATAAAGTCAAGATATTAGGAGTATTATTTATCATGTTACTAATATGATATATTATACATGCATACATCATTTACAATAAAAATTTATAACAACTATATGTATGGTTAAACAAAATTTGAAATTAATTTTATCATTCAATATGCATAAAGTAATAATTTAGAAGATAGTTTATATTCTCTAAAGAATTTGTATTAATTTTTATTTAGAACTTCTAAATAATTTGAATGTCTGTTTTCAAAAGAGCTATTAAGAAGATAAACTTCAACCTCCACAACTTGCATGTCTGAACACATACTTTGGGATAATACTACTAATGTGTTCCAATCTCTAGATGTTAAGCTTTCCACATTGAATTCAGCACCTAATGTCATATTAGATGGGAATTGGGTATCTTAACATGAGAGATTTCCAATGGACTTGTAATCCCATCCCAATAGCCGATTTGTGCACAAAATCTCTACTTAACCCTTTGGTTAAATTATCGGCTAAATCATATCGAGTTCTCACAAACTCTACTGCAATAACATCATTCATGATCCGCTCCCGAATCATAATCTGACACCTAAGTGTCTAGCCTTACCTTTGTAAAAGAATTAGGTGGTATCTTTTGGACCACAACAAAATTTCATACATTAAATTTCTTAGCCACTCAACTTCTTTACTAGTTGTTGCTAATGCCACAAACTCGGATTGCTTCTTAGATGCCCAAGAGATAACAAGTCCTCCAAGTAGAAATACACATCCACTTATAAAGGAGTGGACTTCCATATTCAAAATATAACTCGCATCCGAATATACTACTAAGCATTCCAACAACAAATCCAATATCCGACCTACTGCTAGTTATCACATACATATACCAAGATTCCTTTTGAGCTTCTTCCAAATATTTCATCTCAAAACTAGACGATAAGAATTTCTTGGTTTCTTCAAGTTGATTTGGTCAGTGCCAAAAATCAACATGTCACTCACATACATATCAAAATTTACCAAATTTATAAATTATGTTATATCCGAATAACATCAAAATTTACCAAATTCTTATATCTGAATAACATCAAAATTGACCAAATTTATAAATTATAATATCATACATACAACTTATATTCAATGCACGCATAAACCAATATTTTGCCATAAACTTTACATGCATAACAATTATTTAACAATTAATTTTTTACCTTTAATAAAGAGAAACAATTGTACTAATGATGTATTAACATCATAAATTAAATATTTATTTATTAATTAAGTACCACCGTTTGAAAACGGTATCAAATAAATATAAATAAACTTCATTTGCATGCAATTTCAATCTTTTGTTGGGAATTTTGTTTAGAGATTTCCGGATAAACTCTGAAGTCTTGTTTTAACAATTTCAGATTGAAATTATTTTGGTGGTTCTCCAAAATTTTCAACCGGATAAAATCAGAGCGTATGCATTTGAACAACGATAATGGATTTTTGTTCTTATTCTCCTTTCTTCAACAGAACCATACTTATTTATTCAACCAAATTTGAAAAACTGTAAAACAGTTTTAAGTCCAATAACGGCTATAATTTTAAATGATAAAAACGGCCAAAATTATTCAAATTCAAATTTGAATTAATTTTCCAAATTCAAAATTTCCATGAATATTCACAATAACCTTATCATTTAAAATAAATTTAACCACAACCAGGAGACGCCCCTTGGACCCACTAATCTTAATATATTCTTACAAGCGTGTACTCCACACTCTCCGACTTGCTCGATAATATATTACGACTGCATGGGTCGACTAGTCAATCCAATTACACTAAATTATCCAACAATCTTCCCCCATTTTAGTGCAATTCATGATTAACTAAAACAAACTCACAACAAATAACAAATTTATGCATAAATGAAATATCGTAACGATTGAATTTCATATTAGTATATTACACGTTCCAAATATTCGAATATCAAGGTATCACTAAGGATTGAACCTTCTCTATCCATAATGAATACTCGAAGAAAATATACACATAAATTTACATTCTCAAATGTTCTTACTTGACACTATCTCTTACTAGCCTTGTGTCCTTATCCTTCTTAAGCATATCAAAGCCAAGTCCTAGCTTCTTGAAGCGGCTAAACTTCATGCTTAAATAGGTAGATCTTTTACTCTTGCACATGCATATGCAATTTTTCAAAAGAGCTATTAAGAAGATAAACTTTAACCTCCACAACTTGCATGTCTGAACACATACTTTGGGATAATACTACTAATGTGTTCCAATCTCTAGATGTTAAGCTTTCCACATTGAATTCCGCACCTAATGTCATATTAGATGGGAATTGGGTATCTTAACATGAGAGATTTCAAATGGACTTGTAATCCCATCCCAATAGCTGATTTGTGCACAAAATATCTACTTAACCCTTTGGTTAAATTATCGGCTAAATCATATCGAGTTCTCACAAACTCGACTGCAATAACATCATTCATGATCCACTCCCGAATCATAATCTGACACCTAAGTGTCTAGCCTTGCCTTTGTAAAAGAATTAGGTGGTATCTTTTGGACCACAACAAAATTTCATACATTAAATTTCTTAGCCACTCAACTTCTTTACTAGTTGTTGCTAATGCCACAAACTCGGATTGCTTCTTAGATGCCCAAGAGATAACAAGTCCTCCAAGTAGAAATACACATCCACTTATAAAGGAGTGGACTTCCATATTCAAAATATAACTCGCATCCGAATATACTACTAAGCATTCCAACAACAAATCCAATATCCGACCTAGTGCTAGTCATCACATACATATACCAAGATTCCTTTCAGCTTCTTCCAAATCTTTCATCTCAAAACTAGACGATAAGAATTTCTTTGTTTCTTCAAATTGATTTGGTCAGTGCCAAAAATCAAATGTCACTCACATACATATCAAAATTTACCAAATTTTTAAATTATGTTATATCCGAATAACATCAAAATTTACCAGATTCTTATATCTGAATAAAATCAAAATTGACCAAATTTATAAATTATAATATCATACATACAACTTATATTCAATGCATGCATAAACCATTATTGTGCCATAAACTTTACATGCATAACAATTAACATTTTACCTTTAATAAACATAAACAATTTTCTGTTTATTGTACTAATCATGTATTAACATCATAAATTAAATATTTATTTATTAATTAAATACCATTAACAAGCAATCCACGGTTTGAAAACGGTATCAAATAAATATAAATAAACTTCATTTGCATGTAATGCATGAAATAAAGTTTATTTCCTGCGATTTATATAATATTTAAAAAACATTTAGTATATATGTAACTTTAATTACACATTTGATATTTATTAGATATCCCAATTTGTTCATATGGGTTGCCAATATATAATGCATACCACCAAAGCGTTTCGCAGCTATAGGGTAAAACCTTTTAAATACATGTATAGTGCCTTATATTATATAATGGAAGCGCACTGGATCGCTTATTCACAGCTTTATTCAAATCTTAAGTTATGAAACTTGTCATTAACACATTATTGCTATTCAAGTATTCAGAATAATGAAATGGCCAAAAACAGGGACAAAAAAGCACGCCCCGCAACAAAAGTTGCGATTTAAATACAATTTTTCTTAATTAAAACCAAGTTTATGCGGTTATTAACATTTCTACTTTTCGATATTTTTATATATCTTCCGTAAAGTTATAATACATTATATATACGATATCGCATTATCAATGCTTGCCTTAATTCAACCAAAGGAAAAGCATTTAAAATATATATTCTCTGTACTACTGTCATTTAAAACAGCACATTCATACTGCAGTTGCAGTTTGATGGTTTTTTCAAATCTTTATATAAACTGCAATTGCAGTTTATTGTTTTTTTTTTCACACAAATACTTTATTGCATACAAATAATTCAAACAATAATTGCATGCAAAGATAAATTTGTACATTAGTTCTCTGTTCTTTCAAATTTGCACAACAATTATTAACCATTATCTACCAATTTTTATCCACCGACAAATTCGAATAACACAATAGTATCCTTTTGAAATCTAAATGCTTTCGAATATCGAGTTCAAGCATTTTCGGTCTTAGATACACACTTTCAACAACAAAAACAACAATTAATCTAAAGTGTGTATCCTTTACAAAATTTAAAACAATTCAGAGATTATCACCATTTTCATTGTCTAAAAAAAACAGACATCCATAAGTAAAAGTCAGGGGAGAAAAACTTACAAGAGGATGATACCATAGTTTCATTGATACTTCAATACTTGATTATGGATTCTTTAAAAATTGACAACCGATCTCTTCATTTCAATCTTCATAAAAATCATAAAACAAGAACATCTTCGTACAAATCTCTTCACAAAACAAGAATAGATAATTTCAATCTTCGTACAAATCTTGGCATAGAACAACAAGATCTTCATATAAATATCTTTATAAAATAAGAATAAATAATTTCAATCTTTTGTTGGGAATTTTGTTTAGAGATTTCCGGATAAACTCTGAAGTCTTGTTTTAACGATTTCAGATTGAAATTATTTTGGTGGTTCTCCAAAATTTTCAACCGGATAAAATCAGAGCGTATGCATTTGAACAACGAGAATGGATTTTTGTTCTTATTCTCCTTTCTTCAACAGAACCATACTTATTTATTCAACCAAATTTCAAAAACTGTAAAATAGTTTTAAGTCCAATAACGGCTATAATTTTAAATGATAAAAACGGCCAAAATTATTCAAATTCAAATTTGAATTAATTTTCCAAATTCAAAATTTCCATGAATATTCACAATAGCCTTATCATTTAAAATAAATTTAACCACACCCAGGAGACGCCCCTTGGACCCACTAATCATAATATATTCTTACAAGCGTGTACTCCACACTCTCCGACTTGCTCGATAATATATTACGACTGCATTGGTCGACTAGTCAATCCAATTACACTAAAATATCCAACACTAACCTTGGCAAAGTTAGATCCGATGTGACTTACCAGAGAGGAAGAAAGACATTTGGATTCTACTTCTGAAGCTTTTCCTTTGTCTTCTCCGTGGTTATCACCATCTTCTGGGTTCTTTGGATTCTACTTCTCCGATGGACTTAGAGTTTCCCCAATATTAACCATATGTCTTAAGAGGGGAATCTCCATCATTGTCCTACATATTTTTGTCCATGACTTGTGGTCTAGACTCTGAAGGACTAGTGGGTTGAGCCTTAATATTTTATTCTTCCGTTCAAGAAGACCCAGTTGCTAAATTTGCAAGGCTTTCCCTCATATTTTGTTCTAATGGGAGTTCGATTGCGAGGGCAGTAGTTCTTATTCCATGTGAAGAATTCATGGTGATGGGTTACTAACGTGTGTATCTTAGTCTGTTGACTCATTTTTTGTAGAGTATTTGTTTTTTGTCATAGTTTTCTGATCGCATAGCTTTGGATGTAGAAGAATTTCGACGGCTAGTGGCCCTTTGTGATAATGACTAGATTGATTAAGAATAGTGGCCAGGTTATGTGAACGAATCGGCAGTCGAGGTAGATTCAGAAGGAATTTGGTGCCTATTGCAAAGGTAAACCCGTCCAAACTCAGTATATTCAGTTACAATAATTCTAACCGAAGAGGCAAGTAACCTAGCAGCGACTCTTACTTTCTTTTTATCTTCCTCTACATAGGATAAACTTA
Source organism: Limnanthes douglasii subsp. nivea (assembly GCA_036936605.1). Taxonomy (NCBI): domain Eukaryota; kingdom Viridiplantae; phylum Streptophyta; class Magnoliopsida; order Brassicales; family Limnanthaceae; genus Limnanthes; species Limnanthes douglasii. Next base: position 280,637,522 of record JAUPFV010000004.1, read on the forward strand.
GCTAGCCGCCTTCAGTTAGAGTGTTCGTAGCTGTAAATATCCAAACCCTAAAAGATACAAGAATAGGTGATTTACGGTGGCTAGTGTGTGGTAAGGAAAGAAATATATCACCGGAAATTAATTGAGAGTTTAAAGAAAACAAGTTATGTATCTAGAATTAGGATGTAAGCTCTTTCTCACGCTAGATATAGCAACATTAAAATATGAAATAAGTTTATATAAAGACTAAAAAACGTTTGAGTGCCTTAATAGGTAATGAAAATCGACAGCGGTAGCTAGGTGGCTCTAGAGTGTAAATATTTCTCTCTTTTGATTAAACAGTTTTACCTAGGGTAAAACAAAGTTGTGGATCCAATAAAACGTTACCACGTGTGTAAAAAACAACTGCTTTAAAGTTGTGATCTTTGGATATTAATCCTTTTTAAATAAACCTATCAGAAGTCTTTCGAATATATGTGAGTTAGCTCTTTGGAAATGTTTCTGAAAGAGCTATGAGGAATAAATGATAGGGTTGGAAATAATTGGATGTTTCTGAAAGAGCTATGAGGAATAAATGATAGGGTTGGAAATAATTGGATTCTAAGAATGAAAAGTGAATCAAATTTATTTATAAGGGTTATAGATAAGAAAATTCGTTAGAAAACGAGTTTGGATATGACAACTCCTGTTTGATTCACATATCATTATTTTGTATTATTTCGATGCTATTTGTTTCTTTCTTTTTTAGGGTTAAGTATTTATTTTTGCAGGTATTTATTTTATTTCTCTCTTTTAATTATATTAACAGATTGTGGTTTATCGATTATATGAATAGTTTTATGTCGGTTTTAGCTATACTTGGTTTGTGGCGATGTTTTAGAAATGTCAAATGCGGACCATTTAATTGTAAAATATGCAACATTAAATAGGTTTTAAACATAAAATTTTAAACTGAAAATACAAAATGAAAAAACAAATGAAAATTAATGAGTTCTGAAATTAAAATAAGGACAAAATATACATTAAAATAAATGTAAAATGAAAAATAAAAAATGAAATACAAAATATAAAATAAAACTTAAATGCAAATAAAAATGGAATTTGGAAATTCGAAATATAAAAAGTTATCAAGCATAATATAAAATTCTCGGACGTTGTTGTTGTTGTTGTTATTATTATTATTATTATTATTATTATTATTATTATTATTATTATTATTATTATTATTATTATTATTATTATTATTATTATTATTATTATTATTATTATTATTATTATTATTATTATTATTGGAATCTTTCATACGTAGTTTGTCATATCTATCAAGATACTACTTTCTTTTCTTATTAAATATGTGATCTATATTAAGGACAAGGAAGATCCTCTAATTTCTATCCATTTATGGTAATATAGACTTTTTAAAGTGTATGAAATTGTTAAAGCAATTTAATATTTAGATATAGAAATACTGGATAATTAAAATACTATGCTTTAACTTTATAAAGAAAGTTGAATAATAAAATAATATTCGTGGTAGTAATATGAATGAAAATCAAGAAAACATAATAAGAGACCCAAACAAAGTTAAAGCGAAGTTAATTCAAAGCAAAGGGACTCGTAAAAGTTTACATAAGCATGTTAAGCAACTTTAGATATCATTAAAAGAAGAATATATAACTTATTTTGTAATGTATGTAGGTACGACAGAAATGGCAGATATTATGGGCGGCGTAAGAGTTCAATACCGTTATTTGTTTCGCTTTGGTGCCTTTAGAGCTAAGCTTAACAAAGAAGTTGAAAATTTGAAATGTGTGCAAGGGATTGTGGTATCTTTTGTCGAGGCTGATCGGGACAACGGTTATGTATATGTAATTTGATCAACTCGAATAGATTCAGAATTTCAAGAAAATAAATTCTTTTAAATTTATTTTCTTCATTTAGTATGAGAGCCAATGTCGAAAAACGATAGTTATGTGAGTGTGGTGAGAAGCGGTGGTAGCGCTGAATCAACAGAATCCGAAAGAAGAGTGTCACAGAAGGAAGGAAATCTATCACTTACGTATCCAATTTTCACTGACACAAACTATCAAGGATGGGCATTAAAGATGAAGATATACAGCTAATGGAGTTTGGGAAGCTGTGTTGCCCGACAAGCCATTTGATCTCCGTCAAGATCAAATCGCGTATGAATTTTAAAGCGGAGGAACCATGTGTTTGCCAGTATTTGCTCATTCCATATATCCCTAAACTCAAAGAGGTTGCTGCTAAATGTGATGTCACCATCCCTGCATGTTGAGCCTGTTTTTGATTTTTATAACTGTTTAGAATTTTTAATAAAATCATTACCTAAATGAAATTTAGTGTTTATCTTCTCTTTATGGTTTAATTTATTATTTTGCAATCAATGCCAATATATAAACTATTTAACTAGTTATGGGAATCATCATTATTTCAATCGTATACCATTAGATCTAATATAATGTTTAATTAAATGATAATTGTAGGGGTGATGCAAATTTTATTTAAAAATCTAAGACTATTTTATTTGAAAAAATAAATAAGTAAAAATAAATACTTCAAAATCATTACATGGTGTTAAGAAAAAGACTACCCACTAAATCTTATATTTATAAATTTAATAAACTAAATTAAATTTATAGAATTTGCTCCATAGTTAAATTTAATAAATTTTACCAATTATGTAGATCCACAACATTAGAATCTACATATTCAAAATAGCGGATCTTAATAAATATTTAGATAAAAATATAATTTTAAGTGTATGAATATGAAAAAACACGGATCAGAGAAAGTAATTGAAAAAGAAACCCATAACACAACATTTTCTTATTAACATGCAACATTTTCATGAAAATGTTAATTTCTTAATATAATATAATATAATATAATATAATATAATATAATATCTTAAATATTACATGATAAACTTGGCATTGAACAGTAAATCATCCCTCGACTATCGCGTTTGGTGGCAGATAGTCCCTTGACTTTCAAATGTCCGTTGACAGTCCCTGGACTATCGCGTTTGGATAAAGTTAGTCCACCAGATCCTCTAATCCATGAGAGGCTGCCACCTGTCACCATAGTCCCCAGATTTTTGTATCACCGCTAGTCCCTTGAGTTTAGGTCAAACCCAAAATATAGAAAATTACAGAAAATTAAACTCAAGGGACTAGTGGTGATACAAAAATCTGGGGACTATGGTGACACGTGGCAGCCTCTAATGGATCAGAGGATCTGGTGGACTAACTTTATCCAAACGCGATAGTCCAGGGACTGTCAACGGACATTTGAAAGTCAAGGGACTATTTGCCACCAAACGTGATAGTCGAGGGACGATGTACTGTTCAAAGCCTGATAAACTTACTGAAACATAAACATAAGAAAATGGTTTTCTAAGAATAGAGTCTCATATTTAACTTTTTCAAACTGCTCGATATCCCCTTCTTCAATTATATAGTCACTCGCTCATCCATCTCTTTTAACGGAAGTATCGAAGTTTATCTATGCGGCAAGCAACGTAGCTTCTTCGTCCACTTTTTGGATTAAGTGAATATTTTCTTCCTGCTTATCCTTACAATTTGCTCTAAAGTGACCATATTTATTGTAGTTGTAAAATGTGACCTTTTTTAGTCAAAGATGGAATTCTGCTCGACCCATACTCCTGTCTCGGTCTTTTCCATTTCCTGAGGCTTTTTCTCTCTTATTGGAACTGTCGGGATCATTGTTTTGCGTATGTGTCTTTCCGTATAAGATTTTTCTAACACCTTTCTTATCCTCAAAGTTTCCTATGATTTCTTCCAGAGCATAGGAGCAGATATCACAAAACTCTTCAATAGTCGTGGTCATTGGCATGGATTTTGATGACACCAATCTCATTAATTTTTCGATGACATAACTTTTGTCAGCATTTTCTTGAAGAGATCTTATCTTACCGACCAACATGGTCATCTTTTTGGTGTACTCATCAATGGATTGTTAGATAAGCATTGAACACGTATTGTTGATCAGAGTTGAACTTACTTATATAGATAAGATGAAACAGTTTATTTAGTTTCTATATAAGCAAAACTATATTGATGTTTGATAAATGAAATGAAGGAAATATTTCCATAATATAGTCTGCATCTGTAAAAGAGAGATTACAGTCTAAGATTGTGGTGTTTGTGTATATTTGATATTCAACATATATCTTTGTGTAGATTTTAGGTACTTCTCCCTAACAAGTGGTATCAGGATAAGGCACAAGAAGATATATGTATGGACGCATCAAAGGATCGAGAGTTAGAGCTCTGCCAAAAGATGTATGTATAGTTTTTCCACCATGTTGAGGACAAAAAAAATTTCCTCCATGTTGAGGACAGTAAAGACGGCTTTGAGTGCAAACCTTCCAAGAGCCTATCCAAAAGAAGATGAGCTAAACATTTCCATAATATAACCGAATGTCTGCATCTCTAAAAGAGAGATTAGAGTCTACGACTATGGTGTTTGTGTATATTTGATATTCAATATATATCTTTGTGTAGATTTGAACAATGATTCATTCTCAGCCATGTTCATGCTGTCTAATTCTGACTTTAGCACGATCCGCTCCAATGTGCGTCTATTTCAACACATCCGACACTCCTTTTGTGGTGTCTTTATCCAGAATTAGATATAGCGTCTCAATATTCAACCCTTGGTAGAGAACATCGAGGTCAAGTTGGTATGTTTATGTGTCAACCATTGACTCTACGAGTCCACATCGAGGTCAAGTACAATAAACAAATTTTAAAGAACATATAAAGTTTCGTGAAAGGGTTAATTTAATTTCATAATATAATATCTTAAATATTACATCGTCAAATATCTAAAACATATACAGAAGAAAGCGATCTTCTAAGAAAATGGTATTTTATTTAACTTCTTTAAACTGCTGTTGTATCAGTTTTTCTAAATTGATCGTATTATTTCAAACTGTGCTTGAAGTTGCTACTTTACCATTCTTGACCACATAATTTACTTTAAAAAAGGAAGAGATTCTTTATTGTGGGTGGAGGAGTAGGTTTTGTTGCAATTCAGCTAGTTGTATGTGAAGGTTTCCATGTTACTACCACTTGTGTAATTGAAAGTATAAAACGCATGCCCTGGAAATGAACATGATATTGACTACATGGCTGAGGTCATGAGATAACTTTATTACTTATTTGTTCGTCACCCTGTATATGATTATCATTTTTAATTTTTTTAAAATTTGTATTTCTAATGAATCTATATTATTCTGGTAATATGATGTAGACTCGGTAATAAGTAGAAGTTCGATGATTTCTTGGACATTATTGGTGTAGCAGAGACAAAAAAGTTGGTATATGACCATCCACATAAAAAATGTCCAACAAATCTCATATGTTGTTACGATAAAATTAAATCAGCTTCATATATATTAGTTATTTAATTAAGTGAAATAATAAATTAATTGGTTTCGACGACAAGTAAAAACAATTTAGGAAGGCTCAGTTAGGATCACAAGAAGAATGAGAGTTCATTTAGGAAGGCTTCATATATATTAGTTCATTAGGGAATGTAACGGTTACATTAATCTGTGATGTAGACCTGACAGTTGTCGAACATCCAACCCACACAACGATTCGTATTCCAACCTATCACCAAATGGGTATGTCTATATTCACACGTCTTCACCTACTGCAGTATAAATACCATTCATTTCTCATTTCAACTCTCTTTACACAACCATTCTAGAGAGAAGTCGGAGCTTTATTGACTACCTTAAACTTTCTCCCCTCTTCCCAGAATTCTCACTGAAAAACTCAAATCTTCCGAACAATCTTCATCTTCTCTGATCAACGCATTCCTGGTTTATGAGAAAAAAACCGGTAATCAAAAAGTTGAAGGCCATTTTACCCAAAACACCAGAATCTTCTGATATAGATAGCAACCTGGTGTTCGGTTCTTACGACTATATTTGCATAACACAAAGAGCCGAAGAGTATCGAAGAGCAGGGTTAATTTTTGGTGGCCCAATTGGAATTACAACTGAGAAATTTTACTATGGTAATTTCGATCCTACTAAAGTTCCAAAGCTTTCTCCTTCTCCCAATTTCGAAGAACAAACGTCATCTAAAATTTGTGGCCATAAAACCCCTCGAACTTCTTCAACTCAAAGAAGAGTTTCTCCTGTGAAATTGAAAACAAATAACCTTTCCTCAAAGAAAGTTTCTTCAACCAAACCTAAAAAGAGCTTAATCACAATGGAAGATGAATAAAAAATTGTTCGAACTCCATCTCCTTCGAAAACTACCACTAACAATCCTCCTCAGAGAGAAATGACAGAAGAACCAGTTCGAACTGCTATACCTTTTTTCAGAAGCAAACATTCCTACTTCTCAAGATCCTCGAGAAGGTACTTCCAAAGCCAATGAATCTGACTCGGAGGCTACCAAATCTGATGCTGAAGCTGAATCTCAAGAATAAGCTGATGTATGTTCTATTTCCGAGGAGGAAAGAGAAAAGATTGGGAGGAATCTGAGAAACCTTGAAAGAAACAATGGGGAATGGGAGAAAACATCAACCTTCGACTACCAAAGGAAGGAGAAACTCCCCTTGACTGCAAGGATGACGAACTAGTGGTTTACCCAGAAATCATCAACTAGGTCTTCGATTTCCATTAGATCCATTGATCATAGAGTACTTCGAAGTCCTCAGCTTGTGCCCTACCCAGGTAACTCCAAACCAATGGTTCATTCTCATTTCAGTGATCATGGCATCTCGCCTATCCAAAATACCGATCAGCATCAAAGACTTCATTTCACTGACTCGACTTTCAAAAGGTCTGAATCTTCCATTTTATTACCTTACATTGATGGATGATCCTATGATCATCGATGATCTTTTGGAGGCTGATAAATTCTGGAAACAAGGATTTGTTTTCATCGCCAGAGCTTGGGAGAACGGTAAACCGATTTCCGAAGACAATCCTTCGAAGCTAACTATGGTCTGGAGAAGCAATCGTATGTTCTTCAAAAATTTCCTTTCTATTTTTTATACATATTTAATTTTGTTACTTAATATTTTATTATTTTGTTTATACTAGAAATTTTGAAGCGCTACTCCAGTCGTCAAGAAGCTGCTAAGGTGATATTCCAAAAATTGGCTGTCTGGGCTGAAAAAGAGTGGAATAATGCCTTCCATACCGCTTTCCAGCCCATTAACTTCCTCCAATGCCACATGTTTCCACATCTGGTGCGAAGCCTTCCACACCCTCAAAACCGAAGCGTCGAAAATGCAAAGTTGCAGAACAACCTCTTTCACCTATCGAAGAGGGAGAAAATCAAGTAAACTCATCGAAGAAAAAGAAAATATCTTTCGATTCCTCCAGAAAGAAGAATAAAAAAAGAAAAATCACTTCGTACAAATTGATTGACGAGCATGAAGACAATGCTGCTGAAAACCAACAACAACAACACCCGCCAAATCCTCCAACCGAAGATCATTCCACGCAAGACAATCCTGTGATTGTCATCGATGACTTTTCTCCTACCGTTTACTATAAGGAAGCTTATGAGTCTGAGTTGATTGGCCAAAGATATGGTTTACTATAAGGCAGGTTATGAGTCTAAAAAGAAATTCAGAGAGACCTTGCACAGCAAAGTATCCGATTAGTTTTATGCCTATGAAATAGCTAGACCCGAGCTGATAAAAGACGCTCTTTGTATAAAGAATCATCTTCGAATCAAGCATATGGTCGAAACTTAACTGCTGACAAAGTCTCATGAAGATAAAATAAAGAAACTCAAAATCGAGCATGTCGCTCAATTGAACATTGAAAGGTCCAAATCTACCACACTTCAAAATTATCTACCTCTTTGTGAAGCAAAAAATAAAGAGTTGTCCGATGAGATAGAGAAATTGAATAACAATTTCGAAGCAGAAAAAGCTGCTGCTGTAACCACTACCGAAGATGAACTTTCAAAAAATATGCAGACACCTATTCAGGTCGGAAAAAAAGATGCAACTATACTTCTCCTTCGAGAACTCCATGCTGCCTATCCAAAAATCAACCTCACAAATTTTTGGAACGACATTTCTGAAGAAAAACGTCCAAGTGAGGCATTCAACCATGTTCCCAGCTCATCATCTTCAGAGGACGAATCGCTAATCAGAAGAAGAATCTTCTGACTAGCTACTGTTTTAGTTTAGTTTTTTTTGTCCTTGTCTAATGAGAATATCTCTTTTTGTATTGTAAAAACTCGATCTAAATCACAAAGGGTTCTTCCTTTATATGTCGTTGTTCTCTATACTATCCAATGCTAAATACCAAATAAATGCAAAATCTTAATAAAAAATAACAAGTATTGTCTTCTTCGAAAAATATGAATGTGTTGTTAAGCTTGATTAGCTCATCAAAATTCTCAGTGAGTTTTAAAACATTCACTTCAAAATTCCAAATGCAAAATGGTTGTAAAACATGGTTATTTCTTCGAAAAATGTTATAAACACTTCGGATATACTTCCCTTAACTAATCTCAAAGGTGATCAATCTTTGATGATTTGTTAAGATAGTACCCAAATAAACGTAAAATAACCATTGGAAAAAAATCAAATTTTATTGATAAAGTTGAATATGTACAAGTACATGGCGCCTCACTAAACTTTCTTGGCCAACAGGGTAGGAAAGAGTGCGCCATTGAAAACAAAAATTCCAAAATACAAACACATCTCTACTCCCAATAAAGCTTCAAATGCTGAATATTCCATAGATGTTGTAACGTCCTCTCCTCGAAATCACAAAGACGATAAGACCCATGCTTAACTCTTTCAACAACTGTATAAGGCCCTTCCCAGTTTGGAGCCATTTTGCCGAGGCTCTTTTCCTTTCTGTAGAAAAACGTTTCACAATACTTTATCACCTTCTTTAAATTCTCTTCTTTTCAGCTTCAAATCATATCTACTTCTCATAAGAGTTTAATAATGTATGGTATTCAAATAAGCTCGAACCCTTTTTTCTTCAATCAAATCCACATTTTCCTTTCGAATTTCATCATTAAATATTTCAGAATATTGAGCTATTCTAAAAGATGGCATCGTAGATTCAATAGGGCTAACTGCATCCATACCATATGCCAAAGCAAAATGAGTCTCATTTGTAGCCTCTCTTGGAGTTGTTTGATAAGCCCAAAGCACCTCTTGCAAATAATTTGGCCATTTTCATGCTGTCCCAGATAGATTCTTCTTCAAGCCATCTAAAATGGTTCTATTTGTCAATCCCACTTGTCCATTAGCTTGAGGATGAAAGGGTGTCGAAAGACATTGCTGAATCCCTTTAGAAGTGCAGAATGCAACCATTTCCTTATTATCAAAATGAGGGCCATAATCGGTTGTGATTTTCCGAGGAACCCAAAAATGATAACATATATTATTTACAATAAATTTGATGACATGCTTTGCTTTTGTGCCTAATACCGGCTCTGCTTCTGCCCACTTCGTAAAATAATCCACCGCCACAATTATCATCTTCCTTCCCCCATAGGCCATCGGCAAAGGTCCCACCAAATAAATTCCCCATCTATCAAATGGTATCGCCTCAAATATAGACATGAGCGGTTCTCCTAGTTTGTGAATAACATTAGCAAATCTCTGACAAGTATCACAACCTCGAACTAAATTTTTAGCATTGTTCATGATTGTAGGCCAATAAAACCCTACGAGTAAAACTTTTCGTGATAAAGATTTAAACCCACAATGAGATGACCCTTCTCCATCGTGCAACTCTGATAATACTTCTTGTGATTCTTGATTGCCTAAACATCGTAGTAATGGTCTACTTAATGCATTTTTATATAAAAATTCAACCAGAAATATATATCCAAAGGCTTTACCCCTTAACGTTTTAGCTAATTGAGAATCATCTGGCAGTAATCCTTGGGTCAAAAAGTAAGAATATTCGATCGCCAATCGCGTCGACTTTCATCAGCGGTAAAAAACTCTTCTCTAATTTCACATTGGCCAGGTTGAGCAACAATTGAAGGATTCTCTTGTAGGAAAATCCAAGGATATTCTTCCTTGTAAGCAACATTTGCTAAAGAATGAGCCACTATGTTACTTCCTCCCCCGATATATTCCACAACCACATTTCAAACAAAAGAATTAAATTCTGAAGCTCCCGAAGATATATAATCAAACGATCCTTTCTTGCTTCGGAAAATCCAGACACATGATTTGCCAATAACTGAGAATCCATTTCCAAGCGCACTAAAGTCGCCCCACAAATTTTTTCTAATCTCAAACCTGCCAAAGCAGTTTCGTACTCAACTCCATTGTTTGAAGTATGAAAACCAAATTTAATTGATTGGACCATTGTTTCCCCCGTTGAAGCTATCAATTGAACTCCTGCACTACACCCTGAAATACTGGACCTTTCATCTGTTCGAACAACCCACCTCGAATCTATAGGCAAAGCTTTTGTGCTTCCTTCCTCATCTGATCTACTTGAGTGGAACTCAACAAAAAAATCAGCCAATGCCTGTGCCTTGATTGGTGTTCGAGGTGTAAATAAAATATCATAGTCTCCTAAATCCACTCACTATTTGGTCATCCTCCCCGAAATATCAGGTCGTTGTAATACATTTTTTTTAAAGGGAATGAAGTTCAGACTTTTATGGTATGAGCTTGAATATATGGACGCATCTTCCGAGCAGCAATAACCAATGCTAAAGCCACCTTCTCCAACTTCATATATCGTTTTTCCGCTGCCACCAGAATTTTAGTGACGTAATACACCGGCTTCAGGAATTCCTGAATCTTCACTAATTAACACTATACTGAGTGGAAAATCCGATACAGCGATGTACACGAATAATTTCTTCACATTTCAAGGCTTTGTTAATATTTATGGCAATGACAACAAATTTTTAATGCTTGTGAATGCTTCTTTGCATTCCAATTTCCATTCAAACTTGTTAGGTCCTCGCAACACTTGAAAGAAGGGAATACATTTATCAGATAATGGTGAAATAAATCGATTAAGTGCTGCTAACCTTCCTGTCACTATTTGCACTTCTTTAACTGATCCAGGTGAATTCATTGTTATGCGAACCTTTAATGTTTCTGGATCGGCTTCTATTCCTTTTTCGCTAATAATAAAACACTAGAACTTCCCCGATCAAACTACGAAGGTACATTTTTCCGGATTTACCTTCAACCTGATTGCTCTTAGATTCAAAAAAGCTTCTTTTAGATCATCAATATGCACTTCGTCTATTTAACTTTTCATTACCATATCGTCTATATATACCTCCATATATCTTCCGATCTGTGTAGCAAAAGCCTTGTTCATTAATCTCTGATAAGTGGCCCCAACATTCTTCAATCCAAATGGCATCACCCTATAACAATGGAGGCTTCTATCAGTTATAAAAATTGCGCACTCTTGATCCTTCAGATCCATCTGAATCTGATTATACCCTGCGAAAGCATCCATAAAAGTCGAAATTTTATTGCATGAAGTGGAGTCAACTGGTCAATTCGAGGAACTAGAAATGGATCTTTGTGGAAAACTCTATTCAAATCTGTAAAATTCACACACATCCTCCATTTCCCATTCTTCTTTTTAACCACTACCGGATTCGCAGTCCATAAAGGATACCGAGATTCCCTTATGTGTCCAACCTTGGACAACCGATCCACTTCTACAACAATTGCTTCCGCATTTTCTGATGAAAATGCTCTTCTTTTTTGAATCACTGGTATGACATTCGGATCCATGGCCAAGCTACACCGGATTACTTCGATAGGTACTCATGTTACATCTTCTATCTTCCAAGCAAAAACATCCAAATTATAAGACAAAAAAGTAAGCAATTGTTGACGTAGACTAGCGGTCAATAAATTTCCAATCCGAAGCACTTTTCCTTCTGAAAAAGGAAACTCCTCTATTTTTTCACTTATTGTTAAAGACCCCAAAGTTTCCTTCGGATCGTCAACCTTTTCTTCCAACTCCGAGGGAACTCCTTCTAACTGCTATTCTCGCATCAAATCTCCACTGCTAGATCCTCGGACCGAAAGTGCAGTGGCATAGCATTCTCTTGCAACCTTTTGATCACCCTGAACCACTCCAACTCTGTCTCCAACCACGTATTTAAAACACTGATGGACTGTTGAAACTAACCCATACATTCTTGAAAGCCATGATCTTCCAAAAATAACATTATAACTTATGGACAGTCCAGCACCACAAAAAGTACTTGAACCTTCTTTTTGAATGGTCATTTCCCCAAACTAACTTCTCCCTCAAATTCGCCAACAACACGAGCTGTTACACCCGTAAATCCAATAATTGTACGATCCGATTGAGTAATCCGAGGAGGATTTGTCATCTTATCATAGGTGGACTTTAAAAGAACATTAGCAGAACTACCAGTGTCAATTAGCACACGTCAAATTTTGACGCCAGCCACCTCAGCTCCAATTACCACAGCATCCTCATGTGGTCCTGTAGTCCCTCTCAAATCATCTTCATCAAACAAAATGAAGGGAATATCTTTCTTTCTATACAAATGCGTTGATATCCTCCATTCAATTTGAGTTGTCAAGTTGACAACATGCCTTTTTCTTGAGCTGTCTGAATTTCCAGTCATTGAATCGCCCCCAAAAATTGCTAACGATTCAAAAAACTTGCCCAATTACTGAACATGTCCCTTTTTTATAGAAATAACCTCAACAAGCTCCTCGATTGCCATCAGAAGGAACCTGTGTGGATCCTTTTCAACATATTCAATAAAAGCATCGAATGACTCAACTTGTGAATCATAATCATCAAATTCTCAGCTGGCTGCGCAGCCTTCGAAGTTGATGCACCATTATTCTTCGATGCACTTCCATGTGACTTCACATAAGTCAAGAGCTTCACATTCTCAATCAAATATTGGATTTCTTTTTTCGAAGCAATACAATCATTTGTATCATGCCCAATATCATCATGATACCTATAAAATTTATTATTCTTTTCTTATCTCGGTCTGCTGATAGGAGCTGGTTTCCTAAAGTTCACAAGTTTTATCCCAAATAACATAAACACTCTCTGGAAAATCAGCATAGTACTCGGCCTAACTCATGTATTCGTCATAGGCCTGTTGTAATTGTTCGATGGAATATGGTTTGAATGTCCACCACTCCGAGGAGGCAAATTTTTATTCTTCTGCCTCAGCTGCTGATTATTCCCATTAGCATTATTATTTCCATTCGAAGGCTACCCTTGATTATTGGAGGTCTGTCCTGAATTCTTTGAAGTTTTAACCGGTGCACCTGGGACTCTGCTAGACTCTTCAACCTTAATTTGATCATCGACTTGAGCCATTAACGCTCTAAAAGTCAAAGCCCTTCTCTTTGTCGTCTCATTAGCCAGATCCCCTGGCAACAAACCTTGGGGAAAAGCGGTCATCACCACATTTTCTTCACTGTTATCCAAACTTGCCTTGGTTAATAAAAATATCTTCGTATAATATTTCAATTTCTCTTTCGGTGCCTTCTTGCACTGGATAATTGTATCACCATTAGCTCTCATCTCCTTGCTTCCAACAAACTGCCTTCGAAAAGTAGTATAAAAATCCCTGAAATTTGAAATTGACCCCCTCAGAATTCTATTGTACCATTTGAGAGCTGTTCCTTTAAAAGTTTGAGAAAAAGCACGACACTCAAGCAGGTCGTCATCCTCGAAATTCATCATATAATTTTTGAACCGTTCGATGTGATCATCTGGATCTTGCATCCCATCGAACTTTTTAACCTTCGAAATATCAAAACGCTTCGGAAGCGTCATATGTTAATGGAGAGTTCCTCGAATCAACGCATTGAACAAATTGATCATCGATCCCCATTGTAACATACAAATTCCTGTCGGTTTCAGCATATTGATTCGAAGGATTTCCTTCATGCCAAGTTGATCGAGGAGCATTCTTAGACTTGGTCTTCTTTTTATAACTCCTCGAATAATCTCTTTATGATTCTCCCTTCGAAGAACCTCTATGCCTTTTAAATCCTGAAGCTGAGCTTTCTACTTCCTCATCACTTGAGGTTATCAATTTTTGCTTATCTTTCTTATCCTTTCGAGACGAATATCTCTCTTTAGGAGACACAAAGCGTGCCTTTTTATGCCCGGACTTAGCATGTCTGTCATCGAAAGATCGATCCGTCTGACCTTCCACATACGGTTTTTCCAATTGTTGCCTAACCTCAGACCTGATTCTAGCAGAAATCATTTATTGCTCCCTTCGCTCATATTTTTCATTCAAAGCATTAATTTTACCAAGCACCGTAGGAAAAAGTGATGATTCGACCTAATAAGCCTAAGTATAACTAAAAATGGAGAACTTTGAAGTGAAGCATCCGAATAGAAAAGTCAAGGCACCGTAGGGAAAAAGTGATGAGTCAAACTAATAACCATAAGTATAAATAAAAATAAGAGCAGCAGCAAGCATCGAACAGAAGGGGAAATGACCCAGTAATTCGATGAAGTGTAAACACTGGGGCACCTCCAGCTGTTGGGATGAAACAAGGATATCCCTGGCTACACCAGGCTACATGCCTTCATCTTGGTATCTTCAATACTTGGATATCATCTTGCACCGAAACCAAGAATTCCCACCAAGTATGCTTTATAACGTCTATGGAGTACTATCAGGCTATTCCTCGAACCTTACAGAATGGTAAAGACATTAAAGTGACATATATAGATTCCCTATTACATTCCACAGTATCAATCAAGGTACTTACATAATGATACAGGTTACCAGCCCAGAGGCAAAAATCAGAAAAGGGTAGGATTTCGCCATGTATACACATTCATGGGTGTCTACAAGATTATTATTATGATAAGGATATTCATTTATATGAAGAGTCATCGTTGGCCCATAAATGTTATATACCATCATACTAACAAACTATGATAACCCAGAAATGGAAAAGGATTATAGTAAAGGAGACCCGGAGCACCACATCCAGTAATTAAATATTGAAAGATTGCAATAGAGTGTTGATAATGGGATACAATTAAATATCATCAGCCCAAACATTTTTGAAGCAAAGCACAACATAAATAAAAACCAATACTGTAACTTGTATGGTCACATAGGTTACTTTACTAGGGACTGTTAGTTTTTGAAAGATAGTCCAGACTTTAGTTGATGAATGAAAGTTAACTAAGTTTGTGAATAAGAAAACAAAGGAAGAACAAAGGTAAAGAACCGAGAGAGTAATAAAATAAAACCTACATACAAATGAAATGATAGTGGCCAAGGCAGAGGAAGAAGATAAATATTTGGACATAGATTCAAACAGAGAAACCATAGGTGTGATTGGCGAGCAAGATCCATACTCTCGAAACCACAAAAGGAGCAAAAAAGTGATAAGCGAGCAAGATCCATACTCTCGAAAATATAGCAAAGGCCGACGTCCCTAGACTTGTACATAAACTTGTATTTAAACTTATCCTTATTGGATGATGATCAATGAGGAGTGGTGTCTCCCCCTAGTGATTCAATGCTTATAAAAATGGCACTCGAAATAGTATAAATCAAAAGGTTGATGATCGACATCAAAAGCTCGACAAAAGCATTGTATAAATGAACTTATAAGAGAGTGACATTGCAATAATGATTAGGGAGCAAAGAATAAATTTGAAATTCATATATTATGTAAAAAATATTTATTACCAACCGAAAGTAGGTATATAAAATTAGAGTAACTTGTATTAGCTCTTGCAATTGCAGTTGGGAAAATGTGACTGTATTTTCAGGATACTATTATAGATGTTAGGACTTCATTATCCAAAGAAATATGTTGTAAAATCTTGACTTCTGGGAAACATTTAAAAAATGATAAGTAGAACTAGGAGATTCTAATATTTATTTCAAGCTAAAAAGAGCAATAAATGACCATGCATTGGCTGGCTGTTTAACTGTGTTCTAATCCAATAGACTTGTCTCACTAACTGATGATTCAAAAGAAAATTAGAGAGTTATAACCGACAGAGGATGTAACAATCAAGGTTATGATCAGGATTTCAGCTCATGTCTCTAACTCTGGATACCATGAACCAGTCCATCAAATTTGGATTTTCAACATCTAAAACTCGATCAAAATATGAAGTTGTTATCGCAGGATTTCGTCTAACAGAGGTTTTTGGATAAAAGAGGGTACAACTCTTAACTTACTCTCAGTTAGTACTTAGCAAAATATCTAAACAGGCAAATCAAAAAAGGTGAACATATAAAATATTTAAAGTAATTAGAACGATAACTTTATCAATTTGAGCATGTTAAATCCAATCAAATCCCAAGGGTAAAAAATACAACACCTGATGCACTCACATCATTTGCATGTACATCTTCAACATTGTGAATGATATTTGGAGAAAATCATTTCATCATTATGCCAAATCTCTCATTGTCAACCTTCATATCTGAAAAGATAATGAGAATATAAGGAAAATAATAAGAAGAAGGTTGGTGAAGGACAATCAAAGCTATTAATAGGATGGGTCGTAAATGATGGAAAATAATTCAACAAAAAACTAGATAAAAGTCAACACAAATTATATAAGAGAGGTCTAGCGGTGTTTCTACATGGATGAAGCAAAGATGCAAGAAAGCAACACCGTTGCGGTTATAAGGTATTGTACAACCTACTCAAAATTAATCATTTATATCTAAGTCTATGTTTTGGACAATTTAACATTTTTCCTACTCTTGGTCTTATGTTGAGTGACTCAATAAAATACTTTTTATTTTTATTGAAAGCTACTCGTAACATAAGCATACCTAAATCATATCCCATATCTTGCCAAACACATTATCATTTTTTGCTCTTTCTGGTTATTTCTTCCCAGTTACATGTCTTGTACCACAAACACAAACCAATGGTATTCATCGCCCTTGAGCATATCAATCTAATAAGACACCAACTATATCTTCTTCTCAAGCTATTTTGCATTATCGATATGATACTTCACCTAATTCTCTCAGACTTCATATTGATCATGCGTTTCCTACGAATTCAATCTCAACACTCTTTATGATATATCCTCTACCTATCACTAAACTATATCCTACGAATACTAAAGAAAAATATAGTATTTTAAAACCTAAAAATGTTTTTATTGGTTTTGTAACTAGATCTAGAGGTCTACCTAGAGAACCAACTACTTTAAAAAAATTAGTGTTTGATTCTAATTAGTTGAGAGAAATGCACATAAATTTTAAGGGTTTGCAATCCAATAACACTTATACCTTGACATCGTGGTTACCTAATATGAACTTGGTTGGCGGTAAGTGGGATAACAAGATTAAACATTTTATAGTCAGAGGATTTCATCAGTATCCATGGGTATATTTTGATTTAACTGTTAGTCATTTTGTTAAGGTCTCTACCATAAAAATTATAATAAGCATTGGTCTCTTAACGAATTTGATTATTCGCCAACTTGATATCAATAATATTTTTTTAATGGCTCCTTAAGCGAAACATTTTACATGGGTCAACCTCAAGGGGTTTGTAAACCATATGAAACTACACCAGGTATGCAAGCTATATAAGGCAATCTATGGTATAAAGAAAGCACCACGAGCCTGGTATTCTAAACTACGCAAAACCCTAGTTAATTGGGGTTTTGAGACTTGTAGAGCTCATAGTTCTATGTTTTTATGTGTTACCAATAAAGAGACAGTAATCTTGAGGGTGTATGTGGTCGACATAATTGATACGGGAAACCTAACCAACTTTCTACACATGTTTATTAGTCCATTTAATACATTTTTATCTCTTAAAGATATGACAAATCTTCATCTGTTCATAAGAATAGCAGTCACAAAAGATGGTAACAAACTCTATCTAACTCAGTAAAGGTATACAAAAATATTTTTACCTCTGTTGGAATGAATTTATCCAAATCTTGTCCTACTCCAATGGATGTAGGTAAATTTCTCTCTCTTCTGGATGGTGATGAATTCATATATTTCTTGGTTATTAACTTGTTAAAATTATGTTTGTATGAGAGTATCTCTCAAAGAAATATTTCTATGACTTATTTTTAGAGAGAGAAACTAAATTAGTAGAGAGAGAAAGAGAACAAAAGAATACATGTAATAATCATTGACTAGTCATTGGTCTTTTTTCCTAAAAAAGAAATGTTCTTTATATAGTACATGAGATAGGTTTTAAATTTATATATTTACCACCTCATTAATAGATCTTCTCACCTTACTCTTTTACAATCTATAAACAAGTTTACTAGTTATTACATATGACCCTCTTATCCCTTATGTTTTCTTTGGTTTAATATTTAACATTTATTCACGTCAATTTAAACCTTTATTTCATTACATTAAAGCTTATTCTTCACCCAATTTTTCTCCCTTAATCTGTAGCCCCCCAATCCTTCTGAAAGTACATAAATAAGAACTAATTTGGAGAGTGAAACCTTTCTTCCTCTTGAGCCTCCTTAGATTGTTCTTCCTTCGGGTTTCCTGGTCGAAGAAGCGTGGCCTTTGTTCGAATTATTTATCTGTTCGTTTAAGTTATTGTCATAGTATCCTCAGATTATTGCTTCCAGTACCGTTCGTAAAATGAAATCTTTGCAAACCTACCCGAATTACTCTTGCTTTACACCTTTATCAGATAACGTTGTCACTCGTATTTCCTAGGTGGGTCTCTTTACGAAGCTTCCTCTAATTATCTTTGAACATCTGTATTTCTTCTTATTCGTGAAATGATAACCACATTCATCCAATCATTCAATTTAATCGGCGTGCACTCTTCTACATGTTAAGGTATCAGAATTTTTTTTTAGACTAACGACATCACGACTGGCCATGTGTCGGTTACTTTCTGACACACGCCAACGTGCCTTCTTGATTTGTTTGTCAGGAAAAAGAAATGTCGAAGATATTTTCACACTCCCCAAGACTTATATGTGTAGAAAAACAGACGCTTCACCTTATAAAAAACACTCTTCAGCTTACTTGGGCCCTCAAACCTTTGGAAGCCCATTCCTCTTTATATATATTTGCCTTCACTCATATTTTTAGGTTTGCGCGCATTTTATCACCTCAACAAAGCAAAAAATATCTTGTTTTTAGAGAGATAAACAATTTATCCCATAAAATTTCTTGTCTAACCTTTCATGCCAAGAGAGTCTATAGATCTTGAAAAATACAAACTCTTTAGGTGGTTCAATATCTTAAAGAAGGCTGAAGAACGGAGAGATGCCAGTAATAGAGAGCACTTCACTCCTCTAAAGATGTATCAAACAATATTTCGTGATAATTTGTCTCCTATCTGGACGTGCTTTGATATATCAGGAGCTTAAGGTAGCCAATTTTTATCTGCTCCGCTTACTACTCAGTCCCCCGGTCAATCTTGTTTTGAACATAACAAGGGTGGCCTTTGAATTTCCAAACACGATCACAAATCTTCTCTGTTTCTTCCGATGGGTGGTGATTAAGAGAAGCTTGTTGGAGTGAGTTAAGGAGATCGATCTAAAAGAAAGAAATTTATAGAGCCCGATAAAAAATAATTCGCCCCTTCTATTACGACCACCCAATTAACTCCACAAGGAACCCCTCAAGCTACCACTTAGGTTAGTCATCGGAAGCCCGCTTTGAAGAATATTTGACTAGGTTAAGTCTTATAGTCCATTTTAGAGGTACAAGAGAAAAACCTGATTGACAAATCAGATAGTGACCAAGGGTAAATAATATGATTATAGTAGAAGTTAAACTTATTTAGGTTATCTTATTGTTTATTTTCCCACACCCCCCCGGCCCGACGTTCTGTACCGGGTCGGGAATCCTCTTCTCCTCTCCTTCATATTATGACCACTTCTCCTGCTCACCAAGAAGAAACTTCCATGGTGAAGAAGAGCAAGAAAAAATAAGAAGAAAAAGGCTTCAAATTTACCTTCGAACATAGAAGATATCTTAGGAGATAATATTCACAAAGTTGAGGCCAAACATTTTCTCGCGCTCGATATGATGAAGTATGAATATTTACACCCATCCGAGGAGGTGAAAATAAGGGACCAACGGGTGGGATTCCTGAACAAATGTTACGATTCGGTTCCCTACTTTCGGAGAAATACTGCCATCTGTTTGTGATCACGAATTGATCCTCTACACGAAACTAATGAACTGGGGTCTTCGCCTACCTCTGGACTTTGCCTTGGTTGAATAATTTCATTTGATTGAACTTTGTGTATCCCAAGCTAGTCCCAACATGTAGTATACCCTCATGGCGTGCATTATGACTTCAAGGATCGCTCTTATCGAATTCTAGATGGAGAAGCTGATTGGAATCTCAGTTGTAGGTAAGAACTCTGATTATCCTTTTTATTCTCTAGGCCTTGGGAGACAATATAAACGCGTGAAATTGTTTTTAGAAGCTGATAAAAAATGGACACAAAAATTCATGTTTGTCTCCGGGCAATCTTGCTTTTAACATAACAATGGTGACCTTGAAGACGCTCGCAAATCGTCTCCGTTTCTTCTGATGGATGGTGACAAAGATAATTTTGCTGAAGCGAGTAAATAATATCGATCTAAAAGAAAGAAATCTCTAGAGCCAAGTAAAATTAAAATCGCCCCTTTTATTACGAGCCCCCGAGTAACTCCACAAGGAACCCCTCAAACTACCATTGAGCTTAGTCTTCAAAAGCCCGATTCCAAGAATATTTGATTAAATAAAGTCTTGAAGTCCATTCCAGAGATATAAAAAAAAAAACCTAGTTTGACGAATCAGATAGTGACCAAGGGGTATATAATATAATTCGAGTAGAAGCTGAACCTATGTAGATTATCCCATCGTTAATCCCCACTCCCAAAGGTTCTCTATCGGGTCAGGAATCGTCTTCTTATATATTTAATATTATGACCACTTCTCTTGTTCACCAATGAGAAACTTATATCATGAATAAGAGAAAGAAAAATAAGAAGAAAAAGGCTTCAAGTTTGCCTTCGAACATAGAATAAGAGATAATTTTTGCGAAGTTTGCCAAACATTTACTCGCGCTCTATCGGATGAAGTACAAATATTTCCACCCATCCTATGAGGTGAAAATAAGGGAGCGGTGGGGGATTCATAACAACGTTACTATTTGGTTCTCTACTGCCGGAGAAACACCGCTGTCTGTTCATGATCATGAATTGATCTTCTACACAAAACTCAAGAACTGGGGTCTTTGACTGCCTCTTGACCCTGCCTTGGTTGAAGACTTTCATCTAATTGAACTCTGTCTGTCCCAAGCTAGTCCAGCATGTGATACACTCTCATAGCGTGCATCATGGCTTCCATGAACGCTCATATTGAATTCTCAATGGAGCAGCTGATTGGAATCTCAGTTATAGCTAAGAAATCTGATTATCCTTTTTATTCTCTAGGACTTGGGAGACCATATAAAGTGGTGAAGGATTTTTTAGAAGCTGATAAGAAATTGACACAATAATTCACTTTTTTTCGTGTTCAGGGAGACCGGGTTCGAACACTCCAAGCAGATGCCCTATCGGTTGACCTTGAAATTGACCGGACGCTGTATTTATTTCCTTACTCATTTTATCTTGTTTTTTCAATCACTCAAACTAAAAATTTTCTTTTGGACAGCTATGAAGGGGATTGCCAAACCGTTTGTAGGCCATGTTAAATCCGCAAGTACAATCTTTACACAACCGAGCCTCTAGTCAGGTACCAACTGTAGTTATAAGTTCTATAGATGATTCACTCCAAATAATTTAGTTCTGAGCCATCTTTGGAGATGTGATCTGGGTCAAGTGAAATTACAGTATCCTCTGGAAGACGCAATAATTAGGCGTTTACAAGGCTTGGACAACCTTGTTTACCTACCCACCTGAGGTAGGGCTCCCAATCATCAAGATGCTGAAAAGTCTGATGACGAGGAGAACGATACTGATGGTGACGCTGATTGAGAGGTTGAAGTCCGAGAAAGTCAAAAGAGTGAAGTCCGAGAAAAACAAAAAGTGGAAGACAGAGAAGAACAACCAAATTTATGTTCAACAAGAACAAAAAATTGATCTCAACCTTTATGTTCGAAGTGAGACCACATTCTTCCAGGGAGTTTATTCCCCAAAGAAAGCAAGCTGCTAACCACGAAACCAAGAAGAGATTCTAGATGTAGAAAATGTTTCCCCTGCCTCAGCTTATTTCGACGTTTACGAGAATGTATTTTTTGCGAATGATCTTAATAGGTCCCTTCACGTTGTTTCTCTCCTCGAAAAGAAGGCCAACCGCAAAGAATGCTATAAAAACGAAATCATCCAAAGAATAGTTGAGGTGAAAAGGTTAGAAGATCTTACCCATGAGAAGGAAACATCGGCCGACCAAAGAAAAACCAAGGTGAAGAGGTTATAGGATAAACTCGCCCATGAGAAGGATACATCTATTGAGAATCTGAAACATAATATTGCATTAGAGGCCAAAGTTTCTAAAGAAAAAGATAAATTTGATGACGAAAGGAAATGATTCATCACTAGGGACGTCGAATGGATACTCTCGGCCATAATCTCTTTAATTCTTGTCATAAGACCCAAAAATATGTTCAGAGTGTTGTAAAAGAGATTGAAAAGCTCTCCGCAGATCATGTCTCCTTAAAGAAAAACTTTAAGGATTATAAGAAGAAATGTCTTGAGGAATATGCTACTGATTGCTTATCTCCACTCGAAAATAGGATCCCAACATAAAGTCAGCTTTTTTTTAAAGATGCATGAGTACTTTCCTATTTAAAGCTATGAAGCCTTTGGGGGAGCGTTATTGCGAAACATCGTCTAGTAGAAGTTTCTTTGGAAGATGAAGTGACTTCTTGTGACTCAGAGAGTTCTTCCTCTGACTTCGGTTCCTCGGAAGACAGTAAAGAATGTGTCGCTTCTGAACAATATTGGTGTTTATTATTTATTATGTAACTTCTGCTTACTAGTCACCTTTTGGTGCCCCTTGTCAAACTTTTGTTGAACTTTCATATTCAGATAATATGCTTTATGTTTTGGAAGTTCTTAACAAGTAAGATTTTTGGTTATATACTATCCCATGTAGCTTGATAATTTTATCCCTTATTAAGAATTCATAACAAATTCTCATATTCTTTTTCCAAAAATTTTGACATAAAAATGTTTTACCCTTATCGTTTTGGACAACACTCACATTATTTTTCCAAAGTTTTTCACATAAAAAAATAAATTGTTGATTAACATTTGTTACGTGATCTTTCTCGTTAAAAAATATAAAAGTTGTTACCTAACACTCAAAGGAAGACTTTTTTAGTTCAAAAGGATAAGCATTGCCATCCAACATCTGTTGGATGATATCTTTAGTTCAAAACGATAAACACTATCATCCAACATTCGTTGGAAGGCCTCTTTAGTTCGAAAAGGTGAATATTGTCATCCAGCATTTGTTGGATGGTCTCTTTAGTTTAAAAACATAAACATTATCATCCAACATTCGTTGGAAGGTCTCTTTAGCTCAAAATAATGACATTGTCATCCAATATGCATTGGAAGGCTATTTAGTTCAAAAGGATGAACATTGTAGAAGTTATTTTAAGATGACAAAGAAGTATTATATATAAGTTGTCTATTAGGGAACCTCATTAAAACCTTCATGCGCCCCCAAGGTAGGAAATAGTATGTCACCGATACTTACATAAGTTTACAAATAAAATATTTAAAACTTTACATATTCATATCAAATAAATCTTGAGATGTTCAATATTCCAGGGGTGAAGAAGATCCCTTCATTTCTTATTTTGAGTTGATATGTCCCCGACTTGACTTTCTTCATTCCGTGTATGGACCCTCTTAATTAGAAGCTAATTTTCTTTCGTATGAAAAAAAACACCTTCCTCAACATTTTTTCCTTTGTTTTAAATTCTCGTCTCTAACATTTGAAGCATATCGGCTTCTCATCAAAGTTTGATAGTGTAGAGATTTCAGTTGTGCGCTTCTTTTTTCTTCCATAAAATTTAACCGTATACGCTTTTGTTTATCATTTGTTTCCTTGAATTATTTCTTGAGCCTATAAGAGGGAAGGATCGTCTCAGACGGAAACATTGCATCCATTTCATAAACCAACGCGAACTATGATTCTTGTGTTGTAGTCCGGGGAGTGGTTTTGTATCCTATTAGAAGCACATAAAGATTTCATTTATTTGTTATCGAACTTTGGTCCATTATCCAACGTTATTTTCCTCGGAACCCCAAAACAAAAACGAATGCTAAAAACAATAAATTTGATCACATCCTTAGCTGTTGTTTCTGCTGACGATTCCACTTCCACCCATTTAGAAAAATAATCTACTGCGACGATTATCGTATGTCGTCCTCCAGATGCCATAGGTAATGGTCTGACCAAGTCAATACCAAATCTGTCAAACAGTAGGGATTCAGATATTGACTCGAGACGCAAACCTGGTGTATGGAGTGTATTGGCAATTCTCTTACAGGTGTCACATTTCTGAACTAATTCATTGGCATCTAGGGACAGTGTAGGGCAATAATATCTTGTAAGAAGAACTCTTGATGTCACCATTTTGTACCTGCGGTGCGTTGATCCCTCCCCATCGTGTAATTCTGGTAGGATCATATGTGATTCATATGCTCATATGCATCGAACTAACCAACCCTACTTTCTTAGCCCCTCAAATAATTCAATAATTGATATTTTCTTGCCTCAAATTGACCAGATGCGTGGTTTATAAGAAGTTGTAAGTCACTAACCAACCTTACTTTCTTAGCCCCACAAATGTTAGCTAGTCTTAAACATATCAAGGTAGCTTCGTACTCAACCTCATTATTTAATGCTTGGAATCCAAATCGGATGGCTTGATAGGTGAAAATTCCCTCAGGAGAAACCAACTACATTCCTGCTCCACATCCTGACAAGCTGGAACCCCCATTCGTTTGAACTTTCAATTTTGCTCCAAAGTTTTCCTCATTAACTTCCATATATGTCCATTTAGAATGAAATTCGACTAAACAATCCCCTAACACTTGTGCTTTAATGGGGGTTCTTCGCTTAAATTCAATACCAAAATCTCCCCACTCAACCGACCATTTAGTCATTTTTCTTGACACATCGGGCCTTTGTAGCATATTTTCCAATGGAAAAGATGTTCGTACGATGATAGAGTGGGCCTGAAACTAAGGTCTCATTTTTCCTGTTGCAATGACTAATGCAAGAGCTAATTTTTCTAACTTTAAATATCGTTTCTCATCATCTACAAGACTTTTACTCACATAATACACTAGTTTTAGAGAGTTTTCTTCCTCTTGGATCAAAACAGCACTTAAAAAATAATTTGACATTGCCAGGTAGATATAAAACTTCTCCCTCCGGATTTGGCTTTGTCACGATTTCTGGCGAAGAAAGATACACTTTGATTTGATGAAAAGCCTCTCTCTGTTCAAATTTCCAGCAAATAGTATCAAAAGCCACCTGAGTATATAAGGCTTTGTCACACACTCGCACACTGAACCTTTGTGCTTCACTCTTTATGTAATAAAATCAAACTATTTGTTTGTTCAAATTGTTTTATCTGTTTTTTCAATTTGTTTCATGGTATCAGAGCAAGTTCTCTGCATATCAAGTGTTTGATTTTATTACCCAAAGAAATCATGTCAAGTGTCATTAATTTTAAATCAATATGAATAGAAGTAATTCAGCTTCTCTTATGTCCTTCGAGGCTTTCCTTCAAGGACAAGATTTATGGGATCTTGTTTCTGGTACTGAGATACTTCCTAGTGTTACTCCAGAAAACGATGAGTTAAGGAGGAAATGGAAAGTAAGGTGCAAAAAAGCTTTATTCGCGTTGAGAACTTCGATCGGTATGGAATTTATTGATCATGTTCGTGCATTGGATTCTCCAAAGGATATTTGGGATACTCTTAAGAGGTTATTTACCCACCAAAATACTACGCGGCTTTAATACCTTGAGAATGAGCTTGCTTAGTTAACACAAGGTGATATGTGAATCTCTGATTACTTTCTTAAGGTTAAGAATGTATGTTTGGAAATTTCAAGTTTGGATACTGATGAACCTATCACTGATGCAAGGCTAAGACGTTATTTGATTCCTGGATTACAATCTGACTTCATGTTGTTTATATCATCAATACAAGGATGGGTCAACCAACCATCAATTTTTGAGTTATCGAACCTACTCTCTAAACAAAAATCATTGGTTAAACAAATGCTTGGTAAGTATTCTGCTGATGTTGAAGATACACTGTTTACTAAAGACATGTCAAGGTGGAAAAGCATAAAAAATGGTGGTAAGCAGACAAGAAATAAGGGGGATACACTATTTAGATGCAGAAAAACTGGACATATGAAATCGGATTATCGTGCAAAGCTTATTTGCAAGAAGTGGGGAAAACGAGGCCACATTAAACCAAACTGTTATTCGAAAATTGTCGAATCAGATGTAAATGTTGCACACGATGTTGAAGAGAGAAATAAGCTACAAACGGAAAGTTGTTTCTCGATTGAGGTTGTAAATCAACCCGACAACATGGTTTCGGTTATTAATCAACGAATTTCCCTTGGTGCCACAGCTGTCCACCGTAAATCGATTCCTAGACTCGGGTCGTGTCTACCTGCACGCCTTATACCGAAGAAGGTACCAAATGGTTCGGTTGTGTTTCCTGGTGCTAATAATAAGGTAGAGAAGCCACAGAGTGGTATCGTGACTGAAAATGGTACGTGTAAGAGAAAAAACAAATCATCCAAGGTTATGTTGAAGGTATTGCAAGGTTCTTCTAAAAAGGTATTAGTACGGCAACATGCCATGATAGTCAAGTTGAAGCCGGTTTATATTAGTCGAATGCAGTATTCGTTCGTAAGCAGATAGCAGAGATGACTGTTAAAATCAAGTGGAGAAAATTGAAGTGTTATTATGGGCATGATATAAGGATTTCTCAGATTTTTGTTAACTGTAACCTTAAGGTTTTGAGATAGATTATGAGTACATGATTTCCAGCGCTAAAGTCGGTTTTGATCAAGTATAAGGGTAACGATGGAGATTTCGTGACAATAACGTGTATGGACGTGCTCAGATTGGCAGAGCTGTCTGTTGATAGTAAAGTTGAATCAGATGTAGCAGAGTCGGTTGCAATGTTGAGGTTGCATATCGTTGAGGTTGATCCAAAACAAGAAAATCCATTGGTGCAGGAAGAAGAGGAGAAGCCTCCTGAGATTCTGGAAAATTAAAGTGGATTCTCTTCTCTCGATGGTTCTATTTCAGAATCTGAGATTATTGATAAACTCGAGAAAAATGTTCAAAAGGAATCAAAAGAACCAAATGGTAAGGAAATTAAAACAGATGATTGGTTGTTCGATTTTGCACAACTTTTCCGTACTCAAATGGAAGAGTTTCTCCAGTCGCAAATCAAAATGATTGTCATGGCTACTATTGCGACTGTGGCTTTAGTCGTGGTTTGATATGTCTATGGTGGTTGATTAATGTGTCTCAAATCGTTTATATACCCAGAATTGGTACTGTTTGGTGGATATATACTCGGTAGAATCGGCCGTCATGTTCTACTTTGAAGTACGGTATTTCACAACATTGATATTGTTTGCTTGATATATAGAGGATGCAGAAGTTTATGTTGCAACTCTCGTTATATACATGAACATAATGAGTTAGACTTCCGGTATTTCTATTGGAACAAATGCAGCTGCTCATGCATTGAAACCACGTTATTTGGTATACAACAGTGCGTTAAGACTTGTGTGGTCTATGCTACCCTTGCCTCATCTTAGGATTGGATATTTGACTGCACCACCTGTTGGAAATCCACTTGTGCACCATAGTGGCTGGAAACAAACATAGTTTAATTTAAATCACGAAATGCTTCAACAAGTGAACAAATTGACGGGAGGATATCAACGCATTTGTATAGAAAGAAAGATATTCCCTTCATTTTGTTTCATGAAGATGATTTGAGAGGGACTGCAGGACCACATGAGGATGTTGTGGTAATTGGAGCTGAGGTGGCTGGCGTCGAAATTCGACGTGTGCTGATTGACACTCGTAGTTCTGCTAATGTTCTTTTAAAGTCCACCTATGATGGATGACAAATCCTCCTCGGATTACTCAATTGGATCGTACAATTATTGGATTTACGGGTGTAACAGCTCGTATTGTTGGCGAATTCGAGGGAGAAGTTAATTCGGGGAAAGGACCATTCAAGAAGAAGGTTCAAGTACTTTTTGTGGTGGTGGACTGTCCCACAAGTTATAATGCTATTTTTGGAAGATCATGGCTTTCAAGAATGTATGGGTTAGTTTCAACAGTCCATCAGTGTTTTAAATACGTGGTTGGAGACCGAGTTGAAGTGGTTTAGGGTGATCAAAAGGTTGCAAGAGAATGCTATGCCAGTGCACTTCGGGTCCGAGGATCCAACAGTGGAGATTTGATGCGAGAATAGCAGTTAGAAGGAGTTCCCTCGGAGTTGGAAGAAAACGTTGACGATCTGGAAGGAAACTCTGGGTCTTTAACAATAAGTGAAAAAATAGAGGAGTTTACCTTTTCAGAAGGAAAAGTGCTTCAGATCGGAACTTTATTGACCCCTAGTCTACGCCAACAATTGCTTACTTTTTTGTCTTATAATAAGACACGGTGAGGCATACAAATATTAGATAAGCATTGAACTCGAACACGTATTAATGTATTGGTTATTAGATTAGTTAGTAAGATAAGATCGAACCGTTCTTTTCTTCTCTATATAAGAGACCGTGTATTTATGTTTGAAGATGAAATGATAGAAACGTTATCACACTTAATGTTTTATCTCCGCTGTATATCTTTGGGACTTTAACCTACATTTGGTATTATAGCCCGTGTTGTCAAAGCAATGGCCAACATCGAAGGAGATCAATCGAAGGGAGTTGCAGTCATCAAATCGACGATAAGAGGATTCTCAATCCCGGTCCAATATCCAACGTTAAGCAAATTGAACTACAACAGATAGGCTGTCAAGATGAAGATATTCTTGGGTCGCTAGAGTATGGTCACTGATCGAAGGTGAGATATAGACGATGACAAAGATCAAGGCCCTATGATAGCTATTTCTCAAGCTGTGCCAGATGATGTGATGATGTTAGTGAAATGAATAGAATGTTTAGATAGTTTAAGAAGTGTTTCCCCTAGTTTAAGAATAGTCTGTGCCAGGTTATTTACAAGAAGGCCACTAGATGTGCTTGGGTGAAATGAATAGAATGTTAAGATAGTTTAAGAAGTGTCTCCCCTAAAACAAAATCGTTTCTATTTAGTTGTTTCTTAATGATTCTTAGTTGCGTGGATTTATATTGTTTTATGTTTGACAATGTATTAATTGTAAAGTGTAAAGTTGGAAGATATAATTTATTTCAAATAAATTTTGTAATTATATATTCTAAAACTCTGTTTTGGGCTTTGCTGACCTTCCTTATCGAAGTTCTTACTACTTTACATATATATTTTGTAATTGTCTATTAGTGGTATGATTTAAATTTGGGGAGAAAAAAACTTTTTGATTAATTTAAAAAAATTAAATAAAAAAATTAAATTTAATATTATAACTTATTAGCTATAAATATTAAATTTTATAAAAAAATTACTATAAAAATTATAACCAATAAACTAGTTAACAAAAATATTTATTTGTTGCATAAAATTATATTTGGCAAAAAAGTATTTTTGTGGCCAATATGTTGTTATTATGATTTTTACGACCATACTAAAGTTATTGCAATTGTGTTTATTTTTCAACGAAAAATAAAATTATTTCAATACGATTTTTACAATGAATTTTTTTTATTGTAATTACACGTTTTTTACAGTTAAAAATAAAATTATTATCATTATTGATTTTAATTTTTAGCGAAATATAAAATTATTGCAATCAAACATCTTTTACAATGACTAATATATTTGTCGTTTCTAAAAATTTTAAGCGTCCAACCTAAAACAACAAATTTTTTGAAACATCTTATAACAAGAGCTTGCATTTATTATTCGATACCTTTTTATTGTTGGGACATTGGTAGTTATAAATATTATACTCTTTCTCTTTTAAAATATATGACATTCTAGACAATTAAATTTCTTCCAAAATAAATGTCATTTTCTAATATATGTCATCACTTTCCATCCTTAATCTTTTTCCCATTAATGAATGTAATGTTATTTTTAAGTTTATAAGAAAGAGAAAAGGGTAATGCAATTTTTTTTTTGTAATCTCACTTTGAAAATTGTGTTTCTTAATTATTATTGTACAAGAATCTTATTCTCTCACTGTTCCTAAATATAAGTCGTTTTAGAAAAATTAAGATGGTATTAAATATTGTTTTATTAAAACAATAAAGTACAACCAATAGATTAATTTTGTTCTCTACTTTTTAAAAAAGGAAAAACATATTTATTAGAGCTGATCAATTAAATACGATTGTTTTTACTCCTCTACAAGAAAAGAAAGTCATGATTATTTTTATTAATATCCGTCTTATTACCTTAAATGTCCAATATTGTGGAACGGAGGGAGTACGTCTTATATTTTGAGATGGATGGAATAATAAAAAATGGAAAGGAAGACAGCCGTTTTTCTACTTTTAAATATTATAATCCAAAAAAGCTTAAAATTGTAATATATATTTGATTCAAAAATTTGGAAGTTTTTATAGATGGATTTTTGTAGATTATATTTTAAAAGTTTGCTCCCCTACCGTTCTTTAGATTTCCCTCATATTCTGCAAGATGTATGTTTGATTTTTTAAATTATAATTTTAAAATAGTCTCATGTAACATAATTCAGATTTGTAAATAAAATTAATTATTAAAACAAATAGTATCAAATTGATAAAAATAAAATTATTTGGTCCGTAAATGCCCAGGTGGCTAAATATTAAAACTGATTTGATCATGTAATAACTCTTAATATTTAGTTAGTCATATCTTTTTTTTATTTGTGATAGTGCTTTATTATAATGTTGTTTTGATACACTATTGGTGGGCTAGGCCCATTACATCAAAGTGCCGTCAAAAATTTAGTTTATCTTTTATCTTTGACAAACGAAAATCATATCTAGATTCAGATGATAAACTCGATTTGAGGATGGATTTTGGCTGGACTCGGTCTAAAGATAGCCTGAGAAAAAAAGTGGGGATCGAATAAGCAGGCAGTTCACTATGTTTCTTCAATTTTTATGTAGCCAATTTCTAAACTTTCTAGTAAAATTATTGCTCTGAGGTGATTAACGATACAGTTTGGATTAAGGTTGATGTCTGATCCGATTTTTAGACTGTTCTTCGCTAACCAATCTGCAGCAACATTTTGTTCCCGGAAGATTAGAGCTAGATTCATCGTAGTGGATATCAAGGATCTGCATCACTTTATAATTGGCTCCAGATACCATGGTGAGTTTCCTTTTAGAATCATCTCAGTGAGTAATGTTGAATCTGTTTCAATATCTAGTAGAGTAATCCCTTTATTGTGACATAACCGTAACCCGTCTAATAGTGTTCTACACTCAACAACTATAGAAAACTGTTTACTATAAACCCTCCCATACCCCGGTACAAGGTTACTATAGTTATCTCGAATGAATCCTCCTCCACTAACTTCTCCATTTTAGCAACTAGCACCATCAATATTTAGTTTATATCTAGTTGACTTTGGGAGTTTCCATTGCAAGGATAAGGCTATTCTGGGCTTAACCAGATGATTTAGGCAGTCCTGAAAATGCGCTTTTCCAGCATCATTACCCCAATGTTTTTGTTTGAGCAAGTGAGCTAGATGAAAGCCTTTTTTTTAAATAAATTGTTTTCCAAACTAAGAATGAGGTTTTTTCGGAGTGATCGAGTTCCATATCTTTGCGAATAAGGACGATTTATTAGCTTTCTGTTTTATAAACCTCCAAGTATATTTGATACTGAAATTTCCAGTCCCTGACAAGGCCCATTTGATAGAACCTTTGAATAGTTTAATGAATTCTTCTTTATTGATTCAATTGTTGCAGATGAAAAGATAGCCTGAATTCTGTCTATATCCCAATGCCCATTACTCCAGAATTCTTTCACTTGAGTTGGAAAATTCCAATCTCTACTATCAGTGGAGTTATACATGATAAATGGGTTCGGAGAAGCCCATTTATCAAGCCAAAAGTCTATAGCTCCCTCCCCAATATTCCAAAAAATGTATTTCTCAGCTTCATCTTTGATGTTGTACAAACACTTCTAAGTCTTAGAGCCTCTTATTTGATTAGAAATGATGATAGGGTGGTAGTTTGTACAATATATAAAAGTTATGAGTTTAGCTCATAAAGTTTTATGCTCCCTATTGCTAAACCATAATTTAAAAGAGAAGGATTTCCTTCATGCCAAGTTGACCGAGGAACATTCTTAGACTTGCTCTCCTTTTTATACCTCCTTGAGTAATCTCTTTCCGATTCTTCTCTTGAAGAACCTGTAGACCTCTTAAACCCTGAAGCTGAGCTTTTACTTCCTCACCACTGGAAGTTATCAACTTTTGCTTACCTTTCTTATCCTTTCGAGATAAATATCTATCTTTAGGAGATACAAAACGTGTTTTTATGCTCAGACTTAGCATGGCTATCATCAAAAGATTTATCTGATTGACCTTCAACATCGGTCTTTTCCAACTCCTTCCTAACCTCAGATATGATCCTAGCAAAGAGTATTTCTTGCTCTCTTCGCTCATATTTCTCATTCAACGCATTGATTTTATCAAGAAGTTGATTCATTCTTGTTTCAACAACAGATCGAACTTGGACCGGAGACGATCCATCAGTTCTATTCCCATCAGTCCCATTCTTTCGCAAATCATCTCTGACTGTTTCTAAAGCCGATTGAAGCGTAGGATTATTATTTTCGGGATTCATCTTACGAATTAGAGTTAAAGAATATCACCAAACGAATAAGCTACTGATTTGTGAAGAAAAACTGTCCATAGTGAAGTCGTGAATTTGATAAGGCTTTGATTTTCTTAAGTAAATTGCTAGAAAGAAATCTTAGAGACAAAAAGTGCTTTAGAGTTTTTAGTGAGAGAAAACAGAAGTACAAAATGAGTTTCAAGTAAAAAGTGTTCAACCTTTGTATTAGATCTGTCTCGTCCTTTATATAGAGGAGCCAATACTTAGTTGAATAACTGAATCTGTTACAAAAACGGGTTAATTGCAATTTAGTCCTTACAAATTAGGTAAAGTCACAATATCCCCCTAAGACTTACATCATTCAGAAATTAAAGACAAAACTTACACTAATTACAATCAAGTCCCTAAATTTACATTGTTTATAAATAAAATGCTAAAAACTCATTTCCATATCACTGACAGTGGTGTCAGCTACCATGCCACATGCTGTACCAGTCAAATGACTTGTAAACATGAGTATTCAGGTAACAAACATTTCCTAGTTGGTAGTGGTGAGAAACTCCCAATCTCTCACATTGGTGAAACTTCACTGAAATCTCTAACTAAACAGCCTATTGTTCTTAGGCCTATGTTACATGTTCCTAAAATTAATAAGAACTTACTCTCTATCTTTCAGCTCACAAATTATAATCATGTTTTTGTTGAATTTCACAAGGATTTTTGTCTTGTGAAGGACAAGGGAACATGGAGTAGACTACTTAAAGGGAGGTTTGAAGATGGTTTATACAGGATGAACACTCTTTCTAAGTCACAGCCCACAAGTTCACCTGTCTAGTGTCTCTTTGAGGTCTCCTCTATATACCATGTTTAGTGACTTGTGGGTTAGGACAAGGAAGGTAATCTGAGCTGGAAAAAGGTAGGTGTATGGGCAATGTATGTGTCGGTAGAGTATGGACAAAAGTAGGGTTATTGTATGGTTTATACTGATGAACTATGTCCGTGTTAGGCATTGTTGGTCTTGGCTTTGTTTGTTGTAGTAAATGAGAGTGATCTATAGGTATCATATAAATAAGTGACATGATACTATTGTGTGTCACAAAGATTTTGCTGTTGTAATTAAAAGGGACACATAGATGTGTGCTGCTCAACTGGAGCATCAGACTTGGAGTCTGCAGGTGAAAGACCTCCATTAGTAACAAAGTATGTAACCAAAGGCTACTAGACAGTACACAAGACTCCTAAACCTGTTGTGTGTTGACAAAACCAGTTTTAAAGGGGAATTCCCTCTCATTGAAAACACCATTCCTAGAAATATAAAGCCTACATGTAAAAATAATACACATATAGCCTTTATGGTGTTGACGATAACCTAGAAAAACACAGTTGACAGAGCGAAATTGAAACTTGTGGGTCTTATAAGGTATTAGACATGGGTAACAAGCACAACCAAAAATCTTAAGAACAAGATAATAAGGTGTTTTGTGATATAAAAGTTTAAAGGAAGACTTGTTATTTATGAGAGATGTATGAAGCATGTTAATTAGACACTAGTCTCAATAGTCTTAACCAAAATATTCTTGGGAAGACTATCTTCAGCTAGCAGAGTAACCCTAGTTTTAACAAAGTGCCTATGTTTTCTCTTCGCCCTGCAATTTTTGGCTCAGGTGTAAAGGAAAGACCTACGCAAAATAAATACATGTGCCTTAGCCAAAGAGTCTAATGATCTAAACTCACCCTCAGTCCCTCTGAATAACTTTAATAGACTTGTTAAACTGTGTCTCAACCCACATCTCAAAGCTTTTAAGAAAATCAAGAACCTAACTCTTATTTTTAATATGATATATCTAGGTGTACATAGAATGATGATCATGAAATATCACATAATATTGGAGCCTTATGTAGATAGAATAGGAGAAGACACCCATAAATCTGTATGAACTAAATCTAATACATTTCTAGTATAAGTGTTCGAAGTAGGAAAATAAATATTGTGAGACTTGCCTAATTGGCAATCCTCACAGAAACTAATTTCATTTTTCAATACAGAATTCAACTTACAATATTTTTCAAAAGTGGCTAAAACACTTTGAGATGGATGACCAAGCTTCCTATGTCATCCATCTTTAAGAGAATCGGAAAAACCACTAGTTAAAAGAGTAGGAAAACCTAATGTACCCTTAGAAAAATTATCTTGAAGACTAGGTTAAGAAGGCAGACTGATCTATGACTTAGGGTAGTTATCCATTCTACAAAGCCCATCCTCATATATACTTATGAGTAGTAGTAGTCATTTTCCCCTTATCCTCCACACGATAAAAACATTTGTGAAACTAAACAAAAACATTGTTATGATTTGTAAGTTGAAAAATAGAGATAAGATTTTTGTTAATTTTAGGAACATATAATAAAGGTTTAAGAGTTATAGTCTCATTGGTTAATGAATTTAGAATTGTTTGACGATTACCAACCAAATTTTTTTTGTTACTTGTATATTAAGTTTTTTGAGTTATGAGCCCATCATTGTTTGTGAAATGGTGGGTGGAACCACTATTAGCATACCAAGAACCTTTATAGATTATATCTTGAGTAGTTGGTAGGAAACTTTGATCTCCTTCTAATTAATGCTTCACACTGTGGTTTTGAATCATGCTTGTGTGTAGAATTCACACTAATGATGTTGATACTAGTTACCAAATTTTGAATGCTAGTAAGTTGCTCAAGTCTGCTCTCATAAGTGAGTAGACTAGTTTTCAAATCAATCGAGTTTAAACCTTTTCTATGACAGTCCAAACCAGCAATCACTTGTGTGATAAGATCAACCATAAATGTTAAACAATCTCGTAGCATTAGGGTATCTATAATAGCATTAGGAAGTCGGATATCAAACTGTAATTCAAGTGTTTTTATTAGATACCCAAGAGACAAGAAGTCTTCCAATTAGAAATACACATCAACTTGTGAAAGAGTCGACTTCCGTATTCGAAGTATAACTCGCATCCGATATCCTACTAAGCTTTCCAATAGCAAATGTAATATCCGGCCTAGTACTATTGATGACATACATATACCAAACAATCTGGCATATGTAAATCTATCAGGCTTATCACCTTCTCATATCATTTCCTTGTGAACATTAACATTCTCTATTTTATGTTGATGCCTTCAGGGAATTGAAGACTACGCTGAATATATATATATAACTTCTTTCAAGCTAACATGTATGCATTCATTGGTGAAAATTAACTCTCTCTCATTTGTAGCATTTTGCGAAACAGTCTGTAAGCCTCTTTGCAGCGTTCTTTACCTTTAAATATAATTACCTATTTCTAAAAGAATTGCAAGCTATATGAAATGTAATACCTCAGGCCATGCAAGAATTATTAAAACCACTTCACTCATTAAAATGTAAACGAATCATCCAATTTTTGTTTAACTGCTGCAAAATTGACTTTAAATGCATAAATTAACTTTAAATGCATAAGAAGTTATTTCATTCAAAAAAAAGAATTTCATTTAGCAATAATTCTTATCCAATCTTCATGCCGAAATAACTTCAAATACACCATGCAAATTCATTAAAATTATAGCAGTTACCTTTATGCTAAACTGACTAAATTAACTTGCCATTATTGACAAATTAACCCAATAAGTTCCATGAATTTCAATCTTTTGTCAAAATTGCATTAGACACCAACATGTTTCATTATCCTTTAAAAGAAGATAAGTAACTATTTTATTATTTAAATAAATTGCATAATTTTTCATGCAAGTTTTAGTTTCTTTTAAAAATTTGTAGTTGTTAATATTTAGACCCAATTCTACACGAGCATCTAAAAGAATTTAAAAAAAATAATGGTTGGAATCCAAAAGTCCATAAACAGAATTTATGAGACAAATACATCCAATTATACCATTGTTATGTTTTTTTATTACCAAATACAACAGCTTCACAAAATACAACATCTTCCCATAATATTTTTCTATACTTTGCATTCTACCACAAAATAAAATAATTCAAGACAAAATATCTTTCCTATACTTTGAATTCTACCGCAAAGTAAAACCATTCGAAGATGATCTCAATTTTAAAACCTGAAAATTTTCAGATTTAACTCCATGGGTTCTGATTATACCATGATCTAATGATTTTTCTTTCCAAATCAATCATAGCCTCCACTACTTATTTGCATGTAAAACTCTAACAATTAAATAACAACTATCCAAGTGTATGCAAAATTTGAACAATTAAAATCCACGACTTCAATTTGCATACATTTTCAACCATGGATTTATACTTTTAACAACCAAAACAACAATTAATTCAATCTGTCTATCATTTAAAGAATTTAATAGAAGCCAGAGATTATCACTATTTTTATAATCTAAAGAACTAGACATCCATGACTAAAAGTCATCCAATAAAAGGGGAGAAGAACTTAGAGAAAATGATACCATAGTTCAATTGATGCTTTAATACTTGATTATGGATTCTTTTAAAGATGAAAACAAATCTCTTCCTTTCAATCTTCGTACAAATCATAAAACAATAACATCTTCGTACAAATCTCTTCACAAAAAAATAACAGATAATTTAAATCTTTTGTTGCAAATATTATTTAGAGATTTCCATGGTAAACATTACTCACTGAGATGATTCTAAAAGGCAACTCACCATGGTATCTGGAGCCAATCATCAAGTGCTGCAGATCCTTGATATCCTCTACGATGAATCTTACTCACGTCAACCTTGAACCAAACTGTATCGTTAATCGCCTCAGAACAATAATTTTATTGGAAAATTTAGAAATCGACTACATAAAAATTGAAGAAACATAGTAAGCTGCCTGCCTATTCTATGTTTCCCCGCTTTTTTCCTCAAGCTATCTTTAGACATATTCCAGCCAAATCCATATGTTTCTCCGCTTTTTTCCTCAAGCTATCTTTAGACATATTCCAGCCAAATCCATCCTCAAATCGAGTTTATCGTCTGAATCTAGCTATGATTTTCTTTTGTCAAAAATTGAAAATAAACTATAGTTTTGACTTTAATGCAATGGATCTAGCCCACCAAATAGTGTATCCCGACAACATTATAATAACACAGTATCACAATTAAAAACGAATATATCACTAATTAAATATTAAGAGTTATTACATGATCAAAATCAGTTTCAATATTTAGCCACCTAGGCATTTACGGACCAAATACCAAATAATGTTTATTTGTATCGATTTGATACTATTTGTTTTAATAATTAATTTTATTTCACACGAAAATATTTTAAAATAATAAATTAAAAATCAAACATTGTTCTGAGGGAAATATAAAGCACGGTGGGAGAGCAAACTTTGAAAAAATAATCTTCAAAAGTCAATCTATGAACTTCCAAAATTTTGAATAAAATATATATTACAATTTTAAGCTCTTTTGGATTATAATAATTAAAAGTACAAAAAATGAATATCTTTTTCCTTTTATTTTGGCTTCTGTTAAATTAAAGCACCTTTGGATAAGGAGCCCAAAAATCTATAAGGCTACCAAAATTGTTTTTTTATCCTGCCACTTGAGAGATTTCAACGGCCAGTTCAGAGATTTCAACCAAAAGTCTTCCATTTTTTTTATAACTACCAACGTCCCAACAATAAAAAGGTATCGAATAATAAATGCAAGCTCCTACTATAAGATTCTGATATTGCAACACATTTTATTGCCATTACAACTTATCAAAAATACATTAGAAAACCCTAATGATTTGGCCGCTTTTTAACATTTGAGCATACTGACACACACAGTTTTGCTTGATCTGCATCGATCTGAGCACAGCACCCTACAGAGAAGTTGCGGCAGATCCGCAAGGTTACAAAGCTCTACATCTGACACAACCATTTCACTCACCAAAAAAAAGTACCACCAAAAAACAAAAGATGAAACTCCTTTCTTCATTTTTATTTTTTTTTCTTTTGTGATACTTTGTGTTTTTGATGAAAATGATGGTTCTGTAATAACATGTATTAGGTCAATTTATAGGAGAGTTTGCATTTATTACTTATAAAATTAGAGAAAAATTCTAAAATTAGGTTCGCATGCAGTCATGTCAAATTCCATTGTCATTTAATTTTCAACTAGATTATTTTTTTATCATAATGAAAAATACTAATGCACC
This sequence comes from Limnanthes douglasii subsp. nivea, assembly GCA_036936605.1. Taxonomy (NCBI): domain Eukaryota; kingdom Viridiplantae; phylum Streptophyta; class Magnoliopsida; order Brassicales; family Limnanthaceae; genus Limnanthes; species Limnanthes douglasii. Next base: position 280,676,608 of record JAUPFV010000004.1, read on the forward strand.
ATTGCTTTTAGTTTTTTAATTTGATTTTTATTTCTTGATGAGATACAAAATAATCAGTTTAATAATGAATCTTACTATAAATACATAATATTCAAAAGGGTAATGCTAACCCATGTCACCCCTTAATAAGCATTAACTACTATACTTTTTTGGTAGTTTTAATTTGCTTTTTAGTTGGACAATAACTTCTGTAATTATAGTTTAAAATAGACAAAATTAACCTTCTCTTGTGCATGATATAATGATATTAACCTTCTGCTGTTTTTGTCAAATAAAAGAGCTTTCAATGATAATAAATATTATACATGCCAAAACAACATTAAATTTATAAAAATAGGGCGATTTAATGCATATTAACGGGTGTCATGGACACCAGTTAGCATTACCCTATTTAAAATACATTAATAAGAACTTCAATAACTTATTACAAATATACAGAAAGAGAATGAGTTCGGATTCGTTATTTGTTCTTCGAGTACTCGTTATAAAAACTTAAATACAGTCCCTCACCATGAACTAAAAATACTATTATAATTTGTATCGTAATATCTGTTATGCCTGCTTTAAATGTTATTCTTGCATTAAATGGATTCCATCACCATAAAGTCAAAATATTAGGAGTATTATTTATTGTGTTACTAATATGATATATTTTACATGCATACAGCATTTACAATAAAAATTTATAACAACTGTATAATAAAACAAAATTTGAAATTAATTCTATCATTCACTATGTATAAAGTAATAATTTAGAAGATAGTTTAGATTGTCTAAAGAATTTGTATTAAATTAATTTTGTGAACTTCTAAATAATTTGATTTTCGAATGTTCTAAATTGGTAATTAAGTTTTCAAGTATTATTAGGTTTATTTTTAGATGGTATAAACTCTAAAGCCAATGGCATTGATATAAGCTAGTGTATGAGTTTGAAGTAGACTCGAGGATTGTTAACGATTAGATGGAAAAAATGTGAGCATGACTATTATCGAAGAACGAGAGATAAAACATAAAAATTATAAAATATACAAATATAAGTATATTTGTGTTGATCTAATCTGTTACATTTATCCATTAAAATATATGAAGATATTTCTAGATCCAAAACATATTACGATTCTATCAAGAGTAGTATCACCACAAGATTTGTTGTTATAAGTGATATGAAAATAGGTTTTTAAGGATTAATTTGTAAATAATGTAAAATTCATAGACTTAATTGTAATTAATGTAAGTTTTGTCCTAAATTTGTGAATGATGTAATTTTAGGAGACAATTGTAACTTTGTATAATTTGTAAGGACTAAATAGCAATTAGTCCATTTTTGTAACAAAGACTAAGTCTTGGCTCCTCTATATAAAGGATCAGACTACTCTAATAAAGGGGTTGAACACTTTTACTTGAAGCTCATTTTGTACTTGTGTTTTCTCTCTCTAAAAACTCTTAAGGGTTTTCTCTCTCTAAAAACTCTTAAGGGTTTTCTCTCTCTAAAAACTCTTAAGCGTTTTCTCTCTCTATAACTTTTCCTTACCAATTTACTACAGCCAAATCAAACCTTATCAAATTGGCAACTCCACTCGGGACTGAATAAGAAAAATCAGTAACTTATTCTGTTCGAAAGTGATATTATTCAGTGGTATTTTTTTAATAAAATTCATAAGATGAATCCTGAAAATAATAACCGTACGCTTCAATCGGCGATGAAAACATTGAGAGATATTTTGCAAAGAATGGGACTGATGGGAATAGAATTGATGGATCGTCTCTGATCCAAGTTCGATCTGATGTTGAGACAAGAATGAATCAACTTCTAGATAAAACCAATGCTTTGAATGAAAAATATGAGCGAAGGGAGCAAGAGATACTTTCTGTTAGAATCAGATATGAAGTTAGACAAGAAATGGAAAAACGGATGTGGAAGGTCAGTCAGATCGATCTTTTGATGATAGACATGCTAAGTCCCAACATAAAAAAGCACGCTTTGTGTCTCCCAAAGAGCGATATTCGTCTCGAAAGGAAAAAAAAGATAAACAAAAATTGATAACTTACAGTGATGAAGAAGTAGAAAGTTATGCCTCGTGATTTAAAAGGCATAGAGGTTCTTCGAAAGGGGAATCAAAAAGAGATTATTCGAGGAGGTATAAAAAGGAGAGCAACTCTAAGAATTTTCCTCGATCAACTTGGCATGAAAGAAATCCTTCGAATCAGTATGCTGAAACTCATAGGAATTTGTATGTCACAATGGGGACCGATGACCAATTCGTTCAAGGCGTTGATTGGAGGAACTCTCCATTAACATATGAAATTCATTCGATGACACCTCTGATACGTTTTGAGATTTCGAAGGTTGAAAATTTCGATGGGATGCAAGATCCCGATGATCACATCGACCAACTCAAAAATTATATGATGAATTTCGAGGATGATGACGAGCTTGTGTGTGGTGATTTTTCTCAAACTTTTAAAGGAACAACTCTCAAGTGGTACAACAGGATTCCGAGGGGATCCATACCAAATTTCAGGGATTTTTATACTGCTTTTCGAAAGTAGTTCGTGGGGAGCAAAGAGATGAGAGCTAATGGTGATGCAATTATTCAGTGCAAGCAGGCACCGGGAGAAAAATTGAAAGACTATACCAAGAAATTTGTGTTGACCAACGCTAGTTTGGACAACTGTGAAGAAAATATGGTGATGGTAGCTTTTTGCCAGGGTTTATTGCAAGGGATATGGCTAATGAGACGACAAAGAGAAGGGCTTTGACTTTTGGAGCGTTAATGGCTCAAGTCGAGGATCAAATTAAGGTTGAGGAGTCCACTAGAGTCCGAGGTGGACCAGTTAATACTTCAAAAAATTCGGGACAAGCAGCCAATAATCAAGGGCAGCCCTCGAATCGAAATCACAATGGTAATGGGAATAATCAGCAATCGAGGAAGAAGAACATCAATTTGCCTCCTCAGAGTGGTGGTTATTCGAACCAAACTCCATCCAACAATTACAACAGACCTAGGCAAAATACATGGGTCATGCCATAGTACTAGGCTGATTTGATAGAGTGTGTTTCTGTCATTTGGTATAAAACCAAGAACTTTATAAACTTTAGGAAACCGGCTCCTATCAGCAGACCGAGGGAAGAAAGGAATAATAAATTTTATAGGTAACATGATGCTACTGGGCACGATATAAATGATTGTATTGCTTCGAATAAAGAAATCTAATATTTGATTGAGAACGGAAAGCTCCTGACTTATGTGAAGTCACATGGGAGGGCATCAAAGAATAACGGTGCATCAACATCAAAGGCTGCACCGCCAGCTGAGAATTTGATGGTAACATGCAAGTTTTTCGAATCGTTGGCAATTTTCGAGGGCGATTCGATGACTGGAAACTCATATAGTTCGAGGAAAAGGCATGTTGTCAATTTGACAACTCAAATTGAAGGGAGGATGTCAACACATTTGTATGGAAAGAAAGATATTACCTTTATTTTGTTTGATGAAGATGGTTTGAGAGGGACTGCAGGACCACATGAGGATGCTATGGTAATTGGAGCTAAGGTGGCTGGTGTCGAAATTCGACATGTGCTGATTGACACTGGCAGTTCTGCTAATGTCCTTTTTAAGTCTACTATGATAGAATGATAAATGCACCTCGAATTACTCAATCAGATCGTACAATTATCGGATTCACGGGTGTAACAGCTCGTGTTGTTAGAGAATTCGAGGGAGAAGTTAGTTTGGGGAAATGGCCATTCAAGAAGAAGGTCGAAATATTTTTTGTGGTGGTGGAATGTCCTACAAGTTATAATGTTATTTTTGGAAGATCATGGCTTTCAAGAATGTATGGGGTAGTTTCAACAGTTCATCAATGTTTTAAGTACGTGGTTGGAGACAAAGTTGGAGTGGTTCGAGGCGATCAAAAGGTTGCCTGGGAATGCTATGCCACTACACTTCGGGTCCGAGGATTCAACAGTGGAGATTTGATGTCAGAATAGCAGTTAGAATGGGTTCCCTCGGATTTGGAAGAAAGGGTTGGCGATCCGAGAGAAACCCCAGGGTCTTTAACAGTGAGTGAAGAAATAGAGTTTACTTTGTCGGAAGGAAAAGTGCTTCGGATTGGAACTTTATTGACCCCTAATCCACATCAAAAGCTGTTTGATTTTTTATCTCTGAATTTGTATGTCTTGCTTGGAAGACAAAATATGTAACATGAGTACCTATCGAAGTAATTCAACACAGCTTGGCCATGAATCTGATGGTCAAACTGGTGATTCAAAAAAGAAGAAGGTTTTCTTCGGAAAAAGCGGAAGCAATTGTTGCAGAAGTGGATCGGTTGTCTAAGGTCGGACATATAATGGAATCACAATATCCTTTGTGGACGGCGAATCCGGTTGTGGTTAAAAAGAAGAATGGGAAATGGAGGATGTGTGTGGATTTTAAATATTTGATTAGAGCTTGCCTAAAATATCCATTTCCTGTTCCTCGAATAGACCAGTTGATTGATTCCACTTCAGGAAATACAATTTTAACCTTGATGGATTCTTTCGCAGGATATAATCAGATCCAGATGGATCCGAACGACCAAGAGTGTACGAATTTTATAACTGATAGAGGCCTCCATTGTTATAGAGTGGTGCCTTTGGATTGAAGAATGCTTGAGCCACTTATCAGCGATTAATGAATAAATCTTTTGCTACGCATATCAGAAGAAATATGGAGGTATATATAGATGATATGGTAGTGAAAAGTTCAAGGGATGAAGTGCATCTTGATGATCTATAAGAAGCTTTTTTTAATCTAAGAGAAATCAGGTTGAAGTTAAATCCTGAGAAATGTACCTTTGGAGTTTGATCGGGGAAGTTTTTGGGTTTTATTATTAGTGAAAAGGGAATAGAAGCCAACCCAGAACAATTAAAAGCTTTGATAACAATGAATTCACCTCGATCAGTTAAAGAAGTGCAGATATTGACAGGAAGGTTAGCAGCACTTAATCGATTAATTTTACGACTTTCAGTCAAAGAAGTACAGATATTGACAGGAAGTGTTACGAGGATCTATTAGGTTCGAACGGACGTTTTTTCTTCAGGAATATCGTTCCAAAAATTTGTAAAACTGATTTTTGGATAGGCTCATGGAGTTCTCGAAGGAGAAGGATTGTTGCATCTTCTTGTCCGACCTGAATAGCTGTTTGCATATTCTTCGAAAGCTCAGCTTCAACAGTAGTTACTGCAGCAGCTTTTTCTGCTTCAAAATTCTTCTTCAGCTTCTCTATTTCATCGATCAACTCTTTATTTTTGCTTCACAAAGAGTTAGAGAATTTTAAAGTGTGGTAGAGTTGGATTTTTCGATATTTAATTCAGCAACATGATCGGTTTTGAGTTTCTTTATTTTTTCTTCATGAGAATTTGTCAGCAGCTCTGTGTCGACCATATGCTTGATTCGAAAATGATCTTTTATACAGAGAGCACCTTTTATCACCAGCTCGGTTTACTATTTAATAGAGTGTTTGGTTACATGGATAACACATAGGATCTTATTCTTATAATGCTTTAGTGTGTGACTTTGGATCCAACACATCTTGGCCCATGACTTTATCCTTAGACACGAAAGGCTAATTCTTCATGCGTATTGACTTAACCCTAGATGAGGACTTCATATAACTGTCTGTATTGACTGTCTCCCCACTTTCATGGTTGCCGTTTTGCATTACAGCTTTGATCAACGGTGGAGATTTGACATCCCCTCTCAAACGCAGCGGTGACTCCAGGAGCCCAAGTTTGTCACGGAGATAGACGAATCGAGACGAAGACAAAGCTTTATTGAGGGAGTCTACAATTCGGTCTTGAGAGAGTACGTAACGAATCTGCACAGACCCTTCAAGCACCTGATTGCCGATGAAGTGTACTTCAAGATCAATATGCTTGGTGCGAGCATGGAAGACCAGGTTGGAAGCCAGTGCACTCGCCCCCAAATTGTTGCACCACATGACAGAGGGTCGTATGAATGGAATCTGGATTTCAGTATGTAAGGAACGAATCCAGATCAGTTATGAGGACATGTTTTCAAGCGCTCTGTACTCCGATTCAGTGGAGGATCTAGATACCATGTTTTGTTTCTTGGAGGACTAAGAAACCAGAGTTTCACTTGAAATACACATTACACCGTAATGCTTCGACGGTGATCAGGTGATGAGGCCCTATTAGCATCAGAATACCCATGGAGTTGAAGGTGATAGCAAGGCTTGATGTGGAGCCCCAGCCACCTCGACCCATATCAGTAGACTAGAACTCTCTTATGACATTTCCAGTGTGTAGTTGTAGGAGTCTGCTGATATTGACTAAGTCGATTGACGTCATAGGAAATATTAGGGCGAGTATGGGTCAAATACTCTAATCCAACTAATAAACTGCGATATTGTGTAGGTGAAGAAAGATGGAGGCCATCAAATGTAGAGAGCTGTACCGGTCACAAGAGGAGTAGGACGTGGCTTTGGTAATGCAATGCCTTGTTTAATCAGTTAGTTCTCAATGTATTTATGTTGTTTTAGATAAATACGTGTCTGGTCACAATGAACTTCTATTCCCAAGAATAGATGGAGTGACCCCATATCCTAGAGTGAAAACTTGGCATTAAGATTGTGAGTAAACTGTGTAAGACAGGTTGCATCATTTCCTGTGATCAAAATGTCATCAACATAGGTCTTAGAAACCACATAAAACATTGAGCATTCATCCGTAGAATTATTGAACCCCCAATTGATGAATGTGTCACGTAACTTAGAAAACAAAGCCTTAGATGTTTGTATCACGCCATAGACAACCTTATATAGTTTGCAAACATAGGTAGGGTTGTTGACATCTTCAAAACCCTAAGGCTGTTTCATGTATACAGTCTCTTGTAGCTCACCATTTAGGAAAGCATTATTGATATCAAGCTACCTTACTGGCCATTGTTTTGATACAACAATGGTAAGTATGAGTCTGACTATTGAGGCCTTCACAACAGGACTAAAAGTGTCATAAAAATCAATCCCATGGGTCTGATGAAACCCCTTGGCCACTAACTTGGCCTTGCAGCACTGAACAGACCAATCCATATCATATTTGATCGTATACACCCACTTTCATTCCAATACTGTAGAATAGGGTGGTAGTGGAACCAGAGACCAAGTGTTATTGTCCATAAAAGCACCGTATTCAGCATTCATAGCACTTTCCCAATTAGAGTTCCCAGCATACTCATAAAAACTAGAGAGTTCAACCATGTCTTTGTTGATAGCAGTAAGAGTCCCAAATGTAGGGTAATTTAGGTTTAGGAATCCCACTTTTGTGTCTTGTTTGCATGTCGTGCAAGTTAACTTGTTGAAGGGGAAGGGTTGGATGTTCTGGGTTGGATAAAGGTATATCAACAACTAAGGTAGGTGTATGATTAGGAGTAACACTAGTCTGTTGGTGTGGATGATTGGCTAGATTTGTGTGTTGTGAAAATGTGGGTGGATATTGTAAAGAGTCTATTTGGAGATTAGGTAATGTAGATGTGGAGGTGTGTGTTTGAGAGGCACGGATAGCAATCTGATGCTTTAACTGTGCAGGTCAGTGAGAAGTGTGTTAATCAAGTGGAGTATCAAAATCAGGATTACCAGGAGTCACCCTTTCAGAAGTCAGAGGTCTAGGAAGAAGAGTAGGAAGCCAAAGATTGACAGACTGGACATAGGATTAACCACTTTGAGAATTGTTAAGGAAGCCTGAAGTAAAGGGAAATTCAGTCTTATTTAAAACAACATGTCTAGATATGTAGACTCTCCCTTTAGGACTAAGACATTTGTACCCTTTGTGACGCTGACTATAACCCAGAAATTGTTTTTTGAGAGAATGAAAATGAAATTTATGTGTTTGGTAAGGCCTGAGACATGGAAAGAAGGCATATCCAGAGTTCTTTAGGACTAGATAATTAGGCTTTTTTTGAAATAACACTTCAAAGGGTGAGAGATTCTGTAAAGTAGGATTAGGTAGTCTGTTGATAAGATAAATGCTGGTTTCAAAAGCTTCAGCTCAGAACCTATAGGGTAGGTGAGACTAAGAAAGTAAAGTTAAACCAGTTTTCACCAGATGCCTATGTTTGCGCTCAGTCCTACCATTCTGGTCTGACGTGTAAGGGCATGATCTTCTTAACAAGATACCACTTTGTTTAGCTAAGACAACCAAAGGTCTAAACTCTCTCTCGATAACTTTGAACAACTTTAATTCTCCTCTCAAACTTTGTTTCAATAAGAACCTTAAAAACCTTAAACACCTCAAGAACTCGACCCTTGTTTTTTATAGGATACATCTAAGTATACCTAGAAATGTCATCAAGAAACAATACATAGTATCTAAACCCCTCAGTTGATAGAATATGAGCAGGCCCCTAGACATAAGTGTGAATAAAGTCAAGAACATTGCTAGCATAAGAGTTAGATGTAGAGTAGGAAACACTGTGAGACTTTCCTAACTGGCAAGCCTCATAAAAGATGATATCATTATTTGAAATACACTGAAGATTACATGATTTTAGAACATGAGCTAGAACATTCTGAGATGGATGGCCAAGCTTCCTATGCCATCCATCTTTAAGAGGCTCAGACACACAACTAGCAAACATATTAGGAGAGCTCAAATAGACACTAGATAAGTGAACTGTGGACTGTGACTAATTGACTTGATAGGTTGTGACTTAGAAAGAGTGTCCATCCTGCATAAACCATCTTCAGACCTATCTTCAGTCTTTCAGACTTAGGATGCTCGGAGGATGTTGATCCCATAACTGATGGATCATCTCTGTAATAACAAACTATAGCAGAGTGGTCATACCTGCTGCAAATTTGACAGGTTGGTTTGTTCTGAGCAAACCTTCCTCATCTACCTGTGTAAAAATTACCTTGACCTCTATACTTAGAATTGGATCTACCCATGTAAAATTTGTTGAAACTTCTGTTCTGTCCAGAGTATCCTCTTGGATTTCCATTACTAGGTTTTTGTTTTGATTCATTTCTATGTATATAGTTAGCACTTGACATGCTAATGTTTGAGATTGAATTTTGCATATCAGTAAGTTGTTCCAGCCTACTTTCAAAGGTTAGAAGACTAGTCTGCAATTTAAGACAAGTAAAACCTTCTTTGTCAGCAAGACTCACCACTATGTGAGTGTAATCATCATCAAGTCGTGCGAAAACCAGAGTGATCAGATCATCCATTGAGGTAAGACACCCTGCCAGAATGAGATTATCAAAGATCATCTTCATTTTGTTCAAATACTGTATCATGGCAGTATATTATTTGCGAGTTCTCTGGAACTCTGCTTTATAATAAGTGACCCCAGCTCTTGTCTGTGAGCCAGACAGTTTACCAGCTGCTTGCCAAACACCTTTAGAGGTATCTTCTTCCATCAATTGAGCTGCTACCTAAGGGTTCAGGGTTGAATACAACCAACCAAGTAGCAGTTGGTCTTTTGAGATCCATTCTTCACGATTTGGATTCTCAGACACATTTCCCTAATTTTCAGTAGTAAATTTAGGAGGGCAAGTCTTCTCATCTGAGATATAGCCTCCTAATTTGTTACCTTTGGTAACACAACTGTTTTCCATATGAGATAATTAATCGTATCAAGTCTGATTTTGTTTGCATTGTTGATTGAATTAAGTTGTAGATTCTTTGGATCAACAGATGGATTGTTGGGAAAGATAGAGCCTATGGAGTCTGAAGATATAGATAGAGAATCAGCAGAGTTTGTCATAGGAAGGATCATAATTTCTTTGATACCAAGTAGAAAGTAGAGAGAGTGAGTGAGACATTTAATTTTTGTATTTTTCGGATTGATTTACACTCACATAGTGTTGCTATTTATACAAGTACAAGGTGTAACGAACTATGGAATATAGTAACACAATTCTGTTCATTATTTAATAGATTGTTTGGTTACATGGATAGCCCATAGGATCTTATTCTTGTAAGGCTTTAGTTTGTGACTTTGGGTCCAACACATCTTGGCCCATGACTTTATTCTTAGACCCGAAACGTTGATTCTTCATGCGTATTGACTTAACCCTAGATGAGGACTTCAGATCATTGTCTGTATCAACTGTCTCCTCACTTTCAGGATTGCAGCTTTGCATGGCAGCTCTGATCGACGTATATAATACTTGTTAAGGTCGACTTACTTTGTCAAATTTTCTAGGCGAAATATACACCAGTAATATTATATTCATATTGTTTTTTACTAAATCGATCTATATTTGGTCTAGTATTAAAGAGATTATATATGTTTTAAACAAATCTAATCCAAAATGAGAAGATTAGTGTTAAGAGATATTACAACACAGTTTAAGATAAACAAAAATTATGTCTATAGCAGAGATTCAAAACGCAATCATTTTATTACCAATACAACTTATCAGAAATATATTAAAAACCCTATTTACATTCAACCCTAGGAGTAGATGGGCATGTACGGTCAATACCACAGTAAGCAGCAACCCTAATGATTTGCCCACTTTTTAACATTTGAGCATACTGACACACACAATTTTGCTTGATCTGCATCTGAACACAGCACCCTACTGAAAAGTTTTGGCATATCGGTTTACAAGGCGCCAGATCCGCCAGGTTACAAAGTTCTACATCTGCCGTAACCTTTTCACTGGCTAAAAAAAGTACCACCAAAAAAGCAAAAGATGAAACTCCTTTCCTCATTTTTATTTACCTTTTTTCTTTTGTGATACTTTATGTTTTTGATGAAAATGATGGTTCTCTAATGACATGTATTAGGTCAATTTATAGGAGAGTTTGCATTTATTACTTATAAAAGTAGAATTTTCAATAAATAATATACCCTTTAAATATTAAATTCTCACAAAAGAAATCAGGCGCTTCCAAACAGTTAAAAAATTTAGATTCCCATGCAGTCATGCCAAATTCTTTTGTCATTTTCAACTACACATTTTTTTTTCATAAACAAATACTAATACATCATTGTTTTTAATTTATAATTTAATTTTAATTTAACTTTTATATATTTATGAGATACAAAATAATCAGTTTAATAATAAATCTTACTATAAATACATTAAATAAAGTTCAAGAACTTATTAAAGATATACAGCAATGTCTCAGTCGCCATTAGTTATTTGTTATTGGAGTATATGTTATAAAATTTTAAATACATTCCCTCACCATGAAGTAAAAATAATTTTATATTTTATCATAATACATGCTATACCTGTTTTAAATGTTATTTTTACGATTCCATCACCATAAAGTCAAAATATTAGGAGTATAATTTATCGTGTTACTAACATATTGTCTTTTACATGGATAAAATATTCACTATAAAAAATTATAACAACTATATAATTAAACAAAATTTGAAATTAATTTTTTTCTTCAATATACATAAACTAATAATTTTAGGAGATAATTTATATTGTCTATTGTTTTAAAAGAATTCTGCCAATTTTTAAATAATTTGAATATCCAATGTTCTATAATGGTAATTGACTTTTCAAGTATTATTAGGTTATTTTTAGATAGTACGAATTTTAAAGTATATAGCACTTATATAAACTAGTGCATGCAGGTGATAATGGCTATGAAGTGAGAGATAAAACGCATGAACAAAAAAAAAATTAGATGTTGAGGTATAGTTTTGTTGATATAACTGGTTATGTTTTATCGATTGGAATATATAGAAAAATAGAATTCAAAATATGTTATGATTTTATTAAGAATTCTAATAAAAAAAAGTTACATCTATTATAGAATGGAGATATTTCAAAAAACAAACACATGAATTCATTTTAAACAACGGAAGGAAACAACTGAAGGGTTAAAAAGTTGGTTAAAAGTAAATGAATATTGAAGAGAAAACCATGTACATCTGGTGTTAAGATACTCATATACAAGGATATGTTCATGGCTAATGGTTTTATCCAAAGTATGGGTTTGAATTTCAATGAAATATACTCGACGTTTGTGAAACGAACCTATATCAGGGTTCCGCTGTCAGTAGTTGTTACATTGGTTCGTTAGATTAATCAAATGAATGTTACTACTGTCTTCATGCATGGTGTATCAGCGGAGACAATTACCATCATTGTCTACTTTATAAATCTATTGCTTTTTAGACTCCGACCATCATTGGGTTGTTCTGCCTATCTATTTTTATATTTTATGGAATCTAAAAAAATAAAAAAAATGGAGTATTACTTAATTATAGTGTGATTTGCACGAGACCTGATCTTACCTACATTGTAAGTGTTTTAAGTAAATTCATATCAAACCTGGTAAATCCTCATTGACATGCACTCAAGTGTCTGAATAGATACATGAAGGCCTCGATTACTTTAGGGTTGTCTTACAAGCAATATCGTGTTAAAAGACTATGTGTATGATTATGTAGGCTGCCTCAACAGAAGGAAATGTACTTCGGCTTATATGTTCATTGTGCTTAGAGGAGTCGTTAGTTGGAAGTCTTGTATATAAAAAGTTATTGTGTCGTCTACGGAAACTGAATATGTGACTGTTAAAAATGTAATGAAGGAAGCTATTTTCGAAAAAGGACTAGTGAGTGAACTCATTGGTGTGGAGAAAGATGTGGTTTTGTTCTGTGATAGCACGAGTGTTCTTCATTTGATGAGAAATCCAAAATTCTAAGAGAAAATTAAACACGTACAGATTAAGCTATACTTCATTCGAGATGAAGTGGAGAATGAGCAAGTGAAAGTCGCTTCACATGCTCTAACCAAGGTATTATCAATTTCAAAATTCATAAACTGCATGAGACTGATCCAAGTCCGGAATGCAGTTGAGATGGTCTTTAAAGAGTAGAAATTTGGATACAACGAATACTGGAGCTACTAGAAGCCTAGGTGGAAAGTTGTTAAATGTATTCAAGAAACAACTCGGCAATGACGATATTCTTGTGGTACGATATAGTTGTTGGATATGTCGTTACATGAAGAGGAAAATGTTATTGAAAATCTATGGTGCATTGGTTGAGAAAAGCTGTTGAAGACTAGTAACCATTTGATCGAAGGAAATATGTGTTGATAAGAAGACCCCTGGCCCGAAGCAGGGTGGTTCGAAGAGAGCAGATCAAAAGCATCACTTTAATTTCAACTAAGGTAGACCGTAGCACCACTGTTGGGCCGAACTAGATTTTTCTATTTATGAGGATTCCCATATTAATGGAGTATATCAACCATTGATTAATGAGATGTATTTTGGAGCGTCTCGTGAATAAATATGGAGTTTCCTACACCTATCAATAGAATAAAATATTGATGTCTAACGTGTGACGTGATTCACAAGCTGTATATTTCATAATAAAGTGATATAGCTGTAGACATTTTAAGAGATAAGTGAGTTGAAAGATAAACACTAAAGTCCTTTGTGTTTGTAAAGTTTTTAGACAATTTACTTTTTATATAAAAGAAAGATATGTTATCTTTGGAGGTAAAAAAACTTTAGAATGTGAACCACATAAGATATTGTCTTGTGTGGTTGGTTTTATTATTTTTTATTTTATTTTCCGCTCGTCTTGTATATAACAATTGGATCATTATTTTGTTATATGATACTTTCTCCGACATACCTTTGTTAGATAAATTATATATAGTTTGTTGTATTTCCCCAATTGTATACTTTGGAGAAATCTCTTGTTGGAGTTTTTGTTCGTTTTAAGCAATCATTACCATATCAAAACTCACTATTACAATTCCGTTCTCTAAAACAATTCGTAGAGTAGTATAATCATCACCAAACTGGTTATTACATTTATATCAATTTATATACTTTGATAGTTGTCCACGTTTAAAATGTTGGAAATATCCGTATTGACGATAAAGCATAAGACCTAAAAATATATTGCTAAATTTAAAACATCGAAGAAACTGTATATCCAAGTTTACTTCATTAAAAATTGATGAAAAAAATAGTGCACTACTTTACCTTCAATTCTGGACTAGGAAGTTCAAAGTGTTTATGTCTTTATTTTTGCCATGTACAACTTAATATAGTAAGAGTAATGATTCAGCTCCAAAGAGTTTATATCATTATTTTTCGATGTCTATATCTTGTATTCTATTTAGATAACCGAACATGAAGATGAAGCTCTGTTTTTGAACATTTTTCTCCGGTAAAATGGGAAACAAACTGTTCCATTTTATACTTCGGAAACTACTAGTTGTATGTCTGATATCTCTTACTAAAGTTTTCTACCGCAGATGCCAGCCCATCCGCTCTTGTAAACCAGACATCACGTCCATTACAACTGCTCCTGACTGCCTACTTTGAATACAAAAACAATAAATTTTAAAATATAACCACAATAATCATACTATGTGTTGAGAAACTCAATGCATTGGAGGACCTGCCAGATTTATGTCGGAGTCTAACTCATGTTGCAAAACATTTCTTAAGTCTTGTGCACCCATTTTATTAGCTAATTACCATCGGAAAAAAGGGTTAGTGAGAAATCCAACTCGAATCACAGAAAGGAGACTTCAACGGAAGCCTTATACAACTGAAGTCGGCGGTAACAAAATGGCTAGGGCTTCCGAGAGGATAAGATGGTGGCCGTGTGTTATACAGTTGTTCTGAAAGTACGATGCTTTCAACTCTTTTCTAACTAGGGTCACGGATCGACCGGCGTCCAACAGGAAGACCAAACCCAATGCAAAATTAATTTTAGTTTAGTGGGCCATAAAACGCACCGCCCAATGCCCGTCCAAGGACAGGTATTTAATCCTCCAAACAATAAAAAACAATAAAGTAGAGTGGTAATTATTGGACATTTCAATGTGGATTTGGATTATATGCATGTTGATATGGTATTTTTATCACTTTTGAGTGAATCATGTCTTAACTTTAATTGTACTCCGACAAATAAAAATGTATGAAGAAATAAAACAAGTTGATAAAATGATAGATAATACAAAGAGCATTTGGTGATCCAAGTTCTTAACGAAATACAATGATAAGATTACCAAATGCCTGATCCAAGTTCTTAACGAAATACAATGAGAAGATTACCAAATGCCTGATCCAAGTTCTTAACGATATACAATGAGAAGATTACCAAATATCTTGATCATGCTAAGGACTTGTGGAATAGAAATACCATATCAACAAAATTCTTCGCACACATCAACGACTTACATAGAAACGAATACATCAAAACATACTAGCCTTAGGGCTCAGTCTCGTCCGATTTTCCTCTTTCTTTTCCTTCCGCACTTTCACCATCAAAGTCCTTTTCGTTAGATCTGTCTTTGGATGAGTCATCATAAATACCAAGCTGATCAGCTAAATGTATATCATGAGGTAGCAGATCAACTAGTACATGTCCCCAAAATTCCCCACGAGCTAATTTTAGGAATTTCTTGTGAAATAGAAATACCATATCTGATATGACCGAGTCAGTCCTCAGCATATGCATCCACATGAATGGGTATATTTTGAATATAATTTTCTTAAGAGAGGCTATTTCACTCTCTTGTCTCTTGAGAAGATATTCAAGTTTTTTCTTCTCGTCTGATAAGTGATCAATTGTGACTTTGTCATCGGATTGATGATTCTTCGAGGAGGTAATCTCCTCGCAAATGGATGTTGCAGACTTTTATAATCATATTGCAATTTATCACGATCTGATCTTAGATAGACTAGCTCATCTTTAATGGACTTCACCTCTCTCTTTAGATTATGAGCCATGTGTTTTTCTTCCTCAACTAAGTTATCAGATTATGGTTCTCATTCTGAAGAGAGGTGATTTATTCAACTTGAGACCTTAATTGTCTTTCCAAGTCAATTATTGGCCTCACATATGTTGGATAAACATTGAACTTATGACGTGCTTAATATCAGTTATTAGGCAGTTATTTAGATAGGATCTAACAGTTAAGCCTGTATCTTCTATATAAGAAGAAAACCCGTGTATTGATATTTGAAATGAAAGTTGCATTTCCACACTTGCTGTTTATATAAGTGTTTATATATATATTTGTCTGTATCTATATCTGTTTCTTTGTTTTTAGGGACCTTTTCCCTACATTTGGTATCGGAGCCTCTGTTGTCAAAGAAATGGATGACATTGAAGGAGATCAATCAACGGCAGTTGCAGTAATCAAACCGACGAAAAGAGGAGTCTCAGTCCCGATCCAATACCCCACGTTAAGCGACACGAACTGCAGTATATGGGCTGTAAAGATGAAGATAATTTTGCGTTCGCTAGGAGTATGGTCAGTGATCGAAGGTGAAGACACAGAGGTCGTCAAAGATCAAGGCGCCATGGTAGTCATTTCTCAAGCCGTTCCAGATGACGTGATGATGGTAATCGTGGAAAAGCAGACGGCTAAGGAGGCTTGGGACGCACTCAGGGAGATGCGGGTTGGCGAAGATCGCGTGAAGAAGGCATGTGTGCAGGTGCTAAAACGGAAACTGAATAAGTTACAGATGGAGGACTCGGAGACAATAAACGGCTTTGCAATGAAGCTTACCACACTAGTAGGTGAGATTCGCTCACTCGACACGAAACTCGACGACAGCGAAGTTGTTGAAAAACTTTTCAGTGCTGTTCCTGATAAATTTCTCCAAATTATCGGAACAATTGAGCAGTTAGGTGATATTAAGAACATGTCGATTTCCGAAGCAATCGGTCGCCTCAGAACCTTTGAAGAAGGACTTAAATGGAGATTGCACTCACACGACGGTGGAGAACAGTTATTCTTCACCCAGGTCGAGTCAGAAGAAGGAATTCCTAAGGAAAAGAGAAATGAAGGTTCTAGGAGCAATAGTAGAGGACCTCACAGGAGAGGACGGAACTTCGATAAATCGAGGGTTAGGTGTTTCAATTACAATGAATATGGTCACTTTGAAAAAGAGTGTCCCGAACCAAACCAAAAGGAAAGAGACAACCTTCTCACAACGCAAATTGAAGATGAACCGACACTATTAATGGCTGAAACTTGTGTTCTCAATCAGGCAATAGAGAATGATCACAAGTTCAATGTTAAGGGGGAGAATGTTGGATAAACATTGAACTTATGACGTGTTTAATATGAGTTATTAGGCAGTTATTTATATAGGATCTAACAGTTAAGCCTGTATTTTCTATATAAGAAGAAAACCTGTGTATTGATATTTGAAATGAAAGTTACATTTCCACACTTGCTGTTTATATAAGTGTTTATATATATTTCTATCTGTTTCTTTGTTTTTAGGGACCTTTTCCCTACAACATAGCCCAAACTTGTGTGCCCCAACTCATCATTCTCCTTTGATCCTTCGAGATGAACGCCATCGTATACCACAATAGTTGCGCTACTTGTAGACTCGGGGCAAGAAGAATCAAAAGCATCATAATCGATGGTCTACATATCTTCTATTGGATCACCATCTCCAAAAACTGGCCTTTCAGTTGAGGGAGTAGTAGAGAACAGGGATCAGATACCATGGTTCTTGATGGAACAGCAAGTGGGATAGTTTGAGAGGGAGGTTAATCCAAGTCTTGTTATTTTTATCTCTCTTATCACTGTCTTGTTTACCGTTTTTTGTACTTTCTTCTTCTTTGGAATTGCGGATTCCTATGGTACCTTACCCTCTTTAACAGTGGCAGTAATAACATCCAACAAGGCTGCATCTAAGTCATTTGGTTGTCCCTCACTTCCTGTCTTAGCAACAAACTATGATGTACCCTCATTGTTCATTTTGTTCTTATTCCCATGGTTGGAGCTCTATTTCTGGCGGTAAAATAATTTTCCATTAGCCACCTCTATCCTTTGAAGTATTTTAGTAACTCAAGTACGAGTGGTGAACTTCTCTCACGATAGTTGTCGAATAGGGTTGGCCCTCCAGAGATGAAATCGGAAAATATTGATAGGGATAAAACAGTTGTAGAATTAATTGGACAATTTTTCAAGGGCTCATTGATTTCGATTTGCGAAGGTCACTTTTGCATCATCCAAATGTTGTGTAAAGAGGGCTTCGAAATGGCTGATATAATTTTTTTTGTTAAAAATAAATAACAAATGACATAGAAAATAATAAGAATATAAAATAAATATGAAGAATCTTACGTGTGTTCTTCCAATGTCTTGACCAGATGTCTAAAAAGAGAGTCTTCGTTCAGTGTCCTCCATATTGTCGCATTGATGGAGATGAAATAGTTAGAGCCTACAATTTTGAGTTATAAGATGGAGAATTGGAAACTGGAACTGATGATGTGTTTGATGTTTTATTGAAAAATGATGAGGATGATTGGTTTTAAAAACAATAAGATGGAGGCAGGATGGAAGAGAATTATATCCTCTTTATAGTGGAAATCATGGCTTCTACGAAATTTATATGTATGCAAATCATGAACATTGTAACCTACTTTTCATATGGATACCCCAAAAAACAAAAATTAATGCATGAGAATCGAAATTATGCTTTGGATAAACATTGGTTACACATTATGCACAACCAAACACGCATAAGTGAGTGAGTGACACAGATCTATTACATAAGACCTCCAATGGGATTTATTTGATAGCAAAATAATCTTAGTGTGGTTGATTAAATAAACGAATAATTAAACATAATTCCTCAATCTTTAATAATTGTAAGGAAATAATGTTAACCAATATATGAAGTAACTTTGTGAGGAACCCATAATTAACAATATAATGAGGAAAAAGTAAATTTAGTATTTATTGAGATTTTGTGAAAATATAAGTGTGCTTGTGTTACTTGTAGGAAATTTGTACAATTATTTTCTAACTCTTTGTGAATATTTGGAAGCAAATGTGAAAATAACTTAAAACAAGACAAATATGGATGTCTTAGGCATATCTTCAATAGGTTAGATGACTTAGAAACTATATATGTAGTTAATGTTTTATTGATGGATGCATATAGTACAGACCAACGCTTTGTCCACCCGAGTCAATCATTTTCCTAGAAACCAATTCATGCAAAATACAATAGTCAGGAAATAAAATGGTGCATCAGTTATGTTCTTTGATCATTTTTCTATTTGAAATTAAATTTAAATTAAAGGTTGGTACACAAAAGTCATATGTAAGGGTTAATTGTGAATTAAAACTAATTGTGCTAGTGTGATAAATTTACATTGATATGAGTGGAAAATTTGGGATTGGTTAATAGTGATATGTGGGCGATAATATGATACGTGGCACCATTATCTAAAATCTGAGGACTTGCACTACTCAAATTAATAGACACTATAGTAAATAAAATAAAACCTATATCATTCGCATAGGCATTAAAAATACAATAATTATTTATTCGCCACTCAACCCTTGAACAATTCCAGAAGTGTTGGAACTTAACAAGTCATGAGATTCTATCTTATTTTTTGAAGGTTGATTGCCACAAACTGAAGATTATTGTCTTTAGAATTGTCCTGGTTTGTTATTGTTTCCATTTTTCAACAGACATCTATTCTCTTTATGACCCATCCTATCACAATATGTACAATGAAATATGAGACTCTGACATTTATCTATAGTTTGTCGAGATCTAATACAATGGTCACGTATTTTCTGCTTTGAATTTTCTCATTTCTCGACGACTGCAGAACCTATAGAGAAGTTTTCAATGGGCTCCGAGGATACCCATCCTTCCTTCTCTAATTGGAATATCAAAGCATATGTTTGACGGACATTGGGAAGATGTGACATTATCATTATTTGGACATCATCACCATGTAAAATTCATTCAAACCCATAACAATTGCATAAGACGATCTTCTTCTCTCTGTTTGGGGTGTGCTTGTTCTTGATTGCTAGTCAGTGAAGAAAAATATATCTCGACATCATCCCATGATGCCTTGATCTTGACAAAAATATGTAGCTAATACCATTGTGATTTGTGATATGATGGTGATTGATTTTAGTATGTGAAAACACAGTTGGAGCATTCTTTGGAGAGAATTAGTCGCGCAAGTCAACCCTTACTTCGCTCACAGTCTTTACATGGATAACCCCTTCAGAAATATCTGATTAAACAATATAAATGAGAAATTGCATTACTTAAACAGAATAGGTTAATTATTTTGTGATAGTTCTTTAACACTACCTTTGACGATTTCACAAATTAGTGCACTCTTTAATCTTAGTCTAAAGAAGCACACAGATAGATTGTTCCCACAGAGTTCCCGCACAGTTCCCACAGTTCCCACAAAACTCTGAAAAGAAGGAGACAGGTCCAAATCGAGTCCCAACTATAAAATGACGTTAGTGGAGTAGTTGGAGTCATATTAAAGAATCTGAAAGTCGTAAATTACTAAGTGATGTTAGTGGGTAGTGAGAATCATATTTTCTATAAAACTGAACTCTTTTGTTTCAATCTTCACGTAATAAAATCAAATTAGTTGTCTGTTCAAATTGTTTCATCTGTCTATTTAATTTGTTTCATGGTATCAGAGAAAGGGCTCTGTATATCAAGTGTTTGATTTTATTACCTAGAGAATTCTTGCCGAGTATTATTACTTTTAAATCAATATGAATGGATGCAATTCAGCTTCTTCTATGGCTACAGAGAAGTTTGTTAAAACCAATTACCAATATTGACGGTTGTCTATGGAGGCCTTGATTCAAGAAAACGATTTATTGGATCTTGTTTCTGGTATCGAGATACTTCCTAGTGATACTCTGGAAAACATTGAGTTAATGAGGAAATAGAGAGTAAGGTGCGGAAAGGCTTTATTCGCGTTGAGAACTTCGATCGGTAATGAATTTAATTATCATGTTCATGCGTTAGATTCTCCAAAGGATATCTGGGATACTCTTGACACTTCTTTTACCCATAAAACTACTTTGCAGCTTAAATACATTGATAATGAGCTTCATTCTTTAACCTAAGGTAATATGTCAATATCTGATTACTTTCTTAAAGTTAAGAATGTATGTTCCGAAATTTCAGGTTTGGATACTGATGAACCTAAGATGTTATATGATTCATGGGTTACAATATGACTTCATGTCTTTTATATAATTAATACAAGGATGGGTTAACCAACCATCAATTGTTGAGTTAGAGAACCTACTCTCTAACCAGACAACATTGGTTAAAAAATGCTTGGTAAGTATTCAGTTGATTTTTAAGATACATTGGTTACCAAAAATAGGTGAAGATGGAAAAGGATTGAGGGGGAGTCAACAAACCACTTTAAACGGACATGTTTTAGATGCGGAAGGACTGGACACAGGAAGTCGGGTTGTCGTGCAAATCTTGTGTGCAAGAACACCAAGTCACATTAAACCAAACTCTTATTCGAAAATCCTTAAATCATATGCAAATATTGCATATGATGCTGAAGATAGCAATGAACTACAGTGAGAAAATTGTTTCTCAATTGAAGTTATTAATAAACTAGACAAGATGCCTTCTGCCACACATAGATCTGAAAAGAAATCGGAATTTAATACTAGTTGTATTCATTACAATAATGAGTGGCTCGTTGATTCAGGTTGCTCACACCATACTACCGGTAATGTTTCTATACTCTCTGATATTCGTCCTTATTTGAGCAAACGAGTAATTATTACATCCAATAGTGAAAGAAGGTGATTTGAGTGTGAAGGTTACAAAATCAGATGATGAAAGGTTACAACAATGACTCTGTTTTGGGTGCACGATAAGAATCTTCCTCGAGAACTGTGGGAAGCAGCTATGCAGTGTGGGTGTCATGTGATAAACCGACTGCCTCCATGGCAAGGTACATAAAAATCTCCTTTCGAGTTGATATATACGATCAAACCTAATACGAGTTACTTTACAGTTTTTGGGTCTCTTTGCTATGTTCATATACCTAAGCAAAATCGAACTAAGATTGATCCGAAAGGAAGAAAGTGTGTGTTTGTTGGTTATGACGTGAAAAGGAAAGGATGGACATGTATGGATCATATTACTAAGAAGATTGTGACTTCTCGTGCTGTTGTTTTTTACAAGGTTTCTAATTTTTACCCAACTGCTGGTCCGCAAGAAAGCTCTATATATATGTCATTTGTTGAAACTGATCCTGAGCCGATCTCTGCTCAAGAAGATGTTAGTGAGATGAGGAGTTCATAATTTTCTGGTCATAATAATTTACTACAACGAGAAATCGTACTTCGAAGAACTACAAGACATAGGAAGCTACCTATTTATTTAAAGGATTATGAAGTTCAAGCAAACCAATGTAATATCACTTCTTATTTTATGTTAGAAGACATGGTAGAAAATAAGCCTTCATCCTATATTGAAGCTCAAGGGAAGTCAGAATGGGAGAATGCAATGAAAGATGAAATTGCACCCTTGGACATAAATTATACTTGGGTTCTTGTACCGAAACCGAAAGATGTTGAACTTGTAACATGTAAATTATTTTCCAAATTAAATAAGGTAGCAGATGGAAGCATTTCTAGACACAAAATTCCTCTAGTTGCTCGTGGTTTCTCTCAACAACATAGGCTTGATTATGAAGAAACTTTCAGCCCCACTTGCAAAGATGGTAGCAATTCGTACCATTATTTCTTTGGCAACAAACAAATGTTGGACTCTTTGGCAAATCAATGTAAAGAATGCTTTCCTTTACGACAAACTGGATTGGGGTATATATATATATGGAACAACAACTTGGTTTTATTTCAAGATAATTTCCAGAATATGTCTGCAAACTTAAGAAGGCATTATACGGTCTCAAACAAGCACCTCGTGCGTGGTATGGTAAGATTGCTGAATACTTTTTATGTTAGGGTTATTATCCATTTGATTCGGATCCAAGCCTCTTTGTTAAAATTGATGCAAATTTCAATACAATGGTCCTTCTGTGCGTTGATGATATGATAATTACGAGTAATAATTCAACTAAAATTAAACGGTTGAAAGGGGATTTATCTACTCGTTTTGAGATGAAAAACTTGGGAAAAGCTCGGCTAAAAAGCACCAGTGGTCCCCCATGTTTACCATTTGTATCAACTTGGTGCACTTTCTTCAATCATGCATAGAACTCATCCCCATCCTTTTTTTAAGTTGCATTTTCAGTCCCCCGCACATGTGAAGCATGTGAGCTTGACACGTGGCATCAATTTTTGTTGCAAGAATGGTCCCCCAATATATTTTCCAAAAATGCCCCTTAACATTTCATGTAAGCAACCATGTCACCTTCAAATTTTACCATTTACCTTCAAATTTTACCATTTAACTATTAACTTAATAAACGGACCGGGTCGAACCCTAATTTAATTAAAAAAACCTGAAACCCAATATAACCCAGCCCAGCACGTAGCAATATAACCCGACCCATTTTCCTTTACCCAAATCAGACCCGTCGTTCTCGTTCTACTCTCTACCTACCTCTCTCCTCTTCCATGGCTTCTCCTTCTCTCTCCTCTCTCTTTCCTATCTTTTTCTCGAAATCCGTCCCTATAGTGGTGAAATAGCTAAATATTTTTTCTCAGCTCGACTAGAACACTACTTACTGCCTAATCAAATAGGTAACCCCATAAGAAGATCTCAGCAGGAAGTGCATTGCGTAAAAGGGCATGGAGATCAGCCCAATAAGCTGCTCTAAAGTCAAAGCTTTCGTCTCTGGTTAGCACCCGACTAAACTTTTTCTCAGTATCTGTTACTTGATTCTAACATAAAAGAAAAAAACACATTTTATCAATAAAAAAGAGAAACTATCAAGAAAAAGTATTATATATAGTTTCATTTGTGCCCATTGTTGGTAAAACATGATGATAAAGATATACGAAAGGCCAATGCGGTAAACAGATAAACATGGTGCAAAAGTAAGCAATTGGTTAAGTCCGTTTGTCGCATAAATACCTGAACTGAAAGATGAACTTAGTTGCATCATTTGCACATCTAAAGACAATTTTACTGGGCGTTACAAATTACTAACATGATTATCGACCGTAAAAAGGATAGAGTTTATTGAAATAGACACAACATCTGTCGATTGCTTCATTTTGGGTAAAAGGTAAATTTAATTATGTAAGACACAAAAGCATGGAAAACTGCTATGTTGTTGAATGCGTATCGGACAATCCACTCGAACACTAAAGATTCCTTAATATTTGGTTCTACCTGTAAAATAGACGGATTTCGAGAAAAAGAGAGGAAAGAGAGAGGAGAGAAAAGGAGAGGCCATGGAGAGGAGAGAGGTAGGTAAAGAGAAGAACGAGAACACGGGTCTGATTTGGATTAGGGGAAAGGGGTCGGGTTATATTGCTACGGTCTGGGCTGGGTTATATTGGGTTTCAAGTTTTTTTAATTAAATTAGGGTCGACCCGATCCGTTTATTAAGTTAATGGGTAAATGGTAAAATTTGAAGATAAATGGTAAAATTTGAAGGTAAATGGTAAAACTGACATGGCTGACATGGAATGTTAAGGGGCATTTTTGAAAAAAAAAAATTGGGGGACCATTCTTGCAACAAAAACTGATGCCACGTGTCAAGCTCACAGGCTTCACATGTGCAGGAGGACTAAAAATGCAACTTAAAAAAACGAACTCGATGAGTTCTATGCATGATTGGAGGAAGGGGACCAAGTTGATAGAAGTGGTAAATATGAGGGACTACTCGTGCATTTTAGCCGAAAAGCTCACTACTTCGTTGGTTTAGAAGTTGAAGAAGTTGATGGCTATTTTATGTAATAAATAAGTTATGCTACTAAGCTTTTAGCCCGGTTTCGTATGAAGATGCAAACTATACAACCACTCCAATGGATCCAGGTTTAAAATTAAACAAGAATGAAGGTGAATTATTAGATAATATGACTGAGTATCACAAACTTGTGGGATGTCTTTTATAGTTAATAGTAACTCGTCCGGATATTACTTTTTCTGTTGGAATAGTATCCCAATTTATGAATCAACCATGTGTTGGTCATATGGATGCTGCAAAACAAATTCTTCGATATGTGAAAGGAACATTAGAGTATGGGCTGATGTATGCACGGATTACAAAGTTCCACTCATGTGCTTCATGCTCGCACAAAACTAATTGATACTCGCCATCACTTTATCCGAGAGAAGTTACTTAATCAAGAAACTGAGTTGAGATCTAGACGGACAAATGAGCAGGTTGTTGATGACCTTACTAAGGCTTTTCCCAAATCGAAGTTCGAAGAGTTCAGAGGAGCTCTCAGTCTAGCTGATCGAAAGAATGCACTAAGGAGGAGTGTCACAAATTACTGCACTCTTTAATCTCGGTTATAAGAAAAAGACAGACAGATAGTTCTTATAGTTCCCACAGAGTTCCTGCAGTTCCCACAGTCCCCACAAAATTCCTAAAAGAAGCAAACAGCTCCAAATCAATTCACAACTATTAAATGACGTTAGTGGAGTAGTGAGGGTTATATTAAGAAGTCTGAAAGTCTCAAATTACTAAGTGATGTTAGTGGGTAGTGAGAATCATATTTTCTATAAGTACTGAACTCTTTTGTTTCATTCTTCATGTAATAAAATCAAACTATCTCTCTGATCAAATGGTTTCATCTATCCGTTCAATTTGTTTCACGACGAAACCGATCTTCTTTTCTACAGTAAGAGCATGAATCAATATTTTTCTGCATGATTGATAATTGATGTCTTTTAATTTGATGAGAACAATGAGTTTGATCTTTGATCCGAAATCTTTTAATTTGTGATTTGAATCTCGGAGTGAGGATTTTTTTATGATGAGGTGCTTTTAGGTTAAGGTAGATCCAAACCTAAGATTAATTTTTATAGTCTGAAGTTAAGAAAATTAAAGATAAGAAAAGAATAAAATTAATATGAAAACTATTTTTTATAGTTTGAAATAAAAAAATAAAAAAAATATATTAATAAAATTAATAAGAAATAATAAATCATTTTTTCTATTTATTATTGCAAGGTTTATCTATAAAAAGTAAAAAAATACTTGATTTTATTGAAAAGGTTACCGCTTTTGTTATTTTATTAAAAATATTTATACCTAAAACTATACGATCAGTAAACCATATAAAAGCAAAAATATTGATTTTTCATTTTAATATTTTATAACTACCAAATTCCCA
Source organism: Limnanthes douglasii subsp. nivea (assembly GCA_036936605.1). Lineage (NCBI taxonomy): Eukaryota > Viridiplantae > Streptophyta > Magnoliopsida > Brassicales > Limnanthaceae > Limnanthes > Limnanthes douglasii. Next base: position 280,702,666 of record JAUPFV010000004.1, read on the forward strand.
ACTACAAAAGGTATTGAATATTAAATGCAAGATCCTATATAAAAAGATGGCTAGCGTTTCCTTAGGAAACCATCATTTGATCAATAAAAACTTAAACTACAGCAAACCAAAAACAATAACAAGATGAAAATGGGAGTTCCATCGATTGCTTTTCTTGTGGTAATCGTTCTAGTTAGTGAAACGCTGATAGCAGAGGCAATATGTGATGTAAGGCAGCTATCTCCATGCTTACCTGCAATCACGGGTCCAACTGCGCCCACACCTGTGTGCTGCATCAGGGCACGTCAGGCGAAACCATGCATTTGTGAGTATCTCAGAAACCCTGCACTCGTCAAATATATCCCTAAAGCCAAACAGGTTGCTGCCAAATGTGGTGTTGCCATCCCTAGATGTTGACCTTCTTCTTTATTGTAATAGCCTATAAATTATAATAAAATTATCAATTCCGATATAAGTATTCAGTAATGTAAGATCGGTTCAGTCATACTATCATTTTGACTTTGTATGATTTTACTATGATGTTAGGAAAATGAGCACGCCCTGAATGCTAAACATATAATTTATAGATGGTGCCACATCCATCTGTAGATGGAGGACAATAATTTTGAAACCAAAATCTGTTGCCTAAAAGTCTTATATAAATGATTAATAAACTCTATTCAAATATTTATATATACGATAAAAGTAATATAAATTATATTATATGTTCACAGAAATGTGTTCAAGTATACTTACAAAGTCTTATTCAAATGTGTATATATATATATATCATAAAAACAATATAAATTATATTATATATTAAAACAAATCTGTGGCCTAAAAGGAGAAATGGATTAAAACCTGATCCACGGGTTCATTGCATCGATGTTTACCAGCTGGACTTAACATGTTGTGAAGATGGTGATGGTTCTTCTTCCTCTTAGCCCTGACTGGTGGTTTTTTCCTTGCGATGAAGTGTGTATTTTATTTCTTTATAGAAGTAAAGGCATACAATATTGCGTCCCATTCAAGAAAAAAAGTATAACATTCAGTTAATACAAAGCAAAATATTCGTATACTCCCTCAATATTCCATTAAATCTTACACAATTGTAGTATTACTTATGGTGGTAACGTGTTTTGAGTATTCGATATCATTTGGATTCATTTTCGGATTAATCTTATATGGTGGTAACTTGTTTTGAGTATTCGATATCATTTGGATTCATTTTCGGATTAATCTTCTTCTTCATCGCTTCTTCTTTTTTCTCCTAGTTGGATTCATAGAGTTATGTTCGAATAAAACAAGAATACACTGTATATCAATAAAAATGAATAGAATACACTTTATAAAATCTATACACCATGCCTTGTTTTTCAAGCACTAAAATAAATGATTATAAATAGAAAACCACATACAAATAGTAACATTTACGAGTTAGCTCAAAAGGGTTGTTACACAACCTTTTGGACTTGAAGAGGAAAACCCAGTTCTTAGAGCACGGAGTGCATCTAAATTAGTTCTAAGGATATATTGATCAATGAGTGATACTTGTTAGATAATATTGAACACGGTTATTAGAAGTTATTGTGTCAGTTAATTAGATAAGATCGGCTAACTGTTATGTATTAGTCTATTTAAACAAGATTTTAGTAATATTTAAAGTGTGGTGAAACAATTCGAGTTCAAGGATACTTCCATTATCTTAAGTCTGTCTTGTCTTGTCTGCATTTTGGTTTGATTACAGGGACCATAGTTTACATTTGGTATCTGAGCCTGTCTTTCCAAAGAAATGGATGACATCGATGGAGAACAATCAAAAGTAGTTAGAGTCTTCAAATCAACGGCAAGAGGAGCCTCAATACCGATCCAATATCCAACGTTAAGCGAAACGAACTACGGCATATGGGCTGTCAAGATGAAGATAATCTTGCGTTCGCTAGGAGTATGGTCAGTGATCGAAGGTGAAGACACAGACGTCGACAAAGATCAAGGTGCCATGGTAGCCATTTCTCAAGCCGTGCCAGATGACGTGATGATGGCAATCGCCGAAAAGCAGACGGCAAAGGAGGCTTGGGTCGAACTCAGGGAGATACGAGTTGGTGAAGATCGTGTCAAGAAGGCACGCGTACAGGTACTGAAACGTCAATTTAATAACTTGCAGATGGAGGACTCAGAGACGATAAATGGCTTTGCAATGAAGCTTACTACGCTAGTAGGCGAGATCCGCTCACTCGGGACAACACTCGACGAAAGAGAAGTTGTTGAAAAACTGTTTAGTGTTGTTCCCGATAAATTTCTCCATATTATCGGAACGATTGAGCAGTTTGGCGATTGTGAGAACATGTCGGTCTCAGAAGCAATCGGTCGCCTCAGAACCTTTGAAGAAGGGATTAAAGGACGATTGAACTCAAGAGGCAGTGGAGATCAGTTACTCTATACCCATGTCGAGTCAGACGCAAGAATCCCAAAGGGAAAGAGAGATGAAGGTTCCAGCAGCAACCATAGAGGAGGACGTCATGGGAGAGGACGTGGCCGTGGGCGTGGCTATCGTAAAGGTCGGGGAAATGGTGAATGCCATAACGAAGACCGAAAGCGACGTACTTCAACAAATCCAGGATCAAGTGTTTCAACTGTAATGATTATGGTCACTTTGCAAAAGAATGTCTCAAACCAAACCGAAGAGAAAGAGCCAACCTTGTTACAATGCAAACCGAAGATGAACCGGCACTGTTGATGGCCGAAACTCGTCTTCAGCCACGAGGTAAAAATCAAACAAGTGTTACTGCACGAAGAAAAGGTAGTGCCAAAGTTTAAAAGCACCCAAGAGAAGACTTGGTATTTAGATTCGGGCGCAAGTAATCACATGACCGGTTGTATCGAAAAATTTGCTGAAATTGATAGTGCTATTAAAGGGTCAGTCAAATTTGGTGATGGTTCGGCAGTAGAAATACAAGGAAGAGGTTCGGTTTTGTTTGAAGACTTCACAGGTGAGCATCGAATACTTACTAATGTCTATTACATTCCGATGTTGAAAAGTAATATTATAAGGTCAGCTTGATGAAAACGGGTGTAAGGTTATGGTTGAAGGAGGTGTTATGAGTATTTTTGACAGATCACAAAGGCTATTAGCAAAAGTGAACAGGTCAAGCAACATGCTGTATGAATTTAATATAGCACCAGCCCTACCCGAATGTTTTATGGTAAGGAACAAAGAAAATGCATGGAGATGGCATGCAAGGTACGGGCATGTAAACTTTCAAGCCTTGAAGCTTCTAAGTCAGAAACGGATGGTCCACGGTTTGCCCATAATCGAGCGTAAGGACCGCATCTGCGATGGTTGTTTGATTGGAAAACAACATCGAAACCCAGTTCCAGCAGTGGCAAAATTCCGAGCAAAAGCACCACTTGATCTGTGGCATGGAGATTTGCGCGGACCAATAACTCCTACCACACACGGAGGTAACCGTTATTTCCTACTGTTGGTTGATGATTCTACAAGATTTATGTGGCAGGTACTGATCCGAAACAAAGACGAGGCATTTGTGGCATTTAAAAAGGTGAAATCTGCAGCAGAAATAGAGAAAAACAGTTAGTTAAAAGCTCGGCGCACCGATCGTGGCGGTGAATTCACCTCAAATGAGTTCAAGATCTACTGTGAGGGGTTGGGAATTAAGCATTATCTATCGGCACCGTATTCTCCTCAGCAGAATGGAGTTGTTGAACGAAGCAATCAGACAGTGGTCGGCATGGCAAGGAGCTTGTTGAAAAGCATGGGAGTCCCAAACGAATTTTGTATCAACTGCAGTGTATCTCCTAAATTGAGCCCCAACAAAAAACGTTTTCGGCAAAACTCCCTATGAAGCATATTATAACCGCAAGCCAAGTGTTGATCATTTTCGTATCTTTGGATGTGTCGGACATGTAAAATATGTTACACCACACCTTTCAAAACTTGCAGACCGAAGCAAGCAGATGGTGTTTATTGGTTATGATTCGAATACAAAAGGCTATCGGATGTTTGATCCGAAGTCAAAACGAGTAGTCGTAACACGAGACGTCGTGTTCGAAGAGGAGAAAAAGTGGGAGTGGAGAAAATTTCCAGTAATGGAAACAGGGAACATTTTTGCCGCACCTTACTTTACCATAGCAAGCACATCTGATACGAAAAATCTCCAAGATAAAGAAGGTGTCAACGATTTCGGCATGGATTTCCCACAACCGAAACAGGAACTAAACGGTAACCGAAATCAACATGCTACACCAGTGATAAACACAAGATCCAGAAAATCTGTTTTAAATTCACCATATACTCCAGTAGCAACGTTTGAAGATTCAGTATCAACTAAAAAACTACAACCCTCGACACTTGATGAGAGTTCATCCGAAGGACCACGGGGTAAGTGTGACATCAAAGAACTTTACGATGAAACCTTCCCAATAGAATTGAAGTATTCGGGACTGTGTTTGCTTGGAGAAGAGGAGCCTTCAACTCTTGAAGAAGCCAAGGCTGATCCGATGTGGAGAAGAGCAATAGAGGAAGAAATTTCTTCTATTCGAGAAAATAAAACTTGGAAGCTCGTTCCATTACCTGACAGCCACAAACCTATTGGTTTAAAGTGGGTTTACAAGCTAAAGAAGGACACTCAAGGCAGAATAGTGAGGCACAAGGCAAGAATAGTGGCAAAAGGGTACGTTCAACGACAAGGTGTAGATTTTGATGAAGTTTTTGCCCCTGTTGCTCGGCTAGAGACGGTACGTTTTCTGATTTCTATCGCAGCACACGAAGGATGGGAGGTGCATCATATGGATGTAAAGTCAGCCTTCCTCAACGGGGAGTTGGAAGAAGGAGTGTACGTTACTCAACCGCCGAGTTTTGAAGAAAAAAGAGAAGAGCACAAGGTATTAAAACTACATAAGGCATTCTATGGATTACGACAAGCACCTAGAGCTTGGAATTCAAAACGGGACAAGTCATTGAAAACACTATGTTTTGAGAGGTGTTCATTAGAGCATGATGTGTACAAAAAAAGCCAAGGAAAAGGGAATTTGATAGTTGGAGTTTATGTGGATGATCTAGTCATCACTGGAGAGAGCATACAAGATATAAATAAGTTTAAATCTCAGATGAAAAAGATATTTAGTATGACTGATCTTGGTTTACTAAGCTACTATTTAGCGATTGAAGTCTGTCAAAGTTCTAAGAAGATCACACTCAACTAGTCTGCATATGCAACAAAGGTGTTAGAAAAATGCGGTATGAAAGATTGTAACCCTTCACAAATTCCGATGGAACCTCGTCTACAACTGAGACACAACCCTATACCGAAGCATTGTTGGCAGCTTAAGGTATCTACTGCATACGCGCCCAGATTTAGCATTCTCTGTCGGCATAGTGAGTAGATACATGGAAAAGCCCACAACGGAGCACATGGCTGCAGTAAAACATATATTACGGTACGTGAAAGGAACTTTAAATCTCGGTTGCATTTATGAGAAAAAGAAAGGAAGCTTGGAGCTGTTAGTTACTCTGATAGTGATCTAGCCGGGGATGTTGATGATCAGAAGAGCACTACAGGGGTAATATTCTTTCTTAGGTCAAACCCGGTTAGTTGGTGTTCACAAAAACAAAAGGTTGTTGCGTTATCTTCATGTGAAGCAGAATATATCGCCGCCTGTGCAGCAGCATGTCAAGGAGTGTGGCTGGGACGATTGTTGGAAAATTTATTAAAAAAGAAGGTTAATCAAATGGTTTTAAAGATAGATAATTAGTCTGCAATCGCATTGAGCAAGAATTCAGTCCACCATGAGAGAAGCAATCACTTTGATACTCGATTCAACTACATTAGAGACTGTATTGAATCAGGAATGATTGCAATCCAACATGTTTGCACAGAAGATCAACGAGATGATATTCTCACAAAGTCGCTATCAAGGAAGAAGTTCATAGAGATGAGAGAAAAGAGTGGTGTGTAGATGATCAAGTAGAAAAACAACAGTTGTGTTCAATCTTAAGGGAGAAAATGTTAGATAATATTGAACACGGTTATTAGAAGTTATTGTGTCAGTTAATTAGATAAGATCGGCTAACTGTTATGTATTAGTCTATTTAAACAAGAATCTAGTAATATTGAAAGTGTGGTGAAACAATTCCAGTTCAAGGATACTTTCATTTTCTTAAGTCTGTCTTGTCTTGTCTGCATTTTGGTTTGATTACAAGGACCATAGTTTACATTATACTCAGACTTTGTACTAGAGCACAAGACAACTTCCTGCTTTTGGAGGATCAGGAGACAAGAGAATCGCAGAAGAAAACACAATTCCCCTTCACTAAAAGTGATTATCCAAGGAGGCTTGATACGAAGTATGAAGGATGAAGTCCCATATAAGTACCTTAAAATTTTCTTGACATATTATAGATGCACGTGGGTCGGACGCTTCTAATATTGACTCATCTTGTTTACTGCAAAGGAAATATCTGAAAAAGTGTGAAGTTGATACTAGAAAGACCCTAACACACTGCTATATTTGCAGGAAACAAGATAATTTCACCATCAGTCTGGGAAAATGAGGGACTCACACACATTAGAGTGAAGAAAATATTGAGAGCGGAGAGCCCTTCCCCGTCGAGTAAGTTGTTTTATGTAATTTGGTTGAGTTACATACATGCCGAAGTCATCTCTGTAAACCTGAATACTTAAGAAAAGCCTAAGACAACCCATGTCATTCAATGAAAATTCAGATTTGAGTCTCTGAAGAAACATTTTCAAGTAGGAAGTTGTATTTCCAGTGACTATAAAGTCATTAAAGCAAGTTGTCCTTCAGCTTATTATATGATGCACGAGGAGCATACTTTAAGCAATAAAATGAATTCTGCAAAATGACACACATGAGAAGGATATTTATTATCCACAAACCCTTCAAATTGTACCATATACACATGTTCCTTTGGAACACCATTTAGGAAGGTATTGTTAATATCCAATTGCCTTAGATCTCATCCTTTCGAAACAATCAAAATAAGAACAAGTCTTATAGTAGATGCTTTGATTACTCGACTAATGGTCCCAGTAAAATCAATGCCATGTATCTGATCAAAACCGTTAGCAACAAGTCTAGCCTTGTAACGTTGAGCAAATCCACCAGGGTTGTATTTTAGTTTATAAACCCACGTGTAGCATGAGAGAATCATCACATTAATTTATGGAACCAATGAGAATGTATGATTTTCTATTACAACATCAAATTCAGTCTACATAGCCTAAGCCTAATCTTGAACAACTATAGCCTCGTAGAATTTAATAGGTTCATTGTCAGTATTAGGAACAATGATAAAACCTGAGTATAGAACCTTCAATTTAAATATACTTGCTTTAGCTCTAGTGATCATATGATGGCTATTATGTAGGGTATGTCTTTGACAATGATGGTTAGAATTTTCAAAGGGGAAGTCAATGGTTAAGCAATGTGTGATGCTTGTTTGTATAGATAAGGGATTTTATTGTATGGGTTGTGTTACAGAATTTATATTTAACAATGTGACAACTCTAATATGTGTAGGTATATGATTTATTTGTCTTATTTGTGAACTTCTCTTACTAGATCATGTATGATCTAAATATGACACAGTCTGGCCGTTATTGCGTAGCCCGTAGGCGTGATAAGTGACCCTTTCACGGAGTTATAAAAAACAAGTATAAACAGATGCATTCAAATGACAAAAGCAATAAAATTTCATTTAATGGAGAAAATAAGTGGATGCCTTATTAAAGAAACCCTTTGCTCCATCAAAGGGAAAAATAGTGTATCACATCATTACATGGCTTGATGATATAATTTCAGGTGACTAATATTCCAAGGATGCATCAGGGCGTGGCCATCCCAATCGGCAATTCGATATGCACCTTAGTGACTTTTGAAGATAACAATGTAGAGTCCTTCCCAGGCAGGTCCCATATTCCCAGTCGTTTTATCCCCAACATCCTGAAACATTTTTTTCATGATGAGGTCTACGATTTATAAGGTGTGGGGTTGGAGCTTCGAAATAAACCGCCCTCGCAGCATGCTTTTGTAATGTTTACGTGCTTGATCTTGCCTATCTTTTATGAGATTGACATCAACCGCTCGATCAACATCATTCGAATCTTCTGAGTAATTAACGATTCTATGGCTCAGGATGATGATTTCTTCACGTACCACGACCTCTGACCCATAGATGAGAGAAAATAGAGTCTCGCTTCTGGCTGTACGCGGGGTGGTACGGTAAGCCAACAATACTTCTCGTAGTTTGTTCGACCATTTACTATTAGCCCCTTTGAGATTTTTCATAATGACATCGGGGATAGTACGATTAGTGCCCTCGACATGTCCATTTTCTTGTGGATAGTATGGCATGGTGAAGTGCTGGGTGATGCCGAAACATTTGCAAACTATGGAGATCATTGAATTTTAGAATTGAGGTCTATTGTCTATCATCATAATTCGAGGGATTCCAAAACAAGTTAGAATCTGTTGATGTATGAAGTCACATATCTCTTGAAATCTAGTCCTAGATATTGTCTTTGCTTCAACCCATTTGGTGAAATAATCAACCGCGCCAATATGAACTGTTTTTTTCTTGTGACTATTGGCAAATGACCTACAAGATGGATGCCCCAATTATCGAGTGTGCAAAAAATAAGGTTGGTGACCATGGATTCACTTGGGAGATGTCCATTGCTGAACGATTTTCTCTACCACAAAGTTAGCAAGTTGGCTTATTTGCGGTGTATTTCTCGCCCATCCTCTTTTATACTTTGTCTTTCATCTTGTTAAGTTTTTCTGAACTTATCTGCATTTCCAATGAAGCCAGTGCTTGCCATCACTTGAGTAAGATATATCATAACCTTCAAGTAGAATGTGAAAACAGTGGAGATGAGGCAAGTGGTAAGCACATTAAAGAGAACTGGAGTGAATTGAAAAGACAGTGTAATTTTAGGGGGTTATAAATTACACATTAAGGACTGTAATATTTTTTCCCTTCTTTAAGTGTTACAGTCTCTATAAAACCTAGTGTTAGGGTTTTGTGTATTCACCAGAAACGGCAGTCACTGTATTCTTCCTAATAAAATCGATCTGCAGCAGGTCCGGAGACGTAGGCATAATTTGCTGAACTCCGTTAACAATTGTGTCTTTGATTTCACTTTTGTTTTTGTGCTTTCCTTTTCTTTTTTTCTTTTGTTTTTTTATCTGATTTGACAGGAAATTAGCATATTTCCCCAAGAACTGGTATCAGAGCCAGGTTGGTAGCGATCCAAAGGAAATCAGATTTGAGTGGGAGCAATGGCTACAGACGAAGGAAAGGTGAGACTCGAAAAATTCGATGGTGTAGATTTTGGGTTCTGGAAGATGCAGATTGAAGATTATCTGTACCAGAAAAAACTTTATCAACCCCTCTCAGAAAAGAAACCAGAAGGTATGAAAGATGAAGATTGGACCCTTCTTGATAGACAAGCTCTTGGAGTCATCCGATTGACGCTATCCCGCAACGTTGCTTTTAACATCATAAAGGAAAAAACCACGGCGGGTCTTATGAAGGCTCTCTCCAGTATGTATGAGAAGCCATCAGCGTCTAACAAAGTTCACTTGATGAGGCGTTTATTCAATTTGCGAATGACGGAAGGCGCTTCGGTAGCTCAACACCTCAATGAACTCAATACAATCACAAACCAGTTGAGTTCAGTTGAGATTGTATTTGATGAAGAAATACGAGCATTGATACTGTTGTCTTCACTACCAGATAGTTGGAATGCTACTGTCACTGCGGTGAGTAGCTCGTCAGGAAGAAATAAGTTGAAATTTGATGATGTTCGTGACCTAGTTCTCAGTGAAGAGATTCGAAGGAGAGAATCAGGTGAGTCATCAATCTCCTTAGTCTTACATACAGAATCGAGAGGAAGAAATTCAACCAGAGTATATGGACGCGGTAAATCGAACTACCGAGGCAAATCAAGAGACTGGAGGTCCAAGTCTAGGAATCCTAAAAATTCCCATGGGTTGAGAAACATGGAGTGTTGGAATTGTGGGAAGACCGGGCACCTTAAATTTCAGTGCAAGAGAGAACCAAAGGAACAAGAGAAGAAAACAGAGGCAAATATCACTTCAGAAGGAGACGATGCGTTAATATGCTCCTTAGAAAGCAGGGAAGAGTCTTGGGTATTAGACTCCGGAGCATCGTTTCACGCGACTTCGAAGAAAGAATTCTTCGAGAGGTATGTACCTGGTAACCTTGGAAAAGTATATCTTGGTGATGATCAACCTTGTGATATTATTGGTAAAGGTAATGTGAAGATTAAGTTGAATGGGTCTGTATGGGAACTGAAAGATGTCAGACATATCCCCAGTCTGAGAAAGAACTTAATCTCAGTAGGGCAGTTGGCTAGCGAAGGCTATAGTACGATCTTCTATGGTGACAATTGGAAAATTTCAAAGGGAGCAATGACGATTGCTCGCGGAAAGAAGAGTGGTACTCTTTACAAGACAGCAGAGACGAGCTGTTCAATTACAATAGCAGCAGGAAACGAAAATCCAAATGTTTGGCACCAGAGGCTTGGCCATATGAGTGTGAAGGGTATGAAAATTATGTACTCAAATGGGAAGCTTCCAGGTCTGAAGTCAGTCGATATAGACATGTGTGAAGATTGCATACTTGGAAAACAAAAAAGGGTCAGTTTTCAGACGAGTGGTAGAACCCCAAAGAAAGAAAAGCTGGACCTTGTTCACTCTGACGTTTGGGGGCCAACAACTGTTTCATCTATAGGAGGGAAACACTATTTTGTGACATTTATCGATGATCATTCTCGAAAGGTAGGGGTTTATTTTATGAAGCATAAATCTGAAGTGTTTGATGTTTTTAGGAGATGGAAATCTATGGTTGAGAATGAGACAGGTCTGAAGATTAAAAAGCTGAGAACTGATAATGGTGGTGAATATGAGGACACCAAATTCAAGAACTTTTGCTATGAGCATGGTATCAGGATGGAGAGAACCGTTCCAGGTACGCCTCAACACAATGGTATTGCCGAACGTATGAACAGAACGTTGACAGAAAGAGCCAGAAGCATTCGAATACAGTCTGGTTTACCGAAGCAGTTCTGGGCAGAAGCAATCAATACATCGGCTTACCTGGTTAACCGAGGCCCGTCGGTTCCCTTAGAACATCGAATACCCGAGGAGGTATGGAGTGGTAAGGATATAAAATTATCACATCTAAGAGTTTTTGGTTGTACAGCATATGTTCATATAAGTGACCAAGGCAGGAACAAGCTTGATCCGAAATCGAAAAAATGTTTCCTGATCGGCTATGGCGAAGATGAGTTCGGTTATCGTGTTTGGGATGAGGAGAACAAGAAGATGATACGAAGCAGAGATGTGATCTTCAATGAAACAGTGATGTACAAGGACAGACATAAAACTGAAGCAAATGACTCAAAGCCGTATGAATCAGTATTTGCAGATATCGAGGGAGTCCCAGATAGTCAAGAATTAGAGTCGATCAGATTAACCCCTCAAGAAGGAGAGTCTGTTGGACAGACCTATCGACAGCAATCCGATACCCTACAGCCGACCGAGGCAGTTCCTGTTTTGCGAAGATCTTCCCGACCCCATGTACCCAACAGGAGATACTTGAACTATCTGTTACTTACCGATGGAGGAGAACCTGAATGCTATGATGAAGCTTGCCAGACCAGTGATGCTAGTAAGTGGGAGTTTGCTATGAAAAATGAGATGAAGTCTTTAATCTCAAATGATACATGGGACCTAACTGAGTTACCGATGGGTAAGAAGGCACTTCATAACAAATGGGTGTATCGGGTGAAAGATGAGCATGATGGCTCTAAGAGATACAAAGCACGACTAGTTGTCAAAGGGTTCCAGCAAAAGGAAGGAATTGATTACACCGATATTTTTGCTCCAGTTGTGAAGCTCAATACTATTAGATCAGTGTTGAGTATTGTTGCCATTGAAGACCTTTATCTTGAACAGTTAGATGTGAAGACTGCATTTCTTCACGGGGATTTGGATGAGGAGATATACATGTATCAACCAGAAGGTTTCTTAAAAGAAGGGAAAGAAAACATGGTATGCAGACTTAAGAAAGGTTTGTATGGTTTAAAACAAGCTCCAAGACAGTGGTACAAGAAATTTGACGGTTTTATGCACAAAGAGAGTTTTCAGAAGTGTAATGCGGACCACTGTTGCTATTTTAAAAGATGTAAGTCCAGTTATATCATTTTGCTACTTTATGTTGATGATATGTTAGTAGCAGGTTCAGATATGGATGATATTAGAAGATTGAAGCTACAATTGTCAAAAGAATTTGACATGAAGGACTTGGGTCCGGCGAAGACGATTCTTGGAATGCAAATCATAAGAGATAAGCATAGAAAAGTTCTGCAGTTATCTCAGTCAGAGTACATCGATCGCGTTTTGAAGAGATTTAACATGTGTGATGCAAAGCCAGTTAGTACACCATTGGCAGGTCACTTTCGTTTATCCAAGGATCAATCCCCTAAGACAGATGAAGAAAAAGACTTCATGGCTAAGGTTCCTTACGCCTCAGCTATTGGAAGTTTGATGTATGCAATAGTCTGTACAAGACCAGACATTAGTTATGGAGTGGGAGTTGTCAGTAGGTTTATGTCAAACCCAGGGAAAATTCATTGGGAAGCTGTCAAATGGATTTTGAGGTACCTACTAGGTACCATGGAAAAGTGTTTGTACTTTGGTAAGGGTGAGTTAAAGGTACAAGGCTATGTAGATGCAGATTTTGGAGGTGAAGTTGATCACCGGAAAATCACTACCGGTTATATATTTACTGTTGGAACTACAGCTGTTAGTTGGATGTCAAAATTACAAAAAATTGTCACTTTATCAACTACAGAGGCTGAGTATGTAGCAGTGACCGAAGCCAGTAAAGAGATGATATGGCTTCAAGGTTTGTTGACCGAGTTGGGATTCAAACAGAAGAACAACGTTCTGCATAGTGATAGTCAAAGTGCAATTCGATTGGCGAAGAATTCAACATTTCATTCAAGAACCAAGCACATCAGTCTTCGTTATCATTTCATTAGATCTTTATTGGAAGATGAGGTGCTAATACTGGAAAAGATCCAAGGAAGCAAGAATCCAGCTGATATGTTGATAAAGACAGTAGCCATTGAAAAACTGAAGTTGTGTTCAGCTTCAGTTGGTCTACAAGAGTAATAAGTCCAGAAAGATCTGCTGCATAGATCAAGGTGTGAAGACAGGTTGAAACCAGTCTTCAAGTGGGAGATTGTTAAGTTTTTCTGAACTTATCTGCATTTCCAATGAAGCCAGTGCTTGCCATCACTTGAGTAAGATATATCATAACCTTCAAGTAGAATGTGAAAACAGTGGAGATGAGGCAAGTGGTAAGCACATTAAAGAGAACTGGAGTGAATTGAAAAGACAGTGTAATTTTAGGGGGTTATAAATTACACATTAAGGACTGTAATATTTTTTCCCTTCTTTAAGTGTTACAGTCTCTATAAAACCTAGTGTTAGGGTTTTGTGTATTCACCAGAAACGGCAGTCACTGTATTCTTCCTAATAAAATCGATCTGCAGCAGGTCCGGAGACGTAGGCATAATTTGCTGAACTCCGTTAACAATTGTGTCTTTGATTTCACTTTTGTTTTTGTGCTTTCCTTTTCTTTTTTTCTTTTGTTTTTTTATCTGATTTGACAGGAAATTAGCATATTTCCCCAAGAACTGGTATCAGAGCCAGGTTGGTAGCGATCCAAAGGAAATCAGATTTGAGTGGGAGCAATGGCTACAGACGAAGGAAAGGTGAGACTCGAAAAATTCGATGGTGTAGATTTTGGGTTCTGGAAGATGCAGATTGAAGATTATCTGTACCAGAAAAAACTTTATCAACCCCTCTCAGAAAAGAAACCAGAAGGTATGAAAGATGAAGATTGGACCCTTCTTGATAGACAAGCTCTTGGAGTCATCCGATTGACGCTATCCCGCAACGTTGCTTTTAACATCATAAAGGAAACAACCACGGCGGGTCTTATGAAGGCTCTCTCCAGTATGTATGAGAAGCCATCAGCGTCTAACAAAGTTCACTTGATGAGGCGTTTATTCAATTTGCGAATGACGGAAGGTGCTTCGGTAGCTCAACACCTCAATGAACTCAATACAATCACAAACCAGTTGAGTTCAGTTGAGATTGATTTTGATGAAGAAATACGAGCATTGATACTGTTGTCTTCACTACCAGATATTTGGAATGCTACTGTCACTGCGGTGAGTAGCTCGTCAGGAAGAAATAAATTGAAATTTGATGATGTTCGTGACCTAGTTCTCAGTGAAGAGATTCGAAGGAGAGAATCAGGTGAGTCATCAATCTCTTCAGTCTTACATACAGAATCGAGAGGAAGAAATTCAACCAGAGTATATGGACGCGGTAAATCGAACTACCGAGGCAAATCAAGAGACTGGAGGTCCAAGTCTAGGAATCCTAAAAATTCCCATGGGTTGAGAAACATGGAGTGTTGGAATTGTGGGAAGACCGGGCACCTTAAATTTCAGTGCAAGAGAGAACCAAAGGAACAAGAGAAGAAAACAGAGGCAAATATCACTTCAGAAGGAGACGATGCGTTAATATGCTCCTTAGAAAGCAGGGAAAAGTCTTGGGTATTAGACTCCGGAGCATCGTTTCACGCGACTTCGAAGAAAGAATTCTTCGAGAGGTATGTACCTGGTAACCTTGGAAAAGTATATCTTGGTGATGATCAACCTTGTGATATTATTGGTAAAGGTAATGTGAAGATTAAGTTGAATGGGTCTGTATGGGAACTGAAAGATGTCAGACATATCCCCAGTCTGAGAAAGAACATAATCTCAGTAGGGCAGTTGGCTAGCGAAGGCTATAGTACGATCTTCTATGGTGACAATTGGAAAATTTCAAAGGGAGCAATGACGATTGCTCGCGGAAAGAAGAGTGGTACTCTTTACAAGACAGCAGAGACGAGCTGTTCAATTACAATAGCAGCAGGAAACGAAAATCCAAATGTTTGGCACCAGAGGCTTGGCCATATGAGTGTGAAGGGTATGAAAATTATGTACTCAAATGGGAAGCTTCCAGGTCTGAAGTCAGTCGATATAGACATGTGTGAAGATTGCATACTTGGAAAACAAAAAAGGGTCAGTTTTCAGACGAGTGGTAGAACCCCAAAGAAAGAAAAGCTGGACCTTGTTCACTCTGACGTTTGGGGGCCAACAACTGTTTCATCTATAGGAGGGAAACACTATTTTGTGACATTTATCGATGATCATTCTCGAAAGGTATGGGTTTATTTTCTGAAGCATAAATCTGAAGTGTTTGATGTTTTTAGGAGATGGAAATCTATGGTTGAGAATGAGACAGGTCTGAAGATTAAAAAGCTGAGAACTGATAATGGTGGTGAATATGAGGACACCAAATTCAAGAACTTTTGCTATGAGCATGGTATCAGGATGGAGAGAACCGTTCCAGGTACGCCTCAACACAATGGTATTGCCGAACGTATGAACAGAACGTTGACAGAAAGAGCCAGAAGCATTCGAATACAGTCTGGTTTACCGAAGCAGTTCTGGGCAGAAGCAATCAATACATCGGCTTACCTGGTTAACCGAGGCCCGTCGGTTCCCTTAGAACATCGAATACCCGAGGAGGTATGGAGTGGTAAGGATATAAAATTATCACATCTAAGAGTTTTTGGTTGTACAACATATGTTCATATAAGTGACCAAGGCAGGAACAAGCTTGATCCGAAATCGAAAAAATGTTTCCTGATCGGCTATGGCGAAGATGAGTTCGGTTATCGTGTTTGGGATGAGGAGAACAAGAAGATGATACGAAGCAGAGATGTGATCTTCAATGAAACAGTGATGTACAAGGACAGACATAAAACTGAAGCAAATGACTCAAAGCCGTATGAATCAGTATTTGCAGATATCGAGGGAGTCCCAGATAGTCAAGAATTAGAGTCGATCAGATTAACCCCTCAAGAAGGAGAGTCTGTTGGACAGACCTATCGACAGCAATCCGATACCCTACAGCCGACCGAGGCAGTTCCTGTTTTGCGAAGATCTTCCCGACCCCATGTACCCAACAGGAGATACTTGAACTATCTGTTACTTACCGATGGAGGAGAACCTGAATGCTATGATGAAGCTTGCCAGACCAGTGATGCTAGTAAGTGGGAGTTTGCTATGAAAAATGAGATGAAGTCTTTAATCTCAAATGATACATGGGACCTAACTGAGTTACCGATGGGTAAGAAGGCACTTCATAACAAATGGGTGTATCGGGTGAAAGATGAGCATGATGGCTCTAAGAGATACAAAGCACGACTAGTTGTCAAAGGGTTCCAGCAAAAGGAAGGAATTGATTACACCGATATTTTTGCTCCAGTTGTGAAGCTCAATACTATTAGATCAGTGTTGAGTATTGTTGCCATTGAAGACCTTTATCTTGAACAGTTAGATGTGAAGACTGCATTTCTTCACGGGGATTTGGATGAGGAGATATACATGTATCAACCAGAAGGTTTCTTAAAAGAAGGGAAAGAAAACATGGTATGCAGACTTAAGAAAAGTTTGTATGGTTTAAAACAAGCTCCAAGACAGTGGTACAAGAAATTTGACGGTTTTATGCACAAAGAGAGTTTTCAGAAGTGTAATGCGGACCACTGTTGCTATTTTAAAAGATGTAAGTCCAGTTATATCATTTTGCTACTTTATGTTGATGATATGTTAGTAGCAGGTTCAGATATGGATGATATTAGAAGATTGAAGCTACAATTGTCAAAAGAATTTGACATGAAGGACTTGGGTCCGGCGAAGACGATTCTTGGAATGCAAATCATAAGAGATAAGCATAGAAAAGTTCTGCAGTTATCTCAGTCAGAGTACATCGATCGCGTTTTGAAGAGATTTAACATGTGTGATGCAAAGCCAGTTAGTACACCATTGGCAGGTCACTTTCGTTTATCCAATGATCAATCCCCTAAGACAGATGAAGAAAAAGACTTCATGGCTAAGGTTCCTTACGCCTCAGCTATTGGAAGTTTGATGTATGCAATAGTCTGTACAAGACCAGACATTAGTTATGGAGTGGGAGTTGTCAGTAGGTTTATGTCAAACCCAGGGAAAATTCATTGGGAAGCTGTCAAATGGATTTTGAGGTACCTACTAGGTACCATGGAAAAGTGTTTGTACTTTGGTAAGGGTGAGTTAAAGGTACAAGGCTATGTAGATGCAGATTTTGGAGGTGAAGTTGATCACCGGAAAAGCACTACCGGTTATATATTTACTGTTGGAACTACAGCTGTTAGTTGGATGTCAAAATTACAAAAAATTGTCACTTTATCAACTACAGAGGCTGAGTATGTAGCAGTGACCGAAGCCAGTAAAGAGATGATATGGCTTCAAGGTTTGTTGACCGAGTTGGGATTCAAACAGAAGAACAACGTTCTGCATAGTGATAGTCAAAGTGCAATTCAATTGGCGAAGAATTCAACATTTCATTCAAGAACCAAGCACATCAGTCTTCGTTATCATTTCATTAGATCTTTATTGGAAGATGAGGTGCTAATACTGGAAAAGATCCAAGGAAGCAAGAATCCAGCTGATATGTTGATAAAGACAGTAGCCATTGAAAAACTGAAGTTGTGTTCAGCTTCAGTTGGTCTACAAGAGTAATAAGTCCAGAAAGATCTGCTGCATAGATCAAGGTGTGAAGACAGGTTGAAACCAGTCTTCAAGTGGGAGATTGTTAAGTTTTTCTGAACTTATCTGCATTTCCAATGAAGCCAGTGCTTGCCATCACTTGAGTAAGATATATCATAACCTTCAAGTAGAATGTGAAAACAGTGGAGATGAGGCAAGTGGTAAGCACATTAAAGAGAACTGGAGTGAATTGAAAAGACAGTGTAATTTTAGGGGGTTATAAATTACACATTAAGGACTGTAATATTTTTTCCCTTCTTTAAGTGTTACAGTCTCTATAAAACCTAGTGTTAGGGTTTTGTGTATTCACCAGAAACGGCAGTCACTGTATTCTTCCTAATAAAATCGATCTGCAGCAGGTCCGGAGACGTAGGCATAATTTGCTGAACTCCGTTAACAATTGTGTCTTTGATTTCACTTTTGTTTTTGTGCTTTCCTTTTCTTTTTTTCTTTTGTTTTTTTATCTGATTTGACAGGAAATTAGCATATTTCCCCAAGACATCTATAGTTTGTTTGATTAAATATACATATTAAAATAGCCTCTATATTGACCTATAAAGTAACCACTTGTTTTTTTACCTCTAGGATTAAACTGGTTGGTGTTATGTTATAAGTTTTTTTTGTTGTTGAGTTGGTGGCGGAAAATCTTATATTACACATAGAATTGAGATAACCTTTTTAGTTGTTCTAGCCTACTCGTAAGGGAAGAGAGTGACTTGTAAGCTCATCCAGTATTTGACCTCTTTGTGACCTAGATAAAGGGTCATATATGAACTAAACATTATAAATGTTTGTTTTTTATATATATTAGATCTAATGGTTTATTATGTTGAAATAATGTTGATTCTCATAGCTAATTAAATACTTCATATTGGCATTGATTGCAAATAATATAGTCAAACCGTAAAGAGAAGATAAACACTAAATTTCATGAACTGATCATTTTATTATAACTTATATTTGGTTAGAACAACGAAGAAGACGGTTAACATGTAGGGATGGTGACACCACATTTAGCAGCAACCTCTTTGGCTTTAGGGATATATGGAATGAGCGCAGGTTCTTTCAGATACTCGCAAATGCATGGTTCCGCCGCTTTCATTTGGTTACAGCACTCAGGTGTTGGTGCAGCTGGACCGGTAACTGCAGGTAAACAAGGCGTCAGCTGCTTTACATCACACACGCCCTCTGCTACTAACATTCCACTGGCTACAAAAATTAGGACCAGAAAAGCAAAAGATGAAACACCCTTCTTCATTTCTTATAGTGTATATGTTTCTTTTGTTCTTGTTTGAGTTGGGGAAGAGATGGTGTGCTAAAGACATGCTTTGGGTCAATTTATAGGGGGTTTGTATTCCATTTTCTATAATCAAATGGACAAATGACAAAATAAAGTTATAATTGTTTTTTTCATTTCAAGTAACTCTTTAATTATATATAATTTTTTCTTCAAATATACCTTCATAAATGCCTTCAAATTATAAAATATAATTAATATAACAAGCATGAATTTACTTCCATCCTATGGTTTCTTTCAACATTTAGTAAAAACATTATTATCAAAGTCCAATCAAAATTAAACAATCTTGTTTTTTATTTTATGGTAAGTATTTAATTATATATAATTATTTCTTGACATATTCCTTCATACTCCAAGGGTAGCCGAGTTGGTTGAGTATGGCATTCTTATGACTAAAAGGTTATGAGTTTGTGTCCTTCTACATACGCTTTCTGGACTGAGCCTGTCACCTTGTGTGGTTTACCTCCTGGCGTTGGTTTGCAGGCTATCGCACTCTGAGTAGCGACTGCGGATTCCTTCCGAAAAAAAAAAACAATAAAACTCAAGGACTATTTTAGAATTGAGCATAAAATATCAGTATCTACTTCTTCATTTTTTACACTTCAACTTATAAATTATAATTAATAAAATCAGCATGCAGTTACTTCTATCCTGTGGATTCTTTCAACATTTACTGACAATATTATTATCAGTCCAATAAAAATGAAACAATTTTATCCGTTTATTTTAATGAGTCTTATAGCTATGGATAATTACTTTTGACTGGTTTGGAGTTCTAAAATTTAAATTTATTGTAAAAAACATTCAATATTTCTTTAATTTATTTCAAAACTACTATATCCACAAATCCCATAGTCAGTTTTTTTATTAACAAAATTTACAATTTAAAGATATTGATGTGAAAATTCCGTAGTCGAGAACTTGTGTTTTCTTATGTTTCAAGTTTTACATTTTGATTTGGGTGGTTCAAATTTTTAACAAGTAATCCAAAATTTTAAAAAATATAAAAAGTAAAAGCAACAAAAATGAAAAATAGCAATATATATATATATATATATATATATATATATATATATATATATATATATATATATATATATATATAATTAGTTAAATATCTATTTATAAAATTTAACATTTTTTTAGATATTTTTCCACTTTAAGAAAGCAAAAAAAAAAACATTTTGTAACTTGATTATATGGAATAAATGTTTGTTTCATACTAACAATATTATTGATATTTGGAGAAATAAAATTTTCTATTTTAGTACAAATAATTGGGAAGGAAGACTTCTCTTAAGATAATTTTTCTTGATCTTAAAAAATATTAACATCTAGCGTAATTTTTGAAGTATTATCAGCTCTCCTAACAATATCCGTGGTGTTTGTGGGCTCTCCAACTAAAGATAAAGATTCTTAAATCAAACAGGTCTTATGCGGAGGTCCTAAACAAGCAAGACCACAAATCTACCGTCATCCAAAAAGATATATAAGAGAAAACTGACCGCATCTATATCCAATACAAGGATATCAAATATAGATCGTTAGTCTTTAAAATTTACCATAGGATAACAATTATAGATCGTTAGAGTTTAAAATTTACCATAGTAGGCAAATTTTCGAGATGTATGCCTAAACTCAATATTATAAACAAGTTTTTGAAATCTCTCAGTAGTCTACCTTAGATGCTCATTTACCCGTTTAAAATAGTGAACATGATTTCGAAATAATCTTTATTTTGATGTTATAGGTGTACTAAGAGACCATTGAGTAAAATATTTCGTCCATTTTACCGAAATTGTATAAAATCTGGATACCTTACATTATAATTTGAATATGAATTTTTAAAATTAGTGGTTGATTTTACCAGACAAACACTTCAATGATATACCAAAATATAGTTATTTAAAAACAAAATTAAAACATCACTTTATTGCTACACCTTTGTTTGCTACTTGTATGCAAATATATAACTCGACGAGAACATATAACTCCTTGTATGCAAATATAGTATGGTAGTCATAACCATGAGTAGTGTGTGAGTAATTAATTTATGTTTCCATCCGAGGAGGGTTTATATGCGGCGGGGAATGAAGGTCCAGGGGAGAGTGCGTATAAGGTGGGTTATAATTGAAGATCATCCCTACTCTCCCTCAAACTTTTGTACAGTCAGCTTCCGAAGTGGTTTGATATCTCTAAGCTGGAAAAGTTAGAGAAAACACAGTACCGGGATAGCCACATCGAATAATTCAAAATTTTCGTGATTAATTATGAGGATGATGATAAAATGATGTGTAAGGATTTTTCTCAAACTTTCAAAAATAGTGCATCAAAATGGTATAATTGTTTGCACCAAGGTTTTATCAAGAATTTTGACATATTCTGGAGCATGTTTCGCCAGCATTTTGTGGGAAGCAAAACATTTCGTGCAAATGGGGATACGATAATCTATTGCAGGCAAAAGGTGGGGGAAAGTCTTAAAGAATATACGAGACACTTTATCCAAATAAAATAATGACCTGGAATTCCATGAGGGCAAAGTGGCTCTGGTTACCTTCTGAATGGGTCTACTCCGCGTTGTAATGAAGGATAATGTTGTGGAAACACAAGCTATTACGTTTGGAGCACTATTGGATCATATAGAAAAACGAATTTTGGTAGATGAGAGCAGGGCATCGAAGTTAGAATCCATGTCACAGTTCAATCTGAAATTTTTTAACCAAGATGCAACAATGATAAGAAGCAATACACTACCAGTAAATATCCGACAGTAAATATCTCAACCAGCAAGTATGGTCCGACTGCGAGCACCTGTTCAAGTTATAAGTCAGACACCTCCAAGAGTGAAAGAATATGCACCAGTGGTCAACGCTCACCAATAGGTCTGCTCCAAGTCAAACAAATGGATCTGGCCTGCATATTTTTCTGAATTGACTGAGTATGTAGCAACTATCTTCAAGAAAGCACGTCCGCGTGTCCATTTTCGTAAACCATTTCCGATGAAAACTCTAAGGGAGAACAAAAACATATTTTAAGTATCAGAAGGATATCAGGCACGATATAAAAGACTGCGTGGGATTGAAAAAACATATACAATAATAGATCCAAAAAGGAAAGTTAACTGTATTTGTAAAGAAGAATTCTTCGATTGCTTCAAACAAGAAGTTATTCCAAAGGAAGAAGATGATTTAATGATATCGGAAAACTTTGATGAATAATCTATTGATGCGTTCGACATCTCCACTTAGTACTTAGATCCAAAACCGGGCAGAAATGACATAAATATTGTGGAAGAGCCGATAGTGAGAGAAAAGGTTAGTAAATTGTACGCTTTCTTTGAACCACTGAAAATTGTTCGAGGAGATACCGTTGCAGGAAAATCAAATTATTCTCGGAAAATAAATATTGTTAGTCTAACAACACAATTAGAAGCAGGTGCTTCACCATATTTGTATCTAAGTCCATCTCCAATAATTATAACGAAGGAGATCGCTGGGAACAAGATACAAAAAGTTCTGATCGATACTGGTAGGTCGACCAACATTATATTTATGACTACTTACAACCACATAAAAAACCCACCACTCATTATGCGATCGGATAGGACGATAGTAGGATTCATCTGGGCTAAAGCTGCGGTAGTCAGAGAATTTGAGGGAATAGTCGAGCTGGCCAAGAACCGTTCAAGAAGTTAGTATGTGTCTTCTGAAACAAATTGAACAAACACATGAACTGAAACAATAAGCACACAAAAGTTGATTTTATTAATTGAAGAAATGAAACAAAAGATTCAGTACTTATAGAAAATATGATTCAAACGTCTCTTAGTAATTTGAGACTTTCAGACTTCGTAATATAACTCCTACTACTTCACTAAGTCATTTGATAGTTGAGAATTGAATTGGAGTTTTCTGCTTATTTGTGGGTCTTTCCTTTGTTTGTGGGTCGTTTGCGGGTCTTTGATCTGTCTGTGTGTCCATTATTTGTCTGCTTCTTATAACTTAAATTATAGGAGTGAAGAATGCACTAATTTGTGACACTCCTCCTTAGTGCATTCTTTCGAGCATCTAGACCACAAGAAAGTTGTTGAACCAGTACCGAAACAATAGCCTGAAGTGCACCATCTGTCATTCACATTGCAGGTCCAATCAGTATCAAAGCAAAGGGTTGCACCAGTTGGTAAAGTCAGATCAACATATGATGATGCAGAAACAATATCAGGAATGTTGACTTTGATTGAATTATTGTCAATATTCACATCTGATCTGCTAAAAAGGCTTCCAGAGGTTTGGTTACACAAAACTCAAGAACCGGGGTCTTTGACTGCCTCTTGACCCTGCCTTGGTTGAATACTTTCATCTAATTGAACTCTGTCTGTCCCAAGCTAGTCCAGCATGTGATACACTCTCATAGCATGCAGCATGGCTTCCAGGAACGCTCATATTGAATTCTTAAGGGAGCAGCTGATTGGAATCTCAGGTGTAGCTAAGAAATCTAATTATCCTTTTTATTCTCTAGGCTTTGGGAGACAATATAAAGTCGTGAAGGATTTGTTAGAAGCTGATAAGAAATTGACACAATAATTCACTTTTTCCCGTGTTGTGGGAGACCGAGTTCGAACACTCCAAGCAGATGCCCTATCGGTTGACCTTGAAATTGACCGGACGCTGTATTTATTTCCTTACTCATTTTATCTTGTTTTTTCAATCACTCAAACTAAAAATTTTCTTTTGGACAACTATGAAGGGGGATTGCCAAACCGTTTGTAGGCCATGTTAAATCCGCAAATACAATATTTACACAACCGAGCCTCTAGTCAGGTACCAACTGTAGTTATAAGCTCTATAGATGCTTCACTCCAAATAATTTAGTTCTGAGCCATCTTTGGAGATGTGATCTGGGTCAAGTGAAATTACTGTACCCTCTGGAAGACGCAATACTTAGGCATTTAGAAGGCTTGGACAACCTTGTTTACCTACCCACCCGAACTAGGGCTCCCAATCATCAAGATGCTGAAAAGTCTGATGACGAGGAGAACGATACTGATGGTGACGCTGATTGAGAGGCTGAAGTCCGAGAAAGGCAAAAGAGTGAAGTCTGAGAAAAACAAAAAATGGAAGACGGAGAAGAACAACAAATTTATGATCAAGAAGAACAAAAAATTGATCTCAACCTTTATGTTCGAAGTGAGACCACATTCTTCCAGGGAGTTTTTTCCCCAAAGAAAGCAAGCTGCTAACCACGAAACCAAGAAGAGATTCTAGATGGAGAAAATGTTTCCCCTGCCTCAGCTTATTTCGACGTTTACGAGAATGAATTTTTTGCGAATGATCTTAAGAGGTCCCTTCACGTTGTTGGTCTCCTCGAAAAGAATGCCAACAGCAAAGAACGCTATAAAAATGAAAATATCCAAAGAATAGCTGAGGTGAAAAGGTTAGAAGAAGATCTTACCCATGAGAAGGAAACATCGGCCGACCAAAGAAAAACCAAGGTGAAGAGGTTAGAGGATAAACTTTCCCATGAGAAGGATACATCTCTTGAGCATCTGAAACATAATATTGCATTAGAGGCCAAACTTTCTAAAGAAAAAGATAAATTTGATGACGAAAGGGAATGATTCATCACTAGGGACGTCGAATGGATACTCTCGGCGATAGTCTCTTTAATTATTGTCATAAGACCCAAAAATATGTTCAGAGTGTTGTAAAAGAGATTGAAAAGCTCTCCGCATATCATGTCTCCTTAAAGAAAAACTTTAAGGATTATAAGAAGAAATATCTTGAGGAATATTATACTGATTGCTTCTCTCCACTCGAAATAGGATCCCAACATAAAGTCAGCTTTATTTTTAAAGATGCATGAGTACTTTCCTATTTAAAGCTATGAACCCTTTGGGGGAGCGTTATTGCAAAACATCGTCTAGTAGAAGTTTCTTTGGAAGATAAAGTGACTTCTTGTGACTCAGAGATTTCTTCCTCTGACTTTAGTTCCTCGAAAGACAGTAAAGAATGTGTCGCTTCTGAACAATATTGGTGTTTATTATTTATTATGTAACTTCTTCTTACTAGTCACCTTTTGGTGCCCCTTGTCAAACTTTTGTTGAACTTTCATATTCAGATAATATGCTTTGTGTTTTGGAAGTTCTTAACAAGTAAGATTTTTGGTTATATACTATCCCATGTAGCTCAATAATTTTATCCCTTATTAAGAATTTATTACAAATTCTCATATTCATTTTCCAAAATTTTCGATATGAAAATGTTTTACCCTTATCGTTTTGGACAACACTCACATTATTTTTCCAAAATTTTCGATATGAAATATCCTCGATATTTGTTAAACGAACCTACTTCAGGGTTCCGCTATTAGTAGTTGCTCCATTTATTTGTTAGTTTAATCAAATGAATGTTACTAGTGTCATCATGCATGGTGTATTAGAGGAGACAATGAACATGTGTCTATCGTATTGGTATGAAGATGGGAAATGACGCTTATGTGTGTTTGTTACAAATAACCTGTTATCGACGGAAATAATCGCAAAAGTAGTGGAATATAAAATTCAATTCTTTTATTGGATCCATTAAGTATATTTTAACTGTTACGACAACTGTGTGTACTGGAATGTTGAAACACGTATGGAGAGACAATTCGTATTATTATTGTATGTGGGTGATTCTATTTTATTTTTTTATAATTTTATTATAAGGCTACTTTACATATCTATTTCTTTTTAGACTCTCACCATTATTGGGCGGTTCTGCCTATCTATTTTTATATTTTATGGAATCTAAAAAAATAAAAAATGGAGAATTACTTACACTGTGATTTGCACGAGACCTGATTTTACCTACATTGTAAGTGTTTTAAGTAAATTCATATCAAACCCGGGTAATCCTCATTGACATGTACTCAAGTGTCTGAATAGATACTTGAAGGCCTCGATTACTTTAGGGTTGTCTTACAAGCAATATCGTGGTAAAAGACTGTGTCTGATTATGTAGGCTCCCTCAACCCAAAAAAATATACTTCGGCTTATCTGTTTATTGTGCTTGGAGAAGTCGTTAGTTGGAATTCTTGTATACAAGTAGTTATTGTGTCGTCGTCTACGGAAACTGAGTATGTGACTGTTACAAAAGTAATGCAGGAAGCTATTTTCCAGAAGGGACTAGTGAGTGAACTCAGTGGTGTGGAGAAAGATGTGGTTTTGTTCTATCATAACACGAGTGTTCTTCATTTTATGAGAAATCCAAAATTCTATGAGAAAATCAAACACGTACATATTAAGTTATACTTCATTCGAGATGAAAAAGAGAATGAGCACGTGAAGGTGGCTAAGATTAGTAGCAAGGAAAAATCTTTCACATGCTCTAACCAAGGTATTATCGATTTCAAAATTCACAAACTGCATGAGACTGATGCAAGTCTGGAATGCAGTTGAGATGGTGTTTAAAGAGTAGAAGCCTATGTGGAAAGTTGTTAAATGTATTCTAGAAGCAACTTGTCAGTGACGGTATTCTCGTAGTACTATATGGTTGTTGGATATGTTGTTACATGAAGAGGAAAATATTATTGAAAATCTATGGTGTATTGGTTGAGACAAGCTGTTGAAGACTAGTAACCATTTGATCGAAAGAAATTTGTGTTGATAAGAAGACCCTTAGCCCGAAGCAGGATGGTTCGAAGAGAACAGATAAAAAACATCACTTGATGTAAAATAAGGTGGACCCTAGCACCACTGTTGGGTCGAACTAGATTTTTCTATTTGTGAGGATTCCTATAATAATGAATTATATTAACCCATGATTAATGAGATTTATTTTGGAGTGTCTCATGAATAGATATGGACTTTCCTACACCTATAAATAGAATAAAATATTGATGTCCAACATGTGACATGATTCACAAGCTGTATATTTCATAATAAATTGATATAGCTTTAGACATTTTAAGAAATAAGTGAGCTGAAAGATAAAAACTAAAGTCCATTGTGCTTGTGGAATTTTTAGATAATATACTTATATATAAAAGATGGATATGTTTTATTTCGACGTAAAAAAACTTTACAATGTCAACCACATAAGCTATTGTCTTGTGTGGTTGGTTTTATTATTTATTATTTTATTTTTCGTTCGTCTTGTACATAATAATTGAATCATTTATTTCGGTATACGTATTTTCTTCGACATATCTTTATTAGATAAATTATATATAGTTTGTTGTATTTTGGCAACCGTATATTTTGGGGAAATCTTCCGTTGGAATTTTTGTTCGTTTTAAACAATCATTACCATATCAAAATTCACTATTACAATTCCGTTTTCTAAAACAATTCATAGAGTAGTATAATCATCACCAAACCGGTTATTACATCTATATCCATTTATATACTTTGATGGTTGTCCACGTTTAAAATGTTGGAAATATCCGTATTGACAATCAAACAAAAGACCTAAAAATATATTCTAATGATAAACGATTGATGAAACTGTATATACTAGTTTACTTCATTAAAAATTTGATGAAGAAAAAAAATAGTGCACTACTTTTGTTTTCAATTCTGGACTAGGAAGTTCAAAGAGTTGATGTCCTTATTTTTTCCACTATATTATGTACAACTTAATATAGTAATAGTAATGATTCAGCTCCAAAGAGTTTATATCATTATTTTTGGTGTCTATATCTTGTATTCTATCTAGATAACCAAACATGAAGATAAGCTCTGTTTTTTAAACATTTTTCTCTAATAACATGGCAAACAAACTGTTCCTTTTTAAATGTTCGACATATCATTTAAAACCTATTGTTCCATTTTCAATTTTAAAGTTATACTTCGGAAATTACTATTCATATGTCCGATATCTCTTATTAAAGTTTTCTACCGCAGATGCCACCCCAACCGCTCTTGTAAACTAGACATCACGTCCATCACAACTGCTCCTGACCGCCTACTTTGAATACAAAAATAATAAATTTTAAAACATAACCACAATCATCATATCAACATCATATCAGGTGTTGAGAAACTCAATGCATTGGAGGACCTGCCAGATTTATGTCGGAGTCTAACTCATGTCGCAAAACATGTCTTAAGTCTTGCGCATCCATTTTATTAGCTAATTACCATCGCAAAGGGTTAATGAGAAATGCAACACGAATCAAAGAAAAGAGACTTCAACGGAAGCCTTATGCAACTGAAGTAGTGAGAAATTCGATGTGGATTCGGAGTATATGGATCGTGATCCAGATTGGTTCCAATTAAAGTACAAGTTTGTATTACCTTCCCATGAATTACTTTTGAATGGCTTAGGTGCAAATTTTATTGTTTTTGAATGAATCATGTCTTAGCTTTAATTGTTCTCCAATAAATAAAAACGTATGAAGAAATAAAACGAGTCGATAAAATGATAGATAATATTAAGCGCATTTGGTGATCCAAGTGCGTAACGAGATCCAGTGAGAAGATTACAAAATGCCTTGATCATGCCAAAAACTTGTTGAATAGAAATACCATATCATCAAAATTCTTTGCACACATCAATCAAAACTTGTTGGATAAACATTGAACAGACACGTGTTATTATGTCAGTTAGTAAGATAAGATCAAACCGTTAGTAATTTGTCTATATAAGAGACAAACCGTGTACATTTGATCTTTGAAATGACCGTTATCATTTCCATATTGATCTTATGAAATGACCCTTATCATTTCCACAATGATCTTGGAAATGACCGTTATCATTTCCATATTAATCATGCTTGTTATTGTATTTTTTGTTTAATATGAGGGACCTAATCCTACATTTGGTTGTGTTGCAGACGGCAAGGCAGCCATTTCTCAAGACGGAGAAACAGAGGCAGGGCAGCCATTTCTCAAGGCGGAGAAACAGACGGCAGGGCAGCCATTTCTCAAGCGGAGAAACAGATGGCAAGACGGCCATTTCTCAAGGCAGAGAAAGCAAGGCAGCCATTTCTCAAGCGGAGAAACAGACGTCAACAAGATCTTTAACAACTCTTCAGATAAAGAGGAAGATCAGACAGACGACGAAGAACACAGGAGTCGAGTTCAATGTTAAGGGGGAGAATGTTGGATAAACATTGAACAGACACGTGTTATTATGCCAGTTAGTAAGATAAGATCAAACCGTTAGTAATTTGTCTATATAAGAGACAAACCGTGTACATTTGATCTTTGAAATGACCGTTATCATTTCCATATTGATCTTATGAAATGACCCTTATCATTTCCACAATGATCTTGGAAATGACCGTTATCATTTCCATATTAATCATGAAATGACAGTTATCATTTCCATACTTGTCTGTATGTGAGTGTTATTGTATTTTTTGTTTAATATGAGGGACCTAATCCTACATTTGGTTGTGTTGCAGACGGCAAGGCAGCCATTTCTCAAGACGGAGAAACAGAGGCAGGGCAGCCATTTCTCAAGGTGGAGAAACAGAGGCAGGGCAGCCATTTCTCAAGGCGGAGAAACAGACGGCAGGGCAGCCATTTCTCAAGCGGAGAAACAGACGGCAAGACGGCCATTTCTCAAGGCGGAGAAAGCAAGGCAGCCATTTCTCAAGCGGAGAAACAGACGGTAACAAGATCTTCAACAACTCTTCAGATAAAGAGGAAGATCAGATAGACGACGAAGAAGACAGGAGTCGAGTTCAATGTTAAGGGGGAGAATGTTGGATAAACATTGAACAGACACGTGTTATTATGCCAGTTAGTAAGATAAGATCAAACCGTTAGTAATTTGTCTATATAAGAGATAAACAGTGTACATTTGATCCTTGAAATGACCGTTATCATTTCCATATTGATCTTATGAAATGACCGTTATCATTTCCACAATGATCTTGGAAATGACCGTTATCATTTCCATATTAATCATGAAATGACAAATATCATTTCCATACTTGTCTGTCTGTGAGTGTTATCTGTATTTTTTTGTTTAATAGGAGGGACCTAATCCCTACAAAAACATACTAGTCTTAGAAACGAATACATCAAAACATACTAGCCTTAGGGCTCAATCCCGTCTGATTTTCCTCCCTCTTTTCCTCATGGACTTTCATCATCAGAGTCCTTTTTGTAAGATTCGTCTTCTGAGCCATCAGAAATACCAAGTTGATCAGCTAAAGGTATGTCATGAGTAAGCAGATCAACTGGCACATTTCCCCGAAATTCCCCAAGGGATAACTTTAGGAATTTCTTGTCAAATAGAAATACCATATCTCATATGACCAAGTCATCCCTTAGCATATGCATTGACATGAATGTTTATATCTTGAAAAGAATTTTCCTTAAGAAACACTATCTCACTCTCTTATCTCTTAAGAAGATATTCAAGTTTTTTCTTCTCGTCCGACAAGGGATCAATGGTGACTTTGTCATCAGATTGATGATTCTTTAAGGAGGGTAATCTCCTCGCAAGTGGATGTTGCAAACTTTTATAATCATATTGCAATTTATCACGGTCTGATTTTTACATAGACTAACTCATCTTTAATAGATTTCACCTCTCTCTTTAGATTCTGAACCTTGTTTTTTTCTTCCTCAACTAAGTTATCAGATTATGGTTCTCTTTCTGGACCGAGGTGATTTATTCAACTTGAGACCTTAATTGTATCATTTCTTCTTCTTGGGAACTAAGGATTCCTACGGTACCTTACCCTCTTTAACAGTGACCTGGACTGAGGTGATTTATTCAACTTGAGACCTTAATTGTATCATTTCTTCTTCTTGGGAACTGAGGATTCCCATGGTACCTTACCCTCTTTAACAGTGACCGCAATAACATCCAATAAGGGTGCATAAAACTCATTTGGTTGTCCCTCACTTCCTGTCTTAGCAACAAACGGCAATGTGCCCTCATTGTTCTTTTTGTTATTGTTCCCATGGTTGGAGCTCTGTTGCTGGCGGTAAAATAATTTTCCATTGGCTGCCTCAATCCTTTTAAGTATTTTAGTAACTCGAGTACGAATTGTGAATTTCTCCAACGACAGTTTCCGAACAGGGTTGGCCCTCCAAAGATTAAATCGAAAAATATTGACAGGGATAAAATAGTTGTGAAGGGCTTCCAAATGGCTGATATAATTGTTTTGTTAAAAATAAATAACAAATGACATAGAAAATAATAAGAATATAAAATAAATATAAAGAATCGTACATGTGTTCTTCCAATGTCTTGACCATATGTCTCCAAAAGAGTGTCTTCGTCACTATCCTTCATTATGTCGCATTGATGGAGATGAAATAGATAAAGGCTACAGTTTTTAGTTATAAGATGTAGGATTGGAAACTGGAACTAATGATGAGTTTGGTGTTTGATTGAAAGATGATGAGGATTATTGGTTTTGAAAAAATCGGATGGAGGCGGGATGGAAGAGAAATAGATCTTCTTTAAAGTGGACATCATGGCTTATGATAAATTTATATGTATGAAAATCATGACATTCTAACCTTTTTTCATGTGGATACCCTAAAAAATAAAAATTGATTAACGAAAATCAAAATTATGTTTTGGATGAACATTGGTTACATATTATGCACACCAAGCATGCATAAGTGAGTGGGTGAAAGATATCTATTATATAAGACCTCAAATGGGGATTACTTTGATAGAAAAAAACTCTAAATTCGGTTTATTAAATGAACGATATTTAGACATAATTCCTTAATCTTCAATAGTTGTAACGAAATAATGTTAACCAGTATATGAAGGAAATTTGTGAGGATCCCATAATTCACAATGCAATGAGGAAAAAGTAAATGTAAGTGTGCTTGTGTTACTTGTAGGGAAATTGTATGATTATTTTCTAACTCTTTGTGAATATGTGGAAGCAAATGTGAAAATAACGTAAAAGGAGACAAATATGGATGCCTTTGGCATATCTTCAATAGGTTAGATGACTTAGAAATCATATAGGTAGTTAATGTTTTGTTGATAGATACATTTAGTACGGACCAACACGTTGTCCACCCGAGTCAATCGTTTTCCCCGAAACCGATTCCTGCAAAATACAATAGTCAGAAAATAAAATGTTGCATCACTTATGTTCTTTGATCATTTTTCTATCTGAAATTAAATTTAAATTAAAGGTTGGAACACGCAAGTCATATGTAAGGGTTAATTGTGAATTAAAACTAATTGTGCTAATGTGGGTAGTTTATGGTACCATACTATGTAGTAAATTAACATTGATATGAGTGGAAGGTTTGGGATTGGTTAAGAGTGATATGTAGGCAATAATATGAGTTGTGGCACCATTATCCAAAATCAGAGGACTTGCACTACTCGAATTAATGGAAACTATACTAAATGAAATCAAACTTACATCATTCGCATAGGCATTAACATTACAACAACTATTTATTTGACAGTCCACCCCTGAACAATGCTAGAAGTGTTGGGACCCAACAAGTCATGAGATTCTCTCGCATTTTTTGAAGGTTGATTGCCAGAAACTTAAGATTGTTGTCTATATAATTTTCCTCGTTTGTTATTGTTTCGATATTTCAAGTGACACTTATTTTCTTTATGACCCATCTTATCACAATATGTACAATGAAATATGAGACTCTAACATTTATCTATAGTTTGTCAAGATCTGTTATAATGGTCACGCATTTTTTCCTTTAAATTTCCTCCTTTCTCGACGACTGCGGTTGTTATAGAGAAGTTTTCAATCGGCTCCAAGGATACATATCCTTCCTTCTCTTATTGGAATATCAAAGCATATGTTTGACTGACATTGGGAAGATGTGATATTATCAATATTTGGGACATTAACGCCTTGTAAAATTCATTTAAACTCATCAAAAATTGAATAAAACGATATTATTTTCTCTGTTCGGGGTGTGCTTGTCGTTGATTGCTAGTCAATGGAGAAAAATATATCTCGAGATCATCCCACGATGCCTTGATCTTGACAAAAATATGTAGCTAATACCATTTTGATTTGTGATATGATGGCGATTGATTTTCGTAGATGAAAACACAGTTGGAGCATTCTTTTGAGACAATTGGTCGTGCAAGTCAACCCTTACTTCGCTCACAGTATTTATATGGATGACCCCTTCAGAAATATCTGATTAAACAACATGATTGAGAAATTTAATTGGTTCCATTACTTAAACATAATAGGTTCATGTTCATGTGATAGTTCTTTAACACTACCTTCGACGAAACCAATCTTCTTTGTAAAAATTAGTGCACGATTACAAGAAGAAGACACACTAAGGACCCGCAAAAGACCTACAAAGAAGTAGACACACTAAGGACCCGCAAAGGACTTGCAAAGAAGCAGACAGGTCCAAATTAATTCTGAACTATTAAATGACTCAATGAAGTAGTGGGAGTCATATTAGGAAATCTGAAAGTCTCAAATTACTAAGAGACGTTTGAATCATATTTTCTATAAGTATATATTGAACCTTTGTGTTTCACTCTTTAAGTAATAAAATCAACTCTTGTGTGCTTATTGTTTCAGTTCATGTGTCTGTTCAATTTGTTTCATTGTATTAGAGCGAGGTCGCTGCATATTAAGTGGTTGATTTTATTACCTAAAGAAATCCTATCAAGTGTCATTACTTTTAAATCAATATGAATGTAAATAATTTATATTCTCTTATGTCTACACAGAAGCTTGTTGGAACCAATTACCAATATTAGCGATTGTGTATGGAGGCTTTCATTCAAGGACAAAATTTGTAGGATCTTGTTTCCGGTACCGAGATACTTCCTAGTGATACTCCAGAAAACGTTGAATTAAAGAGGAAATAGAAAGTAAGGTGCGGAAAGGCTTTATTCGCGTTGAGAACTTTGATTCGTAAGGAATTTATTGATCATGTTTGTGCATTGGATTCTCTAAAGTATATTTGGGATACTCTTCACAGGTTCTTTACCCAGAAAAATACTATACAGCTTCAAAATATCTTGAGAATGCGCTTGCTTCATTAACTCAAGGTAATATGTCGATCTCTGATTACTTTCTTACGGTTAAGAATATATGTTCGGAAATTTCAGGTTTGGATAGTGATGAACCTATCAGTGATGCAAGGCTAAGACGTTATTTGATTCGTGGATTACGATTTGAGGTCATGCCGTTTATATCATCAATACAAGGATGGGTAAACCAACCATCAATTGTTGAGTTAGAGAACCTTCTCTCTAACCAGAAAGCATTGGTTAAACAAAAGTTTGGTAAGTATTCAGCTGATGTTGAAGATACATTATTTACTAAAGACAAGTCAAGGTGGAAAAGTATACAAAATTTTGGTAAGCAGACAAGGAATGACGGGGAGTCAGCAAACCACTTTAAACAGACATGTTTTAGATGCGGAAGGACTGGACACATGAAGTCAAGCCACGTCAATTCTCAACTATTAAATGACTTAGTGAAGTAGTGGGAGATATTTTAGAAAGTCTGAAAGTCTCAAATTTCTAAAAGACGTTTGAATCATATTTTATATAAGTACTGAACCTTTGTGTTTCACTCTTCAAATAATAAAATCAAACTTTTGTGTGTGCAAACTGTTTTAGTTCCTGTCTATTCAATTTGTTTCATTCTTTTCCACAGTAAGGGCATGAATAACTATTTTTCTCCATGACTGATAATTGATGTCGTTTAATTTGATGAGAACAAAAAGATGCAAAAATTGCTCTGAATTATGAATACAGAAAAGATGTGAGAGATCAATGAGTTTAATCGCCGATCCAGAACCTTTTAGCTTGTCGTTTGGATCCCGGATTGAGAAGTACAAAGCTCATTAGCAATGGTCATTTAACTTTATGTTATATTATGAAAATAAACATTATGGTAATAAAGAGAATTATGAATACTGCGCTTGTACCGTGATGGAAATAAAAATGGTCAACTTCAAATGAGAACAAAAAGTTTGGGTAAACAACTACTATTAGAATTTATTTTTTATTTAATTGGATTTTACAAAGTCCATTTTACTCGTGCACACATTTATAAACAAGACTCAACGTGACCGTAGTAATTTGAATTTTTTTATTCTAGTAATTATTGAAAATATTATAATAAATCAGCTTAGTTTTTGTTTCCGCTTCTAGGTCACATATATACGAAACAGTAAATATCAGTATGACGAGGAATTTTTAGGTTACGACCGTTTATGATGAGGTTCTTTTAGGTTAAGGTAGATCCAAACCTAATATTAATTTTTATTAATTTTTTTTTATAGTTTGAAATAAGAAAAATAAAATAATAAAAATAATAGGAAATAATAAATCATTTTTTTTTCTATTTAATATTGTACCTTTAAGGTTTATTTATAAAAAACAAAAAATATCCACTTTATTGAAAAGGTTACAGTTTTTGTTATTTTATTAAAAATATTCATACCTAAAACTATACGATCAGTAAACCATATAAAAGCAAAAATATTTATTTTTCATTTTAATATTTTATAACTACCAAATTCCCAACTATAAAAAGTATCCAATATTAAATGCAAGCTTCTATATAAAAAGATGGCTAACATTTCCTTAGCAAATCATCATTTCCTGACTAAAAACTTAAACTACAGCAAACCAAAGACAATAACAAGATGAAAAAGGGAGTTTCATGTATTGCTTTTCTTGTCGTAATCTTTCTAGTTAGTGAAACGCTGATAGCGGAGGCAGTATGTGATGTAAGGCAGCTATCTCCTTGCGTACCAGCAATTACGGGTCCAACTGCCCCAACACCTTTGTGCTGTATGAGGGCGCGTCAGGCCAAACCATGCATTTGTGAGTATCTCAGAAACCCTGCACTCGTAAAATATATCCCTAAAGCCAAGCAGGTTGCTGCCAAATGCGGTGTTGCCATCCCTAGATGTTGACCTTCTTCTTTATTGTAATAGCCTATAAATTATAATAAAATTATCAATTCCGATATAAGTATTCAGTACTGTAAGATCGGTTCAGTCATACTATCATTTTGACTTTGTATGATTTTACTATGATGTTAGGAAAATGATCACGCCCTGAATACTAGCCATATAATTTTACTAAATCGATCCACTAAATTTATAGATTGTGCCACATCCATTGAATTGATTTAATAAGTTTTACCAATTCTGTAGATGGAGGACAATAATTTTGAAACCAAAAACTAAATATTGCTGCCACATTTTGTGCGTGAGTTCAAATTGTTTTTCTATGTGATGAAGTTATTATTCCTTCTTGCGAACGACTTTTAATAACGTTTTTAATTAGATCAATTTGAAATTAAAAGTAAAATATACTATATACATGTATGAGTTTGATTTTGATAGGAGGATTTTATATGAACAGACATAATTGAAGTAGATGACTATTTTTTACCTTTTGACATTCGAAATTCAGAAATAAAAATGTTAGTTAGATTGATGTTATGGAAGAATGAAGAACATATAGGTTTTATGTTTCCAAGAAAATTAAATTATGGTGAAACATTTATCTAAACACTCTAAACATATTTTATTTAAAAATAAAACATTAAATAAAATAGAAGAATTCATACAAGTACCTATGACATACGCCGAGGAGATACAATCGACATAAAGAGGTCGATATCCAAAGAAAAAACTCAAGTTTACTTGATAACCTATCTAGATGTTAGGATAAAAAATAAACTATGATGTATTGAATAGAAATAATGATGCCTAATTTTAAATAAGTTATGTATGGACACATATTTGATATCAAAATATAACCGTGAATGCACTGACACTTTTTAAGACTTCGAAAAAAGTAAAATCAACATCCAAAAACAAAATCATAAAGAATACTTGGGCTGACAAAATATTATTCTGATATCCCGACGCACGAAGTCGAAGCTCATAGAATCAACAATTGGCTAGTTATGTGTATTCTCTAGGTATACACTTTACCTGCGAGACCTAACCACTCTTCATGAGTCGATTACCGTAGCGAAGGGTGGTACATCCTGCATAATTGCATAATTTTTCATGCAAGTTTTAGTTTCTTTAAAAAAATTGTAATTGTTAATTTTTAGACACAATTCTACACGAGTATCTAAATAGAATTTAAAAACAAATAATGGTTGGAATCCAAAAGACCATAAACATAAACAGAATTTATGAGATAAATACATCCCAATTATACCATTGTTATGTTTTTTTATTACGAAATACAACATCTTCACAGAATACAACATCTTTACATAATACAACATCTTCACGTAATATTTTTTTGTACTTCGCATTCTAC
The DNA here is from genome assembly GCA_036936605.1 of Limnanthes douglasii subsp. nivea. Lineage (NCBI taxonomy): Eukaryota > Viridiplantae > Streptophyta > Magnoliopsida > Brassicales > Limnanthaceae > Limnanthes > Limnanthes douglasii. The sequence goes on from JAUPFV010000004.1 coordinate 280,739,955, forward strand.
CACAAAACAAAATAATTCAAGACAAAATATTTTTCCTATACTTTTAATTCTACCGCAAAGCAAAACAATTCGAAGATGATCTCAATTTTAAAACCTGAAAATTTTGAGATTTAACTCCATGGGTTCTGATTATACCACGATCTAATGATTTTTCCTTCCAAGTCAATCATAGCCTCCACCACTTATTTGCATGTAAAACTCTAACAATTAAATAACAACTAGCCAAGTGTATGCCAAATTTGAACAATTAAAATCCACGACTTCAATTTGCATACATTTTCAACCATGATATACACTTTTAACAACCAAAACAACAATTAATTCAATCTGTCTATCATTTAAAGAATTTAATAGGAGCCATAGATTATCACTATTTTCATAATCTAAAAAACTAGATATCCATAATTAAAAGTCATCCAATAAAAATGAAGAAGAACTTACAGAAAATGATACCATAGTTCCATTGATGCTTTAATACTTGATTATGGATTCTTTTAAAGATGACAACAAATCTCTTCATTTCAATCTTCGTACAAATAATAAAACAATAACATCTTCGTACAAATCTCTTCACAAAAAAATAACAGATAATTAATATTTTCTTGCGAATATTGTTTAGAGATTTTCGGATAAACTCTGAAGTCTTGTTTTAATAATTTCAGATTTAAAATATTTTGGTGGTTCTCCAAAAAATTTAACCGGATAAAATCCACGTTTTGCATTTGAAAAAGGTGAATGAATATTTTTGTTGATTTATTTTTTTTCCACAGACCCATACTTATTTATTTTCAACCAAAATACTCCAAATGTAAAAGTTTAAAAAGTTTGATGTCCAAAAAACGGTTAAAATTTCAAATGATAAAACCGACCAAAAATTCAAATTTCTATAAATTTTCATAATTGTCTTATCATTCAAATAAATTTAACCACAGCCATGGACCCACTAATCATAATATATTCTAACAAGTGTGTATTCCACACTCTCCGACTTGTTCGATAATATATCACGACAACATTGGTCGACTAGTCCATCCAATTACACTAAAATATCCAACATTTATAAATGTTCCAACAAAGATAAGTACACCGTCAACCAAACAAGTCGACCCAAAGAAAGGTTGTTGGTGGATTGATGGTCAATGAAACGATGGTTATAAAGCCAAGATAGCGGCCCAAATGAAGTTTATTTTGGATTGATGATCATGTATTATATGATTATTTTAAAAACCAGTCATTGAAGTTTTGTTGATTAACTTAAGTCACTCAAGATGTATATTATCTTCAATATATAGAAAAAAAAATACTGTTCCTTAAACAAATTCAAACTTTACTTCCCCAAATAGTGCAAAATTAGGAAATAAGTTCCCTTAAATTAATCCACGAGAGATAGGAAAAGCACTATATTACTAGATCGTATAGTGCATCTTCAAGAACATAAACATTCATGTGGATAATGGTAAATGATTCATCGTGTTTCCATAAACTCATGGTGTATTTATATTCTTGCTTGTCAATCAACGCTACAAATTAAGAGTATGAGGCAGTACACGCAAGTTGGAGCATCTACTATTACTTTAAGAAATAAAGCTGATTTGTTGTAAATGAGGTAATGAAAATCAAGTTATAACGCAAGTTGGAGCATCTCCTATTACGAAACATATTTTGGTTGGTTACTTGGAAATATTTATTAGGATGTTATGGACTGCATTCTCATTAGTTAGAGATACAACATTTCGAAAAGTTGGATTTGTTGAATATTTTACGATTAGTTGCTTATGTTGTACGAAAGAAGTCTAATTCTCTTATTGACAATGGAATCAAGACACATATTATGTATATATATATTTTTAGTAGCATATGACGATCCAAGTCATAGATTATGGTAAAATTATGGACGCTATGATAAAGATATACTTAGTCATTATCATCAGAATGTTCTAAATATTAAGTAATTTGATTAATTATATAATTATAATTTAATAAGAATTCGATTAATAGCCAATTATGGATATATAAGTGTAGATATTCGGTTGATTTTGAGAATTTTTAAGGATTAGATCTAGATACCAGCAGTTAAGACTAAACTAATAATCATAGTCACATTACTACTAATAACTTGAGAGAATAATTACATGTTCAAAAGTGTAGAGTAGAATGGTATATTATAATTAGGTTAAATAAATTATAGTGACTAATGTGACTATGATAAGATTTTCCTTCAATCTTTCACATAATAAGCCTGCCATATTTTTATTATTCTAACATCAGAATTTTTTTTTCGTTTAAATTTCGGTAGTCTTTCTTTCATGAACATAAGAATAGAGCGCTTCATTGTGAAACAGGAACCAAAGAGTATATCAAAAATTTACAAGAGGACTACACCGGTTATTCAACAAATATTTAACTTGTATTTTATGTGTAATAGAATTATTCAAGAATTCAACATGTTCTATCGACTGCAATTTATTAGAACTCATTTGGAGTACTATTTTATCTCAGTCTTCGATCATAGTATTAGTACAAGTTTGTTATTGCTTCAGAAATATTATTTAATCATGTCATTGATCTCAAATGTTAATAAAAGTTCATGAAATAAGGTCAATTTTCTATTATGAGTATGGTATATGTTCGAGCAAAACTTGTCAATTTTGTGGACTATTTCTTATAATATTTGTTAAAAACCGTGGATTAAAAAGAGTAATTCTTGAAAAATTGATTAATTTTTATAATTTATGTGGTTTTAAGACCGAATCATTGAGAATTGACAGGAAGCAATATAAAGAGATAAGAGATAGGGCTTAATCTAAGGAAGTTGGAAGATATTCAAACTACATTCTCTTTTAAAATGTGGTTTAACTACAGGGAGCAGAAACCTTTATGGGCTAAACTCATGGCTTCTATCTATTGTACAACCTGCCACCCTATCATCATTTCTAATCAATCAAGATGCTCTAAGACTTGGAAACGTTTGTAAAATATCAAAGATCGAGCTTGGAAATGCATTTCCTAGAATATTTGGGAGGGAGCTATAGACTTTTAGCTTGATATATGGGCTTCTGTGAATCCATTTATCCTGTTTAACTCCACTGATAGTAAAGATTGTAATTTTCCAACTCGAGTGAAAGAATTTTGGAGTAATCGGTATTGGGATTTAGACAGAATTCAGGCTATCTTTTCATCTGCAACAATTGAATCGATAAAGAATAATTCATTAAACTCTTCAACGGATTCTATCAAATGGGCCTTGTGAGGGACTTGAGATATCAGTACCAAAGATACTTGGAGGTTTATAAGAAAAAAAACTAATAAATCCTCCTTATTCGCAAAGATATGGAACTCGATCACTCCGAAAAAACCTCATTCTTAGTTTGGAAAACAATCTATTTAGAAAAAATAGCTTTCATCTAGCTTCAAAGTGTCAACATTGCGAAAATGTTGAAACTACTAATCCCACTTTGATCAACTGTACTAAAGATTGGGAAGTCTAGAATTTCTTTGCTTCCATGTTCAATATTTTAAGAAGTAGGAATATGACTTTCCCTCGTATCTTTAGATCTATTCTTCCAATTTTTATTTCGTGGAATATCTGGGCCGATAGAAATAGAAGGAAACATCTAAACCAGAATTTCTCTTCCAGTTCTATCATCGATAAAGTGATTAACATGATTGCAAGACTTGAACAAGCTCACTTGCTTAAACGAAAACACGGGTAATGATGCTGGAAAAGCGCATTTTCAGGACTGTTTAAATAATCTGGTTAAGTAGAATAGCCTTATCCTTGCAATGGAAACTCCCAAAGTCAACCAAATATAAATTAAATATTGATGGTGCCAGTTGCTACAATGAAGACGCTAGTGGAGGAGGATTAATTCGAGATAACTATGGTAACCTTGTACCGGGTTATGGAAGGTTTTATTGTAAGCAGTCTTCTATAGTTTCTGATTGTATAGCACTATTAGACAGGTTACGGTTATGTCACAATAAAGGGATTACTCCGCTAGTTATTGGAACATATTCAACATTACTCACTAAGATGATTCTAAAAAGAAACTCACCATGGTATCTGGAGCCAATCAACAAGTGCTGCAGATCCTTGATATCTTCTACGATGAATCTTACTCACATCTTCCGGAAACAGAATGTTACTGCAGATTGGATAGTGAAGAACACTCTAAAAATCGGATCGGACATCAACCGTGATCCAAACTGTATCGTTAATCGTCTCAGAGCAATAATTTTATTGGAAAATTTAGAAATCGGCTACATACAAGTTGAAGAAACATAATAAGCTGTCTGCCTATTCTATAGCTTATCGTATGAATCTAGCTATGATTTTCTTTTGTCAAAAATAGAAAATAAACTATAGTTTTGACTTTAATGTAATGGACCTAGCCCACCAATACTGTATCCCGACAACATTATAATAACACAGTATCACAATTAAAAACAAATATATGACTAATTAAATATTAAAGAGTTATTACATGATCAAATCCGTTTCATTATTTAGCCACCTAGGCATTTACGGACCAAATAATGTTTATTTGTATCAATTTGATACTATTTGTTTTGATAATTAATTTTATTTATAAATCTGAATTATGTTACACGAAAATATTTTAAAATAATAAATTAAAAATCAAACATTCTTCTTGCTCTTGCAGAATATGAGGGAAATATAAAGCACGGTAGGGAGAGCAAACTTTTAAAAAATAATCTACAAAAGTCAATCTATGATAAAAACTTCCAAAATTTTGAATAAAATATATATTATAATTTTAAGCTCTTTTGGATTATAATATTTAAAAGTACAAAAAATGAATATTTTTTTCCTTTTATTTTGGCTTCTGTTAAATTATAGCCTCTTTTGACAAGGAGCCCAAAAATCTAAAAGGCTACCAAAATTGTCTTTTTATCCCGCCGCAGAGATTTCAACGGCCAGTTCAGAGATTTCAACCAAAAGTCTTTCATTTTTTTATAATATTTATAACTACCAACGCCCCAACAATAAAAAGCTATCGGATAATAAATGCAAGCTCCTACTATAAGATTCTGATATTGCAACACATTTTATTGCCATTACAACGTATCAGAAATATATTAGAAAACCCTATTTACATTCAACCCTAGGAGTAGATGGGCATGCACGGTCAATACCACAGTAAGCAGCAACCCTAATGATTTGCCCACTTTTTAACGTTTGAGCATACTGACACACACAATTTTGCTTGATCTGCATCTGAGCACAGCACCCTACAGAGAAGTTTTGACATATCGGCTTATAAGGGGCCAGATCCGCAAGGTTACAAAGCTCTACATCTGACAACCATTTCACTCACCAAAAAGAAGTACCACCAAAAAAGCAAAAGATGAAACTCCTTTCTTCATTTTTATTTATTTTTTTCTTTTGTGATACTTTGTGTTTTTGATGAAAATGATGGTTTTGTAATGATATGTATTAGGTCAATTTATAGGAGAGTTTGCATTTATTACTTATAAAACTAGATAGTATAAAATTAGGTTCGCATGCAGTCATGTCAAATTCCATTGTCATTTAATTTTTAACTAGATATTTTTTTATCATAATGAAAAATACTAATGCACCATTGCTTTTAGTTTTTTAATTTGACTTTTATTTCTTGATGAGATACAAAATAATGATTCTTACTATAAATACATAATATTCAAAAGGGTAATGCTAACCCGTGTCACCCCTTAATAAGCATTAACTACTGTACTTTTTTTGGTAGTTTTAATTTGCTTTTTAGTTGGACAATAACTTCTGTAATTATAGTTTAAAATAGACAAAATTAACCTTCTCTTGTGCATGATATAATGATATTAACCTTGTGCTGTTCTTGTCAAATAAAAGAGTTTTCAATGATAATAAATATTTTACATGCCAAAACAACATTAAATTTATAAAAGTAGGGCGATTTAATGCATATTAACTGGTGTCGTGGACACCGGTTAGCATTACCCTATTTAAAATACATTAATAAAAACTTCAATAACTTATTACAAATATACAGAAAGAGAATGAGTCCGGAATCGTTATTTGTTCTTGAAGTACTCGTTATAAAAACTTAAATACATTCCCTCGCCATGAACTAAAAATACTATTATAATTTGTATCGTAATATCTGTTATGCCTACTTTAAATTTTATTCTTGCATTAAATGGATTCCATCACCATAAAGTCAAAATATTAGGAGTATTATTTATTGGGTTGCTAATATGATATATTTTACATGCATACAACATTTACAATAAAAATTTGTAACTTTGTATAATTTGTAAGGACTAAATAGAAATTAGTCCATTTTTGTAACATATTCCGTTTAAAACTAAGTCTTGGCTCCTCTATATAAAGGACCAGATTACTCTAATAAAGGGGTTGAACACTTTTACTAGAAGCTCATTTTGTACTTGTGTTTTCTGTCTCTAAAAACTCTTAAGTGTTTTCTCTCTCTAGAACTTTTCCTTAGCAATTTACTACAGCGAAATCAAACATTATCAAAGTGGCAACTCCACTCGGGACTGAATAAGAAAAATCAGTAGCTTATTATGTTCGAAAGTGATACTATTCATTGGTATTTTTTATACTAAAATTCATAAGATGGATCCTGAAAATAATAACCCTACGCTTCAATCAGCGATAGAAACCGTGAGAGATGATTTGCAAAAGAATGGGACTGATGGGAATAGAACTGATGGATCGTCTCGATCCAAGTTCGATCTGATAGTGAGACAAGAATGAATCAACTTCTAGATAAAACCAATGTTTTGAATGAAAAATATGAACGAAGGGAGCAAGAGATACTTTCTGTTAGAATCAGATATGAAGTTAGACAAGAAATGGAAAAACCGATGTGGAAGATCAGTCAGATCGATCTTTTGATGACAGACATGCTAAGTCCCAACATAAAAAAGCACGCTTTGTGTCTCCCAAAGAGTGATATTCGTCCTGAAAGGAAAAACAAATAAACAAAAATTGTTAACTTCTAGTGATAAGGAAGTAGAAAGTTCTGCCTCGGGATTTAAAAGGCATAGAGGTTCTTCAAAAGGGGAATTTAAAAAGAGATTACTCGAGGAGGTATAAAAAGGAGAGCAAGTCTAGGAATGCTCCTCGATCAACTTGGCATGAAGGAAATCCTTTGAATCAGTATATTGAAACTGATAGGAATTTGTATGTCACAATGGGGACAGATGACCAATTCGTTCAAGGCGTTGATTGGAGGAACTCTCCATTAACAGATGAAATTCGTTCGATCACACTTCTGATACGTTTTCATATTTCGAAGGTTGAAAATTTTGATGGGATGCAAGATCCCAATGATCACATCGAACAATTCAAAAATTATATGATGAATTTCGAGGATGATGACCGGCTTGTGTGTCGTGCTTTTTCTCAAACTTTTAAATGAACATCTCTCAAGTGGTACAACAGGATTCCGAGGGGATCCATATTAAATTTAGGGATTTTTATACTTCTTTTCGAAAGTAGTTCATGGGGAGCAAAAAGATGAGAGCTAATGGTGATACAATTATTCAGTGCAAGCAGGCACCAGGAGAAAATGAGACGACAAACAGAAGGGCTTTGACTTTTGGAGAAACTATGGTGATGGTAGCTTTTTCCTAGGGTTTATTGCCAAGGATCTGCTAATGAGACGACAAACAGAAGGGCTTTGACTTTTGGAGCGTTGATGACTCAAGTCGAGGATCAAATTAAGGTTAAGGAGTCTAGTAGAGTCCGAGGTGGACCAGTTAATACTTCAAAAAATTCGGGACAAGCAGCCAATAATCAAGGGCAACCCTCGAATGGAAATCACAATGGTAATGGGAATAATTAGCAGTCGAGGAAGAAGAACATCAATTTGCCTCCTCGGAGTGGTGGTTATTCGAACCATACTCCATCCAACAATTACAACAGACCTAGGCGAAATACATGGGTCAGGCCATAGTACTATGCTGATTTGACACAGTGTTTCTGTCATTTGGTATAAAACCAAGAACTCTAGAAACTTTAAGAAACCAACTCCTATCAGCAGACTGAGGGAAGAAAGGAATAATAAATTTTATAGTTATCATGATGATACTGGGCACAATACAAATGATTGCATTGCTTTGAATAAAGAAATCCAATATTTGATTGAGAATGGAATGCTCTTGACTTATGTGAAGTCACATGGGAGTTCATCAAAGAATAATGGTGCATAAACTTCAAAGGCTGCACTGCCAGCTGAAAATTTGATGGTTATGGATTCACATATTGAGTCATTCGACGCTTCTAATGAATCTGTTGAAAAGGATCCGAACAGGTTGATTCTGATGGCATATGAGGAGCCTGTTGAGGTTGTTTCTGTAGAAAAGGGGCATGTTTGGGAGTTGTGCAAGTTTTTCGAATCGTTGGCATTTTTTGGGGGCGATTCGATGACTGGAAACTCATATAGTTTTAGGAAAAGGCATGTTGTCAATTTTAAAACTCAAATTGAAGGGAGGATGTCAACACATTTGTATGTAAAGAAAGATATTACCTTTATTTTGTTTGATGAAGATGATTTGAGATGGACTGCAGGACCACATGAGGATGCTGTGGTAATTGGAGCAGACGTGGTTGGCTTCGACATTCGACGTGTGCTGATTGAAACTAGCACTTCTGCTAATGTCCTTTTTAAGTCTACTATGATACAATGATAAAACCACCTCGAATTACTCAATCAGATCGTACAATTATCGGATTCACGGGTGTAACAACTCGTGTTGTTGGAGAATTTGAGGGAGAAGTTAGTTTGGGGAAATGGCCATTCAAGAAGAAGGTCCAAATACTTTTTGTGGTGGTCGACTATCCTACAAGTTATAATTTTATTTTTGGAAGATCGTGGCTTTCAAGAATGTATGGGGTAGTTTCAACAGTTCATCAATGCTTTAAGTACGTGGTTGGAGACAAAGTTGGAGTGGTTCGAGGCGATCAAAAGGTTGCGAGAGAATGCTATGCCACTACATTTCGGGTACGAGGATTCAACAGTGGAGATTTGATGCGAGAATAGCAGTTAGAATGGGTTCCCTCGGATTTGGAAGAAAGGGTTGGCGATCCGAGAGAAACCCTAGGGTCTTTAACAGTGAGTGAAGAAATAGAGGAGTTTACTTTGTCGGAAGGAAAAGTGCTTCAGATTGGAACTTTATTGACCCCTAATCTACGACAAACGCTGTTTGATTTTTTATCTCAGAATTTGTATGTCTTTTCTTGGAAGTCAGAAGATGTAACAAGAGTACTTATCGAAGTAATTTAACACAGCTTGGCCATAAATACGAAGGTCAAACCGGTGATTTAAAAAAGAAGAGGGTTTTCTTCGGAAAAAACGGAAGCAATCGTTAAAGAAGTGGATCGGTTGTCTAAGGTCGGACATATAAGGGAATCACAATATCCTTTGTGGACGGCGAATCCTGTGGTGGTTAAAAAGAAGAATGAGAAATGGAGGATATGTGTACATTTTACAGATTTGATTAGAGCTTGCCCAAAAGATCCATTTCCTGTTCCTCGAATAGACCAGTTGTTTGATTCCTCTTCAGGTAATACAATTTTAACTTTTATGGATGCTTTCACAGGATATAATCAGATCCAGATGGATCCAAACGATCAAGCGTGCATGACTTTTATAACTGATAGAGGCCTCCATTGTTATAGAGTGATGCCCTTTGGATTGAAGAATGTTGGAGCCACTTATTAGAGATTAATTAATAAATCTTTTGCTACACAGATCGGAAGAAATATGGACGTATATATAGATGATATGGTAGTGAAAAGTTCAAGGGATGAAGTGCATCTGGATGATCTAGAAGAAGTTTTTTTTGAAACTAAGAGAAATCAGGTTGAACTTAAATCTTGAGAAATGTACCTTTGGAGTTTGATCGGGAAAGTTTTAGGGGTTTATTATTAGTGAAAAAGGAACAGAAGCCAACCTAGAACAATAAGAAGCTTTGATAACAATGAATTCACCTCGATCAGTAAAAGAAGTGCAGATATTGACAAGAACGTTAGCAACACTTAATCGATTTGTTTTACGATTTTCTAACAAATGCATTCCTTTCTTTCAAGTGTTACGAGGATCTAACAGGTTCGAATGGACGTCGGAATGTGAAGCAGCGTTCATAAATATTAAAAATTTGTTGTCATCACCAGAAATATTAACAAAGCCTTGAAATGGGGAGACGTTATTCTTGTACATCGCCGTATTGGTTTTTGCACTCAACGCAGTGGTAATTACTGAAGATTCAGGAATTTCAAAGTCGGTGTATTACGTTAGTAAATGTCTGGTGGCAGCAGAAAAAAGGTATATGAAGTTTGAGAAGTTCGCTTTAGCATTTGTGATTGCTGCTAAGAAGATGCGTCCATATCTTCAAGCTAATACTATAGAAGTCCGAACCTCATTCCCTAAAAAAATACATTGCAACGACCAAATGGTCAGTGGAGTTAGGGGACTACGATATTTTATTTACACCTCGAACCGCGATCAATGCACAAGCATTGGCTTATTTTTTTTGTTGAGTTCCACTCAAGTAGATCAGATGAGTAAGAAAGCACAAAATTTTTCCCTACCGATTCGAGGTGGATTGTTCGAGCAGATGGAGGCTCCAGTATTTCAGGGTGCAGTGATGGGGTTCAACTGATTCAGTAGAGGATCGAGACACCATGTTCTGTTTCTTGGAGGACCAGGAAATCAGAGTTTCACTTGAAACACACAATACACCCTAATGCTTCAACGGTGATCAGGTGAGGAGGCCCAATCAGCATCAGAATACCCATGGAGTTGAAGGTGATAGCAAGGCTTGATGTGGAGCCCCAGCCACCTTGACCCAAACAAGTAGCGTACAACTCTCTTATGACATTTCCAGTGTGTAGTTGTAGAAGTCTGCTGATATTGACTAAGTCGATTGACATCATAGGAAATATTAGGGCGAGTATGGGTCAAATACTCTAATCCACCTAATAAACTTCAATATTGTGTAGGTGAAGCAAGCTGGAGGCCATTAAATGTAGAGAGAGTTGTACCGGTCACAAGAGGAGTAGGACGTGGCTTTGATAATGCAATGCCTTGTTTAATCAGTTAGTTCTCAATGTATTTATGCTGTGTTAGATAAATACGTCTCTGGTCACAATGAACTTCTATTCCCAAGAATAGATGGAGTGACCCCATATCCTAGAGTGAAAATTTGGCGTTAAGATTGTGAGTAAACTGTGTAAGACACGTTGCATCATTTCGTGTGACCAAAATGCCATCAACATAGACCAGAATATGTAAACTAGTGGTCTTAGAAACCACATAAAACAGTGAGCAGTCATCCTTAGAATTATTGAACCCCCAATTGACGAGTGTGTCACGTAACTTAGAAAACCAAGCCCTAAGTGTCTGTTTCAAGCCATAGACAGCCTTATGTAGTTTGGAAACATAGGTAGGATTGTTGAAATCTTCAAAACCCTGAGGTTATGTCATGTAAATAGTCTTTTGTAGCTCACCGTTTAGGAAAGCATTGTTGAGATCAAGCTGCCTTACTGGCCAGTGTTTTGATACAACAATGGTAAGTATGAGTCTGAATGTTGAGGCCTTAACAACAGGACTAAAAGTGTCATAAAATCAATCCCATGGGTCTGATTAAACCCCTTGGCCACTAACTTGGCCTTGCAGGGCTGAACAGACCCATCCATAGCATATTTGACCGTATACACCCACTTTCATTCCAATACTGTAGATTAGGGTGGTAGTGGAACCAGAGACCAAGTGTTATTGTCCATAAGAGTACCATATTCAACATTCATAGCACTTTCCCAATTAGAGTTCCCAACAGCCTCATAAAAACTAGAATGTTCAACCATATCTTTGTTGATAGCAATAAGAGTCCCAATGTATGGTAATTTAGGTTTAGGAGTCCCACTTTTATGACTTGTGTTGCATGTTGTGCAAGTTAACTTGTTGAAGGGAAAGGGTTGGATGTTCCGGGTTGGAGAAAGGTAAATCAACGACTAAGGTAGGTGTATGATTAGGAGTAGCACTAGTCTGTTAGCGTGGATGATTGGTTAGATTTGTGTGTTGTGAAAATGTGGGTGGATGTTGTAAAGACTCTGTTTGGAGATTAGGTAATGTAGATGTCGAGGTGCGTGTTTGAGAGGCACGGATAGCAATCCGATGCTTTAACTGTGCAGGACACTGAGAAGTGTGTTACTCAAGTGGAGTATCAGAATTAGGATTACCAGGAGTCACCCTTTCAGAAGCCAGAGGTCTAGAAAGAATAGTAGGAAGCCAAGGATTGACAGACTGAACATAGGACTAACCACTTTGAGAATTGTTAAGGAAGCCTGAAGTAAAGGGAAATTCAGTCTCATTAAAAACAACATGTCTAGATAGGTAGACTCTCCCTTTAGGACTAAGACATTTGTACCCTTTGTGACGCTGACTATAACCCAGAAAAACAAATTTGAAGGAATGAAATTCAAATTTATGTGTTTGGTAAGGCCTGAGAGAGGGAAAGAAGGCACAACCAGAGTTATTTAGGACTAGATAATTAGGCTTTTTGTGAAATAACACTTCAAAGGGTGAGAGATTCTGTAAAGTAGGATTAGGTAGTCTGTTGATAAGATAAATGCTGGTTTCAAAATATTCAACTCATAACCTATAGGGTAGGTGAGACTAAGTAAGTAAAGTTAAACCAGTTTCCACCAGATGCCTATGTTTGCGCTAAGCCCTACCATTATGGGCTAGCGTATAAGGGCATGATCTTCTTAACAAGAAACCACTCTATTTAGCAGAGTGGTCATACCTGTTGCAAATTTGACAGGTTGGTTTGTTCTGAGCAAACCTTCATCATCTACCTGTGTAAAAATTACCTCGACCTCTATACTTAGAATTGGATCTACCCATGCAAATTTTGTTGAAACTTCTGTTATGTCCAGAGTATCCTCTTGGATTTACATTACTATGTTGTTATTTTGATTCTTTTCTATGTATATAGTTAGCACTTGACATGCTAATGTTTGAGATTGAATTTTTCACATCAGTAAGCTGTTCCAGCCTACTTTCAAAGGTTAGAAGACTAGTCTGCAAATCAAGCCAAGTCAAACCTTCTTTGTCAACAAGACTCACCACTACGTGAGTGTAATCACCATCAAGTCCTGCAAGAACCTGAGTGATCAGATCATCCATTGAGGTAAGACACCCTGCCAGGATGAGATTATCAAAGATCGTCTTCATTTTGTTCAAATACTGTATCGTGGCAGTAGATTCTTTGCAAGTTCTCTGGAACTCTGCTTTATAATAAGTGACCCCGGCTCTTGTCTGTGAGCCAGACAGTTTACCAGCTGCTTCCCAAAGACCTTTAGAGGTCTCTTCTTCCATCAATTGAGGTGTTATCTAAGGGTTCGTGGTTGAATACAACCAACCAATTAGCAGTTGGTCTTTTTAGATCCATTCTTCGTGATCGGGATTCTCAGACACATTTCCCTCATTATCAGTAGTAAATTTAGGAGGGCAAGTCTTCTCATCTGAGATATAGCCTCCTAATTTGTTACCTTTGATCATTGGTAACACAACTGTATTCAACATGAGATAATTACTCATATCAAGTCTGATGTTGTTTGCATTGTTGATTGAATGAAGTTTTAGATTCTTTGTAGCAGCAGATAGATTGTTGGAAAAGATAGATCTTATGGAGAATCAGCAAAGTTTGTCATTTGAAGGATCAGAATTTCTTTGATACCAAGTAGAAAGTAGAGAGAGTGAGTAAGAGCTTTAATTTCTGTATTTTCCTGATTGATTTACACTCACAATAGTATTGCTATTTATACAGGTACAAGGCATAAAAAACTATGGAATATTAAATAGATAGTTACACAATTTTGTTCATTATTTAATAGAGTGTTTGGTTACATGGATAGCACATAGGATCTTATTCCTGTAAAGCTTTAGTTTGTGACTTTGGGTCCAACATATCTTGACCCATGACTTTATTCGTAGACCCGAAACGCTTATTCTTCATGCGTATTGGCTTAACCCTAGATCTGCATCGACTGTTTCCTCCTTTCAGGGTTGCAGCTTTGCATGGCAGCTCTGACCGACGTATATAATACTTGTTGAGGTCGACTTACTTTTTCAAATTTTTAGACGAAATATCCACCAGTAATATTATATTCATATTATTTTTTACTAAATCGATCTATATTTGTTCTAGTATTAAAGAAATTATATATGTTTTAAACAAATCTAATCCAAAATGAGAAGATTAGTGTTAAGAGATATTGCAACACAGTTTAAGATAAACAAAAATTATGTCTATAGCAGAGATTCAAAACGCAATCATTTTATTACCAATGCAACTTATCAGAAATATATTCAAAAACCCTATTTACATTCAACCCTAGGAGTAGATGGGCATGTACAATACCACAGTAAGCAGCAACCCTAATGATTTGCCCACTTTTTAACATTTGAGCATATTGACACACACAATTTTGCTTGATCTGCATCTGAACACAGCACCCTACTGAAATGTTTTGGCATATCGGTTTACAAGGCGCCAGAACCGCACGGTTACAAAGTTCGACATCTGCCATAACCATTTCACTTACTAAACAAACTACTACGAAAAAAGCAAAAGATGAACCTCCTTTCTTCATTTGTACTTACTTTTTTTTATGACACTTTATGTTATCCATGAAAATGATGGTTCTCTAATGACATGTATTAGGTCAATTTATAGGAGAGTTTGCATTTATTACTTATAAAAGTAGAATTTTCAATAAATATTATACCCTTTAAATATTAAATTCTGACAAAAGAAATCAGGCGCCTTCTAAAAGTTAAAAAATTTAGATTCCCATGCAGTCCTGCCAAATTCTTGTGATTTTCAACTACACATTTTTTTTCATAAAAAATACTAACGCATCATTGTTATTAATTTTTTATTTTATTTTAATTTGACTTTTATATATTTATGAGATACAAAATAATCAATAAGTTTAATAATATATGTTACTATAAATACATTAAATAAAGTTCAAGAACTTATTAAAGATATATCGGAGTATCTGTTATAAAATTTTAGATACATTCCCTCACCGTGAAGTAAAAATAATTTTATATTTTATCATAATACATGCTATACCTGTTTTAGATATTATTTTTACGATTCCATCACCATAAAGTCAAAATATTAGGAGTACTATTTATCATGTTACTAACATGATGTCTTTTACATGGATAAGACATTTACTATAAAAATTTATAACAACTATATAACTAAACAAAATTTGAAATTAATTTTATTCTTCACTATACATAAACTAATAATTTATTAGATAATTTATATTGTCTAAAGATTTTTGTATTAAAAGAATTCTGTGAATTTTGAAATAATTTGATTATCCAATGTTCTATAATGGTCATTGACTTTTCAAGTATTATTAGGTTATTTTTAGATTTTATAAATTTTAAAGTACATAGCTTTTATATAAACTAGTGCATGCACGTGAAAATGGCTATCGAGTCAGAGATAAAACAAAAGAACCATAAAAATAGATGTAGATGTATCGTTTTATTGATAGAAAATGTATAAAAACAATTTCGAATTCAAAATATATTATGATTTTATTAAAAATATTAATAAAAAAAATTCACTTACATCTATAAAAAAGAATTGAGATATCTCAAAAAATAAACACATGAATTCTTTTTAATCAACTGAAGGAAACAACTGAAGGATTGGAAAGTTGGTTAAGAGTAAATGAATATTGAAGAGGAAGTCATATACATCTGGTGTTAAGGTATCCATATACAAGGATATGTTCATGGCTAAGGGTTTTACCCTAAGTATGGGTATGAATTTCAATGAAGTATCCTCGCCATTTGTGAAACAAACCTACATCAGGGTTTCGCTGTGAGTAGTTGCTACATTTGTTCGTTAGTTTAATCAAATGAATGTTACTAGTGTCTCCATGCATGGTGTATTAGAGGAGACAATTAACATGTGTCAATCATATTGATATGAAGATGAGAAATGACGCTTATGTGTGTTTGTTACAAATAGCCTTCTATTGACTGAAATAATCGCAAAGGTAGTGGAATATAAAATTCATCTTTTATGAGATCCATTAAGTATATCTATAACTGTTACGACAACTATGTTTACTGGAATGTTGAAACACACATAGAGAAACACACACATGGAGAGACAATTCGTATTACTATTGTATGTGGGTAATTCTATTTTTTATTATGTTTTTATAAGTCTTTTTGACATATCTATTGCTATTTAGACTCTGACCATTATTGGGTTGTTCTGCCTGATCTTACCTACATTGTAAGTGTTTTAAGTAAATTCATATCAAACCCGGGAAATCCTCATTCACATGCACTCAAGTGTCTGAATATATACTTGAAGGCCTTGATTACTTTAGGGTTGTCTTACAAGATATATCGTGTTAAAAGACTATGTGTCTGATTGTGTAGGCTGCCTCAACCCAAGTAAATCTACTTCGGCTTATCTGTTTATTGTGCTTGGAAGAGTCGTTAGTGGGAAGTCTTGTATACAATAAGTTATTGTGTCGGCGTCTACGTAAACTGAGTATGTGACTGTTACGAAAGTAAAGAAGGAAGCTTTTTTCTATAAAGGACTAGTGAGTGAACTCAGTTGTGTGGAGAAAGATGTGGTTTTGCTCTGTGATAACACGAGTGTTCTACATTTGATGAAAAATCCAAAATTCTATGAGAAAATTAAACACGTACATATTAAGCTATACTTCAATCGAGATGAAGTGGAGAATGAGCAAGTGAATGTGGCTAAGATTGGTAGCAAAGAAAAATCTTTCACATGCTCTAACCAAGGTATTATGGATTTCAAAATTCATAAACTGCATGAGATAGATGCAAGCCTGGAATGCATTTGAGATAGTCTTTAAAGAGTAGAAATTTGGATGCAACGAATACTAGACCTAGTAGAAGCCTAGGTGGAAAGTTGTTAAATGTATTCTAGAAGCAAATCGTCAATGATGGTATTCTCATAGCTTTGTCATATTATCAAATTCATTAAGGGTAAAATTGTATTTAAAATTTAAATTGGAGCTAGTTAGTAAATAAAATCATATTTTGGTAAATACTGGTAAAATTTATTTCAGGCTGGAATTATATTTATACGTTTTGTACGCAATTGGTATAAACCCATGATTTTATATTATTGCCTAAAATTATGAATATTTGTATATAATTCAAAAAGACTTGACTAAAATTATATTCACAATTTTAAATTAACTTAGACTAATAAATTAATCGGTATAAACATTTTCTCCAAATATATCTAGTTAATTTAAAAATATAATAAAAATATGTAATTAAGTTATTCAATATTATCGGAATGAAATATGGATTAAATCTTATTTAAATAAAGTATAGATTAAATATATTAGATAAATATGGATTAAATCTTATTTAAATAAAGTATATATTAAATATATTAGATAAATATTTAATCTATAAATACGAGTCAATAGCTTAAGTTGATTGGGTTAGATTAGATAAGAACCATTTAGAATTAAATTCATTATATTTGACCTGGGCTATTGATAAATTGTATAGATTTTTTTTACCCAATAAATATAAACCCCTTTTTACAAATTATATGTCAGTATATCACGTGGACTAAATTGAAATGAGAGGGATAAATTGAAATGAGAGGGATAGAGATATTTGAATCTAACAATTGAAAACTTGACATATATTCAATAAAAGTTAGGATCCGTAATTAGTGGAAAATTTAGGATAGAAAATAAATAAAGTATTTCAGATAGGATTAATGGTAAAAAAAATGTATATAATAAAAATAATAATAATAAAATATTACTAATATATTATAAGATCTAATAAAATAAATGATTCACTTGCATCACTATATAAACCAACCCCTAATTCTTTTATCCACTATCACTGCTATATTCTTGTGATTGAAAAAACCAATTGTATGTATACCCTAATTTTTTTATTTAATGATTGTAATGAGTTTTATAAAGAAAATATTTTTATTTTAGATTTATTTTAGTGAGTTCTAAATTATAAATATACCACAATAATCAAATTAAAATATTTTTCTATATAAAATTGTGTTTTTATTATAACATAACAAAAACCATTACTTATATCGATTATTTTATCGATTCAATTTCATTGTCTCTCATAATTGATAATTGATTTTATTCTTATTAAACAGTTATTTGTTTTGTCTTACCTATGTTATTATAAATATTTCATTAATTTTTTTCTTTCTAAGATTCGTAATGTGAAAGTAAATATCCAGTGTTGATGAAAGTACGAGAGAAACAAAGAGGTATGTTTAATTTAGTGTTTTTTTTTCTAATCGGAATTGGTATTAGTCTTTTTTTTTATCTGCTACGTAACCATGGATTTATATTGTAATTATAGCTCGATTTATATACATTATTTTGTTTAATTTAGGATGTTATGACTTTTGACCGCTTAATTTTGGAGTTTTAGACTAAAGGGGGAGAGGGACTATAATTTCTCAAATCATTTTTAATATAATATTATTTATATCTTCAAATTAATATTTTTATAAAAATATCATTTTTTAATATTAATTTTAATTTATCAAGAATTTTTATCGGTAAGTCTTTGTTGTTAATTAAAAATATTAATCGAAAACAAATGAAAAACTCATGTTTACTAATTTATAATATTAGAAAACATTTACATTTTAGATTAAAAGGTTTTGATTATGTTATTTGGAACTGTATCACCCATAAATATCCAAATGACTATTACTTTAAAAAATTAATCTGTGATATTTATTATTATTATTATTGGCTTTACTTTTACATGTCATTACATTTAAATACATTAAGATAGAAATGGAGCGCCACTGCCACTTTCATAATAAATCAAGGACTAGTTATTCAAGTAGATCATGTAATAATTGTGGGACTCATCTTAGTTTGTTGAAACAGGAAGGAAGAAGATAACTATCTCTTACCCATATTTTTGTGCTAATGAAACTACAAAAGCTATATTGAAAGATATCGGGGATCGTAATTTCTCTCTTTTGGTTAATGAAGCACGTGATGCGTCGATCAAAGAGCACATTGCTTTGGTGATTACATACCTTAATAAAAAAGGACAGATTATGGAAAAAACTTTAGGATTGGTTCATGTTAGCGATACAACTTCAAAATCTTTGAAAGATGGGATAGACTCGCTATTTGCTAAATATGATCTATCTTTGTCACGTTTGAGGGGTTTAAGTTTTGATGGTGCATGAACTATCCGAGGTGAATTTAATGGTTTGAAATCACTTATACTGAATGGAAATGAATCTGCCAAATATGTTCATTGTTTTGCTCACCAACTCCAACTAGTTGTTATCAATGTTGCAAAAGATCACAATGCTATTAGTGATTTTTTTTAGCATTATCACTATGATTGTAAACATATGTGGAACATCTTGTAAAATTAAAAATAAATCCAACAAATTGAGCATGAACGAATTTTTGCATGTCTTGAAAGTGAGGAAATTGCATGTGGGATAACAAAAGACCAACAAATGAGTTTGAATAGACTTGGTGACAATCGATGGGGATCATATTTCAATACCTTGCTGCGATTGAGAGTATGTGGTCTTCAATAATTAATGTACTTGAACATGTATATGAAGATGGTTCTAATCTAGATAATAGAGGCATATCAAAAACATTAGTTATGAGAATGGAGAGTTTTGACTTCATTTTCATTTTGCACTTTATCATTGAGGTGTTTCGGTCAACATATGATTTATCATGTTGTTTACAACTACGAGACCAAAATATCTTGCAGGCTATATCTTTGATTGACGCAACTAAAAATACATTGCGCAATTATAGAGAGAATGGTTGGGATTTAATCTTAGACCAAGTCGAGAAGTTTTGTGTGGCTAATTCCATTGATTTTGTTAGTATTGAAGATATAATCAAGCCTCGTGTGCGTATGAAGCGAGATGGATTTGTAACCAATAACCATCATTACAAGGTGGAGATTTATTTCCAGGTAAATTTATCATGTTTTTTTACTGTCATTTAGGATTATAATATGTTTATACATTAAATTTTAAGTTGAATTCTCTCAAATTCCATAGGTTTTGGATTTACTTATTTAAGAGATGCAATATCGTTTTCTAGAAGAAAATAAAGAGTTGCTTAATTGTATGAATTGTCTTAGTCCAAAAAATTCATTTGCTAATTTTGATAATGAAGAGTTGGTTCGTCTAGCAGAACTTTTTCCGGATGACTTTTATTGGATCGAACTTGCGGAGCTTGAATATCAACTTCTAATATATATTAACGATATGTCTTACAATGTGGAGTTCTCCAATATTGATGATTTGGGAAATTTAGCTAAGATATGAATAGTTTAGCTTTGTTTGTTTAATTATGATATGGATAGTTTATCCATCATGATCAAATATATGGATAATATCAAATATAAAAATTGTTCAATATTTAATATTTTTCAAAAAATATATAAAAAATATTTTAAAATTTAAACGGATTTTTTTAAATACTTTTTCTAAATCAATAAATTTTTTGAATTGAATATTTTATATATTCTTAAAATATATTTTTTAATATACGAAAACAGAAAATATTATTGATTTTTTTTCACTATATTGAAATATTTTAGTATATATATATTTGACTAAAAGTCTTTTCAACACAGTATCTTTAAATTATTGTAAAATTGTTATTTACAATAAATACTTAGTCAATAAAAATATGAAAATATTTTGGATTTTTTTTTCACTATATTGAAATATTTTAGTATATATATATTTGACTAAAAGTCTTTTCAACACAATATATTTAAATTATTGTAAAATTGTTATTTACAATAAATACTTAGTCAATAAAAATATTTTATCAACATTTTTTTATTTGCAGCAAATCTAATTTGTTGCTGTTTATACTAATGGTTTGAGAATATCGGATTCGCTGCAAATTCATTTTACAACAAAATATTAGAGTCGTTGTAGAAAAATAGCTTTTTAACAACGAATATTCTATTGTAAATTTCTTTTGTAATTATCTTGCAACGAATACTTATTGTCGTTCCAAATTATCATTTTTTACAATAATTTTTTTGTTGCAAAAAATATCGTTGTATATAACAATTATTCTTGTAGTGCCCCTATAGTGCTGATATGGATAAGAATAGAAAGGCTACTTGAACATTTATACACCAAAGATACCTGCAAAAATCTCAATGGTAAAAAGGCTATGGAGTCTACTAATCAGCAAACAAGCAACATCTTAATGCAAACAGGAATTTCAAAACTTCTCCATTAAGATGATAAAGCTGCAAAGCAAGAAAGACCAAGTCAATAATAGTTAACAATAGTGAGAAACCCAAGAATAAATCAGAATTCTTTGAGAAACTGAACAATAGAAGAATTGAGTAGTCTAGAAACGATGAAGTAAAGAAAAATAATGTTCCACGAGAAAGTATAAAAGACATAGTGAAGAAGAAGCTCATGAACGTCAGGAAGATACAAATACTGACATGGTTGCTAATGAGGAAATCATTTAAGCGATAAAATCATTCGGATAATGATCACAATCTTAAAAAAACTGAAGAATCTGACTCAACACCAAGAGAATACCTGACACAAACTAAAGAGAATACCGGTAGCCTACTTATTACTCCAACCCTAAGGCAGAGACAAACTGGTCCAATTTTTCAAAAACTTCTTGACATAAAACTTAAACTTGTAAGAGCAAACAAGAAGAAGAAGGCATTAGTGATAAAATCTCTTTAGTTTAAGAAGACAATAAGATCTTCATTTTTCAGTCCTAAATGATTAAAGTTATATATTGGAATATAAGAGGTTCTCGAAACAAAACTTCGGTAAGAACATTGAAGTCAATAGTCAGAAAGGAGAAAATATGATTCTTATTCATACAAGTATATTGCAAATGTCTCTAGCAAAACTTGGACTGTGGAAGGATGACATAAAGATGACCATTATGCAGGACTATGTTCACTGCAGCCACATCAACATTAATCACCCTATGCTAGAATTAAATCTCCATGTGACATATGTATATGCTAAATATCATAGAAGAGAAAGAATAGAGTTATGGAATACAATAACAAGCATTGCTCAATCAACAAACAAATGACTGCTATTGGGTGACTTAAATGTTATAATATCTCATTCTGAACAAATAGGTTGTACTAACTACTGTTATCAAAGTTCTACTAAATTTAATGATGTAATTAAAGACTGTTTCCTTGAGGATGCATGATTTTCAAGTGCCAAATTTACGTGGACAAACAAGAAAAAATGGAAGCGATTTGATCGGATGGTAATCAACCAAGAGTGGACTGATTACTTTGGATAAACTAAAGTGGAGCATGTGGCACGGAGATGCTCCGACCATACACCATTATGTATATCAATCATCGAAGAAAGAGCTAAATACAGAAGTAACTTCAAATTCTTGAACATACAGACCATAGATAAGGACTTTATTAACATTGTTGAAACAAGTTGGGAGAAAGCTATGGTGAGCTATCCACTGTTTATCTTTTGGAATAAATTAAAGAGGCTGGAAAATACCTTAAAAGAATGGAACAAAAAGCAATTTGAAAATATTTTTGACAAAGTAATTCAGACTGAAGATATTGTCAAAGGTTGTGAAGCTAGATATTCAACCTCAAACAACATGGAAGACAAAATCAACCTATCTAAGGAAACTGTTAACCATCTACTAGCTCTCTCTATGGAAGAAGAATTATGGAAACAAAAATGTTGTCCAATGGATTGGGGATGAAGACAAGAATAAAAGGAAATATCATAATTTTGTGAAATGAAGGAGAAGAAAAGGAAGGATTGCAGGAATAAAGATGAACAATATATGGTATTCAAATGATTATATCATTAAATCATCTATTGTGGACTATTAACAAAAAATTATCCCTCCTCCTACATATAGTTATAAATATACGTACTAAACTATTAAAAATTCATACAAACCATTCAACTCAAATATTTCATCATAAAATTGCATGTAGTTTAATGTATTAATAACTCATACGCGTATACTTTAATTGAGATAAAAAACCAGTACAAATAAACTCCTAATGTTGCATTCTGTTATGGTTAAGAACTCCTACCTACCAAATAAACTCCTACCTACCAAATAAATTATAAGGTTGCATTCTGTTATGGTTAATAACTCCTAATGTTTTTGCATTGGACTAGTTGAATCACAATGACAAGTTAAAACTTATAACTCATAGAAATTGTTCCATGATTAGCTTACTAACTACCTCATTTTTTATCAAAAAAGATAACGAAAATGATTAGCTTATTGGAGGTTTTGTAGCTTACTAGCTACTTTCTTTTTTCTTGATGTACTAATTAATAAAATATATTAAGAAATAATATTGTCTGATTGTTATATTGTTGTATTATGAATATTATTTTGTGCAATTATTTTAGAAATTTTAGATTTTCATCGTACTTCAACATTAGAATAATATTTTAAAGAGAACATTAGAAATTATTATTCCAATAATATTTTAGATAGAATTTGTAGATAAAGCAATGTTTGGAGTCTCAAACTCTTTGAATAAGTAACTAAAGATAATATAGATAGATAAATTAAACACAATAGAGAGAAAGTCAGAAACAAAGTAATGATCTAATTAAACACATTTCAAAGTAGATGGTGTGCTTTTATAGTGCATTTTTCTCGGTCCCACGTATCTAGAAAAGTTACTAATTGTGGTTTATTTCTCCAATTTACAATTCATTATAAAGTAATCCGTTTATACAATTAATTACAAAATAATTTTTTTATCTTACATAATTATCATATTTTCCTAAGAAGTTTCTTTATGCTAGATTATTCTTTTATTTTGTTCATTTCCCTTATCACTAGCCCTTAGTCCCTATGAAAATATTTGAGCAAGAACTGTCGTTTTACCCATGCTTTTCTCATCAGACTAAATAATGCTTTCATTAACCCTTTATCAAATTTTGTCTATCTTTAGAGGCACAGAATTCTTCATCGGATTTTATCAATCTTCAAAGGTCAAGAGTTCTTCATCGAATTTTGTCGATCTTCGTAGGCAAAAAATTCTCTATGGGATTTTATTAATATGCAAAGGTAAAAAATTCTTCATCGAAGTTTGTCAATCTTCATAGTCAAAAAATTTTACCTCGAAGTTTGCCAATCTAATGGTGCAATGACCAACACATATCATCAAAGAGTTTTCTGCCAACATATTTTATTTAAATAAAAAAACAACATATTTTTCGCTATTGCACAACATAACAAAATAACTAAAAAAATATAAATTATCAAATTAAAAATAAAAAGTTTATACTAAAATAAAATAAAATTATGTAGGCGCACTACCGAACCTGACAAAATAAAATAAGCGTATCGCTTTTTTAGGTCCAGCTCTTAAAATTTTATTTACCTAAAAGTTCTTTTTTAGGTCCACCTCTTAAAATTTATTTAACTAAAGGTTTTTTTAAATTAAAATTCAGTAATTTCAATATTTTTATTTGTTTACCTGTACCGTTAGACAAAAAAAATAAACATTGTTGAAAGAAAATGACGTCTGGAATTTCAGTTTTGTAAAAAACTTAAATTTAAAATGAAAACTAAACAAAACTTGACAAATTAGGCGCCGTTTGTGGTTGGTTGGTAGAAAAAAATTCATTTGACCTTAAATGGAGTGATAAAAAAAAAGAAAAAAGTCACATATTTTTAAAATGTCAATGACGGTAACATAAATTATATATAATTTTTGTTTATAGGTGTGTTATTAATTCTGGAGGGTTAAAAGCTAAATAGGTATTTAGGGTTTGGGCTGGAAATACGAGTCCAAGAAACAATTTGGACTCTAACCATGGCTTGGGCCCTAGGAGAATACGAGTCCACGGACTCTACCTTGAACTAAAGACTTTATAAAACCAAATTCGCTCCATCACAAACCCTAGACATTATATGCTTCTCCCAAATGGAGACCTTTCTTATTGACCAAACCACAAAAGCAGCAGCAGTAGCAGAAGGTATCGTCTTCAAAAAGTACTCAGAAAAAAGTAAGTTGTCGTTCCCTCTATTACTCTCAAAACTCTAAAGCAATTCTTCAATTTCGAGAATCGTTTCGATTCTGGGTTTAATTACTTTGTTTGTGTTGATATTCTTGTAGTGCACTGTAGAAGGAGGTAAAAATTAAGCAGAGGGAAGAAGAAAGGAAATGCACATAGGAAGGGAAATCCGAAAGGGCCGAAGAGGTAAAACAAAAAGAATAAAAAAAATTATATAGCAAGCTATATATTGATTTCATTTGAACAGGCATTGCTATACATAGCTACCGTTTGCACTGTTAATTACCATGTGTGCTTAGGAATTACAATTCTTGGAATGTTAAAGCCAACTTGGCAATGGATATAACCAGCTCTTCTGGTATGTGCAATTCTTTCTCTTATTAAAATAAGATTATATGTGGATTTCTACTTTATAGTATAGTTTCGTATAGGGCTGTTATGGGTCCGGGTTTTGAAGTAACCGAACCGGACCGTTAAGCTTATCGGTTCGGACTGCTAAGCTTTCGGTTCTAATTTTTGGAATTGGACCGAACCGCTAAGTTTTCGATCCGGTTTCGGTTCGGTCCGAGTTTGGTCCAGTCCGGTTTCGGTCCGGTTCGGTCCACTTAAAAAAATAAAATTAAATAAAAATTAATTTTTAATTTTTTTTTTATTAAAATAAATTATATAAAAACTAAAGTTTATAAGTTGATTTTTCATTTTCTTAAAAAATAGATAATTAACTATTAATTTTGGTACTATAATTTATAAAAGAATATATAATAATAATAAATAATCGGTTTTATTGGTCCGATTTCTTATTGGTTCTACCGGTTTATCGGTTTCAGCGGTTCGATTCCGTATCGGTTCTACCGGTTTATCGGTTTCAGCGGTTCGATTCCGTGTCGGTTCTTTCAGTCCTATCGGTTTTATCGGTTCGGTTCCTTATCGATTCTATCGGTTTATCGATTTTATGGATTTATCGATTTTATCGGTTCGGTTCCTAACCGGTTTTTTGTTTCGATTCCTTATCAGTTTTCGGTTTTTAGAATGGAACCGCGAACCGGACCGTTAAGGTTTGGTCCAGTTCTCGGTCGGTCCTTATCGGTTCGGTCCCGGTCCGGTTCTCGGTTCCGAAAAACCTTCGATATCTGATTCAATTCAGTCTTTGTGTTCTTAATTATGTCTTCTGAATCAATTCTAATAAAAACTTTATTACAATAGAAAAGTTTAATTGAATTTGAATAAAAAACTATATTATAACAAAACTATTATCTTTTGTTTTTAAAATTAAAAAGAATCAATTTAAATTAAATGGACAAAATGCTCTAAAATTTAATTAACATTTATTGATATTGTATTAGATAGTTCAATTTACTGATAGTCAAATTTGAAAAATTAATTATTGACTAAATATATAATTCCTACACCTTAAAGAAGAATTATTTTCAAAATTGGACAAAAAAGTTTAGGAAATAATCTTAACCCTATTATTTCGATGAAGTCCTATTAAAAATTAGGGAAAGATCTTCAATCTTATTATTTTGGTTCTAATCATTCAAAAATTGCTTAGGTTAAAAAATATGAACTAGTTTTATATATTTTGTTTTATTCATTTAAATTCAAACTTTTTTTCTAAATTAAAAATAAAAATAGTTTTTTACGAATAATGAAAAAAAGAATCAAATAAAAATCTCTATTATCTTATTTACATAGACATTGTTTATGATTGATTAAATAGAGTTAAATAGAAACTCTGGAAGATATATTTATATGGATGTGGGCTTGTAGCATTGTTTTAGCCAAAGATTATATTTTTTTTTTCTAATGATAAAATAATGAGTTTAAGATCTACTATAATGGCTATTAACATTATCAATAAAAAAACACCATTATAAAACATAGTAAATAAAAATTGTATTCCATATCAGAATGTTTAATTTGTTCCAACCATAAGTGATGTATTAAATAATTTACTAAATTCTGATAGCATACAGTATAAGAGATATACATTTTTAATTATATAAAATATTAATACAATTTTTTTTTAATTATATAAAATATTAATACACAATTCTTATAATTTTTTTTATAAATATTGGTTGAACGGATAAATTTATAATATTATAATATATTTTTAATTAATACGCAATATTGATTTTAATTAATATAACTTTCATAGATGGTATACTAAGAATTTGAATAGTGGTTCAATAAACCTATATCAAAATGAAGAAAAAAAATGATTTACTATGTTTTATCAATAATACAATGGCACTAAACCACACATATATAGATAAAACTCTTAGAGTTTTTATTTGATTCTTCATTTGTTTAATTATTGACTTTTATTTAATATTTTTTTTCTTAAAATTAACTTTAGATTATCTATTAAATCAAAAATAGAAAATTATAAAAATATTTTATTCATTCATTTATCAAACCATCGAATAAATTAGAATTTATATATAAAGAATATATGTCTATTGATCAACCATTAAAAGAACATAAAACACATTATCCCATATGAAGTATCAAATAGTTTTTTTTATATTATAATGTTAAGTAATTTTATAAGTCGTTGGATATATTATAATGTTAAGTAATTTTATAAGTCGTTGGATCGTTATTATGTGGACGAATGAGATCAAATCTGATCCTAATATAATATAACATAGTTTTATTTTATATTTTTCCAAGTTTTGATTTTTCTCTCTGTCGCTCTTAACAATAATTTTTTTGTTGCCTTTTTCGATTTAATTAAGAAAACATTAGCTCAATCAAGTTGTGATTTTAAAAGTTATAATTTTGTGTTAGCCAATCACACAAAAAATATAAATTCAAACATAGATTAAACTATAAAAAAAATCATAATTATTATTTATTACATTACATCGGATCGGAGAATGTTTAATTTGTTACAACCATAAATCATTTGTTAAGTAATCTACCAAATTCTGGTAGCATACAATACATATATTTTTAATTATATAAAATATTAATAACAAACATTTCCAAACCAAATGAGTTTGTATGCCAATCTTGTAAATCGGTTGCAAACACATTCATACATGATTGGACCACCGCCCACAATGATGGCTCTCAAAGTTTATTTTTACAAACCAGAGTGAAGATTGATCTATTTTTATAGCTATTTTTTACTAATGTTTTTTCATTTTTTCAAATAACATTTTTATTTATTAAATATTTATATTGACTTTTCGAAACAATTTTTTTTATTTATTAAAATTTTACATTTTTATGTTTTAAAAATATATCAAAATTTTACATTTTTATGTTTTTCGTAACATATATTAAAACTATAAAAAAATTATGCATAAACAAACTTAGAAAAATAAAATCAGTAGATAAACTATATTATCGTTTTAACATTTTTGTTATAGTTATTACAGGTGTCAAAAACAAATATTGTATATTAAAATGTAAATTTGTACTACTTCAATTCTAAAATAAAATTTGACATTTTTAATCTTAGATTTTTTTGATATAATTGATATTTATTATTTTTTACTTCTAAGAAAAATAAGATAAATTGAATATAAATTATAAGATAAATTGAATATTTTTTTAGAACTAAAAAATAAGAAATATCAATTATATCAAAAAATCTAAGATTAAAAACAAGTATGTCAAATTTTATTTTGGAATTGAAGTAGTATAAATTTACATTTTAATATACAATATTTTTTTTTAACACCTTTAATAACTATTACAAGAAATGTTAAAACGATAATATGGTTTATCTAGTTATTTTATTTTTCTAAGTTTGTTTATGTTACGAAAAACATAAAAATATAAAAATTTGATATATTTTTAAAACATAAAAGTATAAAATTTAATAAATAAATAAAAGTTGTTTCAAAAAGTCAATATAAATATTTAATAAATAAAAAAGTTATTTTAAAAAAGTAAAAAATGTTAGTAAAGAATAACTATAAAAATAAATCACTATTCACTCTGGTTAGTAAAAATAAACTTTGAACAATGACATATTTTAAACTTCTCTTGGTGTTGGTAACAATGACATCCATCATTGTGGGCGGTGGTCCAATCATGTATGATTGTGTTTGCAACCGATTTACAAGATTGACATATAAACTTTTTTGGTTTGGAAAGGTTTGTCTATTAATATTTTATATAATTAAAAATATATATCTCTTGTATTGTATACTACCAGAATTTGGTAGATTATTTAATACATGATTTATGGTTGTAACAAATTAAACATTCTCATCCGATGTAATGGAATAAATAATAATTATTCCAAACCACTTTAAGTATTGATTATGCGCTTGGTTTGTTTTTTGTTTTCATCAAACATGTTAAATGTTTTGTCTTAGAACAAATTATTTCTTAACAAGTGGTGTGGTGAGCATAGATAAACAAACGAAAAACTTAAATCAATTAAGGATCAAAAGGTTGGAGAGAACGATCTCTTTGGAATCCATAAAGCCACGAAAGATCAGTTCAATGAAGTTGAGTATAGATTAAACATCTTCCAAATTTGTGACTTCAAATTATTATGAGTGGCTTCAGTAAATTTTTCCTACCTAACCTTTTAGATCATTATGGTTACCAAAAGTTTGGTTATCATGTGGTCGGTATGCACAATTATTCGGTTTGGTAGGATTTTTGGTACATTTATTATCTTAAAATAAAAATAAAACATAACTAGGAAATTGTAAGATACATTAAAATAAAATAGAATATTTTTCTTAGAAGTAAAAAATAAAAAATATCAATTATATCAAAAAAATTTAAGATTAAAAACAAGTATGTCAAATTTTATTAAAAACAAGAATTAAAAATTTACATTTTAATATACAATATTTGTTTTTGACACATTTAATAACTATTACCAGAAATGTTAAAACGATAATATAATTTATCTAGTGATTTTATTTTTCTAAATTTGTTTATGCATAATCATTTTTTTATTGTTTTAATATATGTTACGAAAAACATGAAAATGTAAAATTTTGATATATTTTTAATACTAAATGATGAGTTTGGATTTTAAGTCACTTTGCCTTGAATAACTCTGATTCAGACTAAACCACCACAATAAAATTTCGAACAGAACAAATGTATTAAGTATTGACTAAGCTAGTTGCTAATAACCTTAAATTATATTACTAAAAGATCCTTAAACTCGACCCAACTTCACGACCCGGTCTAATAAGCCCATGGGTTAGTAATTAAGTATACATACCCCAACCACTTTCATTAATGAGAGTAATGAGAACTTATTACTAGAAGACAACTTAATTATCTCTCTACTATCCACTCTAAACACTAAACACCACAAAATACCCAAAACACTTTTTAAACACTTTACGAGATTACCCTCAGGCATAAATAAACTACACCAATAAATATGATATTTAAAAATTAAAATTAAATATAAATTTTTAAATAATAATCACTTTGTGTACACTTGTTAATAAATCTTAAAAATAGTTATTAAGTTGTAAAGTTTATATTCGATATATTTGTGTTACTTTTTTATATTTTGTCTCTTTTTCAATTGAATAACTTATATTAGAGGATCACTAGATATCAATAAATGGATATATGAATCCGAGCAGTTTGGAGGTTAGAATATTTCTTTCTCATTCTACGAGTATACGAATCCGATTGATTTAAAAAATATGGACATAACATATTTCACGTTTAGTTACACATGTATATATAATTACCGATTATAATTTTTATGCATATCCTTCATAACATTCACCTTATGTTTGGCTTGGCCTTCTTATGATTTGTTTGATTTAATAAGATAAGCATATTATTGAACCACCTCAACAACTATCTTATTTTCATTTTAGGAACGTCTTTTAAAATCCTAACATGTCTCACACACTAACAGTCCGGTATATAGAACTGTGTGAGTATGACATCAAATTTGAATAAAAAAGTGACATCAAAACCGAAAATCTAGTAGATTACCTTACCGAATTTCACACAAAAATATCGACTCCTTAGTACGATTATTCAAAACCGATGTAGATGATCTAAAATGATAGGGGTTCAAACAATCTAGAGCATAAATCTAGTATACAACTAACATCTCTTTTGGGGGCTTTACATCAATCCATCAAATTTAGATTTCCGACTTCAAACAATAAAGTTGAATACGAAGCCGAAATAGTAAAGCTCTTACTCACCCATATACGTAAGGAATTATACCCAAGATATCTCATTTACTTGTAATTAATAGTCAACCATGTTATATGACAAGTCAAAAGATGGTTTTGAAAACTTTTCATAGCACGAGACAACATGTCGATAAGAAATGTTTACCTTGATTCGACGATTGGTAGCCAATTTAAACTCCTTCAGTAACCGGTCAATACGATCATCATTGAAACTACTGGTATGTCCCCTCGTACTCAGACGATCTTCCTCATCTTCTTGACCATGTGTGTTGTTCTCTTCTTTAAACCCTGAATCATAATACACAGGCTTTAGAAACATGTTTCCCCGTAGCAGGAATTGAGGCTCTGATACCAAACTCATGACGCAACGGAAATAGAAGAAGTATCAACGATAGATGAAACCATAATTTAAGGGTAACATGATGAAACCCTAATCTAAGGGTAACAAAGATTGAAAATTTCAGAGATAAAAAATATATTATTCCAAAAACTTTAAATAACTTAAGGCATATAAAGCTTTATATGAGTGCTTCTCAAAACCCTAAATTATAATACAAGGAAATAAAATAAATATTTACAATAAAATAAAATAAAATAAAATGAAATCTTAATATAATTAGATTTGATTTAAATACCTAAGATATTTGAATAAAATAAAATTAAATTAAAAAGACTTTTGTTTGGAATTTTAAGGATTTATAACTAAACGAACGCTCCCAAATAACAAAGACGAAGGTAGAAGTATCAAAATTTGATATGTTCGCTATGTAATTCTCAATGAAACTCTTTATTATAGAGGGTTAACCAGAATCTTTCTTTGATAATTGGAATCTCAAGAATCAATGTTAATATTTACGAAGTCAGTTCATATCCCATCAATACTCATGA